>OY725337.1:30765829-33165829 GCA_963243735.1 Neocrepidodera transversa | reverse complement strand
TTCATGCCAATTACAGCTTCAAGAGAAATTATTAGAAACTTATTATGTGCAAAGATCTGCATTTTGTTAATGGTCGGACACTTGCTAGATCAACTAATTATTTTTTAGTTATAAAATTACTTTAATGAGTATCCTTTACTTTCTATATTTAAATTATTCGTGTCTCAACTTTCAAACTGTACCTGGTTGTTTAAGTTAGGATTAACAGAAATATTTAGACACATTCAATTTGAATGAATGTTTTTTTTAACTGTAAGAGTTGGGAGTATCATGTACGGATATTTTTAAAAAGAGTATTTAATGGGCTTTTCAAATATGTTATAATATAACAGGGTATCTTATTTAAGAAAAGTGAATAAATTTACTTCGAAAATCGGAAAATTTGGCATTAAATTTTGAATACCCTGTAACACTGAAATTAAATATACTTTTACCGAGGGCTTTCTGGTTCTTATGAAATATCATGTACAAATTTGTGACTAAATTACTTAACAGATGTCTTTTGTATGGCGGTTTATAAGAAGTTGTGTAAAATTCGAAAAATTGACAAATTTCGTAATAACTGGCAACGGTGTATGGGATATTAAATCAAAATTAACTATTAATGTAGACCTAAGGGTTGATTTAAAAAGTGTAAAAATATCCCCACCATTCCATTTAAAAAAAAAAAAATTGTGGCACCTTTTCTTGGAACACCCTGTAGAAGCCAATATAATTTTAAAATGTAGCTTAATTGGTACCATATTTATTTCCAAAGTAATTTTTGCATCAGATTTCAAACAACGCTGTAAGAGAGGAATGCCGCACTAAATGGACACACTGTATAAATACCATCATAATATAGTCTAATTTATATGGAAAATAATTTAATAAATATGCTCCTCACAAACTGGTCCACGAATAGAATTTGAAATATATCAGAAGTAAAATATACAAAAATTTTGGACTCCAGTCTAAATGATTTTTTGGTGTGATTAGAAACAATTGACAAAAAACTGTGATATATTTCAAAATCCGTCCGCCTTTTTTTTTTTTTTTTTTTTTTTTTTTTTTTTTTTTTTTTTTTTTTTTTTTTTTTTTTTATAAAGGAAATTAAACTCAAATGAAACGTTATATTTGTTTATTTAACGATAAATCAGAGATTTTTCTTTTTTTCTTCAATAAAATAAAACTTAGCTTCTTTAAGGTAGGTTGAGGATCTTGTTGTTATAGATGTAAACTGTTCCATCCTCAGTTGTCCTGGAGAAAAAAAAAGACTTCTTGGACCCGGCAAACCTTACCGTCCAGAAGAAAAACAACCGTCTCTGACGTTAGAACCAGCAGGAAAAGACCAAAAAGCCAAAAAAAACCCTATAACTAAAGGGGAGAGAAGAAGGAAATCTTCAGTACACTGGCAATATAGAGATATACAAGTCTATTTCTGATATTAAAGAGATAAAAAAAGGTTCTTAGCACGGGAAGGTAATTTATATAAAAATCTGAGAGAAGGGGACATGACGCGGATAAATAGGAAAGGGAAAATCAAGCGAACATGAAACTATAAAATTTACAGAGTAGAGGAATAATGAAAATACAGGGTGGCACAAGAAAACGTAACAGTTGGAAATAAACTAATTTATAATCTGTTATTCTTTATCGTTCAGATACGGCGAGAGTCCATGTCGGACGTGCTTAAATACAGCTCCCAATAGTGATTGTATCAGTAAAAGTGCTTTTTTATCACAGAAAAACTTGATTTCTTATCTGCGAAATAAGTGAAAACATTGCCGAAAATCTGTGTAGTTTGTCAAGATAGATTTTCCGCAAATGGAATAAATATTTAATTAATTATCTGTAAGTCTTCTTTCATATTTATTTAATTATGGTCAATGATTCTTGTACGACCTGTTTAAGTGTGATAAGCCGAGCACGACCAGCTGTTTTTTGCGAATTTTGCAAAAAGCCGTCTCATGTCGTTTGTATTTCGCCTACAATTGATATACTGAGTGTCCTAAATTCAGTTCCTGGATTGTGGTGGAGATGCAATTGTTGTATAAAAGACTGCATCTCAATCAGTAATGCTGAAATTAATAAAGTGTTAGATTCAAAGGTCGACAATGCACTTCGCTCATTTAAAAATGAATTATCCTTACTAAAATCGGATGTCCTTAAGCTGAACAAAGATTCTTCGAGTGATGTAGCGCCCGTGCGATACTCAGATGTTGTCAAAAACAAAACCTATCCAGCTGTTATTATACAACCAAAAAATGCGGGTCAGGATGTGAATCTGACGAAATCTAAATTAATGCTTAATATTCTTCCACATGATAATAATCTGCGATTAGCAAAAGTGAAATATACTAAAGATGGTGGTGTCTTAATTGGATGCAAAACTAAAGAAGATAACGAAAAAATAAAGAAGCTGGTAGAAGAAAAGATGTCAGATACTTATGCGGTTAAGGAAGTCACAGGTTTGAATCCTAGACTCTGTATTGTTTGGATGACTGAAAACTACTCCGAATCTAAATTGATTTAATTGTGAAATGTAACCCGGACATATTTTCAGAATCTAGTGATTGCAAAGTTGTTAAAATTTTCCCTACGAAAAAGAACTCTGGAATCTTTCAAGCTATCATTCAGACTGAGAAGTATGTCTATGAGTGGGTCTTAAAGGCTGGTAATTTATTCGTGGGTTTCGACAGCTGTAAAGTGTATGATGCAGTCGAATTATCGCGTTGTTTTAACTGCAATGAATTTCACCATTCCTCCAAATTTTGTTCGAAACCATTAAGCTGTCCTCTATGTGGCGAAAACCACAATGTTAAATCATGCAATTCACAAACTAAAAAATGTTCGAATTGTGTTAAACTGGCTGGTAAACAACATTCGGTTATTCTAAATGATCATGCCGTTTGGGATCGAAATAACTGTATTGCTTATAAGTCTGCACTCTCAAAGTTAAAAAGTAATTTGCTCGGTAACATATAGCAACTACCTGTTTCCCACGATTCTCGCCCCTCTCTGAATGCATGCGCTCCCAGCGGCACTGTCGCAGAGTTGAATAATTCCAAATCTTTATCTGTTTATTATCAAAACACTAGAGGTTTGCGTTCAAAAACAGTAGATCTCCATTTTAAATGGAGAAATATTTCCATCTGATTATTCAGTCTATCGTAGCGACAGATGCTATCAGGAGTGCAACTGCTCAAGAGGTGGAGGCGTTCTCATTGCAGTAAACAATGTACTTATGTCGTCCAATGTTGATATAAAAAACTTCCTTCCTTCTAACTTAGTTTCTGTGGATTTGGTATTGGTGAAAATCATTACTGATATAAGCTCTATATTTGTACTTAACTTATATATCCCACCTTCATGAACTTTATGACAGTCTCTTCGATTCACTTACTAGTCTGGTTTTTTTGCATGGCAACAACTTACTCATATTAGGTGATTTTAACATTTCTTCTTATGCCGATTATTTGAGAAATAATATTGTGAATATGAAGGTTGCACTATTAAATGATTTCCTTCCCATTTTTAACTTAACTCAACATAATACTATCCTCAATGTCTTCGGTAATATGCTAGACTTGGTCTTGTATAACAATAGTTGTCATGTGGACAAGTCTCTGGAAATTCTGGTCACTGAGGACAGATATCATCCCCCATTGAATATTGTTTGTAAATTAAATTCTAGTCATAACTTAAAGAGAAATTTTTCTACATCTTCGTGTAACGAATTTAATTTTCGGAAGGCAAACTTTCCTCTACTGTATCAACGTCTTACTGATATAGATTGGACTTTCCTAGAAGCATTTGACCGTCCAGATGATGCTTGTACATACTTCTACGGTAAACTCTACGCTGTTTTTAATGAATGCATCCCAAAGCAGACCAAATTCTTTAAAAGAAAATACCCACCTTGGTTTACGCCTGATATTATTAAACAGTTACGCTAAAAGTCGAAATTTAATAACCAATTTAAGAAATATAGCGATCCAATGGCTCTTCAACAATTTAAACACTTACGAGCAAAAATAAAATCTGACCTTAGCAATTCCTACAAAAATTATGTAACGTCCGTTGAAGCTAAGGTGAAGGGTGATCCCAAAAAATTCTGGGCTTTTATTAATAGTAAAAAAGGTTATACTGCATTGTCGAATAGAATGTGTTACAATGGTCAATTACTTGATAACCCCATTGACATACTCAATTTTTTCGCTGAATTCTTCGCATAGTCTTATTCTACCACCTCGCAGACGAATAGTTTCTGTGACGTCTCAAATGTACAAAATCTGAAAATATCAGTATTTCACGAAAAGGAGGTTTTATTAGCACTTAACAAGTTAAAAACAAAATGACAACAGGCCCAGATCTCGTTCCAGCTTTTCTATTGAAAGACTGTGCAACAATTCTTGCTTCACCCTTAACCACACTGCTTAATATCTGTCTTAAATACTCCACTATACCTGCAATTTGGAAAACGTCTAATGTTACTCCAGTCTTTAAAAAAGGAGATAAATCGGACATATGCAACTTTCGCCCGATTTCAATATTGTGCAACTTTAGCAAAGTATTCGAAACATTACTTTATAATCGACATGGGTTTATGAAAGGACGCTCGACTGTCACAAACCTAGTCGACATAACTCAATTCTCGGCTGAATGTATCGACGATCGGCCACAGTGTGACGTGTACACGGACTTTTCTAAGGCATTCGACCAACTTGACCACGGAATTCTTCTATCTAAGCTAGGCCGGTTGGGTCTGTCAAATTCACTAATCAGTCTTCTTTCCTCTTATCTCAGTAATAGGAAACAGTGTGTAGTTTTTAACGGCTTCAAGTCGCTCGAGTACTTGGCTACTTCTGGTGTTCCGCAGGGCAGCAACCTGGGCCCTCTACTATTTAACATCTTTATCAACGATATCGTTAATACACTGGACGTAAATTTCCTATTATATGCGGATGACCTGAAGATTTACTGTCAAGTTAATAGTATTTCCGAATGTGAAAGACTTTCTCAAAATTTGGAACGTCTTGAAATTTGGTGTCTAAATAATAATAATCTCTTAAAACAAGTAAATGTAAAGTAATGTCGTACAAACTAAAGCCTGATTGTATTAATTTTGAGTATAACATTAATAATTATGTCCTAGAGCGAAGTTCCACTTTTACCGACCTGGGTGTTACGTTTGATAGAAAGCCTTCCTTTATTGCTCACATTGACACTGTTTATTCTGCTGCCAACAAGATGTATGGATCATCAGTAACAAACTTAACGATCCAAATTTTCTGCAGAAACTCGATTTTATTGTTCCAAGAATAGCATCCAGAACATGTCAAACCTTATACCTTCCCACTTCCCGAACTAATATTTTAAAATTTTCTCCCTTACATAAAATGTGCTCAAAGTGCAACACAGTGAATTACCAGCTTAATACTAGTATTTCGGCCATAAAGACGTACTTCTTGGGAAACTAATTGTTATTTCTTTTTTTGTATTTTTTTTAATTTGTTAATGTGTATTCTGATGATATGTATGTATTTCTGTATGTATTTTATACTGTTCATAGATCTGTTCTGTAGTTGGGTGCAAACCTGTTTGAACAGTAAATAAAGAATAAAGAATTACAATACAATGTCTATGGTAATACCTATCAATAAAGTTACCCATGTAAAAGAAGCTAGCGACTTAAGATCCGTCAATATGTTAGTAACTATAGAAGAATTAATTGAAAAATTGACAAGAAAACGGGGTGCCACAGGGTAATACTCTTGCACCACTTTTATTTTTATGATACGCTACTATATTTCTGTTCTGAAGATCTAAGGGACCTTATAGCTATTATCAATATAGTTGAACAATATAATTAAGTGGTGTAATGGTAACTTATTGAAATTAAATGCGTCAAAAACGAAGTAGTCAATTTAATTAGAAGATTTTAAAAATAACTACAAAATATAGTCCGTTCATTTAGTTTACACCGATATTCAACTACGTAGTCTCGCTTAATTTTTCTTGTTCAAAATGAGACAAGCAGCGACAGGCTTCTATTAGGTCATGTCTGAGCTCTATTCCTCTTAGTTGAATATCGGTGTAAACTAAATTGCGCTCTTTTTGAATATGGAAACAAATACTCTAAATTCAGGAATACAGGGTGTTGTTTTGGGGATGACCAAATTTGTACATTTTTTGTGAAGTCGGACCTGGATTTTGTTTTTTTTTATGAATGTCTCAATGGATTTGGCAATTTATGAAGAATGTGTAGTCCAAATATAAAAAAAAATAATGGGTGGATAATGAAACACCCTACATATTTAGATCAGAAATGAAATATCTTGATAACTAATGTGAAGATATAATTGTAATAAAGAATAATTGTGGCTAAATAGTCTTAGCGAAGGATTGTTTGGGGGAAGGATTGTCCGGGAAGAATTGTCTGGTGAAGCATTGTCGCGAGGATGGATTGTCGTGGAAAATAATTCTCGTGAAGAAGGATTGTCGCGAGGAAGGATTCTCGTGGGGTAGGATTGTCTGGGGAAGAATTTTCCGGGAAGGACATCTATAATCCTGCAGGTCCATTTCGACTAACTTTAATGTCGAGAAAAAAATTCTAGCAATTATTAAACTTCCTCCATAGTTACTTTTTACCTTTCGTCCTTCAGATAAGAGAGGTATAGGAATCATGCTAAAAATTGGGTAGTGAGTTTTCAATGGATAAACACGTTTTAGGGTCCCTAGAATACGATTTTACTATTTTCGCAATGATGTCTGTGTGTGTTAGTGTGTGTGTGTGTGTTTGGATGGATGTTGTAGTAACGATAACTCAAAAACTACTGAATAAAAAAATTTGAAATTTTGCATACAGGATTCTGATACCCTAGATTAGATCTGATTAGATTTTGGTGCCAATCGCACAATCGGAAGTGGCAGTTGCTATGGGTGATGACGCCATTATTATACAAAACGGCAATAAAGTTTTACATATATATTTTGTATACCCTATAGTTTATTTTCGTCTCATTAAAATTTTCGAAACTTTTGCCATTGTTGCCAGATTTACAAAAAAATAATTTTTTTTCATACTTTTTTGTGTCAACCTGTAAATTTTTGATTCAAAAATGGCGAGAGGTCATGTGCTGGCCACATCAGATTTTTTATCTGATATTTTTAGACAGTTTATAATTATACAAAACATAAACAAAATAATACGAAAATATTTGTTTCAATAACACATATAAATGATAGAAAAGTAAGTGATCCCATTCATTGTACCAAAAAGTATTTCAAGTTAACAAATAAACAAGTTTAACTATGTTTAAACCTTTCTGAAAATGTATTCGAATTCTCAATATGTAAAACTCGTTCGTAAAGTTAACACCACAGAATTGGATCTTTTATGATTTGTGAATTTCAATTAACTCTGGTTCGAGAACAATCGCTGCCGAGAGTTTTGATAAAACCCTCCAACAAATTTCACATGGTTGAACTCGACACATCAAATGAATCTACAAGGCGATTCATTATTGTTTCTTTATGTTTTCTGAATCTCATTAGTAATTGGATACTGAGTAAATATATAAATAATTGTTAATGTATGAAATATATTTATATTTAAATCCTTTTGTAGATTATATTTATTTTTGAATAAAGCATTAAGTACGAACTAATCACAATATTTAACGGAAAATAACTTTAACAATAGAAGATGTTCAGATCGAAGTAATTAATACAATTAAGTATTTAGGTATCATAATTGATACAAATTTGACTTTTAAATATCTACTATTTATATAATAAATAAAATTACAAAAAAACATTAATTTCTTGTCCAGAGTGGCTCCAATTTTATCCAAATTGTCAAACGTACTGTGTATAACACACTTCCCCACTTTCCGTTTGCTTCATCAATTTTGTACATGTCTAATAAAAACGAAATTGACAGAATGCAGAAGTTAAAGAACAGAGCAATGAGGATTATTTTGCAAGTTCCAAGAGACTCTCCTATTAAAATAATGTTACTCCAGTTAAATTGGCTTTCAGTACCGTAATAATTGAAATATTAGACCCTAATACTCATCCATCAAATTAAGTTATCTTTGACACCCTCACATTTGATATCAAAAGTAATTTTTAACACTGACATACACAATTACAACACGCAAACGAATAGACTTTAGATCATATACGCTACGCTAGATACGGCATGTAGGTTATTTGTTTTGTTGAACCGGGGGTTTAGCGTACTATGTCGGTGATTGGTCGTTTTCAAATTTCGACATAGTTTGACCAATGAGAAACCAGTATCGACGTAGTTTGACCAATGACAAATCAATATGCGACTCATAGTAAACTAAACATTACCCCTCACCTAACCAACAAATACTACATGATGCCGTATCTAGCGCAGCATATATGATCCAAGGACATAAGAATTACAACTAAAAATAAAAAGCCGACTGAAAGGTCACTATTGAAGTTATCCAAGACATTCGCTTTAGATGTTGTTTAGTGTTGTTAAGTATTTAAAATTGTATTTTAAATACTTTCAATGTATTTAAATACGTAGTTAAATACTTTCAATGTATTTAAATACGTAGTTAAATACATAAGCTTCATTTGTAGTTACTGTGTATTTAAAATACATTTTATTATATTATTTTTCGGAAAGTTTGAGATCATTCACTTGCTTTTCTCTTTTACCTGTAAACAAAAAATCCCCTTAACTTCGGATTATCCCTTCATGCATACATAAACTTTCTACTTGGCGGGCCGGCGGTTATTGTTTAATCCACAAATTGATTTTCCTACTACCCCTATAAAAAGTACGTACTTTGCTCCCTCGTATCAGGATGGAAACTTCCCTCCCTAAGTACTTTTCTCATCCTCATTATAAGTATGTTGTAAATGAAGCAACTTGTGAATCTATTATATTTAAATTGTTTCCGTAATTTCTAAAAAATCTTGTATATCTTGTATTCTCGTAAAAATTAAACATGAATGTTACTTCAACGTTTTTAAATAAAAATTTCAACTTCAGGATTCTCAGACACGTTTTTTGACAGGATTCTTATACAGTATGTCCCCCTAAGTTGGAATCATATGGAAAACTTTTTTTATTATTAATTTTAGGAAAAAAAGTTCTGCATTTTTATAAAGAATAACTTTTTTCCTAAAATTAATAATAAAAAAGTTTTCCATATGATTCCAACTTAGGGGGACATACTGTATATGTTTTTTGACATAAAACTATCATAGTATAATTTGGCTCCACTGACAGTAAACAATTGACTTTTAAAGCGCAAAGTCGCTACGTTTATTAAAGTTAATTAAATTTTTGAAAAGTGGAGAGTGATTCAAGTGATTTTGAATTTCCAAAAATCCTCATTTTAAGGAACAAGCCAACATAGCGCCATTAACCTTACTATCACAAAAATCTAAAGACATGTATGAAAAAAGGTTTAATAAGTAGGTAGGAGGAAAAATCATATGTATTACACTGGAGTAAAGTACTTTTTCATCCCTTGGATGTATACTGCACTTTCCTCCCTAATAATACACACAGTTATATTATCCTGTTACCTGGGTCTCTAATCTCTATGATCTGTTATTTCGTGGAAGCCCTAATTGTATTTAAATACTTTTTAAATGCAAGGAAGAAGTATTTGTATTTAAATACATTGTCAATTGAAGTATTTAAAATACAAGGTAAATACATTTTTGAAAGAGTATTTCTATTTGTATTTAAATACATTTTTAAAAGTATTTTTAACAACACTGCAAATTGTCTGTCTCATCTGGTTTACATATGCTAAGACAAGCGCTGGTGATGACGTAGGGCTCAGGGGTCACTGAACAAACTACTAATTTTTTTTCCGGCGAAATACAGAAAAAATATATTTTCAAAAGTTGTGAATAATTTAACATATTAATTGAAATCTCAAAGTAGAGACCATGTAAATAATAATACATGACTGCAGCTATGACTGTGACTATGTCACACTGTAATTTACTTTAATTTAACAAAAAACGGTAAGTTGAATGAATTTAAAAACCTTGTAAGAAAATCAAGATTTATGTTATACAGGGTGTCCAGAGATGAAACCGACAAAACTTAGGGGGCTATAGAGACTGCCAATATGCCAAAAGTCATATACAAATGTCCAAAACCGCTTCGTTACTGATATACAGTGTGATTTGTGAATTTAGACAAAAAATTCAATTCGCCATATTAAATACAGGTATAACCCGATTTAATTTAAATTCGGTACATGAATTAAACTAAATGGCCTTAATAAGTAGACCTTTGAACGAAACCAATATCAGGACCGGAATATTCTTTTTGTTCCATCTTAAGTTCTTGTAAGAATAACTCACCCTGTATAATTATTATCAAAAATCTGAGCTCAGATTCGAAATCTACGGAAAAAATCCTACAGGAACTTGTTAAAAAAGTTTCTGGTACCATTTCAGTTATTCCGTAATAAATTATGATGTTAAATGTTTTCACTCGAGAAATTAATTTTTGGATAAAGTACCATCAAAAATGGGTTAATATAATAAAAAATTACGAAACCAAGACATAAATATTGTTATTTTCTTTAATTAGTTCGTAGTAAAATTTTATAAAATATTTTCATAACCCAAAAACAAGTGAAGAATGAATCCGTATCAGTAGCTTACAATTTTTGTCTAAATACAGTAGGCTTGTGTCAAAAAATTATTGTGCGTTATGTTGTACTTTCATAAATTCAAAATTAGTAAACAAATATAATTTATAAAAAATTCAGTACAGTCCTTTTTGAACAAATTCATATCCGCTTTTTTTAGCAGATTTTGAATCTGCGATCAGAATATTGATAATTATTATACTAGAAAAGTTATTCTTACAAGAAATGACTCATTCCGGTCCTGATACGAATTTATTTTTTCGTCTTTTCTTGGGTTATGAAAGTATTTTATAAAATTTTACTACGAACTAATTCAAGAAAATAACAATATTTATGTCTTGGTTTTGTAATTTTTTATTATAATAACCCATTTTTGATGGTATTTTATCCAAAAATTAATTTCTCGAATGAAAAAATTGAAAATAATAATTTATTACAGAATAACTGAAATGGTGCCAGAAACTTTTTTAACAAGTTCCTGTACGATTTTTTTCGTAGATTTCGAATCTGAGCTCAGATTTTTGATAATCATTATACAGGGTGAGTTATTCTTACAAGAACTTAAGATGGAACAAAAAGAATATTCCGGTCCTGATATTGGATTCGTTCAAAGGGCTACTTATTAAGGCAATTTAGTTTAATTCATGTACCAAATTTAAACCAAATCGGGTTATCCCTGTATTTAATATGGCGGATTGAATTTTTTGTCTAAATTCACAAATCACACTGTATATCAGTAACGAAGCGGTTTTGGACATTTGTATATGACTTTTTGCAATCATATTGGCAGTCTCTATAAACCACTAAGTTTTGTCGGTTTCATCTCTGGACACCCTGTATAGAAAAAAATCTTTTTTAGTCACAATAATTATTTTCTAGTTGAAGAATTCAGTATTTTGTTAATTATAAATATTGTTGATTTGCGCAAATCTGAACATAGTCTTAGTTTATAAAAAATATTCATGAAGAAATAAATCTAAAATTTTCTCTTTTTTTTAGATACAAGATGATCACGAATCTTTATATAGAATAAATTATGAAAGATTGGTAGTGCAAATGGACAAGCTTTTAAAATTTGTTTTGCGATCTAAAAGTGTCTTGCCTATGTATGACTTTCGTTTTGTTGGTCTTTCAAAAACGTTTGAATGTAAAAGATGCAACACAGAAGGAGAATTAATATTTAGTAAAATTATTGTCTTACAGAAATGTTCAATTATTTAAATTTATTCTTGTAGCAAAAGTGTTAGATAGAAGACCGAGTAAAAAGTCATTATTTGAACCCAAAGAAACTGCTCTCGAAAAGGCTTGGGATGTATTTGAAGGTTTACATGCTGATTTACCATGTGGTCCAAAAGAATCTGAAGTAAGATAATAGTAAAAAAATAGAAAGAAACGATTTACTTTGAATATTTCAGCTTCTTAATAAAAGAGAAGAACTCAAAGATATTCAATTTGAAGAATTGAATTTTTGTCATGCCATATTGTTATGTAATTCTAAATATGTGGATGCAGCACTTCAAATTCTAGAGACTAAAAACTGCAGAGGTTTGAAGAAGTTAAATTTTAGATCCTGTTTATTTCAAAGTAAGTAATGGAAAATGTTAAATAATCAATAATAGTTACTTTTGACAAGGGAAGTGTGATTTTGTAGTAATTTATTGAATGTTTTTTTTTTCAGATTTTCAGCATATCCAAAAGCAAGAATTCAACACGATATCATTTAAGAAGGCTAGAGTAGGCGTTAAAATGAGTGCTGAGAATCATCCATTTGAAAAAATTGCTAAACATTTAAAAAATCTTGTTGAGTTAGAAATTTTGACTTGTCCTGGGTATAAATACGAAAATTGAATAAGTACATTAAGAAAAATAATTTTAATATGATTTTAGGTGCAATGGTGGCGGAGTGGTAACTGCATATCCCTTGATTGCAAATTTTGAAAAATTAAAAAGACTGAATCTTGAAATACCAATTCTATTAGATGGATCATTTTTAGAACAGGTAAAATATAAATTTATATTTTGTTTTCAATTCTCTAAATATTATTTTTAAGAGTTTTGAATTATTAATAATTTTTTTCAAGGTATTTCAAAAGTGTCAACATTTAGAATACTTAAATTTAACTATCACGTCTATAAATGAAATTTTTCTACAAAATTTGTATCAGTATATGGAGTGTGCAGTATCTCTAAAACACTTTCGGTAAGTTATTTTTTTAATTAAATAAAATTTAGGTTGTATAGTAGAATAGATTTTATAAAACAGGTTTTCATTTGAATATATTTTAGTAAATAAATACATAATATATAAAAAACGTTTTTATATAAACTGACACTTTAAACCAAAACTTATTTTATAACTTACTTGTGCATTCATTATTAATGCACATGGAAAACTGATGCGTATACAAGGTTCTCAAAAAATATGAATTTTACTCAAGGGTAAAGTACCTTTGTTTTTGAGAATATTGACAATTCTTATTGAAAAAAGTTGATCAAAATTAAAAACTGCGTTAAAATATGGAATTACATCCATTTACATTGGAAAATTAGATTTTGTAATTTTTTACTAATTTTTATATTTTGAATGAGCATTAATCTATTGTGATTATGAAACACATAAAACTTTTCGTTTCTAAATATTTTCTAAGAATTTTGAATTTAAACACATGAGGAAAGCATGTGTATTTATTTTGCAAATAAGAAAATACATACAAATACTAAGTTATGTAACTAACAGAATGTTAGTACTAGAATTAAAGAGAAATTTATTTTTAACTCATTCTACTACTAATAGCACGACATATCCACCCGCTCGTTCAATACATTTAATCATTCTATTTGCAAATTCACGTAATACATTCCTTATCATTTCTAGAGAAATTTCCTGGCATGTTTCTAAAATTATCCTCTCCAAATGATCAACATCTTGAAACGGCAACTTCTGGTAAACTTTTTGTTTCAAGTAACCCCATAATAAGAAATCAAAGGGGGTTAAGTCAGGGGATGTTGCATATCAGAATATCTGTGAATAACTTTTCCATGGAACATATGTTCTAGATATTTCCTAACATTTAACGTACTGTGACTTATGGCTCCGTCTTGTTGGAACACATTGACGTTCTTGTAAGGGTAGTTCGTCCATGAAGTCATTGATGTGAGTTTATAAAAACTGTAAATAACGTTCGGAATTCATAGGTTGACGATAAAAAGGTCCTATTAATCTGTTATTTCATGAGACTTTATGGTAAAATTGGAATTTTCTTCAGACTACCAGTGACGAAAATGTTGATTCATTGGAAAATGTTATGTGCCTATTAAAAAGGGGGTCCACTTCAAATTCTCTTTGGATGAAATAGCAAAAATCAAAGCGCCTATCAAATCCCTTTCTTTCAATGTGTGAATGATTTTTGGTTTGAATGGTCTGTATTTAATAATGCGTTTTAAAATTCTTGCCACTGTATCCTTACTTACATTTTGTTGCATCAACGACTTCCTTTTGCGCAATGATAATTTTGGATTTGCTACAACAGACAGCATTACTAAAAACTGCGTATTCTCATCGGCAACCAGATTTTTGCGTTTTTCATTAAAATTATTTTTAATACTTCAGTATTTTTAAATTTAGTTATTATTTTCGTAACAGTTGAATGATAAATATTTATATTGGGATGTCTATTATTAAAATAATAGTATTTTCTATATAGTATATTTTCTCTTCCTAAGTTAATAGAGCCACCATTTCTTGTATTTTATAAAATCTAACTAACGATTTGGCGTTTGCCATCAGTGAATCATAGATTAAATATCGTTCTATACGCAAATGCTAATAAATTATCACTTATAATCTCCCCAGCAGCAGAATTATTACCGATAATTTTTTTCTCGGTAATTTTCTATCAACAAAAACATGAGTGAAACCGAGAAAAAAATTATCGGGAATTAATTCTGCTGCGTGTGAAATTCGGTAAGAAAATTTCATAAATTGGAGTTCCGATGAGTTTAGTTAAATATGACGCACTGTATTTTTACAATAGAAGTTGTTTTTACTTGTTAGTAACTGAAGTTTATTACTAAAATTTCAGGTACATTAAAAACATTAATTCGTTTTCAACCATAACATCTGAAATTATGTCTACATGGTTTCAACTAAAGCTTAAAAAAATTATTTCCGATGATTAGTGAAAATGATGAACCCGAACAACAAAATGACAATTACCAATAAATCACTAAAGAAAAATTATACAGTGCAATGTTTTAGTATTATTCAAAACAGCTTGTACTTTTTGAAAGCCGACTCTGGAAATTAACTGAAACTCTTGTATTATTAAAAATATAGCACGAGCTGTGGTTAAACTAGTAATTAAAAATTAAATTTTTGCAAGAAAACTTATATTTTCGAAATCTATGGTTCATTTTGCTAAACTTTTAATTGATAGTCAAATTTGATATTTTTATTAGAAATTGAGTAATCGTGTGGGGGAAAAAATAAATACGCCATTTTTGTTGTCTATTTGTGTACTTTGTAAAATCCTTATTACAGTTTTCAAAAACCATATACAGGGTGAAATGTTATATATATGAACAAAACAAACTAATTTTTAAGACCGGAACTGATTTTCTTCTAGCATGGTACCAAAATATGAGACAAATCGGACTTACTGTTCAAAAGTTACGACCAAAAGAAATTTTAGTCAAAATTCACAACTCCCCCTGTATATTATTAAACAATGGGAGCAGACACACTTTAATGGCCATTTGATATTCCCCATAGGGACCTCAATACGAGGTACAGTTCCTTATGACTCACCATGTATAATAAATTGAGCACCCAAACAACAGGAAAATATAATAAATGATGAAAATATTCCTACCACAACTATCGAATCATCCGTTAACTGTACTGAAAATAGCAATATCGATATTAAAAAGGATTGGTGTGAATTTATTTCAAAATTCAATGAAAGCGTCATCCACAAGTTTAATGATGATCCAGTAGGATTTGGCTATTGAGAAATTTATGAAAAATTATCGAAAATATGTAAATAGTAGTTCAACTCTTGTGACTGGCTTATATCAAGCTTTCAAATTTGATTACTCATCGCGATCTTTGACAGTAAATTCAAAGAAATCGCAAGAAAAGGGAGGAAAATTGATGTTCAACCAACATCTGTAGCTCGAAGAAAAGTGAAAATTGAAACGTTAAATTTAATTTGTTGATGAAAGTGATTGAGTAATAAATGTGAGTTAAGCTCAATTTTTTTACTTTCCCGGACCTATCAAAGGGAAAGTAAGGTGAACGAGCAAAAAAAAAATCGAGATATCGATAGAAATATCCATTTTGAGGTCCCCCAAGAGGATTGAAACCATTTCCAGCGCATGGTCTGTCTGTGTGTAATCTTCCACGATAACTACCGAACCGTTTGACGAATCAAGCTGAAATTTGGTATGGAGGGTCGGTGTGTGCCTAGAATGCGACCATTAGATTTTGGTTTAAATTGGTACAGTAGAAGGTCCTCAAGACCGACATTGATTAAATGCTCATGTAACAATTTTGTACTTTTACTTTCCCGACCCACCTCCTAGAAGGGAAAGTATTGTGAACGAGCTAAAAAAAAAATCGAGATAAAAACGGAAATATCCATTTTCGGGTCCCCTGAGACGATTAAGACTATTTTCAGATGGAAGTCTGTCTGTCGGTCTGTGTGTGTGCGTGTGTGTATGTGTCTGTCTGTGTGTGTATTCTTCCACGATAGAGGCCACACGTTTAATCCGATTGAGCTGAAATTTGGTATAGAGGTTTGGCTTAGCCGTCGGAAGAACCCATTAGTTTTTGTACGACATCTGTCAAACGGAAGTACCACTATCAAATAATGACAGATGTAATATGTCATGGAATTGGACATGCAATATGTCATTTGAAAGTCCTAGAAAAACTCTATTCAGAATAGTCAAAATTATTTCTGCAACTGTCACCTGTCAAAAATAAAAAAATGTCAAAATTTGAAACTTCAGCATTAAATATCTGAAGAAGTATTAATCCGATTAAGCTGAAATTTGGTATATGGGTTTGGGTTATCTGTCAGAAGAATCCATTAGTTTTTGTACGAGATCTGTCTAACGGAACTATCACTATCAAAAAATGACAGATGCAATTTGTCACGGAATTGGACATGCAATATCTCATTTGAAAGCCCTTGAAAAACTCTATTCAGAACAGTCAAAATTATTTCTCCAACTGTCACCTGTCAAAAATAAAAAAATGTCAAAGTTGAAACTTTAACATTAAATATCTGAAAAAGTATTCGTGGATACTCGTCGGGAAAGTTTTGGGGCGACACAACCGATTTTTTTTAAATTTTAAGGACAAACTATGCACTTTAGTGCAAAATGTTGCAGACCAGAGTTTTATAGCATAAAATTACCTACAACTTTTGTTTTAAACTTTTTCCAGATTTTCAAATAGTTGCGCCACTAGAGGGCGCGTAAAAAATGTGCATGTATGTTTTCTCTAGTTTTTCTTGATTTTGAGGACAAACAATACACTTTAGTGTAAAATGTTATAGTACAAAGTTTTAGAGCATAAAATTAACTACATCTTTTGTCTCAAGCTTTTTCCAGAATTTCCAATAGTTGCGTCACTAGAGGACGCGTAAAAAATGTGCATGTATGTTTTCTCTAGTTTTTCTTGATTTTGAGGACAAACAATACACTTTTGTGCAAAATGTTGCAGTACAATGTTTTATAGCATAAAATTACCTACAACTTCTGTTTTAATCTTTTTCCAGAATTTCAAATAGTTGTGCCACTAGAGGGCGCGTAAAAAATGTTCATGTATGTTTTCTCTAGTTTTTCTTGATTTTGAGGACAAACAATACACTTTAGTGCAAAATGTTGTAGTACAAAGTTTTAGAGGATATAATTCCCTACAACTCTTGTCTGAAACTTTTTCCCGAGTTCCCAATAGTTTTCACACATGATTTTAGGAGATCCTAATTGTAGCAGTGTGATATACAACGTGCGCATGCGCAGCTTATGTCATCAACATTGAAATATCAATTCGGTAGACGTATTCACCATCGGCTCACTGTTTTTAATGTGTTCCATAATTTATTATAACATATTCTCTCTGGTCGAACCGGGAAAGTTCTGGGGTGACACAGCCGATTTTTTTATTATGGGTTCGTTCCACGAATAGAATTTGAAATATATCCAAAAGAAAAATATTAATTAAAAAAAATTTGGACGCCAATCTATGATATTTCAGAATCCGTCCTTTCTTTATTTTTATGGGTTTAAGGAAATTAAACGTTATTACCTGTTTTATTTAAGTGAAAAAAATTGTTAATAATACGATATCTTCAGAGACTTTTTCTTAAAATTTGGGGAAAATGGAACTTTTCTTGGTTTGGCTTTCTTTTTCATCAAGTTTCTTCCAGTAGTCTTATTTCTGGTATCCGGGAGAAAAGAGACGGTAATAACTCAAAAAACTTCCTGGATTCGGCAGTGAAAAGATGTTTCAGTCCAAAAGCATAGTCCAGAAAAAAAGTTCAGTACAGAAAGAGGAAAAAACTCAGTCCATAAAAAGGCTCTGTCCAGAACATAACTTAATCCAGAAAAAAACCCTAAAAGTTCCCATAAAATAAATATAAGACAAAATCTTATAAATTATCAGATTTCGTGGTCTCTGTTTAAAAAAAATAGAATATAAAACAATGATAATATTAATATGCAATACATGAATTTTCGGATCAAAATTGAAATATAAAAATAATCAAAGTGAATTAAATTTTAAGACAATCTGTAAAATCAAATTAAAAACAGATTCTCTTTTTGTAATTGAAGACTGCAAGAGCACCACAAACATCAGATAATTTATATTATTATAAAAGATAAGATATGAACTTTTATGTAAATATAAAAAATATATACCGGCATAGAAAAGAATTAAAAATAACAGTAAATAAATGTTAAAGCGTCGAAATAATTAATAATAATAACAGGGAACATGAGTGGAAATATAATATAATAAAAACTTACCCTATATATCCAGGGGAAGAAAAGAAATTTTTAACAGGCGATAGAGACGATATAGATATTAATTGTTCTGACTGATGAGGTAAAGAGAAATAATTGTTAACATAGGTAAGACTTTCTATATAAACATATCAAAAGGAGGACAGAGTAATCAAGATAAGTTGAGAAGGGACACGACGCGGTGAAATTAAGAAGGGATATCAAGCGAGTCTGAAATTAAAATACACAGAGCAGAGGAATAATGGAAAAAAACGTAACAAAATGATAGGTAGGAGATCAATGCAGCCAGGACGAAAAATTTGCAGTCTGAAAACAAGAAAGTCCAAATCCCCACATTCCCTTAATGCATGTGTAAAAATATTGTGTAAAGCCGCGTACGTACAGATCAAGTTTACGCCAAATCGACTCAAGTATCGAGAGTACCGTTGTTTGATTGGTTGTAAAGGTCGCTCGATACATTTTGTTGTCGAGCATGTTAAATGCAATATATCGGACGCTCGATACAAATATGCAGCTTGCATGTGTCTTGCTGGGATATGATCTACAATAATATCTGATCAGAGTTTTAGAAAAAATACTGATTAAAGAATCATTGCAGTCAAAACACGATTAATTTGTCATTTTATAGGATAATTTCTCTCGTTTACTTGGATTGACTATTTTAGTCTACGTATTGTCATGGGTTAAACTCGCTGATCTCCCACTATCAATTAGACCATCACAGTTCGATGATTTGTAATAACGAAAACTTTTCTTAAATAATACGGTAAAAAAACAACATTAGAAAATAAATCCAAAAGGTTATCCATTATCTCAAATGTGATCGACTAATGAAGTAATACAACTCCAAGTCGAATACCACAATTTTTTTTTATTAAAATGAAGAAGATTGGCAACTAGTTTCGGCAACATGCCATCATCAGGCCTAGAATACAACAGTTCTTAGGTCTAGGGAGGAGTAAACATTATATTACAACTTACAACTTACTTAAATATAGGATTGATATTATTTATTGAAAATTTTAGAAATATGTTTAAAACGAGTAGTTTTTAGATGGTTGAATAAAAGAAATAATATAAAAGAAATGTGGTACATGTTATCCGCGAACGGGTGTTGTATAAGGAAAAGTAAATGGTTTGTAGGGAATAAGGTACTTGTTGGGTACTTATCAACATTATGAAAAAGGAAAGTATAGAAAAATAAGTTGATGATTCCAGAGTTCTAGAAGACTTACTTTTGTTTCTGTATAAGTAACACAGTATCTTTAGCTGAATATTCTGTTCTATGTGTTTTTGTAAGCCGTAGAATTAAGACTAAAAATCTGATGTGGCCAGACATGACCTCTCGCCATTTTTGAATCAAAAATGTACACGTTAACATAAAAAAGTATGAAAAAAATTGACTTTTGTGTAAATCTGGAAACAATGGCAAAATTTTTGAAAATTTTAATGATACGAAAATAAACAATAGTGTATACAAAATATATGTGTAAAACTTTATTGCCATTTTGTTTAGTAATGACGTCATCACTCATAGCAACTGCCACTTCCGGTTGTCTGATGGACACCAAAATCTAATCAGACCTAATCTAGGGTATCAGAATCCTGTATGCAAAATTTTAAATTTTTTTATTCAGTAGTTTTTGAGTTATCGTTACTACAACATCCATCCAAACACACACACTAACACACACACACACACACACAGACATCGTCGCGAAAATATTAAAATCGTATTCTAGAGACCCTAAAACGTGTTTATTCATTGAAAACTCACTACCCAATTTTTAGCATGATTCCTATACCTCTCTTATCTGAAGGGCGAGAGGTAAAAATCAACTTAAATAATATACATTTTAAGATATTAATTATTACATGTGTTACATATTATTTTCTTCTGGCTGTGTTCTACACAAACTCTCCGCAAATTTCATATTTGTTACGGGTTTTCCGATTACTTTCCCGAGGACAAAGAGTACAACGTCCAGATGTCCTTTCACGTGCTGGAACTACTGTAACCATATGGTCATGAATTCTTTGTTGAAGCCTGTTTTTTTACCAAACCTATGTTTTCTCTTGTAAGTTCTTTACCGAGACTTAACAAAAACTTGCGTCTTGTATCCAAGTAGGACTTATTCCACGCGGGGTATTTTATTTTCCACAAAATAAAGGAATTTAGTGCTGCAGTGTCAATCATGTGTCCAAAAATAACCATTCTTTTGTTATTGTGTCCGTCGTATCAACGACACCTTTGGTCTTGTTGTAGTGAAGGATAATCTCGGGTTTGTGCATGTTCATTACTTATTTGGTCCATATAATGTTCAGTCGATAACAAAATAACTGCCTTATTTTTTCAGCTGATTATGAAATCAGGGTATGGTCTTTAGTAAAGGCAAAAATACTCAGGGACGGACGAGATTTGTCGGGAAGAAGTTCTTTTGGAATAAAGGTTTTATTTTTACGTATGGGTTAAATTTCTAGCCAAAAGTTTATCAGCCAAACTTTTAGACGGTGATTCCTTTCCACTATATTATTTTGCTTTCCCAAATAGATCTGTAGATTATGGGTGTAAGAGTTCGTAACATACCCCAAACTTTAATTCCACATTTGTCTCGTTTACTTTTCATGTAGACCCGAAATGGTGCACGTCCTCTGAAACTTAGCAGTTGCTCATCTACTGTCATGTGTGTCATAAGTTTAAAACCGATCTCTTGACATGGCAGCAGGAAAAATGGGTCTGCAATAGCACTTATCTGTTGTCCATAAGATTTCAGAAATCAAAAGACCTATATATGCTTTTATTTCGATAAGGTCAGTTGGCATCCATTTTCTTTTATTTTCAGGATTTTCCTGATTCCAGTTTTCATGTTCATAGAAAGCTTTTTTATTTGTTTCTACAACAATAAACTTTCAAACTCCTTACTGTAATTTGCACAATCCATGCCTTATTATGTTCTTGGATGTAGATTTAGTACCTCTCACAGGTATTTTGCACCACAGAGTTGCCATCCTTACTAGTGAAAGTAGGCATTGATAAAAAGCCAATGTTATCAGACAAGAGCTGACTATCCTCGTCAGGCGCCAAGATTTCATCCGGTATAGATTCAATTTCTTCGAATATGTCCTCTTCTTTACTGTCTTCCTCCTTCCAATGCAAATCTTTCCCAAGATCAAGACTTCCATCATGATACATTTCTAATTCTTGCTCGGTGAGTCTGTTTACCTTTTTAGGCTTTACACCAGCCATTTTCTGACGTAAAATAGTAACACATGTCCAATAAAAATAAACGACAAATCAAAATTTCAACCACTCTGAAATAACTTTAGATATAATAGCGCGAACACACAAATAACCAGACTGTTATTTACACTATAAGAGTCGAAATCAATGTGAGCGAAAGAGATCCTCTCGAAAAAAGACGAATCAACTTGTCTGTTACAGATTTCGAACGACTAATAGGTACATTACTAACTGGGGTATTTTTGTACCCCATCTACTTTGAACGTCTAAAAATACTGAATGGCATGGTTTTTCATTTGATATTTTATATAATAATTAGAAAATACTTAGAGCAAATTTAAAAGGATTATCGGATATTAATACGCAAATAAAAATTATCGCCACAACCACGAAAAAATAACAAATTGTAGTACAAAATTACCGTACTAGTATTACAAAGGTTAAAACAAAACTTATTCTGTAATAATTAGATTTCTTATATTCGAAAATTTGATCATTTACATTCAATTTTAATTAAAATAATTAGTTTATGCATTTTTTTATTTCTAGATTGGTATGTCCTCGAGTCAATTTAGAAAAATTATTTATCAGTTTCTACCAGATGCCAAGTAGAAAAATATTGAGATTGTTCATAAAATGCGACAACATCATTTATTCAACTACCACCAACGAAGAAGAGTTACTGTCTTCATTTTTTGAGACACATCCACAGCTATTATTTTTCTATTTAGTTATAACTCAGTCCACTCGTAAACAAATCTCAAATATACAAAAGATTATTAATGAGTACAAAAAAGGCCAACCAGCTAAAGTTTTTTATTGTAAAAAAGACATTGAACCCTTCATAGGTGTATTTCCCATTCCTCCGGCACACCGTGAATTTATATTTAATAGGACTAGAGTTTCTGTTATTGATTTTGATTCATTTAGTTAATAAAAAAATTAAAATAACGAGTCTTTTAATTAACGTTTAAATTTAGTACACTAGAAACACGTTAATTGCTTTATTAATGATAATAATAACGGCATTACGAGTAACTCCCAGAAGCCAAATGTTTGTGTGGAGAAGGGCTATTATTATTATTTCTGGAGCTACTTACTGATGATTGATGGCAATACATTACATTGCGTTTTTACGTTACTACAAGTTAAAAGTTATTGGTAAAATTCGTAATTTATTTTATTTTATTCATAGTTTTTTCATTAATTTAACAAAAAACTTAATAATCAATACAAACCAGTCATTATATATTAAGAATTTATAGTTATATTTCTTCGTATTAGTTATTAGAAAACAATGAGGGAGTTATACCAACCTAGAAAAAGATCTACCAACCTGGAAGGAATATTTTTGGTCAAAATCTACTTCATTATTTTCGCAATATGTTTACAAAATTTTACTGAGCTTTCCAGAATATATCGTTGGCGAAATATAATGATTTTGACAAACTCCACTTCTGATTGGTTGAAATTTTAGAAAGCTCAGAAGAATTTTATACATATATTTTATCATTAGGAAAATATTTATGTAAACCTTTTTCTAGGTTGGAGGAAACTTTCCCAACGTGCGTCTGGTGTAATAAATCGCGGCACGTTAGCGTGACTCATTGTCTATATTTTATTTAAATTAACCTGTCAAAAATTCATATTGTTTTATGCTCAGATAAAAGAACTACTAGAAATGCCCTGTATATCTAATGTCATTTACAAAATTTAAACCAACATCTAGACCTCTCTCTCGGCAAAGTTTATGGGCGAGGGACGTGAGACGCGCAGAAAAATCTCGTGCAGAGGACGAAATCAACAATAAAAATTGACTTGATGTAAACAAACGGTATTAGATAGTGGCGACGCCAAGAATTATAACTTTTAACTTATTTTAGCAAAAAATAGAAAATTAAAATATAGGGTATATTTTACATGTTATTAATATATATCACATTTGAATTAAATATGTCGTGAGAAGTTATATAATATCAATAAAATTGCATTTTCTGTAATACTGATAAATATTAACATTAAAACATAGCAAAAATGCTTGTAAATTTATTAAATGTACGTAATGGAATCAAATAAATAATATTTTTCATTGCTTCTAAAACCTTGTTTACAGTAAGGAGTACATGCGAATAACATAAAAAAATGTGAATGGTACATAACATAAAAAATAAAGGAAGCAAAATAAAAAATCAAATCTTATCAACTTGTATTATATTTTAAATTATTCAAAAACTACTTTCCTAACTTACTTGTGAAGTGTAAGATTGATTATGTAAAGTCTTGAGAAAAGCACCACATTTTGCACATTTCTTTCTCATGGTTAACAACCTCTCAAGAAAATCACTTAAAATAGTTCAAAATGTTTACAAAAATATTTAGTACGACCTATAACACTAAAAAATAACACAAATCAAGTCACAAACTGTAAACTATTTAATGTATGATTTTAAATTATCCTGCTAGAAAGTACGCTTATAGAATTTCTAAAGAACAATATCAACAAAAGTAAACTAGATGTTGGCTTAATAAAAAAGGAGACTACACTAAAATGCACTCGCGACATTAATGTGATTGGTCGTTGTGGGCAAACAATGAGCAGGCGCGTTACATCGTTTTGTTTGCTTTTTATTTTTGTGAGTTAAATTTGGAGGTTGTGTTTTGTGTTTTTACTTACGAAAAGAAAAGCTAAGGTCCTGAGCTCTTGAGTTTTAAAAAACGACCAAAGAAAATTTGAAGTATCGCAAATAGGAAGAATACATGTTTTAATGAGTCAAGATATCACAAATTTGACGAATAAACGAGATCAGAATGATATGGTAACAGCTGAAATGAAAGTTGAAAAATAGAATGCTAGTGGCAAGAATTATGCTTTTCTATTCAAGAAGGAAGGTGTGGTGCATTTGATATTTAAGCTACATAATGCTGAAATAGCAATTGATTTTTGGAGGTTTGAAGATGGTTAGAAGTTGGCGACGTATTTCCAGACACCATAGAAACAAAATAATCAATATGAAAAACTTGTTTGACTTCCGAACATTTATATGTAACTGTCTAATAAAATAAAAAATATTTTACATTTGTAATTGAATATTGAAAAACACACATAAGCAGAGAAACGTCCACTACAGAAGGTATTTAAAAAAACCTAAGATTTAAACAAAACAGTTATTTGTTATAAACAATGAACTTTAATAGCTTAGGTACACTTTAAAATTAATGGTGTTTTTAATAATTATTAAAAACACCATTAATTTTTATCAATTACTATTTTCCTTGTTTTTCTCTACTTTTCCTATTATTCCCTATATTTCCCATGTTTGTCCATTTTCTTTATTTCTAATGTTTTTCATTATTTTTTCCTATTTTCCCTATTTGTATGTATTTTTCCCAATTTTTTTCCTATTTTTCAAAATTTTTTCTGATTGTTTTATATTTGTCTTATTTAGCTTTTTCTATTTTACATTATTTTATATATTTTTCCCCGTTTTTTCCTAATTTTCTCTATTTTTCACCATTATTTTCTTTGTTTTTCACATTTTTGCATATTTTTTCCTATTTTTCCCTGTTTTTCATATTTTTTTCCTATTTTTGAATATTTCTTTTATTTTTCCCCCTTATATTTTTCTCCATTTTTCCCTGTTTGTCCCTATTTTGCTTTATTTTCCAAATTTCACTTTATTTTTACCTGTTTTACTTTGTTTTCCATATTTTTCACGTTGTTTTCCAATTTTCCCCACTTTTCTCTTGTTTACATGGTTTCCCTATCTTTTTCTTATTCTCCCTATTTTCTCGATTTTTTCCTATTTTTTTTTTCCATTATAAAATTGCATTAATTTCAGGGTCGTATTCAATATTCATCCAGTAATCAAAGTAACTAGTCACATTTTAAATTAATCGTTACTCAATTACGTATAGTTACTTTTTCAACATCTCTATTTTTCCTTAGGTTAGGTTAGGTTTTGCAGTACTGCGCGGTCGCTAGCTTCAGATTCATATAAAATGTTAGGTAACATTTATTTGTTAAATCTAATTAAAAAAATATTTTTAGGTGTTTAAATGCCTTGAGGCCTTATCACAGTTTATAATTATTACATCCATTACAACATAAGAATGATTTTATTTCTCTAGATGGTTCTCCTTCCTTAGATAGAATGCTTTCACAATATTCACCACTAAAAAATTTACAAACCTTAGCAGCTGATTCCGATTTAACCTTAACACACGTAAGTATACTAATAACAAATTTTTAAAGTAGTAACTAATTTTTATTTCCAGGTATTTGAATTAACAGCTCACCTCGTATACTGGGCAAAAGCTACAGTAATCTTCCCTATATGTTCGACAAACAAATACGTAATATGTCCTAATGCTAATATTCATTAAAATTCTCCTTTAGTGGAAAAATTCAGTGAATCTTTTCCTGGTTTAAATCTCATCAGGGTAATAAGTGAATTTTCGCTACCGACATCTCTTGGCCAAAAATGTAATCCGTTATGTCATCCATCACAACAATCACAGCTAATACATACTATAATATGGATGTTACAGTACCATCTTTTGTTGCAGCTTCATACTTATATTCAATATATGCCTACTGATGGACCATTATTAAATAAAGGGTAAGACTTTTCAAATCTATATATTAATTTAATAAAAATATATTTTTAAGGGAGTGTGGTAAGAAAATTATAACATCGCCATCGTCTAGGAATAGTACTATGATGTCTAATTATCAACCAAATAATACAATAGAAAGGACTGAGTCAGAAAGTGGAGGGAGCTTCGACGGTATCAGAAACTCCTGAGATTATTACAAGTAAAAATATAATGTAAGTTTTGTGTCCGATTAGGGCTTATTTATCAATAATTATTTTTATTTTAGTTTGGAAAATGCAAGCTTTACGTCCACTGAAGATGACAAGCAAGATTACCAAGAAGAATTATTGTTAGATTTTCCTGATGAGGAAAGAAGTTCAATATTCAAGGTATATAATACTAAAAAACAAGATATTTTGTAACCATTTATTTTATAGATTCCTGCCACAAATACTCCGGAAGATCTTAAGTTGTTTGCTAAATTATGCAGAAAGGAAAATTTTCACTTGGAGGAAATTATGTATCTGGAGAATTTAAGAAGGAGTCAATTATTACAGCTTTTGGATAAATTTAGAGACGTTTTGATCACTTATGAAACCGAAGATCCTGCTATAGCAATGTTTTCTTGTTCTTTATAGCATATAGAAAGTTTTTTTTATTGCCAATAATATGATTTGGACAAATTTACAATATATTTTTCCTAGTATTTTTTATACAATATGTTAGAATTGCAAATCTACAGAATGTAAATAAAAAATTATTAATTTAAATTTAAAAAAGCACCGACATAATTAATTATGCCAGAAAGGTTCTGTTTTTTCTTTTTTGTTTATGAAAATGCTTTTCAATTCTAATTTATTCATCCATAAAAGATGTAGGCATGAATTTAAAAAATTCTTATTATGTTCATACATTTTGACAGAAAAATTGTTAAAAGTTTCATTTTATACAAACTTCAGTAATGATTTTTACAATAATCTCATTCTCTTTATTTTTTATGACATAGAAATCGGTTATTTATTATATTTGTTATGTTTAAGTTATTATTTATCATAATAGAGGATTTTTCTAAAATAAATACATTTTTTACTTAAAATAGTTTTCTAATCCCCTCTCTATTTTATATTATTAATTAGAACAATGAATATATGTGAAATATGATCAATAATAAAAGTATAACAAATTAGTATTATTTTATAAAATTAACAATATACTCGTAAAAAACGAAGAAATATCTACATACAAATCTATATAATATAAACGGCCAAGAAAATAGTAAAAAACTAATTAGTCCGAGAACGAGCAGTCTCTAAGATGCACTTCCTATAACACTCGCGAACAACCACCTAAAAAAAATTGATTCCTATGTAAATCGACCTGGCGGATCCGATTTTGGAGTTCGCCAGACAATTTGGAATTGCCAAATTGGCCAAAATCGACAATTTCCAAAAAATCTCATATTTTAGGGAATTTTTAAAAAAATTTATTATCATCCTATATCTCTCTTAGTTTAAGTCCGATTGAATTGAAATTTTTAGGAGAACCAATTTAGACCTTTGTTATCACGACTTACATGACAGAAATGCAAAACAAATTACGTGTCACAAGTAATTTATTTTTAAAATGTTGGTGACAAGAAATTTGGTAAAAATGCAGCAACAAATACTCGATCGAGAAAACTTTTTTGTTTTTAAAGATAGATTTATATAGTAAGCGACAAAGTTGTAGCCAAAGAATCAAAGAAACTTTTTTATTTCGGTGATTTTTTTGATAACTTACTTACTTTTCTAGAAAACTGTGCTGCAATATATAGGACCACCGCGTCGCGGCCCAAGATAAAAAGTTAGGTTGGTCCGACGTATGGGAATCAAATAATGGGTAGTTGTGAATATCGCTTTATGTAACGTTTAGTTATATTTTAATAAATGGACGGGAATAGTTATCGTCTGTGTGGTTTTTGATGCTTATTATTATTGAAAATTGATGAGTTTCAGCTCTAATAATAATAATTATTGCTTTATAGATAATAAGTGCATATTAAAGTAACGAAGTCTCTTTTCCAGTCATATTAAACTAGATTAATATTTAATTAGAACAAAAAACACATTTGAAGAAATTTTTTTCTCCAGTAGTTTTGTGCGCGTTTTTAACTTTTGACTATGACTTCCCAGTTAAACCTAGAGTTTAACTTTTTTAAATACATGTTTTATCAACAAAATAATGAATAAACTGTACTTACAGAATGTTACAGAAGAAGCACTGGACTATGTATTTAAGCAGTTTCCATAAAGTCGGATGATAGAAATATTATAAAATGGATTTATTTTTGTCAAAATGTCATGTCTATCATGCAATATGCAGAAGAAATTACTCCCGAAAGGCTTATAAACAAAAAGCAGAAAGCACAGATGTGGCTAATACTGGTGACAAAAGAAGTAAGACCGTTGAAAGCCCAAAATGTTGTATAATTTGCAATAAAATTACAGATACTAATAATGGTCTTGAAAATTAACAACATTTAATATGCAAAATAAAATTTGGACGAAAGGAAACAAATGAACTTTAATATTAAACGAAATTTTTCTAAAAGTGTTGACAAGGGTGGAATATGCATTGCTTATAACCAATGCATATTCCAAACTTGTCAACACTTTTTGAAAAATTGATTCTAAAGAAAAACACCATGATTCAAGCAGGACAACTTTTGCTTTAAAAATGCATGTTGTAATTACCTATATGAAATCGAAGCAAAAATGTTGAGAAATTTGCATTTTACGAGAGAGTTGGATGAAGACACGAAAATTAGGGTTGATTTCAAAATTATAATTGCAGCACCTTTAATGATTTATTTTTAAAATATTTTAATTTGATATAAAATTTAAATCCTAATAATTTACATTTTATTGTGCGTGCGTCGGAGATTGTTTTATGATTTTGAAAACAGCTTAAATCCACCTATTAATTATGAAGTTCAAGATGATTTTAAGATCCCGGATTGGAAAAAATTTATTGCAAACCCTAACAATAATAACAAGCTGTTGGCATATTTTGTCAAGAAATTCCTAAATGACCATCACACCTTACCAGAAGGTGTAAATGGATTATTAGCTGGCATGTCAAAAGAAAACAGCAAAAACAATTATATGCTTGAAATTTGATACTAATGTGGCCACAGAATTATAATTTACAGAACATGAGGAATCTGATACTAGAATGCTATTATTGACCATTTTAAAAACCAGTATAAACGATTTTTTATCTATGCTGCAGATACAGACATTTTTGTATTATCAATGTACTACTTTTATTCAATTCAATCACTAGCCAATATCTATCAGAACAATGGCTGGAATTTTATTAGATATTGCTTAAGTGGGTGCGATTCGGTGAGTTTCCCATTCCGAAAGCGCAAAAGAAAAGCTCTAAAAATTGCTATTTTTAATGAAGCACGTTTATACCTGACTTATTTTGTATCTTCAAGTATGAATGGGTACCAAGTATCGGAAACTCTATGGACAAGTTTTAGAGCATTTTTTAAACATTTGTACGGCCCGCCAAATTTTATGAGAAATATGGACGAATTTTGAGCGTATATATTTCCAAATTGTAAAACTGACATTAGGTGGGTAACACTAATTTCGATGTTTGTCTATGTTCTATAGATAAATTAAATTTGAAACTTCTTGATCACGGAAGTACATTCTTCATTATAATCGTTGGAATTTCATTTTAGAGATTTGTCTCCAACATGTTCTTGTACCAAATATGACACTAAAAGAAGCAAAGCCAAGCTTTTTAGAAATTACAGCCAACTGCAAGTGCAAGTTTTTACTTGTACAAATAAATGTAAATGCCTTTAAGCGAATGTGCCTTGCAACATTTGTTGTTCGTGCCAAGGGAAATGTGGAACTCAATAGTATTAGATAAGAACTTTATATAAAGTATCATCATCCCTTTTTACAAATGTGTTAACTATCTATACGAGTAGAAGTTAAAAAATGTGAAAATGAAATGAGTATGTCTAAATTGCCTATTTCAAAATTTAAATCTTTTTTTTATATATTTTTCTCCTTTTTGAAAATTAAAATTTAATGAAATTCAAAATAAACTCACGAACCGTAAATTGGTTTTAATTAATTCAATACAAATCCTGTCGCTCTGAAGCTATAGATTGTCCAACAACTCAAACGACACCTCCAGCGTCCACACTTCTCTAATTTTCCCTTTGTTGATTCGTCCCCCACTTCTCAAATTTTTAACCAAGCGGTCGGTTTAGTAGTTGGACGTATGGCGATACCTTGTAAAGTACGGACCGTCCGCGACCGGCAGAGTTTTTTTCTATATTGCCACATTGTGACACCGTTATATTAAAAATCAAGCTAGTTATCAAAAAAATCACCGAAATAAAAAAGTTTCTTTGATTCTTTGGCTACAACTTTGTCGCTTACTATATACATTTATCTTTAAAAACAAAAAAGTTTTCTCGATCGAGTATTATTTGCTGCATTTTTACCAAATTTCTTGTCACCAACATTTTAAAAATAAATTACTTGTGACACGTATTTTTTTTTGCATTTCTGTCATGTAAGTCGTGATAACAAAGGTCTCAATTGGTTCTCCTAAAAATTTCAATTAAATCGGACTTAAACTAAGAGAGATATAGGATGATATTTAAAAATTTTAAAAATTCCCTAAAATATGAGATTTTTTGGAAATTGTCGATTTTGGCCAATTTGGCAATTCCAAATTGTCTGGCGAACTCCAAAATCGGATCCGCCAGGTCGATTTATATAGGAATCAATTTTTTTTAGGTGGTTGTTCGCGAGTGTTATAGAGGGTCCTTAAAATGCATCTTAGAGATCCCTCGTTCTCCTACTAAATGGAAACAGGAAAAAATAGGGGAAAATATGGAAAAAAGTGGAGAAAAATATAGAATAATGCAAAATGATGAAAAATTGAGAAATTTTTAAAAAATAGTGAACAAAGTGAAATAGGGAAATAGGAAAAAAATCGGAAAAATTGGGAAAAATAAGAAAACATTTTAAAAAAGTATGGAAAAATCAGAAAATTAGAGAATAAATAGGGAAAATGGTCAAAAATAGGGAAACAGCATTGAAATTAGGGAAAAATAATCGGTCAAGTGCGTGTCTGACTTCGCACATTAGGGTTCCGTAACAAATGTAGAATATAAGCCAGCTGTGCAGAGGCAGTATTATTAATGGAGGACTTTAAAATTTTAATCGAACTAAAAAGTCAAAAATCCTTGGTAAAAAAATTTAAAGAACTAAAAAGAAAAATAACCTGGCGAATTCGACGAAGAAAAAAAATTATGAGACGAAATATGCGTTTTTTTAACAAAACTAATAATAGCAGAAATAAAAATAATCGAATATCACAATCCGTATGTATACTTAGATATATTAACAAATATTAAAATGCAACGAACAAATTTGTTAATAACAGCGTAACCGACAAAGATAGAAATAAAATTATAAGATGAGAAATGTGTTTTTTAACAAAACTAATACGATTGCACAGATAAAAATAATAAAATATGGAATATCACAATTCGCATATATACGAGGTACGGAATCTTAAAAATGAGGGAAAATTAACGAAAAAATCATATTTATTAATATATTGGTATTGTTGGTAAAATATACGTAATAAACATTATCACCAAATTTCAAGTTTATAGGTCAGTGGAAGGTTAAAAAATACTTCAGAACAAAATTTTGTAAAAAATGCTTCTCATAATTACGTTTTACAATATTTTTCAAAACAAAAATACAGTCTACTCAATGAGCTCTATTCGACGATATCTCACTCGATGGGGTGGCCCAATTTTTTTTCAGCTCCCCCCTTTAGCTGTATGGGAGCCCCCCTTGAAAACATTTAAAAATATTTTTTACAATTTGTGTGGCTTTGGGACAACAAGACGCATATACTGTGAAAATTTGAAGACTCTAGCTCCAACGGTTTAGCTGCTAGACCTGTGTGACAGACGGACGGATGGACACGCGATAAGGACAAATAGGGAAAAAAAATCGGTCAAGTGCGTGTCGGACTTCGCACATTTAGGGTTCCGTACCAATGTAGAATATAAGCCAAAAATACTTGATAAAAAGATTTAAAGAACTGAAAAGCAAAATAACCGCAGGGGTATGAGCGTTCGACGAAGAAAAAAAAATTATGAGACGAAAAATGCATTACTTAACAAAATTAATAATAGCACAGATAAAAATAATAAAATATCGAATATCACAATCCGCATATATACTTAGATATATTAACCAATTTTGAAATGCTACGAACAAATTTTTGTTAATATCAGCGTAACCGACAAAGATAGAAAAAAAATTATAAGATGAAAAATGCATTTTTTAATAAAACTAACGATTGCACACATAAAAATAATAAAATATCGAGTATCACAATTTACATATATACGACGGTGCAGAACCCTAAAAATGAGGGAATGGTAATGAAAAAATCATATTTACTAATATATTGGTATTTGTTGGTAAAATATACGTAACAATAAACATTATCACCAAATTTCAAGTTTATAGGTCAATGGAAAGTTAAAAAATTCTTCGGAACAAAATTTTGTAAAAAATGCTGACTTTGGCGGCTTCTCATGCTTACGTTTTGCAATATTTTTCAAAACAAAAAATATGCCTTTTATCTACTCAATGAGCTCTATTCAACGATACCTCACTCGATGGGGTAGGCCAAAATTTTTTTCAGCGCCCCCCTTTAGTTGTATGGAAGCCCCCCTAGAAAACTTTTAAAAATATTTTTTACAGTTTATATGGCTTTGGGTCAACAAGATACATAAACTGTGAAAATTTTAATCTCTAGCTCCAACGGTTTGGCTGCTAGACCAGTGTGACAGACGGACGGACACGCGAGTGAGAGCAATAGGGTTCCGTTTTGACCCTTCGGGGTACGGAACCCTAACAAAGAAAATAGGGAAACAGGGAAAAATAAAACGATAAAGGAAAAATAGCAAAAATAGAGAAAATGGTGAAAAATAGGGAAAAATATGGAAACAAATGGAGAAAAGTTGGGAAAACTAGGAATAAATAATGCACATTTGGGAAAAATAGTAAAAAATTGAGCAAAATACGAAAATATAGGGAAATTTTGGATAAACGGAAAAAAATGAAAAATAGGGAAGAATTTGGAAAAATAAGAAAAGACATGGAAAAATAGGGAAACAAATGGGAAAGCATTGAAAAATAGAAAAATAAAGGGGAAAATAAGAAAAATTGGTGAAAATGTAGAAAAATAAGTACAAATAGGATAAAATAATGAAAAACAGAAAAAAAATTAAAAGAAACTGAAAAAAGCGTAAAATAGAGAAAATATTAGAAAGTAGGAACATTTGCCAGAAATTTGGAAAAATAGGAAAAAACAGAAAAACTGCAAAAAAGATTTGAAAAAATAAGAAAAAAAAATTAAAAAAAGATAAATAAAATAGGGAAATCAGAGATAAATTTAGGAAATTCAGGGAAATATTTATTAAAATAAGGAAACATTGTAAAAATAGGAAAAAGATAGGTAATAATAGGTACAAGTAACGAAAAACAAGAGAAAATAATGAAAAACAGGAAAAAAAGAAGCAACGCGCTCGTCTAGGTACAAAGTGGGCATTTACACCAAAGTAGCATGCAATGTGCGACTTGCACAAAAATGCGACGTGCGACTCAAATATAAAACAAGTCGTATAATTCGCTACTTTGCCACATGTTTCCAACCCGCGTAAACGTTGTTTGACTTGTTTAGTGGCCAAGTTAATAAATTAATTTTTAAGTTTTTTTCGTGTTCTATACATAGTAGAAATGTACGCAGTTTGTTGTAATTAGTTTGGCTTAATGATGGCATATTGCCGAAACCCCCTAATAGCACAAAAGGTCCGATTGACGTTTTTTTATGGTCCATTTAACGTCAGAACGTCCGAGGACCAAAATAAAACGTTTTATAAACGTTTGTGCAAGAACGTTTTTAAAATGAACCTAAAGAAACGTCCAAAATATGTCGTCAAAACGTCCGAAGTGATAAATAAAAAAAAACGTTGTCTAAGCTCCACTACTCAAGACGTTTTTAAAACCTACGATAAAAAACACCTAGTACTTAAATGGTTTTTTAACGTTTATATCAAAAGGTTTTTTATAAAGTCACAATAGGTCCCTTTTAAAACGTTTTATATGAGTCGTTTTTAAAACCACCCGTAAAAACGTTCAAAAAACGTTTTGTTTAGGTCCTCAAAAGCATGTTTTGAGAAAAAGGTAAAAAGTTACGTTTTTTAGACGTTTTTGTAAGTTGTTTTTATAACCACTATAAAAAACGTCCAAAAAACGTTGTTTTTAGGTCTGCAAAAGTATGTTTTGAGAAAAAATCATAAAAGGGACGTTTTTTAAACGTTTCGTTTCAGTAGTTTTTAAAACGATCAGTAAAAATGTCCAGAAAACGTTTTGTTTCGGTCCTCAAAAGAATGTTTTGAAAAAAGTCAGAAATTTACGTTTTTTAAACGTTTTTGTAAGTTGTTTTTATAACCACTGTAAAAAAAACGTCCAAAAAACGTTGTTTTTAGGTCAAAAGTATGTTTTGAGACTTGTTACTTTATATACACTTTTTCTAATCATTATTTACTTTTTAAAAATTTCTAAAACCATCAAAATATTTCGTACTTGCCGCTTTTCTTGTAGATTTTTTGTTCACTTTTAATGTCTAACACTCGAATTTAGACGATAATTGCACTACAGTTTCATGTTTTTTCATAGGCATTCGCGTAACGCGCACTTTACGACGAGTTTTCCATCGCGTTTTGCTTTTTCAAGCAACATAATTCGCTTTTTCCAAGTTTTCTTAAATCTAATTATACCGGCATAATTAATAATGGTTAAAGCGTCTAGATTGTTCTTTGAAAATAAGAATGACATTTGACGTTTCAAATTTCTAGATTGTGATGCAATTTTTCGTGATCGACTTGGTTCAGTCTGGTTATCTAAAGGAAGCGTACAATAATAGTGCGCATCCGCCATTTGCAAGACCAACCGCGTTCCACCAAGCGAAAGCGAAATTATCCTTCCTACTATATAACAATATATTTTGATTAAGATGACATAAAAAAATATCCCACAGTGCCGGAGATAATTTTAATAAGTATAAAAATAATACATGTTTAACGAATCTAAAATATGTGGCGGACGAAATTTTCAAAATCGAAATTATATTCAAATTTGGTTTGTGAGGGTTTTTGAGGTCATGAATTTTGTCAAAATTAATAAATTCAAAATGGCGGCTTCATCATTTAATGTGCGATTATGTTTTAAAAAATAAAAAAATGCACTTAAATGGCAATGATATAGCTGATTGGTAAAATTTAACAGATTTGCTAAAAGAAATTCCCCGTGGAGCTAGAAACCCCGCCGAGCAAAGGAGAAGAGTAAGTAAAACAAATTTTAAATGACGTGTACTACCTGAGATTTGATTTAATTGGCTTTTATATGTTTTTATAATATTGGTACAAGTAGATAGGAAATGCCGGTACAAATGGAGCAAACCGGTTTATTTGACCTTCATTCCATATATGGACATCCGGTGACCACCTGCCAAACAGGTTATATAAAAAATGTATAGAATTATATTTAATGAGCAAAAAAATGCATCTTATTATATCTAATGAGCATTCCATATATGGATATCCAATTATATTTAATGAGCAAAAAAATGCATCTTATTCCCAGATAGCACACATTGATACTATGGATGTCCAATGGATGTACGTTCATGGACGTGTCTACGTCCATTGGACGTCCATTTTGTTTCCAATGGACCTCCCATGGACGTCCGTTCAAAGTCCAGATGTCACAAGTATGGACATCCTTTAATTGTCCGTTGACGGACTTCCATAGATTGTCCATTGATGGACTTCCATAGATTGTCCATTAATGGACATCCATAGATCGTTCATTATTGGCACCCTGAAAATCTATATAGGACCTGCAAATTTGGAATAAATACAAGTTAAAATAAATAAACATTTATTTATTATTTAAAAAATCAAATAGGAACATTTTCTTTGTTTATTTTTGGTTTTTTTCGTTCTTGGCCCTCTCGCTACATCTCCAGGCCATTTCGAAATGGACAGTTCTGCCTCCTTTTCTGTACAACCAAAAGTTTTTACAGCTGAGTCTAAAAATATAAATAAATCTATTTATGTCTTTTATTTTCTGACTAAATAAGTTGTTGTATAGAGTTATTCATTATAGACAGCGCTGTTAGGTACTTAATGAAGCATATATATGAAAAAACATCCCTCAAAAACAAAATCGGCTTGTCTGACCATTTTTAAGAATACTAAATATACGACAATTTCTAACCAATGGTTTTGTGAGTAAACATGGTCAAACGCCAAAATAAAAATGAGTTTTTGTTTTTATGCAATAACAGACATGTTGGTTTAATAGTGTCACTTACCTTATATTAAACTTCAACTTTGGTGAGGATATTTTTCTTAAATATATGTACCTATACACAGTTTGAGTACTTTGAAATGGTAAATCCAACTGATTAACAAACACAAATGAAATATTTATTATGAATACACGAAAACGGAACACTGGAATGAGAGACGGTCACTGACGCGGCCATGCATGCATGCCCCGTGCCATCGCTTAAGCGCTATTGCCGAAACGAAATATTTTTTGGATAACCGTTAAACACTAGCTGTGCTTTACCTATTTTAATGTCATTAAATCTACCTTATCTTAAAAAAATATTAATAAAGTCAATAGGGCCGGTCTAACCAGTTATCCTTTTATAAACAAATTACCGTTCCGTACATTAATTATAACTCTATATGCAGTTTTACTCTGCCGCCGCGCCGAAATGAAATATTAAATTCTCCACAAATTGCAAAATTTGGGTTCTTTTATCAGCAACACCGCTGCCATTTATGGTATTTTGTTTAGTTCGCTTTACTTCCGCCGAAAATTAAAGCGAGAAGCGGGGTATTCGCTCATCACGTGGATGAAGGTATGGAACTCGCATCATAATATCCACATACCTAACGGTAAAACGATAAGTCTTAAACCAGGACGTTCATGTAACAATGTATGTATTACACACATAATGGCACCTTTACTGAGAAGTCGTTTAAAAAATGTATATGTACTTAAAATGGACACTCCATGGACGTCCACTAAAAGTCGTACAACGGATGTTAATACAAGGACGTACATAGTACATCCCAAATTAGTCCATGGACTAATGTACCAAAAATGTAATATAAATGGACATCCCTGGGACGTGCGGTGCTATCTGGGTTATATCTAATGAGCATTCCACATATGGACATCCGGCGACCACCTGCCAAACCTATTATATAAAAAAGTATCCAATTATATCTAATGAGCAAAAAACTGAATCTTATACCGTATCGAACACCTGCTGACACATCCGGCCACGTGTGCACCCAAGCTCAGAGGTCGTTGAACCCAAGCTTAGAGGTCGTTGAACCCAAGCTCAGAGGTTATTGAACTAAAGGTATGACATATGCACTTTCGGTCACGTTGACCTATCCGGCGACCACCTGCCAAACCGGTTATTTAAAAATGGTATCCAATTATATCTAATGAGCAAAAAACTGTATCTAATTATATCATTCATTCCGCACTTAATTAAAATGTGTGGGAAATACGATGTAACAACTTTCTCATACTCGGACTGGTCGGTGGATGACACGCAATATTTTTTTAAGATAAGGTAGATTTAATGACATTAAAATAGGTAAAGCACAGCTAGTGTTTAACGGTTATCCAAAAAATATTTCGTTTCGGCAATAGCGCTTAAGCGATGGCACGGGGCATGCATGCATGGCCGCGTCAGTGACCGTCTCTCATTCCAGTGTTCCGTTTTCGTGTATTCATAATAAATATTTCATTTGTGTTTGTTAATCAGTTGGATTTACCATTTCAAAGTACTCAAACTGTGTATAGGTACATATATTTAAGAAAAATATCCTCACAAAAGTTGAAGTTTAATATAAGGTAAGTGACACTATTAAACCAACATGTCTGTTATTGCATAAAAACAAAAACTCATTTTTATTTTGGCGTTTGACCATGTTTACTCACAAAACCATTGGTTAGAAATTGTCGTATATTTAGTATTCTTAAAAATGGTCAGACAAGCCGATTTTGTTTTTGAGGGATGTTTTTTCATATATATGCTTCATTAAGTACCTAACAGCGCTGTCTATAATGAATAACTCTATACAACAACTTATTTAGTCAGAAAATAAAAGACATAAATAGATTTATTTATATTTTTAGACTCAGCTGTAAAAACTTTTGGTTGTACAGAAAAGGAGGCAGAACTGTCCATTTCGAAATGGCCTGGAGATGTAGCGAGAGGGCCAAGAACGAAAAAAACCAAAAATAAACAAAGAAAATGTTCCTATTTGATTTTTTAAATAATAAATAAATGTTTATTTATTTTAACTTGTATTTATTCCAAATTTGCAGGTCCTATATAGATTTTCAGGGTGGACGTCCAATAATGAACGATCTATGGAAGTCCATCAATGGACAATCTATGGAAGTCCTTCAACGGACAATCCAAGGATGTCCATACTTGTGACATCTGGACTTTGAACGGACGTCCATGGGAGGTCCATTGGAAACAAAATGGACGTCCAATGGACGTAGAGACGTCCATCCATTGGACATCCATAGTATCAATGTGTTTTATCTGGGAATAAGATGCATTTTTTTGCTCATTAAATATAATTCTATACATTTTTTATATAACCTGTTTGGCAGGTGGTCACCGGATGTCCATATATGGAATGAAGGTCAAATAAACCGGTTTTCTCCATTTGTACCGGTATTTCCTATCTACTGGTACACCTGACTGTTAACATCACTTTGAAAACGGGACTGTCTATGAAACCAAAATTTGTTTACGTCTTTATCTTAATGTTATATAATGATTTTTTATTTGTTATTGTGGGAGTGTTCTGAAAAATGGAGAATCATTGAGAACAAATCGTGAAATATAATTAACTATTAACGAAAGCCACTCAAAATCGATATACCAATTATTTTAGTCGTACCACCAATGTGGTCGAGTAGATACTTTCAAACTAACTGTCAGTAGATAGAACGTTCATTAAATTTAAAGATTCAGTAACTAAAGGTAATGACGTTTAGAATAAAACTTCACAACTCCATATCTTGTACAATTGTACAATCTAAACGCCATTGTCATTAGTTACAGAACCGTTAAAGTTAATGAACGTTCTATCTGCTGACAGTAATTCTGCAAAAGGGGAGGAGTTACAGGTAGTACGTCATAGACCGCGAGATTTGAAAATAGAAGTCAGTAGGGCAAAAAAGCGTTAAAATTTTATTAATCAGTGTAGATAATTCATTTTGACCAAATATTAAAATTTTTTAGAAAAATCACAAAAGTAGCAAATTTCTTGAGTGTTAGTGATGGCCGACTGATTGCACATTACCACGCAATATTCGATGGTAAATGCTCATTCCTACTTACTACCATAGAACTGTATGGTTACATATAATACCACATATTCTAAGCATAGATCACAGATCAGTTCAATAGCGGATCCAGAACCTAATTTCGAAGGGGGCAATCAATCCTTCCTAGATATGCAAACACTGGGCGGTTTGGGGGCATGGAACATCCTCGGACAGGTCTGGAAAATTTTGAATCGAGTTGAGTTTTACAATTAAGAAACATCCTCGTCTCGGAGGGGGGGGGGAGGCAATTGCCCTCCTTTCTCTGCGGTTTGATGGAATGGAACATCCTCATCTTCAAGGAAAAGGGGGTCTGGAAACTTTTAAATTGAGTTGTTTTACCCTTAACAGACACCTCCTCGTTTCGGGGGGGAGGCAATTGCCCCCCTTTCTCCACCCTGGATCAGTTAGTGGTTTGCGGCATAGATATAAAGTAAGGCCCGTACAACATTAATAACAAACGTGTACTGGGTGTTGCATATATAATAGTAGGTTTGTTATAATTTTGGTATTTTAAACAGTGCTGCCAATGTCTAGATAATAATAATATAATTGTGTAGAACGTTTATTTTTATTATAATTCTTGTTAAATAATATATATAGTAAGTTAAATTTCAGTTATATTGTATCGAAATTGTTTTTCCGAACTAGGTAATTTGTTTCTAGTCCTGAAGATGGCTCATTAGCCGAAACTAGTTACCCCTTAAACTATTGTTCAATTAATATATTGTGGTACATGATTTGGAGTTTTATTTCTTAGACTATTAGATAAATAAATTTTAGTCTTACACTTTATTATATAAATATACAATATTAAAAAAATAAACACTAAAAGAATAAGTAATTAAAAGGAATTTTTATGCAACTTTATCATTACCAGTTGTACTATCTACGTTTTTAATAGTATCACCACATGCAGTATTATGTACTTGAACTTGTACTTCTTCCCGGTGCATACTGGTATCCATTTCTTCATCATCATTTTGTGTGCCAGTGATACTGTGTTCTTGAACTTGTATTTCTTCTTCCTGGTTATTTTGTGTGCTGGCAATATTAGGTACTTGAATTTGTATTTCATCATGTGTTTGAGTCCTAATGGGTTCTTTTTGTTGATCAACTACCCTCGGATCGATTGTTATGGTTTGAGTACAATTGCATGTTTTGTATATTCCAATTAGATTATCAGCTAGTTCAAACATATTTGATCGGAGAGATATGATGATGAACTGCGCGTTTTTGGTTCTCTCCTAAGAAAAAATATAATAATAATTGTAGTGAATGAAAAAAATAATATCCTTTACCTTTATATAATTTCCTATAATGGAAACATTTTTGAAATCCAAAGCAGCGTCAATTTCATCCATGACATAAAGAGGGGAAGGTTTGTAATAGTGCAAAGCAAAAACCAGTGCAAGTGAAGATAATGTTTTTTCTCCTCCAGACAAATTAGAAATTTTTTTCCACGTCTTTCTTGGTGGTCTTACACTAAAAAAACATATTTTTTCTACAAACGTCAAAAAATGACAAGGTAATAACTATATGAGATTTTTGTATTTTATCCTTTATGGTCCTTAATCAAGTAAAAATCCAACAAATCATTTGTTTCTAAATGTTTAACAATATTTATAGCTTTTTAACACTTTTCAAAATGTGACAAAATTGTATACTACCTAATTGTATTTAATTGTAGAAGGTTATCCATAATCCCAAATGAGGTCCACCAATAAAGAAATAAAAAACCAAACTGTCAATTAGTTTCGGCAAAAATATGCTATCATCAGGCCTATAATAGAAACGTTATAATCAATAAAGAGACAAAAAAGAACAATACAAAGTTGGTAAGTCTCTTTTTATTGCTCTCTTTTGTCTTTTATTGATTATAACGTTTGTATTATAGACCTGATGATGGCACATTTTTGCCCAAACTGGTTGACAGTTTCCCTTCCAATAAATTATATAAAATTATTTTGTGGTACTAGAATTTGCTTTATCTCTTAATTTTATTTATTAGAATAATTTTAAGAGTCCATCAACACGTTTTGGCGCTTGCAAGTTTAACCAACCTAGAAATTGTTAGACCCTCTGATAGGCGTGGTTTCAATAGTAGACGTATTCAGCCCATGTGCAAAAACTGATTTTATGCTAGGACGTTATTAATTCATTATTTACTGCAAGTACTTTTTTATTCCACTTAAAAAAAATCGTAAATAATAACAATGTGTTTAGAGTTATAAGTTATAAGTAAAACACTGATTTGCGTTACACATTTACTTAATATAATTGAACAGGTTTATGGTTTCTGTTTATGATGCTTCAAGTTAGTAGTTAGTAAAGTAATAGAATGTCTCTTCGCGCAAGACCAACACGACCTTGTCGACTCGTCGCTCTAAGACCAAATCAATAATTCCGGGCATGCGTCTGAAGTAGATTCGCATGATGTCTAACTTAGGGTGGAGCGGGGTAAATAGTTTACACACGAAAATGGCCCCACGTTGGAAGAATGTCTTTCAAGAAGTCTTAGTCGCTTTCATCTATAGGAAGAACGCAGATCCGAGATAAGGAGCGCTTGATAATTCCGGTTTGTGTTTTTATGCTGGCTACTCTTGTAATACCATCACGACCTGGATGAAGGGACATCACTCTTCCAAGGCGCCACAAAAGAGGAGGAATGCCATCTTCTTGGACAACGACTAGATCACCAACACTTAAGTTTTTCTGGTTTGTTTTCCACTTCTGCCTGCACTGTAGCTCAGATAGATAATCTCTGGACCAGCGGGACCAAAAGTCTTGTTGTAATTTTTGTAAAAATTGGAATCTTGATAAACGATTACAAGGTAAATGCTGAAGATCAGGATCAGGCAAGCAGCTAGCATTTCTTCCAATAAGGAAATGAGAGGGGGTTAGTGCAGAAGGATCAGTAGGATCGGTTGAAAGAGGTGTTAAAGGTCGGGAGTTTAATACATTCTCAATCTGCGTCATAACAGTATACAGTTCCTCAAAAGTTAATGATGAATTACCTATAATACGTTTTAAGTGAAATTTGGCTGACTTAACTCCAGCCTACCACAGTCCGCCGAAGTGGGGAGCATAAGGGGGAATAAAATGCCAGGTAACTCCCTCTATCGAGGAGGAAGTGTTAATTGTTTCCTGGTTATTGAGTAAGAATCTTCCAAGTTCTTGAAGTTCTGAATTCGCTCCGACAAAAGTAGTACCATTATCGGAGTACACATGGTTAGGTTTTCCTCGTCGAGCAGTAAATCGCCGAAATGCGGCCAAAAAGGCCTCAGAGGTTAGATCAGAAACAATTTCGATATGAATAGCCTTAGTGGCAAAGCATATAAAGAGACAGATATAGCATTTGTGCGACTTAGCTCCTCGACCCTTTCTGTCTAAGATGGACAAAGGTCCAGCATAATCGACTCCAGTATTAAAGAAAGGAAGTTGAGGCGTGATTCGTGATTGAGGTAATGATCCCATAAGGGGTTTTACAAATTTAGGATTAGTGCGGTAACATCGAATGCATTTATGCAAAGTTTGTTTTGCCAAGTTTTTACCATTTATAGGCCAAAGCCGCTCTCTTATTGAGGAAAGAAGAAGTTGGGGACCAGCATGCAACAGCCGACGATGCTCATGATCGAAGATTAGTTTGGTTAAAGGATGTTTACTTGATATCAATATGGGATGTTTTTTATCGTAAGGGAAAGTAGAGTTTTGCAGTCGTCCACCAACTCTTATCAAGCCGTTTTCATCGAGAAATGGATGTAGACTTAATATGTTACTTTTTGATTTGATAGGTTTTTTATTACGGAAAGCTGTTAGTTCTGAAGGGAATGATTGGCTCTGAGCTATCTTTAAGAGAGCTTGAAAGGAATTTTGTAGCTCCGCAGGACTGAGAGCTCCAATTTCTCGATTTTTCCTTTCCAACAAACAATTACGCTTAAATCGAAAACAAAAGGCAATTATTCTTTGTAATTTCTGAAGAGACGAATATCTGTCAAATGGAAATTCAAGAGGTTTGACAGTCACGATTAATGATAACAGATGAGACTTTGTTTCTGGAATCTCAGTTTGCAAGCTTTCAATATTTCCTTGAAAAGAAGGCCAATTCGCAGGGATGTCATGTAGCCAATGAGGACCAGACCACCATAACGAATTTTCAATTATTTTATCAGGAGGAACTCCTCGTGTAAGAAGATCAGCTGGATTTTCCTTTGTATATATATAATTCCACTCATTGGAATTAGTGATTGATTGAATTTGGGTTACACGATTAGAAACAAAAGTCTTAAGAAGATGTGGCTTTGTTTTTATCCAACAAAGCACAGTGGTTGAGTCACACCATAAATATTTAGCATGAACAGACTTATTAAGAGAATTGGTTACCTTTCTTGTAAGCTTTGCTAATACCACAGCAGCACAGAGTTCGAGTTTGGGTACCGTTTGAGATTTCAAAGGTGCTACTTTGGATTTAGCTATTAAGAGGGAAACAGATATGCCACCAGAGGAATCAAGCGACCTAAGAAAAATACACGCTCCATATGCTACTAAAGAGGCATCTGTGAACCCATGCAATTCGATTCTAGTTAGGTCAGTGCCTAGTACGCCTCTGGGTATTCTAAGAGTATTAAGGAACGGTAGAGCCTTTCGAAAGATCTCCCATTGAGAAGAGATGTTGTTAGGGACAGGGTCATCCCAATATAATTTGAGTAACCAGAGACTCTGTAATAGAATTTTAACTGAAATAACGGTGGGACTAAGTAGTCCTAATGGATCAAATATTTTTGAGATTTGTGACAGAATTGTTCTTTTTGTTATAACAGTAGGTGAAGGCTGAATGATATTATATAGAAGATAATCACTATTTGGTGACCAGTATAATCCCAACAGTTTAGTACTTGTATCTTCAAAGTATTGATTTTGAGTAGTTTTAGCATTAAAAGCTATATTTGAAAGCTCAAGGATTTTAGGCTCATTTGTTGACCATTTTCTGAGTTTGAAGCAACCAGACAAAAGAATAGAGGACACATCGTTGCATAAGTTTGATACCTCAGAAATGGAATCGCCACCAGATAAAAAGTCATCAACATAAAAATCTTTAGATATGGCCTCAGATGCTTGAGGAAATTTAGAGGTATTGTCTAAAGAAAGTTGTTTCAAACATCGAGTGCTTAGAAAACTGGAGGAAGCAGTGCCATAAGTTACTGTGTTGAGCTGATAAGTTTGAACTGGATTTGAAGAACTTGGTCTCCACAAAATTTGCTGTAACTGGCGTTGCTCAGGTGTTATAAGAACCATCCTGTACATTTTTTCTATGTCGGCACATACGACAAATTTATGCGATCTAAATCTAATAAGAATTGAAATAAGATCGTCTTGAATAATTGGCCCCACGATCTGAATATCGTTAAGAGAGAGGCCTGAATCTGTGGGGGCGGATCCATCAAATACGACCCTCAATTTGGTCGTTGTGCTAGATTCATTTTTTACACCATGATGAGGTAAAAAATAGCTATTAGATAGAGAGGTTTCAGAAGAGATCGGAGACATATGACCTAATTGTTCATATTCTTGCATGAATTGAGAATAAGATTGTTTGTAGAATTGATCACGTTGAAGCTTTTTTTCTAGGAAGTTGAACCTTTTTAAAGCAAGATTTTCAGAGTTTCCAAGCACTGCAGGGTTCATTTTTAGAGGGATATGGACTATAAATCAGCCATCCTCATTACGTTTAGTTGTTTGTGCAAAAAGAGTTTCACAATAATTTTCGTCAATAGAAAGAGGCTTTGGTTCTATAACCGGCTCTTCCAATTCCCAAAATTTTGATAATTGATCTTGAATATCAATAGTTGCTAAATTGCATTGTAATTTATTTATTGAAAGTGCTCTAGACGTGGGACCAGATATGATCCAACCTAATATATAATTTTGGAGTAATGGCAACCCTTTTCCTAAGTTTATTTGTCCAGTGCTTAATAATGAATAAAACAATTCAGCTCCGATGAGTACATCAATATCTTTGGATTTGTCAAAATGACAATCTGCCAAGTTAAGATTATTAGGAATTTTTAGGCCTTCACGATTAATTTGCTGATTTGGAACTCTGCCACAGATTTTTGGTATGATTAGACATGATAAATTTGTGCTATAGCTATTGTGTTGAGACTTTATGTGGACTGTACATTTTTTGTTGACGTTAGATAGTGATTGGTTAACACCAAATATAGATAAATTAACCCTTTCAGATTGTAAGTTAAGTTGTTCAAAGAATGGTTCTGAAATAAAGTTTGTTTGACTGCCATTATCTAGTAATACGGTACACGGATGAGATGAACCCTTAAAATCTAGAATGTTTACAATGGCTGTCGAAAGTAGAATTTCTGATGATTGTGATATGTTACAATGTAAAGTTAAAACATTGGATACGTTTTGCTCAGAGCTAAGATTGGATTCACTAAACGATGTAGCAGTTGGACTAGGCCCTTCAAAGTGAAGAAGTGTGTGATGACGCTTATTGCATTGTTTGCAATTGGATGACCTGCATTCGTTTGTTTTGTGGTTTGCTCTTAAACAATTTCCACATAATTTTAATTTAGTAACATTTTCTAGGCGAGAATTAATGCTTAATTTAAGAAACTCAGCACAATTTGTGATATAATGAGAATTTTTACAAAAAGTACAAGTGATCTTATATGTGGATATGAGACATGTAAATTCTCTATTATTTGCTTTAGGCGTCCGCTTTTGTTGATATTTGAAAAAATTAGACTTTGTTTGATATTTTGTTTGTATGTTATTTAAGTTTTGTTTTGGTACATTTTGATTAGCTTCAGCCGAGTTTGCTTCTAACTTTTCCAAATAATCAGCTTTAGTATTAATAAATTTTTTAAATTCATCTAAAGTGGGCAAGTCCGCCACTGGTTTAAAACTTCCCCACTCATTTTCTAATTTTTTATCAAATTTTGACACTAACACGTAAATTAATAAAATATCCCAGTTCTGGGTATTAACATTTAGTTGATTAAGAGTGCGAACATGTTTTGAAATGTTGTGGACAAATTGTCTCAGTTCCAAAGAGGTAGAACAAGTTATGTTTGGCGTGTTTAAAAGTGATTTTAAATGATTTCGAACAAGCATATCACGTTTTTCAAACCTTTCACGTAACATTTCCCATGCTATTTTATAATATTCTGATGCCGTTTCTATGTTATTAATTAACTCTTTTGCCTCACCTTCAAGATGAGAACGAAGGCATTGAAATTTTTCAACATCTTCTAGATCTTGTCTTTTGTCCACCAAAGACAGAAATGAATCACGAAACTCCAACCATGTGCTATATGACCCCGCAAATGTCGGTAATTTAATTGCTGGAAGCTGCAAATGAGATACAATTTTTTGTTGAACCATCTGATTTTGTGATTTGACAGAATTTGATTTAGAACTTGGAGGACTTTCAGAGTTTTTTGATAAAAGATGCTTTGCTTCTGCAAATGTACCGAAATAGTTTGTTTCAAATTTTTCCCGATAATTTATTTGATCAATAGATTCGTCCAAAAATTCAATTTCTGTTTGAACTTCTTCGAAACTTGACAAAAGACCGTTTCGTGCTTCCATTCTTTTTTCTAGTTCATGAAAAGTTGTTTCCGGAATGGTTTCTTCAGCCGTTATATTATCAAATTTATCTTTTAAATTGAAAACAAATTTTCTAAATAAAGTTAATGCTGTTTCTACCTGACCGCGCTTTTTTGTGAGCAAATTTAACGCTTGCTCACACTGTATTTCTTGTGATTGTTCATCCATTTTTATGACACTATTATAAAGTTATTAACTGATTGAGAGTATTAAATCTAGGAAAAAGAATAGGAAATGAAGAAATAAATGAAAATCTCTCACCCTTTTACTGTAGCCGCTAGATCGGGCTTGTTCTCGCTTTTTCACTATGATGGCCGCCGAAAGAACCCAGTACACGTTTTTTCGGGTCACGATGGCTTTCTTCTTTTTGTTTTTGAATTACACTGTTTAATTATTTAGGTTTTAATCCGGCTCGAAGGACCACTTTTATGTTTAGAGTTATAAGTTATAAGTAAAACACTGATTTGCGTTACACATTTACTTAATATAATTGAACAGGTTTATGGTTTCTGTTTATGATGCTTCAAGTTAGTAGTTAGTAAAGTAATAGAATGTCTCTTCGCGCAAGACCAACACGACCTTGTCGACTCGTCGCTCTAAGACCAAATCAATAATTCCGGGCATGCGTCTGAAGTAGATTCGCATGATGTCTAACTTAGGGTGGAGCGGGGTAAATAGTTTACACACGAACACAATGAAATTTAGGTTTTTTTATTTCTAATAAGTCATGAAGCTGAATTAGATGATTAAGTTTAGGGATAAATATATTTTAGTTATGATTCAAAACTTCGTTTTTGTTTCAATTTAAAAATAATGGAAATGTATAAAATTGACTAAAAATATTAATTCAAATAAAACTGTTTTCTAAAGTAATACAAACCTAAAGTTTATAATCAAATATTATAATAGTATAATAACAAATTAGTTATTTATATAAATGCTAACATATGGCCAGTTCTGTGTAGATTTTTTTATAATTTAATTAATTTTTCTTTTTCCTGTTTTTTTCTCTAATTAGTCTTTCTGAGCGTTTAAAACTGGGAATTGAAAAAATACTAATACTTTAATCCTATTGCTTAATGATGACCGGTTAATGCCGGATTCGAATTACAAAATGTAAATTTTAATCCTATACTCGAACTGCAGAAAGTCGTTATATCGATATTTTCTAAGAATATATTATTTATTTATTTTTGTTATGGGATTTAAAATGCATTTTTTTCTTTAAATTTTTAGTTTTCATATCGTTTAATTCCTGTAATATAAAAACTATCAACGTCATTAAAACTTGCCGACTGTTGATAGAAAGAGAAAACCATATTCTATATTTAAGAATTTTTTAAAAATATTAGATAAAAAATTGTGGTTGTGAGAATAAGGAGAGACCACAACTATAACGATTTTTTAGTTTCCCCTCTTTTGGTTTCTCCCTTTTCTCAAGGGCACAATTTAATTTCATTTAAATGTATTATTTTTGTACATTTCTTTGACGGACTAAAAATTTTAGAAATACATATATTTACCTAGCATTTTGATGTATTTATTTACTTCTCGGAAATATTAATGAGATGCTGCAGTTCGTGCCTGAAATTACCAGACCCTACCAATATGTTTTTTCAGTTCGTGTATTGTATTAATTTAGTATTTAAATTCATTTTTGCAGTTCCAGTATTTACTTAAGTTCAAGGGATTAAAATTTTTGCAGTTCAAGTGCGCTCTTAAAATATGGCGGCGTGTGTTTACGAACATACCTGGCATACCCTTGGTCAGTAAATTTATGTGGGCTTTATTTATATATAAAGCAGCAAAATATTGATGATTTATTAGTGGTAATAGATAACAGCTTGTAGGAGTTCGGCAAAAATTATTTTTGAGGGTCTAATTTCAGATACATCTTTAACAATTTGTGTTATCAAGAAAGGCAAATGTATAAGTGAACCATCTCTCAACGTACTTTTTAGTAATAAACTTTTTTTGTGAGATAAAAAATAATGAATCTGGCCCATTTTGTCAATTTTTTCTCAAAAATTAAAAAAGTACTTCGAGAAATGCCTAGATCCAACCTTTCTTAATTCAAAAGTAAAAAAATATCTTGAATTTTTTAACCACAATCGGAGTAGTTTGATTTTTGTCGTACCTTGTTTTACTAATTATCAAATTATGGTTAAATCCCTCTTAATGATCGCGATTCACAAAATTAGATGCAACTCGAGTCAAAAAGCAACTTTAATATCTCTAATAAACACAAGCTAATTTTGCTAAGTAAATGTATTACCTAAAACATCCTAAAAACGCATCATAGGTACATTAAGAGGATTAAAATTCACATTTCTGTAAAGTAACATAATTATAATTGCTTAAATAGGATCATAAAATCTTGAGTAATTGTATTATAGGGATTTCCGTTTTTGCTTATAAATAATCGAAATTTGAAAGAAATTTCAAAATAACAAATGAGATTCGTTTAAAACGTGATACGCGAATTAAAAAAAAATGAGAATAAACAATCAAACCGCAAAAATAAAAAAACGATCTTCTGCTAAATATTAGGGGTAGTTTCAAGATTATTAAGATTTAATAATGTTAATTACCTAACCTTTTTATTTTTTCCAAGCGAATACGAGGCTTTAATTTTTATTTAAAAAAATTATAACTTTGTTATAACACTTTTTTTGGAGCACCCTGAAAATTTTTAAATATTTTTAAAATGTAGCCCTAGTTATATGAAACCAACACCTTGAAGAAATTCATGTCATATTTTTAATTATTTTTCTGTTTGTCGATCCAAATTTGTAATTTTCAAAATGTTTTTTTAAAAAAGTACTTCGCAATCCTACATTCATTAGCTTCCTTATTGACAATACCATTTTTAATATAAAAAATTTCTGCTAGGTTCGATAAACGTTTGTAGGCTAATAATTAATAAAATTACATGAAAGTTAATCTTTTATATCAATTTCAACGCTTATTTGCAGTAAAAAATAAAAAATTCTGACGATTAACTAAAAAAACGATTATGAAAACGCCGTTATTTGTTTTTTGCATACAAACAATATATTTTTTATACCATCTAGTCGAGTATTAAAATTTTTAAGTTTGTAAACCAACTTTTTCGATTGAAAATGCGGCTTTATAATTTAAATTTGTATAAAATCGAAAAACATTTTACTTTGAAAACATTACAGCTTATTTAAATCACAGAAAAGAACATTTTCACTTAAGATTCATAATAAAAAAATTATATTTTTGATGGATAAAAATTAAAAACGAAAAAATATATCAGTTTTTTAACGTTTTTCTTGATAATTTTGAAGTTTTTGAAAAATGAGCAATTAAAATGTTTTAGATTTTTAAATTACCTACGTCTTTCACACTAAACAAAAAACCAATATCCAACCTTCAAAACGTATATTTACCTATCCCCACCCCCTTCCGGAACTTTTACTGAGTCGTCATAATTTTTCTTAATTTACTTATAACGTACACTAAATTTTTCGACCATTCACATACTATTGAGAATTTTTTTCGTTTTAAAAATGATTGGCCTGATCTAAAATCTACAAAACAAATCAAAAAGCATACTTAAAATTTTGATTAAAAACTAACTAATTATTTTAAACTTAATGTCAAATGAATGATTAAGAACCAGACTAAAGCGTTATTGAAATAAATTTTTTGTCAGTTTTGTAGTTTGCACTGTACAATTTTTAAAAAAACAGGCAAAAAAATGTCTGTTTTTATTTTAGACTAGTAGCTTATACAGTTCTAAAAAAAAGGTTATTTCAAAACACTTGCAAATTGACTAGCACTGACGGATATATAGATTTTTTGACGTTTGTAAAAAAAATTTGTTTGTAACTCGTGCACGAAATACTTTGGTAATCTCGCATTTCGCGCACCAGATACAAAAATAACTATTTCCTAGCTAAAATAAACCATATTTCTACTTACTTTAATTGTATTCCTTCCGAAAACGGATCATAATTGTCGACCAGTTCAAAATCCGCATCACCACCCAACGTTATCATTTGGTACATTTCTTTTAATTTCATTTTTATAATATTATAGCCAGTCATGAATTCGTCTCTTCGCTTCGTTCTCAGATCGTCGTATAAATTTCGCATAGTTGTTCTTCTATTACCTATTTCTTCTAATTCTTTAGAACGTTTTAAGTAATGCGCTCGTTTTTTATTGTATTCCTGCAATGATAAACACAAAATAAAATTTATAATGGAAATAAATTAATTGTATTTACAGTAATTGCGTTGAGGTTTGGTTTAGCAAGTTTTATATGGTTTTCGGCAGCATCTAATTCTTTTTGAATATCATCAGCGTTTTGCTCCTCTAATTCTTCAGAATTATATTTTTTAAGTTCTATTGCAGTTTCTTCCGGGATATCTTGTAATTTTAAATTTGATAACTACAAAAAATATATCACAAACCCATATTTTATAGAATAATTAGTTACCTTAACTTCCAATTGATGTATAGACCCTTTACAATCATTAATTTTACCACTAAATACTTTAAGTTTTTGATCAACATCAACCTTTTCGGACTTTAATTTATTTTCCTTTTTAACCAACTCAGCAACTTCGCGCTTTATGGCTAAAATTTAAATATGTATTAACATGCGTGATAATATTTTTAGTGAATATTATTTACATCCATATGATTCTTCTCCTTCTGCAAGTTGCTCTGATATTTCTTTGATACATTTTAATAATTTCGCTGCGTCTTGTTCGATTTCAATTCGTTCATCTCTCATTTTCCTCAGACTGTTTTCCATTTTAACTACGTCTTCTTCCATGTTGGTAATATTCTGTTCTGATTTTTTAGAATTCCTAAAATAAAATTAATATATAAAAAGGTTAAATATTATATGAATAAATACCTTTGCGCTATGGTAATAGCTACTTTTAATCTTGTAATTTCAGCTTCACATTTATCTATGGTAGTAGTAGCTTCTTTGATATGTTTATCAATAATTCGCATTTTGCCTATTGTTTTATCCTTTATTTCCTCAGTGATTTCGTCAACTTGTTTTTGAAAAACATTAGCTTCTTCTGCCACTTTATCATAAATCTCCTTTTTCTGTTCTACAATTTTTCTTAGTTTTTTAACTCGCACTTCATCAGTTTTAGTAGAATTCACTTTCTTTTTTTGTTTCTTAACTTGTTCTTTAAGCATCGATAATTGCTGTGGTAAATGCTAATAAAGAAATATTAATGAAGTTATATAGTTATACAGGGTGGCTACTTTTTAATACTGACAGTATTGCTATCTCGTAAACGGTAGACGCTAGAAAGACGGTTAAATGGAGAAAAATGTGCGAAATATAAAAATAGACAAAACAATTTTTTGAAACCTAAAATATTCCTATTGGTTCCGGAGTTAAACGACATTATCCGAATTTGTGGAAAATCGTTTTTTTGCCAAAGCTCTGTTATTATACAAAATTTGGGATAACTTTATTAAAAGTTTTTGTTGTATTCTAACATCTTTATAAACTGCCATAGTCAGATTTAAAATTTAACTATGGCAGTTTATAAAGATGTTAGAATACAACAAAAACTTTTAATAAAGTTATCCCAAATTTTGAATAATAACAGAGCTTTGGCAAAAAACATTTTTCCACAAATTCGGATTTTGTCGTATAACTCCGGAACCAATAGGAATATTTTAGGTTTCAAAAAATCATTTGGTCTATTTTTATATTTCGCATATTTTTCCCCATTTAAACCGTCTTTCTAGCGTCTACCGTTTACGAGATAGCAATACTGTCCCTATTAAAAAGTAGCAGGGTATTTATATTTCCTTACTTCTAATTCCATTGTAAATTTTTCATAATCTAACTTCATTTGTGCCAATTCAGGTTGTAGGACGTTAATTTGACTTTCCAATTTAGCCTGTTTTTGTCTCAATGTTGCAACTAATTGTTCCATTTGTGTAAGATCTTCTTCTAAATTTTGGATTTCTTGTGGATTCACATTTGATACTCTAACTGACTGACCCATTCTACCTCTACTTACTTGTTTACCTCCGCCACTCATAGTACCTAAAATTTATTTATTTATTGATTGTAAAGAAAAATATCAATTTTTTGATTACCTGTTGTTTCAATGAGATCTCCTTTAATAGTTACCACTCGATATCTTTGCGCACCATAAGCGATTCTCGTTGCTTGTTCTAAATCGTCGGCTACCAAAGTATCTCTAAGAGCATAATAAAACGCAGTTTTGACATCTTCATCTTGAATTTTAATGAGATCATACAAACGATGGACATTTTCTGGCCTAAAATATATTTATTATTGATCAAAGCAATTGCTTTTATTATAGTTCTAAAATAATAAACAAATCGGGCAAAATAGGGTTAAAAGAAGAAAAATGAAAAAAACTGGAGAAAATATGGCAAAATATGGAATAGTAAAAAATAGAGAAATATAGGAAAAAAGGGAAAAATTAACAAAAAATAGGACAAAATAGGGAAATTTGGGAAAAATACAAAAAATACGGAAAAATTGGGAAAAATAAAATAAATGGGAAAAAAATATGAAAACATTGAGAAATTACAAAATAAATGGGAAAAAATATGGGAAAATGGTGAAAAATTTGGAAAATTGAGAAAAAATGATGACAATAGGGAAACATAACTACAAATAAGAGAAAAAATGAAAAACATTCTCTCGAAAGTTTACCTTTTTTTCTCTTAAATTTGTCCCTTTTTACTATCAAATTTCCTTTTTTTGTCTCCGAAATTTGTCATTTTTCACTATCAAATTTACCCCAATTTCTCTGTTGAATATATCATTTTTTGCGTCATATTTCGCTTTCTTCCCCTTGAACATTTCCCCTCTTTTCACTCTTAAATTTATCAAGTTTCACTATTAAATTTTCCCTCTTTTTTCTCTTAAATATGTCACATTTTTGTTCAAAATTTCCTCTCTATTCCCTCGAAATCTCGAAAGTTTACCTTTTTTCTCTTTGATCGAAAATTTCCTTTTTTTTCGCTCTTAAATTTGTCACTTTTTACCATCAAATTTCCTTTTTTTCAAAATTTTCAACACTTTTCACTTAAATTTTTTCATTTTTTTCTTCTTCTTGAAAATCATCTTTTTTTCCCTCTTTTCTCTCTTAAATTTCTCATTTTTTACTATCAAATTTCGTTTTTTTTTCTTCTTCTAAAATTCCCCCTCGTTTCTCTTATATTTATCAAATTTCCCGTAATTTTTCACTATCAAATTTAGCCCAATTTCTCTGTTACATATGTCACTTTTTTGTGTCACATTTCGCTTTCTTTCTCTTGAACATTTCCCCTCTCTTCACTCTTAAATTTATCACGTTTCACTATTAAATTTTCTCTTAAATATGTCAATTTTTTCAAAATTTCCTCTCTATTCTCTCGAAAGTTTACCTTTTTTTGTCTTAAATTTATCACTTTTCACTATTAAATTTCCTTTTGCTCGAAAATTTCCTTTCTTTTCTCTTTTAAATTTGTCACTTTTACTATCAAATTTCCTTTTTTTTGTTTCAAAAATTTCCCTACTTTTCTGTCTTAAATTTGTCATTTCTTATCTTGAAACTCATCTTTTTTTCCTTCTTTAATTTGTCACTTTTTTTTTCTTCAACAATTGCCCCTTTTCTCTCTTATATTTGCCAATTTTTACTATCAAATTTCCAATCTTTTATCTCTTAAATTTGTCATTTTTTATTCTTGAAAAAATCCTCTTTTATCGAGAATTTCCCTCTTTTCATTCTTAAATTTGTCATTTTTATTATCAAATTTATTTTTTTTTCAAAAATTTCACATTTTCTCTCTTAAGTTTGCCCATAATGTATTTTTCTTTCCATTTTTTCCATGTTTGAATTTCCTCTCATACTATTAGTATTCTTTCATAAATCAACTACACTTTTTTTCATTTTAAAACGAATTAGTTAGGTATGACTTTCTATTTCGTTTGTAATTTAACGCTGAACAGTAGAATTTTAACAATATATTTTAATCTAGAAGTACCAGAAAAAATATTTAATTTGCTGTAGAACAAGCAGCTTGAACTGAAGACTTTTAACAGAAGATTCTGTTTTTTTTAGAAGCTAAAAACAAATTGTTCAAAGTGTGGACATAACTGCAGCTGCCAAACATTTTAAGATTAGATTTTGGTCCTTACAGAGGTCTGTACGAGTTGGGGGAAGTGGGGTTTGGGGATTAGGTTAGGTTAGGTTACCCAAGAAATGGTAGAAATCTCTAGAGGAAGCTAAAAAGGAATTTGTGAAAAAGAAGCAAGAATTAATAAAGGAAACTGAAACAAAAAAAACCTGTACATATTTTAGGTATATTTTTACCCAAAAGTTAAGTTAATTTGTAGCTTAATTCAGTAATTAGAATTGGTAACCTTTAAGAATAAATCGAAGTTCATTTATTGATTAACATTACTTACAGAATAATACGGTTTGTGCCGAATTTTTAACCATAATTAACTTACGTTTTTATTCTAGTGTTGGCTCGATCTCTAAGATGTTCTTGTTTTTCTAATGCAATAAAAGTAGCCCTGCCAAGGTCGTATTTTTTTAGAAATTCTATACACCATAAAGCCGTATCAGCTGTGTCTACTACAATATTATCTAAAGGTCCACAAGCAGTTGATATGGCGACATCATATTTTTGATCTATAGCACCCAAATCGCCCTAAAACGAAACAATAAAACGATATTTTTAGTTTTTTTTTAACTTGTAAATTCTCACCAATCTTCCATAAAATCCTGCACAATTACCATCTCGTTTTTGGGCCATAAGACTATCTAATACTTTTCCTTTGGATTTGATAGCTTGCATGGAGCTTCTTTTTTCCTCTAATGAGAACCTACTTTTCTTAATTTCGTTAATAATCTGACCTTCTTCTTGTTTGACTTCATTGAATTCTCGTAAAGCGTCGTTTAACGATTTTTCTGTCGCTGGTATTTTCTTTTTTAATGTAGCTATTTGTTTGGTTCTTTCTTCAAAGGTAGAATGGACTGTCTCGTATTCTTGGGTAAGATTTTCGAGTTTTTTATGTTCCCTTTCCTCGTTACTCATTAACATTTTTAATTCAGATTCAGCCAGTACAAACTAAAATAATAAATTTTAACAAAGTAATTGATTTTGACATAATTAACTTACGGCTGATTTTTTTTCATTGACATTATCCATTAATCCTATAATTTTATTTTGCAAAACATCTTTTTTCTGTTGTAGACTTTTTGTTTCTGCTCCTAGAGTAGATAATAATTTCGTTTTTTCTTCCTCATATTTCTCTTTTTTTACAGACTCTTCTTCAATTTTGTTCTCACATTCTATTATAACCTGTAGTAATATTTATTTTATATTTTATTTACAATTAGATGTTTTAATTTTACCTTTTTGTTTTTTTCAGGAACATCCTTTAATTTTTTCAATTTGTCTTTTTCTTCAATTATAAGCTGTTTGGTTTTCTTTCTATTGTCATTAGTTGTCGACATGATTTCCTGTAAATGAATATCTTTGTTGTTTGCTTTATTAAAAGCATCTGTTAAACTTTCTTTTCGATTTTCCAAATGTTTATAAACCCTAAAAATTCATTAAGTAATAATAGTATTGAAAAATTGATTATTAGCAAACTTACTGAGATTTTTGTTTCAATATTTCGCCTTTTTCGTTTTTTTGTTCCTCCAATGTTTTCAATTTATCATTAAATGTTTTTTGCTCTTCTTTAACCTCTTGTTTTTGTTGATCGAGTTTTTTTAATTTTGTCTCAAGGGAATGTCTTAAAAAAATTAAATTTTCTCATATGAAAATAAATATAAGATATACTTACATATTTTTTTGATAAAGGAAATTTTTACTGGTTACAATTTTATTTTCAGTTTTTAAAAATCCTACAGCTAGCTCCATTGGTTCTTTCAACCCAGTTAATTCTGTTTCCACCAATCTTAATTTATTTAATTTTGTAGTTTTAGCTTCTGTTAAATATTCAAGCCTTTCTTGCACTTGTATCAAAGGTTTCTAAAAAAAATACCCTTAAAAATATGAATTTTTTCAGATTCAAAATATGTATTTACCTTATAACGTGTTGTGCCTATAATATCTTCCAAATATTCCAACATACCAGATTCATGTTCATTTTCAGCTTTACAGTTCATCATAGCAATTTGCTCCACTTCACCCTAGATAATTGAAAGTTGTTAATTGTTACCATTAGTTAAGGACGTTCTGTGGAAAACAGAGATATGGGAATTTACATGTTAAAAACTGTATTCCTAATCTTAGATGTAGACCAGATTTTCCTACCTATAGTAACGTTACTCTTAAGTTCACATTAGTCCTTTGACGGATTCAAATTCCAATGGTATTATCGACCAATCGAAAGTTGTAAAAAATTAGACAATCAAAGATGTCAGACAGAAATATTCTCATTACATTTGTATGCAAGTGAATTTTAAATATATACGTCTGTCAACATTGTCTAATTTTTTGGTTGAATCCATTTCTGGAGCCTTTAAAGGATCAATGTGAACTTAAGGCTGGGTTTTAGGCGAACATGTAGGGGGAAACGGCAACTAGTTATGGCAAAATTGCCATCATAAGGCCTGTAAGTGTAACGTTTTACCAAAATATGAAACAAATCTAACTTACTGTTCAAAAGTTATAACCAAAAGAAAATTCAGTCAAAATTCGCAATGGGAGCAGACACTTTTTAATGGCCATTTGATATTCCCCATAGGGACCTCAATACGAGGTAGGAGTATGTACAGTTCCTCATGACTCGCCCTGTATATATCTATATATATATAAGATTGTCGTGTCAAAAATTCAATAATATACTCTCATTTAAAAAAACGAATATTTTTCTTGTGTCCCCTAAACTACGCATGCCACTATAGTTTTGTTAACGTTATAATAAAATTAGTTTATCCACACAACTTTTATTTCAATTTTTTTTTTATTTATGCAATAATAACTATGGTAAGGGCTGGGACATTTATAATAAATAACCCTGTACAGAAAATAATTGCTTATAACTGTTAAACTGAAACTCTTTAAATAATTTTTTTTTGAAATCCTTTTTCTGTTACAGACTAACAAAACAAAACTATTAAAATCTCCAAAACACGTTTGTGAGTGCTAAAAGCAAAAAGTACTATAACTAGAGTGCTACTCATATTGTAACATGTACAAGTTATTTTAAAGATACTTTATGACTTTTTGCAGATGCGAAATTTTCAATAATTTTAGAAAAGTCGCAGTTTCTAGCTAATCTGGACTCAATAGCTAATATAACAAGAGCATTCTTGAGCAATGGAAAACCTTAAAGTGTTTTTAATTGTAGGGGCTCTAGAGTCCACAAAAATTTTAATGATATAATAATATTTGGAAACAAGGAATCTAGTTTTAAATTGTGAATTTTATTTAAAAAATTAAATGGGTAATGTCAGTATCCTACAAATTTGCAGAAAAGATGCTTTTAAATGTTTTATTTCTTCTTTGATTCTGAAGAAATTGAAATTTAAAAAAAAATCAAGTGGAAATGTTTTACTTAGATTCATTTGTCAAATTATAAGCCAAACTAAATTAAAATTGATAGTACAATAATTTACACGATTTTTAAGATTTAGTTGTAGAAGAATTTAATTAAAAATCAGCCTATGGCAAAGAATTAACCTTTATAAACACATTTTTAATTTAACTTTAAACATATTTGCTTTTGTTGTTTGACCTGCGCGAAGTAAGATGAACATGTTTCACACTACAGTTTACATATGTAAGTTGTCTGCATTTTGGTATATATGTCATGCATTGGTGCAAAGGTGACAGAGAAAACTAAGAGCAGAAATTCAATTTTTAACATGTAAATTCCCATATCTCTGTTTTCTAAAGAGGATCCTTAAGTACAGTTGAAACTGTATCTTGTAACATAGACAAAAAACATAGCACCCTTAAGGTCAAATACTGTTGTGACACTTTGTAAGTCATAACTTCATGTAATTGGTGTTAATTCAAAAGAGATAAATACAATTCAACAATTTCCTGTAATACTGTAAAAATATATTAAAGGTAAAGCATTTCACGACCATATTAATTTCTACAATTAAATAACAACTAAACATTATCTAAACACCTATAGAAAATAGTTTTTAGTTAGATTTTTCTATCCCATTCAAAAAAAAAACTGAAAAATAATATTCTACAATTCTCATAAATACCTGCAGAATAAGAAACCTATTATGATCTAAATCTATACCATGGCCTTTTAATAACTTTCCAACTTCTTTAAATTGTACTCTTTTTCCATCCAAAGTATAAAATGAAGAATTATCGATAAGAGCAGTACGAGATACAACAAATTCACTGCCAGGTACTATATCATAATTATCTCCATCCTAAAAATTATTTTTATACAGAAATTTCAAAACAATACCATTTTAATAAATACCTTATCAATTATTTGTGCAAAATATACAGATACTGTACAAAACTGAACATTTCTGTATGCTTCGGAATTGTGTAAAAGAACTGATACTTTCTTAGACCTAATCTTTGTAGCTCTATATCCAAAAACAAACAACATAGAATCAATTACATTACTTTTTCCACTTCCATTAGGTCCCACTATAGCATTAAAACACTATAAAACAAACATCAATAAGACACAATGGGGCTAAAAAGTCTAGACATTACCTTATGAAATGGTCCTAAAACTTGCTCTTCAGCATAACTTTTAAAGAAATTATTTGAAATTTTAGTTATAATAAGACGGGGTCCAGTTGGATCAAATGATAAAGCAGGTTTAAAAGGTGGAGGGATACGAATACCATCTATAACATCACCATCACCATCGTCAGAAAAGTTAAGTTCTTCATCAGATGGTTCAGCCTCTTGTATCTCTTGTGGTTGGGCGGGGGGTTTCTTCGATTTCGAATTTTGTGCATTCATGATAGCTAATTAAAAGTAACTTCACTATTGTATTTGATAATAAATGAAAAAATAATTTATCAGTATAAACTAAAAGCGTCTCCAATAAACGGTATAAATTTTAAATATAAATGTCAAATGTCATCAATTTCTATCTTCTAAATTTTTGTCCTCGGCTTACTTGGATATCTAGCCAAGAAGTAAATCTTTTGTCGTGACGTCACAGAAGGCCTCTTCGATGTCGAACGGTGGCTGAAGAGAAAAACGGCCACCGTTCGAGAGAGAAGAATACGCGCGGCCTTCCGGAGTCAGTTGTGCTTTTATACTTTCTCTATGGTTGTGCTTTATACTTTATATGGTTGTGCTTTTTTTCGTTACGTGATTCTTCCAATATTTCTCATTTTTTCTGATTTATCTCCTTTCTATGTATAATTATTTCGTAGTTTTACCACTTGAGTTTGTTTTTACTACAATACTTCACCTTGGGTGGCAAACCGTGTAGTATTGAAATCGTGCATAAATCTCGAAATTTTTTTTCGCTCCAAATGACTTAAAATGTCATGAAACGTGGAAAAAATTGATTTTCCGCGAAAAAAAAGTCTGTCTGTGTCGATGTGAGGCTGTGCGCACGATAACTCGAGAACGGTACTACCGACCCGGAAAATTCTTTCGGCCATCGGTTTTTATTCAAAAAAGAAAGGCTCTATCAGAAGATGAGCAATTTCGGGTCCGAGGATCCCGGTCCCGCCTTAAGTGAAACTTCTATCCGAGATATTTCGATAATATTGGAAAAATTCCAATTTTTTCGAATCGGACTTTCTTCCACTGATGGAAACGGGCCGTAGTCTTGAAAAATCACGCAGAGATTATCCTCTTTCTAGTTTTTTATTATTTTTTTTGCCTGCTCATTTAACAAAATATTTTTGTTATTTACGGTTTTGATCCTGATCCCCATACCTTATTTTTAGACTCTAAACACTAAAGTCTTATAATACGGCTCTGTCTCTGTCCGTCTGCCCGCATTTATAACTCGGAAACGAAAAGAGATAGAGACCAACGGTAAACGGTAATAACCTCAGCATACCTTGATTAGCTCCCAAATGGATTTTCAGATTTTTCTGACTTCCGGTTTCAAAACTAGTTTTACAAACTAGAACCGGAAGTGATACTACCGGTTTCAAAAATAGCATGATGACGTGAAATTTAACGCTGAATCGACATTTGAAAACAGATTTTAGACAACTTTTATGCTTCATTAGATAATTGCATTTTTGTTTCAAAGTCGTCACGTGCCTGCTAACGCGCAGGCGCTTCTGTTTGACTTGTTATGTATTTGATTATAAATTAAAACAAGTCAGAAGCGCCTGCGCGTTAGCAGGCACGTAACGACTTCTAAACATTACCTTGGATCATATATATATGCTGCACAAGATACGGATGTAATATTTGTTTGGTAGAAGAGGGGTAAAGTTTGACAGCGTACTCAGAGTCGAGTACTGATTTGCCATTGGTCAAAATACGTGGATTCTGATTTCTCATTGGTCAAACCATGTCGAAATTTTAAAACGACCAATCACTGACTGAAGTACACGGTAGACACCCCCCCCCCCGGGACCTAGCAAACAAGTAACTATAATAACACAAGTACATCCCTGTACATCCCAGGGACATCCATCATTTGCTATTGGGATATCTCCTTTCCAAAAAAAGGACACATTGGGATGTTTTTCTGGTACGTCCCAGGGATGTACCAAGTTCCAACAAAGGACATCAAAGGGACACTCTAGGGATGTTCCAGGGACATCACTGGGATATATGAGCGGACTTCCTCGAATGTTCTGTTTTTTTTCATGAAATATTGCATGGAAAATGTGGAAAAATAAATAAATCCAAAGATGTTCAATACAAAACAACTTTACTGCAAATATGAAATCACTGGTTTTAGTTCACTTTTCCTTTCAAGCCTTTGAACAGTCACATCCCAGAAATTCTTGAACAATTTTTTTCAATTTCTTGATAAAAAGAAAACAAGATTTTTAAACAGTTTCGATATTTCTTATGTGTATGGATATCAGAAATATTCAGGGACATGAAAGGGACAACCTATGGATATACCAGATGGGTCATCCACTGGATGTCCCAATCATGTCCTTGTACCGCAGTACATAAAAATGACATACCTCTAGGATATCCCTGTGTTGTTAGGGAACCTATAGAGAGTTATTGCAGGACACCAAATTTTTATACCGTATACCTTGCTTATACCTTAGCACTATTTGGTTTAGTGCATGTATATAAAAATGAGTTATTGCAAGGATCTTTACCTTAAACGCTATGTAAGGTTAGACGCTAGACTTGTCCTTTATCAAATATTTTCATTTGTGTTACGTTGGCCACGTTTTTTGTTAAAAGTTAAAAGTAACTCGAGTTTTTAGATTATTTCATTTTTTTTCGCGAGACATGGAAGAAATTTTAGATGTTAATCCCTTTTTAAATATATCTGGATTTTAAATGGTTAGGTTAAATGTCAGTTATTAACCATAAAACATTTTATTTATCAGCAAAACACATCGACAGAACAAAAAATTCCTATAACGTATAAGGTTTAACGTTTAACCTTATCCCTAAGAAATAGTGCATGACCTTATACCTTATAAAAAATTGTTTAGGTCTGCGCATGCTTAGATGTCAATGTAAGGTATACGGTATATTTCAGATGTCCTGCAATAACTCTCTTATATGTCGCTTTCTAGCGTAGCGTATTATGATCTAAAGCGCATTATCTCAGGAACCATGAATATATCTCAAATGTGTTTTCAAATATCGATTCACGTCTGAATGCTATTTTTGAAACCGATAGTATCACTTACGATTCTGGTTTGTAAAACCTTGAGCAGTTTTGAAACCGGAAGTCATAAAAAGCTGAAAATCTATTTGGGAGCTATTCAAGGTATGCTGAGTTTATTATCTTGACCGTTTGTCTTTTTCTCTTTTCGGTTTTGAGTTATAAACGCGGACAGACAGACCAGACAGAGAAGTATTATAAGGCTTCTCTCTATAAACTTTAGGGTTTAGGAAGTCTAAAATTTACCACCACCAATAAAGCGTTTTCTGTTATTTTGCAAACTGTATATTTTAAAAATATTTTAAGAATTGAAAAATTATTGGCAAAGTTTATATTTAATTATAAACTTATTTTTGGAAGAATAATATCTGAAGCGCATTCAGTTCACTAGATTTTTTTGTTATTTCGTTTTTGTGTACATATTCAATTCCAACTATATACAGATTTTTTCCTCTTGCAAAAAAAATTAAGTTTAAAAAGTGAATGTTTTTTCAAACAATGTTCTAACATCACAAATACCTCAACCATTGTATATAGACTTCTTAAAATATACAGTTTGCAAAATAACAGAAAACGCTTTATTGGTGGTGGTAAATTTTAGACTTCCTAAACCCTAAAGTTCATAGAGAGAATAAGCCTTATAATACGGCTACTATTTTTCATTATTTTATTCCGTATTTTTCATGATTTGTTTTCCTATTTTTAATTGCCTTTTTTCCCTATTTTCCAATATTTTTTTCCCTACTTTTATAATTTTTTCCCTATTTTCCAATATTTTTTCCCTAATTTTCATTTTTTCCTATTCTTCATTATTTTTTCTCTATTTTTTCATTATTTTTTTCACTATTTTTCATTATTTTATTCTCTATTTTTCATTATTCCTTTTCCTATTTTGAATTTTGTTTTCCTATTTTCCAATGTTTTTTTCCTCTTTTCCATTATTTATTTCCCTATTTTACATTATTTATTTCCCTATTTTACATTATTTGTTTCCCTATTTTTCCCCCATTTATTTATTATTTGTTTCCCTATTTTTCATTATTTTTTTTTCCTATTTTCCAATATTTTTTCCCTATTTTTTAATATTTTTTTTTTTATTGTTTTTTCCCAATTTTTTCATTATTTTTTTTTACCATTTTTTATTATTTTTTTTTCCATATTTTTCAGTATTTGTTTCCCTATTTTTTTACCTGTTTCATTATTGTTTTGACTATTTTTCATAATTTTTTCCCCATTTTCCAATATTTTTTTCCTATTTTCCAATATTTTTTTCTATTTTTCATAATTTTTTTCCTTATTTTTTAATATTTTTTTTAACAATTTTTATTATTTCTCCATTTTTTTATTATTCTTTTTTTCCTATTTTCCAATATTTTTTTCCCTATTTTCCTTATTTTTTTCATTAAATAGGATTTTTTCAAGTACAGCAAAAAAGTACTCCTGACATTTTTCAGTATTCCCGTCGTTTTCGAGATTTTCGGAATTCAATTTCGAAAAATTTTTTTTTTTTTATTTTATTTTTTTTCCAACTTTCTCAACAAATTTCGGAAAAATACTTCAAATAATACTTGTTGAGCCATTTCAGTCCTACATTTACGTATTTTTATTTTTTGAATATCTTTTACGGTTTCAGAGATATCGATTTTTTAAAATGATGACATTTTCGGGAAAACAACCCGGGAAAACCAACGAGAAATTTTCCGATTATTTCGATTTTCAATAGACGTCGTAACAGTACTTCAAGGATTTTTTTTTCCAAAATTTTGTTTAAAAATTACCCTCGAAATTACCTACCTACCACATTTTGTTTGTTTGGGTGAATATAATTTCAGTAAATTGATGCCGATAATTTATTAAATAATCTAAAATATATTATATGCAGACTCTAAAAAACTAAAAATCATGTTTGTTTACAAAATCTGTAGATACCAAGTTTTTACTTTCCGAACAACAGAGTTGTATAGAAGGAAAGTATTGCGATCATGATATTTTGACCATACCCAGATTTTAACGGATCTTTACGTATTGAGGTCACTTGAATCCATTTATACCATTTTTAGCATGATGTCTGTCTGTGTGTGTGTCTGTGTGTGTGTGAACACGATAGCGGCTGAACCGATTTAGATGAAATTTTATATACATATTTAGGGTAGCAAGGAGACGACCTGTATAGATTTTGGAGTTAATCGGACAACCGGAAGTGACAGTTGCTATAAGTGATGACGTCATTACTAAACAAGATGGCAATAAAGTTTTACACATATATTTTCTATACGTTATAGTTTAATTTCGAATGATTAAATTTTTTAAAAACTTTTGCCATTGTTGCCAGATTTATCAAAAAGTATTTTTTTTTTCATATTTTTATTAAATAACCAAAATAATGCATTTTTATGAAAAATTACTGGATATGAAAGTTGTAGAACATAACATTTTCTACACATTTTGTCATTACCGGTTTTTTGAATTCCTCATAGTTTCGCCGCTAGAGGGCGTGAAAAAAATTTATATAGACATTTTTGTGACTTTTTTAGATTTTAAGACAAAATTATGGATTTTTATGAAAAATTACATGTTATCAAAATTGTAGAACATAAAATTTTCTATAAATTAGTCTTGACTATTTTTTCAAGTTGCGCAAAGTTTCGCCGCTAGTTTTAATTTTAATTTTTATCTTTATTAAATTATTATTTTTTGGTTAAATTTTTATATTAAAAATTTAAAAAAAAAATCTTTACATTTGTAATAATTAATTTTATAATTATAATTTTTTCAAAATTTTATTACAAAAATTTTGGAATTTTTAAAAAATTGGCTAAGAAATTTAAGATTATATTACGATGTTAAACTAATTTGAATAACTTCAAAAATATTAAAGTTATTGAAATGTGATTTTCATCATTCGAAAGATAATATAAAACTCTAAATTTTAATTGTATTTTAGTTTCTTAAAATTTAGAACTGTAATTATTATAGCCAAAATTAAGAATTTTTTTAATTTTTTTTGTAATTTCGTTTTATCAAATAAGTATAAAATAAATGAAAAAACTAAATAGCGTATCCGAAAAGGATCCAAAAGTACTATGTGTATAAATTATTTCATAATTTTAACATAGTATTTGTAAATGTTATAGCAAAAAATGAAAAAAGTTAAAACAATTCATGAATTTTTGAAAACAAATTTGATTTTTTTTTATTTTTTTAAACTAACTTTATTAATGCATTTTGATCCAAAAACCTAAAAAAAAGGTCTGTTTTCCATTTTGAATAAAATTGAATGAGATATTAATTATTTATTGATTTTAAAATTATTCAAAAATAGGTTTTATTTGTTTTAAGGTTCAAATTAATATTAAAAATTTTAAAAAAATTACCCTTAAATTTGTAGTAATTGTGATTTTTTTCAAAATTTTATTCAAAAAATTGTAGAATTCCTAATTTTTTTTTGAAATTTAATATAAGTTAAAAAAAATTGAATAACTTTAAAAATATTAAAGATACTAAAATGGGATTTATACCATTCGATAGGTAATATAATTAATGTATTTTAATGCAGAAAAACTAAAATAATCGATCAAACAATTACTTTACTAAGAGTGTTCGGAAAGTTGGGTGGGATTACCCCCTCATTTTTTGTTTATGTATTTATTCTAAAAATAGATCTTTTAAAAACAAAAACCACGTAGCAAGGTTGTCAGTAGATATACCCCCTCCCCAGCAGAGGCACGCCGACATAGGTACCTAACTTCACGTTAGTCGCTAACGACATAGGTACCTAAGTTCAGGTTAGTCGCAGGCCTCTGCTGGAGAAGCGGAATAGATCGAAGCATATGCGGGGAGTGATTGCTGCGCGGCCAAAGATAAAACAAATTAAAAATTATACATGTACTGAATATAAACTGTTAATTTTATATTGTAATAAAATATATACTAAAAATACCCGATAAATAAATACCTAAAAGATAATTTAAAAATTAATAATGTAGTTCTATTTATATTTTAATAATTCTCCGTACTGATTCATATCAAATATCATTTGCGTTTATATCGTGGAGAACAGCTGAGCAAAAGCAATGAACTTGGAACTTTTTTAATCGCAAAAAGATGCACTTTATATTAGGCATCGGGTTTCACAACCATGTCGGAATCTTTTTTCGTGATTTCACTTGGCGGCTGTTTACGCGGGGAAATTCCAAATATACTAATTCAGCTTGAAATATTAAATTTAAGGTTTTATTATTCCAAATCTCGATATTTTACTTTACTCATACATTTCAATTTATTTTGTAAAAATGTCCGAGCCTACAATTATAATATGAAATATACTTACATAAATATTCGGAACATATGCGCCAAATAGTTAACTTGAACCTTTAAACGAAAGATTATCTGAAATTTGCTAATTAAAATTTTTAATTTAATTATTATAAAAATGAAATAGGAGAACTTCCTCTCACTCCTGGCCAATTCTACATAATAAAATAATTTTATATTTGTTATTTCAATTTATTAAATATTCAAAAGAGATGATTATAGTAACGAGCTTGAACTTTTAAATGAAACATGATCTGAAACTCGCATAAAAAATTAAAAGATTATTACACAAATATTTAATAAAAATTCTATTCTTAAATACCTAGTTTACAAATTCTAAAAGGGAAAAGGAGATAGGAGAACCCACCACTCACCCCTGACTATCGAGAACAAGTCAGCCTCTCCACAATAAAGTAAGGATATAAGGGATGGAAAAAATGGTGGGAATAATGTTTCAGTTTAATACAATTTAAGATGTAACATTATTATTTGTATTAAAATCAAGAAATATTAATATAAAAATTAAAAACTAAACGTATAAATTTTAAAATATTAACATGTTAAGTAAGTAAATTTATTCTAATCTTCTCTTTTTAAAACCGTATGGAAGAGATGAGCCATCTTCAAAAAAATTTCGTTTTAATGAAACAGTCTTGTATAATTTAGTTTCTTCTTTTGTTACCACCATATGGTCCATAGTTTTATATTTTGATCTAACACCATATTTTTCATTGTCTCAAAATTAAGCAATTCACTTGCTGCTTGCGTTAACGAAATACCTTTTACTTTACACACAAACTTATATTTTTGATCATTTTTTCTCCACACCTTATACGCATAGTTTTTAGGTCCTCCAGAAACAAAGTAATTAAATTTTGCGTATTACATCCTATTTATACTGTCAATGTTGTCATAATCATCCCGTACCTGTCAGACCTGTTGAAGCTGTCTGAGCTGTCATACCTGTTGAAGCTGTCTGAGCTGTCATACCTGTCGAAGGAGCCAGAGCTGTCGGAGCTGTCACGTATGATGCAATTACTACGTTTACCGTAGATAAGCTCTGAAAAGCTTCCTCTATAAACTCATAATTTACAACTAGCACTTTTTCATTGATAGAAAAGAATGAATTAACATGTATAGATGGGTTAGTAAGTAAGACGTACAATTCTGTGGGGTCATCTATAATTTTAGTTTTTACTTGGTTTTCTCTTTGACCAAACTTTCCCCAAAACGAGTTTAATATTATCTTTGCAATTGACCGAAGACCTGGATTTTTAACAATTTTGTCAAATTCTAACAATACATCTTCTTGTTGTAAAAATTCTTCAATGTAACGCTCTTTCTCTTCCTCAGTGTTACAGGTTTGTGGCCATCCGGAGGCTTCTTGTTTAATTTTTATAAATTTATTCATCATTTTAGTAAATAATCCATCATTATTTTTGTCAAATTGTATAACATTATCATATTTCCATATTTCGTAAATTTCCCGAATTTGATAACCTTTATTGATTGCTAAGTTTACTTCAGGTATGGTCCAGGTGCCGATAAAGGCTCGCTCTTTATCGCTATGGGTACATAATCCTGAATTAAATGTCTCTCCACAACTGCGGCATAGTGTAAACATTAACTTATTATTAACCTTTAAAGGTAAAACAGGAATAAATAAGTTGTTAGGGGGCAATATATTACATTTAATAAGTCCCTGTATATTTGTAATATCTTTTGGGCACTCTTTTCCAACTAGAACTGTAGGATGACCAACTGGAAATACCCCTTTTTTGCAAACTGCGGGATAAAGACTTATTATGTCCACAAATTTTATTATTTGGTCATTTTCAAGTTGTGCATGTGTTACAAAGTTTTCAGTACGACCACCAGTGAAAGCGTCCCTTGCTAATAAAGGGGTGTTCAAAATTAAGGGATGGTTTTCAGTATACGCTTTTATTTCTTTATTTTCTTTCATTTGATTTCTAAAATGACATTCCCACATTTCTGTTACAATATACCCAAAACTCCGTAAACGCTCCTGTGTTTCGGCAGTATGTTCCAAGGGACTGTTTAAAGTTTCTGAACAATTTTCATAAAGAGGTGTATCCCGATTACAGGGAAAGCAATGATGTCCGTGGTAGTAACAACCGTGAAACTGAAATATTTCTTTTGTTTCTTCACAAAAACCATCCACTTTTATTCCTTTTACCACACTTTCTTTTTGCTTTGCCGAGTGAATTATGTTAATGTTTCGTTGTTTTTCTTCCCATATCAACCACTGTAAAGCAATTTTTGACTGGTTATCTCTGTACCTGTAACCTTGTTTTGGTATTATACCTATAGTTTTGGGTTTCAGAAAATTTCTTCTAAATATTTTATTACATGTTCCTGCGATTGTTATTGATTCAGTAAAGGGACATACGTTACAAGTTTTCAATATTTCTTCTTTGAATTTTTTACAGGCCTCTGTTAAAATTTGTACATCTGACAAACAGTAATTTGTAATTTCTTTTTGAAAATCGAAAATGAAGTTTTCAGCATCTTTTTTTGATACCATTCTAAAAATTCTTTTATTTTGTCAGGTTTCATATTATTAGGGTCGTAATACTTTATATCTGGAATTGAACCGATATATTTGTAATTTTCTTCTTTATTGAATAAATGAGGAAAATAACCCTTTTTTAATTCTGTTAAACCAAATGCTTTAGGAAGTTCCGACAAAGCCATCGGAAAATAGTTGAGCGAGTCCAAAAATCTTACATTACCTATGGTCATTAAAATAATGTTTGTTCCGCGCATAATAAGTTCAGGTTTTATTTGAGAAGTGGTAAGTATCTGATGAAGTATGAACTGTAAATCAAAAGATTGGGCGTTATGAGCAATCGCAATAACGCTTTTAAATAACTTTCTTTGGTTCAACAAATATTCCGTGAAATTAGGGACGCATAGAGCTCTTATTATCTGAGTTCTCACACCACATTTTAAACAAATGTTACCTTCCAAATTTTCACACTGGTCACAAAATTGTGAAAAAATACATAAATTAGGCTGGTGTAATAACGTACCATCTTCAAGCTCTTTTTCCTGTCGTGTTTCAAAATCGTAAAACACGAACAATACATCTTTAATTCTTGGAGTCCCTTTGTCAACAGGTATATAACATTCATGATTTTGGGGTACATGCATATAACATATTTTACAAAATATTTCATTACACGTATGTACTCTATCATTCGGAATGGTTTTGAGACAGTCATTGCATTTTCTTATTTCTAAACAAAGAGAATTTTTAATATGGTTATCAAAGCATTCTTGGCCTCTAAAATACCTATTACAATTCGCGCATTTTATTTTTGTATTTGCAGCTTCACAAACGGCCATTTCTCTACATCCAGGGCATCTATTTTTACATCTGTGCTCATTTTTATGATCATAGGGAACATGGCACGAGTCGCAGAAAAATTTGCAACAAAATGCAGAGGTTAAGGAGGTTATTGTATTAAAATGATTATCATGAAATAATAAATTTATGGGTAATCCCTCATTTTTTGGCTGAAATATTACGTCGCGCCCCTTAAAACCATACTGATAGACAGTAATTTTATAATCTTGCAAATATTCTTGAATTTTCTTAATTTCGTCAATTCCTCCACCTTCTTGAGGAATAACCAAATTACAATTTTCCATAAGTTCTCGAGCCATCTCCAGGGCATCTATTTTTACATCTGTGCTCATTTTTATGATCATAGGGAACATGGCACGAGTCGCAGAAAAATTTGCAACAAAATGCAGAGGTTAAGGAGGTTATTGTATTAAAATGATTATCATGAAATAATAAATTTATGGGTAATCCCTCATTTTTTGGCTGAAATATTACGTTGCGCCCCTTAAAACCATACTGATAGACAGTAATTTTATAATCTTGCAAATATTCTTGAATTTTCTTAATTTCGTCAATTCCTCCACCTTCTTGAGGAATAACCAAATTACAATTTTCCATAAGTTCTCGAGCCATAGTGAGTTGCAGTGTTTTATTATTACATATTTTTTTAAAAAGAACGTTTTTATCAGCGAAGGCTTTGCCTATAACTATGGCTATTGGTAGACATAGGTTATCGTTATTTTTAATCGTTATTATTCCTGATCTTTTTAAACATTCTTCTTCAAAAGAATTATATTTTCTTCCTCGACCTCTTCCGGTAGGTACTTTAACTGTGGTAATAGTTAAACAAAAAGTTTCAGTATTAAAAGCGGAAGAATTTGACTGATATAGCCCCGAAAGCACTTCCCATATGGCACTATAAGTCAAATATTGGGCTTGGCGAAAGCTAAGAAAGCCATTACCGCCAGAAAAATCTTTCGAACAAAAATTTAAGCCTACATAATCAGTTGGTTCTAAATCTTCAGTAGCTTTATCAATAATTTCGTTAAGAGCGTTTCGTATCCATTTAATTGGATCGCTGTTTTTCGGAGCAGGATTTACTTTAAAGTCTATCGAACGACCATATAAATTAAACCTTTTTACCTTTTTAGTAGTATTTCTTATAATTGTATACTTATCCATGTTATTCACTAGCACTGGTTATTTCAGTAAATATTCTCGGATACGGGTTAGTTAGGCACAAACTTGGAAGCCGGTAAGCGATAGAATAACTATGTAGAACTGAAGATATCTAGCCTTGTAAGTACTATTTGTACTAAAAAATATATTTACCACGCATGCGCAAAACAACCCATCTGGCACACAAAGGACACATCTGGTTACCATCTGTTTCACATCCGGTACATCTGCGGAACATGCTATAGTGTGAGAAGTACAACACTTCCGGCCACATGTCACATCTGGCGATCACATGTCACATCTGGCAACCATCTGGCATACAAATGACACATCTGGTTACCATCTCCTATACATCCGGTACACCTGCCGCTCAGATGGCAGGGTGAGAAATACATAAAAACTTCATTCCCACGATAACATCTGCCATACATCCGGTACATCTGCCAACACAAACACACGCGTAAGGAATATATAAAAACTTCATTCCCACACCAGAATCTGCTATACATCTGGCACACAAAGGGTAGTGTGAGAAGATAAAAATCGCAAACTTCCTCTCCTCTTCTATATTTTTCCGCATGGGTTGCACATTCTTCTTCGCTATAAAATTTCCCCATTCCATATACTGTTTCATGCTCTGCGTCAAAACCCATATTGAAAACTGTTGAGAAAGGTGTTCAATTCCAGATTTTAAATCTGTTATTGGTACTTCTCGAGTATACATCATCAACATGTTAACAAGAGTCTAAGAGTGTGTTTAAACTTTTAACTGGTTAAATACATAATTCCCCAATACATGAATTAGATATAACCGTCTCAGAAAACTAGATTCCGCCTGTTATCATCATTAGATTGGTATCATTATAGGTAAAAAAGTAGGATTGAGAAGCCGCCAAAATTCAGAACTTTTTTACAAAATTTTTACCCGGAGGATTTTTTAACTTTCAATTGACCTATGAACATGCAATTTGGTGATGTTTATTGTTACGTATATTTTACCAACAATTATGAATATATTTATAAATATAATTTTTTCATAAGCATTCCCTCATTTTTAGAGGTTCCATACCTTTCTTATATACGCGAATTGTAATATTTGATATTTTATTATTTTTATCTGTGCAATTGTATAAGTTTTGTTAAAAACACATTTTTCATCTTTTAATTATTTCTATCGATGTACGATTATCTTCATCGATATTAAAAAATTGTTCGTTACATTTCAAAATTTGTTAATATATCTAAGTATATATACGAATTGTGATATTTGATATTGTAATATTTTTATCTGTGCTATTATTAGTTCTGTTAAAAATGCATTTTTCGTCTCATATTTATGTTTCTTCATAGAACGCACATCCGCCAGGTCATTTTTTCTTTTCAGTTCCTTAAATTGTTTTACCAAGTATTTTTCACTTTATAGTTCAATTAAAATTCAGTAGATATTAAATGGCGGTGCACATTTGTACTGTCATTACCCTGTTGATGCCAGATGGTCGTCATATGGTCGCCAGATGGCCGGAAGTGCACATTTGTACTGTCATTACCCCGTTGACGCCAGATGTTCGCCAGATGGTCGCCAGATGTTCACCAGGTGGCCGGAAGTGCACATTTGCACTGTCATTTAATATCTACTGAATTTTAATTGAACTATAAAGTGAAAAATACTTGGTAAAACAATTTAAGGAACTGAAAAGAAAAAATGACCTGGCGGATGTGCGTTCTATGAAGAAACATAAATATGAGACGAAAAATGCATTTTTAACAGAACTAATAATAGCACAGATAAAAATATTACAATATCAAATATCACAATTCGTATATATACTTAGATATATTAACAAATTTTGAAATGTAACGAACAATTTTTTAATATCGATGAAGATAATCGTACATCGATAGAAATAATTAAAAGATGAAAAATGTGTTTTTAACAAAACTTATACAATTGCACAGATAAAAATAATAAAATATCAAATATTACAATTCGCGTATATAAGAAAGGTATGGAACCTCTAAAAATGAGGGAATGCTTATGAAAAAATTATATTTATAAATATATTCATAATTGTTGGTAAAATATACGTAACAATAAACATCACCAAATTGCATGTTCATAGGTCAATTGAAAGTTAAAAAATCCTCCGGGTAAAAATTTTGTAAAAAAGTTCTGAATTTTGGCGGCTTCTCAATCCTACTTTTTTACCTATAATGATACCAATCTAATGATGATAACAGGCGGAATCTAGTTTTCTGAGACGGTTATATCTAATTCATGTATTGGGGAATTATGTATTTAACCAGTTAAAAGTTTAAACACACTCTTAGACTCTTGTTAACATGTTGATGATGTATACTCGAGAAGTACCAATAACAGATTTAAAATCTGGAATTGAACACCTTTCTCAACAGTTTTCAATATGGGTTTTGACGCAGAGCATGAAACAGTATATGGAATGGGGAAATTTTATAGCGAAGAAGAATGTGCAACCCATGCGGAAAAATATAGAAGAGGAGAGGAAGTTTGCGATTTTTATCTTCTCACACTACCCTTTGTGTGCCAGATGTATAGCAGATTCTGGTGTGGGAATGAAGTTTTTATATATTCCTTACGCGTGTGTTTGTGTTGGCAGATGTACCGGATGTATGGCAGATGTTATCGTGGGAATGAAGTTTTTATGTATTTCTCACCCTGCCATCTGAGCGGCAGGTGTACCGGATGTATAGGAGATGGTAACCAGATGTGTCATTTGTATGCCAGATGGTTGCCAGATGTGACATGTGATCGCCAGATGTGACATGTGGCCGGAAGTGTTGTACTTCTCACACTATAGCATGTTCCGCAGATGTACCGGATGTGAAACAGATGGTAACCAGATGTGTCCTTTGTGTGCCAGATGGGTTGTTTTGCGCATGCGTGGTAAATATATTTTTTAGTACAAATAGTACTTACAAGGCTAGATATCTTCAGTTCTACATAGTTATTCTATCGCTTACCGGCTTCCAAGTTTGTGCCTAACTAACCCGTATCCGAGAATATTTACTGAAATAACCAGTGCTAGTGAATAACATGGATAAGTATACAATTATAAGAAATACTACTAAAAAGGTAAAAAGGTTTAATTTATATGGTCGTTCGATAGACTTTAAAGTAAATCCTGCTCCGAAAAACAGCGATCCAATTAAATGGATACGAAACGCTCTTAACGAAATTATTGATAAAGCTACTGAAGATTTAGAACCAACTGATTATGTAGGCTTAAATTTTTGTTCGAAAGATTTTTCTGGCGGTAATGGCTTTCTTAGCTTTCGCCAAGCCCAATATTTGACTTATAGTGCCATATGGGAAGTGCTTTCGGGGCTATATCAGTCAAATTCTTCCGCTTTTAATACTGAAACTTTTTGTTTAACTATTACCACAGTTAAAGTACCTACCGGAAGAGGTCGAGGAAGAAAATATAATTCTTTTGAAGAAGAATGTTTAAAAAGATCAGGAATAATAACGATTAAAAATAACGATAACCTATGTCTACCAATAGCCATAGTTATAGGCAAAGCCTTCGCTGATAAAAACGTTCTTTTTAAAAAAATATGTAATAATAAAACACTGCAACTCACTATGGCTCGAGAACTTATGGAAAATTGTAATTTGGTTATTCCTCAAGAAGGTGGAGGAATTGACGAAATTAAGAAAATTCAAGAATATTTGCAAGATTATAAAATTACTGTCTATCAGTATGGTTTTAAGGGGCGCAACGTAATATTTCAGCCAAAAAATGAGGGATTACCCATAAATTTATTATTTCATGATAATCATTTTAATACAATAACCTCCTTAACCTCTGCATTTTGTTGCAAATTTTTCTGCGACTCGTGCCATGTTCCCTATGATCATAAAAATGAGCACAGATGTAAAAATAGATGCCCTGGAGATGGCTCGAGAACTTATGGAAAATTGTAATTTGGTTATTCCTCAAGAAGGTGGAGGAATTGACGAAATTAAGAAAATTCAAGAATATTTGCAAGATTATAAAATTACTGTCTATCAGTATGGTTTTAAGGGGCGCAACGTAATATTTCAGCCAAAAAATGAGGGATTACCCATAAATTTATTATTTCATGATAATCATTTTAATACAATAACCTCCTTAACCTCTGCATTTTGTTGCAAATTTTTCTGCGACTCGTGCCATGTTCCCTATGATCATAAAAATGAGCACAGATGTAAAAATAGATGCCCTGGATGTAGAGAAATGGCCGTTTGTGAAGCTGCAAATACAAAAATAAAATGCGCGAATTGTAATAGGTATTTTAGAGGCCAAGAATGCTTTGATAACCATATTAAAAATTCTCTTTGTTTAGAAATAAGAAAATGCAATGACTGTCTCAAAACCATTCCGAATGATAGAGTACATACGTGTAATGAAATATTTTGTAAAATATGTTATATGCATGTACCCCAAAATCATGAATGTTATATACCTGTTGACAAAGGGACTCCAAGAATTAAAGATGTATTGTTCGTGTTTTACGATTTTGAAACACGACAGGAAAAAGAGCTTGAAGATGGTACGTTATTACACCAGCCTAATTTATGTATTTTTTCACAATTTTGTGACCAGTGTGAAAATTTGGAAGGTAACATTTGTTTAAAATGTGGTGTGAGAACTCAGATAATAAGAGCTCTATGCGTCCCTAATTTCACGGAATATTTGTTGAACCAAAGAAAGTTATTTAAAAGCGTTATTGCGATTGCTCATAACGCCCAATCTTTTGATTTACAGTTCATACTTCATCAGATACTTACCACTTCTCAAATAAAACCTGAACTTATTATGCGCGGAACAAACATTATTTTAATGACCATAGGTAATGTAAGATTTTTGGACTCGCTCAACTATTTTCCGATGGCTTTGTCGGAACTTCCTAAAGCATTTGGTTTAACAGAATTAAAAAAGGGTTATTTTCCTCATTTATTCAATAAAGAAGAAAATTACAAATATATCGGTTCAATTCCAGATATAAAGTATTACGACCCTAATAATATGAAACCTGACAAAATAAAAGAATTTTTAGAATGGTATCAAAAAAAGATGCTGAAAACTTCATTTTCGATTTTCAAAAAGAAATTACAAATTACTGTTTGTCAGATGTACAAATTTTAACAGAGGCCTGTAAAAAATTCAAAGAAGAAATATTGAAAACTTGTAACGTATGTCCCTTTACTGAATCAATAACAATCGCAGGAACATGTAATAAAATATTTAGAAGAAATTTTCTGAAACCCAAAACTATAGGTATAATACCAAAACAAGGTTACAGGTACAGAGATAACCAGTCAAAAATTGCTTTACAGTGGTTGATATGGGAAGAAAAACAACGAAACATTAACATAATTCACTCGGCAAAGCAAAAAGAAAGTGTGGTAAAAGGAATAAAAGTGGATGGTTTTTGTGAAGAAACAAAAGAAATATTTCAGTTTCACGGTTGTTACTACCACGGACATCATTGCTTTCCCTGTAATCGGGATACACCTCTTTATGAAAATTGTTCAGAAACTTTAAACAGTCCCTTGGAACATACTGCCGAAACACAGGAGCGTTTACGGAGTTTTGGGTATATTGTAACAGAAATGTGGGAATGTCATTTTAGAAATCAAATGAAAGAAAATAAAGAAATAAAAGCGTATACTGAAAACCATCCCTTAATTTTGAACACCCCTTTATTAGCAAGGGACGCTTTCACTGGTGGTCGTACTGAAAACTTTGTAACACATGCACAACTTGAAAATGACCAAATAATAAAATTTGTGGACATAATAAGTCTTTATCCCGCAGTTTGCAAAAAAGGGGTATTTCCAGTTGGTCATCCTACAGTTCTAGTTGGAAAAGAGTGCCCAAAAGATATTACAAATATACAGGGACTTATTAAATGTAATATATTGCCCCCTAACAACTTATTTATTCCTGTTTTACCTTTAAAGGTTAATAATAAGTTAATGTTTACACTATGCCGCAGTTGTGGAGAGACATTTAATTCAGGATTATGTACCCATAGCGATAAAGAGCGAGCCTTTATCGGCACCTGGACCATACCTGAAGTAAACTTAGCAATCAATAAAGGTTATCAAATTCGGGAAATTTACGAAATATGGAAATATGATAATGTTATACAATTTGACAAAAATAATGATGGATTATTTACTAAAATGATGAATAAATTTATAAAAATTAAACAAGAAGCCTCCGGATGGCCACAAACCTGTAACACTGAGGAAGAGAAAGAGCGTTACATTGAAGAATTTTTACAACAAGAAGATGTATTGTTAGAATTTGACAAAATTGTTAAAAATCCAGGTCTTCGGTCAATTGCAAAGATAATATTAAACTCGTTTTGGGGAAAGTTTGGTCAAAGAGAAAACCAAGTAAAAACTAAAATTATAGATGACCCCACAGAATTGTACGTCTTACTTACTAACCCATCTATACATGTTAATTCATTCTTTTCTATCAATGAAAAAGTGCTAGTTGTAAATTATGAGTTTATAGAGGAAGCTTTTCAGAGCTTATCTACGGTAAACGTAGTAATTGCATCATACGTGACAGCTCCGACAGCTCTGGCTCCTTCGACAGGTATGACAGCTCAGACAGCTTCAACAGGTATGACAGCTCAGACAGCTTCAACAGGTCTGACAGGTACGGGATGATTATGACAACATTGACAGTATAAATAGGATGTAATACGCAAAATTTAATTACTTTGTTTCTGGAGGACCTAAAAACTATGCGTATAAGGTGTGGAGAAAAAATGATCAAAAATATAAGTTTGTGTGTAAAGTAAAAGGTATTTCGTTAACGCAAGCAGCAAGTGAATTGCTTAATTTTGAGACAATGAAAAATATGGTGTTAGATCAAAATATAAAACTATGGACCATATGGTGGTAACAAAAGAAGAAACTAAATTATACAAGACTGTTTCATTAAAACGAAATTTTTTTGAAGATGGCTCATCTCTTCCATACGGTTTTAAAAAGAGAAGATTAGAATAAATTTACTTACTTAACATGTTAATATTTTAAAATTTATACGTTTAGTTTTTAATTTTTATATTAATATTTCTTGATTTTAATACAAATAATAATGTTACATCTTAAATTGTATTAAACTGAAACATTATTCCCACCATTTTTTCCATCCCTTATATCCTTACTTTATTGTGGAGAGGCTGACTTGTTCTCGATAGTCAGGGGTGAGTGGTGGGTTCTCCTATCTCCTTTTCCCTTTTAGAATTTGTAAACTAGGTATTTAAGAATAGAATTTTTATTAAATATTTGTGTAATAATCTTTTAATTTTTTATGCGAGTTTCAGATCATGTTTCATTTAAAAGTTCAAGCTCGTTACTATAATCATCTCTTTTGAATATTTAATAAATTGAAATAACAAATATAAAATTATTTTATTATGTAGAATTGGCCAGGAGTGAGAGGAAGTTCTCCTATTTCATTTTTATAATAATTAAATTAAAAATTTTAATTAGCAAATTTCAGATAATCTTTCGTTTAAAGGTTCAAGTTAACTATTTGGCGCATATGTTCCGAATATTTATGTAAGTATATTTCATATTATAATTGTAGGCTCGGACATTTTTACAAAATAAATTGAAATGTATGAGTAAAGTAAAATATCGAGATTTGGAATAATAAAACCTTAAATTTAATATTTCAAGCTGAATTAGTATATTTGGAATTTCCCCGCGTAAACAGCCGCCAAGTGAAATCACGAAAAAAGATTCCGACATGGTTGTGAAACCCGATGCCTAATATAAAGTGCATCTTTTTGCGATTAAAAAAGTTCCAAGTTCATTGCTTTTGCTCAGCTGTTCTCCACGATATAAACGCAAATGATATTTGATATGAATCAGTACGGAGAATTATTAAAATATAAATAGAACTACATTATTAATTTTTAAATTATCTTTTAGGTATTTATTTATCGGGTATTTTTAGTATATATTTTATTACAATATAAAATTAACAGTTTATATTCAGTACATGTATAATTTTTAATTTGTTTTATCTTTGGCCGCGCAGCAATCACTCCCCGCATATGCTTCGATCTATTCCGCTTCTCCAGCAGAGGCCTGCGACTAACCTGAACTTAGGTACCTATGTCGTTAGCGACTAACGTGAAGTTAGGTACCTATGTCGGCGTGCCTCTGCTGGGGAGGGGGTATATCTACTGTTGTCAACTCTCATTTGTCATATTCAGTGTTTTTTTTAACAAAATCTTTAAAATCCTCACAAAACAGTTTTAAATTTCATTTTATTAGATCCTGAATAGATGCAAATGTAAAATGAAAATTTCTCATATATATTACCTACAAAGTCTCATTTATTTAACGTATTCTCGTTTGTAAAAAATTGCCCAATTTCACAGATAATCCATATAAAATGGGAATTTTTTTATATTTTGGCAACCTTGTTAGTCATCAGAAAACAGCCAGCCAACCAACAAAATGCTAAAAAGTGTCTCGAATACAGTTTTCTTCTTTTTAAATTTGAGCGAAAACACCAGCGGGCAGCGCCATCTGAACGTTTGGTCCAAAACTTGTATTTGCCATCTATACGTTTGGTCCAACACTACAAAAAAGTGTTAAATTTTTAGTCCATAAGGTTACATGACTAATCTTTATTCAGACAACGCTCTAAGGTAAGTGCAAACGACGAAAGCACTATATTTGTTACAAAAATCGCACAGAATATTCGTATAAATGAAAATTGACATTTATCGGTGACACGACGGAAACAATCCGATTCCGATTCGGACATCGGATTTCGGATGCATGAAAACTAATAGCGAATTCCATTGGTAAAACTGGTGCGCACTGAGTGCATAATTTGTATTCTATATTGGGAAAACTAGTGGAAGGTTTTGTATTCCATTGGGGAACTGGTGCATTCGAATTCGAACTCAGTGCAACATTTTCAGCACGAGCTCCACAATTGTGAATATGGCGGGATTATCAAAAACTTCAAAATTGCTAGTGGCATTATCCTTCATCTTCAAGTAATGATGAGGAAATGATATACGAAATAATGAAGTATAGGAGAATCAGATATCAAAATGTTTTCAATAATTTGAAAAATTTACATACTTGTTAATTTAAATATTTCATCATTATCATCAAGTGGTAATGTTAAGTTAATGATTTCATATTATTCAGTTGAAATGCAATCTAATATATTCCTGGAATAGAGTCATTCATTTCTAAAATGTAAATAAAAAAACCTTATATCCTCCTCGCACGAAAATAAATCAACCTAACCTAAGATTTTGTATTCCATTGAAAATGAACTAGTGCACAATATTCATGAACTGCTTTAGGTTTCAGTGCAACACTGGTGCAAAACCAGTGCAAAACTAGTTTTACCAATGGAATTCGCTATAAGCTTTATTCATAAAATAACCAGTATTATTTCGAGGTTATATGAATAATATGAATTTGACATTACACACACACTATGCGTTCATAAAAGTAGCTCATGAATAACTTTGGCCCACATCCCCAACGACTCATTCATAATTTACTATTTGTTTACACGCCAACATTAAACATGGACAGGTGAGGTGAGAGGAAAGGAGTAAGTAGGAGTGGGGATGTTTGAGAGTGAGTATGACGTCACTTTTAAAAGTATATACATAGACGTAACGGTAAAGGGTAAATTTCTTCGATATGGAGAAAATTAATACTAAAAAGTAATAATAAAATGGAAAAAAATACAAATTTATTAAAAATTCATCAAAATACTAATTATAGCTAACAGTTAAAAGAAAGAAACTTTTATATTAAACAGTAAAATTTCCAATATTTGCTTTAACTATTAACAGAATTACCTATACCTAGAGGATATGTAATATCTTAAAAACAACAGTTTAAGTTACTCTTTATTTACCACAATAAACAAAACTGGAGAATACAAATACCAATAATTAAATTCATACAAAAAAAAAATAATCTAAGCAAATACAGTCGAGTATAATACGCAACAAAACTCCAATAAACATGTAATAAATTACTAAATAGTTGAGAAGCTTGATAGAACTGTTCTTCATTCTTTTTGTAGTAACGAAATAAAAAGTAATATACAGTTCATAAATATCAGTTTAACTGTGTAGGCATTTAATTCATGAATATTCATTATAATATCTTCGACACTGCAGAATATCGAAGAGGAACCATAAAATAAGCCTCCCTTTAAATAAAAATTCATTTGTACAGCTAGACAAACATGGTTTAAAATGGTCCAAGCAAAGTTTAAGTTAAACCGTCAGAATTGAGGGTTTTAATTTACAAAGCCTTATTTCATAACCAAACTTTTATCGTTTCCAGCCATTCGATCCAAATAACAAATTTTCTATAGTATAAGGCAATCCAGAACACGTGACCAAATGTCATAAAAAATGGCCGCTGGTAGACACACAAATTGTATTTTTACTGCATTTTGCATGTGTTTTAAGTTTATTTTAAGAATTTTGTGCTTTTAGAAGGTATTTGAAATAAAAATAATTGCTTTTTTCGATAAGAGTGATCATTTATTGATCTTAGACAGTAAAAGTAAACAGAATAAAATACATACAGAAAATAAGAAAACAAATAATCCTTTCACACTCATGAATGTTTTTATTATTATTTATTACTATTCAAACAGGTTTACACCCAACTACAGAACAGAACTAATAAGTAAATTCAGGTATAACAGAATAAAATACATACAGAAAATAAAAAAATAACAGCTTAAATGACAGTTATAACTAATTACATAACATTGATGGTAAACAAATTAAAAAACACAAATACAATACTCCAGAAGATGACTTTCCATCAGTGACTGCTTTCCACATTTTCCAATATTTGGTTCACACACAAAGTTTTTACATTAAAGAATAAGCCAAGGTCTACAAGTGTTTTTCAGCATATAAATATTTTTCCTGGTTTTTCAGATAAATCCGTTCTGGTTTGTGTGAAAAATGTAGTTCAGTAGGTATTCTATAAAATCTAACAATTTCCGACCTCTTTAACTCCTACAATTGACTTCAGAACAAGTAGTATGCATGTTTTACAGTTTCTATAAACACTATTTTTATGTACACTGTCACTTTGTTAAATATCGATAATGCATCCCGAGTAGTCAGTCACACAACTATTCTAAATTAAAATGTCCGTTTTAAGCTCCAATCGTTTCATATTTTAAATTAAACTGCTTTATTCATGTTAACTACTTGAAAGACATGGATTTGTGTGTCTACCAGCGGCCATTTTGAATTTCATCTGACAGCATCTTGGATAGGTCTATTGTTACTTCTTGATGTTTGTGTGCCGTTGTTATAATTTTTAGTAATTTTTTTATACTACATCTTTTGTATTCAAAATATAAAATGAATTTCGATGATATTTTTGAAGACGATTTGGATGTTCTTGAAATAAATAATTTGGGTTTTCCGAGATAAATTTTCTCAAGTACCACAGTTTTTCTTACTTGTTTTTTTTTATTTTCATAAACATTTTTAATCACCGATGCATCTCTATGAACATTATCGGGTACAATGGCGTTAAATTCGGTAGTGATTTTTTTCCATTGTGGAAACAGCATCTGTTTTTTATTTTCAATTATGTTTCCATATTTTGTTATTACATTTAATATAGTTGCTTTCTCTTCATTTGAAAAATTAGCGCTTCGCTGACGTTTTTCACTAATTTTGAATCAAGCAGATTACAGAAATAAGGCATGCGACATAAAATGTACTATATTTTCATAGCCACTACACTGTTTTTGAATTTTTGTTAGGTTAGAATTTTTGTTATGAAGTTAGTCACAACAGTGGTCACAACTGTAAATAAACAAAATTACCATCAATAGTTCGCTTGTACTCAGTGCTGCCCAAGTACTCGAATACTTTTACTCGTATTTTGGTTACGTATAAAAAAACTACTCGTGACATTTACTCATAAGTATTTTTAATTTGAAATACTTATTACTCGTACTTACGAGTAAATTTAAATGCATTCGTAAATTTATACTCGTAGAACACAAGTACATTTTACGAGTAGTCGCATACTTTTTGTTGTCGGAAAAAAACAAGCATCCGTTTATCCGTTTGATGTTCACCGCGATAGGTTGCTTGTGACTCCTTTCATGAATTTTTCGATTTTGATGATTCTGAAACACCTGAGAACGATCCCGAAACAAGTTTCCCTCAGAATGAAACGAGTTTTTCAGAAAAAGCTAATTTATAAAAACCAAGCAGAATTAGACTATTTAAGGTATATTAGTGATTCGCGAACCAATTTAAACATGCTTGAGGATTACTCGACAATAAAAAAATGTTTTTGAAATTTAATACTCCAGTAACCTCATCTGCACCCGTAGAGAGGCTCCACTAACCTCATCTGCACTCGAACAGAGGTTTTTTCATTTGCCACAATTATCAATAGTCCAAGGAGACATGCTTTGTACGATGGCAATTTTGAATAACTTGTTGTTTTAAAGAACTGTGTTTAATTTGTTGTTCTTGTTAGTTTAATATGTTTGGTTTTTAAGTATTTCCCAAAAGGATTTTTTATTTTAGAAATAAACTTAATTTAAGTTTGGTTGACCCAAGTTTTGTTTTCATTGTTTTTTGTCTAAATGTCTAAAAATGTATATAAGTACTATTTAGTACTGAGATAAATGCAGATATTATTTTTTGTTTTAATTCAATTCTTTTTTTTTGTCCTCCCATTTTCTAAAAGTATTCGTACTCTTTACTCGTACTTTTACAATTACTACCCGTAACCGTAAACGGCGTCAATAAAATTACTTACGAGTAAAATACTTACAAATACATTTTTTGAGTACTCGTACTCGTATATCGTACGGATATATTTTTTTTTATTCGTGCCCAACTTCACTTAAATATTTAAGCGAGTTTTAAAAAACCAAGCTTAGGTGTCGATCGGTGAAAATGGCTCTAAATATTCGATTATTCCAAATGACATATAATAACATATAATGCAAGATGGGCTTAATATTTTACTATTAAACTTACAAATCTGTCATTTTGACTGAAACCCTGGTGCGCGCAGTTGCCAAATGGCAAATTATGAATTGAGAAACTAAACTATATATAGTAATGTATTACTGTTATGGATTATTAAAATTTTATAAATTTAAACACTGGCAACACTGAACGATCATTGTGACTTTATACCTCTCGGTGGTTTAGACTGTGAGGTGTTTTGGCGTCCAAAATTTACCTCTATTTTTATTTATCTATGCTTTGGCCAAAGGTGCAATTAAGTAGTTGCATAGTGTCGGTCCAACACCAAAGACTAGTAGATAGTCTTTGTCCAACACTCAAGTGACGTTTATGAAACAAAATTTTGTCCGCTGTGGGTTCTAACATACTGTGCGAACGCATAGGATCGTTCTTGAATATGGGTGTAAATGTCATTGATAATACCGATTTTCTTTAAAAAATTGGCCAAGCATATTATTACCTCGGGAGTTTTTTCTTCCAGGTTTTTAATTTCTAGGACTACGATTATGATTTATTCAATCGGTATATGATGTACTAACAAGTGGCATTGTTCTCAGGCATCCGCCCATTTTTCTGAACAAAGTTTCATTACTTTTAGAATGATTTATGATACTTTAGGGTATATAAATTTAAATTATCTAACATATTATGAACCCTACAATGTTTTCTTGTTTATTTCGAATTCAAAGTTAACACCTATTCTTCTTTTTTCCTTATTTAGGCCTAAGTTGCTTGGACTATTCGGCCTAACAGCTGTTCTTGATATTTATCATGTGACTTATCTCCCAGCGTTGTCATATTTTTTATATTCTAGTACAATTTAATACAAATCTAAAAAGCGTTACATTTTTTATAGCTGTCCTCAAAAGAAAATTAGGAAAGCAATAAAGATTGTACCGAATCTACCATTTATCAATAAAAAATACAGTAGTTAATTGCAAGAAAATGAATAATTTTAGGTAGTGATGTTAAATAATATATTTAACACATTAACAGATGGAATAGAAAATTAAAGACTATTGCACTCGATGGGTTCGTAAATATGAGAACATATAAATAAAATGTATTCTGTTAATTAATTTCTGATATTTATTATAGAAGCGTCTAGCCCCAGCTTCATAACTTTCGGGCGACATGCACATTTTTGTTTTTTGTCTACTCATTTTTGGTTATGACGTAGGTAAATTTATGAGAAGGAGAAGAATTAACTCTTGTCTTGTACCATAATTATATTTGCTTGAAAGGTGAACTGGCAACTAGTTTCGACATACAAATGCTAACATCAGGCTATAATACAATGTTCCAATAAAGATCGTTTTTATTATAATTATGGGTTATTACCATAGATAATAAACCTTTAATTATATGGTAAGTTACCCATTGTAAAAATGATCTTTTTAACACTTCATTCTAACATTGTTTTACAGACCTGATGATGGCATTTGTATGCCGAAACTATAGTTGCCAGTTTCCTTGTTAACCAAATATAATAATTATAATTGTGGTACTAGACATTGAGTTTTACTTCTTCATTGATGAACCACATTTGAGGTTATGGGTTATGGATAACCTTTTGGATTTAAATTTATGAGAGCTTATTTCAATCAGGAGATCCGGGATTCGATTCCCCCCATTTTAGTATCGGATTGCATGGGGTAATAAAAGTGTTTTTTTTTTTTTATCTAATCGCATATAGTTATTTATTTCCGCTTTGTTTTCTTATTATGATTTGTAATTTTCCTTTATTCCTAGAATCAGTTCAAGTCGTTTTGCATCGAAATGCATTTTTTTATTGTATTTCTCATACTTTAGATTAAAACTTTACATACAAAATGTGCAAGTCGCCTCGCAAGTTACGAAGCAGGAGCTAGAACACTAAAGTATGAAATTTATCAATCTAGTACAATTTTGTATTCCCCGATTTTGATTTGACAGTATGACAGTTGACAGTGTTAGTGGTAACAACTGGCAACGTAGTTTGTGAGTCGATCGTTGTGTGTGAATAGCCCTTGTGTTTATTAAAATTTGGAATATTGTACAAGAACTAATTGATTTGTAAGTGAGAATGATAATTATTATTAATTTTAAGTTTGTATTTGATAAGTATAGCTCAATAACTTCTTGGATCACGTAATTGCATTGAACTGATTAAATGACGCCATTTTCTTTGATAATACTGTAAGGGAGACTGGCTATTTGCTATGTATTTTATTTTTATAATGTATCATACAAGCTATCAGACAGTTAAAAGGACAATGGTTTTACAATTATACGAAATTAACCATCCTTGTTCATTTATTTGCTATTTTTTTCATTAAAATAGCTAATTGAATAATCCAAATAATTTTTAGTTGGATGCTTTTTTTGAAAATATTTCACTAATTTTGTTGAATTATCGCTATTAAATGGTAGGTATGTATCTACAATTTTTATTTAAACAATTTATGATGCTGATAGGCTAAAGTGACAAAGCAATAAGTCATACTTGTACACAATGTTGTCAAGTGTGATATGAATTTTTCATTAATTTTTAAATTTGCAGGTATTGTTTTAATAATTTTAGCAACAACTGAGGTTATTAAAACGTTTTACACGAACAATTTGTTACCTTAATTAGTCTGTTTTAAAATCAACTATTAATTAAAATATTTTGTGATTTTGACTTCCTGTTATTTAAATTTTTGGCATTGAATATGTTCGTTCATCGTCGTGTTAGTTTGAAATATCAAAAAATTGCCACGTGCGTTTTTTTTAAGTTAATTTGTTATCGTTTTCCGCGTGTCGTTCTTAAATTTTGCTAGAACAGATTAGCTAAATAAAAAATAATAAAATTAGTGTTATTTTTGGAGGTCAAGGATTTTTAAAAATTTATCTCTTAATACTTATTCATATAAATAAAAACTATTTGTGTTATAGGTAGTGAATGAAATAAATGACGTTGTCCCAGTGAAACTTTCTTTGTTTTTTTTGAGAAATTTTAAACAAACATTTTGATATCGCCAAATCTTGTAATTGTATTTTTGAAATATCTTAAATTAATTAACGACTTATTTTACCTGGTTTTTTTGCATGGCAACAACTTACTCATATTAGGTGATTTTAACATTTCTTCTTATGCCGATTATTTGAGAAATAATATTGTGAATATGAAGGTTGCACTATTAAATGATTTCCTTCCCATTTTTAACTTAACTCAACATAATACTATCCTCAATGTCTTCGGTAATATGCTAGACTTGGTTCTTGTATAACAATAGTTGTCAGGTGGACAAGTCTCTGGAAATTCTGGTCACTGAGGACAGATATCATCCCCCATTGAATATTGTGTGTAAATTAAATTCTAGTCATAACTTAAAGAGAAATTTTCCTACATCTTCGTGTAACGAATTTAATTTTCGGAAGGCAAACTTTCCTCTACTGTATCAACGTCTTACTGATATAGATTGGACTTTCCTAGAAGCATTTGACCGTCCAGATGATGCTTGTACATACTTCTACGGTAAACTCTACGCTGTTTTTAATGAATGCATCCCAAAGCAAACCAAATTCTTTAAAATAAAATACCCACCTTGGTTTACGCCTGATATTATTAAACAGTTACGCTAAAAGTCGAAATTTAATAACCAATTTAAGAAATATAGCGATCCAATGGCTCTTCAACAATTTAAACACCTGCGAGCAAAAATAAAATCTGACCTTAGCAATTCCTACAAAAATTATGTAACGTCCGTTGAAGCTAAGGTGAAGGGTGATCCCAAAAAATTCTGGGCATTTATTAATAGTAAAAAAGGTTGTACTGCATTGTCGAATAGAATGTGTTACAATGGTCAATTACTTGATAACCCCATTGACATACTCAATTGTTTCGCTGAATTCTTCACACAGTCTTATTCTACCACCTCGCAGACGAATAGTTTCTGTGACGTCTCAAATGTACAAAATCTAAATATATCAGCATTTCACGAAAAGGAGGTTTTATTAGCTCTTAAACAAGTTAAAAACAAAACGACAACATCCCCGATCTCGTTCCAGCTTTTCTATTGAAAGACTGTGCAACAATTCTTGCTTCACCCTTAACCACACTGCTTAATATCTGTCTTAAATACTCCACTATACCTGCAATTTGGAAATCGTCTAACGTTACTCCAGTCTTTAAAAAAGGAGATAAATCGGACATATGCAACTTTCGCCCAATTTCAATATTGTGCAACTTTAGCAAAGTATTCGAAACATTACTTTATAATCGAATGTACACTCATGTGAGTAACGTCATTACATGTAATCAACATGGGTTTATGAAAGGACGCTCGACTGTCACAAACCTAGTCAACATAACTCAATTCTTGGCTGAATGTATCGACGATCGGGCACAGTGTGACGTACTGTACACGGACTTTTCTAAGGCATTCGACCAACTTGACCACGGAATTCTTCTATCTAAGCTAGGCCGGTTGGGTCTGTCAAATTCACTAATCAGTCTTCTTTCCTCTTATCTCAGTAATAGGAAACAGTGTGTAGTTTTTAACGGCTTCAAGTCGCTCGAGTACTTGGCTACTTCTGGTGTTCCGCAGGGCAGCAACCTGGGTCCTCTACTATTTAACATCTTTATCAACGGTATCGTTAATACACTGGACGTAAATTGCCTATTATATGCGGATGACCTGAAGATTTACTGTCAAGTTAATAGTATTTCCGAATGTGAAAGACTTTCTCAAAATTTGGAACGTCTTGAAATTTGGTGTCTAAATAATAACCTCTTAATGCAAGTAAATGTAAAGTAATGTCGTACACACTAAAGACTGATTGTATTAATTTTGAGTATAAAATTAATAATTCTGTCCTTGAGCGACCTTCCACTTTTACCGACCTGGGTGTTACGTTTGATAGAAAGCTTTCCTTTATTGCTCACATTGACACTGTTTATTCTGCTGCCAACAAGATGTATGGATTTATAGCGCGGAACTCCCGAGATTTTGCACATCCGGAAACCATGAAAACATTATATTATGCATATTTTAGGTCAAGAACTGAGTATGTGGATATAATTTGGAGCCCATTTTATGATACTCATATTCAAAAATTGGAATCAATACAAAGGCGGTTTCTAAAACTCCTGTCATTTAGAATAGACCATGTTTATCCACCACTTTCTATCAGCAACACTGAACTTCTTTCCCGACACAAAGTAAATAGATTAAGCCACCGGAGAGACTGTCATTCAGTAATCTTTTTACACAAAATCATCAGTAACAAACCTAACGATCCAAATTTTCTGCAGAAACTCGATTTTATTGTTTCCAAGAACTGCATCCAGAACATGTCAAACCTTCCCACTCCCCGAACTAATATTTTTAAATTTTCTCCCTTACATAAAATGTGCTCAAAGTGTAACACTGAATTACCAGCTTGACATCTTTAATACTATTATTTCGGCCATAAAGACGTACTTCTTGGGAAACTAATTGTTATTTCTTTTTTTGTATTTTTTTTTTAATCTGTTAATGTGTACTCTGATGATATGTATGTATTTCTGTATGTATTTTATACTGTTTATAGATCTGTTCTGTAGTTGGGTGCAAACCTGTTTGAACAGTAAATAAAGTATAAAGAATAAAGAACAACCATGTATTAATTAGGATCCTAATTATATTAATTAGCAATTTACTCAATTTAAATAGCTGAATGGAATCATATTTACTTCATACTAGTGTAACTGAAATTAGTTTACATTAAATAGTATTTTTTCAATTCGTTATGGACATTGAACATTAAAATCAAATCTAAATTTTTAATATGTTTTGAATGGCCGTCACAAATAAGTAACACTGGGTCTTCTGTTAGCTTGGCATATTTTTAAAAATTTCCGAACCAAGTTGGTGCAAAAATATCATTTTGCATTAAACCTGAAGGATGAGGAACTACTATACGTTCAGGTAATGGACCTCTTAAGAAGTTGGGATTGTTTTTTACACGAGGGAATATCAGCAGAGGTGGTATGTATTGACCTGTTCCACTAAAACAAATTGCTGCAGTGACGAGTGTACCTCGCTCTACAGATGAGAGGCTACCGACCTGTTTTTTTCCTTTAAGAGAACACTGTCGATTGTCTATTTTAAACTGTACTAATTCCGGTTTCGTCACAGTTATAAATTCTGCTAGGAGAGAATTTGTAAGTGTCCGTAAGATGTTTTAAAAGATTAAAAAACTTTTTGACATTTGCTTTATTAAAAGCAGATGCTCGGGCTGCAAATGTTGCCTCAAGTGTTCGAAGAGAGAAATTTTGGTGTCTTTGCATAAATTTGGAAACCCATTCTCTTCCTGCTAATTGTTTATCTTGAGAGAAAGTGTGCGAAATATTATTTTTTTCAGCATATTGATAGGCAAGGTGTCTAAAATTCTGAATTATTAAACCAAACAAATATCGTTCCATGTCAAGTACATGATCGGTTAACTCGTTTTCCTGTTCTGGCGTAAATACTGTTCTAAATCTCCCAGCTCTTTCTTTGCTGCCATGTCAGAAGTTCTCTTTAGTTTAAGTCTTCGGAATAACGTGGCTGGTGGCACATTAAATTGCGTAGCAGCTGCTTTATATTTCAATATTCCTGAATAAATATGAATTAAGAACTCACATCCATTTCGAATTTCTTTTACTAGTTCGAAGGACCAGTCTGATTAGCACATCAGACACATTATTTAACAAAGAATCGATTTTATTTATTTTTTAAGGGTTATTTTCTCACCCATTTATTCAATGAAAATATATAAATTGCATTTACACTTTTTTGACAACACAACTTGTAGAGCATAGTTATAACTTCATTAAACTTAAATAAACATTATTAACACTTGTTACTAATTTGAAATCTCAGATTGTTCTCAATATTACGTTGCGGTCTTAACTTGCATATTTCAAAGTGAAAAACGAGATAACTATTCTCATTGACGATCTAGGAGCTAATCATAATAATTTAAAATTAAAAGCTCTCGCAGGGAGACAACTATTCTTCTGAACGATCAAGAAGCTAATGAATGTGGATAATAATTTGGCGCGATAGATGTATCTTTTAAAAAAAGGTTATAACAGATTTTAATTTGTAATGGACTATTAAATATAGAAAGAGATGAGTGTTAGTTTCAACGGTTTTTTCTAGAAATAATTCTTTTGGTATAGCTGTACCGTTTTACATCACGCGATAAATGACATGGACAAATTTTTGATGAAATGTGTTGATTTGGAATCTATTTTTAGATTTTAGAATGATAAATTGTAAAGTGATGATCAAAAGTATGAACCGAAATAAGAAACATATTAATTTTAAAAGAAATGGAAATTAGTTTGTAAATTCTGGATAATAATTCAGTGAAATTTATCCAGTTCCCTCCCGCACAGCATCAATAGCATTTTTCATTGATTCCTCTGACCAAGATTGTTGATTGCTTTTAAAAACATACATTTTAACCATTTTACCTTAAAAAGAAAATTCTTAACATTAAAAATGTACTCGCTCCAGTAAATTTACAGTAGATCTGAAGTAGTTTTTTTCTGAATTTATGACAGATTTATAAATCCGGTTTAATTCTAGGCGATGTAAGAATTAGTAAAATAATCTCAATTTGATTTTTAAACCGAGATATATAAAGCCTCATTAAGAAAATTTTCTTAAAAAAAAGAACCTTCGATAAACACAATTCAACAAATCTACCTACTGTAAAACAATAACGGGGGCAAAGTGAACCTATGAAAAACTTCACTTTACCCCGCACTGAGATTTTCTTGGCATTTGATGTCATTGTGAAACTGTCATTAGATATCTTTGTTTTCTTGCAAAACTATCTCTAATTATATGCCTAACATAAGACATTAACAACGTTTGGATTCAATCATAACTAGTTGAGTTGTACTTAGATTACACACGTACCAGATTAGAATTTTACTGCAATAGAACAAAAATTTCATCTACAACTTGGCGACTTTCGTTTAACGTCTTCTCATCGTAAGTACACTGTAGTATGTCTAAAAACCCTGGTGTATCTATTGATTCGTTTTTGTTTCGTACTTTTTGGGAGTACCACATGTTGCGTTCAATAGAACTTATCAGAATTCTGTAAGATGACGCTGTTTTGAATTGTTGGAGTCCTCGCTGAGTTTGTCACATTTTGTGTAGACAGTATAAAGCTGCAGATTCGAGCATTCGTCTGTATTCAGTACTAGAATATAAATACACCATGTGATCTGTGTTTACAGTTTACTGTGACTGTTGTATGCGCCATCTGAAATTTCTAATCTGAAACTAGTAATCTCTCAAATGTTTAAGTGTATTTAAATTCAAACAAGAAAGAATATAGGTGTATATGTATCCCTATTAAAGCAATAATTTATTTTGTACTCAAAATGTAAATGTAGATTACATATGAGAACAGTATTACAATAATGAATAATATAAAAGTTTAAAAGAATATATGGAAAACTTTCCAGTGCTTCTTTTAACAAGAACAAACCCTTAATATTTGTAATGCTTTAGTTGTAATAATATTAATATGTTCGCTGAATATTATTTTTTTATTGTTAAATTTATAACAGAATTGTAGGTTTGTTAGAGAAAGATATTTTGTAACAATTAAATACACCACAGTAACAATGAAGACAGACAATTTAAATAATTTTATAATATTTACACCTTCAATAATTTTATAAATTTACATACAAAATTGACCAAATCGTTGAATGATTATTAAAACCATATACTTCAAATTTTTTCCTCAGAAGTTCATTGAATGCTTCTAAAAGTGAGCATAGATAGTAGGACCAGAGGTTGACGTGGGTAGTATGGGTAATAGTATCTCTGGAAAATATCCGTGTGTGTAATTACCCACTCGAAACTTTGGAATAAATCGCGCGTGTAGAATCCCCAATATATCTAGATCCTTTCCTACACATATCGCGAGTGATTGCCGCCATACGAAGATACGATCCAATCTTTCTGGCTTTGAACTCATAACTTTCGGAGTCTATGTGTGAAGGGCATTGAAAAGGTAAAGCTGTCAGTCTGTTTTTTACTTTCCTGCTACTACATATTCCATATACTATACAATAGTGTATAAGGTATACAGATTTGGCCAAAACTTTGCGGGACATGGGGTATTTTATGCAACACACAAGAAGCTCAATAAACGATATGCGATGCGAGGAATAAGAACAAAATATTTTGGTATACGCCTTTTTAAAAACATTCGTAATTTATCGTAGCGCATCGGATCTACGTCGGCGTTTGGGGAAATACACGAACTGAGCAGTGTTTCCACATTAAGAGGAAGTTCCCATTTGGTGGGGAATTTGGACTTCTGAGGGGTAGAAAAAGGGGAAAGCTAGAGAGGGAAAATCGAGGGTAAAAATCATAATACGATTATACTTTATTCCACACATTTAATCATGTTTAATCCAAATATTTTTTTGCTTCACTGACTGTGGCACTATCTTGCACAAATTTTAAATAAGGCATTTCAAATTCTTTTATTTTCATTAATTGTATAATGATTTATTTTCTAGAAGAAAAAAGGGAAACTCAATTGAGGCGTGGTGGGAAATTCAAACCATTAAAGTGGAAACACTGGGACTGAGTCTAGTCTAGATTTTATCATGCCAGATCGAATTATACTGCTGACTGCTGATTATCAATTTACAAGAAATTTGGCTATTATTTATTGGTGCAAAGGTACTTTATTTGAACCCTTAATTCATTAAGTTGCCATTTTTTATAATATTATTTTTTAGAATCTACTCTTATTTTGAGAATTTTTCGATTATTTATTATTCTATTTATACAGAATTATTTTTCTTTTTAAGAATACTTATTTATGGCTTTATGGCTGTAAGCCTATCCAATAATTCTATTCTATTTTCTTATTTTAAAATTAACCATAAAGGCGTAAAAATGTAGCTATTTAGAATCAGCTACAAACAACCCTCTGAAGTTTATAAATTACTAAATAAATATAATTTAAAGTGAAGCTATCCGCGAGGACATCGCTCTCATCCACACGTTACCTAAGTGGTGGAAATAGGGTGGAGTCAATGTTTCGTCTTATTTTTCCCCATTGAATCGTTGCATAAATACGTTCTTCTTCCTCTCTTTACTATGTTCCGTAAATATATTGCCAGACCTGTATATTATACTGAGATACTAATAAACAAATTTCAATTTTTTGGGGTGCATTCTATAAAAAAATAATAAACATTACAAAAGAAAAACCGCACATATAAATAAATTTTAAATCCTGTCTACCTCCTCTTCCCTAGACTCCTCCGACAGATTCACCTTCAAATCCTGGATGACTCCTCCTTCCTCTAACCAGCTTTGCTCATTTACTTCCTCAATCTTTATCCTATCTTTCCTCTTAAAAATTCCTTTCAAATTGGTTCCCTTGACACTACATTATTTTAAACCATCTCCATCATATCAATCAGCCTTGTTCACCTTTTATAAAAAAAATGTTCTTTCAAACTTTTTAATTTTTTTAATTTTTTTAAACCTTTTACTTTCCCGGAGCCATCAAAGGGAAAGTATAGTGATCGAGCAAAAAAAAAATTCGAGATATCGATGGAAATATCCATTTTGAGCCCCCCCAAGAGGATTGAAACCATTTCTAGCGTATGGTCTGTCTGTGTGTCTATGTGTAATCATCCACGATAACTGCCGAACCGTTTGACCAATCAAGCTGAAATTTGGTTTGAAGGGTTGGTATGTGCCTCGAATGCGACCATTAGTTTTTGGTTTAAAAAGGTACTCCAGACCGACATTGATTGAATACACATGAAAGATTTTTTGCATTTTTTTAAACATTAAGGACAAACAGTACAATTTAGTGCAAAATGTTCCAATACAAAGTTTTAGAGCATAAAATTTCCTTCGTTTATTTTAACATAACTCTCGACAAATTCTTGGAACATTTTTCTTTTTAAAAAATTTCTGACATCCCTGTTTATAATTTTTTTTTTCATGTTTTTTCCCCAAAATAAAATTTTTCTTACTTGATTAATAAATATTTTTTTTCCAATCTGGCCATTTACTTATTACTTATTTTTTTTTTAATATTCAAAGTTTCATTTTTATAATAATAATAATAATGATGTGCCAAGAATAAGATTCTTTATATTCCGCAATTGTTGATTTAGAGCATCTTATGTATATATGTATTGTAATGACATTAACAACTTATCTCACTTTTGGGTTGGGTTCTAGTAAAAAAAAAGGAAAAAAAATAATAAACATTACAAAATATATAAACAAAATTTGTATATGTCTTGCTACTTCATTTCTCCTATCTGCTATGGCTCTTCCACTAAATGTCTTGCTATCTTCTTTAGTTCACTGCTTCTTTATTACTTCAATTCTTCTTCGAAATGCCTTTTACCTTCTTTGATACATTATTTCTTATTGTATGTACTGCTTTAAAGAAATTTTACAAAATCCTTCGTCATATCTTTAGTTTATTTACTACTCTCCGATAACTTATTTCAATTGATAAAGTATTTTTTTTTTATTTTATTGAAACTAAACATATTGTTTATGTTATTTGTATATAATTTTATATTTTCATTTCCATATATCTCCTCTTTCAATACAACTTTTCTCTTATATTATTTTTCGACACTCCAAAAAATTAAACCAAAATTGACTTGTTTATTATTCTTTTTTTTATTCCCCCCAATTTTTGTTACCACTAGATTTTTTTTAATATATCCCAGCCTTCGTTTAGTTTATTAACCCTATATTCCCTGTTTACTATCTGACTTTGACTACTTAAATTTCATATATGACACCTCCAAAATTTCAATTTTACTATATTTCATTATTTTCATAAAATTAAGATTTTTTCGCTTTTAAATTTATTGCCAATTTAACTAGATATAATACCTTCGTTTCCTTTTCTTTATTCAATATCAACTCTTCTATCCCATTTAATAAACACAACATTTAACTATTCTACTAGATTAAAATTCAACTCAAAAAATTTAATTTCTAAAATTCCCTATACAGGGTGAACATTTTTATAACAGTATATACCAATTACTATCAGTAATTTTTTTCCTACGGCTGCTTAGAAAATACACAAAAACGCACTGTCAACTTGTCTCGAAAAACGTCAATTTCAAACAGCGTTTGTAAACGTTTTCCTACGACCACCTATGAAAACTACAAATAGCACAACTGTTTTGATATTTGGAAAGTGTCTCATATCAACATACACGGCATACCAGATGTGTGTTATAATACCGCGCTGCGTGTTATTATAACGCACGCTTGAATGAACTATCAAAAACAGGACGAAATATGCTACTTATGTACATACATAATAAATTTTACTTACCATTTTAAAACTGATCTAATAGTTGCTTGTTATTTTCCTACGACCACTTAATAACTAAAATCTTTTGAAATATTACTTTAAGGGTATAGAAGGAGGCACATCTCAACGTTATAAAAAGTGGCCCGATTTTGGAAGCCAGTTGGTGGCGCTGTTGATCGATTGTTGATGACAGTTTTGACATTTCCTTTGATTTTTTTCAAATAGTAATTTTAATTCATTACGTAAACTTTTAAAAGATGTATTTTATAAAAATTGGGTGGCTTATTAAATAAAAAACGTTATTTGAGACTATGGATCTAATCAATCTATAAACAGTTTTTCAACATACGATCGTCAGCGCCACGTCGGTTATTTTATGTACCATTAGTTGCGTATAAAATGTTGACCACATTTTAAACGTGTTGTCCATTAGAGATTGCCCTCCTTCTATACGCTCCATAGTTATAACTGTCCATATTAATTATGAAACAACTTCAGTGTAAACGAATGCATGCAACACATAAGACGTTTGGGTATTGTGTATTGCATACCCGATTCTTAAATTTATTAATAGTTTGTAATTCAAAATTCATTTTAGTTTTAAAATTGCAAATGTTACAAGTTATTAAAGTAAAAAATGTATAAAAATTATTTAAAATGTTTTTTTTAATTGGCTTGGTGCTAAGGTTATTTTTTTATAAAAGTGAAATATAATAAAGTAGGCTTATGTCAAAATTTTAAAGAAATTACTGTTTCTATGTTTTGTGAATTCTGAACAGAATAATTAGGTACTTTTATAATAGATATTTTTAAACTTTAAATTATTCTACTTTATAGCAAATAAACAAAAAATTTAAATTTTGATATTTCTTACATAAAAAACGGAAGTTGATAGTGATAGCGAATGTGAATGTACACCACCAGAAATAATCGTGTCATATGAGAAAACCAAATAGACTATTCTTAAAATATTGTTGGTCGTAGGAAAAATAGTGTACAAAACTCGTGGGAAAGTGGATTTCATTTATTGCAACTTTAGAAAATAAAGTGGCAGCCGTAGGAAAAGCATAGTGTGTACTCGTGTGAAAAAGCACTTTTCACACTTTGTGACTTGTGGCACTCGCCTTTCAGGCTCGTTCCACAAACCATCACTTGCGTGTGAAAAGTGCTGTTTTCAACACTTGTTAAACAATATACTATTCCACGCTTTTGGAAACACATGAATCTAACGAGAGATTAAAAAGGGACACTTGTATAAAACTTCGCTTACCTAACGATTAACTAACCTAACAGTAATTAGTTGGTCAGTCTAACCAAACTGCTTGGTTGAAGTTCCGGTCAAAGGTATGTTAATTAATATCTTTATACACTTCCTTCCATAGTTTCTCCCGAATGTCTTTTCCTCTAGCTTTTAGAGGAATTGTATGGTCCCAACGAGCACGACGTGCTTGCACACTTTCCACCAATGTATTGACAAACTAAGTGATGGTCTTCCAAAACAAAAATTGTCCCACATTCAGAACATTCAACAAATAATCCATTTTAAGACTGGCGTAAGTGAAAAAGTATACTAAAAAAAGCCGATAGGTAATAGTATATTGTTTAACAAGTATTGAAAATAGCGCTTTTCACACGAGTTACACACTATACTTTTCCTATGGCTGCCACTTTATTTTCTAAAGTTGCAATAAATTTGAATTTATTTTAATGAGAAATGAGAACTGTCAGTGGTAACAGTGTCCGCATGCTAGATTTCATCTCAATTCATTGATATATGTTTACTTTGCACACTGCGTGTGTAAACGTTTACACACGCTGTTTGAAATTGACGTTTTTCGAGGCAAGTTGACAGTGCGTTTTTGTGTATTTTCTAAGCAGCCGTAGGAAAAATACATTCAACGAAATATATTAACTATAAACTAACCTCTTCGCTTTCACGAATCATTGCAATGAAATATCTAGCTCAAATAAGTAACAATTCGAGATCAACACCTTCATGTTGTATATAGTATAATTAGTATGCTTTACCATAACCTAAAATCCAAAAAACCAGATAGACACTGCAATTACGCATGTGCGCCCTTAAAAATTTGTTCGATATTCGTAAAATCATAAAATAACTCTTAATTTTCCCACCCTCCAGATTTTGAATAATGCGAATTCGCAGGAACTTGAAATTTGAACCCGTCTTTACTCAGCGGTTTTATTAAACTTCTCTATTGATTCTCGCGGCTATTTAAATATGTTTTGTATGAACCAATAAAGTATTCAAATTGGCTTTCCTATTATTCCAAGAAATTGGGGCGATATGGTCAGATAAAAGCAGTACTCTCATTAGTCGTCGATGATAGCCACAGGTAGGTTGTGATTATGTGCTTTTGTTGTCAAATGTGATTAGTCTGGTGAGTACACATGCTAAGCTATTTGTAGTTACATCCTCTAGGAATTTGAAATTTGTCCTTAGGCGGCTGAACTAAAAATGTGGTTATAGTAATCTGCATATAATTTTTTTAAATAAAACTTCTTAAACATGAATAATTCAATTAAAATTAAACGGTCGGTAATAGGCGTCAGTAAATGTCGTCAATCCTATTAAAGACATAATAGGTCGGTTTTAGGATTTCAGATAGTATTTTTTATTGCTAATTTACTTTTTAAAGCAATTTGATTTATTATTTCTAATTCCTCTATGGTTTTGATCATCTTATATTCAACCTGTTTATCTGTCACGTATTAAAACAATGATTTAATGGTTGGGAAATCATATGTTCCTTAAGGTTAAAATGTGTGACGCTAACTCAAGCATTATAGGCTATTGTAAGTGGCATGTCAATTTACAAATCTTCAAAAAAACAAAGTGAGCAAAAAATATGAAAATACCAAATGTGTCCGAATCATTTTAAGGATGGTCTTCCAGGAACTCACTGGTATCAAGTTTTTTTATCAAGAAACAACGATATTTCAGTACGAATTTCATAAAATTTAACCAGTAGTAGATCGAGCATAACTGAAGTTATGGTACGAAACTGGTTTGCAGCAGTTAAGACTTATTTTGAAAAAAATGAATTGCTTGAAGTTTTAGAAGACAATTCTCGCATATTTAATTGCGACGAGACCGCAATCTTTTTGTGTCCCAAAGAGAATCAAGTTCTTACGAGAAAGGGCTCTAAAACTGTTTATAATCGTGTTGCCAATGACGAAAAAGAATGTCTAACGGTTTTAGCTACAGTTTCAGCTAATGGAGCAATATGGATAAAATCGGCTCCCATTAGAAGTGGCCAGAAAGGGACGATATCCTATGGTATAATGTTGAAGAAGTAGTAATGAGTATGCATGAACCACAATTAATCAATGGCAAAGGGCTCTACTTTGTTCCAGAAATTGGACAATTTTATTAAATAATTTATTTTTTTAATATTTTACTGTTTTACCTCTCGCCCTTCAGATAAGAGAGGTATAGGAATCATGCTAAAATTTGGGTAGTGAGTTTTCAATTGATAAACACGTTTTGGGGTCCCTAGAATACGATTTTAATATTTTCGCTATGATGTCTGTGTGTGTGTTAGTGTGTGTGTGTGTGTTAGTGTGTGTGTGTGTTTGGATGGATGTTGTAGTAACGATAACTCAAAAACTACTGAATAAAAAAAATTGAAATTTTGCATACAGGATTCTGATACCCTAGATTAGATCTGATTAGATTTTGGTGCCAATCGCACAACCGGAAGTGGCAGTTGCTATGGGTGATGACGCCATTATTATACAAAACGGCAGTAAAGTTTTACACATATATTTTGTATACCCTATAGTTTATTTTCATCTCATTAAAATTTTCGAAACTTTTGCCATTGTTGCCAGATTTACAAAAATATAATTTTTTTTCATACTTTTTTGTGTCAACCTGTAAATTTTTGATTCAAAAATGGCGAGAGGTCATGTGCTGGCCACATCAGATTTTTTTGTTTATTTATAATGTCTCTACTTGGTTTTCAAAATTGGACATTTTGTAGGTAATGGAACTGTGGTACATTCATAATCATCTGACTAATTTTTTGTTTCGTTTTCTGGTCTGACATACATAACTAATGGTATTTATATGTTATTTGAAGTAAAATTAAAAATTAACCTAATATATTTAGTTTTCTGCCCTTTTTTCATGTTTAGAACAGAGAATGTAAATAGGTCGGTAATAGGTGACCGAAAGGTCGTTAATATGTTCAGCATACGAAACGTGAGTCGGTATTAGGGGAATGTGCAATCTCAAGTAAATAATTAATTTAAAGTATATGCCTGTACATTTGAGATTTAATATTTCAGAATTAATTTGGTAAATATTATGTTTCTTAACATTGGACTTAAAAGATAAAACATCCTTGAGTGGGTCGTTAATAGGTTCATTTACCTTAGTGGGAATCCATCTTTAAAAATTACTGTTCCCGAAATTAGCTCATAAAAAGTAATAGACAAGGCATATTTCCTTAGATATTTACATGCTGGGTTGCTACGTTTGTTGAAAAATGTTCATCTTGCGGTGAGTGTTTAGTAGAATATCACTTTTAAAAGTTTAGTTTTCCTCCTTACAGTAACCAACCGTTATACCGGGTGTCCACTTATATTTTTACCTATTTTAACTGTCAATAACTCCTGGATAGAAATTTGTTTTATTTTAGTACAAGTTTTGTTTCAATAGATTGAATTTTTTATCGATTTTGATGACGCCACAACAAATATGTCTAATGTCTAAATATTGGGAAAAATTACTCAGTCATTTGTTAACCGATTTTGAAAAATTGTCAAAAATGCGCCATTTTTGTTGTGAAGTTATCGAAATCGATAGAAAAAATTCAATATATCCAAACAAAACTTGTACTAACATAAAACATTTCAGTGAAAACCGCATAGTTTAGAAGTTATATAGGCAGTTAAAATAGGGGAAAATATAAATGGACACCCGGTACAAGTGGCCCTTAGCAATCTTTAATAAACTAATAGGTGAAAACTACCTTTATATTTTGTTTGCCATATTCACATTTTTACAAATGATATTAGTTTATTAGTTTTTTTAAAACAATATATTTTATTAAATATCTTGTTACACCACTGACGATAATGCATCACATCCTAGACAGGGAAATCGATTTGATTGTGCTCTTTCTCTCCGAAACCCAACTCTTACCTTCACTTCTCGATTTTCATTCTAAATTTGACACTACTATTTGCAACCTGTTGTTGGTGAACTCAACAAGATTCATGTCTGGTCCCTCTTAAATTTAAGGAATCCTGTTTGCAACTTAATTAAGTGTTGCTGCTTTGATTTAATTACTTGGCAGAACTAAAATTAAGGTTTTAGAAAATTGGAGGAAGTTAGGTTAGCAAATATTCTTATAGTAGAAGTTTTCTGGTTAATTTTGTTGGCGATGACATGAAGGAACCAAATATTGTCAGTTGCTAAATGAATAAAAAAATATAACTTACACAATGTGATTTTTAATTAGCTAAAAACGAAAAGAAATATATTTAAAACGATGAACACTACCATTAAAACGCAGTTTACACCAGCTGAAGTATTTTTTCTATTAATGCTTTAAAAATTGATGATTTCATATCAGCAAAGCCAAAGTTTTTCAGCTGAGAAAAAATAAAATTAATTAATGAACAAATCAAAGTTACCTGAAAAAAATTATAATGCTTTATCACAACAAATCTAATATTACCAGACAATTAAAATATTCCATCGAATCAAAACAATGGAGAAGGCCTTAACCCTAATACCGACATGAGTTAGAGGGAATGTCTCTATCGACCGTCGAACACATGATCCGGTCTAAGTCTCGTAAACCGCCCCCATTTCAAATCACCGTCATCCATCCCCTTTAAAGGGGACACGAGCTTAAAATGGGGAACGATACGAGAATGCCCCGGGGAGTCGAGAGGGCGGTAGCTGAATTGTAAATTCGTTCCCAAATAGCGACGTGTCTCGGTCAGTAACGTGCGTTTTTTGGATTAAAATAGAAAGTGTAAAAAACCAATGTTGTAGGATCATAGAAGTTCATATCGTATGAAGAAGGGTTATTTTTAATAAACTTCACATAGCGATACAATTGTGAATTAAAACTGTCCATATACAATAAGTTATTAAGACCGTTTGAACGATAATTTCAAGTTGTATAACGTCAAAAGCTTGTTGAACAAGTACGTACGACAAGTTTGAACCTGTGTATAAATTCATCTAATTGAATTTTATCGATTTCAATTAATTACCACACGGTGACTAGTAAATATGGAAAAACAACGACTTCGACAAGAATAGCCAATCAGGATTGAAGTAAAACTCTTAATTCTTTACAAATTATTACGAATTTTATGCATTTTACTTAATTGATGTTATTTTAGGCCGAGCGGGGCACAGGTGAGTTCTGATAAAATGATAATTAATTATATAAATCTACTTTATCTACAGTGAACTTAATCTGAAATCTTGTTGACAGTCCGGCTTTGATGGACACTGACTGACTCTCATTGGGTCGTCGTTGATTTTAGACTTCTAAAACCCAAAATTTGGAGAAGTCTTATAATACGGGTCTGTGATAAGAGACAAAACGGTCAACGGTAATAATATCAGCATACCTTGAAAAGCTTCCACATAGATTTTCAGATTTTTATGACTGGTTTACAAACCAAAACCGGAAGTGATACTACTGGTTTCAAAAATAGCATTCCGACGTGAAATTTATCGCTGAATCGATATTTCAAAACAGATAACCGCATTTTTGTTTAGAAGTTGTCACTTCTCTGCTAAAGCGCAGGCGCTTCTGACTTATTTTTTTTTGTACTACAGCTATTGTCCTGAGCTGTGGAGGCGGGAATCTTTTATAGTGCGGGACTCATTTCTGGTCACTCTGCAAGCAGAATCAGGGGCATACCTGTTAAACCCTCCTCTTCAATATTGTCATGGGATTGTTTTTTTCGAATCCTGCTATAGGAGAAACTTTCTCTTTTGCAGGTTGCTGTGGCTCGATGGCCTTCGACGTTATTCCCCGTTGCACGACTGGCGATTCCCCAAAATTCCCCACATTATATATTTTACAACGCGCGCGCGCCAAATTACACTTTTCTGCAAGTATTAGGAGAGAATGCATTAAAACAAATAAGTAACTTTCTTAAAACTATATTTAAAACGTTAACCGCCTTGACGGTCGCTAGGGATAGCTAAGTCACCCATAGAAAGGCATGTTTGTATTTATCATTGTTTTATCTGGTTCAAAATTTAGTATGCCTCCATGTGATCAAATTATGCAGAATCAATAAAAGCTCTATGTGAGACTTCGGAATTATGGAATGCGAACTGTACGAGAAAGAAAGAGAACCGTGGAGCGTCAAAAGATGTAGTATCTAGCAAACCTAGAAGACGTTTTAAGAAAAATTAATCTATAATTTTGTCACTTACCTACCTTATTTAGTATGAGAAATCCTGGATTCCCCACAAAATCCTCACAGCAGCTACACCCCACAGTCGATGAAATTCCCCACATTTTGGGGAATTCCCCCAAGATTGTCAACGCTGCTGTGGGGGGTGTTTTTCTGAAATTAAAAATATTGTTAAACTTAAGATCTTTTATTGTAACGTATTTTGATACTTACGAGCCTCCCGGAGGGGGAAGCTCATAGATACAACGGTGGAGTCATCTACAAGCTGGTCCGGAAAATCTTTGCCTTATCGTAGGATCCTGATGTTGGGCTATGGTAGTTTCCCTTTTGTTTTTTTGCGGAGTGCTCTTCTGTTCCCATCAACTGTCCATTTGATCCTGAGTTTTCCTGGGAGTAAGTGTTGGTGCTGGCCGTTCTTCTCCCGACGTAACGTCCTTGCATGTCTTTTAACCTGGAAGTTATTGAAATTATATTAGAATGTTCGTATATGTTTTGGGAGGGGCGTCGTTGACTCTCCCAGACACCAAATTATGTTTTTTGTATATTTTGTATTTGCATAGAATTTTGCCTCCAGCACTGGAAAGATTTTGCTGGGTTAGCTCGCTCTAAGGCGTTCTTAATCAAACCCCCCAGTTAGCACCCTATCGCTGATCCTAGAATGGAGTAGAAGTGATCTACGCATCTTAATTGGACTGCTTACAGGGCAGTATCGTCTGCGTTACTATCTGAAGAAAATAGGTTAGGACTGTCGCTTCTGCAGTGTGGAAGACGAAATGGCAGAGCATATTCTGCCCTGGAAATGAATAGGCTTCGTACAGCTGGAGCCTACCGACTTCAAGGAAGTTTCAGCTAAATCAACCATAGACTTTGTGAGACGGTGTGGATTGTATGGTGAATTGTAGCCCGTAGGGGTGAGCCACAATGGGCTGCAGCGGAGAAGCGAGTTAATGCCCCACTCAAATTGAACCTAAGACCTAACAGGATTTTATAGGATATAGGATTTCGTATTAAATCAGGATGAATGGTATTTTTGCCAGGATCGTCACGAAACCCTGTTTCATCCATATTATAAATATTATCGTTGCTTGAGGGCATAAGTTTCTTCTGAAGATGATCAAAAAAATCTTTCACCATTTTCTGATTAACTTTTGCTCATTTTCGAGAAATATGAGCTACTTTCTGCTTGATATATGGATGCCTTTGTAGGAATAATTTTCCCCATTCGTACCCAGGACTGTTTCCTTTAAAAATTGTTCTTCCAGCGCCATCTAAAGATTTTTTAACAAGTCATTTAGCCCAAAAAGTATTTCCAAGTCACTTAAAGTTAGTAAGTGATTCCTGAATAAAAGTTCTCGTCAATCGGTAAACATGGGCAACCTGGTTTTTGAAATTAAGATGCAATGAGCTTCTACGTATAGCAGCTTGCCTTTGGCTTAAGGCTCTTACCTTTATTTTTTCTACAGGGTTATGACATTGCCAACGAAATGTACATAATGGAGTCTTCTTGTTTAGACCCTTTCTTCAGTGATATTTCAACCAAAGGCGTTTGCCGCAGGCTACAAAAACTGATCAATTTAGCTGAAAACAAGCCTTGTGTCACAAATAGAGTTAAAATAATAACACGCGTTGCCTAAATTGACATATTTTATTTATTGCTTGGACGAGTCAATTGTATTATACCCATAAAAGTGCCTTTTTGGTAACCGTTACAAAAATATATTGTACTGAGTATTTTGTCCTCTTTTTCATCTTTTTGTAAAGAAAACCTGGCTAGAATCATGTATAAAATGGGCTTTCTACATTTGTAACGCCTCTGAATTCAATCTAATGATAACACGAGGATGGGTTTGGCGGTGGCGAAGAGTGAAATTTGTAAGCATTGGCACGGCTGGGACGAGGCGGCATGGCATCAACGGTAACTATTGATTTCGCCGTAGACGATCGACGTCCAACTACATCACAGAATATTGTGATATACATACACCAACGCGATACGCACACCCTTGCACCCTACAATAACATACGCATGGAGGCGGTTGGGAGACGGAACGCTTCAAAATTGGTACTTTCTTTTGCCAGATCTGCTAATTTATCTCTAGTTTTTGAATGACCAATTCAATAAATATTTTTTCTACTACCGTGCATAAAGTACTTACTTTACGCACGCCAAGGAGTGCGTAAAGTTTTACTTTTTTTCACTAGTGCGTAAAGTAAAATAAAATTTTCAAAATAACTTTTTTACATGTGCAACACATTTTTTGCAATATTCTTTTGTTTCTTATCTTGCCCTTGTTAACCTCTTGCATGCGAAATCTATTTTTGTTCATAAAAATTATGGTAGAAGAAAAAATATTGTATGCAACTAGTGTGTAAAGTGTCTTTTTTCACTCATGTGATTGTCGCACTCGCCTTTGCCTCGTACGACAACATTCACATTCGAGAAAAAAGTATCACTTTACACACTTGTTGCATAGATAACTATTTTGCATTGTTAGTTTATGATAAACACTTTTTTTAATTGTAAGTAAATGTTCATTTTTGGCATTTTTATTCTTATTTAGTTTATTAACTAATAGGCCTCGGGCCCACGCTTATAAAAGTTTGTGATAACCTAACCATTCAGACTTCGGATATATGTTCTTTATGTCAAATCGAACAAATGTTTTATTTGAAAAATTCTGGGTAGGGGGCGTTTTTCTAGTACCTCGCAAATTCATTGCTTTAATGCATAAGGAAAATTAATGGCCTACATATAGTTTTTCTTCCAATCGGAAGTTTTTAAAAAAAAAAATTGTCAGACAAATATTTTGGGATTTTGACGCGTCCGACACCCCAAGCATGGCAAATCAGTCGTGACGTCATGGAATTTAGCACCTCGCAGCTGATTTTTCCAGAATCGTTTAATGAAAGTATTGAAAATTAATTGGTAACTTTGTCCTACAAATTTTTGGAAGGGTACTTGTCGGACGCGCTAAAGTTAAGAGTTTTATGCAAAAGAAAACGTCCCCCTACTCAGAATTTTCCAAAGAAAACATTGTCCGACTCGATATAAAGAACATATTGTAATGAATTTATATCCCAATTTGGGGTGAGTTCTATAAAAAAAAATAAATCTTACAAAAATTATCAAAATACAAAATATATTATATTTTTCCTGTATATTCCTCTTCTTTGTTTTGTTTTCTTTTTCTTTTAAACCTGCATAAAAGTCTTCTACACTCCTAATTTTCTTTAATATTCAAATAACCATTTCTTACGTTCTTTTATTTATTGCTTCTTTTATATAGTTTTTTTTCATAATAATAATGAAATAATGATGTGCTCAAAAAAAATAAAAATAAGACTTTATATTCCATAATTGTTCATTTATAATAAATTATATAGCAATTACCATTAATAAATTCTTTAAAAAAAATCAAACTTTTTTTTAACAATAAACTTTGTTTATAAAGTTCAAAACTCATAAAAATTATTTCATTACAATATATACGAAGTCTTAACGGTTAGGTAATAACAAACTTTTTTAAGCGTGGTCCTGAGGCCTATAAAGAAAAAATGTTATAAAATTTGCTAAGAAAACGTCATAAAATCGTAACAAAAAAGTAATATCGATGACACACCTGGAGCGGGTGATGATGACTCCAAGTAAAAGTATACCTGTCTCCAAGAACAGATGTTTAATGCGGGGTCTGTGACTGCAAAAATACATCCTGTCTCTTGAAGGATAACCATCCGCTTTAGATTTATAGTCCGTTGGTAAGGGTTTCGTACTTTTACTCTCAATTTTTTATTTTTGACATAAATGTCTTCAGAAAACATAAATACGTTTTATTGTCATTATCGATTTTTTTTTAAACTAGTTCAAAATTTTTTTTGAATGTAAACATTGCCGTTTTTCATGACTTTTTTTATTTATTGTCTGTATAACGTAATCAAATACTTATTTGAAAAAGTAAGTATAAAAACATGTAAAACTCTTTTCTATTTTGAAGTTTATGAGATTTTACAGTTTCGATCCAATCAAAATGCTCGCGATAACGAGCTGAGCAAGAATATGCAAGAAAAAAGTCACCCTCAACTATATAAAAAATTATGGTAGGTTAGGTTAGGTTCTACGTAATGTGAATGCGAAAAACGTCCGTGTCAAGCGCATATTTTGTTCTTCGTAGTAGTGTTTTCCAAAAGTTGCTCTATTGAAATTAACGATCCTGTAAATTTAGCAAAGCGATACGTAAAATTGATAGTATGGTCGTTACTGTCAAAAGTTGTGTATTTTCGTTACTGCTTGTTATCTCTCTGTGTATAGTATTTTTTTAACGCTGTACTTAAACTGCCGTTAAACGGTAGCCTACTAAAATGCCGTTATTAGATATGACGTCACTGAAGTGACGCGTCTGACGGCTTTTTATTGGATTTGCTTAAACTGCCGTCAAACGGTAGCATAATAAAAATGCCGTTAATCAAGTATTGCTCTATCCGACTGCTTAGCTATCATTATCAGTATATTCTGTCCCAAATTTATTTTGGTCAGACTAGACCAGGACTGATTATTATTCATATTGTTAATTATTGTTGCATATTACTAATCAGTCCTTGTCCTACTCTGGCTAGATTAAACTTGGAATAGAGTATAGCGGGTGGCCACGAGTCAATATTCTCCCCGAATATTTAGGTTGTTTTTGAATTTAAAAATAAGGTTTTTTTACACATCAATTAGATAAGAATGGGCTACTTTTAGACTAACAGGAATGAACATTTCACTTCTTAAATGGAATGATTATATTTTTTTGATGGTTTCTCATTAAGCATAAATTTCTAAGTGTAACAGTTTTTTGAGATCTAAAAAATTTAAAAAAATAAGTGAGATACAAATAATTTTTTAATTTATTCTAAATGTAGGTAAGTAGGCTATGAAAATTATTAAGGCTCAAAAAACGTAATTTAATTTTTATTTTCATTTCCGTACGGGTCCTATCGGCCATGTTGAATAAATCATTGTGTAATTGATGTTTAAAAAAACTAATTTTTAAATTAAAAATCTCATGTGGCCAGCACATGACCTCTTGCCATTTTTTAATCAAAAATTTACACGTTAACACAAAAAAGTATGAAAAAATCTGATGTGGCCAGCATATTGTGGGGACTTTTACCCTACATATTGTCAGTCATTTTAGAGATTGACATTAAATTATGATTTCAAGTCATTTGTTAACAATGTTCATAAATGTTTAATTGTTCGCGATTGTTGGCAGTTATTTTTCGTTAAAGTATTATTTTTGTTTTCTCCTTGGAGAGGTTACTAGCTGAGAAATCAAGAAGCAATGGATTATTCAACAAGCCATCAATCAAGTTCGACTTTATATTTTTTATTTTGAGTTTTTATTTTTATACATTGTGTCATTTTAAAAAAAAATAAATATTTAAATTTTAAAACGTATTTAGAACGCCTTCGAGATGTGCAAAATTTTAATAGCAGTACACCGGAGCAGTTCGCAATTAGAAAATTAATAGCAGTTTCAGAAGCAGACCACAAGAGTTTTGGATATTCAGAATATTTCCCTCAGTTGGTGAGTTTTTCAATCGGAAAATATTTTTTGGTAAAACGAAAAATAACTGCCAACAATCGCGAACAATGAAACATTTATGAACATTGTTAACAAATGACATAAATGAATGTCAATCTCTAAAGTGACTGACAATATGTAGGGTAAAAATCCCTACACACATGACCTCTCACCATTTTTTAATCAAAAATTTACACGTTTACACAAACAAGTTTGAAAAATTGATGGTAGACGAGACGAAATTATCCGAAAATCGGATAATTATCCGGACATTTGTAGTACTAACGGCATTATACACGACCATCGAATAAAAGCCGTCAGACGCGTCACTTTAATGATGTCATATCTAATAACGGCTTTTTAGTAGGCTACCGTTTAACGGCAGTTTAAGTACAGCGTTTTTTTAATAACTAAAAAATAATGACAAAGTCCAGTTATTTCAATGAAGAAATTGTGGGGATAATTTTAAGTGTGAAAAGTAAAAAATGAAGAAAAAAAATCGGTTATGTCGCCCCAAAACTTTCCCGATGCGTATCCACGAATACTTTTTCAGATATTTAATATTAGAGTTTCAAATTTTGACAGGTGACAGTTTGAGAAATAATTTTGTCTGTTCTGAATAGAATTTTTTAAGAGCTTTCAAATGACATATTGCCAGTCAAATTCCGTGACACATTGCATCTGTCATTTTTTGATAGTGACACTTCCGTTTGACAGATGTCGCACAAAACTAATGGGTTCTTCCGACGAATAACCCAAACCCATATACCAAATTTCAGCTCAATAGGATTAAACTTGTGGCCTGGATCGTGGAAGAATACACACAGACAGACAGACTTCCATCTGGAAATGGTCTTAATCATCTCAGGTGACTTCAAAATGGATATTTCCATCTTTATCTCGAAATTTTTTTTAGCTCGTTCACAATGGGTGTTGGTAATTTAGTTCCCAACAGGTATTAAATAAAAGGTTGGTACCTGATAGCTATTATCAATACGTAAATTGGTTCCCAAACCCGTAATCGAATAAAACTTAATTAATTGGAAATACTTATCCTTAATTCCTTTCTTTAGGCAATTACAGTTATGGGGGTGTGATTTTAGTTCATTTATTTTTATTATTTGATAGGCACATTTTGTGTTTTCACTCTATTGTTTTCGCTTGTGTTTAAAGTTGTTGAGTTGTGAATTATTTTAACAATATTATTTTATACCATGAATCCCGAAATAATTTTGAGTTATTAATAATTATTGACTATAAAAATGATTTTCAAATACATCTGATATTCCATTAATTTTTTCGTTGTTACCTACTAAACACATTAACTTTATAAAAAATTGTGAAGATAATTGTGTTAGATTAAGAATTTCATAAATCGCTATTGAGCCGATTTCACCTTGGCCTGTTCTGGTATAGAAAAATTTAAGAATACGGCCCAATGGCCGAATATAAAAAAGAAAATTCTGAAGTTGGTAGACTGGTAGACTGACTTTTTTAAGTCATGATGATATTGATGACTGTTTTGTTTTTGATTTGCTCGCAAATAGATGAAAATGTACAAAATATTCAGATTATTTAGAGATAATTATGTTTCAGAAGACTATCTTTTCCGCCTTCCGTTTGGGCTCATGTGAATATCATTACTAAAATACATTTTAACGGCAAAGTTAAAAACCATCAAAGTTTACAGCAATTTTTTTTTTCAAAAAACGAAATAAGCGAAATTAAATTTTATTAAATGCGTTTCTTTTCGCTGTGATTTTGTGTAAGATTGAAATAATCAATATATGTCATAATACGTTATTTTTAGGATAAGAATTAAAAATCTATGTTGAACTTTCTATATAAATAAATATATGTAGTAAATATTGCCTGTTAATCCGTTTTAGGTACTTAAATACCGGGGAACCGATTTACACATATCGATCAGGTAAACGAAAAATTTTACATATTATATTTAACACTCGTTAATTTGGGAACCATTTTACATGTACCCTTCACAATACTCTTCTTTCTCGAAGGTGGGTCGGGAAAGTAAAAAGTGAGGGTAATTTTTCAGTGAAAAGAGGAAAAAAGTGAGAAAAGAGAGGTAAACATTAGCGATATTGATATTAAGCTGATGATATCCATACTCTTTGATCTGTGTCAGTTGGTCGGAAAGAGGATTTGCTTATACTTATCATGGAGGAAAAAAGTGAGACAAAAATAGGTACTTAAAATGTGACTTAATTGAAAAGAAAAAAGTGACAATTTGTTAATAAAATTGAAAAAAGGGGTAATTTATAATGAAAATTAATTAAAGAATCTCGCTGCCGCTCGACTTTTTTAAGCTTGTGCTCGGCTACTTTAAGCTTTTTTTAACAATTTATAATTCCAAAAAATGATTACGTATTTGAAATAAGTTTAATAAATCGTGGTCGTAGAAAAAGTATTGTGTGTAAATTACTTTTCCCACTCGCTTGATTTACGAATACTCGCCTGACTTTGCGCACTTGTTGCACAAACTACCATTATTTTTTTAATCGTTAAAGGACCATGGAAAAAGTGTAAAACCGCCGGAATCAACCAAAATTTCCTTCTTGGAAAACGCATTTTTCTCTATCTCCGGTTCTATTGGTCCGATTTTCTCTTTTTTGGATTGTGAGGAAAACGATTTCCCACCATATTTATTAAAGAAGAACATTTTCTGTTGCTGTAGTAGGAAAAAAAGTTATATGCAAAAAATGGGTTTGACGAACGCCTTATATTGTTTAGATAGCCATAATGCCTGCGTGGGCATGAAGTACAAAATACGCAGTAATAGTTTTTTGATGTGCCATTTTGGGACGAGACAGTTAATCCAGGACGGCACGCGAAACAATATTTATAATTATTTTATTAAAAGAAGTCTTGACTATCTAAATCTTCCATTTATTTCGTAAAAAAAAAATAAAAAATATATAGAGTGTAGACGTTACAAATGAAAACTCCAGGTTCGAAACCTGATATATATATTTTTATTTTTTTTTTACGAAATAAATGGAAGTTGTATTTTCTTTTTTTTAATTCACAGATTTTTAGATAGTCAAAACTTTTTTTAATAAAATAAATATAAATAATGTTTCGCGTGCTGTCCTGGACTGACCGTATTTTGGGACATGAAAGACTTTCTTATTGTGCTTTTGGGTCTGTTGTAGTGATAGGAAGAATTGAATACTTTAAATAATCGAGAACTTAGTTCTATAATATATTCAACTCAGTCTTCGGCTCGGTACTCGGATTTTCTTATTATCACTTGGAATTCTTCAATTATAAAGTTTAAGTTTTGTACTGCTCGTTTCGTTTTTTGTAGGCATTTTTTCCTACATAACCCGAGCTTTAATCAAAAATGAGAACGAGAACAGATATCGGTCGAAAACTCATCCGAGCACCGGGTTCTCGAGAACCAAGAACTTTCAAACATAGTTCTCGTGAACTTCGAGAACTTTAAATAATCGAATACTTTTCGATTCTTGGTATTCACTATTTTGTTGTTGATGATGTGCTCTATGTTGTTTGTATTTATTTAAAGTGGTATCGTATATAATAACAAAAAACAAAAATGAGAACGTCAATTCACATAATAAGGAATAAGCAGAAATATGAAGAATTACATTCGTTGTTTTTTTAACTGATTTCAAATCTGCCAATTCTAAGAAATATGGTAGATTTATACCAAAAAATTGATTGCTAGCTAATATCTCCTTTCTCGCTTTCTAATTTGTAGAGCCGAGTTGATTAAATCTGTATTCCTACTGGTACTTTTAGAAATCGAATTCGGCTGTTTCGATTTTGAAAATAGAAAAAATCCTTTGCTCAGGTATAACGTCGGCACAAGAAAATATTCAGTGAGGTTTATCAAAATTATACGAGCAATTTATTAATTTTAATATAGAAAATTTTGAGTACGAATCTGTTCAAAATAATTTCGCAAGTCCTGTCCTCTTATCGGCACCACCCAAAATGTCGTCTAGATACTTTTCCAAATCAAAGGCGGCATGGCCAAGTGACTATGCTGATTGTTAGGTATGCTGTGGCCTAATATAGCAACTAACTTTTCTTCTTGATGTTTATCTAAAAAAAAAGTTGATACTCGCATCACTTTTACTATAAATAATTTAAAAAAGTTCTATATCGCGATCTCAAAAATTAAAAACAAAATCAATTAGTAAAAACCGCAACTTCCTATCTTTAATATCAACGGAGTACTCGTCCAAAGTCATTTCAGGCAAGATAACATATTAAATTGGCGCCTCTTAAGAGGTGCCTTGAAATTATTATAGACAGAAAGCTGCGGTTTTCATCTCTCGATTCTGTGGCTGTGTTCGTTTTTTACATCTGCGATTAGAGCGATTTTTGGTCACGTGACTCTAGATCAGTCAGATTAAATTTAAAATAAAATACACTTCAAATTTTTTCGGCGATTGACATTGACACTTGACAGCCAATTTTTAATTCGGTTTTGTTTTGCTGCAAAATTTGTCTCAAAATTTGGTTTGCAAATGTGTTTTTTTATTGTGAAATAATAAATTTCACACTAAAAGAGGCGATGCTGACCGTGATTCAAGGACATGAATTAATGTTCGATGATGGGGATGAGGAAGAAAAAGTGCACGTTCTAAAAACTGGAATTTATTGTCCCCAATTTCCCGAATATTTTCGAATGTACCCAGAAACATTCGAATTTTTTTTTCAGAAATTGCCGAGTATAGGAATGAGAAACCTGTTTCATGTGGTCATCCCGAAATCTCTTCAACCACTCTCTTAAAATCATCATCAGTTACTTGAAAGGAGTATTGTTTGTCATCTTGATCAATGAGTTCTAGCAAAGCCATTTTGTCAAAAAAAAAAACTAATAAATGTAGGCACAAAATGTCTATTATTCTTCTTTCAGCAACATGAAACACAAATCAGCAAAAAGTTTATAAACAAATATAACGTATAAAACTTAACCTCAAATACTTAGATTAATCGCTTACATCTAACAAAACGAACCGAGCAAACAGATTGGCCTCTGACTAGTCCGATTTTAATAAAAAACGCTCCAGATTTACGACCTCTAAATCTAGGCTGAATTAACGAACACAGCCTGTATTTAATTCTTCAGATCACGTATGATGTACTTTTTTTATTATTTTTAAAAAAAAGTAGCGTGTCCTTTTTTAATAAAAAATTAAAATATGCAAAAATAAATATTTTTAGTTAGGTTAGGCCCTCTTAATACCTAAAATGTTTGGAATTAAAATTTTCAAGATTATTCGGAGAAATCGGCCGAATTTTAAGTAACATATAAATTATTAAACTACTATATTCCCGCGCAAAAAGTGACTATATGTACGTAGCTTACATGAGCAATAACATTTATATTTCATGAAAATTATTTATTAAAATCGCAAAGTGCTTTCAACCCCATGTGCACTGATTTTCTTAAATAATTTTCACGAAATACAAGTTTTTTACTGCTAAACTCTAAAAGGGTTGGCAACGCCGCTTACGGGAGCAACCGTTAATGAAAGCTGGATCGCCGAATGTCGGGGATCTCCCAGTGTCGGCCCCACGTGAACTCCTATCGTCGGCGTCCGTTCGATGACCCTCTTTCTCCTGGTGCCCAGCCTTGTTAGATTCGCTGACCGCCTGCTTTCCTGCCCATATGTCCGCCCATGTTAGTGTTTTTTTTTGTTTTATACATAGTCGTAGTGAACAGGGAAAGGGATTTATTCAATTAGGAAAAGGTGTATAGTAGGGATTTAAAAAGTGCAGAAAATTCTTTATTTTATTAAACACCACAAAAAACATGTATATATTTACACATTTTTACAATTACAGTTATTATTTTTGTTTTGAAGTTTAGTTGTTTTCTGATTTCTCCTATATTTTCCATTTGGTATTTTTTTAACCGAGGTTTTATTCATTTTAAAATTTGCTTGTTTGTCTAAATTGAAGGTGTTATATCTGCGTTTTTTTTCATGTTTTTAACAAAAGCCTTTTTTCACTGCCATAGGCCGATTCCTACAGTTATTTTACACACTTCGCTTGTTTTTTCTATTAGAAATTATTATAGGTTTTTATAAAAGGTATGGGTTCACGAACTTGAAGATTTCAGGAACATATTGATATGAAACATCCTGTAGATAGATGTCCCTGTCGAAAAATTTTTAGTTTCAATTTACAATAAATGTTAAACAAAATAGTAATAGAAATAAATTTCTAACATAGATTTTTTTACAATTTTTTTTTATATCCTGTAAATCAAAATTTCTAATCTCTTCTGACATTATTAATACGCAACTTTTACTGTGGTCGGACGGTAGACTGATCGGCCTAACCGACAACCTTGTTTTTTTAAACCGAAAGTTACGTAAACAGGTTAGAAAACCTTCATGGTGAAATGACTTAAGAATGATAGTAGTACTCTCCTTTCCAAGTTTATTCGTTTATTTATACAGGGTGCCTCAATAAAAAGATCTGTTAATTTTTCTTTTAATGGAACACCCTGAATTTTTTACATTTTAGAGTTTTCGAAGAAAAAAAAATCTTATAAGACGGTTTTGTACGTCCGTCCGTCTGTTAGCCTGATTCAACTCGAGAACGGTGAGAGATAGAAACAAATGGACAACGGCAATCGATTCAGCATCGTTAAAAACCCCAAAAATGATTTAATCTTTCACCTATTTTTACTTTCCCGCTACTTATACCATATATACTGTAATATATAAGGTATATACAGTTTGGCAAATATAACTGAAACTGCGAGCTCGATGTGGGCAGTAGTCTGCTAGAAATAGTGGGGACGGACCTCAGAATGCTAAGATCCTTCATAGGGCTTGTATACTTCTATTTTAATATTGAAGTAGTGCGACGTTGCCAAGTGAATCTTTTTTTCCTGCATATATATGCGCATATTTGATTAAAATGTAATGCATATTTTCCAGTCTCTATTCATATAAATTATTATTACTAAAATAATATATCTGTAACAAAATAAAATCTTAGTTATTAATAATAATGTTTAAAGTGAAGGATATAAATTATTGAATACATTTTTTCAACAGCCTATGTTTTGTCAAGCAAGATTTTTTACTGGATTTGGCAACATATTCGAAACATTCGCAAACGTTTATTGGTAGCACATTCAAAGGATCCCCCCCTCCCGTTCTTCAAGTTGCGCATGTCGTGGTTTCAATTATATTTCCCAAACTGTACCTATATAGAAATTTATTTTCGTAATTTTAAATTTTTGAAAACTCGAAATTACGGCAAAAATATGATAAACTGATTTCAAAAGCCTAGTATACCTTTAATGTAAAATAAATAGTTTTGAAGTTATTGACAATTGAAAATGGGATTTTTCAACTTTAAGTCGGATAACACAGCTTACATGTCTTTATCTTAATTTTTTAATTTCTACTTAGTGACACACGAACAAAATGTATTGTAATGATATATTATGAAAAATCTCTCATTTTGAGGTGAGTTCCATGAAAAATGAAAAATAATAAACATTACAAATTAAACTAGAAAAAAAATAAAAAATTTTGTATATGTGCTGTGATTGCATTGTCTTCTCCTTTACAACTTTTACTTCCCTTCTTGATCTATTATTTATTCTTCGCGTTTCTTCTTGGCTTGATTTATTGGTTACTGTTACCCGACTTCTATAAAATTTATCTGTAATTACCCTTAATTGTCTTCTTAATGTTTATTATTTTATTTCATAATTTTTATTTTATTTAACAAAAGTCAGAAGCGAATGTAGCAGGCACGTGACGACTTCTAAACACGCATTATCTCATGAACCATAAAAGATATCTCAAATCGATTTTCAAATATCGATTCAGCGTTACACGTCGGAATGGTATTTTTGAAACCGTTAGTATCACTTTCGGTTCTGGTTTGTAAAACATTTTTGAAACCGGAAGTCATAAAAATCTGAAAATATATTTGGGTTGGAGTTTATTACCGTTTACCGTTTGTCTCTATTTCTTTTCGTTTTTGGGTTATAAATGCGGACAGACAGACATACAGAGCCGTATTATAACACTTCTCTCTAAAATTTAGAAGTCTAAAATTGATATATTTTATGTATTGGTGTATAGTTTTATTAATGTCCTTCCATATCTTTACATATTATTTCGACTAGATTCTAGATACAGAAATTCTACTTTGATTTCTGTCATCTGTCACTCAGTTGCCACTGCATTTAATGTCAAAACTACCAAATGTAAATAGTGTTTAAAAATTATAGTATTAAAATCGTTTTAAAAAAATATTTTTTTATTAAAAGAAGTCTGGAATCGAACCCGCATCTTTTATATATAAAACATGTAGTTTACCCACGGGACCACACACCACACAATGATACCTACAGTAAATATTTTTTATACAATCTTACCGTTTTCCATATAAAGATCGACTCGACGTAACGCGTATATGATATATTTCATAATATTGTTTTCAAATAGATATTAACAAAATATAATTAAATCCATGAGGTTATCCATATCTCAAATATGGTCCAGTGTTCAATAAATGATATAAAACTCTATGTCATGTGCCACATAAATATAATTAAAACAATATTAGGGAACGGCAACTAGTTTCGGCTTACGAGCCATCTCCAGGCCATAATACGGTTGATTACATGTTAGAAATTTTTCCAAATTAAACAACTGTACATTGTTGATCAAGTAGGTGGTTTAATGCCAAGGGGGGAAGGGGGTTTGTACTAGGGAAGGAGTGTCATATGGAGAATAAAAAGGGAAATGTGGTTGTGGAACATGAAAATTTAAGACTGAAATAGATTTATATAGGAAGATTAACTAAATTTTAAGGAAGAGGCAATTGAGCTTTCCAATATGGAGGACCTACAAAGTAAGGTTTAATAGTTCCACTAGGGAATCGTAAGGAAATAAAAGGATCCTTAAAAAGGACAGGATCCTTGTAATATCTGATAAGGCCATGTGGCCTCAACCACCCGTCTCTTTTTATTCACCATATGACACTCCTTCTCTAGTACAACCCCCCTTAGCATTAAACCAGCTCTTTGATCAATAATGTCAGGTAATTCTTAAAACGCACTTTTAGTATAAAAAAATTCAAAAACCCATTTTGAAAATTGTTAATTTTATGTTAAAAATACGTTTTTCGGCATTTCTAGCCGACCCACTGGGGCAATGGCTCTTAATTGTAACACTCTGTAGAGGTTAAACCAGTCATAGCAGAAAATTTAAACTACAATTTTTTTACTTTCAGTAACACAAACAACAACAAAATTTCATTAAGGGACAATTTCTTAACATTCTGTGGGGGGGTTCTTTATTTTTTACTTTTTAGTTCACATTGCTACAAAATGCGTTTAAATATTAACAATTCTCAAGTTTACATTTTTTTATAAAAACTGAAATAAATTACACAAAAATATAACTAACATGTACGATGTTCCAATCCTTACCCCGATTACATAGAACTTTACTACTAGGTTTTATGTAAGTCAAAAAACTATTTTAATATATAAAAGTTTTGTGTACGCCTATGGCAATGTTGTTTCTTTTCGTCGACATCATCTTCCTTCTGCAGGTAATTATCCAGCAGATGCATGACGACGGTGACGTTCACAAATCATTAGCCGAGAAAAAAGTTTGTAATCATAGACGTACTACAAACTAGTATAGTAAATTATACAGTGCAATACATAAAATGTAAAATAAAATCTGACTTCAGTTTCTGAAAGTGGCCACCCAAACTAGCAAAACGTTATTTGGGTTTTGATAATTTAGTTCGAATTTTTTTGGTCCTCATAATTTTATTTGCAAAAAAAATGATTCAATTAATTACTAGACAAACACTAACAAAATATATGTAAACCAATAATAATTTGTATGAATTAACATTTAATTTTAAATGGTAGCCATTAAGAGAGATAGCAGATATAGCACAAAAATACTTTTAGGCTAATGGTGTTCATTGAAGTCCGCACTCAATACGTTGAAATCCCTCCTCCCCCCAAATACTGATTTTTTTGTTTTCGATAAAGGATGATCGAAAATTATTTACGAAAGATCATTAGAAAAGTCATAATTTTTTATAAAGATTTGTGAGATTTAAAATAGAAACGTTATAATTAATTTTGAAAATATTAACAAATAACAATTAGTATCGAAGAAGACAGAGAAGAAAATGGGAATTAACTAGGAGATGAGATAGAAAAAGATACAAACGAATAACTAAAGAGATACAAGAAACTTTAAAATAGAGAGAAAAAGCATCCAGAAAAAGAGTAACAAGTCGCAACGAAAATTAGCAGGGCACTCAAAATTCGTTAATTATTTAAATTGTAATTTTTTTATTTTTTATAGAACCCACCCCAAAATTGAGATACAGTATCAACATTTTTCATTAATGATAAAAATGCAGAATATTATAAATGTCGCTGGCCAAAGTGCGGTTTTCTAAAATTTAAGGCACCACAGATTATTATAATATATACAGGGTGTATATTAATTAGGGGTCCAACATATTTACTTTTCGAAATACAGGGTGTTAAAGTTAATAATTAAAAACAGTTTTTTCGCTGTAACTTTAAAAAAAAATTGTTTAATGAAACTTTGCAGGCGACTAACTAGACTAATGACCCTCATTGTGACGTAACATTTTACCAGTGGCGTTCCAGTTGGGTATGGTTGAATATTTTGCCCCGATTTTTCTACGCCACTAAAAAATTTTCAAAATTGTTTTTTTTTTCAATTGCTTGTTTAATTTACTGAAACAAGCATAACATTTGATTTGAATCAAATTACAGTTTTTGAGAAAAATTTGATGGAAAAGAGGCATGAATCATGCAGAGTGTTTTTTTATTTTGTTTTTGAGGTAACGCTTTCTTTTGTCCAAATCATTTTAGCATATTGAATTGGAAAAACACAAGATTAATGTTAAAAAAGGTAGAAGAGACAAAAATACTAAAATACTCTGCGTACCTCTTTTTTTAACTATTAATTTTATCTGCATCAAAAGTTATGCATTTTTTTCATTAAATTAAACAGGCAATTGAAAAAAAACCACTGGAAAAGATTTTGAAAAAATGAGAGTGCAGTTTCTTTAACAAATATTTATTTAAAAAAAAACACAGCGAACAGACTGTTTTTATTTATAAACTTTAACACTGTATTTTGAAACGTGAATATGCTAGACCTTTCATTCCTAATATCATTTTGTTCAATTTTACGAGATGTATCTACAGACAAAGGCTGTAAGCGTCATTTGGAAACACCCTGTATACCTATATTTAATTTTTTTTTATATTTATTTTTCAGACGCTAATTTTATAAGAAAACTAGAAAATAAAGAGCAATTTCTTTTTCAAATAACAAAGCCAATATAAATCATTGTGAGTAATTTATTTGCGTCTTTATCTATTTAAAGTTCTATTCGAAAAAAGATCAACGCACTTTTCGTACAGATACAAGGAAACATATTGTGTTATTTTTTTGTACATTTACCTCTTATGCGCCATTAGCAGCCGTATCAGCAAACAAAGCCAAAGCTATTATTGTGATCAAGGACGTTTCGAATAACGATTTACCTCAAATACGCGCGGAGTCAGTCGCGAGGTGCGAACTCCAAGTCAGCTGCTTTTTATGTTTGTATACGACAGCGTATTAATACCAGGCGAATCATCTCATAAAATATAACTATTTGATTCTGACCGATTTTATTTTTATGACAAATTTTATGTCAGATGATGATATTTTTTTCTTAGTTAGGTTTATAAAGAGTGGCCCAAATAATAATTGATAAAGACAATTAAGAAATTGAAATTATAAACATTTTATTTTAACAACTTAATAACTGTGAATACATATTTTTCTTTAATCTTTATTTATTTTTCTTTTTCAAAATAATTAAAACACACATATGAGCAATTATTATCATATTCATTCAGATCGTGATCAAAAATAATTTAAACGTTTGTAGATATCGTTTTCTCCTTTTAATTTTACTTTATTAAATCAATAAGAACATAATTATTAATTATTAAAATACCAATTCAATTAATCAATATACACTGAGGGGCAGAATCACGCAACAGTGTTTTTTCATTATTTCAATATCAAGGATATTTGGGGTAAAATCACGCAAAATATCCTTCTACCGCACTAGGGGCAGAATCACGCAGAGTACTCCGTTCCAACAATATTTAAACAATAAATATTAAAAATAAATAAACAGAAAGAGGAACTTGCAAAGTTTTATGCACCTCGACAATGATAGACAGCTGTTTCGACCTTTATGGTCTCATCAGTATCAAGTATAAAGGTCGAAACAGCTGTCTATCATTGTCGAGGTGCATAAATCTTTGCAAGTTCCTCTTTCTGTTTATTTATTTTTAAACAGAATTTACGATTTATTCGTATTAGAGGTGCTGCCACCCTTCGATGGTGACATGTAATGTCCCCCAACGGCTTAGTAGCTTTTGATCTCAAGGCTGTTGGATATCGATGCAGCACAGAATCAACCGCCATAAATGGCGTTATTTCTGTCAATAAATATTAATCTATTCACACTGAGGGGCAGAATCACGCAACAGTGCTTCAGTAAACAATTAAATATTAAATTTAAAAGGTTATCCATTATCTCAAATGTGGTCTACTGAATAGTAATGAAACTCAAAGTCGAGTTCTACAAATTTTATTATAAAACAGAAGATAGGCGACTAGTTTCGGCTACAAGCCATCATCAAGCCCGAGAAATAAAATGTAACAAATGATATTTATTGAAAATTGACAACACAATTGTCATTTAAAAGAAAATTTTTGGAAATAGCATGTGTGCACTAGGGGGTAGAGTAGGGGTAAAGGTGAAGGGGAGGTTGTGGTACAAGGAGATTAAAATTAAAATAGTAAGGAAAGGAGGAACATATTAGCGGTGAATTGACAATGCATCCAGAAGTTGGAGGCGAAAGGGAAATTGGCGGTAACTACTTTTTATAACAAATCCTATACAGGGTATAACAAATTTCATAACAATTACCCAAAATTACAGAGTATAACAAATTTCATAACACTATATATTAATACGCAAAAAGAAAACTTCGGACCCTCTTTTAAACGTATTGCGTGAATGGACGAGTGTGAGATTTTGCATAGTTAATAGTAATTTGTGCAACAAGTGTGGATATGATGGCCATATCGCACGCGGACGAAATTTGAGAACGATAATACATTTTTTCTACAACCCACCAAGGGTAAAACTAATAGGAAAAAATAGAGCACATAGGGAAAATCGGAAAAACAGAAAAGCAAAAAAATAAGAAGAAAACAGGAAAAAATGGTAAAAACAGGAAAAAATGGTAAAAACAGGAAAAAATGGTAAAAACAGAAAAAAAAACAGGAAACAATGGGAAAATGGGAACAAATATGGAAAAATAGGAATAAATAAAAAAAATAGAGGAAAAATGGAAAATGGGGAAAAATAGGCTAAAGTAAAAAAAGGAAAACACAAAAAATAGAGAAAAAAAGGAAAAAGTAGAAATAGGAAAATATATTTAAAAAAACTAAAGGAAAAATAGAAAAAGTAGGAAAAAAAGAAAATAGGTAAATTTAGGAAAATAAAGGCAAAGTGGGGAAAACAGAGCCGGATTTAATAATTCGTTTCTGAATTTTAGTTCCTGCGGTACAAAAAAATAATGCATTTTAATCCCTGGAGGGATTGTTCTTTACTTTCAGGATTAAAAGTGGCACCTTAATCCCTTGGTATATAATATACTATTTAGTAATCGCTTAAGGGTGCGGCCACGCTTGCGAGCGATTTATCGCGAGAGATAAATCGTGGACGACAATGTAGCGGGCGACAGGCGGGAACCTGTCCACAGGAAAGCGACTAAAATATCAGTTTTCGTCATGACTCTCACAAGAGCGCGTCGAATTGCCCTTCTTTTGGAAGATGATCCATGTATAGACCCTTTTTTGAAGCGCAAAAGGAAATATGGTGTACATCCTATCAATAGATATAGAAAAGCATATGGGGAATTTCATCACTTGTACAAACAGTTAAGAAAATACCCAGACAGGTTTTTCCAGTACGCTAGAATGAGTATAAACACATTTGACCTACTGCTAAATAAGATCTGCCATAAAATAGGTCTACTTTGAACTTCCGAAATTAAAATTTCTTTAAAACACGACATCTTGTCGACCTTGTACGTGCAGTTTACAAGACAAAATGCAACAAAAGTCGCTAAGAAATCAAACCGAATTGAAAACAGAACGACACGCTTAGCCGCTGAGCGATTTCTCGCTAAGCGATTTTGTAGGTATGGCCACTCCAATAAAATTCAATGGGTTTGAATTTTTTTTTTGTCGTTCAGTCGTTCACGATTTATCTCTCGCGATAAATCGCTCGCAAGCGTGGCCGCACCCTAATAAGTAATTTTTAAGTGCTCAAGACTAAATTCATGCCTCTTGATGTTCGTTAAAAGTTGGCCCGCCATTATCGAATTTAAAAAAAAAAAATTGTGCTGTATTGTGCTAGGTTGCGTACTCTTGAGTTTTTCTCCTAAAAAAAATTAATTAGCCGAGAAAATTGAAAATTAATTTCAAAAATATAAATAAATAAATTTAAAATTTTTGAAAATTAATTTTCAATTTTCTCGGCTAATTAATTTTTTTAGGAGCAAAAGTCAAAAGTACAATATACAATTTAAGTATAGCACAATTCAGCACCTAACCTAACCTAACCTAACATAGTTCTGCCGAATTTTTTTTTTAATTTTTGGAAATTAATTTTCAATTTTCGGCTAATAAAAAAAAATCGGCACAAACGTAGCACAATCCAGCACGGCTCATTTTTTAAACTCGGAGAAAATGGCTAGGCCAACTTAACGGTGGAAAATTAAAAAATTTAAAAAAATCAGAAAAAAAATATATAAATTTTATTTATTCACGACACAACCCAACACAGACATGGCACAATACAGCACAATTGATTTTTTTTAATATTCGAAAATAGCGGGGCCAATTTAACGGCCTAAGGGGTCTATTCTGTAACTTTTCGGTTAAATTTGAAAGGCCTTTAAAATTTTAACAGCCGCTAATATTATTTCGGTATTCGCTAACTGTCTTTCCGCTTAAAACTAAAAGGATTCCTTTAAAATAGTCCGTTAAACCGGTAGCTTTTAAAGGGAAGTTAAAAGCAAGTATTAAAAAGTAAAGGTATTAAAAATGGAGTATTTTGATATTACTGGTGAGGCTTTAATTGAAGAATTAATAGAAAATGAAGATAAAATTTTTAAATTTTAAGTTTCGTGTTAAGTAAATATTTATTTTATTTTAGAGCTGAATTAAGAGTAAAAGAGCCGCCAAGATCACTGGTAATGGTGTTTTCTTCTAAATTCAAAGTTAACAATTTTTCCTCCAGGTCTGAGAATAGCTTTACTGGAGCTTTATCTTTCCAGAAAACCTATTAGGTAATCATTTTATTTTTTTGTGGTTAATTTAACTGACACTTTACACTAACATTTTGAGGTTAAGCAGTTGAATATTGTCTTCTTTTTTCTTTTTAACATGAAGGTTGAACTACTATAAGTTCAACTGTTACCAATATCAATGTTGCCAAGTCTTGTAGACTCTTTTTAACGGTATCCTTTAAAATTATATTATTTTTAACGGCCGTTTAAAAAACGCTCATATAGAATAACACATTCAATATTATCATTTAAAGGCCCTTTAAAATATACATTTTTAATGGCCTTTACATTTTAAAGGAATAAATACAGAATAGACCCCTAATTCTCTTGTCCCTTTCGCTCTGATCTTATAGGTAAAACTTATTTATGCATAGTGCAAAGTGAGACTACACCGTTAAATAACTAATTAATGAATTTATTAAATTTTTTATTTGTTTTCAGATAGCATCCCCTGTAGATATTAGGTAAGTTATATTTATTTATTAGCTTTCAATATGTACCAGCTATTCACATATTTTATAAAATAATGGTTTTTATGCTGTGTCTATAACGAAGTCATAATAAAATGCAAATTATTTCAAATGCGTCTTGTTATAACTTTCATAATAATACGAAACTTTTAAGGGTTTTCTGAAAAAAACCTCTTTTTGACAAACGGACAACGGCAAACGATTCAGCGTCGTTAAAAACCCCAAAATTGACATTTTTCACTTGTTTATTTTTTAATGTTGACAAAACTAAACCTTTACTTCAAATTTAACGCCGTCGTCTCCAATCACGACTGAATAATTTTATCTATTTTGTACTTACAATTTTAAAAAATCTGATGTGACCAGCACATGACCTCTCGCCATTTTTGAATCAAAAATCTACAGGTTAACACAAAAAAGTATGAAAAAAAAATTACTTTTTTGTAAATCTGGCAACAATGGCCAAAGTTTTGAAAACTTTAATAATACGAAAATAAACTGTAGTGTATACAAAATAAATGTGTAAAACTTTATTGCCTTTTTGTATAGTAATGATGTCATCACTCATAGCAACTGCCACTTCCGGTTGTCCGATTGGCACCAAAATCTAATCAGATCTAATCTAGGGTATCAGAATCCTGTATGCAATATTTCAATTTTTTTCATTCAGTAGTTTTTGAGTTATCGTTACTACAACATCCATCCAAACACTAACACACACACACACACTAACACACACACACACACTAACACACACACACACTAACACACACACACAGACATCATCGCGAAAATATCAAAATCGTATTCTAGGGACCCCAAAACGTGTTTATCCATTGAAAACTCACTACCCAATTTTTAGCACGATTCCTATACCTCTCTTATCTGAAGGGCGAGAGGTAAAAAATAGTCCCTTTCTAAAGTAGATTTCGAATTTTCACTATGCTTTCATTAAGTTATATCGAGAGAAGTAAGAAAATTGAAAGGCATCTTAAAACTGACTTATCTGTTTAATTTTACAGCAATCCGCGTGATTTGATTATTTTGATATCGTGTGACAAGCATGGCTATTTAGCGAAATCAGTACCCGCTTTTCACGGTTCAAGTTTGCTATATCTATAATATAATATTGTACATCGGAGTAGATCGATTAATACTGATATCTGGTTACAACTGACATCCCTTTCATAATATTTATGTAGCCAACATAAAAAAATCGAAGATTTTGAAGTTCTGCGGGATGAAAAAATGTTCGAACTAGGTAAAAACTTTTCAGACAAAATTTGTAGAGTTCATGAAAAAGTCCTTGGGAAAATTTGTCTGTAACGACCTACAACATGTCAAAGTCATTTTTCACGAAACTTAATTTTTTTTGCTCTTAGATTAATTGCGTCCAGGAACATTCGCGCACCACTCCGGAAAGGTACTAAATAGGGCTAAATTACCTTGGATGGAAGAGGTCCATGGGGTTCGTATGGCGAGCGCTAGGAATGTTTTTTTGAAACAAAGTCGTTGTTGGTTTTGTAATTCAGAGAAAAAAGTTTATCAGACAAAAGATGTTAATTAAAATGGAAAAAATATACAGGATTAAAATATGTTAAAATATTAATAAGATTAATTTCTTTTACACACAATGTATTATTAATTTACTTGCATTTTATTCATGTTCTTAATATGTTTTCAAATTTAATTAACGTAATTATAATAAAAAAACAAGAATATAGAAGCCAATTGAAATACGTAAATTCTTAAAAAATATCAATCTCTTTTACACACCCTGTATTATTTACCAAAAATTGTAATTATTAAAAGTTTCTAAATATAGTTAATTAAAGGGGAAAAATGTTAAAAATACAGAGTGATTAAAATATTAATAACATTAATTTCCTTTAAACACCCTGTATTATTAATATTCTAACTGTCAGTAGATAGAACGTCCTTTAACTTTAACGGTTCTGTAACTAACGACAATGACGTTTAGATTGTGACAATTGTACAAGAAATCAAATCGTTAAATTTTATTCTAAACATCATCGCCTTTAGTTATTGAATCTTTAAAGTTAAAGGACGTTCTATCTACTGACAGTTAATGTTTTCAAATTTAATTACCTTAATTAAAATAAAAAATGTACAAAGTGATTGAAAATCGCATATTCTTAATAAAGATAAATTTCTTTTACTCACCCTGTATTATTTACCAGAAAATTTTATAAATTAAAAGTTTCTAAATCTTGTTAATTGAAATGGAAAAAATGTCAAAAATACACAGTGCTTAAAATATGTTAAAATATTAATAGATTAATTTTCTTTTATTTATTTGCGCACCCTATATTATTAATTATCTTGATAAATTAATTAACTCAATTAAAATGAAAAATACAATCAAAAATATACAAGGTGATTGATAATCGTAAATTCTTAAAAAAGATCTATTTCTTTTACCAAAAATTTTTATTATTAAATGTTTCCAAATCTTGTTAATTAAAGTGGAAAAAAGTGTAAAAAATACACAGTGATTAAAATATGGTAAAATATTAATTTTTAAACACCCTGTATTATTAATATTCTTAATGTTTTCAAATTTAATTACCTTAATTAAAATAAAAAAAAAATAAAAAATGTGCTAAGTGATTGAAAATCGCATATTCTTAATAAAGATAAATTTCTTTTACTCACTCTGTATTATTTACCAGAAATTTTTTTAATTAAAAGTTTCTAAATCTTGTTAATTGAAATGGAAAAAATGTCAAAAATACACAGTGATTAAAATATGTTAAAATATAAATAGATTAATTTTCTTTTATTTATTTGCACGCCCTATATTATTAATTTTCTTGATAAATTAATTAACTCAATTAAAATGAAAAAAAAATCAAAAATATACAAGGTGATTGATAATCGTAAATTCTTAAAGATCTATTTCATTTACACACTCTTACCAGAAAATTTTATTATTAAATGTTTCTAAATCTTGTTAATTAAAGTGGAAAAAAGTGTAAAATATACACAGTGATTAAAATATGTTTAAATATTAATAGATTAATTAATTTATTTGCACACCCTATATTATTAATGTGCTTGTAAGTTAATTATCTAAATTAACATGAAAAAAATCAAAATTGTACAATGTGATTGATAATCGTAAATTCTAAAAAAAGTTCTATTTCTTTTACACACCCTGTATCATTTACCAGAAAATTTTATTATTAAAAGTTTCTAAATCTTGTTAATTAAAGTGGAAAAAAATGTCAAAAATAGTGGGCGCATATGATGAATCTTTCCCGGTTTCAAACTTATTACGAATAAACCATATTATGGAGACTTTTTTGATTTTAGAAAAATGCGACCATCGAGTCCCCAATTGGTCCTATCCTGCCCATTAACGAACTTTTGGTGTAAGTTTGGAGACAATCGGTTCATAATTGCGGCCGTAATCGTGGTGACAAAAAAGATTGATATATACCGGGTGTCCCACAATTTTTTTAACAGGCTATTACTCCAAAACAGTTGAATGAAATTTGGGTTACAGTATCAGCACAGCCTTCACTATAATGCCATTCCTTAATAGTGTTAGTGGCGTCATCAGGGGAACATAAGGAAAGGTTGTGGTACAGGAAAGGGTAGTAAAATTAAAAATTAACAAATGAAATTGGACATGTTATCCTAGAACGGATGGTAATATCAGAATTATTTGGAACAACGTAAAAATTAATTATTATTATTTTTTATTTGTTACAAGAGTAAGAGAGTGGATGTAGATATAGGAAATGGCCATAGAAAAAAGGGGGAAAAGAAGAAAGAATGAAGAACGTCATGTTAGATAAGATAAGAAAAATAAATTAAAGAAAATTTGACAATTAACATTAGAAGGGGTTATGTTAAAGGATTTAAGAAAATAAAAATATAAATAAATAATAATAAGTAAACTGGGTTGATATAGAATAGAAATAAATCTGTCTGATAGGAAAATATGGTTGTTAAGACCTAAAGATAACCATATTTGTCGCCAAACCTCTGTTTATAATAAATATTTTGTGGTACTCGACATAGATTTTCATTACTTCTTTAATAAATACATTTAAACAAATAATAATGAAAGAAGACACTATTCTACAATTAATTTTGAAGAATGTGCTCTCTGTTTCAACACAAGCGTCAAACATTCTGGAAAGTTCACACGTACATGCTGCTCTTATCATTTCTGAAGTGATCATTCTGCATCCTACATGGTGTTTCATAAGGAATGGTCAATATTTTAATCATAGGTTCAGGGCCTCCAAATATTAATAGTTTCCTAAATAACTCTGGGTCAAATGTTATCTACTACTAAGATACAGGATGTTGAAGTTACCTACTTTAGATGGAAATAATTTGGTGAACAAAATTAACACTGCAGTCATTATGGCTAGTTTTAGACGTACAGGGTGTTAAAGGCACGAATCTTGTATGATGAAGTCATAATGTAATAATAATATTTACAATCGTTTTGAAGCTTTTGTTACGTAATTGTGCCCTTGTAAATTATTTACTTTAGAAATATCTGATTTACCCCTGTATACTAACAACGTTTAAAATGTATTTCCTCAGAACTACATTTCTTCAATAAAATCTTTTTTAGTATAGGAATGGAGACGTTTACCAATTTTTTTTTATTAATGAAACTTAAAATTAAAACGGAACTGAACAAAAGTGTGAAAGTGAAATTAAGATATCTCAAAAACTAACAGTTATAACATTTTATAGTTGCGGTTTGACTCGATAATTTTGTTCCGTCTTGACGTCATCTATCCTAATTAGTATACGAGATGGGATAATGGGGAGTTCAACTTGAAAAATTCATCCACCCTTTTTTGCATTATTAAAAAAAAATAATTCCTTTTTATGAAAAAATCTTTTTTTCTGTTTTTTTTTCTTTAATTTAACGTGACCAAATTGATATTTAAAAATCACTGCATCTATGCAACTTGTAGTGCACCTACGTCACTTATGTGCAATAGCTGCAGGATAATATTAACGTGGGCCAGTTTCTCTAAATAAAATTGACGCTTTCAAATATAGATGACGTTTGCTTATAAAGTGTCGTTTGGTCAATATGTTTTTAATTGTGTTTATTTTTACCTTTGTTTACGTATCTTTACAAATACAAATAAACACGGAAAATTATCAACATCAACCAGCTCTACAGAGTACAAACTACAACAGTGGCAGTGAACTATGCAGTAAGCAAACGCTGACGCGACCTTTCACTCAATCAGGAACGCTTGTGCCCAGCACTTATATACCAAACAGCAAATTATTACCTGATCTCGTTAAAATAATCGTTTTCTTTATCTAACAGCAGAATCTAATATCTATTTATCTCTCTCGATTTTGAATGCGAATTCACAGTGGATAGGTCCAAGTTTTCATCTTTATCCAATTATCATAGAATGGTTTTCTCCATCTTTGTCTGTATAAGTGAGATTTAACAGATGTAATTCATTCATATTCTCTTCTTTACACATTTGCAGTTAATGGAATGACGGTAACTTCATTGCACATAAGTGACGTCACGATCGTGATGGCGGCATATTCAAATAATTGGAAATTTGAATTTTTAATTTAATTTATTCAAAAATCTAGCTCAAATTACGGTAGATAATTAAACTCAACGGGTTCTATTTGATCAATTCTAACTGTTAATAAAGAAAAAACGTGAGGTTATATTTTTGTTGAACTCCCGATTGTAAATAAAGCGACGTACCTCCCTTCTTTATTATCGTTATTTCTCTTTATTCGTCGAAGAGCCAGAGCAAACAAAGTAGGTTCATAATGCAATCTTCTACAGAAGAGATTTTATTGTTGGAATATGTTCAGGGCGGTCCCCTGAAAATAAATTCAAGTTGGTGCAGTGAAATATCTTGCTACATTTTTTAAATCTATAAATGTTTGATTCCCATTTTTTTAACTTAAAATCAACGGTTAACTATATAAAAGAATGTTCTTCTCAGGTAGACAGCTAACGCCATCTACCAATGGGACACGGTATCACTTATCACTTGGGAAAAATATTCCACCTATGTAATAACGCCAGTACAAACTGGAACCGACAGAAGGCCCATATCTCTAAATGATAATGAAACCATTAACAAGTTTTAAAATACTTGTAAGTTATACAGAAAAACAATTTAAATAAAAGTTGTAGAGAATATTTTTTTCTTAAAAAAAAAAATTATTTTCAAGAGACGCTTCTGAACATGCTCCAACAATAAAATCTCTTCTGTAACAGATTGCAGAAAAAAGTACCTGGCTCTTGGTCTATATTTTGTTGTGTGACAGTTAATAAATTACGATGACAGAAATAAAATAAAATTAAAGTCAGACATGCGTCAATCGTGTCGTGGCATAGAATAAAGAGTTTGCTTTATAGTAGAGCTCGATTATTTTGAGATGAGTACATTTAGTATTGGCCACGCCCCAGTTGGCGCAGCACGTCATAAACTTTGTGGACCTTATTTTATGGCGCCAAGTTCAAATCTGCTGCGGTAGGGGTATCTGATATTTTAGCAGTGGCGTGTGTACATTAATAAAATATTTTAAAATCAAAATACTTCAAAGTAAAAAGTAGCATTTAAAATTCTAACTATTGCTGTTAAACTTTAAAGTAATAAAACAACTAAAAGTTTAAATAAATAATTTATATTTTATTAAAATGTTAAATGTTGTATTATGTTGACCTACGCAATTTTTTACCGTGGCCCATATTTTTTTGATGGGATTTATTTCAGGGTGATACGGAGGCAACCATAATACTTTGTGACCATTTTCTTCAAGAAGATCATCTAAAAGAAAATTCGTCGGGGGTCTGTGAGCTTTAATTAATGTGTACAGTTTTGGTTTGGTCATTTTAGCATCGTACGGAATATGGTTTTTAATGAACCATCTTTAGCCTCGTTTTTCATAAAGTAAAATTATTTCCTTGGCTTGGCTTTGACGAACTTGGCCCTTTCTGCCTAATAATTTTTTTTCCATTTCGAACAACAAGCTTAAAATTAAGGTTTCATTATCATTTTTGAAAATGTCATAAAAATAGGATACAAATTAAAGGCTTAGAAGGGATTTAAAATATTTCAGAATGTACGGTTTCGTCTTAGATTATTATTTAGTTGCATTTAAATGTACTTACCAAAATACACACAAAATTAATTAAATTATAGTTTATATAGATAGACACACAAATCGAAGCACAAAAACACAAGAAAACTCAAAATTGCTAAATAAATGCAACAAGTACAAATAAATAATATAACACTACGCTACTGAATCCAAATTTCATTAGCGACAGGCGACTCGGACCACAGTTAATGCTCTCTGACCACGCCTACAAACTCAAATTGGTTTCTGCACATTATGACGAAATGTACTCATCTCAAAATAATCGAGCTCTACGACGCTTTGGCTATGCGGATATGTGACGTCACACGCCCCACAATCCGCCCTAAAAATCAGCAACTTTAATATTATATTTCTCGGTTATTTATTGACCGATTTCAAAAAATTTTTTACCGATTTATTAGTTTTTGAAAATATTTTAGTTAAATGTGAAAACATATTATATTATCACTACCATGAAACTTCTCCATTCTATTATTTTAAAAAAATGATGATTCGTGCCTTTAAAACCCTGTATATATAACAATAGCCATAGAATGACTGCTCCCATGAAGACTTTTGGTCATACAGTGTGTCCAAGTAAATCGGAACCATATGGGAAACGTTTTTATTCTTAGTTTTATGAAAAAAAAAATATTCTTTATAAAAAGTTCTGCATCGTCTAGAACATAAAATGCAACCATCAGATAGTACATTTTTTATCCGTATACGAGGTGCGTCAAAAAATATAAATTTTGCTCAAGAATATTTGCGAACAAATATGAAATAACAGCCTCCTATCTCAAAACAATATATTTTCTAATTATTTTCTTTAAATAAAGTTAAAGTGAACTTTTACATAAAAAATTAGTTTCCAATTTTTTTTTAAACCCAGGTTTTTGCTTAAAATATGGAAACTAAAATTTTATACGTAACAGTTTACTTCGAACTTAGTTCCAAGAAAAAAATTGGAAAAAATACTTTTGAGATAGCAGGCTGTGATTTCATATTTGTTCGTACATATTGTTTCTAAACAAGTTTTCCAAATAACATTTTTCTATATTTTTTACAATAAGGATATTTTTACCCTTGAGTAAAATTTATATTTTTTGACGCCCCTCGTATACGGGTAAAAAATGTATTATTTGATGGTTGCATTTTAGGTTCTAGACCATACAAAACTTTTTATACAGTAGAACTTTTTTCACAAAACTAAGAATAAAAAAGTTTTCCATATGGTTCAGACTCAAAAAATTTGACAATTTGACCTGGGGCCATTTTGCATAAGCATGGTGCGTGGTTCTTTATGCTATTAGAACAAGTATACCTTTTTGGTATCACAAAAATTTAAAAAAAAATCAAAAAATGCACAGATTAAAAAAATTGATACTTTTCTTCAGAACTATTTAGTAAAATATTGATCATTCCTTATGAAACACCCTGTATAAACTTGAACAATTTCAATAGGTAAATAGGTAAAATGAGATATAAATGAAAATTTGAATATTGAAACCTTTTTATTTTTATGAAAACTTTCTGACCAAAAAAAAAACAAATTTTAATTCTTACTGCAAACCGACAGTATCGTTAACATGTTAATGACAGTTAGTCACTTGTGAAATCTTCCTTAATGCACAAGATTGGTGTACGTAGACGCCAGTAAGTTGAAAAACTAACTGAAATTCACTCAGGTTTACATTGTGTCCAAACTTTTAAATTTTAGTTTTAGCGAAAAATGTCATTCTTCGTAAAAAGTTTTGCTTGTTCTGAAACCCCATAAAATGAAATAAAATTCAAGTTTTTCAAAATCTGTCTCATTTCATAGTCAGTTGTATGAAAACCGTATGGCCGAATGAACATTTTCCTGAACGATGTATGGGACGGTACGGACCAATATTTTTTCCGCCCTGATCCCCTGATTTAACAATTTTAGTTTTTTTTTATGGGACTACAAAAAATAATATTTGAAACGAGCAATCATTGATGTCGTAAATGAAATTACCCCAGAAATGCTACCAAACGCTTATAAAGAATTTAGAAGGATAATTGAGAGATGTTTTGAAGTTGAATAGATGTTCTTTGTTTACTTTAAGTTATTCTTATATTCTTACTCTGTATTGTTATTTTACTCCTAGAAGGGAAAGTATTGTGAACGAGCTAAAAAAAATTTCGAGATAAAGATGGAAATATCCATTTTGAGGTCACCTGAGATGATTAAGACCATTTCCAGATGGAAGTCTGTCTGTCTGTGTGTATTCTTGTCAAAAATAAAAAAATGTCAAATTTGAAACTTTAACATCAAATATCTGAAAAAGTATTCGTGGATTTTTTTCAATTTTTTACAATCTTTTCCAATTTTGTTTAATTTTTTTTTCAATTTTTCTTGAGATTTTTGAAGTGTTAAAATTTTTTGAGAATTTTTTGAAGTGTTTTATGATTTGTTTGATATTTCTTGAGTTTTTTTTGTGATTTTTTAATATTGTTTAAGATTTTTGGAAATATTTTCAAAATTCATTTTAGATTTTTGAGACTCTTTGAAGCTTTTGAGATTCTTTGAGAATTTTTAGAGATTTTATTAGATTTTTAAATTTTTAAAAGATTTTTTGAGTTTTTTTAGGGTTAAAGAATTTTTGAGATTTTTAAAGGTTTTTTGAGATTTTATGATATTTTTTGAGGTTTTATTTTTGAAATTTTTAAGGTTTTTTGATTATTTTAATTTTTTGTGATTTAAGGTTTTAAATTTTTTGAGATTCTTTGTGAATTTTTGGATTTTTAAAGAATTTTTAAGATTTTTGAGATTTTTTTAAAGCGTCTAAAAAAAATTTTTGAGATTTTTTTTGAAAATTTTAAAGGTTTTTGATTTTTGATATTTTTTATGGTTTTGAGGTATTTTAACCTTTTTGAGATTGTTGAAATTTTTGAATTTTGAGATTTTTTATTTTTTGAGATTTGAGATTTTTATACATTTGAGATTTTTTGAGTTTTTACTTTCCCGACCCAGAAGGGAAAGTATTGTAAACGAGCTTAAAAAAAATTTCGAGATAAATATGAAAATTTTGAGGTCACCTGAGATGATTAATACCAATTCCTGATGGAAGTCTGCCTGTCTGTGTGTATTCTTCCACAATAGAGGCCACGTTTAAATCGATTGGGCTGAAATTTGGTAGATGGGTTTGGGCTACCCGTCAGAAGAACCCATTAGTTTTTGTACGACATCTGTCAAACGGAAGGGTCACTATCAAAAAATGACAGATGCAATGTATCACGGAATTTGACTTTAAATATGTCATTTGAAAACCATTGAAAAAGTCTTTTCAGAACAGTCAAAATTATTTCTCCAACTGTCACCTGTCAAAAATAAAAAATATCAAAATTTGAAACTTTAACATTAAATATCTGAAAAAGGATTTGTGGATAGTCGTCGGGAAAGTTTTGGGGCGACACAACCGATTTTTTTATAGTAATTATAATTCTTTGAAAAACTTGTATTTGATTTTATGGGTTTTCAGAACAAGCAAATTTTTTATCAAGAATGACATTTTTCTCTAAAACTAAAATTAAATATTTTTTCACCTTTTGCATCCGTGGACACACTGTATAATTTTTTATTTATTTTAAGCACGAAATAGATACAATTGAAATAGAGTATATTTGGAAATATTGTATGTTGCTTATAGGATTTTCTATATTGATAAGTCGTAAACTCGGTTGGGGTCAGTGAAAATCCATCTTTCGTGTATTAGTAGTAAAATAAAAATTCATATTTTTTATTTGTGTATTTTGTTCATAAAAATTTAAAATACTGTAAAAATAATTGTTTATATTTTAGGCACGACTAAAATTTTGTCGTGGAGACCGATTGGTCGTAGACAGTCTTTGACCTTTAGCGAGGGATTTTTCTGGCTAGAAATCTAATTCGACCAATTTAGAGATGTGGGGAAGACAAATACCGCGTGTACGAAAATAAACGCAAAAACCCTAAACGATGTCGTCCCGGATGTATTTATAAAATGAGATGGACGCACGCAATAGCTTTTATTTGTATCTTGTGTTGTCACGAGTGCGATTTTTTTTTAATAACTTCAACATAAAAAAAGATAACTCGTGCATATCCGAATTATTTTTAAGCGCCTAGAAATCCAGGGTGTTTCATTATATTCTGATTGTTTTTAAAAGTTTATATCTTCAAAAGGATTCTAGAGAATGATATTCGGTTTTCATAGTTCGGTTTAAAATTACTTTAAGTTTTGTTGTGACATATTGATTTAGTGGCCTACTTCCGGTTTACCCGATATAAAAGTGAAGTGTTTCCAGAAGACAATAGATGTTATTTTTTAAATTTGTCACCCTGTATATTAAGTAATATTCTAAAAGACACATATTTTTACTTTGTAACGGCACCTTAGAGTTTAAATTCGGTACACAGAAATCGAAGTTTCAGAACTTTAACTGGAATATCGAAAACACGCCACTTTTAAAGCTTGTAAACCGGAAGTAGGTCATTTAATATGTCACAACAAAACTTAAAGCAATTTTAAACAGAACTGTGAAAACCGCATCTCATTATCTAGAACTGTTTTTAAGATATGAGCTTTAAAGAACAGTCAGAATATAATGAAACACACTGTATATATAAAACGTATTTATTATGCAAAAAAGAGTTGTTCCTCTTTGTACGTTGTTTGTAATAAAATAGTTAATGTATTATTCAAATTAAAAAAAAACTGTGACGTATCATTTTTTACTTTCCCGGTCCCCCACTATCCTGAAGGGAAAGTATTGTGAACGCGCTAAAAAAATGTTTCAAGATAAAGTCGAAAAATATCCATTTTGAGGTCTTCTGAGTTGATTAAAACCATTTCTAGATTGAAGTCTGTCTGGGTATATTCTTTGGCGATAGAGGCCACACGTTTAATTCGATTGAGCTGAAATTTGGTATTTGGGTTTCGTTTATCCGTCGGAAGAAGAACACAACAGTTTTTGTACCACATCTGTCAAATAGAAGTGTCACTATCAAAAATATACAGAAGCAATATGACACGGAATTTGATTTGCAATATGTCATTTGAAACCTTAAAAAACTATTCAGACCATCAGTAAAAATGATGTCTCCTAATGTCACGTGTTAAAAATAAAAAACACTGTGACTACACACACGTTAACCTTGGATAATTTTAGAAATTACTCACACGTGAAACGTGATTCGCAAAAAATAATAAGTTTGAACATGAGCTCTGGTAGCCGCGTGACATAGTGCCCGTTAGTGGTCCAGTGGGTTCGGGGATCGAATCCCACATAGCCTTTATTAGAAATAATCACTATTTTGTATTATTTATGTATACACTTTATAACAACTTTAATATCATCATATTTATTATATAACCGAATCTCATGTAAACTAGGCACTCAGATGGTTCTACGTCCCTCTCAACAGTGCGGACGTCCACTGAACCACTGCTTGGACGAGTCTATCATCTTCGGTAAGGGAGGTAGGGAAAAGGTACTACTCACAGCCGGTCGTAATATAAACATTATGCTAACAGCTTTTTATTTTTTTTAAACACAGGCTAGAGTTAGATAGTCAAGACCTCTTTTAATAAAATAAATATTTTTCTTAAATACACAGGCTAGATTTAGATAGTAAAGACTTATTTTAATAAAATAAATATTTTTTTAGGTCAGATAACCAAGTTTAATGTTTTAACGCGTGGGTAGTCTCGGTCAATAAAAAAATGTCAACAGTTTTAACATTAAATATTTGCAAAAGTAGACTAGATTGAAACCAATTTCGCTAAAAATCAAGACATGGTATCCAAGATTTTTTATTTTTCTGGCCGGAATTAAACCCCAAAGACCTTAGTCGTAATAAATGGCCAGTTGCAATAATTCATTTTACAGAAAATTTTATTCTTGATAAAAGTTGGTGCATTGCGTAAAACTGCTATTGCAAGCATCGAACTTTCAAAATTATAAATGGTATACAGTTGCGGGCAAAAAATAGGAATTTTGACCAAGACTAAAGTACCATTATTTTTGACAATATCAAAAAAATTATTTAGGAAAGTTGTTTAGAATTAAAAATTACACTCAGATCTAAAATCACAGCCTCCTACGCAAAAAATCCATTTTTTATGTTTTTAGCCTAGCTCAAAATAATATCATTTCGGATGCACTCTACGGGCCTTCCTTCAATCACTATAATACATTTTGGTTAAAAAATTGCTTTTCTTTGTTATTTTTACACTATTCTCGTCCTTTTTTTTGAATTTTTATCATTTTTGGTTTCTTCTTGGTGCAAAGTTGAAATTTCACCCTGTAGACATGTAGGTACATAAAAACTACCATTATGATTTATTTAAATTAAATAAGTTAACAAATAAAACGAAGCAACTAAATAATACATATCAGCAGGTTTACAATGACCGTAGTAACCGTAGTAATTAAAAACTAAATTACAAAAGAAAAATAATTACTACCTAATAAAAAAAATATTTAATATCTAATAATCCTTAAATTTCCACATGTCTGCCTTCTATCTCCATACATTTTATTGTTTGTGCACAAAATTCTTTATTAACATCCTTTAAAAAAGATGTTGGTATACAGGCACAACACTCCTTAATAACATTCAATTCATCAATATTTTGAAATTGTCTTCGAGCATAAACTTTTTCCTTAAGGTACCCCCATAACAAAAAATTAAAGGAGTGAGATCGGGAGACCTTGTTGGCCATGAATTTACGGAGTATCTACCAATGTATTTACCCCTAAATCGGTCATCGAGATATTCTCTAATTAAAGTATCATTTCTTCAATTAAATCATTATGTACATGTCTACAGGGTGAAATTTCAACTTTGCACCAAGAAAAAACCAAAAATCATAAAAATTTTAAAAAAAGGCAAAGAATGATGTAAAAATAACGAAGAAAACCAATTTTTTTAACCAAAATGTATTATACTGATTGAAGAAAGGCCCCTAGAGTACATCCGAAATGATATTATTTTGAGCTAGGCTAAAAACATAAAAAAATGGATTTTTTGCGTAGGAGGCTGTGATTTTATATCTGAGTGTAATTTTTAATTCTAAACAACTTTCCTAAATAATTTTTTGTGATATTGTTAAAAATAAGGATACTTGACTCTGGTAAAAATTCCTATTTTTTGCCCGCCCCTGTGTACCATTTAGAAAATTGAAAGTTTGATGCTTGAAATAGCAGTTTTACACAATGCACCAACTTTCATCAAGAATAAAATTTTCTGTCAAATGAATAATAATAATTTTTCCCATATGGTGCAGACTTTTTGAATCGCACTGTATATACTGCAAGATGATATTGATACAGGGTGGATTAAAATTCAATGCGTCCCATTTTAAATCTTATAAACGAAAATAAAAGAAAGTTGATTATAATTAGACAAAAACTGAATCTGACGCGGTTCAGTAGATGTTTGTAAAAAAGCGAAATTTCGGATTTTTCGCACTTTTACTTTCCCGGACCCATCAAAGGGAAAGTAAGGTGAACGAGCAAAAAAAAATCGAGATATCGATGGAAATATCCATTTTGAGGTCCCCCAAGAAGATGGAGACCATTTCCAGCGTATGGTCTGTCTGTGTGTCTGTGTGTAATCTTCCACGATAACTGCCGAACCGTTTGACCAATCAAGCTGAAATTTGGTATGGAGGGTCGGTGTGTGAATAGAATGCGACCATTAGTTTTTGGTTTAAATTGGTACAGTGGACGGTCCTCAAGACCGACATTGGTTAAATATACATGTAACAATTTTTTGCTTTATTTAAATTTTAAGGACAAACAATACATTTCAGTGCAAAATGTTGTAGTACAAAGTTTTAGAGCATAAAATTACCTACAATTTTTGTCTCAAGCTTTTTCCAAAATTTCCAATAGTTGCGCCACTAGAGGGCGCGTAAAAAATGTGCATGTATGTTTTCTCTAGTTTTTGTTGATTTTGAGGACAAACAATGTATTTAGTGCAAAATTTTCTTGTGCAAAGCTGTAAAGTATCAAATTTTCTTTAATTTTTATGTTTAACTTTTATCGAATTCTTCATAGTTTCGCAGCTAGATGGCGAGAAAAATACACATTTAAAATTCCCTACAACTATTGTATGAAAATTTTTCCCGAATTCCCAATAGTTTTCACACATGATTTTAGGAGATCCTAATTGTAGCAGTATGATATATAACGTGCGCATGCGCAGCTTATGTCATTACCAACATTGAAATATTAATTCACCATCAGCTCGCTATTTTTAATGTGTTCCATAAATTAATGTAATGCTTAGTATTTTGTAATTGAAATAATAATAATAAATAACATATTCTCTACGGTCGAGCCGGGAAAGTCCTGTGGTGACACAGCCGATTTTTTAAGGTAAAGAACGAAATATTTGCAATTCCCTTCCAATTTTGAGATTAAAAACGAAAATTTTGCCATATTTACTGTGACATCCGAAGGCGAGTATAAAGTTACAAACCGATGGCCATTTCGGTAAGAAACTTTCATACTCAAATTTATCATAAAATATACCTGATCGTCTAGTAGGACCCAAGTTGTGTTTAATAATCGTAGTAATAATAGTAGCATTATTAATAATTGTAATAACCTCAGAAATTTTTTTAAAGTTTGGTCACTAGTGAACATAAATCAAAACACAAAAACTCAAGAAAATATTTATTAAGTAAGAAAAATCACGTTTGCGCTCGGGGCGTCTTACTGAAGAATGATGGCGCCATTTGGAATAAAAGGTTTACGGCCGGTATTACCAACCTCTTAAATCTAGTTTTAAAATATAAAGTCCGTTTATTTCAAAGACTGGTGTATTACCAGATGCATTTAAAATTAAAAGTTATTTTAAACTGCGTTTAACTTAAATGTCCACCATTCCTTTTTCAAAGTGGTTTAAATGGAGATTTAATATACGCGCATGCGCTGTGAATGATCAGACTTTATTGTTAGTTCATCAGTTGTCAAATATTTTGAAGTTAAAGTTTGAGGTTAAAAAAATGGATTTTACTTCATCAGATAGTTCTTCTGATGCAGAACTAACAGAATTATTAAGAATGATTCGAGCACCAAAAGTGTTTAAAGAACGAAAAGATATTTTTTTTGTTGGAATTTGACTGAATTCCACAACAGGTTCCGATTAAACAAAACTATTGTTACAGTATTGCTAACAAAAATAGGTAGGTAGTGTTATTATGTTTAGCAACGTATTCACGTCTTCTTGACTAAAATTTTGGCCACGCAAGCGTTTTTGTCCATTTTTTTAATTAAATAATATTTAATAATAACAATAACAACTTCATTGCAGGTTATGTTTTTTCTTGATATAACCAAGCATTCGTAGTACCAACACTACCAATCTAGAGGTTTTAGTAACTTATGTATTAACTTTGCTAAAAACATTTTAAATATGTATTAAAGGTCGATTTAACTAAATTTGATCTAATGCGCCCTGATAATACACTTTAATTTTTAAACTCGATTTAAATTTAAATATGGTTTAACTAAATTCGGTTTAAATCCGCGTTGATAATAGGGAAATAAAAAATAACCAATTGTGCAATAAATAAATTAGAAATAAATTGTACATAACCTCTTTTTGGAGCTTATAAACGTTCCATCCAACGAATACCCACCACTGGGACATTTAGAATATGCACAAAAAGTTCTTAATAACTTTAAATACCGTAAATATTATCAGAATTGCACTTTGTCTATCCCCGCATTATTGGTGAATATTGCTCTTTTATTATTGTTTTGCGGATATGAGAGATATCATCTTTTGTATGGACAACCCTACTGAGTTACGACCGATGCAGCCCTTATGTTCAGTCTGAATGCTCGTTGGACCAAAATTTATAAAGAGATAATGCAATTGACACAGTACGCCTCTGCGTAACACTGACAATATATTTTAGAAAAATATATGTTAAAAGTTGTTATTTAGGATGATACAATTAACAGATAAATGTCACTCCCTGATGAATACACTAAATACGTAAATTTTATAAGCTGCTTCAGTCGTTATATGTATTTAACTTCTGGCTCAGGGACTATAAGAAATTGACGAATTAAAATGTGAAAATACTTATTCTGATTTATCGTTGAGAAGAGAAAATAAATCCAAACGTAGTGAAGAAATTGTCGTTTGCAGTAAATGTAAAAATGATAGACGCTGAAGTACTGAGCGTCGGGACACAAATAACGTCGAATATTGATGGCGTTCGTAGTGTATTTTGTGAGTCGTCGGCGTCTCGGCGCTGGATACAAGATTTTCGTTAAAAGTGGTTGTAGTTTGAAATTTGATTTTTGACTAGTCTTTTTCTGAGCTGCGAACCCCCTTTTTATGCCGAGTTTTGAGTAAACATTTTAAGTGATAATCTTGTGTGGTCTTTTTCTCATGAACGTTATCTAGCAATTAATATTTAGGCGGGAAAAGACTTATTTTCCAATATTTCAATATTATAACTTTTGGAATTTAAATTGGGACATTATTATTTTCTCAACTGGTTCAAATGTGTCTTATCTGTAAAAACATGCACCAGAAGATGAGTTTCTAGAAGAATAAACTTGACTAAACGAAACAAAAAAACACATTAAATGTAATGTGTTTCGTCTATCGTTCGTCACATTACCCAATTAACTTCAAATAAACCAATAACAGAAATTTCTACCAGTTTTTAAATTTTATTAGGCTAACCATTTTTCCGAAGAGACACACCCGATTTTTTTTTATTCTACGTTCATATCAGTAATTATGCCGATGAATTTAGAAATATATAGTTTATTGATATGAAAATTTAAAATAGAATGATGCCAGGTCATTTTAGATGTCATATCAATGATGATCAGTCCTGGTTGACTAACAATCTGGCAATTTAAAAAAAAAATAATCAAGTAAGAAATAAAAGAAAATTATTATGAGTTTTGTCAATTTTGGAAAATAATTTTTTAAATTGTCAAAAGAAAAGATTGTATTGAAATAGTTAAGATATTGAATATTGTATTAAATGTTTGAATAAAAATAAAAAAAAATTGTGTACAAGGTGAGACTATTTTTGAAAATGGATAAATATAGAAATAATCTATAAAGAAATACAAAGTTTCATACTGGAAGGTTAATGAGAAGATAGAAAAGATAACGGCAAGTGAGACAGATAGAAATAGTAAGAAAAAGTTCAGACAGGGACAGATATTCGACAACAGAAGATTTAAATTATTTTATCAGAAGGTGAAATATGAGACTAGAAATGGAATAAGTGGAAATATGTAATTTTATGGGAAGTGAAGACGGGAAGAAATATTAAAATTAATAAAATTGTATTTTTTTTACTAAATTTTATAAAATTTATAGTGTATTGAACCCAACCCGGATTGAGATTGATAGATAGGACATCTGAAATACCGGGTGTTCCATTCCAAATGGCGCCCAACGTGGGGCAGTAAATAACAACAAAATTGGGAAAATCAATATCAAATTGGTAAGATTTTTAAATGTTTCATATTTTATTTCTGGATTGTTGATTTTCTTTATTTATTTATTTTTTTTGAATGAAATTGAAAGGAAGTCAGAGTTATTAGAAGGAATATTAAATAAATTTGGAGTATTATTTAAAACAATATAAGAAATTTAAATAGAGAATTGATATTAAAACAGGTGTAATTTAATTTATTTGGGAAAAATTAGTATTTTGATAAGATAGATGGATTTACGAGCGGGAAAGAAAATAGGTATTATGGAAGAACACGAAAATTATTCAAATCAAGGACAAGGAGAAGCAATAGAAACACAAGAACAAAATGTAATAATTGAGCGTATGAAATTGGAAGAATGTGATGGAATAAGTGTAGGTCAACAAAAGAAGAGCAGGTACAAGAAAAACAAAAGAAACAGGAAGAACAAGAAAATGTAATGGATGTTCTAAAACAAATGATGATTCAGATGAATGAAATAGGAAAACAAATAAGCAATAAAATGGATAAAAAATTGAATGAGAATAGTAAGAACATGGAAAAAAAATTGGATAATAGTCAGAAAGAAATGCATGATATGGGAAAAAAAATTGGAAAAGAAGATTGTTGAGATAACACAAGAATTGAAACAAAATAAAAATGAAATGATTCAGTAAATAGAAGAATTAAAAAATTATACAGATAATAAAATAGAAGAAACAAAAAATGAGAGAAGATTAGAAATGATAGGAAGAATTGTAGAAGTTGAGAAATTACAAGATGAGAAAATTTTTATTATACAAGAAAAGAAGAATGTTGTGAAAGAGGAAATGGAAAATGTTAAATTGGAAGTACAAGATAATACAGAAAGAATGAAAACTTTAGAAAATAAATGGGTGTCTACAATAACGGAAATAGATGCAAGTCTACAACAAAACATAAAAGAAGCTGAAGAAAGAATAATTGAAAATAACAAAAAAGTAATTGAAGTTAGAAATAGAAAATATAATAAAAGGTAAAATAATACAAGATGAAAAACTGGTAAAATTTCAAGAAAACGAATTTAAAGGAATGATAAATAAAGTAGAAGAAAAGATAAATAAAGTAAATGAAAATGAAGATAAAAATAAAGAATACAGATTAGAACAAGATTTAAAAGTGTCATAATATTAATGAAAACAAGAAATGTAAAGAACAAATAAAAAATGAATATAAAATTTAAAGGTAAAGAAAATGAGTAATTATACAGTATGGAATCAAAAGATGCATAAAAGGTACAGGAGAAGAAAAGTAAAATTTAAGAATTAGAACTAAAATATAATGGATGGATTTGTAATAGACAAACGTGAAAAGTAATGTTACATGATTTTTGACAATTAGACTAAAAGTTTTAAAAATAAGAGATGTTAAATTAAGGCGTTTTATTTAATTAATATTCCAAATCATGGTAGAGAGAGAAAATAGTTATAAACTAAAATATATAAAAAAAAAATCGGCTGTGTCACCCCAGAACTTTCCCGGCTCGACCGTAGAGAATATGTTATTTATTATTATTATTATTTTAATAACAAAATACTAAGAATTACATTAATTTATGGAACACATTAAAAATAGCGAGCCGATGGTGAATACGTCTACCGAATTGATATTTCAATGTTGATAATGACAAAATCTGCACACTGCTAAAATCATGTGCGAAAACTATTGGGAATTCTGGAAAAATTTCCATACAATAGTTGTAGGGAATTTTATTCTTTACACCGAAACATTTTGCACTAAAGAGCATAATTTACCTCCAATTTAAAAAAAATGGAAAATCCTAAATGTGTATTTTTCTCGCCATCTAGCGGCAAACTATGAGGAATTCTATAAAAAGTTAAACGTAAAAGTTAAAGAAAATTTGATGCTTTACAACTTTGCACAAAAAAATTTGACACTAAAATGCATTGTTTGTCCTCAAAATCAAGAAAAACTAGAGAAAACATACATGCACATTTTTACGCGCCCTCTAGTGGCGCAACTATTGGAAATCCTGGAAAGAGCTTAAGACAAAAGTTGTAGGGAATTTTATGCCCTAAAACTTTGTACTACAGAATTTTGCACTAAAGTGTATTGTTTGTCCTCAAAATCAAGAAAAACTAGAGAAAACCTACATGCACATTTTTTACGCGCCCTCTAGTGGCGTAACTATTGGATATTCTAGAAAAAGTTTGAGACAAGAGTTGTAGGGAATTTAATTCTCTAAAACTTTGTACTACAACATTTTGTACTAAAGTGTATTGTTTGTGCTTAAAATTTAAAAGAAGTAAAAAATTGTTACATTTGTATTTAATCAATCAGGCACACACCGACCCTCCATACCAAATTTCAGCTTGATTGGTCAAACGGTTCGGCAGTTATCGTGGAAGATTACACACATACACACAGACAGACCATACGCTGGAAATGGTTTCAATCTTCTCGGGGGACCTCAAAATGGATATTTCCATCGATATCTCGATTTTTTTTTGCTCGTTCACCTTACTTTCCCTTTGATGGGCCCGGGAAAGTAAAAATGAAATTATACGGGGGGGATATAATGAACATTAAAGTTTAAATATTAAAAGTTATGAATGTTAAATGTAGAATTTGTTGAATTTTGAATGGTAAAAGTTACGATGTTATATGTTAATGGTTATTTTTTGAATTTTAAACGAAAAATCAACAATTTAAGAAGTGGGATGTGAGAAATTTGAAAATTTAAATCAAATTTTGTATTCATAATATATTTGTATTAGATATATAAAATATATATAAAATTTAAAATAGAATGATGCCAGGTCATTTGAGATGTCATATCTATGATCATCAGTCCTGGTTGACTAACAATCTGGCAATTTAAAAAAAAATTTTAATCAAGTAAGAAATAAAAGAAAATTATTATGAGTTTTGTCAATTTTTGGAAAATAATTTTTTAAATTGTCAAAAGAAAAGATTGATTTGAAATGGTTACCCAGATTGAGATTGATAGATAGGACATCTGAAATACCGGGTGTTCCATTCGTCACATTACCCAATTGACTTCAGATAAACCAATAACAGAAATTTCTACCATTTTTTAAATTTTATTAGGCTAACCATCTTTCCGAAGAGACATAACCGATTTTTTTTTATTCTACGTTCGTATCAGTAATTACGCCAATGAATTTAGAAATATATAATTTATATTTGTAACACGATTGATATTTTCGTGTTTGACTGGACTATTTCTTTATTTAAAAAAAAATTCCAGCAAATATTTTCATTAATTATTATTCATTGAAACTGCGTAAATCGAATTCCGCAGAATTTTGTTTTATTATTCCTCAATTGAATTGCAGTATTATTTTTTTACCAAATAGATTGCTTATCATAGTTGATGTTGACCTGTGACGTATTTGTAACGAACTTTACCAGCAGTGTTGCCAACTTTGGATTGTACAGGATGAATCATTACGAATGTCGATCATCCATAGATATCTCCAGAATAACAATTTCAAAAAATAATTAATCTTGAAGTGATTTGTTAGTAAAACGAGGGACGACAACAAGCAGGTTACTCGGATTATGGTCAACAAATTTTTCACTTTTGGGTTAAGAAAAGTTAGATCTGGCCATCTCTCGAAGTGTTTTTTTTTTAATTTTGCATTGTCGACCGGGAATATATATACTTTTACTACTAGTTCCACAATGTACTTTTTTGTCATTTTTAAGCAGGTACAATTTATTTTTATTCGTCACAATAATAGGGAACGATTGCACTTTAATTTGTTCTGTATACATTTTTCATTTTTAGAATTAATTTGTGGTACCGAAAGAAAATAAAAAAAAATTCTATCGATAGGGTCGACAGGTGAGGGTAAATTTCTCTTGTCTAAATTTGAGACTTTTTAACCTTTCCAATCCCACGATATTGTCGGATCGGAAAATGTTGCAAGCGAATTAATTTTATAATAATTAAGAAAAAAGTCTAATGACCTGTTTCAATATTTTCAAAAATGACGCACATATAAATTTTTTGAAATTTCAACCCCTTCAGTTCTACTGCCGTAGTTCGTATTAAAAAAAGTTCCAGACAAATTAATTTTATAATAATTAGGACTTGAAAAAAATCTCATGAACTGTTAAAAAAAAATGAGATATAATTTTTTTGAAATTTTAACTCCCCCACCCATGAAGATCATAATATCGAAAAAAATTTCAAGCAAATTAATTTTATAATAGTTATGACATGAAAAAAGTGTAATGACCTGTTTCAATATTTTCAGAAATGGCGGAGATATGAATTTTTTTGAAATTTCAACACCCTTCAGTCTCCACCCTTTTAAAGGTAGATTGCCAATTAGCAATATGCAATGAATTGCTGCCCCAAAGAATTTTTGTACCAAATTGCCATCTCTGTGGTGCCGGAACGGAATGTCTACACATACATACATACAGCGTGTGTCAAAAGTCTGGAAATGGTCCTGCATATTTCAAACGTCTGGAAACGGTTCTGCATATTTCAAAAGTCTGGAAACGGTCCTGGAATTCAAACTATTACAGCTAAATTGTCCAAATTAGGGATTTAGTAATGACATGTCTTTTTTCACATTTTGATGCGCTTAAAATTCAAAAACATTCATTTGTTTTAGCGTCCATTTTGAATTTTTTAAAACAAATATGCTGATAGGACCGTTTTCAGACTTTTGAAACACTCTGTATATAAATTTAGGTATATACCGATAATTTTTTTTGCTCAATTCTTATTCTCCAGTTCACAAATGACGGAGCGCCCCTATTCCCCGGTCTGGGTCCCTCGCATTTTCCTTGGAGATTATTGAACCTGGAAACTATAGGGGGGATATTAGTTATATTGTGTTGTCGTTCGAGGGGAAGTGCCAGGGGAGATAAGCACATATAAATGAGGGAGTCAAATGCATGTTTTAGCCCCTGAAGTAAAAAAAACAACAATGGCATTTGAGTTTATTAATATTTGTCCCTATCATATTTTCTATTTTCTTTCTATTTTTCATTATTTTTGATTAGTTTTCCTTATATTTACCCCTTTTTCCCTATTTTCCCCTATTTGACCCATTTGTTCCTATTTGTATCTATTAAATTGGTTTGTGGTGCCTTCAATCTCAGCAAGCCCCACGTTGTGAAGTCATTTAAATTGGTATGTTCTTTAGAGATTTTAAATAAACCAACTTATTAAAAATTATTAAAAATATCACAAAATTCACTTATAAAAACCAATTTTTTTTTTGGGAATTTTGACCAATAAAAAAACCCAGATCTCTTATTTTTTTTTGGTTTACAAAATATTAAGCTAAATATACAGGGTGGGCCACGCTCAACGGGACGGAGCTTACTCGCAAAACGAAAAATGTTATGAAAAAGTTATTTGGTTTAGATATTGGTATAGGGAACCTTGTAGTAATTTGAAAGGGAATTGTTTTACCCTTTTATTACAATAACAAAATACAAGGTGGCCCATTTAGAATAACGCAGTAATCGTATAAAATATTGTATTGTCATGAAACTCTCAATTAACAACACCCTGTAAATAAACTTTACATTACAATAATTTGTATCGATGGCCTCCCTAATCGGCAATTAATAAACAAAAATGCGTTAGTTAATTTTTATGCGACGAAGTGTAATGAATGTATTTAAACCATATTAATTTCGCAAAAAAGTCATTTAAATCGAAAACTATCAAGAATGGGTATAGGGAGCCCTTAATAAAGTGACATTATTTTGTTCAATGTACTTCAAAAATAAAATAAAATACAGGGTGTTCCATTAAAAAAAACATAACTTTGATATATCACGCTTTTTTCGAACACCCTGTATATGTCTAACTAATTTAGAAATGTAGTCGTCACTAACCTACGTACTCCTGCCAAATAACTTTTTCATAACATTTTTCGTTTTCCCAGTAAGCTCCGTCCCGTTGAGCGTGGCCCACCCTGTATATATAAAAATAACTTATATTATTATAACTTCTTTTTCTTAAATTGTGATAAATAAAAATAATACTTTATTCCATAAATCACCCTTCCTTTTTCAATTTTTTCTAGTCCACTTCCAAAATCAAATATCTCTTTCAACCATTGTATATTCTTTTATCCTTTTTACTTTTATACATCTATTTTTTTAAACTTTATATTCTCTCAAAATTATAGTAAATTTCTATTTTTCTTTATTACTTTCCAAACTTTTTTTGAAACATTTCTTAAATATGTTTTTTAAATATTAATTTTTTTATAAAATTGCCGTCAATAATAATTATCAATCATCCAAAAAAAAAACAATTCTTTTTTTTTACACCCACTTTGCCTTTTTGTCAAAACAAAATAAAATCTATACTATATTTTATCATATTTTCCCTATTTTTTTTCTGTTTTTCATTATATTTGATTATTTTTATTTATATTTACCCCTTTTCCTTATTTTTCCCTATTTGATCTATTTGTTCCTATTTGTATCTATTTTTCCCTATTTCCCTATTTTTCTCTTGTTTTTCATTATTTTTTACTAGTTTTCACTATTCTCCCAATTTTTCCTTTTTTTTCTTCTTATTATGCACCATTTTTCATTATTTTTTTCTATTTTTTCTATTTGTCCCTCTTTTGCTTTATTTTCCATATTTCACTTTATTTTTCCCTATTTTCCGTACCCTTCCCCTTTTTTCCCGATTTTCCTTATTTTCTGCATTTTTCTCTATTTTTACCTCTCGCCCTTCAGAGAAGAGTGGTTGAGTAATCATACTTAAAAATTTGGTAGTAGTTTTAAGGTCCCTAGAATACGATTTGGATAATAGAGAGTTATTAGAGAGTTATTGCAGGACATCTGAAATATACCGTATACCTTACATTGACATCTAAGCATGCGCAGACCTAAACAATTTTTTATAAGGTATAAGGTCATGCACTATTTCTTAGGGATAAGGTTAAACGTTAAACCTTATACGTTATAGGAATTTTTTGTTCTGTCGATGTGTTTTGCTGTTAAATAAAATGTTTTATGGTTAATAACTGACATTTAACCTAACCAATTAAAATTCAGATATATTTAAAAAGGTATTAACATCTAAAATTTCTTCCATGTCTCGCGAAAAAAAATAAAATAATCTAAAAACTCGAGTTACTTTTAACTTTTAACAAAAAACGTGGCCAACGTAACACAAACGAAAATATTTGATAAAGGACAAGTCTAGCGTCTAACCTAACATAGCGTTTAAGGTAAAGATCCTTGCAATAACTCTCTACTTTCGCAATGAAATCTGTATGTATGTGTGTTAGGATGGATATGGTAGTAACGATTACTCAAAAACTACTTAATTAAAAAACTTGAAATTTTGCATACACGATTCTTATACCCTAGATTAGATCTGATTAGATTTTAGGGTCAATCGGACAACCGGAAGTGGCAGTTGCTGAGTGATGACGCAATTACTAAACAAAATGGCATATGTTTTTGAAATAATTAAGTTACAGCTTAAGGCTTAGTACCACTTCGGCCGTTCCCATTTCGGCCGTTAAATAAAAAGGTTGTATTTCGGCCAGCCACCCTTTTTGACATACAAACAGTTAAAAAATGTCAAAATTTGAAACTTTAACATTAAATATCTGAAAGAGTTTTTTTTCAATTTTTTACAATTTTTTTACAATCTTCCAATTTTTTTCAATTTTTTTTTCAAATTTTCTTTGGCTTTTTAATAGTTTTTGAGATTTTTTGCTTTTTTTTCAAATTTTTGAGGTTTTTTTAGATATTCGGAGGTTTTTTGAGTTTTCTTGAGGTTTTTTGAGATTCTTTGGGACTATTTGGATTTTTTTAAGAATATATAGATTTTTTGAGAATTTTTTTAAGTGTTTTAAGATTTTTTGACATTTCTTGAGTTTTTTTGTGATTTTTTAATATTTAGATTTTTTGAAATTTTTTTGAAATTCATAATAGTTTTTTGAGGTTCTTTGAATCTTTTGAGATTCTTTGAGGATTTTTAGAGATTTTTAAAATTTGTTTTAAGATTTTTTGAGTTTTTTTGAGATTTTATTTTTTTTGAGGTTTTTGAGATTTTTTTCAGATTTTATTTTTGAAATTTTTAAGAATTTTTGAGATGTTCGGAGATTTTTTGAGTTTTCTTGAGGTTTCTTGAGATTTTTAGAGTTTACTGAGATTTTTTGAGAATTTTTTGAAGTGTTAAGATTTTTTTGAGATTTCTTGAGTTTTTTTGTGATTTTTTGAATTTTTTTTTGAAATTCATATTTGTTTTTTGAGACACATATCTTTGAATCTTTTGAGATTCTTTGAGAATTTTTAGAGATTTTTAAATTTGTTTTTAAGAATTTAAAGAATTTTTGAGATTGTTTGAGATTTTTGAGGTTTTTTGAGATTTTATATTTTTTGATTTTTTTGAGATTTTTTCAGGATTTTATTTTTGAAAACTTTTTAAGGATTTTTGAGATATTCGGAGATTTTTTGAGAATTTTTTGAGATATTCGGAGATTTTTTGAGATTTATTTGAGATATCTTCAGTTTTTTAATATTTTTAAAGATTTTTTGAAATTTTTTTGAAATTCATTTTAGTTTTTTGAGACTCTTTGAATCCTTTGAGATTCTTTGAGAATTTTTAGAGGTTTTTAAATTTTTTTGAGTTTTTTTTGAAGTCGTAAAAGAATTTTTGAGATTGTTTGAGTTTTTTGAGGTTTTTTGAGATTTTATATTTTTTGATTTTTGAGGTTTTTTAAGATTTCTTCAGATTTAATTTTTGAAAATTTTTAAGGATTTGTGAGTTTTTGAGATTTTTTGACTTCTTTGAATTTTTAGAGAGTTTTTGATCAAATTTTTGAGTTTTTGAGATATGTACTATTTTGAATTTTGATTCAATGTTTTAATTTTTTTGAGATTCTCTGAATTTTTAGATTTTTGAAAATTTTTTACAGATTTTTGAGATTTCTTGATGATTTTTTATGGTTTTGAGGTATTTTACCTTTTTGAGATTTTTGAAATTTTTAATTTTTGAGATTTATTGAAATTTGTTGAGATATGAGATTTTTTGAGTTTTTACTTTCCCGACCCACCTAAAGTATTGTGAACGAGCTTAAAAAAAAATTCGAGATAAAGATGGAAATATCCATTTTGAGGTCACCTGAGATGATTAATACCATTTCCAGATGGAAGTCCGCCTGTATGTGTATATTCTTCCACGATAGAGGCCACACGTTTAATCAGATTGATCTGAAATTTGGTATATGGGTTTGGGTTACCCGTCGGAAGAACCCATTCTGTCAAACGGAAGGGTCACTATCTAAAATTGGCAGATGCAATATGTCACGGAATTTGACTTGTAATATGTCAATTGAAACCCCTTGAAAAAGTCAATTCAGAACAGTCAAAATTATTTTTCCAACTGTCAACTGTCAAAAATAAAAAATGTCAAAATTTTAAACTTTAACATTAAATATCTGAAAAAGTATTTTTCATTTTTATTTACTTCAAGTTGATACAACTTGTAGGTTATTTCTTCTTCTTTTTTAATTTGTGATCTCGTACTGTATTAAGTTCTACTAGTGGTCTGTTACTTTTTTCCTTTCCTGTTATTTTCTATCACGTCAAATTCAATTCTCTTTCAATTTTCGGCTGCGGGGGCTTTGCGAACGGTGGGATTTGCGAACATATACCTGGCTTACCCTCGATCACTTTATGGAGACCGTGGGTTTTGCGAACACTGCAGGTAATTTGTGACTTTTGTATTTTTGTATTTTAATAAAACAGCAAAATATTGCAGATTTATTAGTGGCAGAGAGTGTTAACGTTATAAAAATAATTGTATAATTACCGAGATATTTACATTTTAAAACAACCCTGCGCACTCATTTTATTTTTAACATTTTTGCAATCCTGTCTTTTATCATCAAACTTCATTATTATTTAATATTTATATGATAATTATTTATTATTAAGCAAACAGTTCTCAGATAAAAAATTTACTTTCGATGAAATTACCCTTAAATGTCATTATGAGATCGGTGTTTTTTTCAGTCAGCAATTATCCTGTTTATGACTTAGTAAATCCGAAAATCCTGTTCATAAACCCATTCATGTAAATTTATTTCTCATTTTCATTAATGAGGAAATTTTAATCTTTCTTTGAATTTGATAATTATATGTTCTTATATTATTTTTGTGGTAAATTATATGTTCTTATATTATTTTTGTGGTAAATTATATTTATAGGGTACCTACATGTGTCCGCTCGAAAAAAAAGCTGTTATAAAAAAATTATTTCGTTAACATTTATTATAAAGTTCCTTAATCATTTAGGTAAATCAAAAATCATTTTATTTATTGCCGTTTTAGCCATTCAATCATCGTTTATTAGTAATATTTATCTTTTAACATTATTAAATATTGATTTAATAACATCCTAATCTTAAGGGTGTTCGCAAATCCCACGGAAAGGGTCTGTTCGCAAATCCCACGTTCGCAAGTCCCACGGAGCCTAATTTTCAAAATATTTTATGTGATATGACTTTGAGTTTATTATTATTCTTTAAAATATTTTTAAATTTGTATATAATATATTTGCCGAAAAAAGGCAAGTTACAAAATTAAAAATATTTTCTTTTGACCGATTTTATTATAATCAAATAGTCAAACGGTTCTCGAGATATGAATTTTAATGTGTGTATTTAGTCGAAGCGGTATAAAATATATCAAATCCAAAAAACAAATAAATATTTACAAGTTTCTTGGCCGATTTTAAAGATGTTTTTACTTTATAATAGTCCTTGATAATTTTTTACAAATTTTAGTGGTGTATAGAAACATTTTTGACATCGTTGCCATTGTTGCCAAATGTATTAACTAAATTGCCTAAAAATTTAACTGTGATGGCATATTTTTATTTATTGTTTGTTTTAACCTGTATTTTAAATAAATATGTATATGTCAGCCACACTGTAAATATTGATCTTTAACCTTTTTGCCATTGTTTGAAGTCGAAAAAAATAAATAAAATTTAAATTATAAGGTAAACGCCTTGAAATTAAATGCAAGCCATTAACAAAAATAAGTACTTTTAAATTAAAACCTGCTATCAACAAATTTTACATACCTTGTAAATTCTTTTACAATACAGTTAATTCGAAAATAATGTTAGGTCTGGATCCTTTAAGTTGTACTTTCGTAATTGGTTTTAAATTGTTCCAGGTATGAGTAAGGTTGAAATGATGTAGCCCTAAGTATAAGATTAAGAAAACTTTAATTTTGTTATCAATTTTACCGTTAGCTTCATAAATTATTTTTTATTTCTTTCAAAATTTTTCATTTTTCTTCTACAATGAAAAATTCTCTAGTAACTGAAAATTTTATCAGAGATCGTTAATCCATTTTCACTCATTGTGAAAGTAAAGGAATTCCCGAAGGTAAATGTACTAAACAGAATAATTAATTCTAATTACATTCACTTTACAGGGTTGGGCTTACATTTGTTATTTTAATTTTAAAAAGTACAGTCAGATATTCTACCAGAGCTTACAGAAAGATAATCAAACTGTTATATTGTGTTTATCATCACGGAAAGAAGTTGAGAACTATCAAAGCGTTAAATAAACACAAAATACGAAAATAAACAAACGGCAACACCGCAAGCGCCTAGAGGATAATGTCGAAAGGTGCAGTAAAAATTGATTAAAAAAATCATTAATAAAATCGACTAAAATATCTTAAATCAATTTAAATCGAAAATGATCGTGTAAAAAATTATTTTTTTAAATGAATTGTTTAATCTCAACTTTTGACTCCCTAAAATCAATTGAAAAATCGATTTTTTAATCTTAAGTTTCTTCGCACAAAAATCGTTTTTTTATGAGATCTCTTTTAACTTTGAATCGGGCCATAATCACAAATCTAGTCCGCTATCTTGAATATATCAATTTTGTCAAAAAAAAATCATAATTCCAAAAACCACCACGTACTAATTTTTAATAGATTCCCATTATAATCACAAATCTAGTACGCCATCTTTAATGTATCAATTTTGACAAAAAGAATCATAATCTCAAACTCCAAAAAACCCCACGCACCTATTTTGAATATAACCGGACTATTATCCCAAATCTAATCCACCATCTTGAATGTATTAGTTTTGACAAAAATGATCATAATCTCTGACCTCAAAAAACCCACGTAAAAATTTTAAATAGAATCGGACCATAATCACCAATCTAGTCCGCCATCTTGAATGTATCAATTTTAACAAAAAGAATCATAACCTCCAAAAACACCCACTTATCAATTTCGAATAGAATTGAACCATAATTACAAATCTAGTCCGTCTTCTTGAATACATTAGTTTTTAACAAAAAAATCATAATCTCTGACCTCAAAAACCCCCACGTACCAATTTAGAATATAATCGGACCATAATCATAAATCTAGTCCGCCATCTTGAATGTATAAATTTTTGGCAAAAATTCATAAACCCAGACTCCAAAAATCCCCACGCCATCTTGAATGTATCAATTTTGACAAAAAGAATGATAATCAAAAACCCCCACTCACCAATTTTGAATTTACCGGACCATTATTCCAAATCTAGTTCGCGCCATCTTGAATGTATTAGTTTTAACAAAAAAATCATAATCTCCGACCTCAAAAACCCCCACGTACCAATTTAGAATATAATCGGACCATAATCATAAATCTAGTCCGCCATCTTGAACGTATAAATTTTTGGCAAAAAATCATAATCTCCTACTCCAAAACCACGTATCAATTTCTAATAGAATCGGACCATAATCACAAATCTAGTCCGCCATCTTGAATGTATAAATTTTTGGCAAAAAGTCATAATCTCAGACTCCAAAAATCCCCACGCCATATTGAATGTATCAATTTTGACAAAAAGAATAATAATCAAAAACCCCCACTCACCAATTTTGAATTTACCGGACCATTATTCCAAATCTAGTTCGCGCCATCTTATCTTGAATGTATTAGTTTTAACAAAAAAATCATAATCTCCGACCTCAAAAACCCCCACGTACCAATTTTGAATAGAATCGGACCATAATCTCAGACTCCAAAAATCCCCACGCCATCTTGAATGTATCAATTTTGACAAAAAGAATGATATTCAAAAACCCCCACTCACCAATTTTGAATTTACCGGACCATTATTCCAAATCTAGTTCGCGCCATCTTGAATGTATTAGTTTTAACAAAAAAATCATAATCTCCGACCTCAAAAACCCCCACGTACCAATTTTGAATAGAATCGGACCATAATCTCAGACTCCAAAAATCCCCACGCTATCTTGAATGTATCAATTTTGACAAAAAGAATGATATTCAAAAACCCCCACTCACCAATTTTGAATTTACCGGACCATTATTCCAAATCTAGTTCGCGCCATCTTGAATGTATTAGTTTTAACAAAAAAATCATAATCTCCGACCTCAAAAACCCCCACGTACCAATTTTGAATAGAATCGGACCATAATCTCAGACTCCAAAAATCCCCACGCTATCTTGAATGTATCAATTTTGACAAAAAGAATGATATTCAAAAACCCCCACTCACCAATTTTGAATTTACCGGACCATTATTCCAAATCTAGTTCGCGCCATCTTGAATGTATTAGTTTTAACAAAAAAATCATAATCTCCGACCTCAAAAACCCCCCAAGTACCAATTTTGAATAGAATCGGACCATAATCACAAATCTAGTCCGCCATATTTTATGTATTAATTTTGACAAAAAAAATCTCCGGCTCCAAAAACCCCCACATAACAATTGGGACCATAATCATAAATTTCGTCCGCCATCTTGCATTCGCCATTTTTCTTAACAAAAATTTTATGTCTTGTCATTAGAACTGAATAAGCATGTAAAATATGTATATAAAACAAGTAGGTAATTAATTTTTATTGTTTGAGAAACAATAAAATAGTTAAATATTCTTAGAAAAATAAATACGTTCGTGACGTATTATTTACGTTATTACGCTGCAATAGACCAAGCAAACTGTTTTTCAATGTAGATTGATAAATATTTGTTTACAAAAACATGTTTTGGATATCTTTTGAAATGCTTGTTTACTGGTTTTGTACATCTATATTGTTAAATGTCTAAACCAAAAATATTATCATTTTAAAATAATTTTCCGATATTTTTATAATACTAGGTACGTAGCAAGGACGTAGATATTTTTTTCTTTGGGGGGTAATCAAACTCTTGGACAAATATGTTTGCCCGTTTCCACATTTTTTATATTTTATTTTTTCTTTTCGTACTATTTTTTGATATCCCCCATATCTACGCCCTTGGTAGGTAGGTAAGAACTGGTAAAAATTATAACGTATACCCTATTAAAATAAAAATATGATATATCTGTACAAAATAACACATTAAAGTTCAAAAAGATAAGATCATAAAATGCGTAAAAGTAAAAAAAATATTACTAACACACGTACGTAAGCATATAAATTCGTGTTAAAATGTTAATAATATTTATGATTAATATGTATTGATATTAATTATTTATGTAGGTACATGAATAATATTTTAAAAGTTATTTTGGATACAAAGCACTGAAAAACAATAAACGTCCTTGGCTAGATTAATGCCCTCGCGTCCAAAGTCTTTGTCCCTATTAAAATAATCGCGAACACCCCAAATAATACCCAAAACAAGGAACAGTTCTGTGAAAAGAAAAAAAAATTGTCGCCCCTCTATATCCACCTTAATCTAAGCCATAACAGTTACAAGGCAACTTTCCAAGTACGTCCGCCATGATGATTACGGTCCGATTTTTAAAGCTCCGTCTCGCTCCCACTCGTTGAATGCCATCTCTATTCTCCTACTCTCCCACCATCGAGCATGTCCGAGGCGAGCAGCAATCGCCGAATCGAGCATCTTCGATTCGATATCAGTCTGAAATTGAATCACGTAGAGAGAAGGTGAAAATCGGGAGTTTATAGTGTTATTTTTTTTTGCTGATTTTCTATTTGTTGTAGTTTGTCAGTTCGTTTGTTGACCGCATGTTCGATATTTGTGACTTGTTTTAGATTATTTCTAAATTGCGTATATACGAAAATAAAATAAGTGAAGTGATTTGTCTGTCAATGGCGCTGGAGTAACCTACTTCGACATATTTTGAACAGATTCCAATAGTTAACACTCGAATAGGTGTACGGGAAAATGTGGAAAGTGTTCTAGTATTAGTTATGAACAGCTGATAGGTTGGAAAAAATCATTACAAGGGCGTAATTTCGAAATTTCTTCGTCAATCAAGGTGAGTGCGTTTCACAACGTGTCTTGAAATATCTTTGTGCGCATTATTTTGGATTGTTCTGTGATCTTTTGTGTATTCTACAACTGTCGTCTGTTAGTTTTGCATTGTTCTATTGCTGATTAATAACTCCGCAAAGCATAGTGACGTACGTTTTAGCTGCAATGTCGTGGTCGTGATAACAATCGCATCGTGGCGTCACAGAAATGAACGGAAATACCAAAGCAGATCGCAATTACTCATACCTACACGAAGTTCCACCTCTATAGAAATGCCAGTTTGTCGATACCGTTCTTTCGAAATTCTCTTTTCTTTAATTCAAGAAAGCGACCTTGTGCGTTCATTATCTATCAGATTCCGTTTTATAGGAATACTTTGATTTTTTTAAATCCACCCATTTCTGTAATTACGAGTGCAGATGACGTCACTTTGTACATCATCAACTTAAGTACCTAGTAATTATTATTTAATTTTTAACTATTATTTATACACTAACAAATACCTAGTTTTTTTTGCTTGGTAGGGGAAGATGATGCGGTTTGGTATTTAATTTTACAATTTTATTATCGCGAAATCACGGTAAATTCTAAAAAAAAAATGTTTTTAATAATTTTTGACTCTACCAACAGTTTTTCAATTCCAATATACAACTTTGTGCCTAATTTCTCAGATGTTTTGTAGAATTTTAGTACCAAAAAGTCCTCAATAATCAATTATCCGACCATGTTTTCCCCAAAAAATGTTTTTAATAATTTTTGACTATACCTACCAATCATTTTTCTATTCCAAAATACAACTTTGTACTTAATTTGAAGTTTCTCATACTTATCCGATCAAATTTTCCCAGGACAATTTTCCAAAAAAATGTTTTTTAATACTTTTTGACTAGGTATAGTAATCGTTTTCTATTCCAAAATACAACTTTGTGCCTAATTTCAAGTTTCTCAGATTTTTTGTAGAATTTTAGTTTAAAAAGTCCTTAATAATCAATTATCTGACCACATTTTCCCCGGAAAATTCACCAAAAAAAAAATGTTAATAATTTATGACCATGCCAATCATTTTCCATTCCAAAATACAACATTGTTCCTAATTTCAAGTTTCTCATATTTTTTGTAAAATGTTAGTGCCAAAAAGTCCTCAATCGATTATCCGATCAAATTTTCCCCGGAAAATATTCCAAAAAATATTTTAATAATTTTTGACCATGCCAATCATTTTTCCATTCCAAAATACAACTAATTTCAAGTTTCTCATATTTTTTGTACAATTTTAGTGCCAAAAAGTCCTCAATAGTCGATTATCCAATCAGATTTTCCCCGGAAAATTATCCAAAAAATGTTTTAGTAATTTTTGACCATGCCAATTATTTTCCATTCCAAAATACAACTTTGTGCCTAATTTCAAGTTTCTCAGATTTTTTTATAGAATTTTAGTGATAAAAAATCCTCAATAATCAATTTTCCGACCAAATTTTCCCCGGAAAATTCTCAAAAAAAATGTTTTTAATAATTTTCAAAATACGCTTTGTAATTTTAAGTTTCTCAGTTTTTTTTTTAAATTTTTGTTTCAAAAATCCTTAATAATTAGTTATTCGATGAAATTTTTGCTGAAAAATTATCAAAAAATGTTTTTAATATGTGTTTGTTATAAAAATTTTGATTGATTATATTTTGATCCCAAAAAGCGGTTTTCTATTAAATGTTTCAATTAGTTAATATGGCATTATTGTTCTGTTTATGAAATCAGCCGTAAGTAAATTTTTATTTTTTGTGTACATTTTTTTAATAGAAAAAATATGAGAAGCACAAAGTTATATTTATTATAATTAATTTTTTTTTATATTAATTGTCTTTAAAATTAAATAATAGTTTGTTTAATATAAAGAAAATTTTCGATAATATTTTTTTAAATATGAATTTTTTTGTGTAATTTTTGAATTTTTTATTTAATTTTTTCAATATTTTTTATTTCTGTAATTTTCTTTGTGATCTTATACGACACAAAAATGTACACCTTTTTATAGACATATTAAATTTATCGTCAATTTATGGTCACAAATTCCAGCAAACAAAGATGATAGTCAAATACCGTGACTCCGTTAGTCTCAAAGCGAATTTGATTGTTAACAATGAAATTTCAGCAGCTTTTATATTCTTTTATCCTTCGCGATTCACTTAAACCGTCCACGTGTATAAATAATAGGGACTTTCCACATTTATAATAATTTAAATTCAAACGGTTACCCATTATCCCAAATGTGGTCTATTAATGAAGTAATAAAATTTCAAGTCGAGTACCACAAATTTTATTATTAAAATGAAGAAGATTGACGACTAGTTTCGGCAACAAGCCATCATCAGGCCTAAGAACTGTTGTATTCTAGGTCTGATGATGTCTTGTTACCGAAACTAGTCACCAATTTTAGTTTTCACATGTCTTTATTGCTCGTACATGTCCTACAATGCTAATTTTTGGCAAAAGTCCTGAAGAAATCATAATTTATAACGTTGGATGCTAAAAAAACTTAATTTACTTAGAAAATAAAAATTTGGCAAGCTTTGGTTATTATTTTAAAAACCAGAACATTATGAAATTTTGGCCACTATGTTTAATAAATATTAATGCAATAATAGAAAACCATTTGGAATTTATCAAAAATGTTGCCAAGTGAAAGTATTTTTTTGCTTTCATTAATATTTTTCTAAATTCTGAAATTCTATTTAATAAAAATTTCATTTGGCATAAATATTTCTTTACAAACCAATAATCGTGATGATTTGGTTATTTAATTCAAAATTTCGTGTAATGCTAAATAACGAAACTATTCCTTTTTCCAAATAAAAAGCTATATATATATATTTTAAATTTATACATTTATGTAATCATAATTAGATCCACACCTGAGAAATATAAATTATCGAAAACTAATATTTACCTTAGTGCGAAGAATGTTTTCATAAAAAATTGTACGAATAATCTCAAGCATATATCACTGTCCAGGAAAAAACCTAACATTAAACACATTTTTCTTACTTTATAATGTCGACATTTTTTGAGTAAAATTGTGACCTATGACGTTTAGAATTGTCTTTGTTGTCTTATTTGCGCATGTATTGCTAACTTCACATCATTTGTCATAGCAGAACCAAGAAAGCGATGTTGCCATATATATGTATAAAATAAAAATTTGGCTAATCAGTAAAATCATTGACATATACTCATGGACGTGCCCAACTCGTACATCGTTGTAGTATTTTTTTGCTGATCCTAACTATAAGTTACTGTTTGGAGAGAAATAGAGATTGACCGAACCATCGTTTCATCTCTTACTCTCGAAATAGTACAATTCTCACCGCTGGGCATGCCCATGAGTATATGTCAATGAGTAAAATGAAACAAACCTTTTCTTGGTAGTTTTCTGATTCGTTATTCAGACAACGCCATGGATAATGCAAACGAGTAACTATATTTTACAGCACAATATTTTTTATATTTTTGAAGAAAAAATAAAAACGTGCAATAAAAATCAATTACTTTAAACCAAAAATTTCTAATTTAAGACATTTAATACAATTTGGCAACGTCCTGTAAGTCATTGTGATTTATTTAAACAAAACAAAAGTCTATAATGTTTAATTTTGTTTAGAAAGTGATATTTACACCATGTAGATGTTTTTATACCAATTTATGTGAAAATCGAAGAATTTTGTAAATGCTCAACATTTACCCTTTGTGTCATTTCCGACTGTACAGTAGGTGAAACGTGTTACCCACTGATTTTCAAAAATGTTGAAAAAAAAGTGTCCAATTATGTGCACATAATGGGGACGTGTGGTGCGGTAGCTACAGCAAATTCATTTGTAATATATGAAAATCTACTTAAAATTATTCTTAAAAATAGGCTTGGTTAACTTTGAAACACTACGATTACTAAGAAATACATTTTCAAAATTTCCAAGTGATGTCAGCTACATTAATTTGTTTAAAGTCATGTAGATGGCATGACAAGGTATAATTTACAGTTATCTGTAGAGTATTACTAACCCAAATAGCCTTAGCCGCTTAGACCATTAACAAAAGAAGAATAAAAAAGCGAAACACAGGCGACATATAAACATTAAAATAATAGGTTATGTTATACTGAAATGTCATAAATAAAACGCTGTGCCTAGCAGTACATCGGATGTACGCATTTATTTTGTACTTTGGCCGTTCACTGCGTTTTAGGGTTTACAAAGTAAAGTATGTTGGCGCATTTGCTTGATAAGCTTGATAATATTTCTGTAACGTTGTTATAAGTATATGGTTTCGGTGTAAAAGGGCCGGAGTTTCATCCTACTACGGCCCTTTTAGAGTTTTAGAAGAAAAAAAAAACTCTTATAAAATGGTTTTGTCCGTCTGTTAGCCTGATTCAACTCGATGACGGTGAGAGATAGAGACAAACGGACAACGGCAATCGATTCAGCATCGTTACAAACCCAAAAAATGGTATTAATCTTTGACTTATTTTTACTTTCCTCTGTTACTTATACCATATATATATACTGTAATATATAAGGTATATCCCTATACAGACTTTATTTTCGTAAATTACGGCAAAATATTGTCGTTTTTCACTTGTTTTTTTTTATGTTTTAATATTTTTTTTAGCTTCATAAAAACCACATAAAAATAGTGATTGTTAACTGGTTTGATTTGTATTTTTTCTCCAAAATTAATGATTATTAGATTTCGCTTTTTAACTTCTTAAAATCTACATAAAAATAGTGACATGGTAACTAGTTTGATTTATACAGTAAAGTGTCTTTTTTTCTCAAAGTTCGAGAAGTAAAAAATTAGGTAGTTTATTTTATTTTCCGATGTATTATATAAACAAGTACATCCGATTTACTGCTAGTCACGGCGAAAATAAAAACAATACAATTTTCTTCTTTTCCCATATTTACATCTGGCCTCTATTTGATAAGCAATGCAATTCGTATATACTGCCATCTCTTAACCGTATTATCAATTAATGTAGATATTTTTAATTTTTTTTTTTTAAATATAATAGAGGTTTAAAAAAATTATAAAAATTTTTGTAGGCATATTTGATAACAGACTTTTAAGGTCCTAATTTAAAAATTTTACATAATACGTCCCCATTACGACGCTAGCCATGTTCGTGGGTCCCATTCTGAACCGATTCCGAACTAATTCATAACTGACTTAGAGCGCATGCCTAATTATGAACTGATTCTGGATTGGATTATTAAAACAGATTGCCGTTTGCTACACCCTACACTACCCTACACCACTCAACACAAAACAAAATAGTTCTTTGTTCTTTGTGTAATTGCACGTGTTGCACACAACATTTTTTCTACGATCGAAATAAATATGACATTTTTATGTTTTCAAAAAAATAAAATTTGAACTGACAATTTGAAATTAATTGCAGAAACTATCGCAATCAATCTCACAGTGACAGTTCAGGCTACATCCATAGGTCAAATCGGTAGACATGAAACGATTTTGATTAATCAAACGGATTTCTATTTATAAAATGACCACTAAAATTTGCTTGTTGATCGTTTGTGATCTTATTTGAGATTGAATCACGGATAATTTAAATAATTTAGGTAATATTATTATAAGTAGCTATATAGATACTTCGCTTTATGTAAATTCATCAAAACAAAATGTATTCCTGAGTGAGAGTCCCTATGGTCTAGTGGCACAGATACCGGGCTCCAACCCAGGCGTCGAATTTTTTTTTATTTTTATTTACTGAGAAATTGACAATTCAAAATTTACTTTTATGCACTAGTGCACAAAAGTTATACTTTTAACACGGTAGATAGTGCAAAAAGTGGTCACTTTTTGCACGATCGTAGAAAAACAGTTTGATTGTATATCGTATTATTTTTTACAATTATTTCTCTATGCACAAAAACCAAAAATCAATAAACAAATACAGTTGACAACTAAGTTTAAGAATTAAGATCGATATTGCGCACGAGCAGTCGACCCGAACTTTCAGTACTAACAAAAATGCAAGGACTACTAGAATCGATTCTGAATCAATAATGAACCAGTTCAATGTGATCCGTGTAATTTAAATTTTTTAAAAACATCGTTGCCTTCGAGCACAAAATTTGATTTTTTGGTACACAAAAAGAACGTAATTGGACAATTTTTTTTTCAACGTTTTTGAAAACCGGGGGTGTAGCACGTTTCACCTTTTACAATTGGAAAACTATATTCGAGAAAGAAAATCCAATGATTCTATAAACGTTTATAATCATACATTATTTCATTTGTACAAGAAAGGTATACAAAATGATACAACTGTAAAAATAATCAAAGTATTAAATAATCATAAAAATTTAAACTTATACTCACTTTTTTCAGTGATACTCAGTGTTAATATACAAAATATAACCACATTCATATAATCAAAAATCATTCAAAAATAAATAATTAAGGTTAAGAATTTTAATTTAATCAAACTTGTTTGTGCTGTATTGAAATAATAATATAGGTGTAAAATAGGCAACATACCAAATTTTTAGGAATAATTATTGGTTGCAAATTATTATTACAGTAATTGAATAATAAATTATTACAAAGAAAGAAAAAGTAAAATATAATCAAAATTAATCACACCCTGAGAATAAGTATAAATTAATAAAAAATACATATTCAAAATAATAAAATTTGCAAGTCATGAAAAATAATAATAAAAATCTGGACTGGTTTCAATTCTATGAAAATTTTTGAAAATACGATATTTGAATGTATTTCATGTAAAAAAATTAAAGTTGTATTGTCTTGCGTTAATAGTACATCATCAGGTTACTCGTGCTACACCTCGATTTTCAAAAATATTTCAATTGTCTCAAAAATCTTTACAAAAAATCTTCCTCTGACAAATAACCCTAAATAATACTAATTTATTTTATCATGAATTTTTCTATATGCTCTAACTTCTTAAGGAAGCTATTTTATGCTTTCATTCTTATAGTACCTTATTATTATATAGCCAATCTTTCAACCAACGCTCTGTATATCTAATTACACTAATATTGAAATAGCTTAATTTAAACGAGAATTGTGATGAACGGAATTTACTGTCTACCGTCACATATCCCATTAATTCTTCTGGGAAAATTTTACTTTTTGTCTGTAAGTAATTGTTTTTTAATTGAATATTCGGATTATCCGGATACTTTAGTAAATTTATTGAGACAGTTAAGCCGTTAATCTGTATGTCTTCATTATATAACAATTTTAGTATAATTCATTTATAATAATTTTTAATTTCAACTTCTTATATATAATTGGATGATGATGCTATTTTAAACAAAATATTTTTGTAAGGACAAACCATAAATTTTTTTTAAACCGCTTGGAGTGACTAGTACTTTAGTCCCGCTTTTACTCCCTTGGTACTAAGATTGTGAATCCGAAGGAAATAAAATTTTTTAGTACCGCAAATAAAAAACAATTAAAACCGTGTTTATTCTAATTTAATTCAGAACTGTCAAATACTTCCACAAAGGAGTATAGGGGATAATTTTCGGTAGTACAGTCTTCAATTTTCTTTTCTCCAACACCATTTTACGTTATCGTCTTAATCTTTTTCACATATTTTTTTATGATTTCATAATATTTCAAATTAAAACACCATAAGTAAAACTCTTATCTTTAGACAAGATGATACAGCAAAGTGAATTAAATAAAATCCACAAAACATAAAACATTTAAACTAAAAACTAAATGACAGGTTGTATAGCGTAGAACCTTTTTTTTCTTCTTTTTTCTCGATTTTTTGACAAATTTTAATATTCTCAAATTTGTAATTTATTTTTATATTTTGAAGGTAAATAATTATTTGAATTTTAAGGGGGCTAGGGTCTCGCGGTGTATAAAATAGGACTAAAGTGTCTTTTAATCCCGCAGGGGATTAAAAGATGCTCTTTAGTCCCTTGGTATATAATATACTATTAATTATTGTGAGCATATGTACTAGAACAAAGATATTTTCAATATTTAGATAGTAATGGAGGCTGCGGCGGGATTTATTTGCAAATAACTTTTTTTAATCTCAATCTACCTACTTATATCTCCATAGAATTATGGCATTTCCTGTTTTATTTAATTTAATACATATACTTAAAACTGTTTTGGCATGTCATCGTTAATTAAACAGTTAATAAAACTAATCATAAATGATGTCACGTTAAAAAAGTATTGTACGGAATGATGCTAGAAATCAAAATGACTCATAAGCAGCAAATCGTTATCAATAATTATTAGCTGTTCATTTTTTCAAGAGATGTGACTCAATTTCTGGGAAAATAGAACCATTGTTTGTGATTTCTATAGAAATCAGAAATTTGATATAGCTAATTGAAAATATTCTCAAATCAGAAATTTCTAGAATACTGTTAAAATTTAAGTATTATAAATTACAAAATACAACAAATCATGTTCTTTTTATATATTTAAAATATATACGCTGGAAAATTATTATTAAAAAAACAGACAAAAAATCAATAATAATTAAGAATGATGATAAGAAATAAATAAAAAAAACTTTTGACGCCACTATGACATTATCCTCATTCTAATTTTCGACAAGAAATCTTGAGATTATATATAAAAAGGATCAAAAGATGGTGGAGGACATCAATTAATTAAATTCCTGGTAAATTTTCGTTTTCATTGATTTTGTCACAAATGGTATATAATCAATTAAAACCATTTTACCTGACAATTTTTATTAATCTGCAAAAAACGTTGAGATTTTAGCTTTGTTTAAATGTTTTATTATACTGCTGTCTTGTTCAGATTCTACGTTTTTATTTTATGTTTCTTATATTTTATTTTCAGTATTTATATGTGTATTATATTATTCCTGTACTGAAGAAATATATAAAAAAATAGGGTTGTTCAGGGACCCCGTCTAGCAGGTGAAATCCAAAAACACGTTTTTAGAAAAATCAACAAACAAAATTGGATTAACATTCATTATGATTTTCAATTTCGCTATTTATAAAGCTGTGACATTGAATCTACACCTTTAAAATAAATTCTAAAATACAAATCAAGTTGCTATTTACATTCTGAAAAGTTACATAATATTTTATAACGAGGATATTTTAACTGTTGTGGATTAATTTCCGATTTCTTTTGCCAAACTGTTATGTGGATGCAGTAACCGGAAGTATATCGAAAACTTGGAACCGGTTTATTTTGAGCTGATAAAAATAAATGTTTGCAAATTCAAAACTTGGCACAGGACTTGTTTTTTTTTTTAAGAAAAGTATGTGTTTTTTATTCGCTGACTAAGTACTAAAATTATAGAAAGAAAAATTGTGTCTGTAATGTGTAGAATGCTGTTCGAATTTTTAACTGATATTGCAGACAAAGAATCGTCGATAATATTTTGAAACTATAAAAATCATTACAAATTTCATTGCTATTTTTTAGATATTTAACAATGAATATGACAATTTTCTGTTTAAACCAATGAGGTTAAAATTATCAGGTTTTTAACACAATTTTAAATATCGGTTTATTAATCAAAAGTAAAATTTTATACCATAAAAATATCCTAAAAAAATTAAGTCTTGTAATAAAAATGTACCTTGAATTGTTAACATATTTCATCCAAGTTAAATAAAATGTAAATGTATAAATGAAAATTCTGAATTAAATAGATCAACAAAAATATAAAAAAATATTGATTATTTTTAAACCAGTCATAATTTATTAAAAATCTCCAAAATATGTATTTAAATATACTTAATTAGTTGGTGATATTTAAGCGTGCCTTGATTTATTCATAGTTTAATCAATAAATTTTATTATATTCTTTGTGCGTTATTCTAGTGGTAAACAGTCAACAATATTTTCTTTCTACATCCACATGGATATTGTCGCATATTCTACGCACACTTTACAGAATGTATATGTAGGCAATATCAGTCTGTTGAATGGATATAATTTCATTAGCGTGAGGTATGAAATCCACCAAACAGAATCCACATTTAGTAACCAACCACCTATTTTTTTAATTTTAAATAACCTGTCATATCAACTGTCAGAATTTTTTATACTAATGACAGAAACATATTTGTAAAAATGAGTAATTCCTTAATAAATGGTACTTCACCAGATATTCATTTAACCTTAAAGATGTAATAATAATAATATTATTACCCCAAAAATCAAAAACTAAATATGAATATGATCTACTTAAAAATATAAGGTGCCTATTAGTTTTTTATTTTATAATAAATCCGTGATAGCCCAGTGCTAACGCTCTCGCTTTCGGATACGAAGGTCGCCGGTTATAATATTTTTTAGTTTTTCATTTAGTAACCCACTAATGAAAAAATGTACTGTTCAACTAGTGTGTATTATCCATATCCTACTCGAACGATTGAGCTTACGGCGTCGTGCTCAAATTTCGCACGCGTGCGATATGGCTATCATATCCACACTTGTTTCACATACTACTATTATTTTGTCATTTAATTACATGAACACTCAGTAATTTTATCATTACGTGAATCAATTATTTAATATTTAGGCATTCTAATCATAAATATTGTACTGATATACATTATTTACCTCATAATTCTATAAAAAAATAACCTTACAAATATAAATAAAACTAATGTTGTACATGCCCTGCTATTCCATTTCTTCTTTAATCTCCTGTACAATTTTCATTTCTCTATTTTGACTTGCTATTTCTTCTTAATACTTCTTAACTTGATTTCCTGGTCTCAGCTTCTTAATTTTTATATTCTCCCTAACGTGTTTTTATTGTTTTTACCTCTCGCCCTTCAGATAAGAGAGGTATAGGAATCATGCTAAAAATTGGGTAGTGAGTTTTCAATGGATAAACACGTTTTGGGGTCCCTAGAATACGATTTTGATATTTTCGCGATGATGTCTGTGTGTGTTAGTGTGTTAGTGTGTGTGTGTGTGTTTGGATGGATGTTGTAGTAACGATAACTCAAAAACTACTAAATAAAAAAAATTGAAATTTTGCATACAGGATTCTGATACACTAGATTAGATCTGATTAGATTTTGGTGCCAATCGCACAACCGGAAGTGGCAGTTGCTATGGGTGATGACGCCATTATTATACAAAACGGCAATAAAGTTTTACACATATATTTTGTAAACCCTATAGTTTATTTTCATCTCATTAAAATTTTCGAAACTTTTGCCATTGTTGCCAGATTTACAAAAAAATAATTTTTTTTCATACTTTTTTGTGTCAACCTGTAAATTTTTGATTCAAAAATGGCGAGAGGTTATGTGCTGGCCACATCAGATTTTTTTTAGTTGTCTTCCTATATGCCTTATACTCTTACATATACCATTCCTTATAAAATTTCAATAAATTGACATTCAAACAAGAAACTTTTTTTTTCAAATTTGACAAATCTTGTTTATTATTTTTTTCTTTCCCAAAACGAATTTTTTTCTTGATTAATAAAAATAATTTTTTTCAATTACTTTTAGCTATCTTGCCATTTACTTATTAATTCTACAGCAAACATTTCTTTTAATATATAGTATACATTCCCGAATTTAAATTTTTCTATTAAATTATTATACAAATAATAATCATAATTATTATAATAATGATACGTATAATAATAATAATAATAAGATTCTTTACACTCCACAATTGTTGATTTAGAATATATTGTATACCAATTACTATCAATAAATTCTTTAAAATATCCTTTTTAATAATAAATTCAAAATCCTTTCATTACAATATATAAAACAAATGACCCATTAAATCAATAGACTCTGACGCCCCGCGGTTAAAATTGATCATGCAACGTTGCCAAAATAAAATTCAAAACAAAAACAAGATAAACTACCCATTATAAAGCTACACTATATTTAACTGAATATTGTCATCAAAATAAAATGTATCTTTTTTCTCCTACATCATATCAACCCTAAAAATATGGCTGAAAGTAATGTTATGGTCTCTTGGTATGCTGTATCTAGACAAATTTAACTGTCATTCGCATACTTTGACGTTACTCATAAATTTTCTTAAAGCTTCAGTGTAAAAAAAGTCTGAAATCAAGACAACAAACAACGCTAATTTTCAGCACTTGTGACACAATATACTATTCTTTTTTCCTGAAGGTATAGGCACTTATTTGACGCTTGGTTCTCTAGTCCAAGTTGGCAACGTCGCATGATCAATTTTAACCGCGGAGCGTTAGTTTTGTGTCATATATAATAATAATAAGTAATATTTAAATAAATATTGCAATTTTAACGAATTAGAGTAATGCGCAAAAAATATAATGGTATTGCACGAACAATAAAATGTATTGGTCAACCCATAAACAACGCTAATTTAAATTGTCCTATTTAATTAACCAACTAATCGATTCCTAATTACAGTTTTCTCGATATTATTTTCCGAACAAAAAAACTACTGGCATACCTATATAATTTTAGTTACAAAACAACCGACTCAAGGTTAACCAATGCATACAACGATTTAAATTAATATCCCATGATCAATCCCGTGATTTGTAATATACAGGGAGTTCCAAATTGCAATAATGTCTAATTACATCAACATTAAAGATTATATTTTTATTAAAATACTATATTTAATTAATTTGATGAGGATAATAGGGATTATAAAGTAAAGAACCAGACATATATGAAGTTAATTTAGAAATTCAATTTTTATTTCCATTAACAAAAGCAGAGCCGGCTCAAGGGTGGCGCGATTGGGGCTTAATAGTTTATTGATCAAAGAGGGGGCTCGCGCTGAACAGATATTTATTACAAATCTGATATAGGTGGAGAGTTAACACATAGAATGTGTCTACTGAAGTCGGAATCATAATTTTATGCAAAAAAGTTATTATTCATAAAAAGTTGTGCATACAATCATCAGATATCCATTTCTGTTAGTCGTATACGAGGTGTGTCAAAAAATATGATTTATGAATGTGAAATATGCAAGTGAACTATAGTTTATTTGAAAATGCATGATAGCACATTTTTTGTGACAAAGGTCTATATACAGGATTGTTCAAAGCAAAAAAAAACTAAATATTAATACCTTATTGTTATCTGAATTTTCACTAGATTTTAGTATTACCACTCCGAAAAACCTCGAATACAATTCATCATAAAATGTAAATGGGTAAACCCTAAGGGATTAACCAATATTTCTATACTTCAGTGAACATGAAATTACTTTAATATAAAAAATAGTTAATTGTCAATATAATGTACCCACATTTATTTTTATAAAAATAGTGTATACTAGATAGTTAATAATGAAAATACACACAACCAAATTTACATGGAATCATCCCGTATTACTAAAAAAAAAAATATTTTCTTATAAAACACTCATAAGTATTTCGTTTTTAGAAATACGGAGTGATTCCATATAAATTTGTTTGTTTGTATTTCGGGTACTATAGCGTTGTATAAACTTATTATAATTAATATAAATATAGAGTTACTTAAATAAATCGTTTTCTCCAGATAAGGATTCATCATCAGTTTCCTCACTTCCCACAGAAATAATAATTGGTTCTATTGTTCCCTCCATTAGCATATCATGTCTTATAGCGTTTTGCCAATTGTACGGTAAAATTTTTGGTATGGAGTCACATAATTGTTGACGAACATCTTGAAGTTTAAGGGCCGTTTTCACCACCGATTTAAAAAGTAGTTAACTATCTTAAACTCTGTTAAAGAGTGAAACGGATTTCACCAAAACGAAATAACTGGTTTTTGGAGTTAAAAAAACAAACTCCGATTTTGGCCGGTTAAAAGCGTTAAACATAACTTAATCTCATTACATTCTCAAAAACTTTGTTGGTCTATTCTTGTTACGATCGTACCGTATTGGGAACATCAACGTCGATTCAAAGAGTACCTGTCAAAGAATGGCACGTAGAAGAGCGATTTTGCTGTAAGACTTCCTAGGTGGATAAAGGAGAGACAAGATCATTTTTACAACCTTGATAAGGATATCTCCAATAAACCAACTTCTTTGTGCTTTGCGTTTTATGCAACAGGAGGTATGCAAATCACTAAAAAATAGCAAAAAATTAAAAACTGATGGCACAAAATCCCATTAGAGGTTACATCGGTTTGGTTTATAAATATCGACTGTCAATACTGTCGTTTTTCTCTGATTTCTATCAAAAGTACAAAAATTCATACATTTGCAACATTGCCAGTGTTTGCATTTTCTTAAAACTCAGTTTTCATAAACGCAGTTAAGGTAGCACTCACATAGCTTGGTGAAAACAACATGACGTTAACCAAGTTTAATTTCTGCGTTTACACTCAACTTAGTTTCATTAAACTGCGTTTAATTTGCTTCTGGTGAAAATGGCCCTTAATGTTGTATTGTTTCTCGCGACATATCCCTTCATTTGAGCCCAGTGATACGGTGGGAACCTCAACACTTTAACTCGCATGTTCTTTTGCTATTTCAGTCCTGTGTATAATTTGAAACAAATTCTAACAAGCCTCTATCAACACAAATCTTTTATCTCCTCCAATATGAGTGATAATTAAACAGCGACCTTTACCATTTGGAAATTTTAAGTCAGTAGACAAACCTTTAAATGCCTGACGAGCATTTGTAACCCAGTTTATCTTGTAAAATTTTTTTTATAAAATATTTTTGTCTTCTCTTCTTAATTTTCTAATTTCCCTTAAATATTGCCTCCTCTAACAAATAATTTCATGTTTCTCTAGAGCGCAGATTTCCTTTCGTTCTTCTCCCAAACGAAGTCTAATTCATGTAAAGTTTTCCAAAATTTCTCTTAACGTTTTGGGAAAGTTTCGTCTCCACTAATTTCTACTAAAAGTTTATCCAAAGTTTTAGTTTGGACAATTCCACTCATATGTAAATAATGCCATATACTAATACAAAAATGTCAGTTTTCTATCGGATAAATAGGAAGGAACAGAATTGCAAATGGATAAAAAATTTGGATAAATTACGATACCGTAGCAACGCGAGCATTTACTGTTCGTTTGTATATAATAATTGTAATTTTAACAATTATTCTTCTACTTATTGTTCTTTTAGTTTGTTAAATAAAGTTTAATTGAATTGAGTTTTCTATTCATGGGATTGTCTTACCAATTACCACGCGAGCTCAGATTTTGGGCAGGGCATTTTTTAAGTTTCTTTCTCTTATTTATTTTTATTGAAAATTTAACTCGACCTAACAGTCTCTAGATTTTGTCAAATAGGTCTCGTAAAATTGTAAATGAAATAAATACTCGAAATGAAACTTATAAAAAATATCCCGCCAAATCTGAGCTCTAGTGGTATTACTCCCGAATAAATAATGCTAAACATTTTATTTTAGAAATTCTCCGTCACTGATTTAAGCTGTTATATTGGGGTTTACCTACTGGGTCATAAAAATGGTGCTATAATTCATTTTCAAATAAACTATACACTTATGTTTGTCAATATTGAAAGTTGTTATAAGGAAAATTATATATTTATTATAGATTGTTATCAGAATTGAAAACTCCGTTCATTAATTAACCGCAGGTAATTTAACAGCTTTTTATATATTAGAGAGTTATTGCACGACACCAAATTTTTATACCGTATACCTTAGCACTATTTGGTTTAGTGCATGCATATAAATATAAGTTATTGCAAGGATCTTTAGGGTAGACGCTAGACTTGTCCTTTATCAAATATTTTCGTTTGTGTCATGTTGGCCATGTTTTTTGTTAAAAGTTAAAAGTAACTCGAGTTTCTAAATTTTTTTATTTTTTTTCGCGAGACATGGAAGACATTTTAGATGTGCTGATTATTGGTGAACATATGAAGATGTGGAACAGATCCTTTTAATTGCATCAAGCTCTGTTAATCAATTTTTAAATATACCTAAATTTTAAAACTTATGCAATATTAGAAACAGCCTCTCACATTATACTAGAGTGTCAAGCATTTATACGCTGGAGGTACACCTCCTGGGGACCGAAAACTAACAGGAGGCCTTCTCCAGAGAAAATCTGGTAATAGGCTGCTAAGCCTGATGAAGGTAACAAACTTTTCACCTGATAACAACCATGTACAATAAATCTTCCGGCTGCAGTGTTGAGGTCTAAACAACCCTTTTTGGTCGGTGGCATGTTTACCGGTACCCTATTCTGGTCAGGTATATTTGGTGGCAAGTTTAATTCCTCCTAGATTTACAATCCATATTTAAACATCGAAAAAAGGACTAAATATAAATAAAATTAATTTTTTTGTTGTCTCATCGCTTTATTTGGAAATCTTGTGTACTTTTTCTATAAAACATTCTCCGAGCTACGTAATATTTAAAAATTACATTTTTAAATATATTTGCTGTGGTCTGTCTGGTTTCTGGCCATTGATCAACTGTTCAATCAATGTAGTTACACAATATTTGCCGTGGAGTGGTTCCAAATTTCTTTTATCAATTTGCATAACTAAAATTAACTACCGAATTTACTTGGTAAGTACTTAAATAAATACCTATTTTCTAGTCGAAGAAAAAATTTGTATTTGAGTTAGCATATAAAATAATAAATATTTAATATGACGCTTAAATAATTTTCTATTTATAAGAATTTACTTTATTAAATTAAAATTATTGACTCTCCCTTGGATATTAAGAGATATTTTTAAAATTTAATACAAATTTAGGCTCTAGGTTAGTACATCAACTTTTATCCAGAAATAATTTTTTTTAGAGAACCTTTTGATGTGTCCCTTAATAAAGATTTTTGACAGATGTGCATCACTCAGTATTTTCGATTAATAGATATTATGTATTATTCTTTTCAAATGCTAATTTAATAATAGAATTGACTGGTTTGTTTACACACGTGCGCGTTTGTAGGTGCAGTGGTTGTCCTTCAGTAGTTATTTTCTTATTAAAATTGGTACCTACATACTGATTATTTCTTTAACGGTGTAGAAAAATTTAGAAAGACGTTTTAGGAAAAAGCTTTAATTTTTAACAAATACATCTAAATTTAAGAATTGAAACAAGAAATTAAACACAAAGTCAAGTACCAAGTTGTATTATTTTGTATGCAACTAGTTTCGGTTACAAACCATAATCAGGTTTACATGCGTTCAAATTAGAATTTTTACAAAAAATAAGAATATTGAATGAACAATAAAACTCTTAAGTCATACCACAAAATGTATTCTTAGGTTATTAACGAAAAATAACAAGGGGCGGCTACATGTTTCGGCCAAACGATGTGAATCATCAGGCCTGTAATACAAATAATATATTTACAAAAACAATGAGAACAAAATCTTAAAGGTACTTACAAAATAAGAATACATTTTGTGGTATGACTTTTATTATTCATTGAATAATTTGCCACATTTGGAGAATCTTCTGTTTTTGAAATAAGAATAACTTAACATTTATCACTAATTTTTGTGATACTTAAATAATAATGAGTTAGGATTAATATTCTAATTTGAACGCATGTACTTCTAGACCTGATGATGGTTTATAACCGAAACTAGCCTATAAAACATAACTTGTGGTTTTTGACTTTGTGTTTTATTTCTTGAAAAACTTGGACCACATTTGATATAGCTTATTGGATTTATAAATTAAACATATGAACTAACAAAAGTAAATTATCTTTGAAAAAATATGTATTTGGGAAAAAGTATAAATATGTGATATATAGAGGGTGTTTCATTAGTAAACGGATATAGAGGTTAAGGGTGGATAGAGGTAATCGAGGTGATCCTAAATAACCCGTATTTAATGGATCTTACAATAGATAGTATCATAAATCATCCTGTATATCGATAACGAATGATTCAAAGTCGGATGGGGGTAATTTGAACTAACATAGATGGAAAAATCTAGTGATCGGCTAATACCGATATGTATCGGCATATGACCCCTCATGGAACATAAGGAAAATGGCCCTCGGTTAAAATGTTTGATAATCGGGATATTATCCAAATATCGACACGGTCTCCTTGAGTTATAAACAATTAAAATTAGCTTTTTTCAACTTTAAGTGATTGCTCCAGCTAAACGACATAAAATCGGATAAAACTCATAGCAACTGCCACTTCCGGTTTTTCCGATTGACACCAAAATCTAATCTAGGGTATGAGAACCTTGTATGCAAAATTTCAAATTTTGTAATTCAGTAGTTTTTGAGTTATCGTTCCTACAACATCCAACATAACACACACACACAGACATCATCGTGAAAATATCAAAATCATATTCTAGAGACGTTAAAACTTGTTTATCCATTGAAAACTCACTACCAAATTTTTAGCATGATTACAATATCTCTCTTATCTGAAGGGCGAGAGGTAAAAATGGATCACAAAACCTGGGTCCTAGATTGAATTAAAAAATAGTATATTGTACAGCAAGGTACAAAGAAGAAATTTTTCTCAGCCGAACTTTATTATTATAAGTTTAAAATGTCTTCAATTTGAATTAATCTTCAATTTGAATACGAAAACACTGAAATCTGTGCAGTTTAACATTGTTTAAAATTTATTACCCCCACTTTTTATCATTTTTATCGACATTTCTGAGCTTCCAAAATCTGAAAATTCAAAAAATCCCTCTCGGACGTAAACACTATAACACGATACAAATTAGATGTTTTGCATAAGAAAACTTTTACCAGTTTAAATTTTTAGAACTTTTCCCACGTCACATCATGTATGTGATGAGTTTGGCCAGGATCGCACTGGCCATTACGGTACCCGATTGGCCGAAGGTGCACCACTGTTTAAGCGTCCCTAGAATTTAATTTGATTTCATTTACTTCAAATTATTTTTGCTACTATATGGTCATTTACTAAGTAATCTTTAAATGTAATTCGATTTTTTTTATTATGTTCAGTGTTTTTGTTATAATATTTGTATAATAAAATGCAAGTTCCCTGTTATTCTGTTATAATATCTGTCACCTTCTTTAGGGGTGGTCTGGATTTTCCACAGATTAATAAAAAAGTAAAAATGCGAAAACCGAAGTTGGCCCGTTAACTTGCGATGCATGTAGAAACTTAAGTACCTAATTATTGAACGTCCAGTCTTCAGCAGCTTCGTTGTTTGTAAACAAAACACCTGCACATAAGTACCCAATCGGAATTTCTGCTTCTAACCGGATTCGCTGCGGTGATGTCGCTGCGCTCCGAATCGATTGCATTCTGGGTATTTTTTTTTGAACTAATTTCAAAATTAATACTATTAAGTAACGTTGGTAACTTTTTTGAAATATTTGTGTAACCTCCGTTTAGTTTTTAATAACCTTGATGATTATGTAACGCTAAACCTTGCTCGTATAACAATGAATTAGGTAATGTTCAGAATTAAAAAAATAATAATCCTACACTTGTTTCATGAAAATAATAAGAAGGCGATTATTTTGGGGAATCTAAACGATCAGTAATTTAAGACGTTTAACATTAAGCTTAAATGTAAACGTTTTCCTTTATGCATCGATTATTATTTATTATAATAAAAAAATACATATAATTTTTAAAATTTTCATCTATAATATAGATCTTATAACACTGATAATAATAGGCCATAATGCGCATATTTTAGAACTCCTTTTTACAGTTGGTAGTAACATAATTCCCTAAATACCACATCAGCTGTCAAATGGCTTTGAATTTGCCTTTCTCAGAGATTTAAACCATAAATAGTTACATTTAGGACTCGTAACAAATATCTGAAACCGGTATTGACAAATTTTATTTATATAATATATTCTTATTTTATCATTTTTTTAAGTACATATCAACGAAAATTCATTGTCACTAAAAGTTGGATAATTAAGTGAAAAAAATGATGAACAAAAATTAAAGTATAGTTTTTATATTTCAATTTCGAAATATTACTACGCCCCTGAACCAACTACGTTAATGCATTATTCTGAGTCCTAATCAAAACAAAAGGTGCTTTTCGAGTCGAGATGTTGTGGATCATTACATTAAATATCCATAAATCTGTCTCTTTCTTGCTCTCTCTAACCTTTTTTTTATCTCTATGGCCTTTCTCCATTCTCCAAATTGTGCTGTCAAGTATAAATGTCAAATCATTGTTACCAACTACTACAAAATTAAGGAACTACGTTACTATTAAAAATTACGAAATATTTTTAAATATATAATAAAAATAGGGAATTTAAAAATAATGTAAAGATCGCGTTTCATAAGGCGGCGTTTATTGCATAAGTTGGAAATTACTATTCCTATTGTAAGTATAGGCAAATGGCCCCAGGCCAAAGTTTTCTGCAAAAGCATTCAAGAACCTGGCCAACTAATTAATTGTATCCTTAAATTTTACCTGTTGACGTTGTGTAGACATTAGTACAGATCTATACATAGAAAATTACAAACAAAAAATCCAAGTAAAAACATATTATATTGTTTTTTCGATCTACTATTTTGGAATTTAATTGTAGTGTAATAGTCTATTACGTAACTAGTGTGGAAAGTGGCATATTTCGCACGAATAGTCGTTTAGCACAAGCCGCATAGGACGAGTTCCAACGAGTTGTGTACACTATTTTTCTTACGACCATAAATATTATGTAAATTATGTATACTTCCAATATAAATGCATGGGACTATAACCGTACGAGGCCACAAATAAGAAGTCTAAAAATCCTGGTGTATCTATACCTGTAAAAGTTTGGGACAAACCGAGGAGATTTTTACCTATTTGATTTTGACGAATTTTGAGAGATTACTAGAGTTTCAGATTAGAAATTTCAGATGGCGCATACATCGCTCACAGTAAACTGTAATCACAGATCACACAGGGTGTATTTATATTCTGTGCTTTGAGTAGATATACCAGGTTTTTTAGACATCTTAGCCACAACAAAAAAAGTAGAATTATATAAAGTGTCATTCGTGACAGTTCTGATTCTAGTAAATAATAAAATTCCTATAAATTTATATACTGAAACTTCTTGGTAAGTAATGATAAATAATAATTTACTTTCCAGTATCTTTCTGCCGAAAATAATTTAGACAAATTATCATGGTATTATTATTGTTTCATACATGCGAGGGTGCGTTTTTATTTCAATTTTCAATACTGTTGCGTTTTTATTTCATATATTATTACTATGGTGAAATGAGGTAATTTCAATATAACAAAACAGTGTGGAAATGCTGTTTTTCGATAAAAATTAACAATCTGGGATGGTTTAATGAAATATTTAAATGCGAATAAATTTATTCGATTTAAAGTATCATTATTCTCAGCCCACAATTATAGTTTTTTACCAAATAATGTAATTTTTTGTAATTTCTCACTTAAATTAAAGTGAACATAATTTAAAATTTTAAATGTCTGCTTATAGTATTGGATATTTGGGATTTTACAAATCTTTAATTTTGTGTAACAACTAATTATAAAAACATTAACAAATTTTTACGAGATAGCTAGTAACTCTTCCTTTACAAAAAATCAAAAATTAAAATTCTAACTTGGATAGTCGTATATGCTTTTCAAATAGAATAAAAAGAAGAAGCTTAAAGTTAGTTTGGTTTAAAAATGTTTCCAAGGTTGTTCGACTTTTTAATTGATGTTAAACTGTAATTATTTTGATTTTCAAAAGTAAAACGAGAAGTAATAATTAATTACCGCGTAAATTTTAAGGTAATGATTTTTAAAGATTTCCAGCTGACGCTGAAAAATTATCTTATGGTTTTAAATGTCAAAATAACATATATTAAAATCATGTGTCATTTTTAAGTTTTGTCAAAAAATGCAATTAAATAGATATGAATATTTATTTCATTAAATTAAATTTTAATTATTGAAAAAACCACTATAGGTAATGTATTAAAAATCTTATATTGTCCTGTAATAAAAGTAATGATAGTTATGAAATGGCATAAGCAAAATTTAAATATTTAAATCATCTTTTATATATCGTTAATTTAAAAATAGCTTACTTTGCTCTTGTGGAATCATGATTGGGATACGAAATTCTGGGATGGGGAGAAATTATACTAACACAACTAAAAAAATTAAATATTGCAAAAAAAATCTCTGAAAATAATATATTCAAAGGCATTTACCCAACAATAAAACTAGGGTAATGACTATTTGGCAATTATTTGTGTTCAATAATAAAACAATGATAACAAAAATAGCTCATAATTATGAAACAAGATATAAATAAAATCAAAATGTTAACAGACCACTAACTAATAAATCGATCGGTCAGAGGTGTTTTTTCATAGCTACCAAAATATACAATTACTTAACCTGAAATATATAAAACTTACATATTTATAAATTTATACTATAAATTCCTACTCATTCAAAAAATATTTTAAAATTTACATTTTAAGTTTGAAATTGAATGAAATAAACAAACTCATTGAATGTTAAAATGTAATATAATATATCTAAGATCTAATAAAAATATAAATTATTAAATGTGTGCCTGTATGACTCTTGCGCATTTTATATTTGTGCAACTGTTGCGTTTTTTTCTTTTCTCGATTTTTGTACTGAGAACCAATTATTTTATTTGTCAAATTTTGAATTGTTAATTTGTTAATGTTTTTAATATTTAATTTATAACATATTACGCACAAGTGACGCCAGCAGTCACTTCTGTAATTACGATAAATTAAAAAAACATTATAATGTTATATGTACTCATCTATTATTTTCTTTCTTGAATAAACTTTATTATTATTATTATATTAGATCTTTTTGAGAAAATTCTTCAAGTTCCTGGACAATATATATTAATGATATTTAGAATAAATTAATCTTAAGGAAAGAGACTCCCGTAGCTCATTCAATATATGTATAAAAGTGCTAGTAGCACAAATTATTTATTTTCCTTACTAATGATCATAATATTCAAAAATCAAAGATTTCGACTACAAAAAGTAAATTTCTATACATGAAAAAATCACTCTAATTAATGTATAAAAACCTAAGTACTTTTTAAAATCGATGCTTAGTGTTTAAAACGCTTAGGGGCTTAGTGCTCGTCAAAAGTACTCGTAAATACTCCCAAAAGGCTCGCGAGTATTGAGCTTGAAAATTTTGAACCCATACTAGTATAGTAGTTTGTATAACAAGTGTGGATATGATAGCCATATCGCACGCCGACGAAGTTCGAGCACGATATGGACAATTCACACGAGTTGAACATTACATCTTTTCTACAATAGACTAAAGGAAAAACTAAAAAATATTGTTTTTTATACATATTGTCTTATGAGGATTGTCGCTTAGAAATAATAAAAAATATATGAAATTTCCCACTAATAATTTTTTTATTTATTTCAGAACCACCTTCAGTTAAATGGTGTCCTCCTGACAGGATATACTTTTTTCGACCTTCCCAAGGAACCGAAACAGCGTTCCGGATCGGGAGACACAGAGCCAGTAAAACCTGACCGAAGACGTAGAAGAAGAAAAATTTCCGTAGTGCTGTCCTTTCCGATAAAGTGCTCGGACGCCATGGAGCGCGAATCGAATCCCATGCAGGCCCTGTGCCGATCTGGATGTGGATTCTATGGAAGTCCCGCCACAGACGGTCTATGTTCGCTCTGTTTTAAGGTCAGTTATTGTAAAAAAAAATTCATATCGGAGCATTTTAAAATAACAGTTGTATTGGTTTTTTTGTTTAGTTCTTAGGAAACTCTTCATTTTCATTTCTGATGATCTAACAAATAGTTAAAATGTTCCAGTCTAAATCCCTTATTGCAAATTCTCGAAATCTTGGTTATCTGAGGATGTTTTTGGAGTTGCTGAATACTAATTTATCATAACAATTAACGAATTCACAATGGTGAATGTAATGTGAAGTTTAGGTTTTTTGATAGCCAAATAGTAAATGTAGTGGGTAACTTCAATAAACATATAAAAATAAAACTAAGCTTCCAAAAATACTCAAGGTACAATACAAAATTTATAAATACGGTAGAAATCTATATAATACGTAATAATCTTATGAAGGTAACTGATCAACACGTTTTTATTAATCATCATCATGATTAGATTTATTGTCAATTAGGTCCTTCTTATATATCTTCTGAATCCAAGGGAATATCACTCTTTTGATTGCCTTCTAATGTGGCTAAAAGTTGGCCTAACGTTTTGAATGAATGTAAACTAGTGGTTAATAATTTGGGAATGTCAACTGAAGTAGATTCGTCCGAAAAAAGAAAACAGAAAAGAAAAATGTTCTCCCACGCAACATTATCAAATGATTCATTAAAGTCAAAGTATGTAATTTTAGATGTTTATATTTAAAATTTATCAATAAGATTTGAAGCAGCTAATAAAACTTGTAAACCTATTTAGTGTGTTATGGAGATTTCTAAGTTTAGAAGATGTAGAAATTTTAGAGCAAGCAATGTAAAGAAAATGTCTGGAAAAACATTAACTGCAGAAAATCAGAAGTATGTTTCAAATTTGTTAAGATTATTTCACCAAGGAGAAAGATAAGAAGGAACCTTTACTGCCAGTATCAGCGGTACAGAAACGAGTAGCAGATGCATTGATTAAAAATTAGTGTTAGTAGTTTTAAGCAAAAGTAACTTGTAACGCCTGCCCAGTCGCATATAAGTGATGTTATATTCGGGTACAACTCGCAACAGTACTGAGCAACCCCGCCACTGATATTACACTTCTGTCTACTTATTTTGTATGAATTTTGTAATGTATGAACATTCGAAAAAGCGAATCTGCAAATGAAGAATTTGTATAAACTGGATCTGATTATCGAAGTCTTTGAAAAAATTTGTAGTATAATATTGATGTTAGTAAAAGATTTAAAAGTATATCTACAAATTTATCATTTTTCAGCAGAAAGGTACAGTGTTAGAGATTTTATCACTTTGAAGAGTAAACTGTGTTTTAGACAAATATGATTATTATTTACTGTAATTCTGGAAGGCTAAAGTAGTTGTATTTGGTGTTCTCTTGAAGAGTGATATCAATTGTTTCATAAATACATTGTAGCCTTATTGAACGACAATATCGCGGTGGTGGTCAAGGATTTTGCCATACAATCACTTTCTCAGACGAAATACTGTATGTCCAAAAACAAATATTACATGTAACATACCATGCATCATTTTTACCTAGATGTATGGTATGGTATTTATGGTGTTGTGATGTGACATGTCTTTAGTGCTAAGAGGACGTAAACAATATTTCGTCTCGACATTTCATATTTGACAAAAATGGACATACAATATTTGCCCTCTTATTCATCGATATTTTTATCTCATTCACCTTCGTCTTCCATTTTCTGTTTATATTGGCTGTGCCCAGAGCTAATATCAGACTTCCTGTATTGGTTTTATAAATTTGGCTGGACTTAAAATTTCCCAATCACCGACTCAATATCACACAAAATAGTATAAAGTTCTACATAAAACAAGGATGCTTTACCCAAATTACGCTGCAAAAGCTCTTTTACTAACCTAACTATTCTCTCCCACCACCCACCCCACCAAGCAGCAGATGGTGGATTAAAATTTAATTTTATACGCTTAATTCCTGAAAATGTTTCAGTTTCATCCCAATTTAATTTCGCAAAATGATTGTTAGCCCCATGAAAATTAGTACCGTGGTCTGAATAAATTATTTTTGGTCTTCCCCCTTCTACTTACAAAACGTCTTAGGGCATAAAAATGCTTCTGTTGATAAATATTTTACTAATTCTAAATGAGTCGCCCTATAAATTGCACAAGTATAGAGTACAATCCAAATTTTATTGTTATCTTTAAAATACAAAGGAAAAGCCAAATCTATGGAAACTATTTCAAAAACCCCTGCATTCTTAATACGATTTTCAGGTAATGGCGCAAATGGCGTTTGGACCGGTTTTTCATTTTGCTTAATACAAATCACACATTTCGAAACAACATCATGAACTATTTTTTAGCTTGAAGTATCCAATACCGTTCCCTAAGAATACCCAATAATATTTTTGGACCTGCATGACAATGTAATGTATGTTCCTCTAGAATAAGTTTTCTAACTATATTATGTTTATTGGCCAAAATTATAGGATATTTAAAATCTTCTGGAAAATCCCCATCTTGTTTTTAACTTCAAAATTCAGTTTTCATCCATGAAAATCTGAATTTTTTTTAAATTATTCAAATTATTTATGATACACTCGTTTAGTATCGTCCTAAATAAATAATTTTCTGTCCTTTTCAGTTCTTCATAAGTCAATTCATTTCTTTTATTTTTACTGTTAAAATAGAATCTTAATATCCTAGCTTGAAAAATAGCCAAGCTCTTGTGAAAATTCCACTTTATTTATTACAGGAGACTTGGAAGTTAAAACTTTCATGGGATCAAAAATTGCCGGAGGATATAATTAGAAGTTTTGAAATATAGATGAAAAATTTAAAATTTTTAAACTTATGTGCAATTCCTAGACACATAGCAGATTATAGAAACGAAGAAGATATAATAGATATGTGTCTTCATGTTTTTGTAGATGCTAGTAAATGCGCATATGCTGCATGTATTTTCCTTCAACTGGAATTTCAAGATAAGGTTTTGGTCAACCTTTTACAAGCAAAATCAAGAGTCTCGCCTGTAGTAAAGTCAATAACACTGCTGAGACTTGAACTTATTTGGGCTCTAATTGGAGCCAAACTAGCTCATAATGGAGAACTATCTAAAGGATAAGCCAATATTCTTCTGGACTGATTCGATGGTGACGTTGTTTTGGATAAAAACAAAAGGTAATTGGAATACTTTTGTAGACAATCGAGTAAAAGAAATAAGAATGTTAAGTACAGTCGGTCAATGGAATCATGTTCCAGGTGTAATGAACACAGCTGATATTTTATCACCAGTGATGCCACTAATGTTGTTAATAAAACGACAAATTAATATAATCTACTCTTAACAGGTCTAATAATAGCTCAAAACAAAAGAAAAAAATCTCCCTACATTACATCCCATTATGAGTGAATCCCAGAAGTTAAAGGCTTGTGCGGGGAAGAGACTGTGATTGTAGGAAAACCTCACCACCATGATCGGCACGATGACAGGGCGATTGAAAATGTAGGTTCGGCATTTAACATTAATTAAATGTTCAATGCGGTTTACCTATTCGAGCCAAGTATCCAACAATGAAATTTTTTAATCAAAATTTCATTGCAAGGTACCAGGCACGAACCCACGTTGGCGTAGCATCTAAACAGCCATAAATGAATATGACTGATAGAAAATGATTTGTGCCACAGAGACCAAATAAAGCTTGTAGCTATACTATAGTTATTGAGATCATTCTGTTAGTGTGTCTGTTTGTGAGAGCTCTCACGGTCGTTCCACTGGACCGATTTGCTTCAAACATGGTATGTTATTGTCGTGATTACTCAGTTTTTTGTCGATAAAAATGCATGATTCAAAAAGAGTTCTCGCGATATGGACATACTTCCCAGACTATTCGAGAATGTGTATACAGAACCGTCGCCATTGTCGGTCGGAACGAAGACAGTTTTTGGTTAGTTTCAGTATTTTGCTTTATGGAATTAACAAAATGTCTTGTATAAAAATGGAAATGCAGTGTTAGAGTAGATCATCCACCATCTTCTCTTGCGTCTTTTCAATCTATTTGAAATTAAATACGCCGTCGACATTACTATAAAAGCAAAACTTGTTATTAAACGTTGGTTATCAAGATTACTATCCATTAGTTTTTTTGTGGAGAATAACATTAACACAGAGTATGTACTTAAATATTGCTAAATTTAGTTATTCCAATAATTCCAATGAATAGACTGTCTGGGACCGGCTTTATAGGAATCATCAGTGTCACTTTGCTAGAATGCCTGAAGTCCCTATTGTGTATAATGATTTCTTTAAGAATGAAGAGTGTCTGGAAAATGAATAGAAAGTATAATTTTTTATATACTCTTTTAGGTAACTTAGCACCACAAATGAATTTTTAAGTTGAATAATTAAAAATGAATTTTTCTTACTCTAAACCAAAGTATAAAATATGTAAAATAAGCATTAGTATATTAGTATTAGATATACAGATCTGGTAATATTTTTAAGGAACATTGAGAATTTGTAATGAGATGAAGAAGAATATATTTATGCAATGGGAATAAATAAGACGAAACATTGATTCCACCACTCTGAGGTTAACGTGTTGATGAGAGCGATAAAATCTCAGGTCTCAGATTGTCCGGGTATTTCCCCAAACGCCGACGTAGATCCGATGCGCTACGATAAATTACGAATGTATTTAAAAAGGCGTATACCAAAATATTTTGTTCTTATTCCTCGCATATCGTTTATTGTGCCTTCTTGTCTGTTGCATGAAATTCCCTATGTCCCGCAAAGTTTTGGCCAAATCTGTATATTGAATTAAATAAAACAAATAATGACAGTAAATCCAATCTTTGGTAGATTTCACACTAAAACTTATCACACAGATCAATGTATTACAACAATAAAAAGTTGCAATATCGCTTTGCAACTAAAGTACATGCTTTTAAATGAGCCATTTTCATGTGATAAATTTATGGTAGCAATATCGCAAAGATATGTTCTACGGAATCGCGCTTTACCATATTGTGGCAATAATAGAAAATCATATAAGTTTATGCTAAATGTGTGTTACATATGAAAATTAGTCATTTAAAAGCGTGTATTTTAGTTGCAGAACGATATTGCAACTTTTTATTGCTTTATTGTTCCATGTGAAAATGTTCTAAGTTATGCTATTGTCTATTAAATTTCAAAAGGTACTTGAAATCCAAATAATTCGTTATTTTAAAATTATCTCACAATTTATATTATTTTAAAATTTCCAATGATGTAAAAAAAATCCGCTAGGGGTGATTTCAACATCGACGGTTGGTATCCGCCATGATTGTCTTATCGTGGTTTTCGATATTGAAATTTGTGGCCCTGTGTGCGCAAGATTATGAGAGCTGAGGATTCATTTTTTCAATATATATTCATTATGTGTTTTGTTACGGATTAATTTATGTTTGTTTATTTTTTTTTTCAGGAAAATTTGAAAAAGAAACAACAACTCCCCAGCACCCCTACAAGTCTGAGCGCTTTTAGAGACACGACGACAGCACATCCAACCATTAGTCATATTCCATCCTCACCTCTTCCCACAGATGTAAGTACTTTTTTTTATTTTTTTTAAAAAATTAATATTTATACTTATCTAATTTTAAAAATTCGCCGTAATGGAAGTGGAAAATAAGAAAATGGTTTGTAATGCTGATTTAAATTACAACAATAATTGAGAAAAGTCTCCCTAATTTATATATTTGTGTGCAGCCTTAAATATTCATATAATTATCTCACACCCTGTACAATTTCGTAACCTGGTTACTAAAAAACGATGACATTATTCACATCAACTCTTAATCTAAATTCATCGTCAAATGTCATCATCTAATCATCCATATCCATCGCCATCCACATCCCAAAAGAACGTCCAGGAAGGTGAGAATGTAGAAAAAATCGGGTTGGAACGGAAACCTCCTCTAATCGATGACACTGACATAACCTCAATCAGTAACGGCGACTCGTTTGATCGCAAACCAGTTAACGAATTGAGAAATTCTTACAGCGAAATCGGTACGACAATGGTCGGTTCTTATAAATCAGAATTAGTTGGTATTTCGATTTCAGAGAGGCGACAGGTCAGACCTAATCGACAAAGCAGAAAAGTCGGCCGGTGCTTTTCAGACAGGCAAAATCGGAAAGAAAAGAGAAAGGTAAATTTACGGAGACAAAAAAATCAATTATCTATAAAATAGTGTGACACACAATCAAATCTATATATTATCCTGCAGTCACATTTTTTTACAATTTTTTTTATTTATTTGTATAAAAAAAATGTTTCAAAAATATGTCATTTTAGGCCTCTGAAGAATGTTCGAATGCTGCAACAGCGGCGGCACAGGCGGCCGGAAACGCCGCCGCAGCCGAGACGATCGCCGCCGAAGCTGCATCCGCCTCTGAAGCCGACGCAAGTGGCGAAGACAAAGATGATAAAGATATGAAAAAGAAGAAGAATAGATGTGCCACTTGTCGTAAGAAGGTCGGACTAACAGGTTAGTTCAAGTTATACACCCTAGATATGTAATAGCAAAAATACAATTTTTTAGTCACTTAGAATATCCTGTGATGTGAAACAAAATCGCTAGGGGGTTGATTTCATAATCGAAGGTTGTACCCTGCTGTGATAAGTTTATCATGGTTGTCGTTTTTGAAATTTGTGGCCCTATGTGCGCAAGATTATGAGAGCTGAGGATATTTTTAATTGTTTTTCTTACTGTACCGTTAATTGTATTATATTAATGTAATATTTGGCCATACATGGTTAAATTGTGGCTTAAAACTTGTGAATTGAAATTAAAAAAATAATAATGATATAAAACATTGAAACATTTGGCGCAATGATTTCTGTGATGTTCTGACTGTTTAGCACAAATCATAATCGGGTTATCCCTGTATTTAATATGGCGGATTGAATTTTTTGTCTAAATTCACAAATCACACTGTATATCAGTAACGAAGCGGTATTGGACATTTGTATATGGCTTTTTGCAATCATATTGACAGTCTCTATAACCCCCTAAGTTTTGTCGGTTTCATCTCTGGACACCCTGTATAAGTAAGAGATACAGAGGCGGTTAAATGGGAAATAAGTTAACTATTTTGAAGAGTATTACATTGGTCTAAAAAAATCTACAGGCACTTTCGCCCTTTTCAAGTTATACAGGAAAAACTAAAAATGCTCTTTTGATTTTTTACTCCTATAATTTTTATTTTAAAAAAGTATCAAAAAATAGAACAGGAAACTTTTATTGTATCTCAAATTTGCTATGAAACTGTACTAATAAATCTTTGATACGACGTTTAGTGTCTTAACGGTCACAATTAAATAATTTTTCTTTAATATGGACCTGTCTCTTTTATTACAAAAATTACCTAACAATTTCGATAAAAAAAGTTGCATTATCCGTTAACCAAAGAAAAGTATCACAATAGAAATTAAACAAGCAGATAGAGAATTTAAAGACAAATTCAGTGGTGTATCAGGCATTACATTTTCTACGATGTTTTACGTATACAGATCTCAGTAAATTGCAACCGTATGGGAAACTTTTTTATTATTAATTTTAGGAAAAAAAACTTATTCTTCATAAAAAGTTCTAAAATCTAAAATACAATTATCAGATACCAATTTTTTCCAGTAGTATATGAGGTTTGTCAAAAAATATGAATTTTACTTAAGAGTAAAGTCCCTTCGAAAAATGTTATTTAAAAAAGTTGATCAGAACTAAAAACTAAGTTACATATATTTAGATTGAAAAAATAGGTTTTGTGCTTGTTTAATATTGTTTCTATTTTGAATTAACATTTATCTCTAAAAGTCATGATAATCTTCTCGTTTCTTAATGTTTTCTAACAATTTTGCAATTTAAACACGTAACCACAGTAAAATTTGCATTGTTATTGTACCCAGAAATACATTTCAAAAATGAATACATTTTTTCAATGTAAATGGATGTAATTGTATATTTGAACTTATTTAAAAAATCAACTTTTTTAAATAACATTTTTCGATGTTGTCAAAAAAGGTACTTTACTCTTGAGTAAAATTCATATTTTTTGACAAACCTCGTATACTACATGGTTCCAACTTACTGAGATATACTGTATAACATATAATCATCATTGTCACTAATCTATTAATATGGACCTCGATTTTATCTTATGCAAAAAAATGGTAAAAATAATTAGAAAAACGAATATTTTAATTTAGGAAATAACTACAAATATTCAACCAATAAACTTACTAGGTACATATCGATCAAAAATTTATTATACTTAAACCAATTTTGTAACTGTCTTTGTTATTAAATTCTCTATCAACATTTTTTATTCACGACGCAGGTCGATTATCTTGTGCTTGTTTAATATCTACTCTTTTAAGTTTTTTTTATTTCACTGGTAATGCATATGATGATGCTAGTTATTTCAGATAAAACGGTATTAAAATGATATATAACTGAATTTGAATTTTAACGTTTTATCTATTTTTGTAATAAAAAAGATAGATCCGTATTAAAAAAAATAACTTCATGGTGGCCGTAAGGATATTAAACGTCGTATCAAAGATTTATTAGTACAGTTTCATAGCAAATTTGAGATACGATAAAACTTTCCTTTTCTATATTTTTGATATTTTTTTAAATAAAAATTATAGGAGTGAAAACCAAAAGAGCATTTTTAGTTTTTTCTGTATAACTTGAGAAGGGCGAAAGTCCCTGTAGATTTTTACCAATGTAATACTTTCCAAAATAGTTTTTTCCCATTTAACCGCCTCTGTATCTCTTGCGGTTTTTGATGTAGATATGTTATTCCTTCCAATTTTAGACATCCTGTATACTCGTCTGGCAGAATCTTGCAACCGCTGGAATATTCTGGCTACTTACATATACTTTTTAAACAATTGAAAAAACATACCCTCAAAATTTTAGCCTTGTGGGAGCAGGTTATGAATTACTATCCCGCTGACAAATTTGGCACATACTTGCAACCCTCAAAATAGGTTGTCAATTGTTTTTTACACTTAAACATATGTAAACTACAATATGTTAAAATTGTAACAGATTAAAAAAAAAATTACATTTTCAAAAATTTAAGGGATAATGACGCAACTGCAAGATGTCTGCCAGAACCGTATTTTCTTATTTGACTGATAATAAAACATCATTTAAAATTTTTTTTAGCTTTGTGGGAAACGGGTTAGTCGGATGGATCGCTAGCTCTTAGACTAAGAGATTATCTGTAACAATAGGCAAATGTGTTGTAATGGCAAATACTGTTAACCCTTTGTTAAATGAGAATTTAACTATTTGGGTGCCTAGGTTGTAGCAGTTAGATGATAAATTTAACTAAAAATTTATTAAATTTAATATGTTTACATTGGGTCTTATCTTGTAGATGAGAAAAATGGGTAATTTTTTATATTATTAATCGTGATTTTTAGCTAATTTCACGTTTCCGTTGGTTTTTCAAATAAATATACTTAAATCAATCAACACATGGAAATTTTAGAATATTGACAATTTGCGCATACACCAAATAACTCGTGGCCTTAAGGTTCAAGATGGCACGGATCGTCATAAAAGAACGTAATATTTTTAAAATTTTAATGCCAGTCATATTCACAACGTGTCGCAAGTTTTTTCTGTGATCACAAGTATACAAAAGCGCATTTTTAACTAAGCAAAAGGTAAAATCCAACTTATTGAATTCTTAATATACATGCCAAAATTCAGCTTAAAGACAGAGAAAAATATATTAAAGAATAATGTTTAAATAAAATATAACCATACATTTGTAAGGTATTATTGAATGTATTTATACTTCATGATATTTGTAAGGTTTTAGTGAGTTTTTCGTTATACTTTACAATACGTACAATACAAAATTTCCATACACGTGTTTTTTTTCTATGGAAAATGAAATAATTTACTCACTGTTACAGTTGTTTTATTATACTTGCAAACTTTGCGGTGTGATTTTAATATGTGGCCTTGGCCTATGTATTTTGATTTTTATATATTGAAAACAGGTGTAAGTTAGTATTAGGTTTTATCCATAGAACAAAGTATGTTTTGATTAATTGATTAAAATTACCAATGTCCTTGAATTTTCATGCAAAAATGTAGATATAAAGGAATACTAGAATATGGATTTTAAATTAAGTAATGTTATTGGACCAAGGCTTGTAGAAGTGATTTGCTGTTTTGGATCTACTAAAACAATCAGTCAGTGACTTATAAGGTTGTTTCAGAAATAATTTTTTTCAATCTGAGTAATCCTTGTATTGTGTAGTACACAACTGAGGTTAAACATATTTTTTCCAAAAAAATTAAACATTAAATAGAAAACTAAAATGAGTTTTTGTTTGTTTTTCAGGTTTCGAATGTCGTTGCGGAGGTCTATTTTGTGCCATCCATCGATACAGCGACAAACACGACTGCAGCTTTAACTACCGGGAGATGGGCGCCCAAGAGATTCGACGCAACAACCCCGTTGTGGTAGGCGAAAAGATCCAAAAGATCTGAGCCCCGCCGCAACGTTAAACTACAACAAAAGTCGTGTGCCATGCGCCCCTCCCCCTCCCCCAGTGATCAATAAAGACGCTTTTTAAAAAAAATTGATTACGCCGGTCGGGGCGCGAATAGTGCAAAACACACAAACAAAAAAAAAGACTCAAGTGATTTATTATACGGTACTTTTATTTACAATTTTGCCACTCAATTTCGTCTTTTAGTTTTATTTCCATTTAATAAATCTAGATATATCTATATATTATATATACATGTCATTTTAGCTTCTTTGTTGATTGTACATAAATATTACTGGAGGGATCTGTTGGGATGTTTACCGATTGTTGGTTTCGTTTTGGTTGACTGAATCTTATATGAGATGTTGGGCCAAAAGATAAACACACAGTGATGGCAGGTTACAAAGAAACCGCTTTTAAAAAGTACTAACGAAGTCATTACATATTGTCTCACAGAAATTGTAAATTTTTCCACACTGTGTGTTGAATAAAACTTTAGTTTTTTGTATACAGAGTTTTCTTTAACAAAAATGCAATTGCAATTATATTTATAATTTTTAATTTGACCAACTACCAAACATCGACGCTAAATAAGAAAGAAAAAGTAAAAAAGAGGTATGGTGAAATTTAAAATTTATTAAAAACTCCACATCATCTTAAATGTTGTATTTTATCTTTTTAATTAGTGAATAATTTATTGATATGTTAAATAAGTATTTACTATGAAATTTGTAGTCATTCAGGGCATAATTTCTATTTTGCAGAAATATTTTGATTAATTTGGAAAAAAAACTGATTTTTAATCAATGCATGGATTATATAGTTAAATACTAACAACTTGTACAAAGATGATGTTCTGAATGTAGATCATATTTAAATACATCAATAAATTATCATAAAAATAGTGCAAAAATAATTTTATTAAGAATATTGAGGGCAAAATAAAATTATAACTTCACTGTGATACATGAAACAAATATAGATCATATTAAAATATGTAATTATAATTTAGTACAATTTTCAGTTTTTAGAGATTTTAAAAATAGCATAAATCTAAAATATTTTGTAAACAAAAATATATTTAACCTATAAGTACTAGGAACAGAAAAGGTGAAAGCCCTTCAAAGACATAAAAGTTATAGATTTGAGCACTGGGTCAATAGTTATTAGAAGCTACTTAGTAGCTTAAAATTTTGAGTTTTTAAATGACCATAATTTTTATCACCTTAATCTTTTTTACCAGGATAACGCACAAATTTCTAATAAACTATTAAAACTTAACTCGCCTATGTTTTTGGTAGACTATTTATCGTAAATAAATGAAAAAAAACAATAATTGTACAGCTCAGTGTAATCCTTTTAAATTAACAGGCCAGAAATGCTATGCTACAAATGACAGATGGGATCTATTTCCCATAAAACCCATTTAAAAGGACACGTATCAACAAATAATACACACACAAGTTAAACAAATTTATAACCAAACCGAAATCAATTAAATCTACGTTCCTCGGGCCGCACGAATTGATATACAGGGCGTCGAACAACGCCGCGCTCCTTTTACAAGCGAGTTGTGAGACATCCTGTACATAGATATTATTTACCATTCGTAAAAGGGACGTTATAATAAGCCCTAATCGGCTTCTGCAATTCTAATCCAATATTAATGTAGAAGTTTTCGTTTTATTGTATCTCTGCCGGTCGGAGGTGGACAAAATACAGGATGATACTAACTAAATATTCTCTGGAATAAATGGTTTTGTTGGAATTTTTGATCATAAAACGATTTTTACTTTTAATCACTCAACAATAAACATAATTACAGAAAAGTAAAAAAAATATTACAAATGTTCAAATTTTGTTCATAAAAAATAACACTATAAATTTTCAGATATGTATAATTTTTTATTGGAATTCAATATGAATATAATTTTTTACCACTGGTCAACATAATTTTTATCTGTAAAAAAATTGATTTAATGAAAAATGGAAATTTCTGTATTTAGATAAATGATTTTCAAAAAAAAATTTGTGAAAATAAAAACTTAATCTAAATATTATAATGTATTTTCATAAAGTAAAAGCCGACACAGTTAAACAGAAATTTCTGTCTTTATATTCACATATTATTGGTTTTTTTGTGTCAAAGTTGTAAAGAGTTAAAATTAATAAATATATAAGCATGAAACCTTATCTTGACATCACTATTAAGATATAAAATTAGAATTCTCTGACATGATAATCGCCTTGAGCTCGAAAAATGAAAATTTTTCTCATTTTAAAGAAAAATTTAATATCCCATATCTCGGGGTAGTTTTCCCAGGCATGTGCGATAGTTCATTTTTTCAGGATCCCAAGGGGAGTCTATGGGCCTAATTTTAAGAAAATCCATCGAGCCGTTTTTGAAAACGCGTTATCTAACAATAAAAACGAACAAAACTGTATTAATAGATATTACTTTAAATATTTAGTGTTAACAATTTGAGGCCCTTAGCAATGTGATCAAGAAAATCCAAAAATAAATATATACAGAAGTGTCAATAAAACCTTATCGGTTTCTTTTATCCGATATTACGAAATAATTTTCCTGAATAGTTTTTCTCGTAAAATCCTCTGAAAAATTATCGAGTTATAAAAATTATCCAATAATAAAAATAAATTAAATGAATTAACACTTTTATTGCTACAGTTACTTAATTTAAAGAACACTTAAAGGTAGAAATCGTCTAAATATCATCAAATGATTTAGTTATTTATCTCTAGTAAAATGTTTAATTAAAAATAAAAATTGATTGGTTTAAGGATTTTTCAATTACGTTTTATTCTGTTTTATTTTTGAACTGGAGAAAAATAAATAAATTCCAACAAAAAATGTGTTATTACAGAGAAGTTAATCACCCTGTAGAGCTGACTCTTGCTTTACATTTAGTTTAATTTTTTTTCTTGTTGACTGAGTTTTTTGACCGCCTCTGATTGGAGGGAGTGTTTAAAGGAACCAGGTTAAAATTAGTTTTTTTTGAGCAGTTTATTTTATTGTGCAAATATAGGCAAAGCCTCTTGACGGTCGGTATTGCAGGTAAGAAACTCGGTCGGTGGTAGGTGGAATCGTAAAATTACCATTATTACCAAAAAAAATGTGGAAATTGTTAATAAAATAAATACTATTTGAAAAATGGAAAAGTCGATTTTTTTTTCTAATACCAAAGGATTTTATACAATGGAATTGCTAAAATGCCTTCTTTTATTTGTTTTTAGGTGGTTTTCGAATAATGAAATATTTAAAAACTTTTTACGTTTTGGTTTAGTTTTAAATTGTATGTACTTTACAATTAATTTATTCTCTTGTAGTTTCTGAAGATAAACCAAAACGTAAAAACCTCTTTATCACTTTTATTAATTAATCTGATCAAAAAACAAGTAAAAAAATAGATGCATATTCAAAAAAGTTAAGTTATCAGAAATTATATTAAAAGTTCTTATAATTTAGGTATTTTATAGAATACTTCCATATTAGTTGGATGGTAGCATTGATTAAAATCAGAATAAATACAATATGTTTTAATATTCATCTGTGAAATACCTAAAACTTAAAATTTATTACATACAGAATCAGATTTTTGATCTTTCATAGGAAAATTTATTTGTGGTATTCAAATTTTATTAAAACTAATTTCTCATAAGAGGTGCAAAGTTATATCCTGTTTTTTTTTTTAATGGAAAGTGTGAATAAGCTCAATTTTTCCAAAAAAAATAATACCCTATGGAGTTTTTCAACAATTTTTTAAGAGCCAAAGAAATTACTGTTTGTGTAAAACTAGTCTTTTAATATTTCTATATTTTATACCCTCTTACTTTAACCTCATATTTTTATAAGATATGACAATAAATCGTTTATAGAGGATACATAAATACTCAGATTTAGACCAATTAGTACAAAGGGTGTTACAAACTTCAAAGGTATGATTATTTACATGTCCTACAATCGATATGCGTATCACATGAAAAAGAATCGAAATTTTTTCACAATATAGCCAGTAATTTTTTTAATTGATATTCCAAATTTAATTCTGTAGAAAATGGAATTATGATGCACATATTGGTATTAGGTTAGTAAGTATGTAGCGCAATAATTAAAATTAATATATGCGTAATTAAAGCAAATTATTCTAAATTCAAGCTTTATGTCTTTTATTGATCCCTAAACAAGCTTTGAGGCACCCTCAATATATAGAAAAACTCCATAGTTTCTTAGGTGTATTCAACATTCACTAGTAAACAAAGATAAGCTGTGTTTAATTGTGGTACCGTTAAACTGACAGTTCTAATTTTACATATTTATACTAACTTCAAAAAAACGACTAACCCAACAACTAAGATCATTTTCAAGTTACTGTTATTTGTAAGTTAAAACTGTTCGCTACCTCTCAAACTTGATTAGAATATTATTAAATCGATCGGCAGTCGTTGTTTTGACGTTGAAAATTTTCCATTTTAACTTTTTCACATATCACTGTACCAAATTTGTCTTTTTGAATGACGAGTTTATTTAATAAAATGTTGTATTTTTGAACCGAATTTTATTTTTCTCACCTTTCAATCAGAAATTTAACCTCTAAACAGAAAACTAAATTATAGTATTTCAATTTTTTTTAAATTGATATAAAAAAAGCAAAAGTTATCCTTACACTAATTTATTTGTATGAATATCATAATACAGTAAAGTGTTAAATTAAAAAGTTTTCGCCAAATCATTCGGAGCCCTGAAACAAACCGATTTATATTCGTATAAAAGTACTAATTATTAGCAAAAATGTATGAAAAATTACTTACAGTAGGATCACAATCGGCGCAATGCCATGAGTAGCCTCTGATTTTTGGAGTTTTTTTCAGAGGTGGGTCCAAACAAGCAAAATGGTAATTTTTCAGGCACTCATCACATCTAAAAATTATAAGAATTGCATATTTTAAGTTTTACAAATTCAAGTACATTAATTTCTATGCCGTTATATAGAAAGGTATTTGATTAAAAATATACCAAACATTGCAATCAGTCATCATCCTTAAAGAGGGAAATATATCAGAAACGCTCAAGCTACTACACCAGAAAAAAGTCCATCTAATATTTTTACTAAACCAAACACAATCAAAAGAAACAAACTCCAGAAAATCAAGCTACCACATTATCCCTGATATCTCCAGCCAAACAGTTCATGGAAAAGGGTGATCCCCCGTTCGTCTTAGATTATGATAAATATCTGACCTAGAAAATACATTTGGAAGACCAGGCCCTATAAATATCATTGACAGATGTACCTTAAAGCATTATATGAAATGTTCACCGAAATATATTCTAAATTGACGGAAAGGGACATCAAAAATTACGAATCCGAATACGTGAAGACTTAAAATACCCCCCTTGCCCACGACAGCGAATATTGGATCTCACAAGAACACTGTGAAACTATCTGTATTTATTGTTTTTTGTAACTTTTACAACATCACGTTACAATGAAATATTAGCCCGTCTCGAAATGTTGCAACTCCTACAAAAAGTATGTATGTTTTCAGGAAACAAAGTGCGCCATTTAAAATTTCTAATGTGAAACTCTAGTAATCTCTCAAAATTAGTCAAAACCAAGTAGGTAGAGATCTCCCAGTTTGACCCAAAATTTGACAGGTATAAGTAGAAACACCAGGACTTTTAGACATCTTACAAAAAACTATATAAGCAATGTTCTCTTTGTAAACAAAAATAATTTTATATGTGATATATATCAAATTTTATATTTCTACATATCTTACAAGATAAAAATCATATTTGAAAAGTTGTTATAATAATATAGAGGTTGAAACGCAACAACCACTACCATTGCGTTGTTGTCGATTTATGCGTAAAAGATTGATTGAAACGAAGAAAAAAATAGCATAAAGTTGCTTAAATGCAACACTGTATCATAACTACAACTGATGATATGCTTGCATGTGAAAATCTCCATTTACCAAATGGCCCTGACTCCGACCGATGATTTGCGAACGCCACGGGCTAGACCAATGCTAGACCAACGCCATCGGTCCTTTCTGAAACGGAACTAAGACTGGAAGATTCTGCCATATCCTTTGACAGTGATCACCGATCAATCACCATTCATTCAACTTCATACAACGGACCCACTAAACTGATGGATAGTAAATGGGGAACTAAAAATGCCAGTTACGAAAATTGGAACAATTTTTCTTTCTCAATAAAAAATTCCTTACCTTAATGTTGATACAGACATAAATTTTATGGTAGAGCAATTCACAAATAGTATTACTAAAGCAGGCCAAAATATAATTGTAAAAAAAACTATGTAAGCGAGTTCCTGTTCCTTGGTGGAATAAAAATCAAATTCAATAAAAAAGCTCAGCATCAATTAAAACGACAACATACACCAGAAAACGTTAAACAATCAAGGGCTAAAATCCGAAAAGTAAAAAAAAATATTGCAAAAAAACGAAAAATAAATTTTAACTTAGTAGTAGATACCATTTGACCCAGAATTATTAAGTAAAACATTAATATTTGGATGTCCTAAACCTAGGATTAAAATATTGACTATTCCCTATGAAACACCCTGTATTAAATCAAATCAAATTAAAATTTAAGTTTTTCAAGATCAATAGACAAACAATATTTTAATTCCAAAAGGTTATCCATATTCTTTAATGTGGTCAAATGTTGAGTTAGTAAAAACTCTAAATCCTGTACCACAATTTTAATGCATGAAATATTATAAATCTTCCTGATTACAATTTAAATTAAATATAAAAGGGGGAAGAGAATGAGTGACATAACAATTAACAAAGAATAAATTTAATTAAAATAAGTGCGCACAGGTATAAATACAAAAAGGGGAACAAAAGGATTACGTGGTACCAGGAACAATGGTAACTTATAATATTACAATTTTATTATATCTATTAGGGAAGAGGATCGAGGGCCAAACCCCATGGTGTGGCTCAGTGGCCATAACTTAAGGAAGTCGGAGTAAGGTTACTCTGATGGTAGGACATCGTACCCTATAGTGTACGGCACTTATGGTTGAGAACAGTCGAGATTGACAGGTGAACTATAGGGAGGCAAATCTGTAGGTGGCCAAACTAGTACCAAACCAAATAAATTTAGTGAAATATGAATTAACAAAATCAACATTAGTAAGCGCAAATTAACAAAAATCGAGACCTTCATCAGAGAGCGTTGGTTCAGGATTTCGAGTTTTACTACCTAAACAATATTTTAGTCAAACATTCTACAGTTATGTGTATTAAGACCACTCATATCTTTTATATACTTCATCTTAATTTGTCACAAATATTTTAGAAAGCAAAATTAAGTATAATAATCTCTTACTTGACAGAATTACTAGGAGACCCTTCTTGTTGACAAACGTCGCAACTAGAACCTACTCCCTTCTTAGGCGAACCAGCCGACGGGTTTCTTAACTTTTCCGGAGATTTCGCCGCAGACTCGGACACTCTAGGACTTCTGCTCTTTCTAATTTCTCGCTTCTCAACCTTGGCGGCCTTGGCCGGAATCGGTGGTGGTGGGGCGTTATCATCCGCCTCATTGGGGACATAGAAACACTGGGGATTGGATTCGGATGCTACTTCCCCCGCCGGCAAGGGAATCGGCTTAATCTAAATTAAAAATGTACAAATAAAATATCATTTTCGTTAATAGGAGAAAACAATAAAATTAAGGTAGAATAAACCAATCAAAATGTATTTACAATTTAACGTTTCACCACTTGTTCAAATCTAATTTTCTTATGACCCTGTCAAAGACAATTCTTAATAGGTCACCCACGTCATTAGTTTCATCCGTTATAAGTTTTGGCCAATAAAAATCTAGAAATATGTCACATTTCTACTATCTGTCTACTTAAGCTTCTTTTATAACAACGTAATTACAATCTATTACCTTTGTTACTGGAAGTTAAGGAATGTAGTCATAATTGACATATTAATTGAAAATCGCAAAAATACTAAATGTCATACGTAGAACTATTATTTTATATTAGAAATTTACCTTGATTGTAATTCGCGGATGTGGCAATGGTTCTTCGACATCAAAACTCTTCTTTTTCCTTTTTCTTTTATGTTCCCTTCCAATGTCTGGAGAATCTAAATTTCGACTTCTGTGCTTCTCTCTTCTGCGTTTTTTACCAGATTTGTGACTTCCCTCGTAACCATTATCAACCACAATCTGAATTCCATTCGTTTCGGATAATTCAGATATCAAATTGGTAAAAGATTGTTTTCCTACGGGTTTTTTCTCAGGAGATGTTAATTTTTCGATGTCCACTGGTTTTATTTTTATTGTCGGAGGAATAGTGACGTCTTGATCCGATTTGCTCTCTCTGAATACATAAAAAATGTTTTCAGTGTTATGTAATGAATTTAAAAATGACAACTAACCTATTACTGTAAATGCTTCTACTTCTCCTAGGAGTCTTCATTTCTTCTACTTCAGAGTCCGATGTCTTATCACATTCAGAACACTGCCAACCATAAAGCTTAGATTTCTTAGGCAACCGACTCAGAGGTGGATTAAGACAGTCCAAGTGGTAGTAAAGATGACAGGTGTCACATTTTGCTAAAAGATGCTGATCCCTACGTTGCCGACATGTGCCACATTCGTTCAAAAGTAATGGATCTAAAAAAGATATAACAAAAAAAATATTTATCTTGTAAGCTACATGCACACAGCCACAACCTAGAATGGTTATTTTTACATATTTACCTTTATTAGCATGACTGCTGAGTACTCTATCGCCTCTTCCCAACGGTATATTTTTTAATGGGAACCCCACGCCCATTTTCAAAGCAGCTGCTGTCGGTACCATCATGGGTTGAGGTGTTCTACCAACTAGAGGTTTACCCAAATCCTCGATGTTTGGAAGATTTTTTGTTGGACAAGCGCTAAGTATCGCTGAATGGAATTTGTGAATGCTTTGTTTAAGATCGATATTCTTTGAAGTCATTTCTGAACTTTTTTTCAACACCTAAAATAAAAACAAAATGGGTTTCAGTATTAAAGAACAGCAATGTGGTCTACCGATCAAGAAATAAAAATCAACTAATACCACAATTATCTTTAAAAGTAAAAATGGCAACTAGTTTAGGCATACAAATGCCATCATCAGGCCTATAATACAAAAGAAATAATTTTTCTATCTTGTCATTTTTTTCGAAAAACCGACTCTTTTGGAGATACAATTTGTTTTAAGTAAAAAAAAATTGATTTTATGTTACTGTGTTGGATATACAAATTTATTAACAAACAAATATTATGTATATTTCGAAAAAATGACAAAATAGAAAAAGTAGTTCTTTTTACCCAATTAGGTTGGCAAAGTTTTATACTCTTTACTAGTTTAAACAATTTACAAAATTTATTTCTGAAAAGTTGTCAAAATAAACAAAATTAATATTAACGTCGATTTCATTTCGAGTATTATTTCAAGTACGAAAACTAAGCCATATTCTGGCGGTCGACTGGTTTAAACATATTTCAAACAGTTTAAACTATACCCATTCGAATGACCAAACAATGACGTCACGTTGAATTAGTTTTAAACCAGCTGCATCTGTTTTTAAAACGTCCTCTCGAGAACGGTTCAAGGAGGTAGAAATGTCCTCAATGTCAAATAGAGAGGGCAGACGACGGGCTTAGGTGAAATATGCAAGAAAAATTATTAATATTTAATAATATTCATTTATTTATATAGATTATGAAAAAAATACAAAAATGATTCGGGTTCAGCTTGACGATTTTGACTCAAAAACCAATTATGTAAATTAATCTACTGCAATTCGACCTCTTCGTTGAATATTTCGATAAGTTGATCCATTTCTGTAAACCATTTAACCATAAGAAATCCAGCGCAGACATATTTAAATAGTAACTTATTTAAAAACACAAATCACAACAAGCACCTCTTTTTCGTTATTTACAATAATTTACTTCAGGTACGAATCTGACATTGACAAACTGAACTGTCAACTGCTAGTGACATCACAGTTATAATCATATATTTGAGCGCTTCCAAAATCTATGACGTAATTTTAAAACTGGTTCTAACAGTTGTTGAAAATGTTTTTAAACCATAGAGACCGCAGGAATATGGCTCTAGTCAGTCGTTATTATTTTTCTAAGCTAACTCAGATTAAAAAAAAATGAAGGTACTATGTTTTTCAGAAGCTGAGATATTGTAAATTTTTACTGCGCGCACAATTTCGACATTCAATTTATCTCCAGCGAAACCCATCAAAAGCTATCCCCACCACCGGTCTTACGACTAGCAAGTTCGGATTACCCTCACTTTGACGGGCTTCTGTGTAAACAATTTATGACTCATATGATCAAAAATATTGAACCATAAAGTTGAATTATTAGTGTAAAACATATTAAAATTTCAGCTCCTAATGTTTGTTTTTTTTAATAACTTTTGAACGGATTGTCTGATTTTGATCTTTCAGAGATTATTTTATTGGTTTTTTGATTGCGCATATTTTGCCAGATGCACAGTTTTTCAGAAAAGTGCAAAAAACCAATTTTCAATCCAAATTGTTTAAAATAAAAAAACATCTGACAGTGCTTTTAACTGAAACGAGACGAGAGGTCTTTTCTATTGCCTTCCCCTACATCATTCCACAAAAATTTAGCTGTTACAAATTTATTCCATTTTAAACTTAAGGTAGATAAGACATTAAAGAACTACTGACGCAGAAAAAATTTGAAAAAATTATGTTTTAGAAATTGATACTATAAATCGTACAAGTGCTAAAAGTGAAAAAAAATTAAAGTAAAAAATGAGTTGTAATCCCACCCAACTTTCCGAACACTCCTAGTAAAGTAATTGTTTAATCGATTATTTTAGTTTTTCTGCATTAAAATACATTAATAAAATAAGTTTACAAAAATTAAAAAAAAATTAATTTTTTGTAAATTTTTTTTTTCCTTTTTATAATTTTGTATAATTTCTACAAGTATTATTTTAAAATTATGAAATATTTCACACATAATGTACTTTTTGATCCCTTCCAGATTTACTATTTACTTTTTTCAGTTGTTTTACCATTTTCGATAAAACAAAATTACAAAAAAATTTAATTTTTGTTTTATTTTGGTTATAGTAATTACAATGTTAAATTTGAAGAGACCAAATTATTTTCCAAATTTAGAGTTTTGTATTACCTATCGAATGGTATAAATCCCATTTTAATATCTTTAATATTTTTAAAGTTATTCAATTTTTTTTAAATTATATTAAATTTCAAAAAAAAAATTATGAATTCTACAATTTTTTGAATAAAATTTTGAAAAAAATCACAACTATAGAGTTTTTTACTATCAATTTAATGGTATTTTTTACTTTCCGAACAACAGAGTTGTATAGAAGGAAAGTATTGCGATCATGATATTTTGACCATACCCAGATTTTAACGGATCTTTACGTTTTGAGGTCACCTGAATCCATTTATACCATTTTTAGCATGATGTCTGTCTGTGTGTCTGTGTGTGTGTGTCTGTGTGTGTGAACACGATAGCGTCTAAACGGCTGAACCGATTTAGATGAAATTTTATATACATATTTAGGGTAGCAAGGTGACGACCGGTATAGATTTTGGAGTTAATCGGACAACCGGAAGTGACAGTTGCTATAAGTGATGACGTCATTACTAAACAAGATGACAATAAAGTTTTACACATATATTTTTTATACGTTATAGTTTAATTTCGAATGATTAAAATTTTCAAAAACTTTTGCCATTGTTGCCAGATTTATCAAAAAGTAATTTTTTTTCATATTTTTCTTAAATAATCAAAATAATGCATTTTTATGAAAAATTACAAGATATGAAAGATGTAGAACATAAAATTTTCTACACATTTTGTCATTACCGTTTTTTTGAATTCCTCACAGTTTCGTCGCTAGAGGGCGTGAAAAATAATGTATATAGACATTTGCGACTTTTTTTAGATTTTAAGACAAAATTATGGATTTTTATGAAAATTTACAAAAAATGAAAATTGTAGAACATAAAATTTTCTACAAATTTTGTCTTCAATTTTTTTTCGAGTTCTGTATAGTTTTGCCGCTAGTTTTTATTTTAATTTTCAAGCAATTTTTATCCTTATTAAATTATTATTTTTTAGTTAAATCTTAATATCAAAAATTAAAAAAAAATATCTTTAAATTTGTAATAATTAATTTTATTATAATAATTTTTTTTAAAATTTTATTACAAAAATTGTGAATTTTTTTAAAAATTAGCTAAGAAACATTTAAAATTATGTTATAATTTTAAACTAAATTGAATAACTTCTACAATATTAAAGTTATTGAACTGGGATTTGCGCCATTCTAAAGATAAAATAAAACTCCAAATTTAAAATGAATTTTAGTTTCTTAGAATTTAGAATTGTAATATTTATAACCAAAATAAAGAATTTTTTATAATTTTTTTGTAATTTCGTTTTATCAATAAGTATAAAATAAATGAAAAAATTAAATAACATATCCGAAAAGGATCCAAAAGTACTAAGTGTGTAAATTATTTCATAATTTTAACATAGTATTTGTAAAAGTTATAGCAAAAATGAAAAAAGTTAAAACACTTCAATGGGTTTACCCATGAATTTTTGACAAAAAAATTTTTTTCTTTAGTTTTTTAAACTAACTTTATTATTGCATTTTGATCCAAAAAACCTAAAAAAAAGGTCTGTTTCCCATTTTGAATAAAATTGAATGAGATATTAATTATTTATTGATTTTAAAATTATTCAAAAAAGGTTTTAATTCTTTTTAAGATTAATATTAATATTACAAATTTAAAAAAATACCATTAAATTGATAGTAAAAAACTCTATAGTTGTGATTTTTTTAAAAATTTTATTCAAAAAATTGTAGAATTCATAATTTTTTTTTTGAAATTTAATATAAGTTAAAATAAAAATTGAATAACTTTAAAAATATTACAGATATTAAAATGAGATTTATAACCATTCGATAGGTAATATAAAACTCTAAATTTGGAAAATAATTTAGTCTCTTCAAATTTAACGTTGTAAGAAAACAAAAATTAAATTTTTTTGTCCTTTTGTTTTATCGAAAATGGTAAAACAAATGAAAAAAGTAAATAGTAAATCTGGAAGGGACCAAAAAGTACATTATGTGTGAAATATTTCATAATTTTAAAATAATACTTGTAGAAATTATACAAAATTATAAAAAGTAAATTTTTTTTTAATTTTTGTAAACTTATTTTATTAATGTATTTTGTTGCAGAAAAACTAAAATAATCGATTAAACAATTACTTTACTAGGAGTGTTCGGAAAGTTGGGTGGGATTACCCCCTCATTTTTTTTAAATTTGTAATATTAATCTTAAAAAGAAATAAAACCTTTTTTGAATAATTTTATTCAAAATGGGAAACAGACTTTTTTTTAGGTTTTTTGGATCAAAATGCATTAATAAAGTTAGTTTAAAAAACTAAAAAAAAAAAATTTTTACAAATACCATGTTAAAATTATGAAATAATTTACACACATAGCACTTTTGGATCCTTTTCGGATATGCTATTTAATTTTTTCATTTATTTTATACTTATTGATAAAACGAAATTACAAAAAATTTATAAAAAATTCTTTATTTTGGTTATAAAAATTACAATTCTAAATTCTAAGAAACTAAAATTCATTTTAAATTTAGAGTTTTATTTTATCTTTAGAATGGCGCAAATCCCAGTTCAATAACTTTAATATTGTAGAAGTTATTCAATTTAGTTTAAAATTATAACATAATTTTAAATGTTTCTTAGCTAATTTTTAAAAAAAATCACAATTATTGTAATAAAATTTTGAAAAAAATTATTATAATAAAATTAATTATTACAAATTTAAAGATATTTTTTTTTTAATTTTTGATATAAAGATTTAACTTAAAAATTAAAATAAAAATCTGATGTGGCCAGCACATGACCTCTCGCCATTTTTGAATCAAAATTTTACAGGTTGACACAAAAAAGTATGAAAAAAAATTATTTTTTTGTAAATCTGGCAACAATGGCAAAAGTTTCGAAAATTTTAACAAGATGATAATAAACTATATGGTATACAAAATATATGTGTAAAACTTTATTGCCGTTTTGTATAATAATGGAGTCATTACCCATAGCAACTGCCACTTCCGGTTGTGCGATTGGCACCAAGATCTAATCTAGGGTATCAGAATGCTGTATGCAAAATTTCAAATTTTTTTATTCAGTAGTTTTTGAGTTATCGTTACTACAACATCCATCCAAACACACACACACACACACACACACACACACACACACACACACACACACACACACACACACACACACACACACACACACACACACACACACACACACACACACACACACACACACACACACACACACACACACACACACACACACACACACACACACACACACACACACACACACACACACACACACACACACACACACACACACACACACACACACACACACACACACACACACACACACACACACACACACACACACACACACACACACACACACACACACACACACACACACACACACACACACACACACACACACACACACACACACACACACACACACACACACACACACACACACACACACACACACACACACACACACACACACACACACACACACACACACACACACACACACACACACACACACACACACACACACACACACACACACACACACACACACACACACACACACACACACACACACACACACACACACACACACACACACACACACACACACACACACACACACACACACACACACACACACACACACACACACACACACACACACACACACACACACACACACACACACACACACACACACACACACACACACACACACACACACACACACACACACACACACACACACACACACACACACACACACACACACACACACACACACACACACACACACACACACACACACACACACACACACACACACACACACACACACACACACACACACACACACACACACACACACACACACACACACACACACACACACACACACACACACACACACACACACACACACACACACACACACACACACACACACACACACACACACACACACACACACACACACACACACACACACACACACACACACACACACACACACACACACACACACACACACACACACACACACACACACACACACACACACACACACACACACACACACACACACACACACACACACACACACACACACACACACACACACACACACACACACACACACACACACACACACACACACACACACACACACACACACACACACACACACACACACACACACACACACACACACACACACACACACACACACACACACACACACACACACACACACACACACACACACACACACACACACACACACACACACACACACACACACACACACACACACACACACACACACACACACACACACACACACACACACACACACACACACACACACACACACACACACACACACACACACACACACACACACACACACACACACACACACACACACACACACACACACACACACACACACACACACACACACACACACACACACACACACACACACACACACACACACACACACACACACACACTAACACACACAGACATCATCGCGAAAATATTAAAATCGTATTCTAGGGACCCTAAAACGTGTTTGTTCATTGAAAACTCACTACCCAATTTTTAGCATGATTCCTATACCTCTCTTATCTGAAGGGCGAGAGGTAAAAACTAGCGGCGAAACTATGCAGAACTCGAAAAAAAATTAAAGACAAAATTTGTAGAAAATTTTATGTTCTACAATTTTCATTTTTTGTAAATTTTCATAAAAATCCATAATTTTGTCTTAAAATCTAAAAAAAGTCGCAAATGTCTATATACATTATTTTTCACGCCCTCTAGCGACGAAACTGTGAGGAATTCAAAAAAACGGTAATGACAAAATGTGTAGAAAATTTTATGTTCTACATCTTTCATATCTTGTAATTTTTCATAAAAATGCATTATTTTGGTTATTTAAGAAAAATATGAAAAAAATTGATTTTTGATAAATCTGGCAACAATGGCAAAAGTTTTTGAAAATTTTAATCATTCGAAATTAAACTATAATGTATAAAAAATATATGTGTAAAACTTTATTGTCATCTTGTTTAGTAATGACGTCAATACTTATAGCAACTGTCACTTCCGGTTGTCCGATTAACTCCAAAATCTATACAGGTCGTCACCTTGCTACCCTAAATATGTATATAAAATTTCATCTAAATCGGTTCAGCCGTTTAGACGCTATCGTGTTCACACACACAGACACACACACACAGACACACAGACAGACATCATGCTAAAAATGGTATAAATGGATTCAGGTGACCTCAAAACGTAAAGATTCGTTAAAATCTGGGTATGGCCAAAATATCATGATCGCAATACTTTCCTTCTATACAACTCTGTTGTTCGGAAAGTAAAAAGAAGGAAAGCGATACTACAATAAAGTTAAGAAATGAAAAAAGAAAAAAGTGTGTACCTCATCATATTTCAACCTTAGTCCCTGTTGTTCATCTAACAAAATCTTATTTTCCTCCATATACTTCTCGAGACAGGTCTTCATTTCTCTTACTCTGTCGTTTCTATCCAAAAAGTAAGCTATGAATTCAACAGAAAATGCAGGAGGAATGTGCCACTTTTTTCTGATATCTACTAGTGCCGTAGTTTGAGATTCTTGCATCTCCTGAGCGCCGGTATTAATACCCATAAGGTCCGATTTTCTAAACAGCTTTCTACATGCAGCTGCACTTGTCGTTAGAAGGCGCGGCATTTATTTACAAAATAACAACAAAGCATCAAATTTATTTTAATTAATCAGTATGTTGAATAATATTGACATTACTAAGCAAAATTACACTAAATACTGAGTTATTACACAATATTCTTCAACATTCTGGTTTTTTTATGTTGTTTACTTACCCCATGGGGGCGGTTTTAACCCTTTATGACTTAAATAATGGTCTTTCTGTTTTTCCATTTTTCTCTTAATCCTTAGCTGCTCAGGTGTATCTTTATGACCTATTTGAGAAAACTGGTAGTTCCTATAGTGTGTTCTTAGCTGAAGAGCCAGATAATTTCTTTTTCTTCTCTTTACCAATGTCTTGCAGTTTACAATGAGCATAAAACGGATCAGCCTGGTCGACTTCCTCAGAATGAGCTTCAGAGAGGAAACCTTCCTTTTGAGCACTTAAAAATATTAACGTTTTATAAAATTTAACCTTTAGAAATATTAGATCATTTTTACCTATAGGTCCACTTCCCAGTATAACATAAAAGTATAAATAAAAATATCTTACCATGTGACATGAAAGTAGGTCCGACACATACCAGCATCACAACCAATACACACTCCTGTCCTAGCAAATCGTTCGTCTTCACAAAGCGAACAAGTTTTAGAAGTAACGCTGGTCAGTTTGTCTACTTCTCCAAATGCTACACCTGGTATATAAAGAGCACACACAAGATGTACCCACTTACCAACATCTGTTTCTTTGAAAATGCCTCCTGGGTTTGGACATAACTCACAAATAGGTTCTATAATACCTAAAAGATATAACTTTTAATATTTCCGAAAAGGGTCACCAATAATTTATAAGCAATAGTCACTTATACAATTATAATCGTGTAGGCACATACTAGAATAATGCGTATTAGTCAAAACTAGCTAAATACCAGAGCTGGGAGTAACGAAACTAAAACGTTACTTTTTAGTAACCCGTTACTAGTAATTTCGTTATTTTTTAAAGTGGGGGAAAAGTAACGGTATTTACGTTACTTTGTAAAAGTAACGCGAAATAGTTACTTCGTTACTGTAACGCGTTACTAAATAGTAAACTAAGGTTTTCATTTGTTACTGTTGTTTAATATGAAATAATGTTTTTATTATTTTTTTTTTGGCCTGTTGGCTCTGCCAGTGCCATTAACATGGTTAAAAAAAAAAAAAAAAAAAAAATTATTTTTTTGTAAAAAATCAAGCTTAATCATACAACTTTTATTTGAATTTTTTTTGTATGTGAAATAATAACGGCGATAAATGGTGAGATGGACAATAAAAGAACGAGAAGACATGGAACAAGAAGAATATATAAGTAACGCGTTATTGTAACTTCGTTGCTTTAAAACTAACACGTTACTTTTGGAAAGTAACGAATAAATCGTTACTTTTTTTCAAAAAGTATCGGTAATGTTTATCTAACGCGTAACTTTTTAGCAAAAGTAACGGCAAAGTAACGCGTTACTTCTTTTTAGGTACGCCCCAGTTCTGCTGAATACCCGTGCTTTGCTACGGAGGCTAAAGTAGTACCTGGACGATAAACCTTTTTTTCTATTTTTTCCTGCTTTTCTTTATTTTCCCCTATTTTTCACGATTTCTCCCAATTTATCCCTATTTTCAAATATTTTTCCCTATTTTTTCCTGTTTTCCCTATATTTTCCATCTTTCCATACTTTTTTATATTTTTCCTTATTTTTCTCTAATTTCTCTATTTTTCCTATTTCATTATATTATTCCCGTTTTTTATTATTTTTTCCAGATTTTTCTCTAATCATCTCTAATTTACCTATTTTCTCGATATTTTTCTGGTTTTTTTCATATTTTTGCCGTTTTTTCCCTATTTTGTCCTATTTTTTTCCCCAATTTTTCATATTTTTCCGGTTTTTATTATTTTTTTCCAGTTTTCCCCTATTTCTGTTATTTTCTATTTTGTCCTATTTTCCATTATGTTCGGCTATTTTCCCCTATTTTCCCATACACTTCCCTATTTTTCTCTAATTTCTCTATTTTTTCGAATTTTTTCCTATTTGTACTTATTTGTCCCTATTTTCCACTATTTTTTTCTATTTTCCCCTACTTTTTATCTCTTTTTAATTTTATTTTGCCCTATTTTTTCGCAATTTTTCATTTTTCCAGTTTTTTATTATTTTTTCCAGTTTTCCCCTATTTCTGATATTTTCTATTTTTTTTCTATTTTCCATTATGTTTGGCTATTTTCCCCTATTTTCGCATACACGTCCCTATTTTTCTCTAATTTTCTTATTTTTTTCCCATTTGTCTCTATTTGTACTTATTTTTCCCTACTTTTTATCACTTTTTAATTATTTTCCCAATGTTTTCCCCATTTCTTTATATTTTTCCTGGTTTTTATAATTTTTTCGTCTTTTTCACCATTTATCCCTATTATTTCTGTTTTCCTTTTTTTCCTTTTTCCCGTATTTTTCACTATTTTTGTACGTTTCGCTTGCCTCTATAATTTTCCTGTTCCAATATTGGAACTCATCAAGGAATACTATAATTATATGTTTATTGTTTGTATTTTTTTAGTATCAATCCTCGCTCTTTACTAACGTAAAAAATCCAAAATCCAATTGTATAAAAAATATATTTATAGTTAGAGGAAAAAAACATTAGTCAATAACTAACTGGTAAATACAAAAATATACTTTTAGTTAAGTCAAAGTCACCTTGGTTAGCTGAGATATTCCGTGAATAGAAAAATGTTTTTAAAAGTTTTAAATAATAAATTTTTCTTATCTAACAAAAAGTTAATAGATCATTACTTACCCGCTTTGCAGGCTTCGCAGAACCAAGGGGTAGTTGGTGAAACTGAATCAGTACTAGCTAAACTGTTGGAATCAGATACACCATAGCAAGCTTCATGTACTGTTGCTCCACAACCATCACATTCGACAATTTCATTCACGCCATCACTGTGATCGCCAAGACATCCACAACATATCATCATTTGTGCATCTTTTTCACTAAACTAAAAAATATAAAGAGCAATTTATTAACTTTCGATAGCGAAGCAGAAAGTTAATGTTTAAGTTGACTCCGGAAAAATTAAATATAAATTTAAAAATTATTAAAAAGATTATGAATATATCGAGGGTTTCGAGCGAAAAGCCAATAATTAATAAAACACTTCTTTCGAGATAATCGCGTTTAAAAATTTTAATAACTTTGAAGACGATTTAAAAACATATTGGTATGATTTATTATGCGTTCATAAAACATACTAATATGGTTTTAAAGAACTCCGCTCAAACCTTATGGGAACTGGCTCCTGGTCAAATTGGCTGAAATTTGGATATGTTGTTCGTTTCGGCATCCTGAACAAAAGCCTCAATGGGTGTCAAACAGCATGTAACACTCAAAATTGATAAAATTGACATGTAAGCATATGTCTTTAAGATTGCCTAATTCTAATTTGATGCCAAAAAGACGATATTAACAGTTGAGTACTATCGTGAATTAAATATTTGCTTATTGTTCGACAGTTAATTGACAGCTGTCAACTGCCAATATCGTCTTTTGACATCAGTTTTGAACTCAGCAACCTCAAAAACATATATTTACATGTAGGTTTTATCAATTTTGATTATTGCTTGTTGTTTGAAAACTGTCAACTGTCAATATTATTATATTGGAGCTCCATAGGAGCTAAAATAAGCAAAATTGAGCTTTGTGCCCATTGAGACTTTTGTTCAGGATGCCGAAACGAACAACATATCCAAATTTCAGCCAATTTCACCGGGAACCAATTCCTATAAGGTTTGTGCGGGGTTCTTTTCTTTAAAGTTACTAAAACTTTTAAACGTTATTATCTCGAAACACGTCAATTGTTATTTATCGGGGTTTCGCCTGAAATCCTCGATATATGATGTCTAGACTAGTATTTTCCTAAAGTTTCAGCAAAATCGGCAATGTGGTTTTTGAAAAAATCAAGAAAAACACTTTTCTCCCAAGTATAAAAGTAAAGAAGTACTTTCTCGTTATGAACTATTTGTTATGAAATAAATTATTTTAAAGAAATAAATAATTTACGGTTTCGGTCAAAAAAAAAGATTTTTGAAATAAACCTTTTATTTCTTTTTATTACATAAATTTTGTTAAAATCTATTTGAAAGAATCAATTTACAAGAATTTAATAAAAAAATATATGACTCAGTCAGGTTTGTTTTAAAATATTATTTCAAATTCCACGACTAGATTTATTTGTCTGCGGAGTGCCCTCTAGCTGAGACACAGGAACTTTTTAAAACAATTCGGCTATATAATAGTCGAGGCAATGAAGTACTAATAAAGCCAAAAGTTCGGACTTTTTCGGACTAAGACGGATGCGGTTTTTTGCATTCGCTTCCAAAAATTTATTGAAAAAAATGCTTTTTATCTTATACAAACCGGAAAATTGCATTGCTGGCAGCCAAAAATGCATTCAAAAAATGCATTTTTTGAGACGGCTTTTGGAAGATTAAAGATCTTTGTAATTAAGAGTCAAAACTGGCCCAAATCTGGTGGGTTCCCGGGGTCTTCGAGGTCGCTGATCACGATTATGATGTTCAAATTGACCCACAGCCAGCCTGGAGCGCAGGAACACTGATGAACGTCATCTCCGTGGGACTCTCCCGAAATTCACGCGGGGAAGGAGAGAAACTCGGCGCCCGGGGGTTTTTTGGGTCGCTGAATTCAAATGTGGCACCGTTGAAAACATCCTGGACACCTGGTGCGCCCGAACCTGGACATCATCCCCGAAAAATTTTCTGACAAGATTGCCAAAAAAACCAGAAAATCATTGTAGGGGCGTTTTTTAGGCTCTTAATCCAAATTTCACATCGAAAACGATCCTCCGAACACCTAGAAGAAGACGAACCCAAAATCGTTATGCGTTTTTTTTGGGGCGCTGAATCCGAATTTCACCCCGAAAACGACCCTCCTAACACCTGGTGCACCGAAACCTAGGACTGAACATCGTCTTCGAGGGTTTTCCAGACACGTTCGCAAAAGGCTAACCGAAAATTGTCCTATAGAATTCTAAATGCCGGGTTTGAATAGAGCGAGAATTACGAAAAACATCTAAAACATCAGATTTGGTTGATATTCATGGGAATGACATCGATGTCAAGATAAGGTTCCGGTGCACCAGGTGTTGGGAGGTCGTTTTCGACATGAAATTTGGATTCAGCATCCCACAAAACGCCCCCATAATGATTTGGGGTTGTTTTTGGCGATCTTGTCATGAAAATTTTCGGGATGACGTCCACGTTCAGGTTACTACACACCAGGTATTCGGGAGGTGTTCGCCGATGCCATATTTGAATTCAGCGACCCAAAAACCGCCGGGCGCCTAGTTTCTCTCCTTCCCCGCGTGAATTTCGGGAGCTGCAGGTCGCCTGTGGCTCTTATTTACAAAGTTCTTTAATCTTCCAAAAGCCTTCTCAAAAAATGCATTTTTTGAATGCATGTTTGGCTACAGCAATGTAATTTCCGGTTTGTCTAAGATAAAAAGTAGGGACATTTTATCCAAAAAATATTTTAAAGCGAATGCAAATAACCGCATTCAGATCTGTCTTGGTCCGAAAAATTCCGATGTTTTTTGCTTCATTGGCTCCACATTCAAAACGTAAAAATTAATCAAAAGTTTTAAGTCGAAATTTTGGGCGATACCAATTAACACTTTGTCTGTCTGTCACAGAGATAATTCAAGAACGGTTTCAAATTTTGGAACTATGTATGTATAAAATACAATAAAGGGGTTGCTATTAGCCTCGACTGGTATTTAGGGCAATAGTTTTTTTACTTTATAGATAATAGGTTTTTTGCTCTAATCTACTTTTTTACACGGCATATTATGATAATAATGTGTCAGAATTGGGCAAAATCAGTTAACTCCCGTCTCCATCGATAGATAACCGAAAATGTAAAACTATGAGTTGAAGATTAGGCCTTATTCTCAAAGTTTATTACAAAACATATCTAAATCTCCATTATCGCAAAATAATTTCAAGGGATCAAAATCTTATTTATTTATACAGAAATAAAAATCTAAAAGATAAGACCTGACAAGTTTATTTATTTGATTATGTCAGAATGATTTCTTAATCTGAATAATTTCTGAATTCCACATTTCGTTCACAAATACTATTCACGAGTTTTACCCCAAAAAAAAGTACGAAGCTTTTTAAGCATTCCCTTTATGAAGTGTTCATCATAGCCAATGCTCTAAAGGTAACAACTCACAAAAACAACACTATTAGGCAGTAACCCAGATAAAAAATTCTAATTGTATGAAATTTAAACGTGGCGGAGCCCCTGGTGATGATGATCCAGGTGCTGTCTTGATCTCCAGGTTCATGCAAGGATAATATTCAATTTCAGTGACTCAAAAAACTACTGGGTAGTGAAACTCGCGTAATTTTCGTCGAAGATATGAATTTTTCCTGAAAAGATGCACTTTTAAGAATGCACTTTTTGATGCAGCAATGCAATTTCAAAAAAGTACTTGGCCAAAAGTGGTCACAAACTTTCAAAAAGCGAATGTAAAAAACCGCATCTCAATCAGCCTTATTGCAAAAAAAAATTCAACTTTGAGCTTTTTTTGTGCTACATTTTCTGGACTAAGAATTTTTCAATAATAAATAGTATATTATATACCAAGGGACTAAAGTGCATCTTTTAATCCCGAGGGTGAAGACCTGAGGGATTAAAAGATACTTTAGCTATTTTTTAGACCGCGCCCCCGTAAAATTCAAATAATTAATTACCTGTTAATTTTGTTAATATTTAAACATTAACAATCAATTCTATTATTTGATCAAATAAATTTACAAGAATAAAAAAATCGAGGTTCCCGAATGGGGCTCGAACCCAGATCAATTGTGTTGAGCATTCAAGTCACCGTTGCGTGAACCAACTGAGCCAATTCTAACAATAAAAATATTTGCAAAACCTTGTCTTATACGGATTTATTATAAAAATAATAACAGAAGATTACGACTTTGTCCCATTTGAGATATTTTAGATTTTTCTTGGTATTTAATGAATAATATAATTCCAACAAAATCGTAAAAAATATTTGAAAAAACTTACGATCTTGTAAAATGGTGTTAGAGAAAAGAAAATTGAAGACTGTACTACCGAAAATTGTCTTCTATACTCGTTTATAGAAGTATCCCTTGGGATTAAAAAAATTTAGTCCCAAGGGAGTAAAAGTGGCACTTTCGTCCCCGCGGTGTATAAAGGTATTTAAATATTGGTGTAAAAAGTAACAAAAACTAAATTAATATTAAACAAAACATCTTAAAAACTCGAATGTTTTCAATTGCTGCTTCATCATTTTTAAGCTATTGTAAAATGTGAAATATTATTTTTAAATAATCTCAATATAATATTTTTAAATAATTTCAAAATAAAATTTAAATATTTAAAAATAAAATTATTATCGAAAAATCATAAATAATTTGCGCACCGCACATAGCATGTTTTCTATTTCGATTTCTCCCACTTTTTATAGAACTATGATTGAGTTCTCATTAATGAATTTTGAAAAAAGCACATTACGGGCTTCTGCATTGATTAATGAAATCTGATCATATGGTTGGATAAAATACCTCAAAAAAGTATAGTGTTAAGTCATCGTTTGGCTCTAGCTACAATATTAAAATCGCTACACCCACTTTTGTAAAATTTCCTCCCACTGCAATACCATGAAAATGAATGCCTATGTAACTGGAATACCCTATGTAACTGGAATACCCCCTACGGCAGAATTTAATGGGGCATACGCAGGATTTATGTGCTATTTATGTGCTAATTTCGGACGCCAATAAAATTTTTTGTGCTCTTCTTTTTTTAAAAAATACAAAGGGTTCTGCTGGCTTCAGGCCAAGCTGGAATACCCCAAGTCAAATGTATTGGAAAATAAAAATTGAAAAACATTTTTGTTATCTCCTATTTATGTGCTAATTTACATTTCTGTCCCTAATTTAACAGTATTAAGTTATTTGTATTTTAAAATTAATTCTCAGTTATAAATTTTCAGTTTGTTTACTTTTTACAGTTACTTTCATTATATTGACGTGGTCACAATGACCACGAATATTCAATCCCTTAGAGGAAATTCCTGAACATATTAGCTAGAGCACAAAATTTTTCATTGGCGTCCGAAGTTAGCACATAAATAGGAGATAACAAAAATGTTTTTCAATTTTTATTTTCTAATATATTTGATCTGGGGTATTCTAGCTTAGTCTGAAGCCAGCAGAACCACTTTATTTTTTAAAAAATAAGAGCGTCCGAAATTAGCACATAAATAGGACATAAAGCCTGCGCATGTCCCATTAAATTCTGCCGCAGGGGGTATTCTAGCTGCATAGACGCTCGAAAATACAGTTCTGAATAAAGTGATTAATAGAGCGATGTAGTCAATTGTACCAGATTATTTCTTTTGGATTTTACACCTTTCTTGCTCTTATTTCCATTCGAGTGGTCAACATTCTTGCACATCAGTGGATCTTAATAAAAGGATCCTAATAACATATTTGCGTGACACGAATAGTAGGATTGTACCCGCGATGTGATAAGCTATAATTTAATTTATCGACCTAAGATCATACTTTTTGAGAGAAAAAACTAAGTATTTATTTTTGCTCGAAATAACTTCCGAGTTTTTTTGTGAATTTCTTTTTAAAAACATCTAGCACCAAATAACGGTATAATTTTGAATTGAGCATCTACAGTCACATCTTTATCAAGTAACAGATAATTTACATCTATTAGGTTATTATAGTAAGAAGAAGTATTTGAGACTCATTATAAAGGTCGAGCGTAAATAAACTAACTACCCTTAACCACATTTAACAATGGTTTATGAGTAGGGCCATAAATTCAACCTCGGTGTAAAGCTTATACAGCTCTCTGGTCCGTATTACAAATTTTGTTTTTAAAATAATAGGTAGTGATCTATACTTAAATCATTTTGTATTAACTGTTAAGGTATCTATTATTTTCAAACAAAAAACTGTAATTTTAATTTTCTAGAAAATTATAGGGCTGATTATAAAGTAATTAAAACGAATTGCTTTTTAGCAAATACAGTTTTTTAGCTTAAACTCAATTTTTATTATTATTAAATTGATGTACATAACAATTGTTTTGTTTTTATCAAATAAGGGATTCATGTTATTTATTTACAATATCATATTTTAAATAGAAATAATTAAAAAACAAAAAGGAATAATTGACAAAATTGAGACTTTTTATCAAACGATTCTCTGAAATAGACTTTTGTAGTTGCAATAATAGTATAGTCATCGACTCAGATTTTTTCAAAGCTAAGCACTTTAAACCAATCAAACTTCTAGAGCATATTATAAATACATAAATAAACTGAATTATGAAGTTGTACCCTTATTTTCAATTTTATTTTCATCATAACTGAACTATAAACAAATTTTCAGTGATTAGTTACAGGTCATTTAACACTAAATTTCAGAGAAGAATCAATATTATTAGATTATATCCTTAGTAAAGATTTATTTATACAAAGTTCCTCATATACACAGTGCTGTTTCATTTCAAACTAGAAAACAACAGTTATGACTCGTCTCACCTTTTATGGGTTTATTATTCTAAATATGACTTATATAATAGTTTTTAAAGTGTTCATTTCAAGGAATTTTATTAACAAACGGCTTTAAAAACCCATTATCCTAATCGTTTATTTACAACAAAACTTTTTTCTGGATGTAGACAGAAATTATTTTCAGATTTGAAAAAGTCACCCATTGTATTGTATTGATTGTAAATGTAAGTAGTGCCAGTTTAATATTTTTAATTTTTTATTTCAATATGTGGCGACCATGGGGAAACGAGTTTTTGGGCCAGGAAGCCGCCCATTATGCAGAAAATGAGCAATCAGCTGAAATAATACCAGAGAGGCTCCCTTCATCATCAACCACTAGAAAGCAAAAGTTTTTGTCATATGATGATCAAGCTTTTATATGTCAAATCTACAAGATGACAAATACAGGTGATAAGAGACCTTTAGATAAAACTGCGGAAGTCACAGGAATTTGTTTTTCTCAAATAAAGAAGGCATGTTTATTTACAATATCATATTTTAAATATAAATAATTATTAAGAAACAAAAATAAATAACTGACAAAATTAAGCCTTTTTATTTAATTTTAGTTTCATTATAAGAATTAGGACTAAATCATTAACACTTAATCAGAAATCGATTTGTTACAGCACATTTATTTAAATTACTGTATAAAATTACAAATTATTCATTTGTATTATGTTATGTAGTTTACAAATTGTTTTTTATACTAAATTGTAATACATCTATTTGTATCTATCATTGTTTTATTTTAATAAAAATGAACACCAATTAATGAAAGAACTTCAAATTATACTGAAGTACTATATTTAAATTTTAAAAGAGGTACCATTTTTTCAAAAGATTTATAACAGTTGCCCATAAAACAGTAAAAACCCTCATAAACCCTAATGAACCCTCATAAAATATGAATAAGTTAATCTCAAATATTTTTTCAAAGGACTATACCAATATTATTTATAAAGAAATTAAATAGTAATGAATGGCCCAAACTTAATACATTTCCATATTGTTAGAATTAAACAAGATTTCAGGCAAGTGCTAGTTATAGTTAAAATATGTGGCAATATTTTGTATGGATGGTAAATTTTTAACAATTTAGTACAACATTATCCGAACTACCTATTAATATATTTATTGACTGAACTGAGAAATATTTTATGTGATAAAATAAATTAAAACAAGGTACTAAATATATGTAATTAATTACCTTTAGTTTAGATTGATTGGCTGCTTGTTGAATAACATCAGCTATTGATGAGCCTATTCCATTTGTTTTTGGAAGACTCAAACTCGTTATCATGTCGTCATCAGAATCTTCAGATTCATTTTCATTATTATCACTACTGTCTTCTAAAAAATAATATATTATAAAAATAAATAAATAAAATTTCTTCAAAAACTCTAGTGGAATTATTTTTACATGCTTAATTTATAAAAAAATCAGTTGGGATTTTATAATTTATTAAATTATGAATATTTAATTACTAATTAAAGGTAGATATACTACTTTTTATTTAAAAAAGTTTTTTTAAACTTACTGTTACCTTCCCCTTGACTATCCAAGGAGTCGTCATCATCACTAACTTCTGGGTGATCTTCTATTCTAAAATCACTGTCATCGGAACTTTCCTCATCAAAGTCTAAAACACATGTTTGTTCGACGGGTTTAACTTTCCTTTTGTTTGGATCTCTTTCAACTAAAATTATTTCAATAAATATATTCGTGAGGACAGAAACATGATTTAATTGTCCAAAGTTTATTGATGAATTTATACTATAATAATGGTTGTATAATTAGATGTTATAAATTAATATTTACTAAATACTTACTGGAACTCATTTCCACATTAAAACTGATATTTTTTCGGTTTATGTATTTTAAAGACTAAATGACATCTTGAAAACATAACCAAAGTTTACGAGCGTCATTTCTTCTTCTCTTTTTTAAGTTGCTAATCAAGTTTAGCCACAAGACAGGTGTCAAGACAAAGAATTTCTGAGTATGCGTAAAATATTTTATTAATGCATCTAAAAAAATCAAAAAGAATACCAATTGTAAAGTAGTGGAAGGTGTATGGTTAGGAGATTTAGCTCTGATTTAGTTTACACCCTACCCATCGAGATAGGAAAATGTTACAGAGATCGTATGTAAAGCCGATGTTCACAGAATCTCGACTTGAAATGAACCTTTTGTTTTGATTAGGACTAATAAAAATGCATTAGAGTCGCTGGTAGCTTCACATATAAATAACTACTGCAACTTTATTTGGTTTGTTTAAAAATCTAATTCTAATTGGCAACACTGCTTAAGTGACAACTGAACTGGACTGGAATTTGTAAATGTCAAATGTCATCATATGTCATTCTGAATAATTCCCGATCCCATAAAAAATATTTCATTATATATTTTTTATCTAGTTGAAACTTAATTTTTTAGATGTTTTCTCTATTAATTTTCATTTTTTAATATAACGTTCTATATTTTATGTTCCTAAAATAAAATTTATTTACATTATAGATGATTCATGCAAACTGCATGGCAGGAAAAGAAAAAAGTAAACATCCGCCTCTATTATGAATGTGTACTACGCCCATGGTATGTTACAAAGTACTGTTAAACGTATCAAATAGTTGTTTAAACGTTACGTATTTGTCCTTAGATAATCTAGATAGAGAAACAGGTGTAATAAGTGATTGTGATACGATGGCTGAACTAGCAGCTTTACTCAGATCAGAAATTCCAGAGGGGCGTAGCAGCCTCTCAGAAAATCATACAAATCTTCAGAGAGTAGCAGAATATTGTGAAGCAAATTATTTTCAAAATGAGAATAAACGAATGGCACTGGAAGAAACCAAAAATTACACTACTCAGTCCTTAGCTAGTGTAGCTTACCAAATTAACACTCTTGCCTACAATTTTTTGCAATTATTGGATCTACAAACTACTCAATTGGCTGAAATGGAGAGCCAGATGAATCATATTTCACAGACTGTGATGATACATAAGGAAAAAGTTGCTAGAAGAGAAATTGGTGTATTAACTGCAAATAAATCTACGAATAGACAATACAAAATTATTGCTCCCGCCAATCCTGAAAAGCCAATTAAATATTTGAGGAAACCCATTGACTATACAAGTAAATATTTTCAAAATAATATATTTGTTAATAATAAGCTTGCCGATCAGATATTTTAATTTTTCCCAATGATTGGGCGTGGAAAGGGTTAAGCTGTCTGATTTTGGCACAGAGGTGCTCCCTCGTTATACGTTTATCTTCGCTTTTTGTGTGTCATTTTTAGTCTTAACTTTGCAATATTTTTAATTAGTTTTTCATATTGGAACCAACTTAAATCATACATGAAACAAAGTTCATGTGTTTTCTTCTTTTACCTTCCTGTAGCTCCATTTTTGATTTGCAGTGGTCTTCTTGTAGTTCTCTTCTCTTTATATGTTTGCATTCTTCAGTTGCTTGTTTATTTGCTCACTAAGCTCTAATCCACTTTCCTGTTAACTCTGTATGTTTTCAAGAGTACAAGACTATAGATCATCTACTTTAAATTGTTTCCTGTCTCATAAATATCTTCTATAGTCCAATATAGTGCAGTCCTTTAAGTTTTGAGTTGAAAATTTTGTGTTAAGAAGCACGAAAAATAGCAAAAATTTGTCTGTTTTGATTGATATTTTGTTCAAAAAATTCTTTTTTGAAATATCTGTAAACTTACTGGCACTTAAGATGGAATTAGCACCCATGATTTTCCTAACAAAAACTATTAATTAAGTAAATGTTTATTGTTTATTATCCGCCAATAATAATTGCTTAGTTGCCAGATGCTATGAACTGGGGTTTATATTTTGATTATCTTTTTTCTCCAATTAAATAACATCGGTTTAATTTATATTATAATGATTTCTTTCAGTACCAGAAGTCTTTACATTTGTCGAAATTATTTGTTAGTTACAAAAATTTTATCAGGAAATGATTATTTCAGAAGGGTTAAAATGTAAAGATCAAAAAAATAAAATTAAAATTTTGTTTTAAAATTAATTAGTTACTTTTAATTTTTTCTGATTTTAATTAGGTGACCAGATTTTAAAGTTCGAAATTCGGGATGCTATTTTTAATATATTTTTTTTGCAAGTTTAATTTATTTGTATTTCTGAGCTGAAACAAGAAAAACGAACAAAAAAATGAATAACCCCAATATAGAAAATAATGCAACTATTAAAAACAGTTTAGTACTATTATACAGGATGTCTCATTTATATGGAAAGAACAGATTACTTTTGAGCTTCAATATCGATATAAATACACCAACCAAAATTGGAAAAATGTTTAAAAAATAATTATATTTTGTTAATCTCTGTTAACAACCCTATAATGAAATATACAGGGCAGAGCACCGTAAACGCGTCGCGTTGGTCTTTATATGGATAACGGTAAGATTGTGTAAAAAATGTTTACTGCAGGTACAATTTTAAATTATTTTGATTTATACAGGTTGCCTCAATAAAAAGGTCTGCACCATATAGTTATATTATTTTAAATGGAAACTCTGTATTTTTCTTCCCTCTCTTTCTCTTAATCTCTGTCTTTTTCTACAGTATGAATTTTTTCATATTTAGAATTATTTTTATATATCATTTGTAATTATTTTATAGAGAGGTTTTTTTTTTCTAGTTTTTTCTCATTTTTCTGATTTTTTGTTTTTTTTATCTGTTTTTTTGTGGTTTTTTACATTTTTTCTACTTTTTTGTTTTTTCTGTCTCTTGTGATTTTTTCTAATTTTTCGTCATTCTTCTGTTCTATTTTTTCTTGCGTTTTTTTTTCTCCTTTTTTCATTTTTTTATGGTTAGGTTAGTTTTTTCCGGTTTTTTTGTTGTTCTTTGGTTTTTCGATTCCTCTTGCTTTTTTCTCATTTTTCTGTTTTTTTCCTGATTTTTTCGTTTTTTCTCATTTTTTTGTTTTTTTTTTTTCCTGATTTTTTTCGATTTTTTCTAATTTTTCCTCATTTTTTTCTCATTTTCTGTTCTTTTTCTATTTTTTCGTTTTTTAATTTTTTCACATTTTTTATGATTTTTTGCGATTGTTTTACGATTTATTGCGTTTTTTCCGTATTTTACAATTTTATACTTAATTTTTTCCCAATATTTTCTAATTCATATCTCAGTTTTTTTCTTTTTTTCGACATTTTTTGTTTTTTATTTTTAATTTTTCTGATTTTTTTCAGATTTTTTCGATTCTTCTAATTTTTTCTCGTTTTTTTTCATTTCTATGATTTTTCGATTTTTTTTTCTGTTTTTTCTTGATTTTTTTCTAATTTTTCCTCATTCTTTCTCATTTTCTGTTTTTCTATTCTTTTTTTTTGTTTCCTAAATTTTTCTCATTTTTTTATTTCATTGATTTTATGTGAAAATTTGCGATTTTTTTGTGATTTTGATGCGATTGTTTTGCGATTTTTTGTGATATTTTTCGATTTCATACGTTTTTTTTTGCGATTTTTAGCGTTTCTGTTTCGGTTTTTTGATTTCATTTTTTCCGTATTTTACAATTTATTTTTCATTTTTTTCTCAATATTCTAATTTCTTTCTCAATTTTTTTGTTTTTTTTTTCCGATTTTTTCTGTTTTTTCAAATTTTTTGGATTCTAATTTTTTCTCGTCTTTTTTTCTCATTTCTAGGTTTTTTTGTTTTTTTTTTTGTTTCTTATTTGTAAAAAAATATGAAAAATGGCGTCCCGAATTTCGAACTTTGAAATCTAGTCACCATAATTTTAATTCTAAAAGAAACTTAATTTTCATTAGGTAAGCTAAACTAGTAATTTTAGCAGCATTTTAAAAACATTTTAATAAAGACAAATTTTCAATTAAAATATCGAATTTCCTTTTTTCTGCTACTTAAAAATATGACGGTAACATTGCGTTACGTAGACATGCATTATATACCCCAAAATAATTATTTTGCAGGGGGCACCACCTATAAAAAAGTACGTGAACTGTAAAATTGGCAGAATAACAGGTCTCTGATGTATTTTTAGTGATTTTCTATGGTTCAAATTATAAATTTTTAAACATATAAGACTTGTAAATGAAAACAAAAAATGTAATGTCTCTCTTATAGCGTTTTTGATGCCTTTTTTTAGGTTAAATTTTCACAATTCCATTGTTTTTTTCCATTTTCCTATTTTTTTTTTCACTTTTTAATATACTCAGGAACTAATTTAATACCATTAGAACATTATAAAAGCAAATCCGCATATATTTATTGCCTGGATAGTCCGTCTTATATGATCAAAAATTTCCCTGTGCTTATCTATTTGCTAATGCCGCCTTAAGCTGTATGTGTAACCATAGTTTCGTCATTTTCACTTAACGTAGAATTAAATTAATTAGTACTGGGATAATATTTTAATTTCCAATTTTTATTGAAAATGCTCCACAAGTTTTCCATTTTTCAGGAGAAATTCGTAAAATAACTAGATTTTTGGCATCATTGAATTTAAATGTGTCATTTTTAATAACTAATAATGATCAATATGTATGTTGTCGAGGATGCTAAATGCGAATTTAAAGTTATTTTATCCTAAAATTGGGGAACAAAACCGATAATTACGTCGAAAACGCGAAAAAAAATTATTCATCATTTGTTTTGCTGGAACTTAGTAAATAATCTATATTTATCTTTGAAAATTTTATGGCATATTCTTAAACCTAAATTTCTTAAATATTTTTCAAACGGTCAGGAAATTTATAAAAAATTTTCATTCATTACTCCGACTCGTACATAATTTTGCAAAACTTGAGTGGCTCAGTTTATAATTTTCTATGTCTACATACAGGGTGTCCCACGACGTTTTGACAGTCCAAATTCTCGAAAACTGTTCATATGACATGCATGAAATTTGGCAGATATAAACAGTCGAAACTGATGCTTATATTTATTATAAAATGACTTCCGTTTTTCCTGTCGTTTCGAGTCACGTGACCCCAACATAATTTTTTTAAATGGGACAACCGGTATAATATTACAATTTTGGATATATCATTCAAAAACAAATTCAACGATACCACACTTGTCATCATTGTATTGTGCAGTAATGATAATAGGGGCAATTATGTAAATGAACATCTGTATAATTTATTTTATCAAAAAACGTAACAATAATTAAAAAGTACAGTTTAGTCCGAACCATGGCAGCAGACGGTCGTTCCGATAGCCGTTCCGATACCACGAGTGAACTACAATGTAAAAAGTGCAAAAGTAAAGTAGTGAATTATGTTAAATGTATATCGTGTGATGCACATTTTCATGCAAGCTGTGCAAAAAACGTAAAATGCGTGATTATTGACAAACAGTTTGTTAAATGCTGTGAAATTGAAGAAAAAACTAATTTTGATGAAGACACCGACGATGCTTTTTTTGATGCCATAAATAATATGAATTCGGACAATAAAATTGACATCAATATATTCAGGTATATTATTAAACAAAAAGATCTTATAATCGCTGAGTTAAATGATAAATTGAAAATTGAAAATTCTTAAGGAACAACTACATTCTTCTAAACAAAAAGCGGCCACAGTAAAAACACAAAGTCCTGATAAGCATATTGAACAGGTCGTTAATAATAATAAATCACCTGATATTAAATTAACAGCAGTGGCGCCGGCTTCGTCTAATGCAAAGACTAATAAGATCAACGAAAAGAAATTTTCTGTTAAAGATGTGAACAACGCGGTGTTTGAAGCCGAGTCCAAAATGGTATGTAACAAATACGTTAATATGTTAGCAAGTAGTTCGACTTTAAATAACAGTAATGATACTGGACAAGGAGAGTGGACTACGGTCACACATAAATTACCTAAAAATAAACGTAGAAATCATTTAGTGGTGGGTAATTTCTCGGGACAAACAACAGTTGTAGGTGTTGAAAATTCTGTTGATTTGCATGTTTATAACCTAAAGCCGAAGACAACTGCTGATGAATTATTATCGTTTTTATCACCAAAATTTCCCGAAGTTAAGTGCGAATTACTTCAGTCGAAACACCCTGATCAATATTCTTCATTCAAAGTATCTGTATCTAGAAAACATGGTGACTTAATGAAGGATCCTTCAAGTTGGCCCAACAATGCTTATGTGCGATATTTTTTTCACCAGAAACAAAGAGTCGAGAAACACACCTAAAAAAGAACATTCAACCCGACGATGATTTCAATATAAATCTTAAAATACTACAATTAAATGCCCAGAGTATTACAAATAAAATGAATAAGTTTGATGTTTTGCTTGGGGAGGAATCTCCAGACTTAATCAGTGTGGTCGAACACTGATGCAATTATGATAACATTATTTTTATGAACAGTCCTGGATACCAGTTAATAACATATTATTGTCGAGCTCATCATATACACGGTGGAAGTGCTATATATGTTAAAAATAACCTTAATGTCCAGCCCATCGATGTCACCTCTTGTACTGAAGAAATGGTTTTGGAATGCAGCGCCATCAAGCTTGTGCTTCATGGTAAAAGTGTTTGTTTTTTAAGTGTTTATAGACCACCTCAGGACGAACATTTCCAGGTATTTTTATTTAAGTTATATGTTCTCCTTGAAAAAGTGAGCAAATTTGATTTTCTATTCCTTTGTGGAGACCTAAATGTTAATTACCTATCAGAGTCTGCTCATAAACAACTGTTATTTGATCTTCTGTCAGGTTATAATCTACATATAACTTCTCTGATACCAACAAGGGTTTTTACCAACAGAAATGGAGTGACTTCAGCAACAAAAGTTGATTATATCCTGACAAATATTGATGCAAAAAACTATAAAACTAATGTTTATGAAGCGGGTTTTAGTGACCATAGAGTCTTTACTCTAAATTATCAACATAACTTTAAAAAATTACCTAAAAGTACCGTATCACCTAGATTCGGGAGAATTGTGTCCCAAGAAACCATTGATAAACTAAATTCCCTAATGCGCGTCTCGGATTTTACAGAAATTTATCTTGAAACAAACATTGATAATGCTTTTGACTCTTTTCTAAATATTTTTACCTTCTATATAGACAAATGCTGTCCACTAAAACAACTAAATCGTAAATCCCGAAACACTCCTCATTGGATTACACATGATATTAAAATAGCCAGTCAAAATTTAAAAAATGTTTATAGATTAAGCAGATTGAGCAATGACATTAACACTATAGATAACTACAGAGAATCCAAACGCAACTACAATAAAATGCTTTCTGATGCCAAGTTTAATTTTAATAAAAAGTTAATAAGCGAATCTAATAATAAACAAAAAACTATATGGAATTTAGTTAATCAAGATCTTGGTAGAAATAAAACTTACAAAAAAATAGAGTTAGTTGACAAGAATAAAATACATACTGCCCCCAATGACATCGCAAATATGTTTGGAAAATATTTTGCTAGTATCACGGAAGAAACTTTAGCTACTCATTTCGGTTCCTTCAGATCAAAAAGTTGTACTGTAGCCAATATAGAAAATAAAACCTTCTTTTTTTCCCCAAGGGTCAACACTCGGACCTTTACTTTTTTTATTATATGTAAATGATATGCCCGAATATCTAAACTCTGAATTGTTAGCACTCTTCGCAGATGATACTTCGTTGGCAGTAACAGCATCAACCTACGAGGACTTAGTCTCATCAACTAAATCAATCATTGATTCTTTTAACAATTGGTGCAACATTAATAGTCTAATTTCCAATACTTCTAAAATGGAATGCATTTACTTTACTAATCATAATAACTTGAATATCCTAAACTTTGATATCAACGGTACTAATGTAGTTTCAACCACATGTACTAAATTTCTAGGGGTTTATGTAGACCATCATCTAAGATGGACCGATCATATCGATTCATTAATCAAAAAACTTAATAAGTCGAGATTTGCAATTTCACGGATTAAATCATCGATGGCGATAGATTCTAGATTAATGGTTTACTATAGTCTTGTCTACAGCCACATGTCTTACAATTGTATTCTTTGGGGCAATTCAGTAAATAGTATCAGAATATTCACATGCCAAAAACGCATAATACGTACCATGTTTAATCTCCCTCCAAGAGAATCTTGCAGACAATATTTTATTTTTTATAATATATTAACATTTCCTTGTATATATCTGCTTAAATGCCTCACATATGCCAAGGATAATATATGTAAAGTAAAAATGAATGGACAATACCATAACTATCCTACTAGAAAAGGTAGTCTTTTAAGTATACCCGCTCACAAAACGACTAAATTTGAAAGCAGTCCAACTTTTCAAGGCATTAAACTTTATAACCATTTACCGGAAAGTATTCGAAACTTGTCAACTACACTCTTTAAAATCAGGGTAAAAGCACTCTTGTTATCTAGATGCTACTATGAGGTGGAGGATTTTTTAAACGATACAGACTTAGGCTAGGTGACTATTCCAATTTTATTATATAAAATATGTACAAATCGTTCGTTTATTTTGTATTCATGTGCTATTTATTTGTTTGTCTTTTTATCATTGTATCATTATTATCTTAATTGTATTATTTTAAAATTTTATTATTTATCTTTTTTCTCTCCAATGTGACTTATCCCATACATTCTTGTAATGTCAAAAAGGATCAATAAATTATTATTATTATTATTATTATTATTATTATTATTATTATTAATTAAAGAAATTGTTCAAATTGATGACCATGTACAATGATACAATGATGACAAGTGTGGTATCGTTGAATTTGTTTTTGAATGATATATCCAAAATTGTAATATTATACCGGTTGTCCCATTTAAAAAAATTATGTTGGGGTCACGTGACCCGAAACGACAGGAAAAACGGAAGTCATTTTATAATAAATATAAGCATCAGTTTCGGCTGTTTATATCTGCCAAATTTCATACATGTCATATGAACAGTTTTCGAGAATTTGGACTGCCAAAACGTCGTGGGACACCCTGTATACAGTCTTAAATTGTAAGATACAAAAAAAGTTTTTCATAAAACTTCAGGTCTAAAGGTTCAATGGAAAAAATATACAGTGATCTCTGACTTTTTACCGTTCCGAATAAAATCAGAGGCTCAGTTTTGTTTCAAAATTACTTTTTGGATAATTTTTCATTTGTTGAATAGTAAATATAAAGACAAATTACATATAAAGAAATAAAAATTACTTATTTAATTTGTCTGTTTATCATTTATTAGATTTACATTATTTTTACATGAATCTCGACAACTGGTTCAATAGAGTATCCACGAATACTTTATCAGATATTTAATTTTGAAGTTTCAAATTTTGACATTTTTTTATTTTTGACAGGTGTCAGTTGGAGAAATAATTTTGACTGTTCTGAATAGAATTTTTCAAGGGCTTTCAAACGACATTTTGCATGTCCAATTCCTTGACATATTGCATTTGTCATTTTTTGATAGTGATACTTCCGTTTGACAGATCTCGTATAAAAACTAGTTAATTCTTCCGACAGATAGCCCAAACCCATATACCAAATTTCAGCTCAATCGGATTAATACTTCTTCAGATATTTAATGCTGAAGTTTCAAATTTTGACATTTTTTTATTATTGATAGGTGACAGTTGGAGAAATAATTTTAACTGTTCTGAATAGAGTTTTTCTAGGGCTTTCAAATGACATATAGCATGTCCACAGCCGTGACATATTGCATCTGTCATTTTTTGATAGTGGTACTTCCGTTTGACAGGTGTCGTAAAAAACTAATGGGTTCTTCCGACGGGTAACCTAAACCCCTATACCAAATTTCAGCTCAATCGGATTAAACGTGTGGCCTCTATCGTGGACACACACACACACAGACACCCACACACACAGACCGACAGACAGACTTTCATCTGGAAATGGTCTTAATCGTCTCAGGGGACCCGAAAATGGATATTTCTGTTTTTATCTCGAATTTTTTTTTAAAGCTCGTTCACAATACTTTCCCTTCTAGGAGGTGGGTCGGGAAAGTAAAATATACAGCGATCTCTGATTTTTTACTGCTACAAATAAAATCAGAGGCTCAGTTTTATTTCAAAATTATTTTTTGGATAATTTTTCATTTGTTAAATAGTAAATATAACGACAAATTACATATAAAGAAATAAAATTACTTATTTAATTTGTCTGTTCATCATTTATTAGATTTACATTATTTTTACATGAAATCTCGACAACTGCATAGATCACAACATTTTAAATTAGACTTTTTACAAAGACATGTCTGCGAAAGAAGATTTTTTTTTGATAACAAGAACAGAAAAAGTTTTGTAAGTATTCCATTGCAAATAAACCATTGTACTAGTCAAGCAATACATGTCCATCATCGATCAACCGTCCATTTTTTTGTAACAATGCTACTAGATGTCGCTTTTTGTAATGCGGTCTTAGACGGTTTTAGCTTATCAATATTTGAATTTTTCAGTTAAACTAAATTATATCTCAATGAATTAATATTCATACGAATAGCTGTGGATTTATTATGTAATAGTCTAAGATCCGAATTAGAAGCATCCTTCACTTATCTGTATACTGGTTTAAAAATATTTTTATCAAATATAATATATAAAGAAAAGTATCGCTAATGGGTTGCCTATAGAAATATGTTCATGACTATAATAATATTTTTTATTATAATTTCGATCACTTGCTTACCAGGCAAATTAAATATCAGTCGAAAATATGAATCCTAACGTTGGATTGCTTACTTTTTTCTGTTTACTACTACTGGGTTACCAGGTATAAATAGGTAATTAGCTAAAAACTACTAAAATCTCTGTGAAACAATAAGGCTTAAGGCTTTGCAAAAATTCATATCTCCGCCATTTTTATTGTAAAACATTGAAATAATTTTTAATCATAATTAGAGACATTAAAACTAACTAGAACATATTTCTAACTTATTAAAATTTTTTAAATATTTGGAAATTTTTGAAGTTGATCTTTCAAATTTTTGAATCTTTTTAATTTTTGTATATTTTGAACTTTTTGGTTTTGATATTTTTGAATATTTTTAAAATTTTTGGAATTTTTTTAACTTTTATACCTTAAACCTGTCCATGTGAAAATATTTGTTCATTTTACCATTTCAGCTTTATTTAATCTTTGATTTTTTTTAATTTCCTTGAAATTGAAATTTTTACTTTTTTTAGAATACTTGTTTTTTTTTAAATATTTGTATTTTTTGAAATTTTTCGGCTTTACCTGTCCATGTAAAAATATTTATCTTTTACCACCCTGTATACAACATTTGGGGTTTATCGCCGTTTTTCCAATTTTCCAGTAAAATTATATATTTTCAAGAAAAAGGTAAGATAGGGACATTTTAGATAATTAAACTCTCTACAACCTTTGTTTTATGTTCTAATTATTATAAAATACATTCTCTAATTTTTACGATTTTTTACGAATTTTTAGTAAATTTAGAAAGAGGAAAATAGTTAAAAAATCGTGAAAAATCGTCAAAAAATCGAATTCAATCTTAAAAAATCATGAAAAATCGTAAAAAATCATGAAAAACCGTACAAAATCGTGAATAAATGTAAAAAAATGGTAAAACGGGTAAAAAGTGGTAACATTTCGTAAATGATGCCAAATAATCGTTAACATAAAATTTTTTAAAAACTCGTGAAAACCCGTAAGAAATCGTAAAAAAACCGTAAAAAACTAGTAAAAGCTGGTAAAAAGTCGTAACATTTCGTAAATAATTCTAAATAATCGTAAAACATCATAAAAAATTGTAAAAAAAATCGTAAAAAAACCGTAATAAATCGTAAAATACCGAAAAATCTGGAAAAAGTACAAAAAATTGGTAATATCGGGGAAGATCGAAAACGCCAGTAAATTAGAAAGAATCAAAAAAAATTAAATTAAACAAAATCGGAAAAAATTGAAAAAAACGAAAAGAAAGACGTAAAATGGGAAAAGATAGAAAAAGTTAAAAAAAATGGGAAGAAAAACCCTAAAAAATTTAATTTCAATAAAAATGTATAATAAAATCATTTTTTTCTTAAAATTTGAATCTCGACTGACAAAAGCGAAACTTTTTGTCACAAACAGATGCTCATTACGTTTACTTACGTTACTTGAAGGATTCATGCAGCACAATTAGATGATATGTTATATTTCTTTTTTTATTTTTTCGCAGGTCACTTTTGTTATACTTCACAATACTTCTTCAATAGCTAATGAAAAATATCCTTCTGATTAAGTCTGTTTAAAAGACTGAAATGTCTTCATAGCGTTATGTCCATAAATTTCGTGTTGCGTATAGTTCTTGTGTTTATTGTTAAGGTGAATTTTTCGGGCCGAAGTACTAAAAACATCATATGTTTTTACCCCGTGTAATATTTTTGATATATAATTGTTTGAAGAAGCAAATTACTAGTTTCGATTTACCTGTTTATACCTAGCAACTACTAGTAGTGAAAAGAAAAGGTAACAATTTCGTTAGGCTTCACACTTTCGATTGGTATTTATTTATATATTATATTTGATAAAAAAAATACTTTTCATTCAGTAAGCAGATTGGATGAAGGACGCCTCTAATTCTGATCCTCACTATAAGACGTATAAGACAATAAATTACTAACAATTGCAAAAGCATTTTCAATTGAAATATTACATATATTAGCAAGATCGTTCAATTCTTCATCTTTCGTTTTATTTAACATAGTATAAGCAGTCTTTTTACGGAGAAAAGTCATTTGAGCAAAGCAAAATTTTGGTGGACTGGTGCGGGCCAAAGTAACATCAAAACCAGAAATTTTCTGAAAAACTTTGTATCTTAGACTTTGACTTTAGAAATAAAAAACTTTGTCAAAGGCAAAAGTATGTACCTAGACAGAGTACGAATGAAAATTTTTTGTTTGGGAAATTTCGGACCGCTTTTACACTTTACAAATAGGTTCAAGAATATGCCATAAAGTTACAGCAAAGGAATACTTACAAAACTTTTTCCGTTCTTGTTCTCAAAAAAAATCCTTGTTCTACACACATACGTCTTTGTAAAAAATCTAATTTGGAATGTGATCTATGCAGTTGTCGAGATTCGTATAAAAATAAAGTAAATCCAATAAATGATAACACTCAAATAAAATAAGTATTGTTATAAAAGTTTATCATTATATTTACTATTCAACAAATGAAAAATTATCTAAAAATAATTTGGCAACAAAACTGAGCCTCTGATTTTATTCGGAGCAGTAAAAAGCCAGAGATCCGTCGATCGCGCATCATGCAGATTTAAAAATCGCTGTATATTTTTCTATTCAACTTTTAGACCTGAAATAATTTTCTGAAAAACTCTTTGTATCCCATACTTTAAGACTGTATTTGTAGAAATAGAAAATTAAAAACTTTGCTACTCAACTTTTGCGAAAGTATGCTCCGTCCGTCCGGAAATTGTTCCAGAAATTCCGGACAGCTTTTTTTACTACTTTACAAATAGGTTTATGAATATGCCATAGATTTTTCAAAGAAAATATAGATTATTCACTGATTCACACAAATCAAATGCCGAAAATGATGAATATTTTTTTTTTCGACTTGAGAATGCAGTGTTGTTAAGTTTTTAAATACATGTATTTAAAATTGTATTTTAAATACTTTCAATACATGTAAATACGTAGTTAAATACATAAGCTTCATTTGTATTTACTGTGTATTTAAAATACATTTTTGTCTAATCTTTTAAATACTGTAGTTAAAGTTTAAATACATTATTTCTTGGAAAGTTTGAGAACATTCTCTTGATTTTCTCTATTACCTGGAAACAAAAATTCCCCTAACTTCGAACTATCCTGTTAGCTAATTCATCTATTGACATTGTGTGTAAGAATAGCCCTTGGCTAATTCTCGCCGAAACAAATGTACTTCTGTCATTTTTTTTAAGTACAAATAAAGACCATTTATTATTATTAATATTCCTTGCAGGCATAAAAAAAATTACAAATTGAAATAATATCTAAACACACGGAACAAATATTTGTATTTGTATTTAAATATGGATTGGGAATTTGGAATCTTTGGTTTTCAACAATGTTGATGAATATCGGCACCACTAACCAAAACTACACTTTTTAAAACACTCTACATACGTTTCGCTAACTATGTTAGCATCATCAGGAGTCGATGATAAACTACACTTTTTAAAACACTCTACATACGTTTCGCTAACTATGTTAGCATCATCAGGAGTCGATGATAAACTCCTGATGATGCTAACATAGTTAGTAAAACGTACGTAGAGTGTTTTAAAAAGTGTAGTTTTGGTTAGTGGTGACGATATTCTTCAATATTGTATTTAAATACTTTTTAAATACAAGGAACAATTATTCGTATTTTGTATTTAAATACATTGTCAATTGACGTATTTAAAACACAAGGTAAATACATTTTTGAAAAAGTATTTGTATTTAAATACATTGTTAAAAGTATTTTTAACAATACTGAGAATGTTTCTCTAATTTTTGGAAAAAATAAACCGCACACTCGCAAACATACAGATAGTTCATTATTAGCTATTAGAAATCATCTGGTCACTATCATGCCAAATTTTGGGGTCGTTACCGCTCCCCTAAATAGGGTGGTAATCTAAAGAATGTTTTATTGTGAACCTTTGCCATTTCGTTAATAACGTATTTCTTATTATCCTTAATGAGCTACAGTAATTGTACTGTTATCATGTTGGCGTTCAAATTAATGTTATTGGATAAAAGCCCATCTTGGATATATTTTTTCTTAGCATTCCAGTTTTCTTGAATGGTATGAAGCATAGTCCATTACAGTAACTAAGTTATCTTCTAACTTATGAACTCATTTCTTGAGGGAGGAAGGATTCATTTCTTCATGATAGCCACCATTATTTTTGGACTGGAACATCCAGAGTCCATCAGGAACAAACTCAATTATGCTTCCACACTGTTAATATTTTTTCTTTGCTTGTCGGATTTGTTAATCCAGTAGAGCACCCATCAATAAGTGCTTGTCGGAAGATCAGTCCAAAATTTGAATTCTGTGTGCCCCGTGTCGTTCAACGCTTCACTCGTTTCTTATTTTCGTTGTGAAAGACCTTAATTATTGTGAGAAATTCCCTTCTCCAACATTTTATCTTATTTTGATCCATTAACACGCTATTTTGCTGCTGCCGCCCGTATTTAAAGTTGATTCTTTGGAAATAAAAAAAAAGTATTTTTTACATTACAAATATGAGTTAATAAAGAATAAAGTCTGCTATTTTTTTCGAGACACTAATTTTTTCTAAAACTAGACATTTACATATTTTTTTTGCTATTTTGAAAAACGTGTAAAAAATATCATTTTTTGTATCAAGTTTGTGACATGTTTTTACATCATTTTCACCTACATCATATTATCATCTAAATAATTTTTAATTTTACACAATCTTAATTATAAAGCGTGAATGTTTTTGGCAAAATTGAAAAGTACAATAGATAATATCAGTAAATATTTTAATCTTGTTTCACACAAATTTATTGAAAATCTGGAAGATGGCTTTTTAAACATTAATGTTATTTTAGTATTTGATGACATTGGTCATGGAGTCAGAGGTACTGGTACTCCTAGACAAAAGCAACGAGGGTCTAGTCAAGGAAGTATACATTCTTTGAATTCTATGCAAGCAATGCAAGGAAATCCCATGGTTGGTCCAGCTCCTACTACTAAACCTCCTACACCTCCACAAGTGTCCAGAACTTCTAGTAAAGGTTTGTAGGTTTGAGTATCCTTTTAATTGTAAAAATTAGATTGAAATTATGTTTTATGATATTTGTTTCACAGTCTTTTAAAATAAATGATTTTTATAAATGTTCTTTTCAGTTTCTGTTTCTGGTGGTACTTTAAGTAAAGGAAGTCGGGAATATAGAACTCCACCTGCAGTTGCTCCTCCACAGGTAAAGTGTTTTTATTTCTTTCTTCATTCTATAAAAATTTTGCTTATTTAGGTTTTATTTTTGATTACAAACCATTTTTATAATTTTATTCATTATTTCTTATATTTACTGTTACATTCTTTAAATATATATTTTTTTATTGTAGGTGCCAAGCCACTATGCTCCAAACTATCCCATTGGACATCCTCGTCGTGAAAGGGGTCCTGGTTATGGTACACTTCCAATGACAGGACCTCACCAATCTGGTCCGCAAGTCGGTATGGTTCACCCGATGACACAACAACAACAGGTTATTCAACCACAGACACCACCCCCACCTCCACCTCCCGATTCCAGAGGTTACATGCAGGAGCAGCATTTAAGTATGCCACGTAAGTATATAAATAATCTTTACTTTCCTCTATTTATTGTTTTGTAACTGTAGCTCCACCATCACCTCTTATAAACACCCAAGAAATGGTACTTTCCTCGAATCAGCACCATCCAATGATGATGGGCGGTCAGCATGTTCCAGTACCTCAAGGCAGCCTTGGCATGCATACTTTATCCCACGCCCAAGGTCATCGTATTTCTCAACAACTGGCAGCGAATTTCGCTAGGCAAAACAGTGGAGCTCAGTCTCCACCGTTACCTCCTCCACCGCCACCGGAAGACGAACATGAAGCTTTTGGAAGACCACATACGTCAAGTGTCATGCCCATAGTTCCAGACGAGGAAGATTTGCCAGGATGGGTACCCAAGAACTATATTGAAAAAGGTAAAAGAATAAGTTATTCTAGTTACTAGTTAATGCCAAAATTCTAAGAAAATAATTTTATTGATTTGGAAGATAATCTGATAACATTTAAAATAATCTGATGTGGCCAACACATGACCTCTCGCCATTTTTTGAATAAAAAATTAACACGTTAACATATAAAGTATGAAAAAAATTTACTTTCTTGTGAATCTTTCAACAATGGCAAAAGTTTTTGAAAATAGCAACTGCCACTTTCGGTTGTCCGATTAACACCAAAATCTAATCTAGGGTATAAGAATCTTGTATGCAAAATATCAAATTTTTTAATTCAATAGTTTTTGAGTTATCGTTATTACAACATCCACAGACATCATCGGGAAAATATCAAAATCTTATTCTAGGGACCTTAAAACGTGTTTATCCATTGAAAACTTACTACCCAATTTTTAGCATGATTACTATACCTCTCTTATCTGAAGGGCGAGGGGTAAAAATTGTAATATATATTTGTAGACTATTTTTTTGGTTGATTTGGCAGATAATCTAATAAAATTTAAAAAAACTAATCTAATTATTAATTGAAGTATTTGAGGTGACTTGTACAAATATTTAATTGAATTAACCTAATTAATATCACCTTTCTATGTAAATTAGGATCCAAAAATGAATTCAAAAAATAAAATTTAAATATAGGTTAAAAATTCATCTGTAACATTTCTTTAGCACTATAAACTAAAAGTTCTTAAACTTTTGTTAAAATGAGGTGTTGATTTTACACAGTTGTGGCCATATACGACTATTACGCCGACAAGGACGATGAATTGAGTTTCCAAGAAAGTTCAGTGATCTACGTTTTGAAGAAGAATGATGATGGTTGGTGGGAAGGTGTTATGGATGGTATAACAGGTCTCTTCCCGGGGAATTATGTAGAACCTTGTGTATAAAAACGATAGACAATATTTAGAATAATGCTTTGGTGTAACTTTAGGACATACAAAACAATTAAATTTCTCTTTGATTTGTTGGTTTTATGATGGATATTCGTTAATTGCTGCTATGAAGTTTATTTTTTCAATTTTTTCCATTCTTGTAATACTAGGTAGATATAAAAGATAGGTCTAAATTTAATAATGTTTTGCTTTTTTCTACATTGTGATAAGCAAATGGGTTAAAATATCATTTTTAACAAAAATTTATGGATTGATGTAAGAAAAAATATGTATGTTTGTAAAAGCATTGTTTTATATTAAATACCTTTATACAATTTCTTTAAACTTGATATTATAATAAAATATTGAAATAGCTAGGTTTTTAAATTCCATTAAAAATTAGCAAATGTAAGTTCAAACACTTTATAATAATTTGCACATTATGAATTGCCAAATATATCTACAGGAAAATTCATTTAAGCTTATTAAGCAATGTTATAAAATATTTTATTTATGGATATAAAGAACTTCTAAAATTACACTTTGTTTTATTTTCACGTCAAGTGATCCCTCAGACATAGCCAACGGTTTTGTCAATCACTTTCAAGCCAGCTACACAGTCTTTAACACTGATCCTCAATCTCACTCACATTAACTGTCAAAGAAGTGGTTACAAGAATTAATTGCCTTGAATGCTGGTTCTGAAGGAATAACTGCATTAGTGACTTGATGTGACTCGCTTTTTCTACCACTGAGTCAACTCTTTCAAAAATCCTTCAATTGTTGTTCTTTTTGCATAGTCTGGAACTTTTCAAATCTAATACCAATTTATAAGAAGGGAGACAAATCGTACATCAAAAATTACAGAGGCATCTATGATTTCTGCTATACCGAAATTATTTGAATAGTATTCTTACTGATTAAATTTTTTCCACATACACAAATTATATTTCTCCACCTGCTACCTTATACCAGGTATATTTAGTTTCATCAATCAAAGCAGGTCATCAGGTTAATGCCATCTATACTGACCTGTCCAAAGAATTTGATAGTGTCTTTTCATAAGTTACTAGTTCAGAAACTTTCTCAAATCGGCCTTTCTTGTGATTACTTGAATTGGATCTACTCATATTGAACTGATCGTTTTCTGATTGAAAACTGTCTGTCGTGATATATCAGTAGAGACTGGTGTCCCTCAGGGCTCCCACATTTTCCCAGTTTTATTTCTATTGTTCTTTAATGGCATAACAAGCTACTTCTTAAATAGCCACTTTATATTTAAGCCGGCGCCAGACGATGCTACCAACGTTTTACTCAAATTTTGGCTTCCAACGTTTGACTCAAATTTTGGCCTCCAACGTCTGACTCAAATGTTGGACAATGGACATGTCGAGTATTCTACTACACGGTGGAAGGAATGTTTAAATCCAATACATTTGACCCAACGTTGGCTATTTTTTGTACCTGACATAACCTGTGTAGTGCCTGCTTTTTTCGTTGGCGCATTTCACTACATGCGAAGCTTATTGTTTTGGTAATATTGTTTTTTGACGTTAATAGTTATATCGTTTGATAATGATGATTGACAGATGATTTACAATTGAAAAATTTTAGGATCTCACCTGCTCGTTCAAAAAATTTCACGATTCAGAATGATCTCGCTGAATCTCCAAAAATGACTGATTGTTAATTGCTGGGGATCTGAATTTGGGTTCGTCGAAGAATCCAAATTCAGAAGTTTAAATTCAGATCCCCAGCAATTATAGCAATCAGTCATTTTTGGAGATTCAGCGAGATCAATCTGTTTCGTGAAATTTTTTGAACATCCTAAAATTTTTCAGTTCTCGTCAATCATCATTATCAAACAATATAACTATTAACGTCAAAAAACAATATTACCAAAACAATAAGGTTCGCATGATGTAAAACGCGCCAACGAAAAAAGCAGGCCTAAAATCTAGACATATTTGACACATCACAATGATATTTGATTAACTAACAATGTTTAAATTATTACTTTATTTGGAATGAAACCACATTCATAATGTTGTCAATAAATATTGCCTAACGTATAGGTTTTTGTAAAAAATCTATAAAAGTCAAACGTACTCTTATGGAACATGCTTTTGTTTACTACCCGATGAGCTGATAGTTCCGTCACTCTGACACTGTCCTATACAAGATACAACAATTCACGGAATCGTGTAGCAGTGTAAGTGTCTTCCAATTGTACCGTCCAGCGAAAAAAAAAACCTTTTGAAACAGGTCAAAAGACATACAATAGCCCGAACATGCTCCAACGCGAACGTTGGACAATTGGACACTCGTAGTTCGAGCAACGGCCACACGATACCTCCAACCATCAAGTGTCCATCATTGCAAGGTGTTGGTAGGATCGTTAAGTATCTCCTGTTCAAGTTTTGTCTCCCATACTAGGACATTCCATACGACACGCGATTATTATTATGCGGCATTCATACTCTTGAAGCAAGGTGGAAGCATTGCCTCCTCTTGTTCCTGTTTAAACTGCTTAATGGAGTAATCTCGTGACCTTCTTTTCAAAAAGATCAAGTTCTACACAGCGAACACGTTACACTTCTCTGTTTTATATTAGGCAACATCGTACTAACTACGGGAAAAGGGCTGTCTCTGGTCGTATGGAAACAATATCAAGAACTGGTTTTGAGGATATAACGCATGATATAAAATTCAAAAAAAATACGCTAAAGAACGGTGAAAAACTAGCATTTCGTCACATATGCTCGGTGAAGGAGAAAATTCAACAGAAAATAAAAATAATAACTGAAATACGTGCGAACAACGTCGCAGTCAAAAGAAGATTGTAAAGTTTCATTAAAGGTAAATAAATTTCGCTTTAACATACATATTTTTATATGTTTATAATTATTTAACATTCATAGCATGTACCTAATATGTTTATTAAAGCGTGTGCTTTTATGAAAGACCATTCTGTTTTACTACTTTTTCCGTATGACTCTACTGAAAAAGAGTCGGAAAAAAATTTGGGGTATGAGGATGATTGCTTTTTGCCAATTGCCAATAAAATGCCTGCTGCAAATTCGAGAACGATTTTTTGGTTCCCAGCTAAAAAAATATTCGAAAAAATTAAATAAGATGCCTCACGCCAAACATATTTTTATCGATGCGTCTTAATAAACTATAGGCGGTCATAAATTCCCAAAAACTAAGCGAATTCCTAACCGCCAATTAAGAAAGTATATGTGTTTTTATTCAAAAGAAGGATGTTTACTAAAAATTAATTTGAAATACCGATTTTTTCTGAATTTAAATTTTGCGCGTGTATAATTTTTTTATTTTTTTTTTTCGACATTTAATTAGATTGCAATTTTTAGCGGTTAAACTAAGTCAAATTTTAAAATTTCAGCTTCGTTACAACTCGGTCTATGTGGTCGGCTATTGCAGTAAAATGTTCGTTTTCATAGAATCACTGGAAGCAGTTTAATTCTCAAACAAAGCTCACGGTTCGCTTTGAATACCTACCTTTCCTTTTTTACTGTTTTAATCCACATTTTTCTTTGCTCAGATTTGTATGGACTTTTAGGAAATCGATAAAATTTTGTATTGGGATTGTTTAAACTATTATTCTAACAGTCCACGACACAACATATTTCTGCTGGACTTCTGCGAGCTTTCATATTGTTGTTGACATTTTAGTCCGTCTAAAAATCTTCGGGGCAAAAGTGTAGGTGTTGATCACTTAAAACGCTAGCATCGGCTGTCAAATTCTCCACCTCGCACAGAGCGAATATATTATTCTTAATGCTTTTTATATTTTTAATGTATTTTCCTACGACCCCCTAGGAAACTTAACATTTATCGCACTGTAGAGTTCAACGCAAAGTTACTTTTTTTCAAACGCGGGTGGAAAGTAGTTTCCGCACACGTGCGGAAAGTTACTTTCGGCACGTATACGTTGAAAATACTGTCCAAACCGTCAGATGCATAATTTTTATTTAGATTTATTAAAACAAAATCTTTTTTATAAGTAAATTTTACAAATTGCAATAATAATCAGTTTACTTTGAATTTTTATAGAAATTCAAAATAATTTTATTTTTTTCTCAGTTTTAGTTCCTACTTGTTGTTCATTTTTTAATAAACGTTAATTACCAATATTTATGTTTACTTTAATACGAAAGTGATTGTTTAAATTAACTAAAAACAAATATTTAACCGGGCAAAAAATTTCAAAATGTACAGGGTGTCCCAAATTGGTGTATTTTGCAGGGTATCTCGTAAACTAGAAGAGATAGAAAAAAAGCAGTTAAGATGTTATGACTTCTTTTTTTGTTAAAGTAACGATATCCTAATTAAATCTTTAGTATCTCCATACATTTGGAAGATACAGGGCGATTATTGAAAACTACAAGGTTCTATAACTTCTTAATTAAGAAACATATAAAATAATTTTATAAAAACTTTTGATATATTATTAGTCAGTTCACTGGCGCATAAGAATTTTTTTAGGGGGTCTCACCAAGGAAATATAATGCAAACTTAATTTTTTTTAAATAGGACGCCCTGTATATTTTGACGTTTTTGTTTCGTTTTTTATTTCTCATTCACCTGATATGACATATTACATATTTATTTTCAGTGCTACAGTGCAAATAAACCATTTATCAATGTTATCAGGTGAAAGGCCCTTAAAAAATTGAACACTCAGTAACGAAATTTAACATTTCATTATAAGGATACTGATGTGTGTAAATTTTATTTATCAAAATTATAATTAATAAAAAAAACAGATTAAAAAAATTAAAACAATAAACTTATGAAATAACAATAAACCTTGTAATAACTATAATCTACCTCTATCTAATTTTAGTAGAATTTGAAAATTAGATTAAATGTTAAAAATGCCCTCTATTTTGTTGTAATACCTAATAATTGGCACATTTTTCTTGCTGATCTTACATTGGCTTTAATTTTCACTATCCTTATAATAAAATGTTAAATTTTGTTACTGAGTGTTAATTTTTTAAGGGTCTTTCACCTGATAACATCTATAAATGTTTTATTTGAGCTGGAGGTCCAACCATTGAAAATAAATATATAATATGTCATATCAGGTGAATGAGAAATAAAAAACTAAACGAAAAACGTCGAAATATTCCCATTTAAAAAAATATAAGTTTGCATTATATTTCCTTAGTGAGACCCCTAAAAAAATTCTTGTGCTCCACTGAACTCTTCAATATTATATCTATCAAAAGCTTTTATAATGTTATTTTATATTTTTCTTAATTAAGAAGTTATAGAACCTTGCAGTTTTAGACAGTTTACAATAATCGCCCTGTATCTTCCAAATGCAGGGAGCTACTAAAGATTTAATTAGGCTATCGTTACTTTAACATAAAAAAGAAGTCCTAACATCTTAACTGCTTTTTTTCTATCTCTTCTAGTTTACGAGATACCCTGCAAAACACACCAATTTGGGACACCCTGTACATAATTTGCTAAAACTATCGCGTGGTTGTAAGAAAAATATACGTCTGTCAACTTAGCAAGACAACTTCTGAAAAATAGAACGGTATCTTATTAGTAATTTGCCGCTTTTTTGCCGTTAATTAGTTGTGGAAAATAAATTTTGCCGCTCTTTTTTTTAATAAAAATTAAATATCTTTCTAACATGATATCAAGTTAGCAAAAGACACCTGCGTTAATAATGACGATCTCAAAAAATTGAAAGTTGGAGAATTTGCCGGTTTTTGCCGTTAATTAGTTGTGGGAAAAAAATGTGTCTCTTTTTTTATTAAAAATTAAACACCTCGCTAACTTGATATCAAGTTTAATAACGAGACAACTGTATGACGATATCAAAAAACTAAAAGCTAGAGAATTTGCCGCTAAATAATTGTGGAAACCAAAAATATAAATATATGTTTGAATAAATAAATATATCATTCAAGCCATATAAAATTTTGTACAACTATTGTCTCAGCGAAAAGTTTTTCTCCAATTTTTATAACAATTTGTGCTAATATACGTCAGAGGCATGTGAACATTCAAATTTTAATTAAAAATTTTTTGAGACTTCCACAATCCGGTTTTTATTATACAATTCCATGTAGTGTCTCATTTTAATGAGTTTAAAATTTTTTAAACTAGAAAATCGTTAAGAAATTTTTTTAACTTAATACATTGGAAATAGTACATAGTAAGCTTTAAATGAAAAGAATCAGAAAATGTTGATTCAAAAGACTCATGCATACTATACTGCATATCAAGTTAGCGAGATGTTTAATTTTTAATAAAAAAAAGAGCGGCAAAATTTATTTTTCCACAACTAATTAACGGTTAAAAAGCGGCAATCTCCAGCTTTTAGTTTTTTGATATCGTCATTATTTAAGCAGATGTATTGCTAATTTGATGTCATAGTTAGCAAGAGGATTAATTTTTATTAAAAAAAGAGCGGCAAAATTTATTTTTCCACGACTAATTAACGGCAAAAAAGCGTCAAATTCTCCAGCTTTCAGTTTTTTGATATCGTCATTATTTACGCAGTTGTCTTGCTAACTTGATATCAAGTTAGCAAGATGTTTAATTTTTAATAAAAAAAAAGAGCGGCAAAATTTATTTTTCCACAACTAATTAACGGTTAAAAAGCGGCAATCTCCAGCTTTTAGTTTTTTGATATCGTCATTATTTAAGCAGATGTATTGCTAATTTGATGTCAAAGTTAGCAAGAGGATTAATTTTTAATAAAAAAAGAGCGGCAAAATTTATTTTTCCACGACTAATTAACGGCAAAAAAGCGTCAAATTCTCCAGCTTTCAGTTTTTTGATATCGTCATTATTTACGCAGTTGTCTTGCTAACTTGATATCAAGTTAGCAAGATGTTTAATTTTTAATAAAAAAAAAAGACCGGCAAAATTTATTTTTCCACAGTTAATTAACGGCAAATTACTAATAAGATACCGTTCTAATTTTCCGAAGTTGTCTTGCTAAGTTTATAGACGTGAAAAATAGTGTACGAAAGTGATTTTTCACACTCATGTGAAAAATGTCACTTTCCACCAAAGTTGTGCAGTTACTTTTAATTTAGGTTACTTTTAGTAACTAAGTTACTGTAACCTAATTACTTTTAGAATCTACTAAAAAGTAACTAGTAACTTAATTACTTATTGAAAGTAACTAAGTTACTTTTTGAAAAAAAGTTACTTTCGACAAAAATCAACCCAATTTTCGCAAATATTTTTGGACCAACACAGTACTGGACACTTGTCATTGTTTCTTTTATGAATTCACCTTATCCTATATAAATTTCGAACATTTGGTTTTACTTTACACTAATGTTCACTAAATACCAAAAAAAGTTTAATAATTTTGTTCTGTTTAGAGAGCGTAGGGACGGTTCGGTTTAGTTGTTCTTCTTACTCCTTTATTCATGAGATTAGTTACTGGTATAGTTACTGTATTTTATTATTAGTTCTTAGTAGTTGTTAGTTGCTGCATTGTAAAATAGCTATAGCTACAGGCTACAGCTATGGAAGCTATGTCATAAAAATTGCCAATAAATAAAATTATTAGACTACTACAAAAATATATTTGTATTGAATAGTTATGTACATAAACCAAAATTATAAAGCCAGTTTCAATTCAAGTGAGTATGGTTTTTTTACTGTTTGTTTAAAGTAACTATAAAATGTAACTATTTTAAAAGTAACTAGAGTTACTTTATTCATAGTAGAAGTAACTTTAGTTACTTTTTAAAAGTAACTATCCCAACTCTGCAGTTTCCGCACACGTTATGTAATATACTATTTCTTAATAATTTTTATATTTTTGATGTATTTTCTTAACGCTTTTTATATTTTTAATGTCTTTTCTTTTTTTTATGTTGAACTTTCTTAATTTAAGTTTCCATGCTATGTAACGAAGTTATTTATTTATTTATTTTTTATTTAACATTCTATATATAACTAATTTTATTTTTAGGGTATTAACTGCTTTTGAGTTATTGACACCCCTCTTAATTTATTAACATGTATTTTTTTTTTGACTTTGGACCAGGTCCTTTAGTCACACACAAATTGGTTGAATGTTTAACGTTTTAAGTATTTTTATGATTCTAATAAATAGATGGTTAGTATTCAAATGGAGATTTTATGAGTTAAAATAAAGTCTACAATCAAATCATATATCTTTTGTTGCCAGTAGGACTTGAATGCTGGTGGGAAATTGGTGATTATTAAGTTGTTTCAGCTTATAAATAAAGTTTTCAGTTCCTGGGTAATTTTTACATTTAAAAAATAGGTGGTTCAGATCGGAAGTTTCATTATCTTGTTGACAAAGGGGCGATTCTATAATGCCTAATTTATGCAAGTGGGACGGAAAGCATCCATGATTGATTTTGAGTCGTGTAATAATAGAAGAGTACTTTTTTGAAACATTAAAAAAAAATATGTGTGGAACCTTTTTTGGTAGAACCGTGTGTATAGAGAAATAAGGGTTAGTGGAATTTACAGCTATCTGTCCCCAATTTTTCTCCCATTCTTTAATTATATTTTGCTTATATCTACAAAGTAAGTCACTATAACAAGGAATATTATCGAAATTAGTACAAAAACGAGCTTCTTTGGCTGCCGCATCTGCCTTTTCGTTCCCATAAATACCACTGTGACCTTTAGCCCAAATAAATATAATTTTACAGTTATTAAGCGAGAGCTGATATAATAAATATTTTATCTTACAAATGTTGAAGTTTTTAAAATTCTTCATTGTAACGTGTTTAATGCTTTCTAATACGGATTTTGAATCTGACACAATGACAGTTTCTTGTATGTTGTTGTCTAAGCACCAGATCAGTGCTTTTTCAATGGCGTTCGCTTCGGCGCTAAAAATGCTACATATGTCCGGGATCTTACTTTTAAAAATGAATTCTCTTTCTGGGATAAAAAAGGCACTACCTACTCCTTGTTGATCCTTACTTCCGTCTGTGTAGATAACTAATTTGACATTTAAATCGTCTATTACAGAAAGTAATAATTTTTGGTTAAAGGAGGGCGTATTTCTGTAAAGAGGGAATATGACTAATGGATTCGAAAAAATTGAGTTATAATCAAATATAAATGCTGGAATAGTTTCTAATGGATTTATAAAGTTAGTATACTTCAGTGTGTTTAAAAGAGCAGATGAAAGTAAAGGTGAGTTTTTCTTTCTCTAGTATGTATATTAGTTAAATCCTCTGTATTGAGTAAATTTATTCGATTCACTAATGACGAGTTATATGTTCTCAGTTTAGTTAAATGTTTATTGGCAAGATATTGTCGTCTGAGATGTAAAGGGGGTTCATTCGCTTCCGCCAGAATTACATTACATGGAGAGGATTTCATGGCTCCAATACAAAGTCGTATGGCCTTGTACTGGATTCTATCAACCTTTTTGAGATTGGTATTCGACGTAGATCCGTAAAAAATGCAGCCGTAGTCAATTATAGACCTAATAAATGACCTGTAGAAAAGGAGTGCAATTGAAGGTGTAGCACCCCACGACTTTTTTGTGACACAACGTAATATATTAAAACCTTTCTCGCAACGAGTTTTCATATATTCTATATGTTGTGTCCAAAGCAATTTCGGGTCTAGTACTACTCCCAAATACTTATATCTAGTAACTATGGGGATCGACGTATCTGCTAGATTCAAATGTGTGTTTATCGACATACGATGTCTGGTGAAGCACATAAACACAGATTTTTCTGATGACATTGTGAAGCCCATCTCACTTAACCATTTTTTTAGTATTTGAAGCACTTCTTCAAAGTCCATTAAGCATTGATTATAATTTTTACGGCTAACATAAATACAGATATCGTCGGCATACTGGACTATTTTAATGTTACTATTGAATTTGCTATGTAATTCGGACGTATAGATGTTAAACAAACTAGGGCTAAGAATTGAACCCTGTGGAAGGCCATTATAAGCTAACCTTGGACCATATAACTCGTTATATTGATTTCTAATGTATATTTTGCGCCCGTTAAATATTTCGATTATATTGTAAGCTACCCTTTTATCAACATTGAGCGTTAACAGTTTGTTGAGAAGAATTTCTAAATTTACTGAGTCATATGCCCCTTTTAAGTCAACAAATAAACACAGGAGATATTCGTTTTTAGAGAAAGATAATTGTATATCTGTTATCAGTTCTGATGATGCATCACAAGTGCCCTGTCCTCGCTCCTATAACCAAACTGTGAATAAGGAAGCAATGATTGTGATTCTAAATGATATTCAAGCCTGAGCTTAATAATTCTCTCAAATATTAACATTCCTTTGGAATTAATATTTCTTTGGATTTTTAATTTTGTAAATTGTTGTGGGGCTAGGAAACTTGGTAAAAAGGCCAGGAGCTGCTAAAATATCTCTTTTACTTCTGCTTTTGCCGCTTACAAATTTTTATACCGACCGACCGATAAACCAAACTGATTTGTGCACATTTTATGTCACAGGTAAGAATATTTTATTCTTTTGCGCAATTTTATTAAATATCATTTGGCTGCAGTGAGGTTTTAATTGGCAATAAATTTCTTGTGTATTTGTGTAAAATATAATACTTCATTCTTGTTTTAAACTAATAAATTATAAAACAAATAAAATCTGAAAACTGATAGAAAACCCTTTTAGTATGGTTTTGGAGTGACATCCCTTGTGTTCGCTGCATAGAGCTGGGACATAAACGGCTGTTTATCCGAAACGCTTCGAATTAAAAGTGGAAAGCTGATTTTTGGGGATTGGGCTCAGAGGTTCGGGAATATCGCCCCAGTGGTCGCTCCATAGAGCAGGACCATAGGGGTCTCTTATTCAGAGAACACTGAACCAAATCCAGAAAATCAGAATTTTTTTCTTTTTTTGAATACCGTTCAGTTAATTGGTTCAGTTAATTTAGAGGTGTATTTACACTGTATAAAGTTAATTTCATTAATTTTAACGTATTTATTATTTTAATACCGGCATATTTACTTGCGTTTTAGACACAAATACAACGTAAAATCTATGAGATTTAATATTGCCTAGTAACGCTTTTCTGGGGAGATATCATTTTCACCATTAGATCTGCAAATTATTTTTGCATACATTTTGTAGAATTTCACGCTATCTTGTAATGCTTTTAGTTATCCTATCCTAAACCGAAGAATTACTGCTTGCATATATTTTTTTTATAAAAAAAAAAGAATTTAATCTGTAAATAATTTTTTTCTACGGCTATAATACAAAACTGCTCTTTCTTAACTGTTCTTGATAGATCAATGAGGTACATTGTATGTCTCCAATTTCATTTCCGTATCTGATAACACAATAATTTATTGTGTAATTATTTCAATAAATCAGGTCTTTCATGGAATGTCAATTTCAAGTAATGACAGTTCTATTTTCGTATATTTATATAGCTGTGCCGCAAATCAGGCATGTTTAAGTTTAATTCCAGAATTATCTAAGGAAAAATATGAAAAGTCCTACAAATCATTTTTCAAAACTTCTCATTTATACTAAGTGTAATTGATATTTTAATTGTACCTAAATAGAAATTTTGAATGACGTTAAATTTGAAATTCATGTTATTTGTTAAATCATTTCGCTATTATCTATTACAGCCGTAGAAAAAGTATAGTGTTTAAGCTAATTTCCCACTCGTATGATTTGCAGCATGAGCCGCAAACTTCATACTCGTGGGAAATAACTATCATTCCTTGCTCGTTAACAAAATACTATTAACTAATGCTTAATAACACCGCAAGGTTTAATATAGCTTTCCGTAGTTAGTGAAGCATAGGCACGAGTTAATAATTGTAAAGATAAATAGTCATTTGCAATTTTTTTATTATTTTAACAAAAGCAACTGGTAAATTCAGGTCCGGCATTGTGAAACAATTAAAGCCTGTTTTACACCATGCACCCTTAAACAGTCCACAACAACAGACCCCTGGAATTACTATAACATCCATCTATTGCTACCCTGATACTCTTGAGACCGTATATCGAGAGTCAGTGGAGTGAACCATTACAAAAATCTGGCGCCCGAGGCAATCTAGTGATATACCGAAACGTAAGTGTCGTAGTGATGACAAATCTCTTTTGAAGAAAGAAAGCCTGTCACAAAATGGAGCCCGAGCAGGGACTGTTGTTTTAAATAAATACCGTTGTTTGAATATTTATTTCCTGTAATTTATGTCCGTTAATAAATAAAAATATTAAAAATTAATGTCCGATTTGTTTTGAAATTTTATAAAAATAATGGATTAATTTGTTAGTGTATTACTCTGACATGAATCAAAAAAATAGATTGAATCCTACAATAACAAAGATATCTTTTAACAGATGTTGAAAACCATACTTATAAATATATTTGAAGCAGAAAAAAATAAAACAGATGTAGATTAAATCATTTTATCAACTAGGTTCATAAAAATTCTTAGCCATTTTTAAAATATCTTTTCCTTCTATATATTTGTCACCATTTTCTAAATATGGAGGTGTGAATTCCCTATATGCTAGACATACTCTGCGATGAAAAATATCTTCTCTCAGTACTTGATGTTCCCAATCATACCTGGCAGCTCCATACATTATAAGCAATGACCTCCTTGGCATTGGCACTCTTATCACAGGATACTTTTTATCAACTTCTATAGGTTTTAAATCATAATTACTGCTACAAGTATTAAGTATTCCATTCTCGGTAAGAACAGAAGGATACATTTTTATACAATCTAAATTATATCTGTCTGGTTTGTCATTATATGTCATTGTGAGAACAGAATCTGACAGTAAGTTAACAGTGATTATACGTTCACCCCATATCCAACAGTCATCAATGTGAGGATCTATATGTGCTCCTTTTTCTGAACAGTACTCTAGAGAACATTGTTCGATAGTTTTAAAATTTTTCATAATAGGTACTGACTGAAATTTGTCCTGTACAAATTTGGTTTTACTTGGAAACCCTTTAAAGGTACCTAAACTAATTTTTCTTCTCTTAAAATTACATTTCGGGCCAAAATTTTGTTTCTTTCTACCACTTTGAGATAAAATCCAAGGCATGGAATCGAGAGTTTCTAATAAATCTTTCTCTTCTTGTTCTGATAAAAAATCGGGTTCAATATAAATACCTTGGTAATCTATGGGTTCTCCTGAATGATTTTCATGAGGATTATTTTCTACATTCCAACCTGGCCAAGCCTTATTACAAACATAACAATAAATGTATTTACCATTTTCAGTGTTTATGGTATTCGATTTTACAATATTGCATTCTTTTTCACATATGTAACAGGATCTTTGTCCTTTGCAACCACAAGATCTTGATTTATGCATATTTAGTAAAAAGTTTTAATTTTATTTTAAAAATCAAAGAAGCAAATATATGAGTGATGGGGTATTCGAATACCAAGAATAGGTAAGTATTCGATTCTTACAAGTACTCGGAGATTTCGAATACAGATACAGAAGTATTCGAATACTGTACTCGTACTCGGATGTGGATTCGAATCGTCAGAGTGGACTCGTCTCCGACTGAGAATTCGAATACCGTACTCGGATTCTCGGAGGGTCGTTGTATATTCTGAGTATTCGAATACTGTACTCGTATCCTGTACTCGCATCCTCACAGAATACCGGTACTCGGAACTCGGTACTCGGATCCTCAGAGTCGGTGGATTTGTGTTTTAGTCGACGCCATACAAAACTCAAGTTTCGACTTTCGTTTGATTTATGGTTCTAGGACTAAGGATGGAATTTTTACCTATTTGAATCTAATTTTATACTTTGTTCGCATCTAGAATTATATATCATTTATTTGATTAGTATCGAAAGAGAAAAATAAACATACAAAAATGTTTGGTTTAAAAAATAAGACTTACATGAAAGAACATTATTGAAATTTATTAGTAAAAAAATATTGATATAAAAACAATTTTCGTATTAAAAATGTAATTAGTTACCTATAAAATAATGTGCGGATATTTTGTATAAGTTTAGATTTTGAGTATTTACTTTTATTGACAATTTAACGAGATTTTTTTAAAAAAATCACGAGACCATAGGTCGAGTGATTTAGTTATAGATCGAGTTAAATTGTCTATGAAAGTAAATACAAGAAAGAAACTTTAAAAATATTCTGCCAAAAATCTCAGCTCGAATGGTATTTAAATTATAATATAATTTAAATAATAATAATTTTCTATTTCTTTAATTATTTCTTCCGAAATATTTATAAATAGACACAATTTTTTTTTCAAATTTAATATAATTTGACGTCTAAAAGTTTTAAACTGGCGTGACACAATAATAAATGGTATAAAAAAGTTATTATAAGTGTAAAAAATAATATTTAGTTTGAAAATGTAATTACCGATATAAGCCCATTTACGATAAAAAAAATTATGTACAAATAAAAAATAGGTATCAAAAATGTTTTCAAAACACTAAAAAAATACCGATTACCGATAATTCATAAAGCAGTTGTAATTTAAGTAAAATAGTAAATAGGGGGTACATTTATTACATTAACCAATAATAAATATATTCCTAGAAATTGTACGTGTCCAAAGAACGAAAACATGTTTCGAAGGCATGTTGAAAATTGAAATATGACAATTGATTTAGTTTATGGTAGCAATACTCTTTTAAAAATTTATTTTTTTAAAAAGCCATCTAAAGAACATTAGTAAAAAATCTGTGTATTTCGATTCGCCTCAAAACAATTTTTTTCTTTATGGAATATTCCAATACAAATACAAATGAGCCGTAAGTTGAAAAATTTTCCAAGAATGAATAAAATACAACATCTGTGTATTTGTTTTTGACCAGAAACAAAGTCAGTTCTACCAACTAATGAATGTTTATCATAAAAATTAATATATTAATTGCGATTTGAACGTAAAATCTTATTCAAATTATTTTCAAATTTTAGAATACTGAAAAATAAAACGAAAAGTAAATTTAGATTAAAGCAAAACGTAACAAAATATTAAAAAACAATTTTAATTCTAAATAATATATGTTGTGATTGTTGATCAGAATTTAAATATCTAGTACGATGTCTTCTATATTGATTAATTTTTGATCCAATATAAATTTTTAGCGTACGATTGTAATAAAAATTTTACAGGTAAATCTGGAAATGTATATAAAAATCTTATTAAGTTGAAAACAGTAGGTTCAAACATTCAGCAAAAAATCAGGGCAATAACAATAATGTGATTAATCAAACAAACTTCAACCATTAAGATCGATTCGAAATCACGAGTTCTTGTAGTGGTATGGTAGTGGTAGTCGAACTCAGGTATTCGAATACCAGAGTATTCGATTCTTAAAAGTATTCGAGTACCAAGTATCCGATTCTTAAAAGTATTCGATTCCGCCCATCACTAAATTATGAACTGTCAAATACAGGGTTAAGAATCTCTTCTTTTTTCGTTTTAAACTAGAGTGAGCAGTGTTGCCAGACCGTAAGCTGTTTTCGTATCCCGACTGAAAAACGTACTAGATTCAAGAATTATGTACTAGATAAAATGACGTGGTAAAAACAGAAATCTATCTATACATTAGATATAAACGGAAGTGAGAAATTGTCGTTTACTATGGGCATTGTATATAGACTATAGAGTCTATATGCTATGGGGGATGTAAAAATGGACAGATACCGAAATTTTGAGCGTCGGGACGTCGAATGTTGTAATTTCTGTTGATGTTGTTGGTAGTCAGAGCTGGGAGTAACGAAACTAAAACGTTACTTATCAGTAACGTCGTTGTCTGAATTTATTCAGACAACGGTAACGTGTTACTAGTAATTTCGTTACTTAAAAAAAAAGTAACAGTAACGTTTATCTAACGCGTTGGTAATTTAATTTGTGAGGTTTTGACGAAGTATAACCAAAGAATAATAGTAACCCAACTATCTGCCGGCGTCTCGACGTTGAATACAGAACCTTCCGTGACGTGTTGGTAGTTTGAGATTTGGTCTTTTTTTAAGGCTTTGAGTATGGATCGTATAGAAGGAGGGCAATCTCTAATGAACGACACATTTAAAATATGGTCAAAATTTTATAAGCAACGACTATGGTACATAAAATAACCGACGTGGCGCTGACGATCGTATGTTGAAAAACTGTTTGTAGATTGAATAGATCCACAATCTCAAATAACGTTTTTTATTTAATCAGCCACAATTTTTTTATAAAATACATATATTTAAAAGTTTACGTAATGAATTAAAATTATTATTAAAAAAAGTCAAAGGAAATGTCAAAACTCGCTTAAACTGTCATCAACAGTCGATCAACAGCGCCACCAACTGGCTTCCAAAATTGGTTCCCTTTTTCTAACGTTGCGATGTGCCTCCTTCTATACCCTCCATAGTTGAGATGTTCCTCCTTCTATACCCTCCATAGCTTTGAGCCACGTTTTTATCTTGTGTGATCCTAAATATTTAGGAGTGAAAAGAATTATTTTATAATATTTCAACATTCTATTTGTTGGAATTTAAATGGGGACATTAATAGTTTTTCAATGGTTCAAATGTTCTTATCTTTTTTTATAAACATGCACAGACAGACCCAGGTAGCCACCGAACGTCATAATGACGTTAGTTTCTGGTGATATTTTAGTCAATCACGTCATCACCAAAAAATGACGTGAATATGACATCACCAATAAATGACGTCAGTTAAAATAACGTAATTTAAGCACCTCAATCTGACAGAATGTCACCAATGGACACGTTATTTAGACGTCACTTTAGAGCACATTCCTATACAAATAAAATGGAAAACTAAAAAAATAGATTAAAAAAAATTTCCGAGTTTGAAAATTCGTCTTCATAAATCCAAATGTAGTCTACAGCAGACCTCTGGGAGCTAGTAACGTTACTTTTCAGTAACGCGTTACTTGTAGTTTCGTTCCTTTTTAAAGTGGGCGAAAAGTAACGGTAATTGCGTTACTTTGTAAATGTAACGCGAAATCGTTACTTCGTTACAGTAACGCGTTTCTTTAAAACCAAGGTTTTTCTGTTTTGTTACTATGCTGTTTAATGTGAAATAATGCTTTATTTTTTTGTACCCCGTCGATTTCGCGCGCGACTGTGTTCTGGATAGCATTTTAAAAAATCAAGCTTAATCATACAACTTTTATTTAAAAATGTTTTTTGTATGTGCAATAACGGCGATAAATGGTGCGATGGACAATAAAAGAACGAGAAGACATGGAATAAGAAGAATATTTAGAAAAGTAACCCGTTATTGTAACTTCGCTACTTTAAAAGCAACGCGTTACTTTTGGAAAGTAACGATTAAATCGTTACTTTTGGAAAACATAACGATTAAATCGTTACTTTTTAAAAAAAGTAACGGAAACGTTTATCTAACGCATTACTTTTTAGTAAAAGTAACGGTAAAGTAACACGTTACTTTTTTGTTAGTAACGCCCCAGCTCATCTGGTCTACAGTATTTGATCAAAATACATAAAAAGTAGTAATTATTAGTATTAATTTGAAAAGGTGAAAAATATAGACAAATTATAAAATATAAACTAAGAAACATGTACGGAAATTACCGTCAAATTGAAAAACAAAGAAAAAACGTGAATAATTATTGTATTGAGAGACAAAAAATGTGACCCGAAAAAATCTTCAACATTTGTCATCATTCAGATTTCAATGAAGATTGGTAGAGGTACATTCTAAAGGGCGTAGATTCCAAAAAAATTAACAGTTCTTCTCCAGCTTTATTAGTTTTAGAGATAATATTTCTTTTTTTCAAAAATTGCTTGACATTCAATTTTTTTTTAATTTTCCAAATTAAAATTTTTATAGCTGTGAAATGAAAAAAACAGATGGCTCCCATAAATTCCAATTAACTTACTTTATCTATAAATCAATTGTCATTCAAATCGGAGAAAAAAATGTGGCCCGAAAAAATCTTCAAAACTCATCATTCAGATTTCAGCGAAAATTGGTAGACGTATATTCCAAAGGGCGTAGATTCCAAAAAAATAACAGTTCTTCTCTAGCTCTGTTAGTTTCAGAGATATTTCTTTTTTTGATAAATTGTGAGACCCTCAATTTTTTCAAATAATTGTAATTTATGTACCAAGTCAGTAGTGATACTTTATCGAACGAGTCTGAGATTATGAGCCGAGCGAGCGAAGGGAGCAAGGCGAGTAACAGGCGAGTTCGATAAAGACACTTTACTGACGTAATGCACACATTTTATCGCCAACCATAAACATTTATAATTGAAAAAAGATATTACTTATTACATTTTATTACGACAAAGTGAACAGAAAGGAAAATGCTTTTAAGTGACAGCTACAAACTATTTCTGTTTAATGTCAATGTCATAATCATATGGCTATTTGAAAAATAACTAAAAATCAAGCAAGTTGGTTTCTCCCCAGATTTCTGTTTAATGTCATTTTGATATATAACTGTAAAAATCAAGCACTTTAATGTTTAAAAAATTTTATAGCTAGGAAAACAGTTCTTCTCTAGCATTAGTTTCAGAGATAATAAAATTTTTTCTTTCCCGAACCACCTCGGAGAAAGAAAAGTATTTTGAACGAGCTAAAAAAAATTTTTCGAGATAAAGATGGAAATATCCATTTTGAGGTCCTCTGAGACCATTTCCAGATGGAATACTGTCTGTCTGTCTGTATTCTTCCACGATAGAGGCCACACGTTTAATCCGATTGAGCTGAAATTTGGTACATGGGTTTGGGATATCCGTCGGAAGAAACCATTAGTTTTTATATGACATCTGTCAAACGGAATTAAGTGTCACTATCAAAAAATGATAGATGCAATATATCAAGGAATTTGAATTCTAATATGTCAATTGAAAGCACTTGAAAAACTCTATTCAGATCACCTGTCAAAAATAAATAATGTCAAAGTTTAAAACATTAAATATCTGAAAAAGTATTCGTCTTTGGACACTCGTCGGGAAAGATTTGGGGCGACACAACCGATTTTTTTCATAAAATGTTCCCCGCATGTAGTTACACACATTTGACAAAAAAATTTGGAGTTTGTGTTTATTCTTTTTTTAAACTCATTTAATTCATTATTTAAAAATCAGGGATGTGTAATAAAAGGATCTGTTGATGTTATTTCAGATATATTTCGACGTAAATCAACGGCCAGTTCTTACGTAAAAATGACGTCACTGGGCTGTGACGTTTTAGTATACCTCAATTATGATGTTGATTAAGACGTAAGCACTGACGTAAAATTTACGTCATTGTGACGTTCCCTGGCTACCTGGGGAAATGTCTGGGAAAGTGAAATTGAATAAAACAAAACAAAATACGAATAAAACTTGCTGGAAAAAAATATGATGTATACCAGGGATTGATTCGTCATAATGTGAATGATGAATTTTTTTTAAAGATTTAAAGTCTACAGCGTTGTACTTTTTTGGCCCAAATATTTTTCTCTTTGATTTGAATGAAATTTGGTGTATAGATAAAGAAATATAATTAGACTTTTGGGAGTTCATCTGTTTCTTACAAATTTTTTTCTTGAATTTTTCCATTTTCCAATGTATGTACTGCTATCCGCGATTTCTGTAGATATAGACCGTGTCGTCTAGTATGTATATCTAACAATTATAATTATTCATTCAAAAATTATAACCTTTTTTGCAAAACATTTAGAACTGCCGCCAATTTAAAAAATATCTAGTTTTCTGAAACTAATGGATCATGAGAAAACTGATTTTTTTTTGCAAGGGCAGTAAAACAGTTTAATATTATTTTTCCATTTGGCCATCATAATGAAACGTTAAATTGTTCAAAACGCGTATCATAATGGTTTACATTTCATATTTTTTTTAATTTTAAGCATAAAATAGATGCCAAATAGAAAAAATAATATATCGCACTCGTTTCATAACACAACAGGAATGCGTTCCATAACCCCTACTTTTCGCTCAAATCGTTCATAAACCTTTAATGAAGTTAACTGCGTAGTTTGGAATCTCGTTCCAAAACCTGGTTGATTTACTCGAGTGTCCAATTGTTCAACGGTGTTTAAAGTGCCGTAAATAGTTGGATTTGTTTCACTTAATACACTTAAAGCCAGTTGTGCATTTTTATACGTATCCGTATGCATATACCTATCGAATCGAAATACGTTAACGGGGAAATAAGCCTTTAAAGCCACTCATCAACCCAAACGTATACGGAACCTAATGTCATATATCAACTTTCAAATATCTTGAAAATTATGGTTTTATAACAAACATTTTTTTTGTTATTGTTGTTTTTGGATATTTAATTATTATAATTGTAAATATCATTTTGGGCTTTCTCAGAAAACCTCTGCACTTATAAATTGATTCTTTTCTTTAGGCCATCGACTAGGATCTTCAAAGGGGTTCTGCCCGACCACTTACCTTAAGTCATGCAAACCGTCTTCAGAAGAATAGAAGAGACATTTTCTTTTAATAATTATTCCTCCTGCTGACATTATAAAAAACTATATGATTCGGTCTAATATTTAGAAAAAAACTTGGGTTATAAACACTTTTCTTCACTTAAATCATATGTGTAATACTCTTATATCGCCAACGTCCTATCTTTGCCTGTAGAAACAAAGCGTTCCGACAGAAGGAGATGCAAGATCGTAATTGGGTGCCAACGCGCATGCCCATATACATAAATTGCATTGGCGTCGTGCACCGTGGTAAAAAAGGAACGTCGAGAAAAGGAAAGTTAAGCAAATGTAGGCGATTTTACAGCTGTGACGCCTATGACTATCCGAGGCTGCATGAGAGAGAAACGATCGTCTACACTCTACTATCGGCGACACACTTCTCTCGCAAGCTAGCGATATAGGAGTATTACATATATGACTTAAATACTTTGGATTTTTAACAGATCCGTCTCCGGATACGTATACCGAAAGTGGCCGTATCGATACGTAGCCCGTAACACATATCTGTCACCGTATCGAGTTTGCGCATGCGCAGATAGATACGGATAAGGATACGATTGGAATTTCGACTTGGCTTTAAGTGTCTAATGACAATTTACAAACAACGTATAACAATCAGTTTCTTTAGTTTGTTCAGTTCAAAATAAATATCAGTATTATCTTCATCAGAATCCGAACTACTTGAACTGTCGTCAGTATTAAATATTTCATTTATGAATGTATTAAAGACTCCCGTCATAGCAATAAAGGTTTGCTCATCCATGTTTCTGCTATAATCTCAAGTGATCAGTTTCAAAAGCCATACCTAAGTTTTCACCCTAGAAATGGCAATTTATTATTTTACTTCAACCATCGTGCAAGTTTTGGAACACGCTCCAGGACCGTCTAATAAAGCTTGTAATGAAACTGTATCCTTTTGGGTTATATTTACTTGTTATCAAGACTTACGATTACATATTTACTACTAAATCAAATAAATCACAAATTAATTTCATTCAACAATTTTTATTTATTTCTTTATTATGTACACAATAAACATCTCAAAAAAAGAAAAATAAATATTAGAACAATATATAGTTATTGCTTTAAAGATAACATATAAAAAACACTACATAATTTTCTTATTATTTAAAACATCACATCAGAATTCTTAAAAAATCTCATGAGCTTTCATATATATATAAAAAAATTTGTATAAATCTTTTTCTCTTTGAACTACAATACAATTATTGTGCGAATTGGCTTACCACTCTGAACTAGGTACTTCTCAAAATATATTAACTATACTTTCTTTTTTCTATTGACTAATTATTCTCTTCCCAAATTCGGACGATTTTTTCAACGTTCGAAGACCGTCTGGTATTACTGCTCCTGTATCAAAATTTTGTGTATCAACTGTAACTTGTCACTTTAAAACGGCCAGTAGTTGCTTAAAAATTATATTTAAAACTTTAAATTGGTTTTTACTCCACCAATAATTGTGACTTTTAAAATACTGGAATTAGACAATAAAATGATGAATGATTTTACTATACAAAAAAGATAATACACAAATTATATCACTAATATATTAAAACATACTTTTCAATATTAAATTCACAAAGAAAAATATTATTTTGGTCAAATATTAAAATATCAATGCTTAATTTCATAAGAAAATCGATTGACGTGAAGAAATAAGGAAAATATGTTACTTATTTTGCGCTTTTGTTATTGTATTGATTTAAATTTAGCAAATTTAGTTTGTTTAAACAATATTTGTTTTAAATATATCAAAATACCTATGTAAAATCATAATTCATCATTTTATTGTACCCCTAAATCCATAAAACTTCTACTATTTTATTTGACAAGTACAGGTGATACTTTTAACGTCATATGGGAATTTAATTCTACAAATCTTTATGTAAATAAACAAAATTCTGTAAAAATGTGCAAGGCCATGTGTTATATAAACTATTTGATTTTGACGCAAATTATATAAAAAATGAGCTTTCTACAAATGACTTGTTTCTATTCGAAAATCCATTCTTCTTTATCGTTAGTTAATCATATATAATAAATTGATTACAATTTATGTATTCGTATTTCAAATACTTTCACATACTTTATATTCCGTTCCATGGTCTAAAATTTAATAGAATTTAATAGGATAATTTTATCATTTTAAACAAAATATTATTTAACAATTTTTTATCATTTTCTACCTAATTTTAAAGTGAAGGAAAATATTTTGTAACAATCTTGCAAAATTGTAAAAACTAAGAGCGAGTTAAAGTGCTGATTAACAATACATTAAATATATAACAGTTTTCTATAGAAAATGATTAAAAAATTAAGAAGTATCTACTAGGATAATAAGATGTGGAATTTAAAAAGATTGGACTGACACAAGTCATTTTATTGATAACTCATATGGATTTGTGCCTAAAATGTACACAAAACCTACTGTGTTCCTTCAACCGCAAGTTTTAGGCAAGTTAAATCTTCCAATTTTGAACTTCTGTCATCAGTATCATCATCTGAAAAGTCTTCATCATGAGTGTGGGTCACAGTTTGCGGCGTTTCCGGACGCAAATGAGGTATTTGACTTTGTGCTCTTTCCAAAATCTAAAAAAATAAATAAAATAGTAGAGCTAGAAATCAACTTAACTTAACAGAATAAAGTCTAAAGGTGCATCCAGACCGGTGCAACAAATAGCGCAAAACGTTCGCGTAAGTTGCAAAACATCTCGATTTAGACGGCAGCGCGCTCACGCCTGTTCGTTCGCGCGCTGTTTTGCTCAGCGCAAAATGTTTTCCATGCGATGTCGGTACATCACAGGAAATTTGCTAGTTTGGACGTGGAATTTGAATTGCACGCGCGGTATGCAGTTTAGTTTCTAGAAATATATTGAATTGTCCAATTTTTAATATGAATACAAGGAGGGACCATGAAAGTGTTAATTAATTAATAGAATTTCAAAGCGAGTCTGACGAACAAAAATGGAAACATCAACGAACACTAACAAACAAAAAATTGTTGCTGCTGTTTAGACGTTATCCGCGCTCATCCGAATGCTTGTTGCATTTTGTGCTGTTTGTTGCACCGGTCTGGATGCACCTTAAGAATTTTTTTGACAATCTGTACTTATTGACGTTAAATACTTACTTTTTTCTCTTTTTTGACTTCTGGTACTTCAGTAGGCCAACCATCACGATCCTTTTTGATTTCTACGACGAAATGTTGTTCGTGTGCTACCGTCGATTCGTGAGGCAATAACATGGCTGGTGCTCTAAACATGTATGAGAAAGGATAATATAATAAGTTCAGATGCGTCGCAGCGTATAAGTCAGCATATCTAACTACCTGCAAAGTAAAACAAAAATATTATTGTACTAATTGTATTTAACGGAAATATTGAAATAGCTCTAAAGGTAGAAATGATAGTATCAAAATGGCCAAATACGATACAATAACTAAAGGGTGATTCAAGTTGATTTTCCACATGACATTTTTCAAAGATGCATCACCACAGAAGATAAACTAATACAGAAGCGAAGGTTCCTGTCGGCCCCTTTGATGTAGCCACATAAGATAAACTAATACAGAAGCGAAGATTCCTGTCGGCCCCTTTGATGTAGCCACATAAGATAAACTAATACAGAAAAGAAGGTTACTGTCGGCCCTTTTATGTAGCGATGGTCAAAATTTGAGTGACAGTTGAAGTTTCTGCCGCTTAATACACTGGAAAAACGTTCAAAATTCGTCTAAACATAATACAGACGCTAACAATCGTTCTGTATTTATTTAAGGTCCACGAGAAAACTCACTTGCAGAGTCAATTTAAAGGTTTACAATACAAGATTTTTCAGGTTAACACGCTTGAAAATGGTCAGTTCTTTTTTAAGCCCTTTTACATGGTAAACATAGGTCTAATTCGATCATTTTTACCATTAACTGCAGGTAAAATGAATTCTAGGTCACAAAACTCAAAATAAATAAAAATGCAAATGTATCCGTATTTTAAATGTCATACTTAATGTGGCAACACCGTTTGTCCCGGCACGTGATGCACGGTGCTCAACACGAACTTATTTTAAGCTTGAGAGCCGATTTTGTTTGTTTTAGTGTTACTAGTGTAGTGGTGCGATACGCGTGATTAGATTTTTGCAAATATGGAAAAGAGTGGACTTTCTTTGCGGCGTAATGCCCCAAAATTTGATATCAAATTGTACATTATTTGTCAGCAATGTAATAAAGCTGAATTATTGACAAGTGAAAGTCATGGATGTGCGCGCATTCGGTGAACGAAAAGACGTTGTTTTTGAAAGACTAAAAAGTGTATCCCAGGATGAGCTATTTTCTTATCACATGACCAACGCTTGTTACCGGAGTTATACGATGAAAACACAAGTGGAAGGGGCTGCAAGAAAATTAATGGACGACAAATAAAATGAAAATAATTTGGATAAGCAGGATTTAGGTGAAGGAACTTCTTTAGTAACATGCGATAAGTTTACACGATCAATAACTACAGCTAGACCTTCGACATCTGATGTAAGCAGGGATAAAACAATAAATTGTATAATTTGTGGTAAGAATTGGCTAGATAAAACATGCAAAAAATTTCGAATATTGAGAAACACAGGACAGAAACATTAATAGAAATTGCTTTTAATTTCAAGGATCAAGTTTTTACTACAATTGCGAATTGAAAACCTATTGAATCCATATTTGCAGCTGGTATTTATTACCATTCAAATTGCAAAGACGTAAGGAAGGAAACTTTTTACAAAAGAAAAAAGTTTAGGTTAGGTTAGGTTAAGTGTCAAATGTTATAGACAATTTATTGCCACGTCTTAAATTAGGAGATTCGTTTACTTTGACTGAAATATGTAATGAGTAAATAGCTAGTTGCCATTAGAAATGGTGGTTAAAAACTATTTAGTGGACACTTTTGACAGAGAAGTATAGTTTTCTGTTCCATTGGAAGCTAACAAACCTACATTAGTTTTTCACTCAAGCGTGACTCTTACCGAGGTTGTAGAACTAATGAGATCGAAGGGATGTTATTAAAGAATCAGCAAGAATTCTAAGAAAATCGCTTTGTGGTGTTAATTTTGATCTACAGGATAAATTCTGCGATGAAAACAATTTAAGACATTCATGGGACGATATGCGAATACCTCAAACGCTTTTAACTTTTTTTCAGAACATTTTAACTTTAACAAAAAGTTCTACGGAGATAGTGACATTGATTCCGAGAGTGATGGTTATTTAGACTTTTCCAAAACATCCAAAAAAGGAGCATCCAAAAGAAAAATACTTAAAATGAATGCATTGCATTGTTTCAAACAATGTATTTTATTCTACATAGCAGAAAAACTCCTCTGCACACTATGACAGGGTTGGCAGTTCACAATACGTGTAAAAGTAGTGCCTTAATTAAGAGCTTAAATCGTACCGGTATGAGTATCTTCTATGATGAAGTTCGAATATGTAGAACAAACCTGGCATCTTTTACTGTAGAATCTGCTAAAAACAATGTACCAATTCCATCACATTTTGACCATTCTAAATTTACCAATGCAGCGTTTGACCACGACGAAGCGACTGAATCTGGATTAAATGGAACACATGATACTGTTGCAGTTATATTTCAGGAGAAATCTAACATAGTGCATAAAAAACGAAATATTTCAGAAACCGATGTATGTCGTTCTACTCGATCTTTTCACGAAGAACTGAAATGTCAAGTATTAAAAGAGTTCTCCAAAACACGTGGACCCATTTCACTTTCAAAAACCTATTTATCCGGAATGAGTGATGACTACGATCCAATAAAACCAGACACATACTTTCAATTAAGAGCTGACGATTTAGCATGGTTCAGAGTAGAGTCGATGAGTTAGGTTATTGAATGTATCACCCTGGAAAAACTTCTTTTGTAACAGAGTTGCCTCTCCTACGAGCGCATCAATTAGACTACATATTTTGCGAGCCTTTTTTATTGTTTATAACCAAAACAACTGTTTGGAAGAAAAACAACATCTTTGGGTCCCTTTTTGTTTGGATACAAGATGGAAAATGATTATCTTATACCGAAATCCGTGGACAATATTTTTCCTTCCGCCGAAGAATTGCAACTATGGTAAATGTTCACATATAAAAAAGTGTTGTTGCCGGGCAGCTGGATTAACATGTTGTTCTTTTTGTCGTTGTTCGCATAACATCTCTGTGTACTAATCCTTATGATACATAATTCCATATTTGTTTTTAGTTCTACCTACCTGATTTTTTTTGTCATATACTGATAGTTTGGACCGCCGTGTATAATAACAATAACATAAATATTTTATAAATATATTGTAAATTCTATTCCACACTGACAACACATACAAACTCACATCTTGAGTAAATAAAGAACATTTGTATGCGAATATCATATTTTTAGTTTTAATACATGACCACCCTGTATAAAAATCAAACTGGCCATTTTTGGGCCTGTTAACCAAATGATACTAAATATGTATGTCTCAGACAACATAATGCCACAAAAATAAATCGTGGACCTCTGAAACACAGGATGTTACCTAGCGTATGGACTAACAGACGAATATACGAATTGGGGGGGTTATGAATGTCTTTGATTTGTGAACTGTAATTAAGGGTTTCTAACCTCCCATTAGTTTATTTAAAGTTTTATATTTAAATAAGAATGAAGGACCAGTAGTTATTTTTAGAAATTATCTATTGTAAAACTACAAACAAAACAGACTTGTAACAAGTCAACAATTAAACAAATTTAACATAAACGAAATGCCGGTTACACATTAGCTAACACTGTGCACTGTAAATTAAATACTTATAACTATAACTTCACACACTATTAACAGTAATCAATTGGGCAGACTTTAATAATTAATACATAAGAGAGAATGGATGCAATACAAGAACAAGACAATAAGAGCGATCAATTGCTTGCTAATTAAGCGAGACGAGAATCCGCGATTCTTCCTAGACACACTAACCGGCATCAACCCTTCTTGGCGATCTGATCGCGATGATATCTATTTTACTAATATTAAAAAATGCATACGTGACCAGAGTTGCCACATATTTCGCGCGGGAAATGAATAAAAAATACGCGGGTAGATTTGAAATTAGTTGAAATTCCAACACGAATTTTGATCATTTTTCCGTGTATATTAAGAGGCAGAAACTTCAACTGTCACTATAATTTTGATCATCGCTACATCGGAAACCTTCGTTTCTGTATTAGTTCGGTCTAGGACATTCGGACACGGCCGTCCGGGCGCCGCCGTTTGGGCGCGGGGACGATCGGGCGCGGGGACGATCGGGCGCCGGCCATTCGGGCGCTAAATTTTATATTTCATAATAATAAAAAATAATATAATATTATTATTTTAATATTTCAATGAAAATCCCAGGAAATCTCCTGTGATTTTGAATTAGCCGCTATTAATGCGTTTAGAAATGAATTTCCAAATGTTGAAATTCAAGGATGTTTGTTTCATTTAACAAAAAACACGAGGAAACATTTGAGCGAACCTCATCTAATGGGGAGGTACAATAATAAAGCCAGTAGAACATTTAGATGGAGCAATCGATGAGTTGTCGAATATGTTGCCTCCAGAATTGGAACCGTGTTCTGCCTTATACAGACAGAACAAATAATCATGCCGAAACAGCACACAGGCGATTACAAACTGAGTTATCGATGAGCCATCCCTCGATTTGGAAGCTGATCATTAGTTTGAAGAAAATTTAGCGAGGTAGAGATGTTTTTTATGAACAATTAGTTGCTGGTAACGAACCGCCACTGAGAAAACAAGCCTACATACATGCGGATAGACGTATAAAAAATTTGATCAAAAACTACCAAAATAGAAATTTTTACGTGGAATTACACATTACACATAATTATCAAACGAATCCATAATATATTTAGTTTTTTCATATGGTTGTTTTAGTTATAAATATAAATTATTTAAATAAAACATGTGGACCTCGATGTACACTTTTCAAATTTTTACCAAGAGTATGTATGTATTACTTTGGTTTTATTATGAAATATTGAATTTCGCGCCCGATCGTTCTCGCGCCCGATCGTTCTCACGCCCGATTTTCTCCGCGCCCTAACGGCCGCGCCCGAGTGTCCGTCTCCGGTAATAATTTATCTTCTGTAATGTAGCGATAATCAAAATTTGAGTAACAGTTGAAGTTTCTGCCGTTTAATGGATTGGGAAAATTGAAATAAATAATGGTTATTTGTATTAAAATCAACCTTAAATTAAAAAAATTAAATAAAATAGTTATTAATAATAAAGACAAACGAAATGATTTAATTTTTTTTAATAAACTATAGCAAATTTCACCTAAGCAGAACAATTAACTTTAAACACATAACAAATCTAACACATATTTTGACAATACAGGTTTTTTTTGTTAATAAGTAACTTTCCTAAACCTGTAATTAGAGGATCTAAATAAATATATTAATTAAATCGGTATTGGTAAAAACGCGGCTTCTTTATCTAAATTAATATTTTAGATGTTACCGAAAGACATGATTTGTCTGTCAAAGTGATAAGGATATATTGCAGTTTTTCATTAGAAAACTAAACTATCTCTCTTGGGTCTATAATATCGACATGAATACTTTTGACACCCCCTAAACCTGAAAAGAGGCAAAGATCGGTTAAGTAGAATCGGAGTTATGGTCCTTTTTTCATAACAAAGTTCCTATTCTCGCCTACCTCTTATTTGAATAGTTAGACCAAAACGTGTAGCATCAAATATATGCCTAATTTTTCGAAGAATACGGTAATTGTTTTTGTTATGCTTCTTAATTACGCAAATTTTGTAAAATTGGACTTCTTACATTACTTTTATTCAATAACGCCCTCTAGCGGTGGGCCTACAATTCTATAACTAATTTCCAGGTTTGTCTAGTGGCCACTATTGTTACAATTTTTTTCCAAAGCTGTACTACAATCCGATCCGAAGATATGGCCGACGGCCGTTCTTATTTGCCCACCCGGTACACACGGTTAGTAACAAACAGTTCTCCTCTATCTAGTTAAATAAGTGAAAATTTAAAATGACCTATGTAAAAGATTAATAAAAAGATTTTAACAATACTAAGTCGATTGATTGCCGTTGTCTGTTTGTCTATTACCGTGTGTCAGTTGAATCTTGCCACAGACATACAAGCAGACGGAATTTTTTTATTTAGTCCGTTTCACGTCAGAATGAGTGAGATTTGTGACTTAATCATTTAGAAAACTCAATATTAAAATATGTGCAATGAAAAATCAACTTGAAATTTACCAAACTTTTTGTTTCATCATTGGGGAGCCAGTTCTACAATAAAAGACGAGAGAAAAAAGACTTAAAGGACTGAAAAAACAGAGAAGAATTAAGGACCAGCTGGATTTTTTTGGTAGATAATATCAATCTTTATTTTAATATTTAATTGAGATGACTTTTAATCGCGCTAATAAAAAAAATTCTTACTTGCGAAGAGAAAAATGTTTGTCTGGATCCAGACCTAAACAAACTACCCATCATTCCATAGGACATGTCCATTTTATGAGTAACGTCTCTAATGGCAGCTCTAACTTTCGATATATCAGGTTTTACTTTTGTACTACTGTCCAAATGCCTAAAAAATAAAAATGATGTTAATTTTGTGGTTCAAGAAAAAATAGGATTATTAAAGTTACATACTTGTACATATCCCCCAATTTGACATCTAATCCCTGTAATTCTTCAAATAATTGACATTTGTCAGTCCAAACGTGCAATTCCCTTACTAATTCTGGAACAATAAGGAAAGTTCTCCACCCTCTAATCTTCTTACTTTTTAATATGTCTCCAAAAATGTGATCTCCTACGTAAAGTACATCTTTTCCCTGAAAATAAAAATTATAAGACAGGTTGTTAATAATAAAAAATAATTTCTATATATTGTTACGAATCGCCAAATCCTTTATTAATATTAATGTGAAAAACATGCAAGAAATTTTACTGTCGTGGAACATTATAAATCTAGCCAAAAGGAGCTAAATAGGAATACTGGGATTTGCACCATTTTTATATAAAGAAAAAACACAAGAAAAATGCTTACCTTGGCTCCAATGAATTTTGTAAAAACGTCACAGGATCCTCCAGAATAAACGTGCTCGGATTGTAGTGGACCAGTGTGGACTCCTACCCGAAGTCCACCTGTTGTAGTATCAACTTGACGTAAAATGGTCCCTTCTCCAAAGAAAAGTGGCTTGCGAGCGTCACATACTACAATATCGAAGTAGGTTATCCAGTGTCGATGAGGATCTTCGGGCTAAAAAATAAATAAATTTGTTATCCCAAGTACATTATAGATGCAAATATGGTGTACAAACTGTAAATCATAATTTTGAATAAAATACAAATAACAAAGAAATTATATTACATTACGTTTTATGAAAATGGTACATTGTTTACCGAGTTGGAAAAGTCTTAACATTCCTATACGACTGTGAAGATTGCGAAGTCGAGGCGCAAGCTGAGCAACACAGAGTCCAGGAATGTGGCTTTTGCTACTAGGTAAACATACTATTTTTCCGCAAATCGTTTAAAATTCGAGATATTAATTAATTTTGAAAAAATCGCGAAATGAATGGTACTTTGAAATTCGTCATAAAATTGGTTGCGTTATTATGGAAACGCATTAATGTTGAATTGTCAAACTTTGACGCATATAAATTTAATTGTTGGTGTTTTCGAAAGCAAAACAGTGCAAAATGATGATGAATTTTCTATTCCTGGGACTCCTGTAGAGCTGGTTGAGGCAGTGAATACTGCTTCATTAGAATTATTGCCAAAGAAATCAAGAGAAAAGTACGAATATGTTTTCAATCATTTATGTAGAACACTAACTATAAGGAAATAGCATTTCATTACAGTAAGGAAATGAATATTTGCTAACAGTTAGAAAATCTTGACTTTTTCTTTAAGAAATTTTGTCTGGGATATCAAAGTTTCCTACCGATTGGCGGAAAAAAATATTTTTATCAAAAAAGAACCTTATGAAAAAACAAAGTTTGTTCTTTTTCTTTATTATTTTAAACGTCGTAAATTTATTCGAAGATTTAAACGTTAAATAACACAGAACGAGAAAACTCATAGAACCTTTTTTAAAGTATTCAAACAGTCCTTTAAAATTAGTAGTAAAAGTCTGTAGAACAAAATTTGATATAGTTATGATGAAAATAAGATGGGTCGCTCGAATTTATGAAGAAAAATTGATCAATAAAACTGCCTCCATTACCAGTAGAATTAAAATTTATCATAGCCCATGAATACTTCACTTTCTATGTACCCCACTAAATATGTTCCAGAAGTTTTAATGGTTTAGAAGATTTAGATTTTGAAAAAAGTCGATTCAAATAATTTTTTATTCCTAAAAAATATATTTTTTCAAAACAACTTTAAAAGTAATGAAAAAGCGTAAAAAGTTATTTTTTAACAAAAATTTTGGATTTGAAACATTTTAACATATAATATATCATATCATAAAGACTATGAGAAGATATTTCTTCTATATAAATAACACAATTAAAAGGTTTCAAAGCTGTGAATTTTTTTAAAAGTTAATTTCGTTATAGGAGTAGTTTTAAGGGTCGTAATATTGTAAAATACCATAAATCGAGTTCCACAATACAAAAATAAATATTTGATAAATTTAAACATATTACAGCCTATAAAATCTATTGTTTTTCAATTTTTTAATACAAGGGGTAGTTTTCACACCTTAAAATTTTAGGGTAAAATGAGCTTAATTCCAAATTTTCAGAAAAATCGATGCAGTTATGAAGATTTCGGAGGTAAACCCAATTTTTATGTTTAGTGACTTTAGTAATAATTGATATTTGATCACTTCCAGATTTCACAAAAACTGTTTGAATATCTAAAATATTACACCGGGTAAAAACATATGATGTTTTTAGTACTTCGGAGCGAAAAAATCACTTTAACAATAAACACAAGAACTATACGCAACACGAAATTTATGGACATAACGCTATGAAGACATTTTAGTCTTTTAAACAAACGTAATCAGAATGACATTTTTTATTAGCTAATGAAGAAGTATTGTGAAGTATAACAAAAGTGACCTGCAAAGAAATACAACATATATCTAATCCAATTGTGGTGCAAGAATCCTTCAAGTAACGTAAGTAACCGTAATGATTTAAACAGTCCTATGGTATGGCTGCGAAGATCTGTTTGTGATAAAAAGATTCGCTTCTGTCAGTCGAGATTCAAATTTTAAGAAAAAAATGATTTTATTATACATTTTTATTGAAATTAAATTTTTTAGGGTTTTTTTTCCATTTTTTTTTGTTTTTTTCGATTTTGTATGATTTTTTCTATTTTATTTTATTATTTTTGGTTTTTTCGATTTTTTCTAATTTACTCGCGTTTTTCGATCTATTCCGATATTACCCCTTTTTCCATTTTTCCAGATTTTTCCGGTTTTTTATCAATCTTTTACAGTTTTTTACGATTTTTTATTATTTTTTTACGATTTCTTACGATTTTTTTACAATTGTTCACGATTTTTTCCTATCTCTCTTATTGTTTTAAAAATTCGTAAAAAAACGGTAAAAATCGTAAAAAATCATAAAAATTAGAGAATTTCTTTAAATAAAGCTGAAACGGTAATATGAACAAATATTTTCACATGGACGGGTTTAAGATACAAAATTTTAAAAAACTCCAAAATTTTAAAAAGTTCCAAATATTCAAGAAATTAAAAAAACTTTTCACCAATTTTTTACAATATTTTACAGTTTTTTACGATTTTTCATGATTTTTCTCCTCTCTTATTTTTTTAAAAATTCGTAAAAAAGTTGTGGAGAGTTTAATTATCTAAAATCTCCCTATGTTACCTTTTTGTCGGATAGACATAATTTTACCGGAAAATTTAAAAAACGGCGATATACCTCAAATGTTACATACAGGTTGGCGCAAATTTAATTGAATTGAGAAAGGTAATAAAAAGGACAAATATTTTTTCATTGACAGGCTTGAGTGGTAAAAGATAAATATTTTTACATGGATAGGTTTATATCGAAAAATTTCAAAAATTACAAAAATTTAAAAAAAAAACAAACATTCTAAAAAAACCAAAATTTTCAATTTTAAAAAATTCAAAAATTAAATAAAGCTGAAACGGTAATATGAACAAATATTTTCACATGGGCAGGTTTAAGGTACAAAAATTTTGAAGGTTCCAAAAATTTTAAAAAGTTCAAAACTTCAAAAATTTCCTAATATTTAAAAAATTCAATAATTTAGAAATGTCTAGTTTTTTATGTTTCCAATTCTGATTAAAAATAATTTCAATATTTTTATAATTTTTTACTTTTTTTTGGTTTTTTTACATTTTTTTTTTACGATTTCTTACGGGTTTTTTACGATTTTTAACGATTTTTTTGCTCTTTCTAAATTTTTTAAAAATTCGTAAAAAATCGTAAAAAATTGTAAAATTTAGCGAATTAATTTTATAATAATTAGAACATAAAAAAAGTCTTATGACCGGTTTCGATATTTTTAAAAATGGCGGCGATATTATTTTTTTTGGTTTTTCAACCTCCTTCAGTTTCACCCCTGAAGGTCGGATAACAAAAATGTTATACAAATTAATTTTATAATAATTAGGATATGAAAAAAGTAATATTATAACTTAAATTTTGTTAATGTCTCCTCACAATGTCACTTTTTTATAGGCCTGATGATGGTCGTGTAGACCGAAACATTTCGACTTCTTAGACGCTTCGTCATTATTAAATATTTTTGTGGTATGACTTCGAGTTGTTTCATTCTTTATGAAGAAAGTGAATAGACCTGTTTCAACATTTTCAAAAATGGCGGATATGAATTTTTTGAAATTTCAACCCCCTCCAGTTCCACCCATGAATGTTAAATCGAAGAAAAGTTTTATGCGAATTAATTTTATAATAATTAGGACATGAAAAAAGTCTTATGACCTGTTTCGATATTTTTAAAAACGGCGAATATGAATTTTTTGAAATTTCAACCCCCTCCAGTTTCCACACCTTTACAGGTAGAAGGCCCAAAAATAATAGGGTTCCTTTCGTAAGCTGGCTCCACACATACGTACACGAACATTTGTTATATATACGAATATTTGTAGACGAATGATTTGTACGAATGTTTTATCAAAATACCCTTCCACACATTTCACCCTAGAATAGCGAATCCCTGATCGGAAAACATTTGCAACGATGGATAATAATATAGGAGAATTTTAATTCACATACCTTAACCATAAACAATAAAAGCCCGAACCAGCGATATTTGTCTCGTAGTGTGGATGACAACACGAACTACCTTTTAACGAATATTTGGGTACTTTGATGCGTTTATTTACCGTCTCTCGATTGATAGCATTCGGGTTCACTTCCGAATACCAAACATTTGTTACTGAATGCCAAACTTCGTATTCACATATTCGGTATATACTGCGAACGTGGAATATTCGTACACAAATAACGCATGTATGGAGCAGGCTGTAGATACGAGAAAACGATTGGCGAAAGAATTTTTGAAATCGGACAACTGGTTCTTGTGTTATCGTCTCCACATACATCCATCCATCCATCCATTCAACATGGTCTATTTGGTTTATAGTCTTTTCATCCCGGAAATTCTCTTATTACGTTTTAGTTAACTAAATTAAATTTTTCCGAGTTTAATATTGTCTATTTTATACATATTTTCATTACATAACCGTGCTTTTTTGTATAACTTTACTTGATATTATCATCAGGTTCGAACGTGCCCCATTCACGCCCAATCGAGCCCCATTCAAGTCCGATCGTACCTCATTAAGTCCGATTGTGGTCCATTCAAGTTCAGTCGTGCTCAATGGCAGGACATTTTCGGACAGATACTACCATTTGGAAAATTGATAATATTTTTGAACAACTTTATCTTTAATTAACATGAATTATTGTTTACCTATTTCAAATAAAAAAGGAACCGAGGGTGCCCCACCGTCCCCTACTCACGAAAAGTGAGATATTATGTATACAATTTAATACTAGTTTATATGATTGTAAAATGTTAATATAACGTAAAAATATTATAAAATATTTTTAATTATATTTAATAAATGAAATAGTATGTTTTATTCATTATTTCAAAATAGATAATGATCTAAGTATGCATAATTAAACACGATGATTTTTCCTGAATGCAATTAACATTTTTTATAATTATTATGTATCCTAATTAAATATTTTTTATAGTTTATAACAAATATTAAATTACGAATTCGCGTTCTTAACAAATAAAAACAATTCTTACCCGTGGTCCGTGGGGAAAATCGAACAAATACTTCATAATTTTGTTGGTGTACATATAATCACTGTTCGTTAACAAAAAGGTCTTAGCACCGCTCTCCCTTAACCTGGTCAAAAACATTGGAAGACGTTCATCCTGTTTCACATATTTTTCTAAATTTTCGATTGTCTTGTTCTTAAGGTCACCTTGTAAATGAACGAAGTCTACAGCATTCCTAACATCCTAAAAAAACAAAAATCATAAATAATCTTTTTTCTTTCATTTTCATAAATTTTGAGCTACTTATGAAAGCATCAAACTCCAATGTTGAAAATGGAGAAAAATTGAAAGATAATTAGATATGTCCTCATAAATAAGTATAGAATTTTCAGCATTATTATACACTTTTATATTATATTTGTTTAAAATGGGCTGAAATACAAAAAATAGTAGAATTCCATTATTTTTATTTATTCATAACGGACCAAAGTAGAAATACAAGTAAATTTAGAACAAACGGCAAACTATTACTAATCAATATAACATAAAATAATTAAACAAGACAATTATGAGTAGGGTTTCTATATATATTTTAAAATACCAGAAACTCGATATCCGATATCAATGTCTAGTTTAACCCGTATCTGATATCGGCGCCGTCGGTATATTCTATTCACCTAAATTTTATATATCAAGCAGCATCAATGTGGTCACAAAATGGGACAATGTTAATCTCAAAATCTTCTCTTCTCAAATGTTCCTCACAGTTACTTTTTAATGACGGTTTTATTTTTTTGACCAGAAAAAAACCAGTTAGTTAAGGATTTATGAAAAAATACATGCGAATTAGGCAGGGTTAGTTGTAGGTTGGCCATTGCCAGAGCTGGGAGTAACGAAACTAAAACGTTACTTCAAAAGTAACGCTTTACTAAAAATTAACGCGTTACTTTAAAACAAAGGTTTTTCTCTCCTTTGTTTCTGCTGTTTTGATGTGAAATAATGTTTTTATTACTTTTTGTACCCCGTCGATTTCGCGCGCCACTGTGTTCTGGATAGAATTTTAACCCTTAAATGCATGATTTTTTATTTTCAGTTCAAACATTTGTTTAAAATTTAAATTCACATGAGAAAAGTTAAAAACCTGAACTAGGAAAAAAAACTGTATACAGAAAATATGCAGCTCTATGAACCAATGTAATTTGTGTTACAAAAATACAACAACTATTAAATGAAAATGTTTAAAACCATTTTTTTTTGTTTTACTACATTTCTTACACATAATATTTGTGAATTCCGTATATTTGGAAAATGTTCACTTCTCAGCAAAAAACGAACAGTTCTACATTCCTGACTTCATAAGCAGCATTGTGCTGAGCATTTCCTCTACGTTTCTATGCTTGTAGCTCATTCCCAGAACAGTTTTTTTTCCCTCAAACCAGATTGATGTAACGCCTTCAAGTGCTAATTCATCTTTTTTCTTTGATTTGGTATCTGTTTTGTATTTTAGGTTCCTCAGCTTCTCGTTCATCTGCATTTACTACAGCAATTTTTTGCTCAGATTTTCCCTTTACTTTGTTTTTAGGAAATTCACACTTTTTATTCTATGCAAAAATCTACTAATGTCCTTCTCGAGGATAAATGTGCTGAGCATGTGCTGAGCATTTCCTTTATGTTTCTATGCTTGTAGCTCATTTCCAGAACAATAATCTCCATAAACTCAGATTGATGTAATGCATTCAAATGCTGATGCATCTTTTTTCTTTGGTTTGTATTTCCCCACTCCTGATTTCTCTTTTTAAAATCGCATCTTCACCATCTCCTACACAATTTTATCGTCACTCATAATCTGTTTTTCTTCATCTGAATTACTCATTTTATGTTCGTGATTTTTATCAGTTATCCGAAAAATCAAGACAATCTTCACTATTTGACTAATTTTAAACAGTTGCTGGTCTGTTAGCGAATTTTTATAGTTTGTGATGTCTAACATCTCAATATGCGCAGTATTGCATGTCTATTTAACTAAACAAAAATCTGCTGGTAGAAATAAATAATGCTCTTTTCTTAACTTCAAAATGTTTTTTTAACTTTTTTTCTCGTAAATACCGCAACAACACGTAAGTACAATTTTAGATTACAAATATGACATTAGAAAGATGGAACGACACTAAATAATTAGATAAATAATCGACGGCTAGCACCACATCAACTACAACACGCTCCATAATATATTAGTCAATTTTAATTAAAGTGTTGCATTTTTAAAAATCAAGCTTAATCATACAACTTTTATTTGAAAATTTTGTTTGTATATGCAATAATAACGGCGATAAATGGTGAGATGGACAATAAAAGAACGAGAAGACATGGAACAAGAAGAATATATAGAAAAGTAACGCGGTATTACTTTAAAAGTAACGCGTTACTTTTGAAAAGTAACGAATATATCGTTACTTTTTAAAAAAAGTGACGGTAACGTTTATCTAACGCGTTACTTTTTAGCAAAAGTAACGCATTACTTTTTTTGAGTAACGCCCCAGCTCTGGCCATTGCTTTGTAGTTTGTAGAAGGCAACGTGCCGACAGCTGAGTGACCGCACGGCTTAAAATGCGGTTGCGAACGTTCCGCTGTAAGCACTTGGCAACACTGCTTCCTTGTAATTCAGCCTTACTCGGTCAAGCGGGGATCTGATCGGGCGGAATTTTATTTCCCCAGCTACTCGTGGGACCATTATAGACCAAAACAAAAAAATACAAAAAGCCAACCGATGCTCGAGGGCAGCCTTCACCTCAACACCCGAAAATGGATACCAAAATCCACCTCCAACATCAGAGGCTGGACAACGTAGTCCGCCTCAAACAACCAGGCACCGCAGGGAAGAAGAGTTTCTGGACCCAAGCAAAGCAAAGAAAGAGGGCGAAAATTGAGGCAGGTAGAGCGACATCTTCAGTGAGCATTAGACGCCCCTCCTCTAAGCCCAACACATGCGGCCCAATCATGTCCTTGAGCAGCGGCGCTAGTTCTACATCTAAAAGAGGTCAGAAACACGACGCAACCAAGGACAAAAAAGGCTCCGAGGAATCACCCCGAATAGGGAAAAAACCCAGGTCGGACCCCAAAGTTCTACCTGGGACAAGCTACAAACATGATGCAAGAAACCATATTATATAAATATCATAGACAAGGAGAACTCTTATGGTAAAATAATTACCGAATGGGCGAATTCCTTATCAAAAAAACATTACTGTGAGAACTGGACAAAACAATTATGCCCGTCTCCTCTAGCAAAGACAAGTCTTCAACCTACAGGTACTGAACACATTATTGTAAAATCATCAGAGTAACTTGGAATGACGCAGCATCAGCCGATGTGAGGCTAATATGCTCATCAAAATCTCTGACCTTCACGAGAAGGAGGTTGTGTCGAAGCGACTTAGAGGCCAGAACATACACTTAAATGTGACAAAGTGGTGCAGGCTAAAATCGATCCAAAAAGCCATCTCTTCGTATTAGGATGTATATAGACGAAGACATGGAGACCCTAAATACAAGTCAATGAGGCTGAGATATGTGTTCACTTCCTAAACCTTAAGACCAAAGACAGAAAAAGAGAAGACAGTGATGGAGAAAATATTCAAAAACAAGAAGTAGAACAGAACACAGAGAAGGCATCACAAACAATGATAGAAATAATAGCCAAGTAGTAGTGTTAAAAAAAATGGGTTTAAACGGGGGGAAAGAATGGACATATGGAAGAGAAAGATCTTGGACAAGGTGATATAATAAAAGTCAAAAATCAAAATTTAGTTGAAGTATTAATAGAAGAAAGTGATGGAGGAAATATTCAAAAATAAGAAGTACAACAGAAGACAGAGGAGGCATCACAAATGATGGAAATGATATCTAAAGTGATGCAAGATATAGGAAAGAAAATTAGAGAAATTAATGCAAGATAATAGAAAGGAAGACAAAGAAGAACGCTTAAAAGAAATGTAAGAAATGGGAAAACAAATCAATGAGATGGCGTTCGACGACCTCCAAATAAGCTCAAACGAGCCAGACAAGGCCACCTCCTCCCCACAGTCGGAGGACCGGATGGTCGAATAAAATACTAAGCGCTGCCCAACTGCAATGGACGATCGGGAAGCCAATAAACCGGTAAAAATTATACAATGAAACTTGCAACACAAAAGGGTGTCGCCGCCTTGATGCGTTGCTAGATACAATAGCACTATCCAGGAACACTGGATAAGAAAAATCAATTGTTCAATTTTCAGCTTTCCCAGCAACCAACAACCTAGGGCAGCCATTAATATTCCTGGGAAATACGAAGCTCACATCCACTGTCACATTTTTCTTTCTCCGACATAACTGCGATTAGGATGGAAAACGCCAGCAGAAGGGAAAAGAAAACGTTTACCCTGGCATCTGTATACCTCACTTCAGACTCAACCACGTCACCGACCAGCAAAGAAATGGAGGATCTGATCGAACACTGCCTATAGAAATAGTTTAAGGTCTAAGCTGTTCATCAAAGTGTCATTGTATAAGAAAGAGTTGATATCAAACATTTCGTTGAAATTATGTCTTACGCTAGACATGTAGGAGTTCGGGATTGGAAATTGAAAAATATGGGCCTGATTATGACGAAATTTCGCCGAAACTATCCTCCCTTTCAACTTTAAATTATATCAATAAATCAATTGTCGTACCTCATCGGACCACATTAGAGAACAAGGAAAACCTATTGAACTCGAATTTATTTAATTAAAATATTAAATAAATTTCTCCTTTTTTAATATAGTTGGTCTGTATTAATTAAAACAGTTCAGAACCAATATATTTTGTTTCGAATTTATTTAATTAAAATATTTATTATATATTTAAAAATGTTTGAATTGTACTCACTTGGAATATTGATTTATATGACATAAGAAGTTCCCCACATTTAACGCCAGTATCAGTTATTGTATAATCTTTGCAATTTGTAAAAAAATCTACTAAACAGGCTAACAAATAAGTTTCGGGTAGATTAAATAAGGTATTTAATACGTAAACTCTCGATTCATCTAAGGTTAAAAATTTGTTTGGATATAATTCGTAAACTCGAGAACTGAAAAGAAAATGTAATAAATATTAATGGTGAAAATATGTATGAAATTTATAACTTACTGTTTTAAAAATTCAAATCCGTGAACACAAACTAAAATATTTCCATACGCGTCCACTTTTAGAAGGTTTCCATAAAGTGAATCAAACCAAAGTCCTCTGTAATATGTAAAAAAAAAATATATAAGTAAAATATAATTTAAAACTAATTTATTTAAAAAAATTCTAACAGCAAAAATTAATTTTTCTACAACCACTATGCAAAACACGCTTTTCTATACAAATGTGGTTGTCGAAAACATATTGTGTACAACTTGTACGCAAAGCTCTCGCTAGATTTGAGGCACTCGCCTAACGGCTTGTGCCACAAACTTCTGAGCTCGTGGGAAAAGTAACGCTTTGCGCACTCGTTGTACAATCTACTATTTCAATATTTTGATATTACTAGAGTGGTATGAATCTATATTATTAAAGTTTTATATATTTGTAGATATGGTGTAAATAGAGAATGGTCATCAATGCTGTCTAAATTTGATGAATAGATGACTCCATTGCCGTGAAGGAAATTATAACCCAAGTTAAACAAAATAAGAAAAAAGTTATTGTTAAGTTTTATTACCAAAAATATAAATGTACCGTTATCTTAAGTAACTAGATTTGTAAAGATTATTAAATAAATTTTATGCTTTTTTATGTATTAAGTTGAAAAAAAAGTTTTAATTGGGAATTTGCCAAAAGTACACTTTTTTGATACTCTACGTACGTTTTGGTAACTATGTTAGCATCATCAGGAGTTGATGATCAACATACAACATATCGAAATTTTGATTATATATTTTGAATATTTATTATTGTGGTAAAAGGACACTAAAATAAGAAACTAAAGTTCGACGTTTCGTCAAATTTTTATAAAATAAAAAACCCACCCATACATATCTAAATTTAGTCAAATCACCATTTTAATATAAGAGAAATAGAAAATATAGAAAATCAATTTATGATACAGTAAAAAATGTTTTAAGTCGAAAATAGTTGTTTATTTTTTAAGTCAGTTTTGGTACACAATAATTATACTATGCAATTCTTTAATAATTTTTAAGATAATAATTTAATTGGACAAATTTCTAGTGGAATTAATATTCAGGAAAATCATTTTATAATTTCTTACGTTGATGGCATTTGTAAAAAATTAAGTCGTATAGGAAAACAATAAACATTGGAACATTTAAAATTCAAAATACTTTACGTACCATTTTCACAAAAACAAAATCAAAAAATAATTAACAGAAGATTGCATTTAAAAAATTTCCTATGAATCTGATAAACAGGAATAGGAAAAAGCTCAAGACTATTAAATATTAGGGTAAATGAACATAAATCAAAACGATAATTTAAAAAAAATCTAAAATTTGTGATTTTGAGGCATGCTTGGGATTTACGACACAAAATTCCATTTGTTTTAAATGCTATTACAAAGTAATGTAAAACGAAATTGTTATGGACAATGCTTCAATACCATAGCGTGTTACTGCATAAAACGCCCAATACAAGCTCAACCAAAGCTGTAATACAAGAGTGGCTAGCAAACAGAAATATTGATTTTTCTGTTAACATGTTTAAATATGAACTTCTGCAAAAAGTTGAGTAAGTATAAAAATCTATTTACTGCTTGTTAATAATACATATCTGAGAATAAATATTTTGGGATTTTAATTCAGAAAGAAAGAAAAACACAATTTTTACATCGTTATATTTTGGATAACTGCAAAAATATTAAAAAAACACTTAAAATGTTCTAAAAATACCTAAATGTCCAAACATAGACTAAAAATTCGTGATTTTCATGTACTTCTTGATATAAACTACAAACATTTGTTAGGTATATTTATTTCTCTTATCATGTGTTACCATTGTTATATTCTAAATTATGAAATACGAAGGTAATTAAATCTACAAGTTTTTTACATTCTCAAGTTAAATGGTGAAAACCAAAAATGCCATTTTTGTTATTATTTTTTACTCAAAAGAAACTTTAAAGAAATATCAAAAAATGTCAAAATGTTATGTTTCTAAATAATTTTATAATAAACATATTGACAGAGATGGTAACAAAGAACAAGATTGTTTAAATATGTGGTCGGAAGCTCTTAGAACAATTACTCCCGAAGTATGGAAAAATTCTATTAAACATACAGAAAAAGAAATACAAAAATGGAACGAAAGAGAAATAGTTTTTGATAGAATGAAAATTAATCCCATTATAATTAATCCTAACAGCGATTCAAGTGATTTCGATTTGAATTAGGAGAAAATATTTATTTTTTGTAAGAATTACGAATATTAGTACTTAGTTGAATTGTTTCTTTTAAGTAAAAATATGTGTTTTTTAAACAAAACATTGTTTTATTTTAATAAAAATAAACAGATTGCTACCTTTTTTATATGTTTCTTTTTTTTATTTCAAAATAATTGAATATAATATATACATTTAAAATAATAACAAAGCCAAACAATATAACTTTACATTTTCGAAACTATTTTGACGAGCAGGCAACACTGCAGCGTCCTGACATCATAAATGATCTATGACGTGCAACGGTATTTGTATTAAAAATCCTATAGGCCTGTAGTTTGCAATATTTTCCGGATCATTGTTTTTAAAAATATAAACGACCTTGGCATGTTTAAGCGAGCTAGGAAATAAACCTTCACTTATTGATAAATTTATAACGTAACTTGATATCGAGTCAATCCCGACTTTTAAATTTTTCAACGGTAATATACCAAGACGTTGATTAATAGTCGGCTATTTTTGTTGCGTCTAAATTTCGAGAATATTTTAATATCAATTTGATGAGACATAATTTTGGTATTAATAATCTAATTAAAGCCCGAGAGCTTTAGCTCGAGGGCTTTAATCAATTGATTATTAATGCCAAAATTATGTCGAATCAAATTGTAAAATATTCGAGAAATTTAGCAACAACAAAAATAGCAGAGTATTAATCAATGTCGTGTTATATTTAGGAAGATTATTTCCCGCGAAAATCAATTAATCGCGGATAAGTAAATTAGAAAAAAACTTAATTAACAGAACACCAGGAATACAACTAAAATAGTAATGGGAAATTAAAACGAATACTAATTAAAGTTGAAAACACAATTATTATAGTTCACGTGTTTTTGGTTACTTAAATATCGATTTTTCTGTAGGCTGCTCTTCTTTTAATTCTGAAGGTATGGAATTTGCTTGATTAATAACATAATTAGATGATGATACCGCTACATTTACAGTATTTTCATCAGAACTTTTTTTATATTTTGGTGGTGCTGCTCATCCATTTGTAAATATGGTTTGATTGACGAAGAACTTCCGTGTCTTATTATTTTGATTAAATCTTGTTCAGAAACTCCAGATTTGGCTAATTGGGAAACGGCAGTTGAGCGGCAAGAATGATTGGAAATTTTTACTTTTTTCGTATTCACGCCAATCGATTCTGCTCCTATTTTTGTTCATTTTGAAAACTCATTTTTACCGATTTTTTGATTTTTATACCACTGGAAAAACTTATCTTTACTCCAATATTTATTTGTTGTTAAAAATAATCTGTTAGACGTAATTGTTGGGCCTCGTTTAGATATTATTTTTTTATATAACCTTACTGGACACCTGCGAGGATTATTGGTATTAGTAATAAGCCACTTGCTTTCGGCACATTTTTTGCTACCACATTGACATGTTTTCGTAAAAACTGGATTGTACTCTATTCTTCCAGATTCAGTTCCATCCGTTTTTAATTCTATTTTAAAATGATCCGTTAAGCACATTACTCCTTCACCTCCTCGCCATGCCAACTCTACAAATGCTATAAAGTAAAACTTTTTTTGTAATCCGTCGGGTGTTTCTTCATCATAATTATCCATTATCGAGTACAATTCTGCCATGTCTAAAGCTGTTGAGCTCTGTTTTCGTTTTTCGGGAAGTTTTTGTAATTCGCGCTTTTTGGCGTTACGGGCGTCTCTTGTACTTTTAAATGTAATACCTTGAAAGGGATCGATGGAATTACCATATTTGTTAAAATATAATTCTTGCAAGCTTTTGGCTGTGGAATTCTACATACATTTTAATGTGTATTCTTTATATTCTTCTCCGTCAATTTTCTTCATGTTCCACGCCAAGTCCTTCAAAATATTGTTCAACTCACCTTCTGATGTTTGTGCATCTAATGTATAGTTACGCACTGTACAAAATTGTGTAAATTGAGCCCAGATACTATTTTTACTTCGTACCGTATTCGTAGGTACCAAAGATTTTACCGATTCTTCTATTGAATTATTATGAAAAACGCCGAATCTTTCCATGTTATAATGTTTTAAATTATGACAGACCTGCGTGAGCAAAAACTGACAGAAGTATTATAAACATCTACTGATTCAGGTCCAATTATGTTTAACAGAATTGCTACCTGCCTTTCTCCGGGTTGTTGATTTAAACCTGATGCCATCATGTATATACTAAATTGTTGCTTAAATTTCGTCCAATTTTCGCATACATTTCCAGTTAGCGATAATGGAGATGGTAATACCAAATTTGGAATTGCATTTACAATTCATTTAGGCTCCATTTTATATTTTACTGCACTTCACCACGTGATCTCCAATCGTTGGTTTTCCTTATATTACTTTATTTTCAATAGTTATTTTAACCTTGTACTAACTGCGCCATGACGTGTTTAAATGTTAAATAAAACACTTGATCTTTGATCCAACTTCTTAACAATTATATTAGGAACGAAACATGAACAAGAGCGCGATGGCGGTCCATGACGAAGTGACATTGACCACCATGCCATGGGAGGTCGCTGTCATGTAAGGCATTCTTTCGCGATGCTGATCTTATATGACAAAGATCAAGCGCTAATATTGGAAATCTCTTTTTCCAAACTCCAAAACAACGCTCTATTGAATTCCTAGTTCTTATAAAAGATTCATTGAAAAGATTTTCTTCATTGGTTACAGGATTTGCAAGAGGGGTTAAATATTTCCTAATGGGATATCCACTGTCCCCAACTAAAACCGCATTTCCGTATGTTTCATTTTCAAATTGTTGTTTGTTATAAACAAGGATACATCACACACTGCCTGAACATTGTAAGGAAAGTATCCTTTTCGATTCCTAAAAAGCTCTGCATTAGTACCCCCAGTATACCTATTCTTGAAACCAAGAGAAAAGTTACTCCCAAAGAAGCTCCTTACTTTTTCTACTCCCAGCTTTTTATCTCGGTACAAAAATACATTATTCTTGAAAAAAAGGAGTGAATGAAAATACACACATAGCTGCCAAATGTTGAGATTCAATTTTAACCAATCGCAGCAGTTAAATTTCTGATAGCCATGTGACATAAGATAAGACATAACTGTAATGTATTAGATATGGATCGGTGTCGTATTAAAATAAACATTAACACAAAACAAAAAAAGAAATGCTGGTCGATTACATTTCGCAACGACCACAGATGTATTTGGGCAAATTTACCCCATTCACCCGGGCTCAGTGCCAAGCCCTCTGGTCTGAACTATGAAGTGGCTACAATTTTAAATTGCATGTCTGAGGGAGCCAATAAAACCTGGGAAGCTTGGAGGAAAGTAATTATTATGAACTCTTCCTATTTCAACCTCCTCCAGAGCTTTCACATCTTCATTCATGAGATTATTCCATATCAATAATTCATTAATGTTGTCTATTATATAATTTCCCAGCAAAACTCAAAACCGACAGATTAAATAGTTAGGTTAATATTTCAAATAAATTTCTACTCCCTACAAATTTCACTCGCTAATGACCAATGGAAATTTTATACTCCCTGGGAGAATAAAAGTCCCACATATTTGCATCGAAATATTTCAATAATAGTGTTATTTTACATTTCAGGGAGCCACGCCTATTTCTATTTTAATTTCTACTCCCTGGGTTTCAAAATAGGTGTATTTTAATGTGAGTGTAGTCTATGACCCCTATACACTTAGGAAATCTACTAATCTCATAGATTTGTCCTTTGCAATTTTTAATTACTTCATTTGTTCTGGGCATTTTAATAAATATGCCATACAAATTTGTCAAGGAATAAGACACTTTATGTATTATTCTACATGCAGTAGATTTGTCTACCCCAACTAAATCAACTACAACAATCATTATGCTACCTGATGCATAAAATCTTAAAGTTAATAGTACCATCTCAGTGAGTGTGATACTGTGGTTCCTAAAAAATATGTACACCTATTTATTCGAACAAATTAATATATCTTTTATTTCTAAGATTTGCAACATTATCTTGTATTAAGTTGATTACCATCCCAACACCCTCTTTTGGTAACCGAAATCTATTTAAAAATTCAATATCAATCCACATTTCGAAATGATTTAGCCTATTCCGAAATTTGGGCCTTCTTCGAATTAGTGCTACAATATTAATAAGCTCCAAAAAATCTTCGTCGTCAGTTATATTCTCAATTATATCTGCCATTATATATAATCAAAACATTAACAAATAATAATATTTACTTGACAGATGACAAAAATTCAGGTTAGGTTTCTTGGATTATTACATTAAACCACCGATTTCCCAGGATTAAATATTTCTGAGTTTAAAGTTGTTTAAACCAACGTTAGGTATTAAACTAGTAATGAACAACACAAAAATGTTAGTTAATCCAAGATTACATTAATTTCGAGATCATCTCGCATTGAACAACCGGCCCTTAATATTAAATTCTACAAACTCAGTTTATTACAGATCTTGTTACTAGAATTTTAAAGTGCCACACTTTTATATTGCCAAAATTGTATTTTTTGAAAACGTAAAATATTATTAATAATAAATATTCAAATTAACAATGCCATAAGGAGCTAGATCATAATTATTGCTTCCTCATTGAGTTCCTAACGCGGTATTTCATGTGGAGCGTTTGTAAGCAGCGACTTTTTATCGTTGCTACGAGATGTCCCACCTCCCTCACACATTGATTTTCGTGTAACAAAAAATATTTCTTTAACTCACCTGACTGCGAACGTTGGGTCATATTCGAATTGTAAAATTTCTAGTGGATATCCTATTGATACCATGTGTTGTTTTACTAAATCAAATCCTAATTTTTCATATTCGGGAGATTTGTACTCTGAAAAACAAAAAAAAACATATTTAAACATTAAAATAAATATATTTTCTTCTTTAAATGATGAAAACCACGTGTCTATTGTCTTAACTGTTTTGCAAATTTTTAAGGTTAATTTACTATATAAAATAATAATTTCCGTTGTTAAGTAACAATTAACTAAAAATTAAAAAAAGGGAAAATACTCAGAAAGCTGCAGGAAATTTAAACTTTAAAACAAACATCAAATGAACTTTTTTTAAGCATACAATATACTTACTCTCTTCCAATATAAGAAAATATGAGAATTAACATATGAGAATTAACATATGAGAATTAACGTATGAAATAAAATGTCTTTATGGCGGTTTAAAATTTTTTATTTATTCGTTCAGTATTTCCAGTTAGCTATATTTGCTTGTCGGGTCTTTAGACCAAATAAAAATTAATATCCGGTTTAACAAACCATAAACAAGTGACACAAATTGAAAGATTACCATTTAATGGTATGTAGAATTAGAACAATGTACTACAAGGGGCCCATTATTTAGTTAAAACGAGAAATAAGAGAAAATATTAGGGGGAAACCCGTAACTTTAAGTAGTTATTCTATTCGCTCTTAGATGGCGTAGATTTGTATCAGTTGCGTATGTTAACGCGAAGATGTCTTTAATCTTTGGTTTATTTGTGATATAATAGGATGCATACAAAAAATCTGTTATATTTATTGCTTATTTGTAAACTTAAATATCTAAAACTTTACCTGCTAACGTATAATCCATATCAAATCCATAGAATTTAATGTTTTCGAGATGAAGACTTCGGTTAACAAATATTCTGAAACAAAAATTAAAATTTCAGTACAAAACTAAATATTCGTAATGTTAAGGACCTTCTTGTATGGGATTTTAGTAAAATAACCATTTTAATATCGTAAGACGAAAAATTTCGTTCAACATAATATTTACATGACAGAATTTCTAACGCCAAAATCAGCTGGTTGTCAAGAAATGGCATGACTTAAAACATTAAAAAAATATCTGTAGATTTAGATAAATTTTAAGCTGGTAGTACTGATATCGATGAAAAAATATATATTTTATTAAAAACCCATTACGGTAGAAAGTCTATTAATTTCATCCATTGCTCTGTTTTAATCAGGGAAATTTATCAAGGCTACAGTTCATAAGAAAATATACTAGTTTTCTAATATAAATTAAATCTGTTAATTATGTTAAATCTAACGTTAATTATGTTAAATCCAAAATAAGTACATTTTCTCATGAGCTGTAACAATCTCTCTTTGTATTCTTATGAGAAATTTGTCGAGGCTACAGCTCATAAGAAAATATACTAGTTTTCTAATATAAATTAAATCTGTTAATTATGTTAAATCTAACGTTAATTATGTTAAATCCAAAATAAGTACATTTTCTCATGAGCTGTGACTTTAACAATCTCTCTTTGTATTCTTATGAGAAATTTGTCGAGGCTACAGCTCATAAGAAAATATACTAGTTTTCTAATATAAATTAAATCTGTTAATTATGTTAAATCTAACGTTAATTATGTTAAATCCAAAATAAGTACATTTTCTCATGAGCTGTGACTTTAACAATCTCTTTTTGTATTCTTATGAGAAATTTGTCGAGGCTACAGCTCATAAGAAAATATACTAACTCTCTAATATAAATTAAATATTTTAATTATGTGAAATCCAAAACAAGTACATTTTCTCATGAACTGTGACTTTAACAATCTCTCTTTATATTCTTGCGAGAAATTTGTCAAAGTTACAGCTCATAAGAAAATGTACTAACTCTCTAATATAAATTAAATATTTTAATCATGGAAAATACTAAATTGAGATGGAATGGAAGAAGAATATTTACATCAGAACTATATAATGAACGACTAAATAATATAAAAAAACAATTTTCGCTAGTAATACCACTAGAGCTTCAATTTTTACTGTAATTTTTTCGAGAACACGAATATTTTGAAAATTCTCCCGAGTCGAAGAATACAATGAAAGCCAATAGTTATCCACTGTTACTTACTAAGCCCTCTTAATCAGTAAACTGGATCACTAACTTAAAAATTGGAGGATGCGCAATGGGTAAAGGATATAAAGTGTCTGGCTACTTAGAGGAATTTCTGTATTCATTACAACCAAAATGACTCAACTAATAGTTCATCAGTTAGTTGAACCCAGAACAATGGAAAAATAATGAAAAAATAAGTATCAATTTTGACCACTGATACACTCCAAACCAAGTGGACAGTTGACAGGAATAGAAGAGCCCTCAGCAGTAGACCAAAGAAGAAATTGGCTCAAACCAACATCAGGATTCTACAATAGGACCAATATCATCGAACAAGCCCCGCTGAGTACCAGATGAGAACGCCCCTACCAAGCACGCCACAATAAAGATCTCACCAACTATCAGCGAGCTTTCCCTTCTGGAAAGCTCACCACGTAAGATATCAATTTATAAGGAGAACCTTAAGTTCAATAATGTCAATGTATGAGTCGGAGTTTGAAAACTACTGACTGATGAGAGAATCTGCAAGAATTTTAAGAAAAGTCAAACCACTAAAATTAGTATATTGTATAACAAGCGCGAAATGCTTATTTCGCGCTAGTTGTACACTATACTTTTTCTATGATTATGTATTTCTTATTTGCAAAATGAAAGCATACAAATAGTTTATATTTTTATTTGACAACTTGAATTTATTGATCATTTTAGAAATGTCAGTTTCTGTCAGTAAAGTTTTATCAAACTGTCAAAGCCACCTAGACGCTGTTAATTTCATACACATAATTCGTTGCTTATATGGAATAATGACTGAATGCCTGTCTAGTTGTCTTACCTATTTGAAATGAATCATTTCCCACGATTTTGGCCGTAGGAAATGAACATCCGTATACAACTAGGTATGTTTCTTAATTGATGGCTCGTATGAAACTTGTACTTTTCTTTATAATCGTAGGAAAAGAAATATTTCAAGAATCGAGAAGGTAGCCATAAGAAGTCTGAATGGGGATAAAAACATCATAATTCTTCCAGAAGACAAAGGAAATGCAATAGTCGTCATAAAGACCTCGGACTACAAGAACAAGCTTAATGATCTGGTAAATCAAGACACTTACAGAAAATTACCAAAAGATCTAACATATATTTTCAATAAAAATAAACCCTTGCGCATAGAATCGCTATAAGACAAATTACACCTTAGTATTATATTACATTAGTCTAACAATATCAAAAGTGGTAATTGTTTAAACGAATTCTATAAAAGTTTAGAAAGTCATGTTATTCTAATTAGTTAATTGTGACAATTTCCTGTTGTGTCGAATCAAGCCGTATAACATACTTATTATGATTCATTCCTAGTGTAAGGGGACTGACTTGCTCAATATATTTTGCGAAGTCTTTGAATATCCAATTAGATCTAATAATAATATAATTTGGATTACAACAATTTAAAATTGATATTACTATTATCATTTAAAAAAATATCTTTTATGTGGTCAATACCAACAATTAGTATCAATTCTTAGCTGTTTATTGATTTTGTTTTGTAAAAAATAATTCTTAACGATAGAAAAATATTTAAGTAGCATTTATCGCATAAGTCAAGGACCAAGTTGCTTTATCTCTATGGGCGCCGGAAGCAAAAATTCCATGGCGAGCGCAAACAATTTAAATATACAGGGTGTTTCACGGATATAGCAACTTACTTCACTATGTCCGAAATATTTACTGATTTACTGGGGTTTTTGCGATTTTACTCAAAATAATTTTTAAATTTGCAAAGGACCCCGCACTTTTTGAGTGCAAATCCGGTCAAAATGGATGACATTTTGGTATTTTGTACTACTTGAGATGGCGAACAAAAGTTATCATGGGCAGAACTACCGAAACCCCCAATAAGGTCAATTTTAACCTCTTAAAGTATAAAGGATATTATTTATTGCTTAGAATTAACGTGTCTTAATTACAATGATTATTGACACGAGGTACAGTAATTTCCACAATATACGTAATTAATCAATATATCCAATTTCTTTCAGATAGTTGATGGCAGGTGTGAGTTGAGCTGGAGTCTAGAACTACTTTTGGCATCCAAATGGGTTCTCGGTGGACATCAAGTGCCCATGCTTTAGGCGAGAATTTCCGATCCGTAGTCGTCTGATGATCAGTTTGTGTTTTCTGGGCATGGATCGGATTGAAATTGTGCCGATGGTAGGTTGAATATCTTTCAATTTGCTCCAGTGATAGTGCTTGAAGACAGCCTTTAAGTCCATGTAGAGTTGGACTTCGTATGGATTGATTTTAGATGTAAGAGCGTTTTTTGCTGCAGTCTGCCTCATTATTTCCTGGAATCCACATGTGTGAAGGAACCCATAATACCCTACCGATACTCCAGATGAGTCGAGTTGGTTAACAGAATCTTGTATAGCCTGGAGTAAACGGTGATGAGTATTAATATTTTTGATAAAAATAACAGAAGTCAGCAAGTCTGTACAACTAACTGGATGGTTATATTCTAGTGATAAGGAATTTGTGACTTAAAGGTGATCTAATAATTCTGGAGAGCGGTTATCTTAAACTAAGAAATTTATAGGATTTTGTGGATTGGCGGAGTTCTTAAGTTAGACCTAGCAGCAGACATGTATATAAAGTTCCATGATGTAGCTTTGAATGGATTAAGGATCATAGATTCTAATAAATACTTCTTCTTCTGCACCCCATTGTTAATGTGCTAGATTCTTTAACATACTAAGTCTACTTAGTGTAATATTTTTCCAAATTAATTTGTGGTCAAAAGTTAGTCCCAGAATTTTATCACTTGCAACCATAGGTAAGAGCTCCTCATTTAAGGTACCTTCAGGGCAGTGTTACCGTTTTCAATAAACCGTATTCTACCAAAATTTCGATAATAAACTACCAAAATCTACTAACTATCTAAATCTAACCTATGTATTATAATTTATTTCATTAAAAGAAGTCTTTGACTATCTAAATCTAACCTGTGTTTTAAAAAAAGAAGAAAATATAACACTATTTATATTTATTATATTAAAAGGAGCCTTGACTATCTAAATCTAACCTGTGTATTTAAAAAAAAAAGAAAATATAACTTTCCGTTTTCCCTTAAAACTATTTTCCCCATTGTTTTTCACTTTTCCTTATTTTTTTCCAGTTTTTTCCCAATTTTTTTATTCGACTCTCACTACTTTTTTTCCACTCTTTCCACTACTTTTTTCCACTTTTCTCCTACATTTTTTACCAATTTCTTATTTATTATAAATGACAATTTGAAAGAAAAGGGGAAATTTAAAACAAAAAAGTTGGAAAATTTGAAAGAAAAGAGCGGAAATTTGACAAAAAATAAGAAAAATGAAAAAATAAGGAATAATTTAAAAAAAAAAAATGGGGTAACTTTGGAAAAAAACGAGGTATTTTCAGGAAAAAGTGCCAAAAATTGAGAGAAAAGGGGAAATTTAAGACAAAAATGACAGTATTTGAGAGAAAAGAAGGGAAATTTTGAAGGAAGAGGAAAAATATGACAAAAATAAAAAATAAGGGGTAACTTTGAGAAAAAGCGGGGTAATTTTAGAAAAAAATTGGGTATTTTCAGATAAAAGTGACTAAGTGAAAAGAGGAAAAATTTCAGACAAAAAAAATAACAGTATTTGAGAGAAAAGAGGGAACATTTATTTCGACACCCCTCGTTTTTCTTAAAAATCTACTAATTTAGCAGGAAATCTACTGAAAACGGTAACCCTGCTTCAGGGTTTATTGTACTAGAAGTTGTTCTGCTGAATTTCATTGATTTGGACTTTGTTACAGAAAAGTTGAGGCCAATATCAATGGACTATAGATGCAGATTATTGACGGTTTCTCAGATATGTTTGAGAGGCTTTTACCCTGGTAAAAAATAACCAGGTCATCCGCACATAAAGCGAATTTTACTGGGGAGCGAATCACTCTACAAATATCGTTTATGGCTAGAATAAACCGAATAGGGCTCAAGACCGGACCATGGGGAACGCCTTTTTCCTAGGAATAGGAAGCAAATGTTAACCGTTTACTGATACCGTGAAGGTGCAATTTGTTTAAAAAATTTAAAAAAATTGGATAAAAGATAATATGCTACCTGTGAGGTTACAGTCTCTAAGCTTGCTGAGTATGACGGGATTTAGTATAGTATAAAAAGCACTACCGAAGATTATTATTGATTAAAATATAAAAAAAAGGTCAAAAAATATTTAAAAAATTTGTAAAAGAATAAGATGAATATTGGGTGAAGAAACTTTAAAGCAGGAGTTTGTTAGAGAATGTTATGTATAGGGTTTTGTTTGAAATGATGGAATAAAAATGTATAAAAAATAAGCAATATTATTTAATATAAAAGAATAAAGAAACAAATACGTAAAGAATAAAGAGAAGCAGAGAGCAGAAGTGAGACCTGAGAGCAGTGAGAGCAGCAAGATGAAATTAAAAAGAAAATTGTTGTTTCTTATTTTTTTTACATAATATTGTATTTTTCATTTTTTTAAGGCATATAAACCCAGCCCATTGAGGATTCTTATTTCAATATATATAAATAAATATTTGCTTTGTCATTTATTTTTGGATCAAATCAAAAATATATTTAAAATGCGTATTATCTTCTTATTTACAACTTGGAAACTTTCATGTAACTACTTTATTTACTTATTGTTCTATCTTCCTCTTTCTATGTGTGACAATATTCTTTATACTTTAAGAGGTCAAAATTGGCCTTATTTGGAGTTTTCGACAGTTCTGCCCATCAGAACATTTGTTTATCATCTCAAAATGTACAAGACCAAAATTTCATTCATTTTGACCGGGACCGGATTGTCCCGTCATGTTGTAATTTTTTTTCTTATTTCTTTCGCCGCTGTCGATGTTCGGTACACTAATTTCTGTACCATAATTTCGAATTCCCCGTCTAGCCTTTGAATACTATTGTTCATTTTCGTATCTGTTGGTTCCACCAGTACTACTTTAACGACCTCATCCAGAGTCAGAATCGGGGTACCCACTATCACTTCAGTGTTTTTAAACATTTCTTCTTGCCATTATTCATGTAACTCCTCCTTCAGTTCTTTGATTGTTTTGATCTGTTCTTTGTCTTTTCCCTTTTTTCTCTTACTAGGGATGGAGTTTTGTCCTCTTTCTATCCTGCTTAGTATCGTTAATGAAGACTTCATCATCACCTAATTCCTTTTCTTCGCTCCTCGGACGTTTCTTGCCACTTTTATCGCTGCGGGTTCTTTGCCCTCTTCGTCGTCCCCACTGTCTACCTGTATAGTTTTCATACCGGTTAACCAGGATATCCTGCTTGTCTGGTTGTCTGGGCATTTTCTGGACTCTTCTTTGTTTTGACCCAGTTCCTTTCGAATCTCTCCGCTTTATCTTCCTCTCCATCATTACTGTGAAGCTCCGTTTCTTCTTCTTTTCTAGATTTTGCAGGGGCAGTTCTTCTTTGGGAATCACTTCTTCCAAAAATTTCTACCTCCGAGTTTCTTTGTGTAGGGTATTTCAGCCAAGCTTCTAGGCCAACGCAGTCGTCTTATCTTGTTTCCTGATATAGTATCAGGAGGCAAGTTTTCGCAGTCGCCACTTTAATTTAACTTTGTGCTGCCATCTTCATGTTGAAGTCAGAAACTTGTCAGAAACTTATCAGACAAATCATAGTCTTAATAGTTTTGTTTCAGCAAAACATTTTCATAAAGTGCGGGGTCCTTTGTAAAAGAAAATAAATTATACAAAAAGTCTATTACCCGATGGGTAAAAAACATGATAGAGGAAAGATGTGCATCGGCAGCTGTTGTTCTGGTATTCAAGCAAAGGAGGACAAGATTGTACTACCATCGGTAAAGCTATAAGATATGATTTTTTGTTTTTTCATCAAGTCATCCAGGAGGAAACGTGTAGGCGACAAAATTGATCCATGTGGGATACCGGCGTTGATGCCAGTTAATGTGTCAAAAAGAAAACCGTCGATCGCTACTTACGATCCGTAAGAAAATTAGAAAGAAAACTTTTCGGATATGCCATAAGAGCGCAATTTGGTCAAAAGCCCATCATGCCAAACACGGTCAAATGCTTTAGAGATGTTTAGCGCATCCTCGCGGGACTCTCCATATTGTTCAATTGCACTGTTCCAGAGATAAGTGACATAGGTGAGGAGGCCCCCTGTCGATCTTTGCTTGCGAAAACCATATTGATGATCACCAAGGATGATAAAGTCTTTCAAGTATTTTAAAACGTGTTGGTTGCTAGCGTTCTCCATAACTATTGATATTAATGAAAGCAGTACAACTGGTCGATAGTTGCTTGGCAAGGTCTTTTTACCCATTTTGGGTATTGGCTGCACTAGAGCTGGAAGGAAATATTCCTTTTTATAGGATTTGTTGAAAAGCCTACAAAAGACTGGTATCAGCTCTTCGGCACAATGTTTAAGAACGAATGACAGGTATATCATCAGGGCCCTTATTTATAAGGACATTTAAAAGTGAAATTATTTTACATTTCTTTAAACAACGAAAAACACAGAAATAACTGAACCTAACCTAACCAAATATTCCATTTCACCAATATTTTTTTTACTTATTAACGGAATAAAATATTACACTGGTCAACACGACTTTTTGCCGTTAATCAAATTATACATTTTCAGTATCTCCTATGTATAAGTATTAACAAAAGAATAATGAAAAAAATCAACTACTTTTATTTAAAATATTTCTCGGTTCGAGATATTAGCGAAAAATGTAGATTGTAAATCTTTGTACTGTGCATAATGATGTTAACAGTAAGCAATGTGACAACAGTGCAGCCGTCGCCGATCGAGAAATCCCCTCCAATAATCACATTTAAAGATAGCAGCGAATACGCAAGGATGCCATATTTCTACAAGGCACGAATTCCCTGGTTAGAATAAACGCAGTTAGTATTCTTGATAAACATGACACCATGGAAAATAAATATTCAGATGTCTTAATTTTGAGAATATTGAATAGTACTCCAAAACAAGCCTGTTTACAAAGTTTCAGCGCATCAGTATTATTTTGTCTAAATCGACAAATTTCGTGTAAATTTACTGGGCTATTACATGGGAATCTGAGAAAGAAAAACATGTTGATGATTCGAATTCCAGAATTAGCAATTGCCAAAATTTTACGTATTTTTAGAGACACAAATTCAACAAATAAATCACGAAAAATTATTTTACGCTTCGTGGGTTAACACATGTATAAATTTTTATGAAAATAATTTTAGTGATCAATATTTCGGCATATAAGTTTGAACTTTGTCAAAAAATAAACTTCACGATATTAAGAAACTTGTCTAAACTTTAAACATATACATTTGGATTTGAACGTTAAAAAAATTGAGATATTACAAATAAAATAACTACAAAAAATGGCAAACAGAGTAAATATGTCCGTTTTTAAGGTCATTTTAGTACATCTGAGAGCGAATTTCATGAATATAAAAATAATTTACTTTCTCCACGACCATTACTGAATGTATGAATTCTGAAATCATTTTTAATAATAGAATGTAAACATTCACCCTCTAGAGTCTGAATATTTATTCTATAATACTTGCCTCTTATGCATTTTGCATGTATTTTTATTCTTTATCAAGGTAAAGAATGGATTTTCTGTAATCGAATTAAACAATATGGATTGCCCTGGATTTCAAAAGTGTCACTGTCAGATATAAAATGGCGACGGTAATAATTATTTTCAAACAAGTTTTAATTTAAAATAAATAATGAGTGAAAAATCAAGTGAGATAGATATAGAATTTAATAATATCTGAAATTGCAAATTATGAAAAAACACCAATGCACCAGATTTTAATATCTGTAAGTGTACCACAGCACTATAAATATTAATACAATGTAATACAAATATGTCAACAAATAACTTGTGTTCAGATTTAATTTAATTTTGATTTATACTTTTTGATCGTGGAGAAAATATAGTCTGTTACTCGGTCAGAATGAAAAAATTCGACACTCGTGGTTCCTCACACTCGCTTTCGCTCGCGTTCGGAATTTTCCACTCTTGTCGAATTTTTCATTCTAACCTTGTTACAGAATCTACTATTATGTCATACTGGTTCGTTATTGTGTTTTTATTGCTTAGTTACCAACTGCATAAAAGTGTACTGTATGCCCTTACGGACATAAAGTGCATTTTATGATCCACGCGAACATAAAAACAAAAAATAAACTTATTAATAATCCCGAACCAATGACTTAGATAAAACGGGATGAAATAATTTCGGCCTTTACGGTCTGAAAACATAAAAACATGTGTTATTTGTTTTGTTCTACCGAGAGCAGTATTCAATGAACAGTCTAAAGTGTACGCCTAAGTTTCGGTTAAAGATCAGTACGTGCTATTCGGTCAACAAAATAATAAATATATTTCTGTTGCGATGACAACAACATTAGATTGGTCGACTTGAAGTAATGTCAGTCCTTTTCGGGGATATATAAGAGGACATTATATTATTTATAAAACAACAAAACATAAATAGCACTCAAGGTAATTGTGCGCGTTCGGTCTTATTGAATTACTAGTCTCTGTTGATAACGTAGTAGATATCAAAGAATGCTGACAGGGCAGAAGGGTCTGCTGGACCTTAAGAACGGTTCGGATGCGTCTGATCTAGTCTTCAGGTCTGTCAGACCCTTCTGCCCTTCTAGCATCCTCTACATTGTCGATATAGCATTCTCTCTCTCTCTCTCTCACACATTGAATTCCATATAGTGGCGGTAGGAGTGATGTAGAGTATCTACCAAAATTTGTATGTAAAAAATAATAAATTATTATGTTATTGAAATCAAATTAAATTCTCGGATTTTTTTAAATATTTATATTGTGAGGTAATAAAATTCAAAATCAAATACTACAAAATAAATTAAAAAACCAAGTAGTTAAGAAGACAAAGCGTCACTATGTTTCGTCCTCCTAGTCCTTAATTTACTTCTTGTCCCTGTGCGCTCAAAAACTTCCTTTTAAGTATTTTGTTGCCACCAACCATCTACTAAGCTCTTACTTTTTTTAATTTTTGGTAAGTTTTAGCTATTTTTTTTCCTGACATTATGCATTACAGGCCTGGTGATGGCAGTTCTACCGAAACAAGTTGCCATTTCCCCCTCTATGTTTTCTTAACTACTTGGCCAGTCAAATTGATTTTTTTTTGTAATAAGAAACAATTGACAAAAAACTATGATATATTTCAAAATCCGTCCTTTCTTTTTTTTTCGGGTTAAGGAAAATAAACGTTATATTTGTTTATTTCATAATTCCAGAGATTTTTATTCCTTTTTTCTTAAAAATAACCTAGCTTTTCTTGGGGGGCCCTTAATCTTCCTTCTCCAAAAAACTGTAGTCCAAGAAACTTGGTCCAAAGGAGAAACTGAAGAACTGTAGTCCAAGAATCCAAGAAACTTGGTTCAAAGGACTAATTGACGGCCAGATAAAAAAGTAATTCCCAGGAAAAAGAACTTCTTGGCCCAGGAAAAAAAATCCCTATAAGATAAGGGGGAGAAAAAAGAAGAAATCTTCAGTAAACGACACGAACGATATAAAGTCAGTTTTTTGACAGAGTAGGCAAAGAGAAGAACATTATTAACATGGGAAAGACATTTTATAGGAATACCAAGAGAAGAAAGGGACATGACGTGAGGAAATAAGAAGGGGGTGTCAAGCGAGTATGAAACTAAAATATATTGAATAGAAGAATAATGAAAATACAGGGTGGTACAAAAAACGTAACAGAACTATGATTATGACACAAAAGTTTGATGCACTGCGGGTATAAATAGTTATGCCCTCGGGCGACTTACAAACTCTCAGGCCAGAGTGTTATATCGCCCTCCGGGCATAAACATCTACTTATACCCTTGGTACATAAATAACTATTACCAACCTTTAAAATTTAGAAGTTAGAATTATTGTACCGGTAAAACAATATAACACAAATTTTGGTTAAAGATATAAAAACAAAGCAGAAAGTATTGTTATAAATAATAACTAGCATAGTGCATTTTTACAAGGTTTTAAATTTTCCATCTTTTCCAAATATTTATTTTCAATTCATGGCTTTAATCGAGATTTCTGGTCTTACATCTGTTTTTAGGTATTCAAACCGTGGATCAATATCCTGCGGCAAGCAGAACCTGCCTTAGAGAATTCATTATGTAAAATGGGGCTGATATTAAATTCTTGTTCCGGTATTACCGATGTTTTTGTTGTTACACATAATTAAGGTGATCAATAGAGAAACGTCTTCTTATAATAGAGATTATTGTTGTTACGAACGTTTTTAGTTGCCGAAAAGGTCGATCAATATTCTATTCATTGTGTAAAATATATTTTAGGTTGGCTTATAAATTCTAGTGTTACATGTTTTTAGGTGGACAAACCGAGGATCAATATCTAAGAAGAATTTTCATATTAAATTCATTTTCTAAAAATGGATTAGATATATCTAAGTGAATCATTTATTTATGCAATTTGGATAGACTTTTACACCTGCTTCGTATCACGAAATCTTGAAAATTGCTATAGAAATAGTTATCAAAAAACTACAAGACCTAATAGAATACCCGTAACGATTTATTACGAGAATTTAATAATCTTTGGCCACACTTCTAAATTTATCTGTTTCGAAAAATTCGATACTCCTATTTTATTCCTACGCATAAAAATGACGCTCGTTAGAATCCTGAGAATTATAGCCATTGGATAAATATCACTGAAAAATTATCCAGAATTTACTTACAATCTTAGCCATGTGTTCTTAAAATCAAATCAATATAATAAATATTTAATATCATATCTAAGCTATTTATTATTTTGCAACAATGTTTTCTAAATATGGTAAAAAAGCAAAAATAGATTTATATTTCTTGGTATTTGATGCACATTGTGTTTCTCTTATAATAGTTTCTAACCTAACCTAACCTCACTTCCCAAGAAGCGAAAACAAATTCGTCATAAAGTACAATCTATCCTAAATAATATAAGCGTGTCAATTTTTGTTCATATGTGTCTTATCTCTCTTTAATCAGCTTTCTTAAAGTAAGACTAATTAGACCAGCTATATTGACTCTAGTTCACCCTTGAACAAGTTCCAATGTCTAAAACGACGGTTGGAATCCCACTACGTAGTGCTCCGTGTAAAATCCCTTCTCGTGCTAAAATTTGTTAACGTATCATTAGCCTTCCACATCTCGCAGAGATCAGTCGATTATAGTATGTAAAAGTTCTTCGTTAAAATGCCGGTTAATACCGCACCTTTTTATTGTATTATTCAGAAAACATTTTCTGAGATTTCACAAAGTATTGTGTATGCAGTGACAAGTTAATTTGATCATTCTTAGGAGTCTATTCAGTAAAAATTTGGTTAACCCTAGGTTATAAAAATAACCGGAGGTTATTTTCCATTTTATATTCTGTATATCGTATTTGGTTAAAATCGAGATTTGGGTTAAAATTATAACCGCATAGTTATAAATAAATTTTAAATTAGCGGTTAGAATTAACTAAAACGTTACAGAATGGACCCCTTAAAGTGTTTTAAGAATAATGTACGTTTTATAATATATTGATATGAAACTTTAAAATATAATGATTCCAGGTCATTTCAGATGTCATATCTAGGATGATCAGTCCTGGTTGACTAATTATCTGGCAATTTAAAAAAAAATAATCAAGTAAGAAATAAAAAAAAATATTGAGTTTTGTGAATTTGAAGGGGAGAATTTTTTTTTGAATTGTCAAGAAGAAACATTTTATATAATAGTTGATAGTATTTGGAATTTGACGATAATATTTGATTTATAAAATAATAATAATAAAAGAAGTTATTAACTAAGGTGAGAATATTTTATTGGTGAAAAAAAGAAAAATTAGAATCGACAAAATAATATAAAACAAGACAAGGGTAATTGAGAAGGTGAAACTGAAAAAGCTATAGCAAGGAATAGAACTAGGAGGTGAGACAGAGAGACACAGACTGAGCGAAACAAGGAAGAACTGAAGAAAGTAGAAGAAGCATTCAAAATTTAAATAAATTGTATTTTTTATTGTATTTTTTATTGTATAATTTTTAAAATTTATTTCAGTGTGAACCCAATCCAGACTGAGATTCGTAGATTGGACATCTGAAATACCGAGTGGTCCATATCAATATATTTTTAATATTAATTAATGAGTGTAAAAATAGCGCTTACAGGTCGTTTCAATATGAGTTTTTATATTAATTTAACTACTTGAAAATCAAGTAGTTTGGCCCTTCGATTATTAGTCGATCTTAAAACGTCGACTGCCCTAGTAACTTTTTATTTATCGATATTTGTTCAGCCATTGTTATTCTTGGTTATTTTTTAAATATTATTAAGACAATATTGAACAAATGGATTTAAGAGAAAAAAATCATTTGAGAACCTAATCTTTTTAGTGGTTGAAAGATTAAATCTTGTTAAATTTAAACTGTATGAATTCCTTACGACTTCGAATATGGCTACTAAAATCACAATTAAAGTTGTAGTTTCAAAATCGGAGGACAAAGTAGCATTCGACTATCAGATCGTTCATTATACTTTCAAATTTTTGCTAGTGGTTACTTTAAAAATTTAAAAAAATTTGCTGAACATTAGGAATGCAAAAGTACATCAAAATGACGTAAATTTGAAATCCATTTCCACATTTCTCTTTCCTAGAGCTATTTTTTTGCCTTCCAGTGCTTAGTAACCAAACTGATATCGAATAATCCAATTTTTAAGAGAAATGATGTTAAGCTGTTTGATCCAAAAAAATTGGTCTCCGAGTAGGGCGCTTTCGCTGGTTTGGGAATTTGAAGGTCATTCTTGTAGACCTCTAGCTTTATGAAACTTATTCAAGAGCTATATTAGCTCAGAATAGTTTACATAGTGGTTCGTCCTGGGCCTTCTGTAGAAAGTGTCGGAATTATACCATCAGCTTGTATGGTTCAAAAGAATTTATCGCCCATAGAAGTTTTGTTCTATTTATTATTTTGTTTGTAAGAGACTCACTACTTCTTGACCAAGGATAATTTCACAATCAGGAAAGTGTGATTATATAAGCAATTCTAGAGTCTCCTCTATGTATTTGTGATTACTCCTTGTTGATTTTTCAGAGATCCCTGGCTTCCTATACAGTTTGGAACATTCTGGAAGACTTTCAAAGACTTCACTAATATGTTTCCTTATAGGCCTCCCTGATTTTTTGTCCAGTTTAAAAAGTTTTGAAACTTTCGTTTATTCTTTGGAAGGGTCTCGATTCCACCATACAGCGTATCGATCCTCTTTCATTATTTTCAAAATTCTGACACCACAGTACATATATTCTATCAGTATGGCGACCCTCAGGCGGTCCGTTTGATCATTTTATTCACAGAAATTTAACCTTGACGCCATTTTAGCCGTACTAATTTTCAGGGTTGTCAAATGTAGTACAGTGGTGCCAAAAGCGGCACCAGCGCACTCACTACTGAAAAATAGACAAAACTAGCAATATTTAGTTCTATAACGTTTTGTTTTGTTATCGAATATATTTCTTTATCTGAGTATGTCCAAAAAATACTGTATTTAAAACAAAAACTGTCAAATTTGTAAAATTAATCGCGCACACCATCTATGGGTCGAATATAAAATGCAAGTTACTACAGTCAAATGGAATCTGCTATTTTTTGACCGTCATAAACCACGCCTCTTTTATTCTACGACTTGTAAATAAATAATTACTGGATATAGCAACGGCGAAAAATAAATAACTATGAACTATAACTTATATATGAAAATAACAAAAATACACAACAGCTGACTGTCAAGTGTCAACTAAAATCATGTGACTGTGGTCGGTCACACCATTGGAGAGAATATGATTAGTACAGAGAAGATAGCGACGATGCCTGCGCGAAGAAAAAACGCGAACTTTGGCGCCGACCGAGAGTCGCTTTACTAGGTTGTACTATGCTGACACTAAAGCCTTTTTCGATTTAGACTGCGCGAGAGGTTGCGGTTGACAGATAAATGACAGCGGTCCTGTTTAAATTTGACAGTGGTTGCTATTTGTGACGTATTTGTGACGTCACTCAAGATTTTAAATCGAATGAGTTGGTTGCAAAGTTTGGTTGACATTGACGTGGTAGTGTTTACTTTTTTATTTTCATATAATTTTAGGTTACAAGATTATTATAAGATGTTTATGTTTCTGAATTGTAAAATTTAACTAAATAGTTATTAAATATTGGTCATACAACTACTGGATTAATTGAATTCGTAAGTACTTAATTTTTAACCAAATAATTATCTTGTATGTATAATTAAAATGTTTATAAAACAATAACTAAGTTGTTATTATTAACTAGGGTGGTTTTAATAATTTTTGAAAACGTAATTGATTTCCAGCGTGGGCAATATTAAATTTATTTAAGAAAAGTGGAGGATCAATTATATTTTATTGCATTATACCTAATCAATAAGTCTGCCACTTTATATAGATCTCTTAAGTTCCTATATATTCTTTGTAATCCTAGAGAAATCAAACCATGACTAGTACTATATATGCAATTTTTTAATTTTTTTGTTTTTAGGCATTAAAATATTTTACTATACAAACAAGTAATACAATTTGATCGCAAGAAAATCTTTTTTAACCTAGTAGGTAACTCTGCATATCCCTACAGACAGTCGCAAGGTAATCTGCACTTCATTAATTGTTTAATTCAATGAAAATTTATGTATATTTTTAGGGACACAGGCAGATTGAAGATCCAGCATAGAAAATACAATACTTAATTAAGCTGGGCCAGAATTAGAATTGAACATACATTTGGGATTTTAATGCACATTGAGAATTTTACAGTATCTAAATGCAATAAAGGAGGAATTAGAAACGGATTAAAATCTGAAATTTTAATAAGTTTCAATAAATACATAATGCAGTTAAGGAAAAAATAAATTATTCAAATCTGAATTTTAAATGTTATTTTTAATTATAATTAATAGGGCATATTTTATAACGTTTAAATAAACATTTATTTAGTAAGTATGTGTTTTGATTTATATTTTAATTTATAAAAATTAACCAATTATTGAAGTAAAAAATATAGATTAGGAATTTTTATTATATTATATATTAATTCCACATTACAAAATACACTGAAGTTTTCTCGTAAACTAATAATAGGTACCTAGACCTAGTTATTTATTTTTTTTAATTGTATGCTCAACGATATTTTTCAGATGTTAGCATAATTTTCAATAAACACAAATACCTATTTTATGCGTTCCCTCCCAGTATTTCGTCTCCTATATTTACAACAAAAAAAGGATGACATTATTGTGCAATAAAGATCAAGTATATACCAACTCTTGCAACCACTGTAAAAGGCTGGTCCATGTTGCGAGCGGTTGCGGTTGGTATATGACGTCACGCTTTCTAAATCGAAAACGACTGGTCATGATTTTGACAGCAACCGCGATTAGGACCACTAAATTGAAAAAGGCTTAACTCAACTTCAACTGAATACACCTTTTCAGAGTAAGATATTTTGCGGTTGCATAGCTTGTTGTGCCATCTATCGGTTTACATAGCAGGTAATAGCAGCAAACTGTATTTCAAAGATAACTGTTATTTTTGGTCTTTCTAAGTTTACGGCATCGACATACACGTCTTCTTTTTTTAATATTAATTCCCCTGTGAAAACCACCTTTATTTTGTAAAAACTAATTACATTTTTCATTTTTGTAATATTAATACATACATATGTGACAGTATTTGCTTTTAAATTTGAAATACTAAAAAAAAGGTAAACACCTACCTCTTAATTTTACTTTTTATCATTTTATCAATATCTGTTAACCTCTTGGAAATACATGTAACAAAACAAAACTAGACAATCTTTTTACAAAATAAAGGTAGGTTTCACTGGAGATTTAATGACAAAAAAAGATGAAATTTGTCCTCGCCCACTCGACGAGGCACTTAGATATTTAAAAAAAAGAAGAAGTGTATGTCGATGCCGTAAACTTAGCCAGACCAAAATAAGTTTCCTTTGAAATACAGTTTGCTTCTATTACCTGCTATTTAAACCGATAGATGGCACAACAAGGTATGCAACCGCAAGATGGTGTATTCTTCAGTGCTGGAGGACAATCTTCTAGTTTCTGCTAGGTAGAGGGTTTTTTGTTATTCAGGATTTTACCAAGGAGTCAATACTTGTAAATAGGATAGTAGTGTTTGTTTTATTTTGTCACGGCATTGACATTTGCACTTCGTGATATTCCGAGGAAAGTTATAATAATCCAACGTTTATTGATAATATTTAGTAAACCAAAGTTTCGTTATTTTTGTCAATATAAACTGCCGATAATAATGTTATGATGAATATAATATTTAGTTATCTCGTTATACCCCCTAAACTAATCTTTTTTAGCCAAATTCCAAAACAATAAATATTAGATTATATAATCATATAAACAATAATTATTATTGAGATAAGTGTAGGTTCTACAAATTTTTTGTTAATTTAATCCGTTGTGAAAGAAAGAATACAAAAATAACAAGTAATTTATTTGTGATTGTTATCAAAATACTTTCATTATACGAAAATATTCCATTAGATTTTGTAACTAGAAATATTGAAATAATGAAATTAATGGGTAAGGAGTTTTTGAGGACGACTAATCGATATAAAATATAATTAAAACAACAATCAGAAGTTGATAACTTCCTTGTTTTAAATTGCACACCCTATATATTTATAGATTATTTTACTCTTATGAATCAATTGGAATAATACTGTATGCAAAGCCAATTAATGACAATGTAATTGAACAAATCGATAAATGCTTGGAAAAATTACTACGACAGTCGACGTGTTAACATCAACAAAGTATCGAAGGACCAACCAATAAGGTATTGGATTTTAATTATTCTTAATATGAACCTGCGTGTCATACCGTCACATTAACACAAATAAAAACAAGTATATTGAAGTAAACTGTACGTTATTTTATTAGACTGTAAAAAACTATCAACTTAATTATTGTCACTCACTTCCATTATATAAACTACTTATATTAAGTTGGGAAATCCCAAAACATTTTTAAAAAGTAATATGAACAAATATGACTACAGCAAGGAATGTTTGCTGTAGTCAAAGGTAACATAAGCACAGCAGTAGCTGGCTATACGTTGCGACTGATCTCTGTAAGAGATAATGTACAGTGTCATACATTGGCGCGGTCGTTGCTTAGCCAGACATAACACAAGTACTCTGACGAGTTAGAATAATTCTGATTGGCTAAAAATATGTGGAAAGATTTCTCTTAAGTACATTTGAAAGTATGAGAACGACAGAAATGGAAGTGTTAGAATGAAGATATCATATCACTAACAAATGTTGGATATTTCTAGGAATTGGAGTGACGTAGCTATGCAAGCTGTGACTTAAATAAACATTTAAATAAATAATATTCGACAGGTGGCGCCCTCTTCGATTTTACCAAAGACGGCAGAAAATGTTTTTAACTTTGGCAACATCGGATCGATTATATTGTTTGAACAGCCACGCCACTTCAGCTAAACAACACAACAACACAGCGGATTTTAGTGGTTTTGGAGTGAAGTCAGTAGAGGGAAAAATGGCAAAATAGAGAAAAATAAGAAATTGTAAAAAAATTGGGAAAATGGAGAAAATGGGCAAAAATAGGCAAAATCGAAAAAACAGGAAAAAAAGAAACGGGGAAATATAGAAAAAAGTAGAAAAATTAGTAAAAATAGTAAAAAACAAAAAAAAAATGGAAAAAACAGTATAAAATACAAAAAAATTAGAAAAACTAGAGAAAATTTGGAGAAATACAGAAAATGGGGAAAATAGGCCAAATAAAAAAAACCGGAAAAAAAGAAACAGGAAAATATAGAAAAAATGGAAAATTAGTAAAAAATAAAAAAAAATGGAAAACATAAAAAATTGGCAAAAATAAGACAAACTAAAAAGTAGGGAAATATAGAGAAAAATAGGAAAAAACAGGGAAGTATTGGAAAAATTAGACAAAATGGTTGAAAATAGAAAAAAATATAAAAAAATACAAATAAAAAAAAAGAAAAAGTAGGTAAAATGGGGAAATATATGCAAAATAGGAAATTGGGGAAAATGGCAAAAACAGGCAAAAATAGAAAAAAGTGGAAGTGAAATCAGTAGAAGGAAAAATAGAAAAAATAGGCAAAATAGAGAAAAATAAGAAACCGTAAAAAAATTGGGGACAATTAAGAAAATGGGCAAAATGGAAAAAACAGGAAAAAAAGAACCCGAGAAAAAAATTGGAAAAAACAATATAAAATAGAAAAATAAGAAAAGCTAGAAAACCAGGGAAAATGGTAAAAAACAGAAAAAATAGGAATCAATACGAAAATGGGAACAAATAGGGAAAATAAGGAAAAAAAAAATAGAAAAATTAGTAAAAAGTGGGAAAAATAAGAAAAACTATATTAAACCAGGAAAAATTGTAAAAAAAAACAAGAAAAAATATTAAACAATAGGAAAATGGGAAAAATAGGGGAAATAAGGAAAAAAAAAGAAAATAATAGGAAAAAGTAGAAAATATAGAGAAAAATAGGAAAAACTCGGCAAAAGTTGAAAAAAAAGGAAAAAAGTGGGAAAAATTAAAAAAATAGAGAAAATAGGCAAATCAGGAAAACGTAAAAAAAATGGGAGAAATAGAGAAAATGTGGGGAAAAATAGGCAAAATAGAAAAAAAAAGCAAAAAAAAGAAACAGGAAAATATAGAAAAAAATAGAAAATTAGTAAAAAATAAATAAAATGTTAAAAAAACAAAAAAATGGGGAAAAATAAAAAAAAATTGGAAAACATAAAAAAATGGGCAAAAATAAGACAAAGTAAAAAAAATGGGGAGAAATAGAGGAAAATAGGAAAAAATATGCAAAAGTTGAAAAAAAAAGAAAAAAATGAAATAAGAGACAAAAATTGAAAAAATAGAGAAAATAGGCAAATCAGGAAAATGTAAAAAAATTGGGAGAAATTGAGATAATGGGGAAAAGTGGACAAAATAGAAAAAAAAACCAGGAAAATAAGAAAAAATGGAAAATTAGTAAAAAATAAAAAAAATTGGAAAAATGGAACAAAAATAGAAAAAGTAAGGAAAATAGGGAAATAACATATGCAAAATAGAAAATTGGAGAAAAATGGAAAAACCAGCAAAAATAGAAAAAAGCAGGAAAAAATAAGCAAAATAGAGAAAAAATGGAAATTTTATGCAAAAATGGGGAAAATGGAGAAAAATAGAAGAAAAAAAAATGAAAAAACAGAAAAAAATTGGAAAAAATTGGAAAAATAAAAAAATAGTAAAAAACAGGAAAAAATAGGAAAATAAGTATAGACGTAAACTTCAAATTTTAATAAAGTACGGTCGAATTTCGACCACTAGGCGACTACTAGTAAAGCTAAAAATACAAACTTCGGACTTGGGTAGTTGTAAATTTATTCAAATGGTTAGAATATCCCAATAACAATAACATTGTAATTTTCAATGCCCCTTCAGAATTCAAGCGGTGTTGTCATGTGTAAACGATTATCCTACTACCAAATTTTAGATACCCACTCGGTGCGACCTGAAGTGGTAGGAAACGAAAGGGAATTCGAAGTTGATGACGCGCTTCCCATGGCTCTTAAGAACACATATAGATAGAACTGTAAATTCTGGATAAGTTTTCAGTGAAATTTATCCGGTAATAATATATCTTTGACTAATAATACTAATTATACAATAACAAAACCATAATTTGTTATATATGACATCATAAATCACTTTTACATCAAAAACAGATAATCAATAACCTGGGAAAGGGTTTGGCTGTCCTAGTAACAAATTCAGTGTTGGTCATTAAATTATAAAAGAAGAAATTAATATATTACTCGTAAACAATATAAGTCCAGGGAGAAGCGACGCGAAGGGGAATTAATATAATCAATTAATTACTAAATAAGTATTAAATTATTAACTATTAAATTTTCTGTAAAAAGCCAAAAACGTTTTATACATTTCAGTGATAAACATGCACTATTTAAAATCAGAGTATACAGCATTGCCGGCACTTAAACGGCAACAGGTAATTTTAGATTTTATATGGTATGTATGTTTATAATGAAAAAGACGGATTTCAACTGTTTATATACAATTATTGCGTTATATTGTATACGAGATGTTTCGTAAAGACCACGTCTTATACAATGAATTTTTGTCCCTCTCAATAGTTTTTTCTCAAATTGTCGGCTACCGCGGGGGTCGAAGAGAGTGGAATGCAACGGTTTTTCACATGATTAGTCATCAAGGGAAACCCCTTTAAATTTAATCTAATTCTGGCCATTCCTGAAAGAATTTGATGGCGTATTTTATCTCATGGGGACATTTTAAGGGTATATTAGAAGGATTTAAAAAAATACAATAAATTATGATTTATTACCATAAAATTCCTCTTCGTGGCAATATTTAGGTACCGAAAACTCTGAAGGCCAAAAATTTCTTAGCTGTATAATGCCATTTTCTAGTTACAATTTATTTAATCTTGATTAAATATGTACTTGGATTATTGTTATTTTATGATAACCCACGTTAATTTCTGCTATCAATCATTAAAAGACAAGGACATATTTTTTAGTATTATTAGAATATTTAAAAAATACCAAGATTAATAGACATTGGAATATTTTTAAATCTTTTATTTTTACCATGAATCTATTTTTTTATAAAATCATATTTCATATCAAATTTTCATTCAGAACTATTCATCATTTTTTTGTTTTGGCTTCTGATTGGTATAAAAAAAATGTAGTTTTATATGCCAAAATCGAAAGATCGTTAATTCAGTTATTTTTCTGAAATTTTGCCAAGGATATAAAATTGTTTCTTTTCGAATAATGCCAATAACATTTCTATATTTCTTAAAATTCACGTATCAAAACAAATGTTTTTTTATAAGAAAAACATTCATATTTGTTTATAAAAATACACATGACAAAAATTAAAACACATATATTCTACGATATATAATTTTTGTTTTTTTACTTTTGATTAAAAAGAATTTAATTATATTAAAAACACTTTTTCCGATTTTTTTAAAAGGTTATTTCAAGACCAAATTCGTTTTTTTGTCCAAATATATAAAATTACAAGATATTTTGTAACTTCAAATACCTGACAAATTACTCGTTTTAAGGAATTTAGTGAAAAGGAACTTTCTTGATCAGAATTTAATTCTCTAGGAAAACCACCCAGGATTGAATTTTGGAGTTTTCAAAAAAAACTTATACAACGGCTCTGTCCGTCCGCCCGTCTGTCTGTGACAAGATTCAAACGGTAAAAGATAGCGACAAACAGACAACGGCAAACGACTCAGCATAAAATGATATTAATCTTTGAATTATGACTCATTTAAAATTTTCGAAAACTAGAAAAATTACGGCAAAAATATTGAGATTTTTCACTTGTTTTGTACAGTCATTTATATTGTTACCTTAGTAAAATAACGTTTACAAAATTTAAATATTTCTTAGAATTTCACAAAAATCAACTTTTGTCAACATTGCCCGCTCCCTCCTAGCATGATTTCAATTTAAATAACTGTTAAACAATTAAATATCCTAATACAAAAATAACTTTAAGATAGCGATAAACTTTTAGACAAATATTGTCTCTATAAGTATTGTTCTATTTTAGTACGTATTCAACAAATTTAAAAAATTTCCAGAAAATAACTATTATATCATTAAACAATTGCGTTATTAAAAATGTTTACTTTGTGGGATTATTACTTTGTTCTACTTTAATAGGACAATCAACAAACATGAGAGCAAGGAATTATTCTCCCTTACTAATGTAGAAATAATCTCCAACGTTCAAATTTACCGCCATAATTTAAGTTGGTAGTGTCCTGACACTCGACATTTGTGAGTGGCGGGAAAAAAGTTTCTTTAGGTTGAGAGAGGTTAGTTAAGTAATTTCAACATGTGGTCTGGGGAATAATCGAATGTCACATTTTTATGTATTTATATGTAAGAATAAAGAGTTTCTACTCTAAATAAGGCATCTTTTTGTATATTTTTTAATTTATATTCATTCTTATTCATTTTCATGTCCCATGCATATTTTAATTCCTTTTACCTTTCCTACTTGTAACCTACCTAACATTATGCTATATTTTATCCAGTTGGATTTATTGTACTAAATTATTAATTGATTATATATGGTAAGTGTTATTTGCTTTTGTAAATCCTCCTCATATCGAATATTGTATCATTTCTAGGCCTGAAGATGTCTTTTTAACCGAAACTAGTCGCTGTTTCCCTTTAAAAAATATATTTGTGTGGTACATAACACGGAGTTTCATTTCATTTATTAAAAATTGGACCACATTTGAGATATGGATAACCCTTTGAATTAAACAGCTTTATTGTTATTTCAATCCAATGGGGAGTTCAACAAAAATATAACCTCACGTTTTTTTTTTATTAACAGTTAGAATTAATGAAATAGAACCTATTGAGTTTAATTATCTACCGTAATTTGAGCTAGATTTTTGAATAAATTAATTTAAAAATTCAAATTTCTAATTATTTGAATATGCCGCCATTACGATCGTGACGTCACTTATGTGCAATGAAGTTATCGTCAAGCCATTAACTGCAAATGTGCTAAGAAGAGAATACGAATGAACAACAGATGCTAAATCTCACTTATACAGACAAAGATGGAGAAAACCATTATATGATAATTGGATAAAGATGAAAACTTGGACTATCCACTGTGAATTCGCATTCAAAATCGAGAGAGATAAATAGATATTAGATTCCGCTGTTTTTTACATAAGTGCTGGGCACAAGCGTTCCTGATTAAATGAAAGGTCGCGTCCGCGTCTGCTTACTGCATATTTCACTGTCACTGTTGTAGTTTGTACTCTGTAGAGCTGATTGATGTTGATAATTTTCCGTGTTTATTTGTATTTGTAAAGATACGTAAACAAAGGTAAAAGTAAACACAATTAAAAACATATTGACCAAACGACACTTTATAAGCAAACGTCATCTATATTTGAAAACATCAATTTTATTTAGAGAAACTGGCCCACGTTAATATTATGCTGCAGCTATTGCATATAAGTGACGTAGGTGCACTACAAGTTGCATAGATGCAGTAATTTTTAAATATCAATTTTTTCATGTTAAATTAAAGAAAAAAACAGAAAAACGATTTTTTCATAAAAAGAAATTAATTTTTTTCTCAAATAATGCAATAAAGGTGGTCTAATACTTCAAGTTGAACTCCCCATTAGGGTGGCTTTACTATACATATAATAATTTTAATTCAAATCTGCTTTTAAATACATAAAAACGATTTTCGAGTATTGAATTATATACAATTCTGTGCTAGCAATCATACAAAGGCAAGGATAATAGGGATATATTCCAAACAATAAAATTTCCCAAAATGTTACTCGTTAAAATCACGTAATAAGAAAATATGCATAAAGAAAAATAAAATAATCTTAGTGGAAGGAATGCATGCACAGTTTGTTCAATGACTCATAATAACCAAATTGTCAGTAGCGTAGATATAAATCTGTTTAAAAAAAAAGAAAAAATAACAATTGATTTATTTTTATCTGCAACATATTTAAATAAAAAATAAAGTTGGCTATCAACCGGAATGGTTCTACACATAATTTATAATTATTTTCATTTATAATTTAAATTAGTTTTTCGAAACCATATATAAATAGTTATATGACCAATTATTGATTTAATATGTGTTAAATACTGTTCCACAGAGTGGGTTTTGTAAATTTGAAGGTTGAATTGTTTTCTATTGTTTTAACACATTTTTTAACTATATAATTAAAAGACAGTCGACTATCTTCCCTCATGAAATTTTGTTATCCTAGTCCTTTAAAAAAATGAAATCTTATCAACAATTGCTTCTCAAGAATGTCGTTTTTACAAGAAAAACTTAATATTTTAAGGGATCTGTTGATTAGACATTTAAATGGGGAAAATAACAAGAAAAGAAAACGTCGAAAATGAGTAAGAGAGTGAACAACAAAAAGAAAATGTCTTTGTACCTCGGCCACTTTTTTGAAGGAAGTAGAGTCCAACTGACTGTCTGTGTCTAGTGTCAACGTACCTTTATTTATTTGTTCGCAAACATGTTTGAGAGACTTTGAATTACTAATTTTGGAAAATATTATCAGTAGTAATATCCCTAGGACATTGATAATAGACGAGATAATTTTATTACAATCGAAAGCTCGAGAAATTTGTAATAAAATTATGAGGCATTTGTCAATGTCCGAAGGATATTCGGCGGAAAATTTTTTGACAGAAACATTTATACCTCAACACAACGAAACATTTATTTATTAAAAGTACAACAAAATTCCATAAATATTCCCCAAATATATTTGTGACTGTATGTCGCATTTCTTGGATTTTTTTCTTTTATTAGCGCATTTATATTTTCAACATTCTCATTGCCAAAACGTGACATTTTGAAATTAATTTGAAGTGAAGTTATTAAACTCAATAGTATTGTCATAGTGATTGATAATTGCACTGAATGCTGTTATCAGTGTAATGTTGACATGATTGGGTGAAATTGATTCACATGACACAAAATGACAAAATTTGATTGGTTGTTAGAACTGGCAAAAAATTTTCAGATATATTGATTTGGGGATCTTAATTAATAATATGTTATTTATCTTTTGCTTTTAAAATCCGTTTTGGGCAGTTGATTTATAATTTATTTGTTAATTTGTATAATATTTTTAAATTATAAGATATTTTTTAAAAACTACAGATTCGTAGGTAGCAATTTCAGTCTTTAGATCTAGTCGTAGAATAAACATTGTATGAGAAAATGAAATGATTGAAAAAAATGAGAAACTTACTCTAATTTTCAAAGAACAAAACATATCAAAAATCATCCTATATAACTGTTGCCAATTATTTTCATAACTAATTAATCCATATTTTATGCCAGAGTATTAAAATCATAATATTTTAAATTTAAATCATATTTTTAATACCTAAATTAAAAAAGGTGATGTCTTGACTTGTATATTACTACGTCAAAGTAAAATTTCTAGAAAGGTCGCTGTAATAAATATTATATCGAAAATTTTTCATATTACGGAGCGCAGCCTACATACATCCTCTAAAAAAATTCACAGCCCTTATTATTAGCCAATTAAATTACTCCATACAGTAAACGATTGTTGGTTCACACAAACGTTTGTTCATCGTAAAATCTCGATGATATGTTCTCTGTTGAGAGAAAAATGCCGCGAAGGAATTAATGCTAGTAGCAAAATAATTGATATCATTGGTAGTTTGAATAATTTTCTAAGGTTTAAAAAAGATAAATTGTGCAAAAGATATTCCTTATAACAACGTTGTTGGAAATTATAATTAAAGAGATGCAGTGATCTAAATTAAACACGTCTAGTGCATGAAAACTAACATATGTATTAATGAATGTTTTTAACATGAATATAAAAGCTCTTCAGAATAAAAATAATAGTATATTCATTTAAACATAATAGCCTCAGATCGACAAATAACTGAGTGGTCCTTCGCTGCAATAATCTCCATTTTGAGATTAACAAAATATAATTCTTGGCTGTTAACCCACCAAGAATTACAGTTCCTAACTTATTCTCGAGTAACTGACTGAAACACATTATTGTAACAGTAGAAGAGGAACGTCTAAATATAGTTTCATTTGTCAAATGTTTTGTTACACGATAAATGATAATGAAGAGTTGTGTATTAAATATTTATTTACGATTTTGCAACGAATTTATTATGTATTTAAAACTAGTGTAACGAATTATTAAAGCCGGCTCTGTTCCAGTCTTTTTGAATACGCTCGCCGTTAAATATGCGGGATCCAGGTGAAAATTTCTAAACACCACAAGCTGCTGTCCGCAGAAGGAACGCGCGAATGGGTGTAAATGGGACGGATCGATTAGACCAAAATTAATAAATAAAATAAATTAAAAGTTGTTTTTATGTAAATGAATTAGTTACAGTTCTACTGAGTGTTTAAGTTCGAGCCAACCCAAAGTATAAAACAGTAGGTATGGTCACAATATTTCGTTTGAGTTTCTACTTACCCCAATAGGATTATTATTAAATTTGTAAATAATGCTGTAATTTCTTATTATAAAATAAACAATAACAGATCCGTACTCCTGTTTTCGATATAGGTAAACTAAATTATACCTGCCCAATATTTTTAGTTTACAACCACATGTTGTGGGTATTTTATAGATTCTTTACTGATAATCCTATTGGGGTAGGTAGAAAGCCAACGAAATATTGTGAAATAGACTTTACACATAGTTAAAAAAAAATAAAGTTTCCAAAAAAAAATTCAAAAATAAACTTTTTAATAATTAAAATAGACTGTTTTAAATGCTTTAAGAAAAAGATTGGAATTATGAAAATAAACTAAAATAATCTCACTGTGATAGCGCTATTAAAAAATATTAAAAATAGATATTATTCATTGATCTGTGCCCGATAACATTTTTCAAAGTAATTCTGAAATCGCATTGAATTTTTGATCGATATTTATATAATCTGCCAAAGTCACAATATGTTTGATAATTTGTCAATTTTAATACTTAAGTATTGAGATTTTATAATGTACTTATTTCTGAACGAAATTTTATTGCTTTTATAAAGATTTATGGTATCTTACTTAGAGGAGTAATAAGAAAATAAAGATAAAATCCTGCAAAAATTATTATTTAATATAATGTGGTGATTTTAACATTAAGATGTTTGTTGAAAAATAATATATAAATATGTCTGTTACAAAATTCAACTCAACCCCTAAAATGATAGTAATCTTTGACCTACGACTTCAAAAACTCGAAAAATGACGTCAAAAAATTGCCGTTTTTCACTTGTTTCAATGAGTATCATATTTTCATGTACATTTCCTTTTCACACTATTGTTTTTCCTTGTTTAACCCATTACATATTAACGTGGTCCGTTGTATTGATTTTTTTTTTAAATTGGTATATGTAAGTTTTATACTCAGTAGATAGAACGTTCTTTAACTGTAACTAATGACAATGACGTTGAGATTGTGACAATTGTACAAGAAATCAACTTGTTAAGTTTTATTCTAAACGTCATTGCCTTTACTTACTGAGTCTTTAAAGTTAAAGGACGTAAAGGACGTTCTATCTACTGACAGTTAGACTTGTTAATAATTTGTATTTTATTGAACGATTTATTCCTTCTTCGCTTGAAGATGGTTTATTAGCCGAAACTAGTTACATTTAAAATATTTTTATATTATATACCTATGTGGTTTTATGAATATAATATTTGTCCACATTTTAGATATGGATAATATTTTGGACATTTTATTTTGAGTTAAAAAAAATATTTATTGTAATGTTATACGCAATATTATTATGTCAATCTTTGTTGGGTTCTATGAAAATAGAAAATAACAAATTAATTTTACAAATATTAAATCACTAAAGAATATTTTTTATGACCTTCCGGTAGCTCTATTTCTTCATACTTCATACTGTCCTCTTCCTGCTGCTTAACTGTCTGATTTTACTTTCCTTCTCCAGACAACTACAAATTTTAATTTCTACAGTCCAAATTTGCTTCTATATTTTAGATTATATTCCAATTTTGCTTCTTTATTCTATTCTTATTGATATTTTTTTTATTTCTGTTTTTTTATATATAAGTAAATTTAATTGAATTGGTGTATAAGTTTATTTTAGTTTATTTCATTATAAAAATACCTTTCAATATAACATTCTCCTTTTTATCTTAACAATTTTACTTTCTCAAAAATATTTTTTAGATGTTGCTCTTGATCTGTTATTTTTCTACCTTCAATTTTTTTTTTAATTAAAATTTTTATCCTTCTCGCACTAGATTTTATTGATATCGCAACCTTTAGTTTATTAATATTAACACTATATTCCCTGTTTAAGTATCTGACTTCGATTACTTAAATTTAATGTATTATGATTTGAAAATTTCAATTTTATTGTATCATCTTTCATTTTCTTAACAAATTTTAAGATTCTTTCACATTTTTAAATTTATTGATAATTTATCTGTAATACCTTCCTTTCCTTTTCTCTACTTACATATAAACTCTTCTATTATTATTAGCATAACATTTAACTACTAGTAATCATTTAATAGATTAAATTTCAAATATAACTTTATCAACAATTAACTTATTTAAAAACTCATACAAAGTATATCATTACAATATATATATATAATGGAAACTTAGGGGCCATATTCTTGAAAATTTGCTCAGTAGTGGGAGACCATTTGATTGTCCACAAAATAGTAAAACTCATTTTACAGCAATATTATATTTTTGATAAGTGAGAAAATAGACAAGTACACAAAGATCTATGCTTTCCCGTCACCCCAAACACTGAATTATATTATTTTTGACACATTTAAACGTTTTGACATTTAAACATTTGATTATATTTGACATTTGTACATGTCGTATTTCAAATTTTCAGAATGGGAGAGTTCTCTCAATGTTGCCAACCTAGAAAAAGGTCTACCAGCGGGGAAGGATTATTTTTGGTCGAAATCAACTTCATTATGTTCGCAATGATAAAATATGTGTACAAAATTCTATTGAGCTTTCCAGAATATATCGGTAGCGAAATATAATGATTTTAATAAAATCTTACTTCTGATTGGTTGAAATTACATTGTCAATTGTCATTATTTATAGAGTAAGTATAACAGAGCGACATGTTTCATTTTCAGATAATAGAATATTCAAACTACTCGCCAAATTCAATTTAGTTCCACCAATCCTCCAAGGCTGTAGGTCAGTCGCTGAAAATGAAACATGGCGCTCTGTTATACTTACTCTATGATGAATGACATTTGACAACGAAATTTCAACCAATCAGAAGTAAGATTTTATTAAAATCATTATATTTGGCAAACGATATATTCTGGAAAGCTTTATAGAATTTTGTACACATATTTTATCAAATAATTTTGACCAAAAATAATCCTTCCTCGTTGGTAGACCTTTTTCTAGGTTGGCAGACCTTTTTCTAGGTTGGCAACATTGAAGGAACTCTCCTATTAGAGTCTTAAGCGCGTCAGGGTGACCCTGTATAAAAAACTTCAAATGGTAGGGCACCTTCTCGGACCTTCCTTTATAGGATTCCGTTGACCACATATCACCATATTTAGCCGATTTGGGTGTGGCCTTGTTTCAATTTTGAATATCAGAATTCAAAGGTGCCAGGGTGACTACACGTCAAAAAATTGTTGGCAACACAGTCCTAGCTATGCTCATGGCCACAAGGTACCCAAAAACGATTTTGGTTTCCACGGCAACGGAGTTTGTTTTATCGCCAAACGGGGGTTATATCTTTTTCCTACTTTGCCATTTTCTATCTTTTACGCCTAGCAGAATTTTGATATGTCAAGTGGTTCACGAGATATGCATTTTTTAATGCCTACGGCGTGAAGGGCTTTTGGTGCATTTTTACGCCGTTTTTTAAACTATAATTAAAGCTTCACTCGCAAAGTTTAATATTTTGTTTCTTTAAAATAGCTGTAACGGTGAACTTTCAATGCCTGTCTCTTGCTTAAAATAAGTAAGACGGACATTTCCGATAGACAAGATTTTCCAAAAAAAAACATAAAATTTGTTAAAAAATGGTCTAAGATAAAACAACGCTTTTTAATAATAATTAATTTAATTAAAAATATTTTCCAACTTAAGTCATTAATTATTTTGTTCGTATGACTTTTTACTGTCGATTAACATAAAAAAAATCGTGATCCAGGTGCGTTTGATATCAATTCAATATTAATTGCGTTAATGAACAACTTTACTCCACCCAAAATTATTTATTTCTAAATTTACATTTCTAACTGTTTCATTTTCATTTGCTTTAATTTCATACATCTTGTAGGTTATTTCTTCTTCTTTTTTCGTACGTTATTTCTACTAGTGGTCTGTTACATTTTTCCTTTCCTGTTTATTGTCTGTCACGTCAAATTCAATTGTCTTTGAGTTGTCACTTGTCAATTTAAATTTAGCTGCCGCATGGTGAGATAAGTGCCTTAAAGTAACATTTTTAATGTCAGTAAACAGTGTTAAAAGTTCCATTTTTAACACGTTTGTAGAAAAATACATTTAAATACAATTTCACTGCAGAATTTAAAACTTATTTTTCTTCAGTATTGCTCACGGAATTTTCACGATCGAGTCTTTTAATGATTAAAATAATTCACAAAACTTAATTTTACTCAGTACCTGAATTTAAAATAATTTAAAAACTAGTTGCGTAGGAAAATTACCTTGAAGTTATTGTCACAGAAACATAAATAATTACAGAAATGACCGATTATAAAAATAATGGAAATTAAGTTTAATCAAATACAACACAATAGGTTTTAATAATGTTTACTTTTAGTCTTGCAACCTTATCTTATTAAAATTTCCGTAAACACCAATAAAAATTCCCATTTCTGACCTAAGATTCTCGCTTTTTTCCACAAGTTTTATTTGTATTTTCCTTTTACTTTAAAAATATGTACTTCATGCGCAGAATATTTGTAATATGGCGTATGGAATATTTATTAAAATGAATGTTCTGTATTCCCAGCAATCCAACTGGGAACTCGGCGAATTATAATTATTAATTTTTATGGGATTATGACGATGGCAACAAATTAATATTTTATTTTTTAACAAAAAGTCGCTTGATTCTTGATCTCATACAGAAATGAGGAATTTTCCAAAATTATGCGCTAGGAATACATTGTTGTCAAGTTAATATATAAATAAACTAATTCTTGCTAATATAATGAATTTTACGGACTTTTAAATATTTGTTATATTTGGCAGTGCAGATTTCTACCGTCAGCAACTAATAAATATTTGAGGCTTTTTAAATTTATTGAGAATAAGCTTAGTACATTGTCCACTGACAAGTCCATCTATAAGCAGATCGACCAAAATCAATCCCAACAATAAAATCCGGTATTATCGAAGTAAAAAAATCATCAACTCTTACTAACAAAAACAACTAAACTTTGAGAAGTTAAAATATTTGGTTGAAAATAACTACAAAAATGTCATAAAAAATTGCGGATATAGACAAATCAACAAATATACAACAAGATGTCAACTCATCTAGTAAATCGGGCAAAGAAGTTATTAAAAATCGTTTGAGGAAAAGTTACATAACAACCAAAGAGCCACAAGATAAAGCAAAACTTAACAAAGCTGTTCGGGAAACAGTGTCAATCAATTTATTTTCAAATCTGTTCGGAAAACAGTGTCAATCAATTTATTTTAATTCATTTAATTAATTTAATCATTTAAATCCCTCTGAGGCCGCCTCTGCACGTGTTCTAAAAAACCGGTAAATTCTTGTTCTGAGTCTTCGGAGCAGGCGCACTTTCGTTTTCACCCGATTGTCCCCCCGATCTAGTCATGGGGCGATCGAATTTAGGGGTTAATGCATCGGATTATTCAATTGTGCATTATATCTTCAAGTCGATAATATTTATCGACTAATTCCTTCCAATTTCAGTTTCCCAGTTAAAAGGTGAATAATTCCAGGTTATCGTTAATTAATTTACAAGTGCAACTAGTGCAAGTGAGCTTAGATTGAGATTCTGTAAGTAATTCAGTACTGTTTTACACGCAAAGAGAGCGATTACCATTATCCATTTTAACGAAGAGTAATGTTTTATATGTTGCTGTTTTTTTAACGAATCTTTTGTTACGAAACCCATTCTGAGTCAATTACCAGTTTCCTATAGTTATGTGTTCGCTAAATCTAAGGGAGAAGATGTCCTAACACGTGTTTGGGATCTAGAGAACAGGCTTGACCCATTCAAAAGCAACCAAGACCTAAAAGAACTACTCAACATTTCAACAATGAAAATTGAAGAACTAACCCCTACCGAAGATGTAGAAAGCTTCAGGAAAATAAAATCAGAAGAAATAATTACGCTAATTAGAAAAAAAGATACAACACTGTCAGGGACGTTGATCAAACATCTAAAAACTAAAGAAAGCACCCAAAGAACTAAAAGAACTACTCAACAATGAAAATTGAAGATCTAACCCCTACCGAAGATGTAGAAAGCTTCAGGAAAATAAAATCAGAAGAAATAATTACGCCAATTAGAAAAAAAGATACAACACTGTCAGGGACGTTGATCAAACATCTAAAAACTAAAGAAAGCACCCAAAGAACTAAAAGAACTACTCAACAATGAAAATTGAAGATCTAACCCCTAGCGAAGATGTGGAAAGCTTCAGGAAAATAAGATCAGAAGAAATAATTACGCCAATTAGAAAACAAGATAGAACACTGTCAGGAACGTTTATCAAATATCTGAAAACTAAACAAAGCAACCAAAGGCCTAAAAGAACTACTTAACAATAAAAACAAAGCGGAGGGTACGATTTAATTGCTGGATAAGTCATAAAAATAAAAGAACTACCAGAAAAAGCTTATAGTCAATAATGAAAGCGGGTTACTATCCACTCAAATGGAACGTTGGACAAATCATTTTATTTCACAAGCATAACGAAGTGACACAGCTTGATGTCTGTCTTATCAAAGATGAGCTAAATATTATCTCTGAATAGGAATTCATGAAGGACCAGCAACTACTGGCAGGGAGTTTTGATTTGCTTCTTTCTTGAATATATTACAAGCTATCGACAAGTTGTCGCAGATATTAAGCATATATTGCAAGCGCCAACTATGCAGATATTGCGCAGATCCTGAAATTCGTCGTACTTCGCCCAATAATAATCTGCTCTATCTCTTCTTAGTTGGCGAGTATAATAATTGTTTTGTTTTGCCATTGTAGTAAGCTTGGATGGATTCTTCAGTCCTTCATAGAATGCCGATAACTTGAGTTGAATTGACATCAAGAATCCGAATACAAAGAACTACTATACAGGTAAAACAGCGAGACAATCACTGGAAACGCCATGTCAAACAGATAAGGCGCATTAAGAAAGTTAGTGTGATGGAGGTTGAAAATGACAAGTTACAGCCGGAATTAACAGGTAACGGAAGGTGAAGGGAAAATTAAACAGTAATAAAACACGAAGATTAACAATAATTCGTCATTACATGTAATCAACATGGATTTATGAAAGGACGCTCGACTGTGACAAGCCTAGTCAACATAACTCAATTCCTGGCTGAATGTATAGACGATCGAGTACAGTGTGACGTAGTGTATACGGCATTCGACCAACTTGACCATGGAATTCTCCTATCTAAGCTAGGTCGGTTGGGTCTGTCAAATGCACTAATCAGTCTTTTTTCAGCTTAGCTCTGTAATAGGAAACAGTATGTAGTTTTAAACGGCTTCAAGTCGCTCGAGTACTTGGCTACTTCTGGTATTCCCAAGGCAGTAACCTGGGTCCCCTAATATTTAACATCTTTATCAACGATATCGTTAATACACTGAACGTAAATTGCCTATTATATGCGGATGACCTGAAGATTTATTTTCAAGTCAATAGAATTTCCGAATATGAAAGACTATCTCAAAATTTGAAACGTGTTGAAATTTGGTGACTAAAAAACAACTTATCTCTCAATGCAAGTAAATGTAAAGTAAAGACGTACACACTCAAGACTGATTGTATTAATTTTCAGTATAAAATAAATAATTCAGTCCTAAAGCGACCTTCCACTTTTTGATAGTAAGTTTTCCTTTATTGATCACATCGACCCTGTTTATTCTGCTGCCAACAAGATGTATAGATTTATAGCACGTAATTCCCGAGATTTTGCACATCCGGAAACCATGAAAACATTATATTATGCATATGTTAGGTCAAAAACTAAGTATGCGGATATAATTTTAAGCCCATTTCATGATACTCATATTCAAAAATTGTAATCAATACAAAGGCAATTTTTAAAACTCCTGTCATTTAGAATAAACCATGTTTATCCGTCAATTTCCATCAGCAGCACTGAACTACTTTCTCGACATAAAGTAAATAGATTAAGCCACGGGAGAGACTGTCATTCAGTAACATTTTTACACATAATCATCAATAACAAACTTAATGATCCAAATTTTCTGCAAAACTCGATTTTATTGTTCCAAGAATAACACCCAGAACATTTCAAACCTTTTACCTTCCAATTCCCCGAACTAATATTTTAAGATTTTCTCCCTTACATAAAATGTGCTCAAAGTGCAACACGGTGAATTACCAGCTTGATATCTTTAATACTAGTATATCGGCCATCAAGACGTACTTCTTGGGAAGCTAATTGTTATTTTTTTGTATTTTTTTAATTTGCTTACCATCCTCCGATTAAATGTTATAAGCTGTTATTTTTTCCTATTTTCTGTATATATTTTATACTGTTCATACATCTGTTCTGTAGTGCAAACATGTTTGAACAGTAATAAATAAAGAATATTAAGGTTAAAAAGTATATGACCAACTCGTAAACAGTAATAATTAAAAGATTATTGTAAGAGTAAAAGTTAAACAATGTTTTGAAAAATTACACAAGTACAAATTATTCTTTATTCTTTATTTATTTACTGTTCAAACAGGTTTGCACCCAACTATAGAACAGATCTATGAACAGTATAAAATACATACAGAAATACATACATATTATCAGAGTACACATTAACAGATTTAAAAAAAAATACAAAAAAAAGAAATAACAATTAGGTTCCCAAGAAGTACGTCTTTATGGCCGAAATACTAGTATTAAAGATGTCAAGCTGGTAATTCACTATGTTGCACTTGGAGCACATTTTATGCAAGGGAGAAAATTTTAAAATATTAGTTCGGGGAGTGGGAAGGTAAAAGGTTTGACATGTTCTGGATGTTATTCTTGGAACAATAAAATCTAGTTTCTGCAGAAAATTTGGATCGTAAAGTTTGTTACTGATGATTTTGTGTAAAAAGATTACTGAATGACAGTCTCTCCCGTGGCTTAATCTATTTACTTTGTGTCGGGAAAGAAGTTCAGTGTTGCTGATAGAAATTGATGGATAAACATGGTCTATTCTAAATGACAGGAGTTTTAAAAACCGCCTTTGTATTGATTCCAATTTTTGAATATGAGTATCATAAAATGGGCTCCAAATTATATCCGCATACTCAGTTTTTGACCTAACATATGCATAATATGTTTTCATGGTTTCCGGATGTGCAAAATCTCGGGAGTTCCGCGCTATAAATCCATACATCTTGTTGGCAGCAGAATAAACAGTGTCGATGTAAGCAATAAAGGAAAGCTTTCTATCAAACGTAACACCCAGGTCGGTAAAAGTGGAAGGTCGCTCAAGGACAGAATTATTAATTTTATACTCAAAATTAATACAATCAATCTTTAGTGTGTACATTACTTTACATTTACTTGCATTAAGAGAAATTATCAAAGTGATTAGAGGAGATTGGGTACAGGCATACCAAAAAAGAAGAAGTGGATGACATATTGAATTTTTTGACAAAATAAAGAAGAAAATATGTGGGGTTATGTTAAGCTTAAAAAAATAAACAAACAGGAGAGGTAAATGTAACAATAAAAACGAACCAAAACACCAAAAAATTGGAAACCTAGGAATTAAAGCCGTTAATCGAATATTATATTAGATACGGCCTGGGAGATACGTCAACATCGTATTTATAATGGAATTTAGTTCTTAGTGACCAACCGACGTTTATTTAAAAATTTTAAACAAAAATCATAAAATTCCAGATGTGCGGTAGGATATCGAAATCTCATTCCGTCACTGATAATACAATCGAAAACAATTTCTCTCCGCTATTTCGATCCGATCGAAGGAAACCAACATTTACAGAATACCGATTTTTAATATTTCTATTCAATTTTAAGTTATTTTTATTATTTGTATGAATTAGAATTTGTTCCATATTTCATTAACAAAAACCTAAACGCTATTCTGTTAAATGACGATGAATAATAACATAGTAGGTCAAATATTATGGAGAAAAAGTTTGATGTTTTCTGGTCTTTGTACATAATTTGCATAAAAATCAGTTCGTTAACAAGTTTTTTATCAAAATGTTACAAAGTGTAAAATAAGAGTGTTTGATTAAAAATGTTCCAATTTTAGACGATATATCTATTTTATTATCAATCACAATTGTCTACATGTACCGCCACTGAATAAACGCATTTCCTCACCTCTTTCTCGCGTCATCATGGCCGAAACCATTGACATTTCCATTTAAATTCATACTGTAGCACTTAAACAAAAAAAAATTTACAGGTAACAAACACTCCACTCCACGTACTAAATTGCAATTGTTTCGTATGTATCATGCGCGACAAATCGAAGTATTTCAGTAAGCGATATGATAAAACGAGCAAAAATGTGTCGGTGTACTGCACCAAAACTTATGCGCACCGCGTGTCAAAATGAAATCGAAAAGGAAAATACTTCTTGCAACGATTTCTCCTCCACTTCTGAGCGCCAACTAGACGAACTGGAGTGGAGAGATGCATAATATATGGGTCTAGTCTAATCATGAATCATGATGGAACGGTGAGAAAGAGAATGGGGAAATCGCGCTTCGCAAGTTTACACGTTAGATGCCGCTATGTTCAAAATAATTATGAAATTCTCGCGATTGCTATATAGGGTGGAGCAAATTTAATTGGTGTAAGTGCAGTTTATAGTGAATCCGTGCATTAATAAAATTTTTAGTTTGTATGGAAATATGTCTCTGGAAGCTTAAAATAAAAAAAACTTGGCGACCACTTATTTTAATGAAATTAATCACTTTCAAAATGTTCACTTGTATGCTATGCAAGACCAATGATAACAACGAACATATAAATATTTTTATCGCCAACCGTCAATGAAGTCATACATTACCATAGCGATTTTCCTAAGTAAAGTAACACTTTATTTTACAGTAAAATCAAACATTTGCAGCAGGTAAAGTGCTTGATTTTTACAGTTATATATCAATATGCCATTAAACAGAACTGTTGAGGAACCGACTTGCTTGATTTTTATAGTTATTTTTCAACTCATGACTATGATATTGACATTAAACAGAAATAGTTTGTAGCTGTCACTTAAAAGGATTTTTCTTTCTGTTCACTTTGTCGTAATAAAATGTAATAAGTAATATTTTTTTCAATTATAAATTTTTATGGTTGTATGCACCACGTCAGTAAATGGTCTTTATCGAACTCGCCTGTTACTCGCCTCGCTCCCTTCGCTCGCTCGGCTCATAATCTCAGACTCGTTCGATAAAGTATCACTTTACTGACTTGGTACATAAATAACTGTTATCAATTTTTGATAGTTTCTGTCAGTTTTTAGCAATTTTGATATTTTTTTTTTATTAACTTTGAACAATTTCTTAACTAGCAATTTTGTACAGTTTTGAGCAGTTATGAAAGTTTCCGATTTTTTATTAAAATTAGCATTTGTTTTAAATATTTTTATCAATTTTTGACAGTTTTTAGCAATTTTGATTTTTTTTTTAATTTTGAACAATTTCTTAACTGTGTTCAGAAATTTTGGACAGTTTTGAGCATTTATGAAAATTTCCAATTTTCTTTATTAATATAAACATTTTTCTTAAATATTTTTATCAATTTTTGACAGTTTCTGTCAGTTTTTAGCAATTTTGATATTTTTTTGTTATTAACTTTGAACAATTTCTTAACTAGCAATTTTGTACAGTTTTGAGCAGTTATGAAAGTTTCCGATTTTTTATTAAAATTAGCATTTGTTTTAAATATTTTTATCAATTTTTGACAGTTTTTAGCAATTTTGATTTTTTTTTTAATTTTAAACAATTTCTTAACTGTGTTCAGAAATTTTGGACAGTTTTGAGCATTTATGAAAATTTCCAATTTTGTTTATTGATATAAACATTTTTCTTAAATATTTTTATCAATTTTTGACAGTTTTTGTCAGTTTTTAGCAATTTTGATATATTTTTTTATTAACTTTGAACAATTTCTTAACTAGCAATTTTGGACAGTTTTGAGCATTTATGAAAGTTTCCGATTTTTTTATTAAAATTAGCATTTTTTTTAAATATTTTTATCAATTTTTGACAGTTTTTAGCAATTTTGATTTTTTTTTTAATTTTGAACAATTTCTTAACTGTGTTCAGCAATTTTGGATAGTTTTGAGCGTTTGCAATTTTTTTATTACTATTAATATTTTTCTTAAATGTTTTGTCAATTTTTGATAGTTTCTGTCAGTTTTTAGCAATTTTGATTTTTTTTATTAATGTTTAGCAATTTTGGACAGTTTTTATCATTTATGAAAGTTTCCAATTTTTTTTATTAATATAAACATTTTTCTTAAATATTTTTATCAATTTTTGACAGTTTCTGTCAGTTTTTAGCAATTTTGATATTTTTGTTTTATTAACTTTGAACAATTTCTTAACTAGCAATTTTGGACAGTTTTGAGCATTTATGAAAGTTTCCGATTTTTTTATTAAAATTAGCATTTTTTAAAAATATTTTTATCAATTTTTGACAGTTTTTAGCAATTTTGATTTTTCTTTTTTTAATTTTGAACAATTTCTTAACTGTGTTCAGCAATTTTGGATAGTTTTTGAGCATTTATGAAAGTTTCCAATTTTTTTATAAATATAAACATTTTTCTTAAATATTTTTACCAATTTTTGACAGTTTCTGTCAGTTTTTAGCAATTTTGTTTTTTTTTTAATTAATTTTGAACAATTTCTTAACTGTGTTCAGCAATTTTGGATAGTTTTGAGCATTTATGACGTAGGCGTTTTTTATTGGACGACGTAGAGGTGACGTGGATGTTTTCTATTGGCCGCATTTTAAGGATCCTGAGGCAGACGTCTGCACAAATGCCATAGAAGGTTCATGTTACGTTATTTTTTAATTATAAGTACAACGAGCGATAGAATGCATATTCTTTGATCTGTGTCAGTTGGTCGGGAAGAGGATTTTTCTAAAATTATGTTTTTATTTCAGGCCACATGCAAAGGCGGCAGGACCTTATTCCCACAGAAAAAAATAGATTCTTGGGGGTTATCTAGCTATATGTTTTTAAAGAAAGCTTTCTTCTAATATTGAAGAAAATGATAATGGTGATGGTGGTAATGAAGTTGATGAATTTTTTATTTAGGTTGGGTAGTTTTTTGTTATTATTTTCATATTTTTTTGTAGAAGAAACATATAATTTTTAATTAGTGGTTTTATTGTGCAAATATGGAAAAATTATTTGGGGGGGTGGGGGTATATTTCATGAGTCCGCCGGGATTTTGTTTTTTGTTTTTAAGGTTTGTTTACTTACGAAAAACATTTTTTTTTGTTTTTATGACGATTCACTATAAACTGCATTTATTCCATTGAATTGAACACTTTTGGGATTTCGTAAACCGTTTAATCATAAAAAATTTTTTCTTTTAAATATCAGGTCCGGTTTCAGAGATATTTGGAGAAAACCGAAATTGACGATTCTGATTTCATTTAATAGACATTTTAAAAGATACAAAAAAAACTTTTTTTTATTTGAGGTCAAATACTGCTTAACATGGCGTATTCATTTATTTCGACTATTTCGTCACCCTCAACTATTTTTTTAATACGGACCTGTACTTTTTATTTCAGCTTTGAAAATCCCAATTTTTTTTAATAGGTTTTGACAATGAATTGTACTTTTTTGTACCGTCCTGTTAAATTTTCACTGCAAATCATTTTGGATAAAATTAACTAAAAATTGAGTATACTTAACGTTTAGTATTCTTAATTTCTATTAAATATCCGAATTAAATGTTCTAAGTCAGAAAATAAATAAAAATCATTTAATCTTGAATGATAACTAGAATTTACAATGTAGTAAACTAAATAGTAATTGTGAATTATTTCAATTCTGTAAGAATTGCTCAAATTGTCCTTCCCCTTTATCAAGATAATTCCTGTACTCATCTGATCTGTACGGTGGGTATCTCTACAAGTGGGCTGTCCCAGAGCACTTTGGTTTCATTAGGACCATTGTGCATCCTCCCTACAGCTATTATGTAATTGACAACGTCGCCAAGAGGTGTCTCTCTTATGTTGGCCAATGCTCGCCGAATACAAATTTTCCTAGTAGACGAGAGCGTCGGGCCTCGATTGTCTCATCTTCTTGTTCACATGCGCAGATTCTGTCTAGTTATGGACAAGTATTTGTTGGTTGTTGTATTGTCAGGGTAACTTACGAGGTCCTTAGGAACTCTATAGCCACTTTTTTCATCCCATCTTTCCTTGAATTTTACAAGGGAGTGATCCTTAATTAGGTTCGTCACTTCAGATGTCATTGGTCCAATGAAGAAGCAAGGTCCTAATAATTTGGTGGGCTGTCTTCTTGGCCAATGAGTCGGTGAGACGGTAACCTTTTGATGTGACGTGGCCTTTGGTTCATCTTAACATTGTTGATGGATGCTTCGACCATTTGTGACCTGTCCAGAGTGGGTAGTGTTTACCTACTATCTGTATAGATAAGCATATTTATTCGAGTAATGTTATTTCTGGTGATACCTTTTGCTGCTATTAGGATGCCAGTGAACTTTGAGCTACACTAGCACTTTTTCCCATTTTTAATTTTAATGATCTGGAGTATATACCGCACCCTTAACCTTGTTTTATAGGCCCTGTAAAAGGTATAGCGCTTGTAGCAGTGGAAGCGTGTCAAGTGCCTCCCACCAGAAGCGACATCTCACCTCTCCGGATCCTGCGTCAGGTTCTATTCCAACCGAGTAGTCTTATAATAGTCGTCAACGCGACCTCCATTGTTGCTAAGGCGGCTGATAAGTGTCCAGAACCATGTTCCATAGTAGAGGTGATAGCACCCCTCCCTGTGGACATCCCTTCGCAACCGAACCACGCATGGTTACATCTTCAACACTCATGTCAACTGCTCGTTTTGAGAGCATATTATGTATCCATTCACCAACCATTTGTGGAACTTTTCTATTAGTTAGTGAGTGTATTATTTTATTGAAGCACCTTCTATGTCTATGAAAACACCCAAGGCGAACTATTTATTGTCCAGGGATCTTTCTATCCAACAGGCCACTGCGTGGAGGACTGAATCGGTATATCTTTCTGGGATGTATGCATGCTGATTGGGATGTAGTAATGTTGTAGTAATGATAGCTTCATGTAAAACGGCTGGCTGATTGGTCGGTATGCTTTTGGGATGGAATAATCCATCCTTCCAGGTTTAGGTATAAAGACAACTTTTACTTCTCTCCATTTTTTTTGGGGGATATATCTGAGCCAAGGACGATCTGAGTCCATCCTGGCACCACAGTGATAGTGGGATAGATACCGTCAGGTCCTGGCGATTTGAATCTGGAAAAGCTGGAAATAGCCCACCTAATTTTGTCCTTCTCTACAATGTGTTTGTCAGTTTGACAATCGTAGACGGATGGGTTGTGTTCTTCCTATATCCAGTCAACCACGTTTGTGGTGAATGAGTCAGGGAAGTGTGTTGACAGCAAAAGTTTGGTGCTTTCTTCGAGATTTGCTGTTTTCACGCCATCCTCTTTGGTTAGTGCTCCGATACTGCGGTGTGGATCTTTTGAAAGGGTTCTGGAGCCTTGATGAATGCGGAAACACTTTGATTTCTTTGCAGTAGGCTCTCCATGCCATTTTTTGGTTTTGTCTCACGACTTTTTTGTATTCTTTGAGGTGAGATTTATGTATCTGAGTCCTCTTTGTGTATTGATATTCTTGCCTAATTAAAGGATTTTCTTGCCACTTTCCTGAGGTAGTCCTGTACTCATTTTTTCTGGGTAAAAATGAACAGGTTCAAATTTATTAGAAACCAGATCTTATATTTTAATTTTGAAAAACCAATCAATTCCTTTTTTGTTCCATTTATCCAACTTTGTATCTAGAAAATCAATTAAATTTGCGCCACCCTGAATAACAATAAGTTTACATATTTAACTAAATTCTTCGAAAATACGATTTGACATAATCTAATCTACACTGATATAAGTCTAGATTACAATTATTAGTTACATGACACATAGCATAAAGTACAATGAATCAAATACAACATTTTTGAATAGAAATTTTTGGTATGCGGATATTAAATTATTCATATGATTTTAACGATAAGAACACCTTATTTTTAGACTAGATATTTTTTTACAAATAGAAATTATGTAATCATTTTTATTTAATGAAATCATTACAACAATTTGGTGGTATTATCGCTTTTAACATATTTTTTGAGTATTATGAATGCCAGCGAAAAAATTACAAAGGGAAGACAGATTTTCAAAGGATTAGTTAATAAGAGAATGGCAATAAATCTTTGATAACGCATTCCACCATATAATCTTTACTAGAAATCAAAATGTCTGTCAATCGCAGTGTTTTTCACTTATTGCATCCACAGGTCAGTTATACTAGATGCTTCATGACAATGTTAAACTTTGTCCAATTACTAAACCGACCCCTTCGTTAAAAAATAGAGAAGTGGGGAACGAAAGAAAAAAGGGAAAATCATAGAAATGGGGACGCTGAAGGTGTCGTTTTAATTCTTGGACAATCTATAATTATACAGAACAAATTGGCGCCATCTAGGACTCTGTACCAAAAATACGAACTTGTCACTTGTCACAAAATAGGGGGAAATTTAACCGTATTATTATTATTATTCCGTAAAAATTTGGTTAAAATTAACCGTAGGTTATAAAAATGAAATCGTTGCAGTTCAGCAGCGATTTTATAGTATAGCAAATTTGCCAATGGTGTTATTAGTTGTTGCTTTTTCTGAATTAACACCATGGTTGCTGGCGATAATCAATTTTTATCTTTATTTTTATAAATTACAAGACGTTGAGGACAGGTTGACACGGACAACATAAAACATAACCTAACCGCATTTTCTACCAATTTTTTAGTGTTAATTGAACTACAACAATATAAAAGAACTAAAATACATCGTTGGTATCACTCCAAAGGTTAAAATTGGAACTAAAATACACCGTTGGTATCTATCCAAAGGTTAAAATTGCTATAATAATACGAACTAAATATTACCAGAAGGATAAAATTTAACCCGCTTGTTAGTACAAGTGACTTTATCAGCCGATTAATAAGTTGACCCTTAATGCACGAAATTTAATTTATTATTGGCGCCAAATTTAAATTATGTTTTAGAGTAATTTATAACAGTACCTCGGAAGAACATCACATCTCAATAAATTTCAAATTTATCTTTTTTACGTAAAATAGGACTTAAAGTTCCATATTTTGTGATACTATATTAAAATATGCAATTTTAAGAGCTAGTTTATGGAAAAAATTAAATTTTAATTATTTCAACTTGTGACGTTGTTCCGAGATATATATTAAAAATAAATTTAGTCTAAAAGCAACTTGTTACTTTAGTTAAAAGTAGATTACCTGTTAGATTAAATGGTACATTAGCTTTTACATTAAAGGAACCCGCACAGAAAACGAGACCAAAAACGATCTTAACCAAAAAAGAGAAAAGTTAGTCAAATGGATAGTTTTAATTTTTAAACAAATGTATCCTCCTATTCAAAATAATACTGAAACAAATTGAAAGAACAGAACCAAATTTATAAATGGAAAAAATGGACTTAACTTTTCCTACAAAGACACAAAAATAAAATCAATTTTCGAATTCCGGAAACACTCACTAAAACCAGATCGAGAGTATCCGAAAATCAGTTAAGAAAATGATTTAAAGAAATGGAAAAAAAGTGTTATAGAGAGATTTTACTTTCCCAACCCACCTCCTAGAAGGGAAAGTATTGTGAACGACCTAAAAAAAAAAATCGAGATAAAAACGGAAATATCCATTTTCGGGTCCCCTGAGACGATTAAGACTATTTTCAGATGGAAGCCTGTCTGTCGGTCTGTGTGTGTGTGTCTGTGTGTGTGTATTCTTCCACGATAGAGGCCACACGTTTAATCCGATTGAGCTGAAATTTGGTATAGAGGTTTGGCTTACCCGTCGAAAGAACCCATTAGTTTTTGTACGACATCTGTCAAACGGAAGTACCACTATCAAATAATGACAGATGTAATATGTCACGGAATTGGACATGCAATATGTCATTTGAAAGCCCTAGAAAAACTCTATTCAGAACAGTCAAAATTATTTCTCCAACTGTCACCTGTCAAAAATAAAAAATGTCAAAATTTGAAACTTCAGCATTAAATATCTGAAGAAGTATTAATCCGATTGAGCTGAAATTTGGTATATGAACAGAACTATCACTATCAAAAAATGACAGATGCAATTTGTCACGGAATTGGACATGCAATATGTCATTTAAAAGCCCTTGAAAAACTCTATTCAGAACAGTCAAAATTATTTCTCCAACTGTCACCTGTCAAAAATAAAAAATGTCAAATTTGAAACTTTAACATTAAATATCTGAAAAAGTATTCGTGGATACTCGTCGGGAAAGTTTTGGGGCGACACAACCGATTTTTTAATTGTGATGAGTCACCATTTGAAGTATATCCAAAATCAAGAAAAGTACTAGCACCAAGGGGCGTTCGAAACGTTTACGACTTTGTAAAAGGTTCAGATAAAGAATCTTACAGTTTTACCTATGTGTTGCAGTAACGGTGATATTTTACCCTCAAAAATTGTTCTTTACCGGATTCCTGGGGTCTTTGTAAAACAGAGAATGACAGGGGTTATTTTATGAATATATGACAAACGTGTTTATCCCTGGCTCATGCTCCCTTCTCAAAAAACCCAATTTCCCATAATAATGTTTCTCGATGGTCATTCCTCAGTATGCATCTGAGTGAATTTTGTTCTGAGAAAAAAATAATTGTACCTTTTTTCCCAACACCACTGATATTCTTCGTGACGTGAGAAAAGGGTCCATGAGTGGACTAAATCAACGTTCCCGATTCTGTTCAGAGAAGTAATTAAAAAAATCACCAAAGACACTAGTTGTTAAGGGCTGTAAAAGATGTGGTTTAAGTCCTTGGTCAGAAGATGATTATACGAAATGATGCAGAAAAGAAAGAGAAACCTATAAAATTACACAGTAAAAAGATGCAATCGAAGAATATCTAATAACCAGAAATTTTGGAACAATTTAAAAAGGATAAAGGTGAATGAAGAGGAGAAGAAAAATCAAGAGATTAATATTTAGTCTGGGAAGCATTTAAAATTGATAATATAAAGAAAAATAAGAACATTAACAATAAGAATCACATCATAGTAGAAAACACTGACTTTGAAAATTTACCATCTACTTCTAATAAAACAACCGATACTGCAGAGTCTGTAAAATTGTTAAGTGACATGACGATATAAATATCAGGGTTCAAAATTGGCCATCTACTTTAACGAATAGTACAGAACTGATATTACTACGTAGGTCTGAGAATTCTAACTCAAGTGTAGGCACCTTTTAAAAACGTCAAGAGAAAATCACTCTTACAACAAAAAGAAACATTGAGAAGACTCCTTCTGCTATTACTGGTAAGGAAACGAAAAACCACATGAAACAGAAAGAAAATGAAAAGAAACAAAAAGAAAGAGAAAAAGAAGAAAGAAATTAACATTTGCGCCCTCTAGCGGCGAAACTACGATGAATTAGACAAAAAGCTGTAGGGAATTTGATGCTTTGATACAAAAGTTGTAGGGAATTTTATGGTCTACAACTTTAGCCAATAATATTTGTTTCGAAAATCTACAAAAAAAGGTCGAATAGCCTACATATATTGCAATGTTACTTAAAAAGGCAATCTCTATTAAGGGGTGGTTTCTACTAAAAAAACCAGATAGACAAAATTTAAGTAAAATTTTTTAAAAAAATATATAAATTTAGTTGGAATTTTTTCAGTCTTCTCTGCTGATTCTCCCACGGTTATTTGAATTTTTATCTTGAAATTTAGCTTCCTATAATTTTTCCAGTCTTCTCTTCTGATTCTTTCACGGTTATTAACTTGAAATTTAGCTTCCTATTTTATCTCTTCTTTATTTATTTTTTCTAGTTTCATTATTTTTGTTACATTCTATAATTTGACTATTTTGTGTGTTTACCCTATTTCAATCCCCTCTCAGCTTTTTTTCTTCAAATTTTATAAAAAAAATTTTATTAATAAATCTTCCTTTTATTGGTTATAAATTTCATTATTTTTCTTTTAGTTAATTCCATCTTTACATATACCTTCAATAAACCATTTATTTTAATAATCTTCTATCAGGACAATTTTAAAAATTCTTGAGAGACCTTTTTTTTCTGTCTATCATATTTTTTTAAACAACCTCCTATTTGATTAATTTCAACTATCAAATTTTTTTGTTACATTCCCAAAAATAACTATAATAATGATAATGAGATAAGATTTCTTACTATTCCACAATTGTTGACTTAGAACATCTTATATACCAATTACAAATTCTTTAAAATTAAACGTTTTTTAACAATAAAGTCTGTTTATAAAATTCAAAACTCATAAAAATTATTTCATTACAATATATTCCTTTCGCGCCCTCTAGCGGCTAAATCATGCGTAATTCGAAAAAAATTTAATAGAAAAGTTGTAGAGAATTTAATTGTTTAAAATCCCCTTATGTTACGTTTTTCTAAGAAATGCATAGTTTTCCTGGGACATTGGAATTGTATATTTCTCAATATGCATCCATTTTTTTGACTGCGCATTATAAAATTATTGTTGAGGAGGACGAGACCTTCAATTTGTCTCGTGTCTAGTTGCTGTAGGAAAAATTTCGATAAATCGGCGTTTTTTCATCTAATTTGAAGGGACTCCAAGAAAATACTGTAGAAGCTGTTCAGTACCACGGCACAAAGATAAATATATACAGTTTTTTTAAATTATTTATATTTTGAAATCCATACAGAAATCACCCATGCAGCAGGTCATATTAAAAATTTAATAATTCGAGGAACTGTTCATGTCTAATTGATTATACAAAATTTGATAATCAAAACTGAGACGTTTATCAACTTAGAAAGACAATTTCGGAAAATTACAACTATATCTTATTAGTAATTTGCCGTGAATTAGTTGTGAAAAAAAATTTCCACTCTTTTTTTTTTGCTAACTTGACATCAAGGTAGCAAGACAACTTTGTAAATAATGACGATATCAAAAATCTAAAAGCTGAAGAATTTGCCGTTTTTTTAGCACTTTTCCTCAGAATTTATAAAGAAAAGTCGCCATTGTCCTCACTTTGTCCGTCTGTCTGTCAGGTTGAGAACTAGACAACGGCTCAACGGATCGAGTTCGTTGATGGATCGTTAGACAGATTATGACTCAAATATGGCGATCCAGTACTTCAACCCCGGAACTCCGGCCCCCTCTTTTTGCCAACCTCCCTTATTGAATTTATTTTTTTTAGACTTCGAGTAAAAATTATTCACTTTTATGAAAAACTGCAGGGGATCAAAGTTGTAGAACATACAATTTCATAAATATTGTGTCTACATTTTTGTTTCAAAAATTTTAAACTATCAAGTTAGCAAGATGTTTAATTGTTCATAAAAAAACGAGCGACAAAATTTACTTTCCCACGACTAATTAGTGGCAAAAAGCGGAATATTACTAATAAGATACCGTTGTAATTTTCCGAAGTTGCCTTGCTAAGTTGATAAGACGTAAAACTGAGCGTAGGAGTAAGATTGCACGTATATCAACATAACCCCGTCTTTTACTGTATATATAAACTAGATTTATAAAATTACACCAAAAACATGAATCAAAGTATTCTTAATTTAATTTATTTTGTAATTTAAATAAACAGATACTTGTAAAATCAAAAATAATTAACCTCTTCATTAAAAATAAAATGATAATTTTGAATTTACCATTTTTTACATATACTGATTTCTGTTATCTTTTAAGGTGAATCTATACATGCTTTAGTTTTAAAATTAATTATACCATACCTACGCATGAATTTTGTAACGTGGGTTAAACGAAATATTTTAGAAATTTAGATTAATAGAGCAATTTCTAATTTTCAAAACATGTTACTACTACGACATATTATATTTTATTTAATGAGGATTAAATATAATATTGCAAATAAAATTTGGAAAACTGAATTAAAGGAATCTTGTTTTACATTTAAAACTTAACTTTTTAATTCTTTTTCCAGTGTTAAGTGTAAAGTGTAAAGGGATTTCATGCCAGTTTCTAATTAATCAAAGAATATATATATATACATTCTGATAATCACGATTCGTACTAAAAATAGTTATTTTTAGATCTTGATTTCGACACTAAGTGTAAATCGCTGCACGCAAACTCTTTATGTGATCTGTAATCTGTACCAGTTTAAAAAAATACTGACAGATACTTAAATAAATTAATTAAATACTCTATGAACAAATAACTAACTTATAAATTACACTACCGGTAAATTGTTATCATTCTTGACTAAAGATTATATTTAAATGTTAAAAGTAAACCTAAATAATCAGTATAATAAGGTTATTTTAAATAGCATTAACATATTGAAGAATATCATCACCACTAATCAAAACTACACTTTTTTAACACTCAATGATAATTACATCAACTCCTGATGATGCTAACATAGTTAGCGAAACGTACGTAGAGTGATAAAAAAATAGTTTTGGTTAGTGGTGGTGATATTCTTCAACATTGCTCCAAATACCCAATTTAAGCATTAAAATAGAAACAATTATTCCTACAATGGAAAAATATATACCTGTGGCCAATTTCTCTCTGGAACCGCGGCATATAAGGCGGTATTATATCATACCGCGTTTCAATATCCTCCACATCGCTTCCAGAATTATCCCTCTTCCTAAAAGGAAAAGGATTATCGACGGTCAAAGTATTGGCCCTTGCACGCATAATTTCAGGAGTCAAAAGAGGCGCCAAAGGGTTTTTAGCTTCAAAAACGTCTTGTGATACTTCAGGCATTTTTTTAATGTTTGCACAATATAATTATAAAAATTCTTTAATTATGGTAGAGTGTTTTTACTTTCACTATCTCACTAACATTGATTGGATTTCATCGGCTGACCAATGTTTGGCAACCGAAGAGAGGGTCATAAATATGATAAGAGATAACTTAATAAGTTTGTTTTTCATTCGTAAGCGATATAGTCAAGATGTGGGAATTGCAACACAACAGTTGCATAATATGTTGATATATTTAGTATTAAGGTAAAAAATGAAGAAAATAATATATAGACGGTAATAAATTGCCACATATTTGATGTACATTACCTAGCACCATAAATTCTATACTTTGTCTATTGACGAAGGTTGGAATAGTAGATTCTGTAACAAGGTTAGAATGAAAAATTCGACAAGAGTGGAAAATTCCGAACGCGAGCGAAAGCGAGTGTGAGGAACCACGAGTGTCGAATTTTTTCATTCTGACCGAGTAACAGACTATATTTTCTACACGATCAAAAAGTATAAATCAAAATTAAATTAAATCTGAACACAAGTTATTTGTTGACATATTTGTATTACATTCTATTAATATTTATAGTGCTGTGGTACACTTACCGATATTAAAATCTGGTGCATTGGTGTTTTTTCATAATATGCAATTTCAGATATTATTAAATTCTATATCTATTTCACTTGATTTTTCACTCATTATTTTGTATAAATTAAAACTTGTTTGAAAATAATTATTACCGTCGCCATTTTATATCTGACAGTGACACTTTTGAAATCCAGGGCAATCCCATATCGTTTATTTCGATTACAGAAAATCCATTCTTTACCTTGATAAAGAATGAAAATACATGCAAAATGCATAAGAGGCAAGTATTATAGAATAAATATTCAGACTCTAGAGTGTGAATGTTTACATTCTATTTTTAAAAATGATTTCAGAATTCATACATTCAGTAATGGTCGTGGAGAATAGTAGATTCTGTAACAAGGTTAGAATGAAAAATTCGAAACGAGTGGAAAATTCCGAACGCGAGCGAATGCGAGTGTGAGGAACCACGAGTGTCGAATTTTTTCATTCTGACCGAGTAACAGACTATATTTTCTCCACGATCAAAAAGTATAAATCAAAATTAAATTAAATCTGAACACAAGTTATTTGTTGACATATTTGTATTACATTGTATTAATATTTATAGTGCTGTGGTACACTTACCGATATTAAAATCTGGTGCATTGGTGTTTTTTCATAATTTGCAATTTCAGATATTATTAAATTCTATATCTACTTCACTTGATTTTTCACTCATTATTTTGTTTAAATTAAAACTTGTTTGAAAATAATTATTACCGTCGCCATTTTATATCTGACACTGACACTTTTGAAGTCCACGGCAATCGATATTGTTTAATTCGATTACAGAAAATCCATTCTTTACCTTGATAAAGAATGAAAATACATGCAAAATGCATAAGAGGCAAGTATTATAGAATAAATATTCAGACTCTAGAGTGTGAATGTTTACATTCTATTATTAAAAATGATTTCAGAATTCATACATTCAGTAATGGTCGTGGAGAAATTTAGTTACAAGGCTTTCCCACTAAATGCCTTCCCTAAAGAACTATGTCAGTCTTAGAATTGTGTTTCTATTTTAATTAAAATTAGTATTATTTCACAAAATAGTACGATTTTTTTAGGAATGCGGATTATCTCAGATAACATAAACAAAATTAGCGATAACACCCTTAGAAGTGCATGAGAACTGCGACTTAATGGACCTGCTACCTCACAACATAAGGAAAATTCTGTGTATAAAAAAATAGAAATAAGAAACAAAAAAAAATTTACCAACGCCCAAAGTCACCTACAGAAAAATAAAACCCAGCCAACAAAATAATTCCAGCAAAGCAAATTAAAAAAAAATTATTCATCAATCCCTAAAATAATTATGTTGTAGGGCTGTGCTTACCAACTTGCTTTAATCCATGTACAGTTATCCTCAACCAGTGGAGTATCGTGAGTATAAAAATGGGCGCTCATGCCCATATATTTAATATTTTCTTTCTTAGGTAAAAATGTTGTCTAATGCCGGGTCCAGACCAAGCAGACAAAAACTGGACACAATTTTGAGACAAAAACACGACAAAATTGTGACAAAATTTTAGGTAGTCAGACAAGACAAAATTAAGACAAACTGTACACACCACAAGGACAAATGTTCAATAAAATTTAGTTGTTGGGAATCCGTTTTTAACCATGTGGCGTTTCCACCAGGAGGAACATTTAAAAAATAAAGACTTATTGTTAGCCGCCAGTTGTTATATCCTTCTTTTCTTGTCATTGAGTGTTGGAAAAATGAAACGCAAACATTTTTGGATGAGACCAAGCTTAAAAAAGCGAGAAAGTTATTCCAGAAATGAATTGTTTGTTCAGTTACGTGAGGATGATATTGGACTAAGTGGTGAGATTCGTTCAAGATTTAAGAATTTTCTAAGAATGTCCACCGACGAATTCGAGAATCTGATATACCTTGTTGGTCCTGCTGTTGCCAAAAGACATACTAACTAATGCTATAAGTGTAACATAAATATTAGCAATAAGTAGTTTTATCAGCGCGCACTGTCCACACTGTGTCGACAAATTGTCCTAAAGTATGCAGACAAAACAGAGACCCTTTGATCTTTACCGACTCGAGACGGGACTTGGAAAAGTCTCCGAATTTGGAAACAAAATAAAAATAAGAAAAAAAGTTGCAGAAATGTATCGGATTTGACGCCACTTTGTCGCGAAACATGAATGCCTTTGTCTTGTCGTTGTTTTGTTTGCTTGGTCTGGACAAAAAGGTATAAAAAAATGCAATTTTATAATTGAACTGAAAAATATTAGCAATACCATTTTCAATTTTAGAAACCTAAAAAAGAGGGGCACCAAGCATACGCCACTGTGCTCAACAACATAAAATATTTTCTCCACGACCATTATTGAATGAATGAATTCCGATATCATTTTTAATAATAGAATGTAAAGATTCACACTCTAGATTCTGAATATTTATTCTAAAACACTTGCTTCTTATGTATTTTACATGTATTTTCATTCTTTATCAAGGTAAAGAATGGATTTTCTGTAATCGAAATAGACGATATGGGAGTGCCATGGATTTCAAAAGTGTCACTGTCAGATATAAAAAATGGCGACGGTAATAATTATTTTCAAACAAGTTTTAATTTAAACAAAATAATGAGTGAAAAATCAAGAGAAGTAGATATAGAATTTAATAATTCTAAAATTGCAAATTATGAAAAAACATCAATGCATCAGATTTTAATTTCGGTAAGTGTACCATAACACTATAAATAGCAATACAATGTAATACAAATATGTCAACAAATAACTTGTGTTCAGATCAGATTTAATTTAATTTTGATTTATACTTTTTGATCGTGGAGAAAATATAGTCTGTTACTCGGTTAGAATGAAAAAATTCGACACTCGTGGTTCCTCACACTCGCTGACGCTCGCGTTCGGAATTTCCCACTCGTGTCGAATTTTTCATTCTAATCTTGTTACAGAATTTACTATTACAAAATATTCGTCAGAGACGGCACACTCTGAAATAATTATTTTGTAGGCTTGTGTCTACTCAAAAATAAAAAAAATTATATAAAACAAAACAGAAAAGTAGAGAAAAATAATTCAAACTACATTTAAAACTAAACATATATATTCCCCATTCATAGAAATTGATCTTGCCATTTTTGTTAGTGGCTTACAAACACACCCAGAATGCAGAATCCGGGGACGAAAATTTTTTTTACAGCGGCGCGCCTTTGTGTCTGCGGGAAGAGTTAGGTCAGGAGTCAAATTTACTAATCACAACAATATAATATATAAAAAAATCTATATTTTTAAGAGTTGGTCAAGACTGTTAATATCTCTTTAAGGTACGTCCTTTTTAAACAAAAAAAAGAATTAAGTTTTTGGAATGATGGTCGCAGACGGCTATAGACCCGCGGGCACACTATCTTCCTACCTGAACAATTAGGACTTTACTTGGACATAAATATACATGATTTAAAAAACACCAAAATAACCAAGTGAAAAACGGCAATATTTTTGCTGTAATTTTTTCGAGTTATCGAAAATTTAAAGTCACGAAAACTTTCTTGCTCAGATCACGTGATATGCATGAGGTCATAGGTCAAAGATTAATATCATTTTAAGAGTTTTTTTTAGAAAACTCTATAAGGTTTATTATACAAAATAATAAATTTAAACAATTACACAAACACATACAGATTGGTAAAATGTGACAAATGTCTTTCGTTTAAGACCTACAAAGAGCCCTTATATAGAAATAGGGGTAGAATGAAACAATGTTTCATTGATTTTCTTTGTTATAATTATTTTACTAAAAAGAAAAGCACGCAATATATGATTTGATCGGTTTGTAACTTTGTACATTTTTTCATGAGATACACATGCCAGTGGGGTAGAAGGTTACAGTATTTTTTCAATTTGAATTACTGTTTTAATTATAAATATCTACAGATTTGCCTGTGTCAAAGTCAAGATCGTCAAGATCAAGGAAGGAAAATTCATGTCTTATTATTATTTCCAATTTACCAATTCTTTTTTAATTTTGTTTCTGTGTATTTTTTTTGTCACTTTGTGACAAAAATGTGTAGATAAATTCAACTTTGTAATTTTATATTGAGATTTTTTAATTGTTAAATTACAACATGGACAATCCTTATTAACTCTAAGGTAGGTGCTTTTCTCTGTATATTTGGAAATCATCTTTGTTTTTTTTATTGAATGGAAGTGACTTTTACTTGATGAACATCCATGTTAAAGATTAAATAACACGAGTACTTTTTGATATTCACTATATTTTACACGTTTGTTTTTTACCTCTCGCCCTTCAGATAAGAGAGGTATAGGAATCATGCTAAAAATTGGGTAGTGAGTTTTCAATGGATAAACACGTTTTAGGGTCCCTAGAATACGATTTTGATATTTTCGCGATGATGTCTGTGTGTGTGTGTGTGTTAGTGTGTTAGTGTGTGTGTGTTTGGATGGATGTTGTAGTAACGATAACTCAAAAACTACTGAATAAAAAAATTTGAAATTTTGCACACAGGATTCTGATACCCTAGATTAGATCTGATTAGATTTTGGTGCCAATCGCACAACCGGAAGTGGCAGTTGCTATGGGTGATGACGCCATTATTATACAAAACGGCAATAAAGTTTTACACATATATTTTGTATACCTTACAGTTTATTTTCGTCTCATTAAAATTTTCGAAACTTTTGCCATTGTTGCCAGATTTACAAAAAAATAATTCTTTTTCAAACTTTTTTGTGTCAACCTGTAAATTTTTGATTCAAAAATGGCGAGAGGTCATGTGCTGGCCACATCAGATTTTTTATTTTATTTTAATAATACTTTAAATTATTAAGAATGTTTTCATCGATTTCCAAATTTACTCATACCAGTATACACACTAACTTCTGATTGTTGAAAAGATTATAACTATAAATTATATACAGTAAACAGTAATTGTTACTTGAAGAGTAATCATCGGTTCCATTTTTCTTGTAATTGTGGGAACAAAATACTTTTATATTTATTCTATTCTTTAATTGAAATTAGTTCCTTAAAAAAATTAATACATCTTGTAAGTAGTAATTATCCAGTTCTATTCATTTTTACCTCTCGCCCTTCAGGTAAGAGAGGTATAGGAATCATGCTAAAAATGGGGTAGTGAGTTTTCAATGAATAAACACGTTTTAGGGTCCCTAGAATACGATTTTAATATTTTCGCGATGATGTCTGTGTGTGTGTTAGTGTGTGTGTGTGTGTGTTAGTGTGTGTTTGGATGGATGTTGTAGTAACGATAACTCAAAAACTACTGAATAAAAAAATTTGAAATTTTGCATACAGGGTTCTGATACCCTAGATTAGATCTGATTAGATTTTGGTGCCAATCGCACAACCGGAAGTGGCAGTTGCTATGGGTGATGACGCCATTATTATACAAAACGGTAATAAAGTTTTACACATATATTTTGTATACCCTATAGTTTATTTTCATCTCATTAAAATTTTCGAAACTTTTGCCATTGTTGCCAGATTTACAAAAAAATAATATTTTTTCATACTTTTTTGTGTCAACCTGTAAATTTTTGATTCAAAAATGGCGAGAGGTCATGTGCTGGCCACATCAGATTTTTTAAATAAACATGGTAGATAGAAATGAAATATAATATTTTTACCATTTATTTTGGTTAGAGAAAGATAGACGGAAAAGTTGATTTGGTGTAATTATAATTTTTATTTTATTTTAGATATTTAGAAACTATTTTGCTACTCTAGTATTTGATATATATTTTTGAATTTTTTTATTTTAGATATACACAGCATAAAAAAATTATCAGTAGTCGTATACATTAATGGTAAGCAGAATATTTACAAAAAAACTACCAATCATTAATATTAATAATAATTTTACTATTTTTGGGATTCACACAACTTTTAGAATTGTGAAATAGTGTCTTATTCTGCTGATACACAAATTTGTCTTATTGTAAATAATTGTGAGGAAAAAAATTGTGTTATAAAATATGTTATGGAGTAATTCATTTTTTTTTTCTGGAAATAATGAATATCTATTACATTGTAGATTGTATAAATTAATCTCCTAATACTTATGTTTTATAATGTATAGGAAGTTAGTATATTTCATTATAAAATCAGGGCTGCGTATAGTTTAATATTTAATGTGGATTGATTTGATATTTTATCAGAGAGATATATTTTGTATGCTATAAATAGCAAATTGGAATTTAACCATCCCTCTTATTAAATTGAAAGGGATGCCAAAAGTATCGTTAGTTATTGTTGTATTAATTTTTCATTTAAATATCTTAAAAACCTTGTCACAAGTACTAGTTTAAATGAGAAGATTTAAAAGATAATATGAAAGGATTAAATTACTTATGACGCAAATAATATTCTGATAAAAGGATTTATATGTAACATTTAAATTTCTGCTTTTAATGTTAAAATTATGTACTCATGTAGGAGGTAGTACAAATCGTTAATATTAAAATTTCTAATGAAATATATATATATATATATATATATATAAACAGGCCATACTACCCACACCTGAGAGATATATTTTTAAACACTTCATTGGTCAATGACTTTAGTTAAAAATGTGTATATTTCTAGGCTAATATGCACATGGTAACCTTACATAAAAATATCAAATATAATAATAGACACTAGCTTACCTTTGTTTTGCGTTCCTATACCATTTTTTCCCAATATTATCGGCTTGTTTTTGTAGTTCAGCATAATCCATGCTTTCCAAAGAACTTCTTGCTGTTGATAGATTATCACAATTTATTCTCCCGTGAGAAGAACACGAACTTCCAATACTCGCTATTTTGACGACTTTTAAACACTTTTAAACCAAAATTAAACAATTATATTAAAAAAAATATATCTCCTTATTCCTAAAAAAAAATCAAATCTCGCATCCAAATATATGCAAATTTGACAATGACATTTGTCAGCCAACCCCACCACTCCATGTGATGGATCGCCCAAACGGTACCCACGTTGCCAAGTGTACAGTTGAGTAAAAAGAGCCGACAAAATTGCACATATTTTAGGCGCGAAAGAGTCCACGTGGACTAGTGACCAATGGGAAAACGAAAACAGCGGTTTTCTATGGTGCATTCGAGATGATGCTCCTTTCACTCCGAGTTCACTCCATTTGTGGTTTCGTGTTCGATTTGGAGATCGGTGCAAGCCGCGCTAGCATTCGAGATGATTAGGGTGAACAATAAGAGCAATCTCTTTTCACTCTGGTCCTTGGGATAGGGTAATTGGAACTTTCCACGATTCTTGTAATTAATTGAGTAATAAAATCCAAAATCAAATACCACAAATTTAATAAAAACAAACGTTGTTAAACAGACATAAATGGGTAAACGGCAACTAGTTTCGGCAGAACTGCCTTCATCAGTCCTGTAATACACAGTGTCAGCGAAAATTGTTAAGCAAAACTTACAAATAAAAAGGAAATTAGGAACGAGTGAACGGAGAATAAAAGTAACATAACTGAACGTGGTTTTTGAAAATAAAAACTATAGTACGTGAAGGTTGGGTATAATTAAATTAGTTATGTATTTTAAAAAAATCATAACTCTTACTAGCAAACTGTGATCCAAACGAAGTAAGGATAATACCAGAACCTAATAAAGAAAACTAAATAAATACCATATATTGAGGTTATGTTATAATGTCATTTTCCTCAGTGACATGTGTAAATCGATTAGCTCTATAGTAACTCGAACCCTGCACTACTCCTACCCTGCTCGCTCCGTGGAGTTTCAACTCGAATGTAACACTAATAGAAGGTGGATCTTTTTTGAATATTTGCGGCTTGTTGATAAGGTGGTTTGTACTCTGTCAAATATTTCTTTTTGCTTAAAATTACAGACGTCAGGCTGATTAGTAATTTTGTGTTAAAATATGTAGGCAGGCTAGTGTCACTCCTATACCAATCCCATGTTAAATGAAATTCTAATCGCCAAGACCTTGAAGGCCAAATAAGAGTTTGAAACAATGCTCACGTGATAACTAATTTTATGAACTTAGGTAGACTTGAACTATATGTGTCTCTAGCAACTTTTAAGAAAAATAAATCATTACTGTATACTTATTACTATAATTTACAATGATTTGCTTTCAATACTAAAACGAAATTAATATGTAAATCTAATAAATATCGTTGAAAATTCAACTTTTAAATTGACAGAATGACTGTAATTAGAGGTTATGTTTTGTTGTTGGAAAATGTAAATATAATAATCAACTGTTAACATATAATATATAAATAAGAGCAAGTAAAACATATGTATATGTTATTAGATTTATTAAATTTCCGTACTTGAAGTGAACTATTACATTTTTCCTCCTAACATTTTAAAATGTGATTTTATCTTTATCAACACAATATGTGGAAATATAAGATTTAAGCTAACAAAATAAAATTTCTAGCCAAACCAGATACATGCAGACACTCTAAATTGATTAATAGGTATGTAAGGAAAAATAAATGAACAAACTAGATAAATTTTATTCATACACTTTAAAAAGAAAGATGATGCTTAATAATAAATAGGTATATTTTTAGTTTTAAATTAAAGAATATTAGGTATACTAAATTGTTTTGTTATATTTAAAAGAGCATGCAAACTAAATACTATTTATACATCAAGTAAATAAATGTAAAACAGTGAAAAAAAATATTACAGAACAACTATACGTAAATCTATGAATATATTAAACATTAATCCGAGAAAAAAGTTCTGGAAAGTGTGTAATATAAAATTTAGAGTACAGATAGTAATGAACAAATCTGATAAATAATTTTAAAGCATATTCAGCTAGAAATTGTGAATATGGGTGCATAAACGGTATTCTTTTGAGCTCTTCGAATAATTCTTCCATTACTTGACCTTTTGTTAAATATATATTTTCATTAAAGCTCCTCTCTAGAGGTGATATATGATTTATAAAATTTTGTTCAGGCATTCTCAATTTTCAAAATAATTCTTCAGTTTTCCGTACTTCTCTGTTGAACCTAATATATTTATTTTAAACGATGTGATATATGTGACAATATCTTTAAGTGGTTACCTTCAAAGAAAGTAAAAAGTTTATTATTTTCACCTAATCCATGTTCAAAATAATTTACAAAATATAAGAATACATTTAAATTATTTGAAAGTTTAATGAAATACTTTTGTTGTAGACATTATTATTATTTTAAAATCAACATAATATACAAAATTATTAAAGTATTAACTATACCTGAAATGGATATTTAATGGAACAATCCCTTATACCAATGCACTTATAGAACGTGGTCACAAAAGCGAATATCGAAAGCAAATGTATTTAAAAATTATTCGCGCCACTTTTTTTAGTCAAGGTCATAACGTTACAGATCGTTATGACACTAGAGTGGAACTTCTTGGTTTACTATATTCTTTGATGTAGGGCTAATCTGTTTGGATGTGTCTACTGGGCCAGTACCAAGTTTAAAAATGAATATTCTAATCCATTACTTAATAGAGAGTTATTGCACGACACCAAATTTTTATACCGTATACCTTATACCTTAGCACTATTTGGCTTAGTGCATGCATATAAATATGAGTTATTGCAAGGATCTTTACCTTAAACGCTATGTAAGGTTAGACGCTAGACTTGTCCTTTATCAAATATTTTCGTTTGTGTTACGTTGGCCACGTTTTTTGTTAAAAGTTAAAAGTAACTCGAGTTTTTAGATTATTTTATTTTTTTTCGCGAGACATGGAAGAAATTTTAGATGTTAATCCCTTTTTAAATATATCTGAATTTTAAATGGTTAGGTTAAATGTGAGTTATTAACCATAAAACATTTTATTTAACGTTTAACCTTATCCCTAAGAAATAGTGCATGACCTTATACCTTATAAAAAATTGTTTAGGTCTGCGCATGCTTAGATGTCAGTGTAAGGTATACGGTATATTTCAGATGTCCTGCAATAACTCTCTAATATTTATTATTTTGAAAAAAGGCAGGAAAACTGTTGAAAGTTTAGAATTAATATCTATATCTTTCATTCTAATTTAAAATAGTATCAATAGATACTAACACTTTTGACGGATTACTGACAGAATTTGTGGCAAAAAGTTGAAGGAAATATTGGATAGACTATATTTGCCGGCGTCTTGTTTGATTCTGACTTAAAATTCGTCTCGATTATACTCAATTTGTGTTTGACGCTTTGGTACTAGTTCTCATGTTTTCAACTTGTTTCAGCATATAATTCAATTAAATATAATATTGGTTTGAAGTGAGGAGGCATTTTTGTTTATGTATATTATTTTGGATAGAGTATAACAAATAGGGATAACCGTTATATAAAAGTTTGATTAAATTTAATAGAACTCCGTTGTGGTCTACAAGGTAGGATACCTGGCTTGCGCTGTTTAAGGTCTCGTACGAAAAGAAATTTGTTACATTTTTTGTGAAATAAAGTTTCTATAAGTAATTCGAATAATAAAATATAACATTTGTCTTTTTGACTTAGACTCATACTTGGCAACAATGGTACGAAATAGACGAGGACAAGAGCTGTTTTTTCGTGTCGAAGCGTTGTGATTCAATGCGCTGGATTTTCTTGTTTCATCCATGACGTCACAATCAAATAAGCTTAAAGCAGTTTGTTTACGTTTCGAACAGTTCCCAAATATTTCTTAGCATAGCATAAATATAAAGTCGTGATCCCACAGTTTAAAATCACTGATATCAAAAAATCACAGTAACCGTTCACACCGTGATTGTGAAATCACGATATCTACCATCACTATTTATTGTTCACACGAGTCGTTCAAACAATTAAAGATAGATGTCGCCCACATACGAGTACGTTTTAATATAGTACAGGTGTCTGCATCTCTCGGTTTTCACCTACTATACGTTATTAATTAGTTTAACAAGAATTGTGGAGATAGCGTAATATTCTACTAATCTATGTTTACACAAATCTAAATGGTAACAACTTCCAAACTAATTTTATTCATTGCTTGAATCGATGGCGTGATTGTCACACAATTTCGCTGGTCGGGGAAGTCCCCGGTTTACCGGGATTCTAACCTAACCAGAAAAGTATATTTGGAGTTGTTTTGGGATTTTTCCCTTTTCTCTCATCACAAAAGAAAATTAAGTTAATCCAAACATAAGACTATGGTGACTGAAAAAAAATTGAATTCTGGTAATTTTCCACCGGATTTTTAGAGCCGTTAAGTTAAACATGCGACTGACCACAGTTATCATTTTATTGTGGACTGACTGTCACAGTGCTGACCATATTCCCTAATCAAATTCTCATATTTCGTATATTATTATCATCATATTATCATTTTTTGTACCACCTAAAATGTAATTTTTAGATCACATTTTAGGTGTTAACAGTAAAATACTAATAAAGGTTAACATAAAAAAAATTAGGAAAAGTATATAATTTAGCAACACATATTATAAAACAATTTTATTCAAATACATAAGGTTAGAAATATTAACATAATATATTAATACTGATAAAAATCATAAGAATAATAAAAACAATAACTAATAATTTAATATAGGTATAAATAAACAAACAGCCAGCTACAGGAATGCGGGAATTTGATCTGAAGCTTAAATAAGAGATTGGTAGAAACATTAAGATTATTTTCACACTTTGTTTTTTCTTGTAGACATTACCACAGCCTTGTCCGTTTCCTGGTGCCTATTTTTTAATAATTAAAAAATAAGACCTATGTTTTATGTTTTTTACACGTAAAACTATAAACTTTACTCCCGTTGAACGTAAACATAGAGATTTTTATGACTATTTCATTTAATATTGGTAAAACAGCTGATTGTAATTTAGCTCAATGATTTCAATCATTTTTACAATAATTTTCACATCATAGGTCCCAACCAAATACTAATTATATCATTGTCCATTGAATTTTAAACGGACAGTCCGGTAGAAGATATTTTAGAGGATCACAATATTAATTGCTACATTATTCACTAACAACTTAAAATTAAAAATACTTACTTGTATTTCATTTTTCCCAACGTCGTTATATGTATTTTAGATATAAAGAAATAATTTTAACGGTATATACACAGTTGTTGACATTTTGTGAAACTAACCTAATAATTTATAAAGCCTGATTTACAATAATGTAATAACACAATAAATCTTTATTTCTTTATTAAATGTTCTCCTACACGTATGAGAAGTTATAATATACTTTGTTGAAAAAGTTTATAAGATGTTTTTAATCGTATTATTTGCTACAGTTTATATTTTTTAAATTTAAACAATTTGTTATTGTAAAACAGTCTCATAGTAGTCATAGTTCGCGAAAGTGGCGACTCCATGCGCGGTTGGATGCGCCTGGCACTGACCGTACCTGACCACGAGATACTAGATGGTGCTGCCACCTATTTATAGTATTTATCGAAACTCGGCCATTTTCAGTCCTCAATTATTATCACTAAATATTTTATGAATCTTTTCCTCTTTGTGCAATTAAAATATAATTTTATAGTGACAACTTACAAGAAAGAAGACATCAACAATAAACTTTCACTTTTGATAAGATATTCCAAATCTAATAAACTTAATTAAATTAAAAAAAATTATATTTAAAAATATACAGGATATTTAGAATACGTAAATTATGATTATAAAATAACTATTTGTTTGCATTCATGTACTATAAATTTTATTTAAAATTTAAAAAAAATTAATCAGATAAGAGGCGCCGTAATGTTATGCCTGAAATCGTTTTTGAACGGGCGCTCCGTTAATATTACAGTTAGGAAGCTGGGGTTTTCACCAATCGATTCTGTATTTAATTCTTAAGAGCGCGTCCGTAACACACTTTTTTTTTAAATTATTTTTAGTAAAAGTGATACGACTATCAATTTTTTATTGCAGATAAATTTGAAAAAAGTAAAACAGACGCGGTCTTTAAATAAATATTTTAAATATCTTGAAAAAAACCGCATACTTTTAGGCGAGATCTCGGCCACAAACGAATAATTATATTTTGCGCAGAAAAAATTAGACCAGAGGGTATATCACATTTTCCTTGGATAATTCTTTAGGCCGAGACTACACACACGTTAAGAGGAGGATTTACCTTGCGACAAAATAGTATGTGCAAGGGTTTGTTTTTTATTTTTAGTGAAAGAAAAAAATATATTTGTATTGGAGAAGATCTTATCTGTGCTCCTTTGCAGCTACATTTTGAAAATTTGGCTTCATTTTTTTTCAAAAAAAATCCAAAAATTGTTCACTTTAGCCATTTTTCTAATTTTTTTTTACAAAAAACGAAGTAAAATATTCAAAAAGTAGCTGCAGAGGAGCACAGATTAGATCTTCTCCAATATACCTATATTTTTTTCATTCATTAAAAATAAAAAACAAACGTATAGGACGAGTAAAGTGAAACCCTTGCAACTGAAGATTTTGCTCCAAGGAAGTGGCGCCACCGTTAGAATTTAGAGCTTGTAAATAGAAATAAAATAAATTCTCTTGTTAGCAAAGTTTTACGAGGGTAAACAGTATGAAATAAATTTAAACTTAATTATAGAGTTTATATAATTTTTCGGACAATATTTTTTTTTAATTAATCAAAATAATTTTATTATTTGGATGACAATTTTTGTTTTTATGAACCACAATTTTTAACATGAAAATTACAATAAAACTAATTTTACTCATCATTTTTAAAATTTTACAGGAGTTTAACAACATATAATAAGTATTCAATTAATTAATTTAGTAAGTTAAAATTGAGATTTAATTTACAAATGTATTGGTACTTTTACACATCGCACGGTTAGTAGTAAAAAATAATAAGATTAATTGTCAGTAGATAGAACGTCCTTTAACTTTAACGGTTCTGTAACTAACGACAATGACGTTTAGATTGTGACAATTGTATAAGAAATCAACTCGTTAAATTTTATTCTAAACGTCATCGCCTTTAGTTATTGAATCTTTAAAGTTAAAGGACGTTCTATCTACTGACAGATATTCTAGCTACCCAAAATTGGCATATCGGCATTGTTTGACGGTTTAATTACCAACAATCGGTATCTTTTGAATGCGAGTGGGAGATGCGGTAACTTTTTTTTCACGGACTAGAAGATGCGTTCACACCTCAGGCAATAAAAATCAGATTAAAAATAATAAAGAGAGGATGATCCCACCCAACTTTCCGAAGACTCCTAGTGCAGTTTTTTGCATCGAATTAGGTACTTATAAAGTTAGTTTAAAAAAAATTAAAAAAAATCAAATCTTTTATTTAAAAATTACCCTGATCTTTGAATTTTTTTAAACTATTTACATTTTTGGCTATATAACTTCAACAAATATTTTTTTAATTTAAAATTTAACTAAAAAAATTAAATTAATAACATAAAAGTTATTTAAAAATTAAAATAAAAACCAGCGGCGAAATTCGAAAAAGTAAAAACAAAATTTGTAGGAAATTTTATGTTCTACTATTTTGATTTTTTGTAATTTTTCAGAAAAATCCATAATTTTGGATCAAAATCTAAAAAAGACGCAAAAGTCTATACCTATATATATTTCTTTGACGCCCTCTAGCGGCGAAACTATGCAGAACAGAAAAAATAGAAAACCAAATTAAACATTTTTATTTACAATTCTTACTTCCAGAAATCGTTGACAGTAGAATAAGTCGAGGGATGCAAGTTAGAGACAAATGATATTTGTACAATTGTTATGTAATTGTAAATGTGAATTGTAAATATTGTAATTTGTAAAAATTGTAAATTGTTAATGTTGTAAATTGATAAGGTTGTAAATTGTAAATTTAAATGTTGTGTCATATATTTATAGTAAATATCCTTTATTTGGCGTTTTTAAGAGGGAAGTCTTCAAGAGAACTTTGTATCGACATTTAAAAAAATAAAATGACATTCCTCCTTTACTTGAAAAAAAAGTTATTGTTAGGTACATAATTTTAAAGGTAACCGAATGCAATTGGTATAAATCTATTAAACCGTTTAAAAGATACAGGGGTTACTCATACAGGGGTGACTCATGACCCATTTACACGCGGTATATGGTATATTTAGCGGGGAAGTAAAAATATGTTTGGGTTGGCAAAATTATATATTATGTACTTTTTTGAGTTACTTTTCATTTTTACTTTTTACAAACACTAGATATTTATTATTTTATGTATTAAAACAAAGTTACAGAGTTAAAAGTTAAATATAATAATATTTACTTAATAGAAAATAAAATATTAATATTATGTTGACCACAACCCATTTTTCTAATAAACGAAATAATTTATTTGTCTGAAATCACTCAAGAATACTTACTTTCTAGGAGCAAATTCAGACCCCAAAATAGGCTATTCTAGTATTTTAGCCAGTTGCTAAGCAATGAACTTTCCCGGACCGACAAGAGTCCGGAAAAGTTTTTGCCGGCGTATAAGCAAGGAATCTCTGACTTTTGTTCATAACAGTAATCGAACAGTGGTTGTCAAGGAAATGATTTTATAGACAGTAAGATGGTAATCGAAAATTATTATGCATTTATAAAAAATCCTTAATTTATGATAATGATAATTGCGATTTCAGAAAAAATAGTATGTTTACCTCGTAGTAAAAGCACATTCCCAGGAATGTATCGCTTTTACTACTAGATAAACAATGTACTATTCTTGAACAATGCCAAATAAACGTAAAAGTGAAAAAACCCCTTTATCGGAATCAATTAAAACAATTCGCGATCATATAACTCGAGCATTTGCCGTTCTCAAAAAGTAAGTTAAATAACAATAATTAAAAATTAGATATGTATGGTATATTTTACATAAGGCGACTCTACCGTAATGTAAATTCTTATTATTAAAAGTTGGTCTTTATATTTGACTTTATTAAAAAACTATTTTCAGAAACAAATTCTGAATGAGAATAACTGAAGGTTGATGGTGCTAAATTTTTATTTTTCCATCTGTTTTTTGAGTAAAAAAATAAAATTGAACATAGTTAAAAAAAACTAATTAAAAAATTTACAGATTTAATCCTATTTGCATAAGTTAATCCCGAACTGGTGTAGCCCATTTCGGCACAATGTAACATAATTATCATTATTGTCTCAATATAAATAAATAGGTACATGGTGTGACATCAATTCATTTTTTAGTTTGCGGCCAAGACTGTAACTGTTAAATTATTGGAGGTTTTCGAGGAACAGTTGAACGTGAAGACTTATTACTAATATGTATGGATTTTTATAAAAAAATAACAGGAAACCAAAATTGAGAATATAAATTTCCTAAAAAATTTGTCTTTACCTTTTTCCGCACTTGGTATAGTTTCGCGGCTAGTTTTTATTTTAATTTTGAAATAATTATTTTCTTATTGAATAATTTTTTTTTATTAAATTTTAATAATATTAAAAAAAAATGTTAAATTTGTAATAAAAAACTTTATAATTGTGTTTTTTTTTCAAAATTTTATTAGAAAAATTGTGGAATTTTTAAAAATGGCTCAAAAAAATTTGAAAATTTACAATTTTAAAATTGACCTTTTCCATATGTATTAAAATATGGTTTTGATTACTTAATATTATTTTATTTCACTTGTTCAATATCATTCCTGACCAAATCATTTTTATAAAATTAATCTTAACAGTTATAATTCACAACTTAGAAATAACGCCACTTTCTGAAAATTCATTAGCATAAAAATGGACTGATTAATTTTCGTTTTTTGTAATTATGGACAATAATGGTGAAAATATTATAAGACCTGCTTGATGAATCGGAGATAACCAAAGAAACAGAATCTTGGTATATGCTGCAAAACAGTATTATTTTAAATTATATTGATTCTGTATGACTACACAGATTTTAACTTACATTAATAATTGAAATTATGGCTCAAAATCCTCTAAAAATTATTATTCATAATTAATTTATTGTATAAATTTATATTAATATGCCTATTTTTATAAAGATATGTTTTATTTATTTGATTTATATTAATCCCAAAACTCTCATACAAATTTAACTATTGTGATAAATCTAGTCGATGCAATTCGACCAACTTTTATATCTACCCTGGTAGAGCCCGAGAAACGTGCGGTCAAAAGAGATAGGATACGCCCACAATCATAAAATCTGCTTCCTCCGATCACACTGATCCCCCTCAGGTGTATCTGTTCGTCAAGTAAATCATGCTCTCAACCTGTGGATAATTTCAGAAATTCTCCACACGTTAAAATATTAAAATTGGTTATCTGACCTAAAATAGTTATTTTCCTAACAAGTGCGGAAAAGTATAACTTTCCGCAATTGCAGTTGCCCGAACGACGCGAAGCGGAGTTCGGGCACAGTAAATTGATTATATACAGTATTTGCACTCCGGTGTCGGCACTTTGATTTCCGTGGTGCTCAATTCGTTCGTTTTTACAACCTACTAGAAAAGCATAGTGGCCAAATGTAGGATAATTATCTGAGTTACGGATAATTTCAGGAGAGTTGTGATTCTTTTTTAATGTTGTTAGCAGGCGTATATTTAGGATAATTTCGGAATAATTGCATAAAATGTAATAATATATATATTTACGCTTTCCTCATAGCTTTTAGTATTAAATTGTATTTTTTTTTCCTAAAATCAAAGAACCTATATTAAAATTTAGTTGACATTGGCAACACTGCAAATATCACGACAACAAAGCTTTAAATGCTTTTCGGTTTCTGCGCACACATACCAAACGTCGACGAGTCTATTAAAAATTAGAACCGGGGAAAGTCGCTTAGTGCAAATACTGTATATAATCATTTTACTGTGGTTCGGGCATGCAATTAAGTGGGGAAAAGATACTTTACACAAGTGTTAGGTACAACTTTCCGCACTCAAGTGCGTGCGGAAAAGTATACTTTTCCGCACGCTTGTAGAAAAAAATATTTATTTTATTCAAAGAAGGGCCATGTGGGATTCGATCCCCGGACCCACTGCACCACAATGTCCACGCGGCTACCAGAGCTCATGTATACATATGTGTTCAAACTTATTATTTAAGCGAATCACGTTTCACGTGTGGGTAATTTCTAAAATTATCCACATGTTAACGTGTGGCTAGTCACAGTGAACAAAATAAAGTTATGCCTAGGCCTCAACAGTTCGCGCTGTGGACAATTCAATCAAATTCTTCTCTTTCTATGTTTTTACAACGTTGCCGATATATGCCCCTTCGAGTTATTTGATCACGAAGCGAATACGAATTTCGTAGACCCTTCGCGTTGTAGTCATTCGTGTTTAGGCGAATGCGTGACTATACGAGTGAAGTCAACAATTTCAGCAATTCCGTGTATATCTATATATTGACATTTTGCGCAACTTGCAAACTTCATTAGGCGCGAAAATGACGGAAAAGTTATTGCAAAAGGAACAACAAAATTTACCCACTTTTCTAGATGCTTCCTCATGGGAAATCTTTGATAATTTCAAGTTAAGCTTTTTTTACACCTTTGCTACAGCAGATTAAAAGGGTGTCATACCATTTTGCGTTTCCCAATATATATGACGACTACAATTAAAACTTTAATTATTTTATGGATTAGGGTTAACTTGATAAGGAAATAATTGGTTTCATTTGTTAGCTAACGACTCAGACTATGAATAAAAAATGTTAATTTTTTGGACATTTAGTCGGAGCCAGATTTCATAAAATCGGGTTAAAATAATACATTTTTTTTAGATATTTATTTATTTATTTAGCTAAAAAAACTTTCTACAGAAATCATCTGAATAAATTTTTCCTATACACAAATAAAAGAATAAAACTAGATACATATAAATAATCTGAAATAAATATTTATAAACTATAATTTAAAATATATATTATGATTCATAAGTCTTGAAACTAGGTTTCCACTCAATCTTAACAATATAATAAGGTGTCACAATGTTAAAACTTGTCTAAACAACAATAAAACAAAATAATGACAACCATTATAGTTTCATTCTTCTATACGTATTAAAATTTTTAGTTTCAGTTTTTTATCAATTTGTACTAAACATTGGTTACATTTTTGATTTTTAGTAATAAAATGTAGCAGCAAGAATAAAAATAAATTAAATAATCTAAACAAGATCAAGGTAACAATTGTTGGAATTAAAATCTATAAGGTTTTCAGTTTATTATTAATTTGACCATTAGGGGAAACCCAAAATTAGGAGAGACATGAATTAACTAACTGAAGATCTACTCAAATTTAAAGTTTTTTCGAATTGAATAACATGTAGTTTAATTTAGAAGAAAAGTTTCTAAAAAGCAAATTAAAGAATAATAAAATACAAAATCAATAGAAACATTTTTTTTACTATTAAATTAGAATAATTAGATAGATAGAAACTGATCGAAAAATTGTTATTCAAGAAGAATTTGGATTCAGAGTAGGGAGAATGTTATCGAAAAACGACAAGATATAAATGGAAATGATGGGAGACAAAAATATCGAGAAATATATCGACACTGTACAAAAACTAGATAAAAGAAGTATTCTTCAAAATGAATTGACGAAGAAAATAAGATATAATAACTGACTGGAAAACCATTATTTGAATAAAATAAAGAAAATTTTAATCTAACATAATAATGGTCTCCCATGCTTATTTTTATGTACATCTTGGCATTTACTGATTTAAAATTAATGATAAACTGAAATATTAAAACAATTATTATATTAATCTAGCTCTAGATTATTGTTATTAACATAATGCACACCTTACTATAAATTTATGATTTTACTCATTGTCTTTAATATTTTTCAGGAGTATTTCGTACCTAGATCCTAAATATTTCATCATAAACTTGAGTGGATGGAATATTTAAGTCTAAAAGTACTTTTACTAGTAACATTAACATAACAAATTCTGTTAATATTATTGCATTATTAGTAACAATAATTAAATAGGTACTAACAATTTTCTTTATAAGAATTTTGTTTTTATTGATTTTCTTTTTTTTTGATAAAAGATTTGGCTAGCTATATATCATACATCGTGTTCCCAAAATTGTAGGACTTTTATAAAGTGGCAAAAATTCATTCTTACTTCTACAAGAAGTATCACTCTTATATTAAGGATATTATTAAAGAGGCAGGGTTGGCTTTACTTGAATCAATCTGATGTTGGTTAAGTTTAACAAACATCAAATAATTTTCGTAAATTATTGCAAGTATTGAAAGGGTGTTTCGATACTCGAAAGATAAACTCAAAATATTCCTTCAATATTAGTTTCAAACGTTGCATATTGAAGCACGCGTCCAAATTTGCCATAAGAACAAGAGCTTCTATTGATTTTTGAAACGAATATTTTATATTATTTTGCGATTTTTATGCATTTAAATTAGAATATAGTTTAATTTGAAGTGTACTTTTATAACCATAAACGAACTGTTTTGAGTGCATATTATAGACGCAAAACAGAAAAAATTGATTGGAAAAACGTCAGAGCCGGATATTTCATATTTTGTATCCGGATATTTATCATATTTTGTATCCGGTATCCAGATACTTTTTTCGGTATTAGGATACTTTTAAATTATTCGACGAATGAGTCCGGTATTATACCGCACCACACCGTAGAAACATAACTAAAATGTTAGAAGATATAAATTTAAAATTCGACTTAACAGAAAATAAACTTGTGGGAACAATAACAGATAACGGTAAGCACAAAATAGGGGGAAAACGGCATAAAATAATAGTTTAAAAAATGGATTTAAAATAGGGCAAAGAATGGAGGGAGACATTGAGGCGTAAAACAATAGTTGTGGTAAAAAGGTGAAAAAATGAGACAAAAAAACACAAGTTTAAAAAATAGAAAAAAATGGAACATAAAACAATAGTTTTATATACAAAGTGGGAAAAATGTGGAAAAAACAATTGTGAAAAAAGGAGGAAATACTGGGTCAAAAAATAAGTTAAATCCAAGAGGTCATCCATATCTCAAATGTGGACAAATTATTCAGAAGAAATAAAACTCCAAAGACATGTACCACAATATAATTAAAATAAACAAAGGTTTAGTGGCCAACTAGTTTCGGCTTATGAGCCATCCTCAGGCCATATTTAGTAAAAAAACAATTAATTGCAATAAAAACATTTTGTAAACAATTTACATGTTAACGGTGGTGAAGGGAGGGTGGGAAGTAGAGTAGGTACATGAAGAAAAATTATTTTAGGAATGGCTCTTCACCATACTTCTATCCGCACCAACACTTTTTTCCACCACGTTATATCAAACCAAGTGGTGTTTTCCTACCTTTGGGGTTCTCATCAGCAGGAGGAACATTATGTCGTTTCCTCATACATACCATCCTTTGGACATGATATACGCAATTTTACCCTATTCCAAAATAAAAGTTTTAATTTACTATGTTCCAAGAATTTTTGGACTATTACCGGTCTGCAGGACAACAGTCCCAATGTTAATTTACCATTAATTTAAAAAAAAGTTTCGTTCCTAAAATAATTTTTCTTCATGTACCTACTCTACTGCCCACCCTCCCTTCACCCTCATTAACATGTAAATTGTTTACAAAATGTTTTTATTGCAATTAATTGTTTTTTTTACTAAATATGGCCGAAACTAGTTGCCCACTAAACCTTTGTTTATTTTAATTATATTGTGGTACATGTCTTGGAGTTTTATTTCTTCTGAAAAAATAAGTTTTAAGATATTACCGAAGATCAATTTCAAATTTAACATTTAGCTATTGATGAATACAAAATCAACAGAATTCGAAGATGATATAGAACTACACAAACACTTGCCATATGCCACACATACTTTGAATTTATTATAAAAATACTGTTAGATCAATTCCAGTAATACAAACAAGAGAAAAGAATGCATTTATTGGCCTTATAATGCACAAGCGAAATCAATGGCCTGCATATAACGTTTCTTTCGATCGGATTTTAAAAGCGAAAAAAATATTGTCAGACAAATATATTGGGATTTTGAAGCGTCCGACACCCCAAAACATGGCAAAGTTATGACGTCATGAAATTTAGTACCTCGCAGCTGATTTTTGCAGAATCATTTAATGAAAATATTAAAAATTAATTTTTAGCCGTGTCCGACAAATTTTTGGAAGCGTACCTGTTGTTACACGTGCTAAAGTTAAGAGTTTCATGCAAAAGAAAATGCAGAATTTCCCAAATAAAACATTTGTCCGACTCGACATAAAGAACATATATACGAAGTCTTAACGGTTAGGTAATCACAAACTTTTTTAGGCGTGGGCCAGAGGCCTATTAGTAAATATGACCAGTTATGGAACAAATCCAATAAACCAAAAAGCAATGAAATTTTAATTAAAATTTTAGAACATGCACCGAATTCTCCAGGGGTAACCAGATGGAATTCCAACTTAATGCAGTTTAGCAGATTTTGCAAGCATAAGAAAATCTTCCAGTTTTGCTACAAAATTAACATTAGAACCTTTTAAACAAACTGAATTATTGTATCTGAAAGAATATTGCTTAGTCATGGAACCTTTGGCTTTAACGTTAGATTTTTACAAGGTGAAGATAAGGTATCTTTTGGATATTTGTAATAAATATGTAAAACCTATTGCCTAAACAAAACTGAAATATAGAGGAAGGCATTCAGCAAAATGTGCATCAAAAAGTTAAATACTCGTTTTGCTAACATTTTAAATTTGGAATTGGTGGATCCAATTACAGCAGTTCTTCCTAAATTTAAATTACAAGTATACAATTTAGTGAAAAATCCCAGAAAAACTTTAGAATATATTAAAAAATGTATTGTAAGTGTGACGAAAAAAATATAGATGGAATTGGAAGCTTACAATGAATTAATATCTATAATACATTATTAAAACGTTATTCTTTTTAAAAAACCCTTAAGAAGTGGATTATTTAAATTATATTTTGTTAATTAATAATGCGTTTTTAAAAATATATGGAGATTGGCAAATCTAGATTTGTATTTAAAAAATCAAGCTGAGGGTAGCCCTCCGAATACAAAACGTATTAAAATTTAAGTACATAAGCATGATGCTTGTAATCGACATTTCGGCTCGATTGGAAGTGTGTAACTTGCACTTCCAAGCTTTTTATCCACAAGAATTCAAGCGGGGATTAAAATTTGGACGATTTTTGGATTTTAGCGATTCCCAAGCAGACAGTAACAGTACTGCGATATATAACATTACAGTATACCAGCGCCAGTTGCAATAGCAATAAGAAAACTTCAATAATTTAGTTGGAACTGTTAAGAACGAATTTACAAGACTTAAATAAATATCAAATCAAAATACAGGTGTAAATCAAGTACAACACATGTTTACCTTCATCATCACCAGTAAAAACTTTTCTCTTTTTCAACTGTGATTGATACTCTTAAAAGACAAAATTTAAGTGATGAACACTTTGAGGTCTTGGTACTCAAGAACCCAAATTCAAAAGTACTCTTATAAATATTTGGAAAAATCACCAGTGATCCTGTATATTATGTTCATGTTTTAATGTTTACGTTTACAAAATAAAAATATTAAAACAATTTTTTGAGTACTTTTAGTTTCTTGTTTCTATTATATCGCTTTTAATTTTCAATATCTATATACTCAAGGAAATTAACCAAGGCACAAATATCTCTTTGTTTATCTCAACCAAATTTGATGAAATGAAAAACGCTGGCCAAAATTAATGTCGTAACTTAAAATTGGATTTAAAGTAGCACATCATGCAAAAATAAAAGGAAAATACTGGTTTTGTAATGGCTGAAAAACATTTAAGTACTGTTAAACCCAGCGTCAACCAATTGAAAATCTGAGATTTCCGACTTTGCACGATGATGTTATTATTAAGCACGAACCTAATGTCACATTAATACTACTGTCAGAAGTTTGGCATTTCGACATTTTATTTATTATCTGCAAAATTAAAATTAAAGATGGTTAATACCCGGTTTTATAAAGTAGAGTTAAATATCTCGAGTTAACCCGAGAATTAAGACTCGGGTTAAAATGCAAAGATCAGTGTCAGTCGGGTACAACATAACCTTACATTTTTTTAAATTTTCTATAGATTAGTCGTTAGTGACGTGTTCAATAATATCTTCGGTTGACTATTTAGATAAACGGAAAAGCGATATGAATTCTTTATCATTCCAGTAATCTAAAGTCTATTCCAACTCTAAAAACCCTAGGTGCATCGTGTATTTGAATAATATCTTCCTCATCATCTGTTATAGGAAGTTATCAAAAATTTCAAATAAATTTTAGACTTCATCATCTAATTAATTTTTAAATGTTTTGGATAATATATTATATACTTTATTTATTTTTAAATTATCCAATAAAAAACAGTAAAATAATTTTTGACCATAGAAAAAAATTTTTGCATATTTTATTTTGACATAACTTTTCATCGCATCACAATTTAAGCATTTTGCGCATGACAACCGCTAAACTCCGGAGTTAACCCGATCCAAATGGTGGGGCAAGGTTAACTCGTACCCTGATTTATAAAACGCTGTATCACTCACCGGTCACCGAGTTAACTCTTGGGGCAGGGGTAACCCGAGCTTATAAAACCGGGCATAAACGCTTTAACGACAAGTCGAAAGAATTAATTATAAATGTGTTTGCCTTTTTCGAGACTCATGCGGACTTCTGTCAACAACAGGGAAAAAGTTGTATTGAAGTGGCAGCGGCGGCGCTCAAAGTTTCTAGGAGGAGCCTGTACAGGTTGAAAAAATCGCCTGGAAATTGAGACCTCCAATTCACCGAAGCTATGGCGACAAATAATATAGGAAACAAAACTATTCCATAATACATAAAATGTATGCAGAAAAAGAAAAAGTAACCGTGAAAACCATGAAAAAAGATCAATTAATTGCCTTCGATCCGTTATAAACGTACGTCATTTTTAAGAAAATTTACAAATGAGAAAACTTCAATGTATTTTAATACTGTGTATTTAGATGAGACTTGGGTGTATATAAACACTTGACAGGATGGTACATTGGCAACCTGTAGCAAGAAAACGGGCGATGGAAGTCAGTATATTATTGTCCACGCAGGGAATGAAAATGGATTTGTTTCTGACGCAGGATTAATTTTCAAAAATAAAACTAAAAGTGGTGGACAACATGAATGGATATAATTTTGAAAAATGGTTTAAACAACAATTTATTCCAAATTTAAGCGAGCCATCTCTGATTATAATGGACAGTGACATTCGAGATATCAAGAAAAAATACATTGCTAAAGTTGGACCAAAAAAAAAATGATACGAAGGTTAGAAAAAAAGAACTTTCACTATCCGAAAAAAGCTGTGGCAGATGAAATCTGGGATATTGTAAAAGTTAACCTACCGAAAAAAATATATCATCTTGATTTATACGCTAAAGAAAATGGACACAAAGTTTTAAGATTAACGCCCTACCACTGCCAATACAATTCTATAGAAATGGTATGGTCACAGAACAAAAGATTTTATGACAGTAATATTTTAAAAACGTAATCAACTCCTAAAGATGTTATAAATGTGTGGGTCCAAGCAATTAATTCTGTTACAGAAAAACAGAGGAGTTCATATGTCCGTCATACCGAAAAAGTTATTTCGGATGCGTGAGAGTTGAAAAAGAAAACACCAGTGATGAAGAAGAAACATTAGACGAATAATAATAATAATAATAATAATTATAAAATAGTCGTTTCGGACAAATATATGGAAGAAAGCATATTTACTTATTTTTTTTCCTATCAATTTTCATTATTTATGCATTAGGTAAAACGGTAAAACTTAATACTTTTACAAACATATATGAATACCTTTTCCAAATACACGTTCATTTCTCCTTAAAAATTTGGCGGTGGTACGGCTATGTTTACATGCATTCAACTGAATTAAAATTCGACGTACGAAAAGTAACTAAATTTTAGTAAACTTTTGTTTTGTGCCTTGGTGAATTTTCTTTAGTATACATGCCTAGTATTATTACTGGCGTCTACAGACACGAATTCTATTCTGGCTCCCTGGCTTACGCTTGCTCATTCAAGTTTGTAATTGTTTTTATTTTATTTTATTAAAAGAAGTCTTGACTATCTAAATCTTACACGTGTATTAAAAAAGAAAATATAACTTCTACTTATTTCGTAAAATAAAAAATATATATCCTCAGGATTCGAACTTGGAACTTTCATATGTAACGTCTACACTCTACCACTAGACCACACCGTTCACAGTGATGAATAATCAAACTTTCAAGTTAACGTACTAAAAGCTGATTAGGGCGAAACGAATAATGCGCAAGCGTAAGCCAAGGATCCAGAATAGATTTAGTTTCTGTAGACGCAAGTAGTATTATTACTCGTATTCCATCCCATTGTATTAATTAATTATATCTTTTGGCATTAAAAACATTATTTTAAATCACTTTTAAAAGTATCCGGATATTTGTATCCTACACTTTTAGGTCAAAGTATCCGTACTTTTTTAAAAGTATCCGGATACATAGTATTTCACCAAACTCTGAAAAAAATCATTCGTATAAAGAAACAGCCTGTTTTTTAACAAGTGCCCTACCTCTTAAAATGGAAGATTTTCGGATACAACCGAAATGTTTAAAAAAATGGTGTTTCAGTTTGCCCAATTATAAATTACCAATAGTAGAAAATTTTTTCATAAGATTCAATATTCCATGAATATTTTAGACCTTCAGTATATCCTTAAATACAGGGACAGATAAAGGCACAGTAAGTACATCTGATCTTAAATCGGGAGTATTTAGGAATAATATATACATTTTATGCGTCGCTCCGTATACCATCAAACGGGGTGAAACCAATCAGCAGGGGTGAAACCAAACATCACGTATATTTTGGCCAATGTCTTTAGTACTGGTAGTATATAGCAGTATAGATACGTAGGTTGTTTTAGAGGGTTAAAAAAGTGTAGTTTTTTTAAGACCGACCAGAAAATATACACTTTCTGTATAATTTTTCGTACAAAAATAATAGTTTTGCTGATCAAGACCGGAAAATGAACGTCAGGACCGGCAAAAGCTTTTTCCGGTCCCAGCTTTTTCATTTTCCAATCGCTGTTTGATAATATGATTGTGTTAAACTTGTTTCATGAGTTTGCAAATTTGAAAATATGGATTCAGATTTTGAAATATCAGACATATAAAATGAAATTCCAGAAGAAATTTTGGAAGCAGCTTATGATATAAAATAATTAAGTTTACATCAAAGTGTCGGTCTTAAAAAAATATTGGACCTGTCGGACCGAAAATTTATGTTTTGCAGGTCTCTCCAAACTTCCTAGACCTGCAAAACACTACTTTCCGGTCTTGTAACGTAAATAACTATTCTGGAAACTTGTGGAAGCGTTTGGTTGTGCAGTCACAGAAAAGAGATGAGAGAACGTGTAGTAGTAAAAAGTTTTAGTTTTTTATAAAGATCGTGTAATGTTTAGTGGGGAAATGGTAGGGTGAAATCGATCACAAACTAATTGGTCTAAATAAAACTCTCGTTGTCATTAAAGTTTTTTTGTAGGTTTGTTTTGTAACAAATAATTTTTAGTTAGTCCTCCATCCACACTAATCCTTCTCACCCCCTCCCCCTGTCTCAACTTTTGTGGTAAAACCGAGGATGTAAACAATATTTATAATATTTGTTTTAGATTAAAAATGCACAGAAAGCATACAAAAAAAACTGGACCCTACAAGAAAACCAATATATAACCCAGTCTACTTGAGGCGGTCAAACGAGGAATGTCTATGAGAAGAGCGGCAGAAAACTTTGGAGTTCTATATAGAACGGTATATGATAATGTCTGTGAACATACAGATAGAGCCAGTTGGCCTCCCAATTTTTCTATCTGCTATAGAAGAAGGCAAGCTAGCAGATGCTCTCCTTTATGCCAACTGTGAATATATGATGAGCTCATACGATAAATCATAATAGTCCGATTGCTATTATAGCATAAATTATACCTAAAGTTCCAAAAGTTTCTTTTTTTCTTCCTTCTTTTGTCTGACAATATGGGAAATTATTCCAAATCTAGGGAGAATTAAAATATTCAGGATGTCCGAAAAATCAAAATAAATGTTTGTATAAAATGGGTTCGTTCACCCAGAAGGGTCAAAGAAAGAAGTATTTAAGTTACGATCAGTTAATAATATAGTGATAGCTCCAGCTAATACTGGTAAAGATAGTAATAGAAGAATTGCTGTAATTACAACAGCTCATACAAATAAAGGTATGCGGTCTAAGGTTATTCTTCTTGATCGTATATTAATTACGGTAGTAATAAAATTTACTGCACCTAGAATAGATGAGATACCTGCTAAGTAGAGTCTAAAAATTGCTAAATCAACAGAAGATCCTCTATGAGCTAGATTGGATGACAGGGGAGGATAAACTTTATGCCAACTGGGGATTCCCATGTCAAAAGTTACGATGTGAGGTACATTGTACAGTAATACTTAACGAAGACTGGAAGAACCGAGAAACGTTTTAATAATTTTCCAGGAGTCGATAGATTTTTTAAAATTATGGGTAGACACGAGGATTTGACCATAAAGTTAGACTTCAGAGCAGCGGTAACATATAAGGTACTTCAAAAATATTTTAGCGAATTGGCTACTACAATCAATAGAGTTCCTCCCGCAAATATTTTGTGATGATCCGGGCCAAGCTTTGGTGGTTGGCAGAAAATATCAAAAACATACCCATAGTGTGAGTAATACATCTAAATCAAGCGCAAGCGTAATGTTCGCAGTGGCAGAAAATGGAAAATTATTGCCTTCCTATATTGTATACAAAGCCAAACACATGTATGAAGGCTGGACGGAAAACAGCTTCCTAAATGCCCGGTGTAATGGAACCCCAAGCGGCTGGTTTGATGCTCATGTCCATTGCGCTGCCATATTGTAACTCACTGGAAGGAAACAAAATTATGTTCGATGATAATCTCTGCAGCCATTTAACAATCAGCGTTGTCAAATTTGTTCTGCTTTCTCCCAATTCAACAGTTACTGCAGCCTTTGGATGTTTAGTTCCGTCCCTTCAAACATGCATGGAAAAAAAACTTGGAAGATTGAAAACTTAAAAAATATGGGAACCAAAAACCGTTTTTCCGAGACTTGTATACGCAACTATTGATAAAGTTGGTTTAAGAAGTGGGGAAAATACAAAAACAGGCTTTAAGGCATGTGGGATGGTCCCTTTTAATCCAGACCAATCTCTAAAAAATATAAGTCATTATAGATACAAAATGCTGAAAATGAGGTAGAGCAAACATGGAGTGACACAATTGTTTCCGATTTAAGACAATTGCAAGAGCAGTCGAAATATCGATTCTCAATCAACTCGTTAGCGAATGGACACCGTTTTCAAACGTTAATTTCAGCTGGTAGGTAAGAATATCCCGAGTTGAATTCAGTGTTTCTTTCTCTTTTGATAGATCGTCCCAGTTTTTATAAACTTTTTCAATTGTAAAACTACAGACTTATTTGAATAAAAATTGAAATTTGGTAAATATCGAAAAAAGTCCATAATTCGACAAAAAGATATTCAATAAAAGACATTTTCAAAATTGGAAATTTTGGAATCACAAATTTTTTATTCTTCAAAATTGTATAATTTTTATTTGTTTAAATTTTTCATATACTTTTTCAGTTGTGAAAACTCTCAACAGTGAATTATTTGACGAAAATAATAGAAATTTGATAAAAAAATTCGATATTTTATTTTTTATCAAATTAAAATTTTTTCCTCAAACAATTCAACGTTTGAGTTTCCATAATTGAAACAGGATAAAAAAAATGAAAATTATACTATTTGAGATTCAAAATTATTCCCTGAATCTACGGTATTTTTTCGTATTATTATACAACAATTTTTTATTGCTAAAATTAAACAAATTAATGAGACTGATAATAATACTGTTAACTGCCTACGAAAAAAATTAAAAAGAAACATTTATTGAATACCCCAAGGTGCAAGACATATCTGAAGTTAAACCAAATGAGAAAAATTTTTGAAGCCCTCAAGAACAGGGCAATATATTTTTAAAAATCTTTTCGATTATAATCTTGAATAGAACATCTTGATGTTTGTTTGTACTAAGATAACAATTTGTACGGTAATAAACTCAGCATACCTTGACTATCTTCCAAATAGATTTTCATATTTTTATTACTTCCGGTTTCAAAAAGAGCATTCCGACATGAAATTTAACGCTGAATCGATATTTGAAAACAGATTTGAGGTATCTTTAATGGTTCATGAGATAATGCTTGTTTAGAAGTTATCACGTTCCTGCTGACGTAGAGGCGCTTTTTTTGAATTTAAAAACCTAGAAGTTTTTTTAAAACATGGATAAATGATCGATTTCACCCTCGAAATTGCTGAAGCCAAATATAGAGGTGAAATAAAATTGAAGATTGGTTTCGCCCCTTAGTGAAACCGATCAACCTTGAAACAAATATATATAAAAAACTATTGTGGTTATATCGACAATGTCGACATTATAAATGCTCGAAACTTGAAGCTTTGACATATATTTTATTTTTGTAAGAAAACCGAAAAACTCAAAAACACCGAATTTTGACTGGTTTCACCCCGTTTGATTGTATATTAACAATAAATTGGTAAATATTGTCAGGAATTATAAGTATTTATAGAACTATTGCTTTATAAAAATCATTTTCCGATATTGGAAATCAATACAGCTGGAAGAAAAGTTCATATAGGATTCAGACTCCAAACACAATTTTAAATTATCTAATTTTTCTAGGTTCCAAATTAAGTCCAATTCCTGTAAATTTATTACGTTTTATTCAATTAGTATTAAAACTAATTCTCCCAGATCTATTGATTTCCGACAAAAAAAAAACAATATTTTATTCAATTTTACACCATTAGTCGAAACATATCAGATACAACCCTCGCCGGTTTTTTTGATATTTTTGATTTGTTTATCAAAAATACTCTTACTCCTTTTTAAAAGTAGGAGAATTGGTTCTAAAAAATTACATAAATTGGCATAATATTTAAAAATGGATACAAATTTTTTTTTATAAAAAGGCTTTGCCACTTTCAATTATTCATATTTTTCTAATTTATAATAAAAAAGCTCATAATAAAACTGAGTGGCATCGTTTAAGAGTGATTTCATTTTATCAAACAAATTTTAATTTCACAATATCATTTGGAACAACTTAAATTTGCCTATTTTAACTTCTGTATCTGTTGATAATACAGATTCGTATTGTTTCATATGTGAATGACAAGTTTTTTTTTAATAAAATGAAATCAATTTATAATTCTAGATTCATTTTAGAATGGAATATTTAGAAAAAGAACTCGATATTGGCACATTAGTAATTTCCTAACATTGTTTTTTGTCAAATTTTTTTAAATTATTTTTTTATAACAATATGACATCCAAGAAATATCACATTATAAACATAAAAAAAATTACTAACGACATAAGGAGCATTTCAATAACATTTTTCAATGTAAATGACTTCAGTACCAGCCGTTTTTACATAATGAATTCTCATAAGCCACCAAAATATTGAAATCATATTTTGGCTATTCATCAATATTCAGATTTATTCAATATTTCATCTTGGCATTAAATATGTTAAAATTAAAAAGTAGATATTTAAATTATTACATTTAACAGTCCAAAGTCATGTTGGTATAATAAAAGCATTAGATTATATTCTAATTTTTGACATAAAGGTCTGCCCAAATTCAGGTTTTCTTAATATTCATTTTACACTACTAAAATATATTCCAACTTGACTTACTTCGCAGAATTTATAGTCGGAATTCATAATTCTGGCAATATTATAAATATAAGGTCAAATGATTGAATTATATGTAAAAAAAATATTTAAGTCAAAATTTACAGTTAGAAGTCACAAATAAGATACACCAGTCAAAAAGTTGGTAATATTCACATTTCTTCTTGTGGAAATATCATTTTAAGGGGAAATACCACTGTAGAATATCCAAAAAAAATCAGAAATGTTTGGCTTAAAAGGTACTTTGGGGTTTTAAAAATAATGTACCAAAAGTTGGAAGGCGGCAAAAATATCTAAATGTCCAAATTTCAATTCTGTCGCAACGTCTTTCAGGTGTACCCCGAACGTCTTTTGTGCTGTAATTTCAGGAAGAGCTATTGGGAGACAAATACTCGCAATTTGGAGAGAAATACTTCATAAAAATATTTTTTTTAAATAAACGCAATTTTTTATTAATTAGGTTAGATTCGAATAAATTTTTTTTATTTTTATTCTAAATAATCAGAAAAAACATTATCTAACATTAACGACACATGCGCACAATCGTAAGTATTTGTCTCCTAATAGCTCCACCTGTAATTTCTGAGTACGAACCATGTCAAATGTCAAACTTCATGAGTATGACATGCGTATTTTGTGGTGATCGGCCGATACTGATTTTTTTTGTCGAAAAAGATATTTCAGTTGCCGATATAGATATATTATCGGATAGGAGTTAACCTCACCCCCAAAAGGACAACCTTTTGCTGCTAACCCAACTATATTGCTAGTTTCTACCCTAACTAGTCAGCAACGACTAACGATTACCCTTTCACTGCTTTACAGATATGGGATTCTACAACTACATACAACGGACTTACGGTGATACAGCAATAGCGAAACTGTTGGCGAAAACGAAGACCAAACTAGCCAAAGAACGCAACAGAAGACTTTTTCTTCTACAATGCAACATGATAGCGACAGTTAAAAATGGTTCAAATTTAACCGGACCCCCTAAACAAAGTAAAAATCGCCCCCGAAAGAGGTTAATGCGGATGCGCCGTCTCATACCGCCCGTTTTCGAGGATGCTCAACACGATGGTGATCCTGGATCTTCACCCCGAAGCAAACTACCCCCTCAAATGGCAAAAAAACTCTTCTATTATCCGGTACAATTCACACAACCAGGTATCAAAGTGATTTTTGACCGTTTGAGAGGTTAGTTTACTTCGAGGTAAAAATCCAGGGTCACCATATCGTGTTCAGCGTCCTCGAAAACAGAGGGTGACGCATGTTTTGTTGGTATGAGACGGCGTATTCGCGTTGTACCCTTTTCTGGGGCGGTTTTTGTCTTGGGAGGGGGGGGTGCGGTTAACTCGGAGGGTTTAAACCACCGCCATCTTGAGAATTAAGCTTTGAAATTTTGAGATATTGATATGTTTGTCCGACTCACAAAATCTACTACAACGCACGATAAATTTTTAAAAGCTATAAAACCCGTTTACATAGAATTGAGTAAGGACGATCTTCTCACTTGTTGTAAGTAGATAGTCTAGGCCACTACTGGCATCACTATAGGGAATTCAATGTGTTAAGAGAGAGAGGTATGGGAAATTCGAGAGAGAGAGCGCGCGACGTTATTTGACGTTCAGTATTTTGAAGCGTTAAAAAACATTCGGAACGTCACATTTTACGTTTTCAAGGATTTTTTTAGAAATCAAAAAACAGAACGTGAAAAACGTTCGAAACGTCACATTTTACGACGTTTTCAACGTTTTTGAACGTTTGGAATTTTGATTTGAAAAAATACGTCAAACAATGCCATATTTCATCGATTTTGACATGTTATTTTTATATGTTTTCTTATGGGAAATACATGTATTTGATGCAAAAACGTGAAAGGTTTTTACAACAAAAAGTAAACGTTAAAAACGACGTAAAGTGTGACGTTTCGAATGTTTTTTACGTTCAGTTTTTTTTAGCGTTAAAAAACGATCAAAACGTCAAATTTTATGACGTTTTCAACTAGTGGGTGTGACATCATCGCGCTCTCTCTTTATGACACGCTGAATTTCCTATACCTCTCTCTAACGCGTTAAATTCCCTATAGTGATGCCAGTAGTGGCCTAGACTATCTACTGTTATATCGGCGGATATACTCAGAACAGCGAGTCTCAATTAAAATCAATATTTAGTGGAAAATTTGTAGTGGATATTGCCACTAGCGTGTTCAATGACGATTTTCGATAATTTTGCACATAATGGTCACTATGGGCCCCAACAGCTACAATTTTTGCAAGGAGGTGGACACAGAGCGCATCAAGATAGCTGAGAAATCATTAAGTGAAGACGCAAAACAGGTTCTAATCGACTTGAAAGCCCTAAAGAAAGTCCAAACAAGAGGAAAATGTCGATATGGAAGGCCAATTGCATGGGGCTAGCAACGCAGATTAAAGGTATATAAGAATATAATAAGATTTTACAGTACTGAACACTTTAAAATTTTTTTTCGAAACAACTTTTTTTGAGCTGACTGGAAACATAACTCGAATAAATCTTCACCGATCGATTTGAAATTTCCAACATATATTCAAAATTGCTTTCTCCAGCGACGTTCATAGAATTTTTTTAAATTGGATATTTTTTTATATAAACAATTTTGTGACAATTTCTTTCATGAATTTTTTAACTTTTTTTTCAAAAGTGCACCATTTCGCGAAAAACCAATATAACAAAAAAACCTTATGTACGTCTCTTGCCATTGTTGTATAGAATTGAAAAAACTTTTTTTGTTCCAGGTCAAAAATTGCATGAATTAGGTTTCCGGTCGTGAAACCACTTCGAAAAAAAAAAGCACCAGCACCGAACAAATTTTGTTATAAAATTACATGTAAAAATTATTTTTTCTACTTCAAAATTAGTATTATAAATATCACTTTACAGTATTTAGATTCATCTCTTTATTACGCAAAAAAAATCCGAAATATGCCTATTTTTTCATGCTCTACAGTGGTATAATCACTTAAAAGGAAAAACTAAATTTAATTTTTAATTGTAACGTAGCTTTATTACCAACGAATTCATATTTAAGTAAGTTAAGGACTAGTAACTTTTAAATTGTAAGTCTTAATTGAAATTTAGAGTTTAGGGAAGCAAGTTAAATTTTTGATTTGAATTCCTTATTTTGAGTTTTTAATAAGATTTATGGGCCATTTCAGATAATATTTAGACATAATTTTGATTTGTAAATAGAATTGTTTAATAATAAAAAAATTTAGAGCGGGGCACTTCAAATATTTAGAACTGAAATCCAAAATTCTGGGAATATTCTAAATAGCAAGGACTCGTTAGTTTAAAATCAGAATTTTAAAACAAATCACAATTTCGACTTTTAAACAGGAATTTTAGACCATTCCAGATTATATTTAAAACGATCAAGTTGCAAGTCGGAATTAGTCCTAAATATCATATGATACATAATAACGTTTAAATGGAAACTATATACGAAAACATTTAAATATGTATAATTATCGTTTTCAATCGCTTTTAATTGTGATAAAATTTTAAGTTGAAAGTCGCAAGTTTGTAATTCTGAAACAAAATACAGAATTTCAAGTTGCAAGTCGAAATTTAAAGTCGTAAGTAATAAATAGTAATTTTAGATTAAAAAAAAATATTATATCAGTTTTAGAACCAAGACAACATTTCAAGTTGTAAGTCAAAATTTAATACTAATTCTGAGATACAAGTCAAAATGCCAGCTCATAAATAATAGATATAAAAATAATTGTGAGACTTTCATATATTATAAATGATAAATTTAAATCATAATTCGATTAAAAAAAGGAAGCTTTACTAGATTATTATTTCCAAATTTGGGCTTTCCTCTATTCCATTACAATATTCTAGAGATCATTTATAAAAATCAACAAACTATATAATGCATGAGTATCTTAATAATTCATGTGAAAACGCCATTTTTTTAAAATAAAATTGATTGTTAATAGCATTTAGTTTAATCAAAACTCTAAAAAGACATTATTTAGATAAAGTAAAAATATAAATCAGTAAAATATATCTGACTAGTAAATAGTGATGGAAGAATCACTATTTCAAGAAAAAAATGTTTTGGACTAGAATATTGGACTAATAAAATGATTTTTTTAATAACACATTAAATAGTACCATCAGGAATATTCTGAAAATAAATTCTAATCCAAGACAAATTAATGAAACGGTTTTTTCAGAGTTTTGATCAAAATAAACCGAAACACAACCCTAAATGGCACTAATTTATATGAATAAAATACAAAAAATATATATTGCTGTTAATATTGACACAAAAAAGACGAAACTAAATTTAAAAAGAAAGAAAAATTACCTATAGTTATCTTAAATTGTGTTTTTAGAAGGAGGAACACATCTTTGTTTTCTTGGCAGTTTAGATCAAGACACGATCAATGATATGATTCTAAATTTCAGACTATATTGCCTTATTTTTTAAGACACCCTTTGCAATTACCCCATTCAATTTTTTCTTATCAATGTTGGAATTTGTACAATTTGAAAATTATTGCTAACTTATAAACCATAATTATAAGGTCAGTTAAATGTGAAAAAAGTTGCACCACATTTAGATCAATCTAATTCATAATTTATTCAAATCAATGTTATAAATATAAACTGAGAATGGTCCTACAAAAACCAAAATGACAAGATATTGTTTTAAATAATGGAAAAAAATAAAATTTGTAAGTACTTTTTACCCATTTAACCAATCAATTATTTGTTTAGATGTTAGCACTTCATTAAAAAAGTGGTCACCCCTTATATAGGGTAAGTTTCTTCGTTTTCAGTCAGACAGGAAATTGAAACATTTCATAACAGAAAAACGACAAATCAGACTTTAAAGAGGAAAAGAAAACATGGGAAATTAATAATAAAAATAATTAAAACAAAAATTATTTCTATATAAACTCTTGTCAGATATTTGTATTTAGATTTATAGATAAATTGCAATGGATGCGTTCATGGGTACAATTTCAGGATCGCTCCGAAAGGGGCGCTGCCTGATTGATCTCAATCATAGCCACCTATAGTTCCAAGCAATGAAGTAAGAGACTTGGCAACGTGGCAGGTAGTCCTATTTTAGATTTCAGACCGCCATCAACACTGTTATTTCTTGTTAAAATCAAAGGAAACTGAATAGTAAACTTAAAGGTAAGTTTTAAGGTTAAAATGTGCGGTTATGTTTTTGTTTGAAAAATAGTTATACTTAGTTAATTACTTATTTAAATCAATTTTCATCATTGAGTAGTTACAAACGTGATTAACTGCATATACATTAGCTAATATTTATATAACTTTGTTGTAGATGCCACGAGATTGTTCTGTAGCAGGCTATAAGAGCAACTATGCTAGTGTTACAAAACTGGAAGGCTCTCATAGCACATTCAAATTTCCAAGAGACCCAGATTTGGAAAATGTGTGGTTAAAGGATATCCTTCAAGTGCTGCCTAGCGGTATCACATACCGCTACTAACAGTTCGTATTCGATTACTTCAAAAATCTGTCGCCTGAAGCCGTGGCAGTCTATATACCTCTCGGGCATATTGATGTATACCCTCAGTATAAATTTCGTTGCGATCGATGGTGTACGTTTGAGTTTTGAGCATTAGATTGACAATAACGGTACGTGGTACCGGACGGTAGCGTTTACGTATTGGAAAATAAAATTGTATCATTACTTTTTTGTGAAGTTTTCTCCTAGAATAAATATGTCTGGAAATCCAGGCCCTTCTAGAATGTATCCAGACGATCCAGGATTTGAAGAATGGTGTACAGATTTGTTAGAAGACGAAGATTGTGTGATTAGTGATTAAGATGAAGATCCGGATTTCATAATAGATAGTGAACATGATAGTGATTCAGAAATGTCTGCAGGTGAGGAAGGCGATGAAAATTTGGATACAGATCCAGGTGGAGCACAAACACAGGAAAATTTCTACTACGGACGCCAGAAATTACAAAAAGATAAAACAAAATGGTAAGAACAATATTTCAGCGTGCAATTTGGAAAATTTATTATTTTTTTTGTTATAGGTCAAAAGAAACACCGCCACTAAATATAAGGACTAGAAAACATAATATTGTTATGAGTGTGCCTGGTGTACGAGGACCGGCAAGAAATTTGGGAGATGCCTCTAGTACAGAAGAACTATGAAACTTATTGTTTACTCAAGAGATGTTAGAAGAAATTATACGGCGCACTGTAAAGAAAAATATAAAAACAAAACACACTACAGTTTAAGCGACATTGATTTGTTAGAATTCAAGGCATTTTTGGGACTGCTCATATATACGAGGTTTTCAAATCAGGGAACGAAAGTGTTCATAGTTTATTTGAGACAGATGAAACTGAAAGAGACGTGTTCAGATGTGTTATGTCAAAAAGAAGGTTTTTAAAGTTACTTTCGGCTTTAAGATTCGATAATTTTCTGGATAGTGGAGGGGAGAGACAGGAAGAAGACCCTGCTGCAATCATTAGTCATCTATTTAACAGGTTCATTGAAAATTCGCAGAATAATTTTTCTCTTGGTGCTTATGTCTGTGTAGATGAATCCTTAGTGGCTTTTCGAGGACGATGTAAAATTAAAATGTACTTACCAAAAAAACCAGCGAAATATGGTTTAAAGATAATGTGTCTTACAGACGCAAGAAACAATTAGCTGTACAATGCATATGTTTACTCCGGCAAAGGCAGTGATGGAAAAACTTTATCAGCACAAGAGCAACAGTTTAAAATTCCCACCCAATCGGTAAAACCGATCGAAAAAACCAATCGAAATGTTACGGCTGACAATTGGTTCGGAAGCCTCGAGCTCGTACTTAAACTACAAAAAAGGGGTCTCACATTTTTGGGAACTCTCAGAAAAAATAAGCCGGAAGTCCCTCAATGTTTTTTACCCAACAAAAACAAGGAATTAAAAAGTAGCCTTTATGGTTTTCATCAAAAAAATGTCACACTTCTATCCTATGCTATTAAATAAAAATAAAGGAGTAGTGCTGATATCTCTCTGATCACTCCGAGGAAAATGATCCAGAAACTGAAAACCAAAAGATTATCGCAGACTATAATCTAACTAAAGGTGGGGTGGATAGCTTGGACAGAAAATGCGCCATCTATTCACCCTCCTGAAGAACTCGCAGATGGCCCATGGCTATATTTCTAACGACGGTAAATTTTTCTTCAGTCAATGCATATATTTTACATCAAAGTCAAAGAAAACCACAAAATCTTCACCGTATAGACTTCCTAAAAAAATTGGCAAAGTCTTACAGCTCCATGTATTCAAAAAAGATTCCATACACAAAATTTGTCTACAGAAGTTAGAAGTAGGATTGCTGCTATTTTACAAATAAGTAACTCAAATCAAGAACATCAAATTCACAATGATGAAAGACTGTTGTTAAAAAAAACATGCTATTTATGTTCGTACCGATTGAAACGAAAAACATTTTATATGTGTAGAGAATGTGAAAAGCCAATTTGTTTAGAACATGCCAGGAAAATGTGTTCTACGTGTGTTGAAAAACGCAAGCAATAGTATTAACTTTTATTTCGATTTAATGGTTGTTTTTTTAGTTAATTTAGTTTAGGTTTTTGACTCGAAACATGTTTAGATGAATAATAAAACTTAAAAAAAAACAATTTTATGTATTTTTGAGTCTTTAACTTTGTATAATAAACAACAAGTTACATAGCGGTATCCGATACCGGCAGGTAGTGTAAGTGTTACAATTTTCCAAGGTAGCACTTGAGGGTTAATAACATTTTTTTCTGATTCGTTCGATTACATTATTGTAAAAACCAGTAATTATTATTAATAAAAAGATATGTTCTAATAAAATTTTAAACAAATTCAAACTTATTTTTATTACTAATAATAAATATTCCTTTAACACTTTAAATATATAGACGCTGGAAAACAATTTCTTGTACCTATCTAAATAAACGCATTGAACATTGTTAGAAACCGGACTACCTTCGACAGTTAATACAGTGTTGCATTTCTTACTTCACGGCTTGGAACTATGGGCGACTGTGATCTCAGGTTTGTGACATGAACAGGAATGACATTTAACTTTTTATTGTGATCATGTACGGTTGACGTTTTAAATTGTTTATTTACTTTGTGTTTTTTACGTATTGGAAGATTATAACTTTTATTGTTTTTGATATCTAAATAAAAAACAGGTAACAGGCACTCTATTTAATGTTTTATTTTTTTTAATTACTGTGTTGTAATTATTATATAACTTTTTTATTTTAGTGCTTCTCTAATGGCTGTGGACTTGACGAAATACGTCTGGCCATTATTGTTGAATTGGGAGACGTTGATTTCAATTAGAAAATATTAAATGAGTTAGTATTAGATCTTGCAAAACCTTTACCTTTTAATATGTTGGAAGGTCAACCGCGAGGAAGGAGACCTATAAACGCTAATTTCTTTGAAGAACATTTTAGAGTTAGTTGCGGAGCATTTCAGGTACGTTATAGAATAAATTTCATCTTAAACAATATTATTTCATTCCACGATCTATGCGTGTGGATATAACTGATCAGTGATCAATAGCGGAAGTAAAATGTGCTACTTTTAATGGCGGGATCGATCAGGTAGCATATAGCACCGATGAACGCACCCAATTTTGTCTTTACTTGACTCAATTGACAAATATAAAAATGGTAAACATATTTTTTTATAACTTAATCCAACACTGAATTTTATATTTATAATAAATAATAATTTCAACTATCCAAGTATATGGACAGTTTTTTTGTGGCAGATGCAATTATAGTAGTCAATAAAAAATAGTTTAGTCTGAAATATTTCGATAAATCAGTGCACTTTCTCTATTGAGATCAGTATATAATAAAATGTATTTTTATTGCACTAAAAAAACGATCATTTGTGTCTTTTTTTGTACTGTAGATAAATATGTGTAGTGGATACTTAATATTTAAATCGGAAAATATATAATTTATGACATTTTAAATAAAATATAAATGACTTAATCCTAAAAAGAGAAGAATAATTTTTAAATCCTAATTGATTGGAAAGAGATATTTTGGAATTGAGTATATAATAAATATACTTTTCCAATAAATATCGTCTTTTTACTTAATAAAAAGATCAAAAAGCCTAACCTAACCCACTTAATCGAAAACCTAATAAAATATCTCTTTCTCTGGACAAAAAAAATCTGTGTACATTTGTTACAAATATAACAACGAAAAAATCTACATACCAATAAATTACAAACATTACATTAAAAAAGAAAAACAACCTAAAACCGACATGACATAGATGGAGGTTCCATTAGTTGACCATCGTTTCTGGAATTCGGCTATTTATCTCCTCCAAGCACACTTGATCCTTATTAAGAGGCAATGGAAGGCTGTAAATTAAAAAAATATCCTAAAGCATCACATTTCACTTTAGAAGTACATGGATTCTCGTCGACCTGACCACTGATAGCTGAGGAAAATGCTACAATTTTTTTGAAAATGTGTGCAACATTTGGGCTTGTTAAAAAAATTTCCTACGGAGTAATTTAATTATAAATTATAACTTACCACTGCGTCTTAAATAAGGCGTTTTCGACGGGTGGCGGGCCCTGATTGGACGATTCGTCGTACCCGGAATCGGAACTGCTGTCGCTATACAGCTTCGATGCGGTGTTGTCGCATTGTTCAGCTTCCGATTTGCTGATGACGTTAGGACGAAGTTTGCACCCCGCTAAGCGATTGCGACAAGGTTTCATAAAACGGGGATCAATCATGATTTCGTTGTAGAGACCCTTGAAGACCGTTCCACAACATACAGTTGTTCTGAAAATAAATTATATATGTCATTATAATATGTCAATTTACCACTATTATCCTTCGTTGTACTTAACCGGTTAAGCCCCTGTATATAAAAAAAATTCTGATTGGATGGCCTGGTATATCTTTGTGATGTTAACTGTTCAGAGAAATAAAAATACGCAAGGGTTACCTGTACATAAAAATAAAACGTAAATTTTTCGTTATTTTTGATTGTTTGAATTGAGGTATACGTGAATCCCTGGAAAGTACTGAAAACATCGAGGTATAAGCCGAGGCACAGAAGCCGTCAGTACAGTATTTCTTACAGTGTTGATATAGTAATATCGAAACATATTAGTGACTTATTGTATTATTTTTTTGATTTTGGTGTATTTAAAATAAATTATGGAGAATCCTAATTTTAATAAAGTTTACATATTTTTACAATTTTGTTTTATTCCAGTGTTAACTTGGTCAATCAAAAACATAATAACACGTTACAAAAAGGTATTTGTTTGAATTTATTAATTATTTAACAAACGTTCTAAATTGGATACCTTTTAAATCCGTCACAACTCCTGCCAATGGCTATGACGTCATTTTACGCAGTCTAACTACATTTGATTACAAGTGTTGTCATTTTTATTTGTCACTAAAATGACATATATATATATATAAAGAACAAAGTTGTGTCACTGGATATCAAAAAGCATGTTCGCAAAATTTACCAAAGGATGGTTTTCTACTTGCTGATGGATTATTTGTTAAAGATTGGAGGCCAAACTGTTATTTCATAAATAACATAAAAATTTTGACAACAACCGTTATTGCAATGAATTACCGCTAGATGGTGACAGATTCTAGCGTAAAATGAGTAGTTATTTTAACATTTCTTATAAATAAAATAGTAAACTAAATGAGTTTTAACATGTTCTTTCGCTACTTGCAGATAATAAACTGTATCCAAAAAATCATGCAAGATCCCTATTACTAGTCAGCCTGACATCTGCCATTTGAAAAAAAAAAGAAATATTGGACAGAGTATACAGATGAGATAATTCAGTACATAATAGAACAAATTAACCTGTATGCTCCCAAAATAGACCTCGACAATGTTCCCAACTACTTCTGAAGAGATGGAGAAGTTTTTGGATATTTTGGTCTGGAATGGACTTTTCAAACTACTACAACTTAGAAACTACTGTAACAAATTAATTTCTGTACAAAAACAATTTGGGTCAAATGATGACTAGGAACCAATTTGAACAGTTGTTGAAAATATGGCATGTCGCCGACAATGAAGAGATGGCTCTCGCGAATGTTCGATTACGTAAAGCATCTCCATTAATTTCAAAACTTAACAAAGGATTCTAAGCAGTAGTAAACCCCTTGAACTAACTTATACATAGAATTCCTTTACGTGTCCGACTGCTTTTCAGATAATTCATTAAGAACAAGAAGCACAAATTTGGTATAAAGCTGTAGAAACTGTGTACAGAAAAGGGTTATACTTATACGAGTCTATTGCAGAACAGATGCTTCACATAAAGGTTGAATATCTCAAAAAGTAGTGTTAAAGAGATGATGGACAATCTATTAGATTGTGGCCACACGTTAGTTACAGACAACTATAATACAAGTGTACCTTTAGTAAAGGAATTTGACACATCTGATTAGTATCCTTTGTTCACACCATAAATTTCTTCCTATACTCATTTTCCTTAAAAACTGACAGTACTGGAATATTAGGAATGTATAACAGAGTTGCCATATTTGGAAGAAAAATTTTTTTCATCAAACAAATTATGCAAATAAATGTTTAAAATACATAATTATCTTAACATTATAATATAACATATTTAAGATCATAAGTCTAAGAGCTAATTTACAATACCTTAATTTTAGGGACCTTATTTAAATGTTTTTTTATAAAGACTTCAACATGAAACTTTCATATATACCTAATTTATTTCACATCGGCAACATTGCTCGGTCACTAACAAGTTTTCCAAGGCATTGACACGTATTTTAAAATTTATTTTCTGTCGCATTATTTTGCCATGCAATACAACACTCACGCTTGAAATCTGCTTCATAGGGAATAGCCAACGTCACTTATATTTTAAGTGTTCAGTGAGTGAGTTGGGAGTATCTTTAGGTTCACGTGCGGGTATATTGGGAGAACTCTAATACGTGGTAAATTACTTTATGTATTGTTTTTAATAAAAAAAAAGAAAAAAACGGGGACGGGAAATAATAATGTTAAAAGATTTCGTTAAGGTCTACTCAAACCAATGCGGGACTGCGTGAACGGGAGAGGAATTCGCACAGGACATAATTACACTGCGGGAAATACAAGCATACACACTACATACCGATGCGATGCCGGCCCAACAAAACGCAGCCGTGCTGCGAAATTATTTCGGTTCGCAGCGTGCACTATTTTCCTGCAGTTCGCTCTTGACGCAGGTCATTTCTGTTTTGTTTGTGTTTATAGACATGCGTACGAGATATCACAGAGAAAGAATTATAGAAATTGTACAAAAGTATCCTATTTTATATGATCTTCCTCATCCAGAATATAAAAACATAAGGAAGAAAGACAAAGTATTGGATGAAATAGGATTTGAACTTAATTTTCTCATCATGTTCTGCTGCTAGCAACAAAAAAACTTCCTCCTCATCTGATGAACTATCGTATATAGTATTTTTAAATAAAAAATAACTAAAATCACGCTCATTCGGCTCATTTTTGACGCACCAGTGTGAATGCACAAGATTATCCCGCTTCCCGCACTATCCAAACGCTTCCGCTCCCGTTGCCGCAGTCCCGCATTGGTTTGAGTAGACGTTAAAGGTCTAAGCAGTCCCGCATTGGTTTGAGTAGACCTTAACTGCTGGAACGGGAGCGGTGGCGGGAAAGGTTTGGAAAGTGCGGGAAACGGGATGATAATCTTGTGTATTCACACTAGTGCGTCAAAAGTGAGCCGAATGAACGTAATTTCAGTTATTTTTTATTTAAAAACATGTACGATAGTTCATCAGATGGAGGAAGTTTTTTTGTTGCTAGCAGCAGAACTTGATGAGAAAATTAAGTTCAAATCCTATTTCATCTCATACTTTGTCTTTCTTCCTTATATTTTTATATTCTGCATGAGAAAGATCATATAAAATAGGATACATTTGTACAATTTCTATAATTCTTTCTAATCGGTATGTATGCTTGTATTTCCCGCAGTGTAATTATGTCCCGTGCGAATTACGCTCCCGCAGTCCCGCATTGGTTTGAGTAGACCTAAGCGATTCGATAAACAATTCCTTTTTTTTCGTAAATAAAATAAATAAATAAAATCAGTGCTTAGTTACAGAGAGATACGGAATTGCCAAGTTTTAAATCAACATGTACACTGCATCAAATGACTTTTCGTTACTGTAGAAGGAATCGTAGTAGTGTCATAGTGGAAAAATAGGAAATCGTTGAAATGATTTAAAGGAAATTCGTAGATGTAATGAGGGGAAAAATCATTAGTTGGACGATACTTGGGTTAATGATAGGTATATTATTGTTACAAAATTTTGGCACGATTTAGAAATTAAAAATCTGGCACAGTTGACTACTTTGTAGACAGACTGATAAAAACCTCATTGCGAATTCAAACAGGGCCCTAGGGAGTAGGTCCTCAGGAGCGTAAATAACACAATATCCGAACTAAAACACTTTTGTCAACACAATATTGTCAACCCCCTCTCAAAGTCACAGGGCCGGCCTGACACAATATATCAAATACTTCGATCAGCTTAGTAGTTTTCGAGATATTCAGATGGGAGTAAAATCACAAAAGCGAGCGTGGCAAGTTTACTATGGGATCTATAGCGAATGATTACTTAATCTTATACATTTTTTGAGTGCTTTAGGTACCATTATGGTCAGATTTAAAATAAAGAGGAATCCTGTTTTATACTGAATTGATAAACCATGGTACGCTAACGCCACGGAGGATTTTTACTTTATTAAAGCAGGTTGAGTCAGATCGTAATAAGAATCTACCTCATTACGCTGGGCCATTACCTACGGAGCACCCGATAGCTATAATAAAATATTGTGTTGATATGTATTTGTACTGGCGAACCAACCCTTAACAAAATGGTAACACGCCGCGGTAATATCTCAAACAATTACTGAGCTCATTTCAATTAAACAATTTGAAAATAGTTTTTGTATTAAATTAAAATATATTTTATCGTAAACCTAGGTAAAATATTAAAATTGCCCCGCCACTAGAAAAATTTCCTCTTTCCCATTAACCGCCGAAAATCTCTACTACTTTGGAGCAATGACAGATGTCAAACTTTCCTTAAGACACTCCATTTCTGTCAGTTTTTAATGAAAATGAGTATGGAGTACTTACTAGAAAACTGAAAAAAATATATTTTCGCCAGGAAAGTAATAACGGTATAGTCCTTACAAAATGGAAAGAGAAATGCTTTCCAAAAAATATACTGATGAGCTAAGAGGTTGAAAAGAGATATAAAAAAACCCATAAGCCTTCAATCATAGCAGATTATAACGATTGTAAAGGCTAGATAGACCTGTCTGATCAGCTACAATCGTACCATCATTGTCTTTGCCGTACAACGAAATGATACCATAAATTAGTCATAGCGCTAATAAATTCCTAATACTGCTTTTAAAGAACAGTTGGCACTAAGGCTATTGAAACGACATTGGAGCTTAACGTGCTAATAAGGTTATCACTGAAGTGTTATTTGCTTTGAAGGTTAGTATTATGCTAATTAAAAAACAATTCTATAAATCACTTACTTTGTCCAATAGTCGAGGTCAACAAAATCACTAACTCTTAAAATATGATCTCGACGTTTCGCCAAACTCTTATACCTTCTACTCTTTTCTACCACTTCTTCAGAATCGCTGATACCCGGACTGGCCGTCCTACTCGATTCCGTGCTCGGATTGTCTTCACACAGAAAATCGACTTCCTGAAGATCCTGATCTTCAATACCTAAAATAAATTTATAATAAATGTTTTATTGCTATCAAGTGTTGTATTACTCACCTTCACTTTTATCGGAAAGGACGGGGCTATCTTCACGATCAAATTGCTTTTTCATCAGTTTGAGCTTTTCAGACTTATCCTCCATTAATTTGCGATTTTTAACTTTAAATTTGGTCATTGATTTAATTCCAGGGCCGGCTCTGGCATCTACTACGTGTTGCCAATTTCTATCTGATCCCGCCGGTAGTTTTTTCCATCTTTTAACGAGCAAAACACAAGCATTGCATATTTCACCTTGTCTAGGAGTCGATAGTTTAAAACACTCTAGAAAATCTTCTTCATATTTTTTACTATCGGTAAAACGAGAACTAAAAATAATAAGAAAAAAAATAGTAATACAAATAATAAATGGTTAATATTCAAATGAATAAAATTGAATCAAATTACTAATTTACCTGCTTGATTTTGCTTTACAAATACAACATCCTGTAGTAGATCTATATACTTTTGGTCGATGGAAGGAAAACATGACTTACAGTAAAATTCTGAAAAAACAAAACAAATGTTAATGAAGCTGAAATCAACGTTATTAGACAATATAAAAAATTTTATTATAATTAATTCATTTATTTAGCATTAAAAGTTAATACAAAGTATGTAACTGTTTAAACTAATTTTTAAACTCCACTTTTAATAATATAAAACTTCTTCTATGTGTAGGAAGATATCATATTTGGTTTTAGGAACGCTAGGTTAGGTTAGGTTAAAAGTTAATACAAAGTATGTAATACAAAGTATGTAACTGTTTAAACTAATTTTTAAACTCCACTTTTAATAATATAAAACTTCTTCTATGTGTAGGAAGATATTATGTTTGGTTTTAGGAACGCTAGATATGAAAGTATTAAAGGGTGTTACAAACTTCTGAGGGAAAAACAGATTCCTCCCATGAAGTAAGAGGTTGGTATTACTAAGAAACCGCAAGATCTTTCATCAAAACTACTTGAATTAAATAACCACTAACTAGTTATACAAGTAACAAATTATCTCTAAGTTGTTAGTGTGAATTGTTTTTATATAAGTTGTTAAACAGACTAATTGACAGTGAATTGCTTGAGATTGGACAATGGGCTTTAGAAAAACATTTTTTTGAGTTCCAAATAAAGCTGAATTAAAATATTGAAAATTGAAAGTGTGGTGAAAATAATAAGTTACATAACATCAATAAGATTGCTTTATCCATTGCAATATTGTATGATAAATAGGTTATTATGGTATTACTCAATTAATACAAGATTATATTGTTATCGACTTAACAATATGGCACTGTCTGCGCTTTTCACTGGTATACCTATTTTGAAATATTCACAAACTCTGAATCCGAAGGAGTTAAGTATTGGAATCTATAATTCTGTGTGAGTAACATATTTCAAATCTGATTTCAGATACCAATAAAGTATTTTCAGTTTTGATGTTGACCGAACCGTGACAAAGCCGGCAAAAGTTAAAAATACTGTAAAACCATATAATTTAAACAGTAATAGATATTGAAATGGGATCACAACTAATAAGCAACTATTAATTATTAAATTATAAAAATATTGCTTCACTGATAGACAGGTAGGCATACAGATTCCAAAACAAGAGTTTGCGCGGTACATTCTAGAATAGCATTCCCAGATGTTTTAAAATTAACAAAGCATTATCTAGAAATGGCCTTAAATTTTATCTGGACACTCCCCGAACTAACATTCTTTCCAATTCACCATATGTAACAACTATGAACTAACAAGGGACCAGCTCGATTTGTTTAACTGCACTGTGAGCAGTATTAAATCTTACTACCTTAAATAGTTTTTTATGTTATGCTTTCTTAATATTTTTCTTTTTGTTTTTGGCATAAATTTTGTTAAGGTCTGTTAGGTTACATTTTATTAGAGTTACTTTTTTTATACAATTCATGTATTCTTACTCTGTAATTGGATTTTTAATCTGTAGAGTATAGCACCAAATAAATTAATAAATAAATTATTGGCAGTAACCACAATAATTTTATTTTTAGTAATAAAGTTAAATCCAGATTATTCTTAGCCAGTACAAAGTTTAGCTGAGAGACATTTAATGTATAACAAAATCATTAGAAAGTACAATACCAGAACAAAGTACTTAAATTGAAGAAATGTCTAAAAAAATATCTACTTTATCAAGGATAGTATTAGCTTTTCCTAGGGTTTGTTAATGAGTTTTATAAATTATAATTTCATGATAAACACAACATTAAATAGTTTGTACATTTTAAAAAGTGTCAATAAGGTCAATAAATTTGAAAACTAAATTCTTTTTGATAGCATCGGACATGCATGTTTTCTACATAAGTTTTAAACTCAGTATCCCAAGTAACTGAAACAAAATGTATTTAGAAATCTATAAACTAACATAAAAGTACAATGAGACATTCCTTAATGCAACAAGGTGTCTCCCTTGACTCTTCACTATTGTAGGACAGTTGATACGTATGTTTAGTTCTGACACCATAGACCATTTTTCCAAATGAAGGATTTAAACCAAACAAATGGAAATCTCAATTTGTTATATTCCATCATAAAATTAAAAACAACTCACTAAAGATAATTCTAAAACACCAGGTAAATCGTTCACAACATATCTAGGAAATACAACATACAACAAAATTATTAGTACAGTAACATTGAATGAAGATATTCACAATATAACAGTCAACAAATATTAGACAGGACATTTTTTACTAAAGAGCAGCACATTATTACAACTCTACATGTACAAAAGAGAAAACGTTTCAAAATGATGTCAATGCCCACTAAGAAGACAATCTGGGAAAAATACAATATAAATTGTTTTTGTCAAACTGTAGTTTTTAAACAAAACCTGTTATTATGTAAGAAAAACAATAAAATGTATAGTAATATGAAAATAGTATTGTAGAAAGAATGTTGATCAATAGCCTTTTGGAAATCAGTAAAAATATTTCTTTCCCTATACGGAGTCATATCAAAACTCAAAGTCAGTAGATGTTTCTAATATTAGTTTCACAAATATTGCATTTTAAAAAATTATGATCACATATGACATTTACAAAGTATATATGAAAGGGAGATTAATTTTCGTAAGGAAAAATATAAAAAACAATTGAGCTAAAATTATAAAACTTTGTTTGGCTAAAAAATAGGAGTCTTGTTAGCTGCATTCAAACCGAATTGATAAACAAAATAATTATATATTGTTGAATTAAAAAATATATAAAACATTTGTTACTCTATTATCTCAAAAGAAGTATTTGGTGCTACAAAAAATGGCAAGTAATTCAGAATTCCATGTTGTAAACAATACGTCATGATCGCCTTGTCCTACTTAAGTTTAAGCCAGTTTTAACTTAAGTGCACATACCTACTACTTATCTTTAAAAGAAAAAAAAACCACAAATGGCGCGAAATAGAAATAGTCTTAAAAGGCCAATAACCCACTCCAGATCGATGACAGCGCAACCCCCATTTTCAAGGTTTATCCCGCCTTGGTTGAGTTTTTAAAACTTAACGCCATGTTGAAAAACTATGTAAAAAATATAAACAATTCTGAACACCTCTAATTTAATTTATTTGCAGATAAGACTTATTGATAAGAAGACCAAATGTTGAAATAAAATTTATATAAACAAATGTTGCCATTTTAAGTTTGTACTTATATTTTTCTTCAACAGGTTGGGCTTGTAATTTCTTTTAATTGATCAAACATGCATAAGATAATCCACCATTCATTAAAGTAAAATTTCTTAAAATTAAATAAAATCGATCAATAATTATTACTTAACCAAATTCTAAAGCATGATTTAAAAATTTTCAATAATTCGATCCACGCCGTCCTTGTACAATTTCATTCCTAAGAATAAAGAGTTTTCCTTTTAATAGGTAACTAATATTACCTTATCAAAACAAATTAAGAAAAAAATAAACTTATTATCGATACATAACTAGGTATATTTTGAAAAATTATAACTTTCTATTAAGTAACAAAAATGTGTTGTCTACGTACAACCAGCCATTATTGTTGTTTTATTCATGAAATGAATAAAAATGTTTATACAAATATTGAATATCCTACCTTAAAGATGCTAAAAACCAATTTTTCAAGTTAAATTACTAACTACGAAAAATATAATCGAATATTATAGAAAGCGTTTTACCGGTTATGGTACTACAATAAAAATGGAGTTTCATGACGCCGATGAAATCAAACTTGTTATAAATTAAATAAAGCCAAACTGTTGATGACAACCTTACCTTATGAATTCAATAAGAAAGTTGCACTATGAGACACTGAATTTAGCAAAACGTTTTGTTATTGGAATCAAAAATATTTGCAAAATTCACAAAAATAATAGACACACCAACACAACAGATGACGGCTAAAATTTTTGATATCGATTGCGCACGTTTCCACGCAATAACATTGCGCATGTTAGACGCCAAATGGCAGTTTACACTTTATGTTGGCACATACGATACCAACATAATATAAATATAGATGCGTTTCATTGAATCTCTTTAATTTTTTAGTTCAATTATGTTTATCTATTCTGAAAATTCTCGTTTGCGTTTCACTCAAATCGGCGATGCAACGCGACACTACGCTACAAATTGTCGCCAGAAAAATATTTTATTGTTTTAAATTCTCCTTCTTGCAATTTTGGTCTAATGGTGCTATTCTGCGGGTCGTTACAGATTCTGTAGACTCTGTAACTTCCTATTTTTACAGAATGTAAAAAGAATGCTATTCTGCGGATTAATTTTCTTTACATTTTTATGTAAGAATTCTACACTTTATGTATCTTTTACTGTCAAAATTTTGACTCTGTTAAAGCTTACATTTTCTGTAACTTTGCATGCTTTATTTATTAAAAATAATGGATTTACAACGTCACTTACAGATTGTGGCTTTGATTTTGTTAGAAGAAGCTGATGCCGATAGGTATATACAAAAATACTTGATTTAACATAATAATGGTAACAATAACTAATAATGTTTCAGAAATTACATAAGAATTGAGAAAAGGATGATCAGGGATGCTTTCGCGTTTATGAGCATGGCTACCAACGTTACGACAGTTTGCAGTGTGTCCGATCTGTGAATTGCAAATGAGAATCGATCTTTAATTTACATGAAGAAAATATATCGATAAATCAAGTAAATCTAAATTTACATCTAATTTAGAGTTCTTGATATAATTTATATCAAACTTATATCAACATCATAATTTTAAAACTACAACCGTGTGTATCTCTTTAGATTCAACAAATTTCAAAAAAATTCCAATTTTTTGAAAACGGAGTCTGGTTAGACATACTATAACTCTTCTAGCGTCGAAAATAAAATCCGATTTTTATACAAACAGTAGTTTATTTCCGAACTAATGCTTTTTAATTTTAGTAATGCCACAAGCCATAGTATACTCCAAAAATGGGCTAGCGCCGGCTCTGTGTAGTCGTCACTGTCACGTGTTTGACATTTGTGGCTATTGGGAGCCAAATATTCCACATAGTGCACATACGCAGGGTTGCCAGGTGGAAAAAATTTTCAATACCACAAACTGGATGAAAATGTATTAAATTTTGCCTCACCGTACCACTTTTAGTTCTTTTTTTGCTGAATGGGTGGGTTCGCAGCAAAAGTCAAATAACCTGACAGAGAACAGAGAACTTTCTGGATCAACTGCTAGAGGGTCGCGTGGTGCTTGTTTTCATTCGTCTTCACCATAGAGAAACTAAAAGTGGAGCGAAACTTCTAGTACAAATTTTTGAAAGCATGATTCTCCTTCGTTCTATAGTCATCCGCTATGGATATTTTGATTTCCTGTTTGAAATAATCGATAAAAAATTGTACCGAGAAACTAATTTGGGTACCACATTTATCAAAGAAGTACCACCGTACTTTTTGACGACCAAGAGTACCACATGTGGTACTGTAGTACCACTCTGGCAACACTGCACATACGTCGTAGGTTTTTCTGATTTTGTAAAATGAAAAAAAAAATACTATTCGAATAAAACCGGAGTTCATTATTAATAAAAAATTGCATATAATTCGTAAAATAAAATTATTTTTAGGGAATATTTGTGTCCCGATATGAAATATTTGTCTCCCGATCTGGAATATTTGTCTCCCGATACGGAATATTTGTTTTCAAATAGCCACCATTGTTTGACATGGTTGTTTACTATAAACATTGTTTTCAATCAATTTCGATTTTGATTCACATGAATTATGCAACACTGGATAAAATCAAAAAATTTCATGTAGTGAATTTAAAAAATTAACAATGAAAATTTTAAATATCGCGCCAAACATGCGTTAAAATTATTATTGTTGCCAACTCTGCGTGTTTAAATTCTATAAAACATTTTTAATTTAGAGTTAATTAGTTCTTATTATCTTAGCGTATAAATTGATGAAAAGATGAAGCTTTTAATTACATTAAATGATGGATATAGTATTACTAACGATAAAATGAATTCGTTTTTGGAAAGTTGTCATCTAAACTATACAAGAAGTGGTTTGGACGACATGCGCAGAAAAACGAAAAACGAAGTTGGTAACAGTGTTAATACTGCCAATGGCACTTGTATGAGATTAAAAGTGCGTTTGTTGGTGTTTTTTAATATAACTGGTTCTAAATAAATATTCCTAAATATAGAGGAAATCCTTTTAGGTTGTGATGCCACCTCGAAGGAATATTTACCCCAAATATGCCGTTATTTGAGAAGATAAGTTAACATAATTTCGCAACAACACTAGTTTTCGGATAACGCCGTGTTTCTGGTTATTTTACACGTGTGATTTTCAATAGAGATGCCGGCATCTACCTTGGACCCAGTCAATAATGCTCTACGAATTGCCCTATCGAAAAATGAATCGTCCGAAAATTCTTTGGACAGCCAATTGGCGGGCTCTACAAAAAAAGCATTATTGTCTAATATCGAATTTGAGTCTGCTGGTAGTTACCAAAATGCTGTCCTGGATAGATTAAAATCTAAATATATTGTTTTAAGGAGCCCGGAAACACCACCACCTAGGTAAATAAATCACTTTGTTTACTATTAAAAAAAAATACATAAACCTTGTTTTTATTATTAAAATAGCTTTAATCATGTCATGAGATCAATATTTTTTGTTTACAGTAAACCTGAAGAAGAAATGAGCTCAGATGAATCATTGAAACTAGCTAAATATGAATTATTTTCTTTAAATTCAGTTCAACTTGGTTGGAATAATTGTGATTGGTCTGTCGGTGCTGGCATGGTTAATATGGGAAACACTTGTTATTTAAATTCCACTTTACAAGCTCTCTTTCATGTACCAGCTTTAGTAAATTGGTTAATGTCTGATAAAGACCATACTGCAATATGCCAAGATTCAGGTTTGTTTATATACATCATATGTAATAAGTTTATTATTTACAGGGTGATTCAGTCATGCTCGAAATATGGCATTTAAAAAATTATGTAAACAAATAACATTGAATAGTAATTTATGACAGCATTACAATTAAAATTGTTAGGCACAAAATATTTTAATATTGGTGCAGTTATTAGTGACAGAGAGATATTTTTTTCTTATTTTATTTTCTCAAGATCATATTTATTATATGGGTCTTTGATTTCGAATTTTGTGAATTCATTTGTAGCTCATTAAATTTGAACCTTTAGTAGTAAAATAAAAAGTTTGTACTCAAATGTTACTACGTTTTGAAAAACTTACTGAATTATTAAGTTAAGGTAACCTAAAAGTGTACAAATTTATGTGCTTTTATCACCCTGTATCTCAGACAGGAAGCAATAGGAACTTTTTACCTTAAAATAAGATCAAGAACGATTACAGATTTTTTTTAGTCTTATTCTGAATCATCCTGTATGTTTAAATGTATTTAGGTATCTTAATATCATATTTTATAAATAAGTAGTAGAATATGGTTGCTCATAATTAAATATGGCTTGCTAATTGTAAAAGTTAAGGTTATTGAACTATTATGTTTATTAATTTGTTATGAAATAAATTTTATAATTTCAACAGTTTTTAAGAACACAACCTTGTCTTTTTTATGAATATTTTTAATTGATATTTTGCTGTTAATTGTTGTGGTTTACCTTTCAGGAGGTCTTTGCATAATATGTGCAGTACGTAAAACACTCCAAGATTCCCAGCAACGCAATGCTAACTCAATCCGTCCACTTTTAATCTATAATAAATTGCGTTTAGTCTGTCGAAATCTAATCCCTGGTCGACAGGAAGATGCTCATGAGTTTCTAAGATATTTGGTTGAAGCCATGGAAAAAGCCTATTTGAATCGGTTTAAAAATTCAGATTTTGATTCAAAAACGAAGGAAACTACACCTCTGAATCAAATATTAGGAGGTTATTTGAGATCGGCTGTTAGGTGTTTAAAATGTGGACATGTCAGTACTACTTTTCAACACTTTCAAGACCTGCTGTTGGATATTAGAAAGGCTCAAACTTTAGATGAAGCTTTAGATTTATACTTTTCAAGAGAAAAATTGGATGATGAGTCTTATCAGTGTGAATCTTGTCAAAAGAAGGTATTTTATTAAATTTACAATTGTGATAAATTGTGTATTTGAAAATTTTCTTAGGTACCTGCTACAAAACAATTCTCTCTGGAACGAGCACCGATGGTTCTTTGTATACAACTAAAAAGATTCTCAGTTAGCAACAATAAAATCACAAAGCACCTTAACTTTAGACAAAGGCTAGACTTGACTAAATTTGCTCGACACAGGCCAAATGTGCCACTAATATACAGATTGGTAGCATTGGTGACACACATGGGACCTACTGTCAGTTGTGGACATTACACTGCAGTGGCACAAGCACCGTCTGGAAATTTTTATCAATTCGATGACAGTATGGTAAGTTTGAAAGTTTGTATATTGTAATCTATAATAAATAATTTGATTTAGCATAATACATTACAAAAAAACAGTAATAGGAGAGATCTCTAATGGGTAAATTTGGTTCAAATGTGCTTGTAGTTAAACTATAGTGAAAAAATGTATGCATAGTTTTTTCAAGAAGATATGTAACATTTGAATAAACGCCACTCTAAAACCATCCAATTTAGTGACATTCAAACGACAGTGTTATTGCCACTTCTTCTGACATAAGTCTTTTGATAGGAACATTCCTGAGTTATCAGTTTCATTATTTTTCGGAACTTCTAAAGAAGTGAAGACTTCTTTTGGATACGATTAAGTTATTCTTAAATAATATCTATGTATACCAAGTGCTATGTCATTATTTTTTCAACCTGCTCCCATTATAAATAAATATGAATAACACTGGACAATGCTGTACAACAGTATTCTGGCGACAACCTTCAAATTTTTCTAACCTGTTCCGGTCAATTCTGTTTGTAAATAGCAGAGAAGATATTGTTACCATAGCAAGATTTGAGAAATTGTCATTCTGATCATTGAAAGTTTTTTCTGAAAGTCTACTTTCCCACTAATTCGGGATTGAAAATGTCAATTTTTCAACCAAAAAACACGTTTTTCGTGAATTACTCAAAAAGTAAGTATTTTATCGAAAAAATTATTCTCAAAATTGTAGCTTACAAAAAAAAAAGAAATGGTGGGTTTATTGTGTCTATATACCCAATACAAACGGAGTAATAAATTGTTGAAAGTTGCTTCTTATTCTTCAAAAGCAAAAATTGAAAGTTTCAACTGAAATAACCAAAAAACAATCAATTTTTCTGGGAAAACCCATAAAAGCTTTTTTAAGTTGTTACGGGTTAAAATCGTCACCAAATAATTTTAGCATATAAACTTAGACCTGAGTAAACTTTATTCAATATACAATATTTATTCAATATACAATATACAATATTTTTACTTTTTATAATAAACCCCGGGAAAGCTTTTATTCGGAGGCTTTGAGATCAGTGAGTCGCTACCCCTTCTCCTCTCTTCCGTACCCATAATCTTTTTCATTATTGTTATCTGCCTAAAATTCAAATACAATTTAATTATTTCCGAGAATAAGGTAAATATAAACTCTTTTATACTTGCTTCTTTTCTTGATGAAAAGTGTCATCTTTCAAAAATCGACTGTTCTTCCTCAGTTACATCTATTCATCGATATTAAACAGGATTTCACATAACTGCCAATCTAATAAATTATTTTAGCACTAAGTTTTACCGCCTAAAAACTGGCCTGAGAAACCGTTTTTCTTGGTAAATTAGACACACGTGGTTGTGCTAGCTTTGTAGCGGATTTAAATCAGGATTTTACTATCCAGGAAAATTTAAGAAGGTCTGGATATATTTTTCTTTCTGTATAGTTCTCCAAAATTTTCTGCTTCTCTTGAAGCCACGGTAAGGCCACGCACCACCCAAGGTAAGCCTTAAAATCTAAAATAAACTTTTCTTCATTAATAAGATCCCATTTACCTCTTCCCTAATCTTCATACTCTCTTTTAGGCCTTCATTCTTACCTTTTTCGTAATTGATTACTCCGATATCTGTCTCGTTTACTTCTCCTGGCGTTCGACTCAACGCTTCATTTGGAGCTCCATCTATCTCTGGGCCACCATCTGGACGGGACTCGCCTGAAACGCCGTCCCACCCTACCTATTGGGGCTCCGGAGCATCAGAGGTCGGTAGTCACTCGCTGAAAGCCAAACGCACGCCGCTGACTTCCCAATAGATCGTCAAACCAGATAAGCCTCTTTCACATTTGACTTTCATAAAATAAAAGTAAATAATTTGATATTCATCATTAACTTGATTTTTCTACTTATTTTTATCTATCAGCTTAAAAATTACAACTGTGAAACTTCTAGAAGTTATTAATCCGCGTTTCTTTGTACCTACTATTTATTTTGACAAATTTAACCCCATTGCACATATAACATACAACTGCAGTATTATAATAAAAAATAGAAAATAATAGGAACTGTTATCACTTTACCTTTTGAGCGAACCTAGTAAAACCCCTCAATTCCCCTTCTGGAGAATTTGGGTGGTAGCAAAGTGCTTAAAGACACCTTTATTTTTGTTTCGTATAAAAGCCCTGTAGCATCAAAACCAAGCGAGTTATGACGAAAATAAAGTTAGTCCCTATTCTTTTCGGCGACAAGAAATGTGAAAATTAGTCCCTAATTACAACCTCAATTGAAAATAATCATTACCACTTCTATATTTTCTAACTCTTACAAGAAATAATAGTGACAAAACAATGGATTCACTGCCGTATTTCACCTTGTATACAAGTCAAAACAGTGTTGACAGATCAAAAATTCACTGTTTGGATAACAATATTATTATCCCAGAATTGAAAACTAATCTCGCTATAAACGACCGAACAAAATTCAGAATTGTATAGTCGGATTGTTTAATTTTATAATTATAACAATATGGTTCATTTAGCAATGTAACCCGTTAATAGTAATTTCGTTACTTTTGAAAGTGGGCGAAAAGTAACGGTAATTGCGTTATTTTGTAAAAGTAACGGTATTTGCGTTACTTCGTTACAGTAACGCCTTACTGCAAAAGTAACGCCTTACTGCAAAAGTAACGCCTTACTGCAAAAGTAACGCCTTACTGCAAAAGTAACGCGTTACTTTAAAACTAAGGGTTTTCTGTTTTGTTATTGCTGTTTAATGTGAAATAATTTTTTATTATTTATTTGTACCCCGACGATTTCGCGCGCCACTGTGTTTTGGATAGCATTTTAAAAAATCAAGCATAATCATAAAAGTTTTGTTTGAAAATTTTTTTTTTATGTGCGATAATAACGGCGATAAATGGTGAGATGGACAATAAAAGAATGAGAATTTCGTTACTTTTTAAAGCGGGCGAAAAGTAACGGTAATTGCGTTATTTTGTAAAAGTAACGCGAAATCGTTACTTCGTTACACAGAACGCGTTACTGCAAAAGTTAACGCGTTACTCAAAAGTATCGTGTTACTTTAAATCTAAGGATTTTCTGTTTTGTTTCTGCTGTTTGATGTGAAATAATGTTTTTATTATTTTTTTGTACCTCGTCGATTTCGCGCGCCACTGTGTTCTGGATAGCATTTTAAAAAATCTGATGTGGCCAGCACATGACCTCTCGCCATTTTTGAATCAAAAATTTACAGGTTGACACAAAAAAGTATGAAAAAAAATTATTTTTTTGTAAATCTGGCAACAATGGCAAAAGTTTCGAAAATTTTAATGAGATGAAAATAAACTATATGGTATACAAAATATATGTGTAAAACTTTATTGCCGTTTTGTATAATAATGGCGTCATCACCCATAGCAACTGCCAGTTCCGGTTGTGCGATTGCCACCAAAATCTAATCAGATCTAATCTAGGGTATTAGAATCCTGTATGCAAAATTTCAAATTTTTTTATTCAGTAGTTTTTGAGTTATCGTTACTACAACATCCATCCAAACACACACACACTAACACACACACACAGACATCATCGCGAAAATATTAAAATCGTATTCTAGGGACCCTAAAACGTGTTTATTCATTGAAAACTCACTACCCAATTTTTAGCATGATTCCTATACCTCTCTTACCTGAAGGGCGAGAGGTAAAAATCAAGCTTAATCATACAACTGTACAATAAAAGGACGAGAAGACATGGAACAAGAAGAATATATAGAAAAGTAACGCGTTACTTTTGGAAAGTAACGAATAAATCGTTACTTTTTCACTTTTTAGTAACGCGATACTAAATGTAACGCGTTACTATAGTCTATTTAGATTTCATTTACGCCGCGTCAAAACAATCGCTCCCACCCGACAACAGCTTACGTTTCATTTTATTTCGCCCCTATTGGTTGATCGGTCGTTAATCATTCAAGACGACGCACAAATATTTTTGTCAGAGTCGAATTAAGTTCAGTTTTGTTTTCGCAGCGATTACACAGCGCTTATGGATAATTAGAAACGGCGTTTTGATAGTATTAACGATGCTGGTTAGTTTGGACATTTTGTACATTTGTCTATTTTTCCTTATATAGTTTGGATGTACATATATTCCAAAATTATATTCTTTTATTATAAATTTTTGCAAGATGAAAAAGTAAAATACAGCCCTGCTAAGCATCCGCGTGCTTTTGTTTACATCAGGCGCAAATGAAATCTGAATAGACTATAGTAATTTCGTTACTCTAATGTGGGCGAAAAGTAGCGGTAATTGCGTTACTTTGTAAAAGTAATGCGAAATCGTTACTTCGTTAGAGAACGCGTTTCTGCAAAAGTAACGCGTTACTTTAAAACTAAGGTTTTACTCTTTTGTTTCTGCTGTTTGATGTGAAATAATGTTTTTTATTATTTTTTTGTACCCGTCGATTTCGGGCGCCACTGTGTTCTGGATAGCATTTTAATGTATTTGTATGTGCAATAATAACGGCGATAAATGGTGAGATGGACAATAAAAGGACGAAAAGACATGGGACAAGAAGAATATACAGAAAAGTAACGCGTTATTACTTTAAAAGTAACGCGTTACTTTTGGAAAGTAACGAATAAATTGTTACTTTTTTAAAAAGTAGCGATAACGTTTATCTAACGCGTTACTTTTTAGCGAAAGTAACGGTAAAGTAACGCGTTACTTTTTTTTAGTAACGCCCCAGCTCTGTTCATTGGTTGATTACATTACAGATTATGTATAGTGCCGAAGCGTGGAGCGGAATGTCTCAACAGTACCGAAATCGTGAGTCGAATATCGAATATCTGCCGAAATATTTATTTTATTAAAAGAAGTCTTGACTATCTAAATCTAACCTGTGGACTTAAAAAAAAAATTAAAAAAAATATTTCTTCGGGATTCGAACCAGGAACATTTTCATGTAAAGCATATACTCTACCACTGGACCACACTCCGTATCACAATGATAAATAATCAAACTTGTAGCACATCAGTAGTAGGAGTAAGAAATATTCAAATAAAAAAAATGAACATAGAGACGGGTGCCGATTCATATAGTGCAATGTATAAATGTTCCCAGTTTATATTTCTTTGTTTTCACTTGTTCACTAGTATTGGAGCATCATGGAACAAAATGCCATGTAAAAACTTGGAATCAGCAGTAATGGCACAAATTAATAATTATTATCAATAATTTTATTTAACTTTGAAGGATATTAAACACATTAAACTACACGCATAAAATAAACAAAACAAAGAAGAAGTTCTGTCAGGCACAGTCAAGTATAAATAAACAGGTGATAAAAAGTAATGAGTCTGGATCTGTCATCCATATCAACATTATTCTGTCAACTGTTAAAAGTTTAGTGAGCGACGTTGCCACAATACTCTCAATTGATTTAGGAACTTATTGATAAGCACTGGAATGAGTCTAGAATTATACGAACATAAATTTCTTAGTTCATTAGTTGGATCGGTTTTACTGTTGACCCCTGTTAGATATTTGAATGAATCGAGTCAACAACGTAGCCATAGTTTTCTGTCTCACTTGCTTTCACTAATAAAATAATTCTCTAGCGCTCCGGCGATAGATCAGAACTTGTCACGGCACATCTTGGCGCGGTTTTCGCAGTGTTCAAACAGGAACGTTTCTTTTGGAACAAAAAAAAAAAATGAAAATAATTAACCACTTTTCTCATCGTTCTGAAGGTTTGTGGTATTTTTTTCCAGAAAATCGTCTATTATATTATTTTGGCCAACGGGAAATGGTAATAATGTCTTATTGTGTATGCAAACTACATAAATTACAGAAATAAGATAAAAGTGATAGGAATAATAATTATAAAATTTGCTTCAATTTTAGCATTGAAAGTCTTTAATATTGAAATAAAGAGTACAATTAAATATAATTATTTTGTTAAACCATGTAATAATGTCATACAGTGATTTAAATTTAAATATATTATATTTTATTAACTTTCTGTCATTGAAGTATTGTTGACCATTTGTTAATTGATTAAATAAATATTTGTACGAATTTCTACTAAAAATTATTTCACTGTTCTATTATTAATGTCTTTTAGGTACGACCAATCTCACACCAAGCTGTGTTCAACACAAACGCATACATAATGCTGTACGAATTAGAATCATCTCCGTATACTCAGAAAACCATATCCTCAACAGCGACTACTAAACTAAAAACGGCCTCCGTACCGGCGGAAGCCACTTCAACCGGTTTTTCGAACGCAAGTTCGTCGAGCTCTTCAAGTGCCTCTAAATCCTTCTCGAACGGCATAGGATTCACTAGTGATAAAGTTTATGGTCCAGAATTGCCTCCTGATCGATTGGAAATTACTCGTAATGGATACGTTACTAGTAGCAATGGCAAAGGTACAAAACTTATATATTTCCTCATATATAATTGTTTATAATAATGTATTGTAGGTGTATCGGATACCACATCTAGTAGTTCTGATTCTGATGGTGATATAGTTATCGAACCGTCAGTTAGTGATAAAAAGAAAAGTGTTGTAACTGTTAAAAACAAAGATGATGACATTAGTTCCACTTGTGATGAACCTACTACGACATCTTCTCAATTACAAAAGAAAGTATCTCCTCCTTCTTCTCCTAATGTGTCGACAAGCGTCTCCAGTCTGTCAAGTCCAGAGCTAACACCTAAGACAGGTTAAACCCATTATTTAACTAGTGTATTGTATATATTTAACTTAAAATTTGATTACAGAGAAGTCACCGAATCCGTTGATAACGTCAAACAAACAGAAAAGCAACGAAAAGAGTTCGTCGTCAATAACGAAATCGTTAGTACCATACGAATCAGATGATACAAGTTCGTCAGAAGATTCTAATCAATCGCCGAACGAACTCGGTTCGAAGGTTTCAACGAAGGCGGCGGTCGGTGAGTGGCAAGTAACATCGTCTACTGATGTTGAACAAGAATTACCTTCTAAGAGCGATGTTTCGAAAAGGAAGAGTAAGGAGCACAGCAGTAGTCAGGATAGTAGTAATAGTAATAAGGTGAGTTTAGAAAATATGTTATTTTGTTCAAAATGAAAATATTTTCTTTCTTACTATTTTTTATTTGTTCAATATTTTCATATGAAATATTGTTATTGATATTGTCATATTCAAAATCTTAATCCCTTATTAATATCGCAGTCAAATTTGTTTTCAGTATTGTCTGTTTCTATGTCATTTTGCAAAAGACCACTTTTTTCAACTCTAGTGATTCCATTCTTTGTTGACTCTTATCCTTGATTCTCCTTTATCAGTTAGTTCTGGTCCAAGAAATGAACTTATTAACTTACTTCAGATCTTAATAAGTTATTGAGATCATTCTGTTAGTGTGGTAGTCTGCGAGAGCTCTTACGGCCGTTCCACTGGACCGATTTGCTTCAAACTTAGGGTTATACCTCGGTCGAGTTAAATATGAGTCCTGTAGGTTAAAGTGGACCGGAGATATGGGGTCACAAGGTCACATACATTTCAAAGGGCAACACATCATTATTATTGTACAGTACTCTGAAGTAACATTCTCTTCAGAGATTTACACCTCACCTGTTATTTTTCTTTTTATTATTTTAAGATCGTCGTCATTTTTTGTTAGCATCGTTGTTTCGATTCAATAAGTGATAATCAGTTTTATACAGCTTGACTTTTGATTGGTCTGCTAATGTTTTTGCTTTTGAGCAGTTTCTTGTTTTTTCCAAATGCTTGACTTTCTTTCTGTATTATTTCTTATATTCTGTTTTTGCCTATTGATACCCATAGATAGTTAAATTTTGTTATTTCTTCAAATGTGTAATTTTCAATTGTTAGCAGTTTGTATATATTGATATGGAACACCCGGTATTCCAGATGTCCTATCTACGATTCTCAATTCGGGTTGGGTTCACTCTTAAATAAATTTTAAAAATTATAAAAAGAAATACAATTTATTTAATTTCTTTTATCTTGATACTTCCTTCAATTCTTCCTTTTCACTAATTATTACTCTTTATTTTTTTCTTTGTGGCTCTCCCCTGGTATTACCTCCTAGTTCATCTTTGTTTCTATCTGTATTTTCCAATTTTCCCTCTGTTTCTGTTTTCCAATTTTCCTCTATTTCTGTCACTCCATTGAATTTAATCTGGAGTTTAATTTTATATCATTTAATTTCGCTGTTTGTTTCTTAATGAAAATATTGTCACTTTGTAACTTTTATTTCACAATATTCCATAATACGACAATTACTTTCATACAAAATTTTGATATCTGACAATTCCAAAATGTTCTTTTCAAAATTGACAAAACTCAATATTTATTTTTTATTTCATACTTAACATTAACTGGAAAATACTAAAAAAATAATTTTTATACCTAATTTATTTGAATAAAAGCACATTTTCGTTGGGTAATTCTCTAAATGGCAACAACGCAACACTTGGTGTGCGAACCTCTTAATTCATGATATTTTAGCTTACTACAAATTACAATGGATTAAACGTTACGAACATGCAATAATATTTCAAACACCCTGTATAAAAAAGTCCGGATTTTCATTGGTTTTGGTGTTTTTTGAAGTATGTTGTGTTAAATTATATTTCTTATGTTAGTAGGTTACGGACTTTTTTATACAGGGTATTAAATATTATTACATGTTTGTAACGTTTAATTTACTGCAATTTGTAGTAAGTTAAAATATCATGAATTTTTACTGATTTTACAATATTTACTATTAAAAATAAGATAATTGTCATTAAAATGAAACAAAATATAAACAATCCGATGGATTTCATTTTTACTTTTTAAAATTCTGATAAATATGCAATTTGTATCTCGGTTATAAAGACCGCTAGACCCATCATACGAGAGTTATTTAGAATCACCTAGGTGTCCCCTATCTGCAGTTAATGTATGCCCGTTTCCCAATGAAACACTCTGTATGGCGAAAGATACAATATTCATACGAAATTAGTAGAAAAGTTTTAGTCAAAACAAAAATGTTTTGTGTTTAGAAACAACGTGTCTACTGCCACAACGTACGTGTAAATATTGGCCTTAACATTAAATTACTGAATGACCCACTAAAAATAACAGTATTGACAGTTACTAAATTTGTCAAAGAAAAGCTGTAAATATTACAGCATGAATTAATAAAGAACGTTATCTTTCGTTTCTGTCTCATTTTATTGTCTGAAGTCGATCCATAGCAAATTCCAACGACGTACTTCTAGTATGCCATAATAGTAGATTCTGTAACAAGGTTAGAATGATAAATTCGACACGAGTAACAGACTATATTTTCTCCACGATCAAAAAGTATAAATCAAAATTAAATTAAATCTGAACACAAGTTATTTGTTGACATATTTGTATTACATTGTATTAATATTTATAGTGCTGTGGTACACTTACCGATATTAAAATCTGGTGCATTGGTGTTTTTTCATAATTTGCAATTTCAGATATTAAATTCTATATCTACTTCACTTGATTTTTCACTCATTATTTTGTTTAAATTAAAACTTGTTTGAAAATAATTATTATCCAGGGCAATCCATATTGTTTATTTCGATTACAGAAAATCCATTGTTTACCTTGATAAAGAATGAAAATACATGCAAAATGCATAAGAGGCAAGTATTATAGAATAAATATTCAGACTCTAGAGTGTGAATGTTTACATTCTATTATTAAAAATGATTTCAGAATTCATACATTCAGTAATGGTCGTGGAGAAACAATCTTTATAGTTTATCTTTTTCTGTATATAGTAAAGGAATTTTAATAGCATCTTTGATATCGTTGTGTGAAATCACATTTTCTTTGTATCCACCTATCTTTGTTAATTGGTACTAGAACCAGTCACTTAATGAATTTCTGTTTTTTATAATCATCATTATGAATGCCTGACGAACTGCAATTTGGTAGTATGTAAAATCGTCATCGCTACATAGCACAATCATTTTTTTTTAAATTTTTGTCCATTTTCAGGAATATAACCATGTTTTTATTGCTAATCTAATATGTAAATGGCAAATCATTTAATTATTTGTGTTTATATAATATTCATTTGCATTAGATAACCATAAAATGTATATTCCAGGTGGTGAGTGAGCTTTTTAAAATGTCTCATAACGGTTATTCGGCCCCAGTGTCGTCGTGGAGTGGCTCCAAGTCTCAGTTAGAAAAGGAAGTTTTAAACGAGCGACGCGAAGATAGAAAAAGGGGACTAGCCGATAGCACTGATCAAGGACGTGTGAAACACATAAAACTTGGATCTAATTTTAAATTGAATCCAGGATATAATCCTATTCAAGTAGGTAAAACATACTCTTTTTCTATGGGTTCGCATTTTAAATATGTTGTCAATTTATTAACAAATGTGTTTATTAATTTTGCAGGAATACCACAATGCAAAGAATTGGAATCACAACAACGGTAACGGGAATTATAAGCCTTTTTACAACGGAAATCGACACAAGCGTATGTTCCATCACAAAAACTTTCATAAAAACTACCGTTACAGGCAGTGATGATTCAAAGAATGGTTGGTTCGTCGGTCGGCTTTTGTCAAACATTTAGGCTAGTGTAAATTTTTGTATATTTTATTTTTCAATGTTTTTTCGTTAGTTAAATGAAACAGGTGATTCAGAATAATGAAATATTGACATACTTGCATTTTACCAGAAAGATTTTATAGCCAAAAAAATTTTAATAATACGACTTGAATAAACTGGAATTAAGGATAAAAATTGCAACTGTTCATAAATTAGCCAATTTCATCCCTAATTAAATTTTATTTTATGAATTGATAATTATTATTCTTAATTTCGATCTGAATTTGTCACGAAAAACATAAAAGACTGAATTTATTAAAAATATATTTTCTATAGTTAAGTGATAATAAGAATTATTTTATTACTTGTTCAGAGTCTAATTTATTTCATTTTTATGCTACTTAATTAATTTAAAGTGGATTGAGGATTTTTAATATTCACTTATCCTCTTAAATTATTTTTTTAAGGGATTTTAAAAATTAGTGTAATTAAAATTGAATGTAATTAACGAAATAATTCTTATTATTTTTAAACATACTATTTTATGGCAAATTTAGTTTTTGTACTATTGAAATTTTTTACCGCCCGAAATCTGCGATAAAAAAGAAAAGTATACAATTTTTGTATTCTGAGTTATTGAAAATGTACAGAGCGATTTAAAAAAAGACATTCCCAACACATAAAACTAATGAAAAATAAACTTCCCGAGATATTTTTAAAGTGAGAAGTTTTTTTGTTTCCTTTTTAGTCAAATAAAATAATTGGTGCCATTATACATTAAATATTTACACCGTAGCTTTTCCGTAGAACTGAAACTAAGAAAACATCGGAATATTTATTTAATTATACTATCAAAATTATTAAAATTTATGTAGATGTGAACTTTGTCTAACAACTATGTTAAAAATTAGAAAAATGGGGAACAAAAGAAAATTGGGGACGCTGGAGGTGTTTTAGTTGTTGGATAATCTTTACAGAAGGCCAAGTTTATCAGAAAATTGTATCAGCTTGGTAGTTGCCCAAAAAAAAGTTTAAGCCTATATAATTTAACCATCTGAACCCTTATTTTTAAAAGTATTAGTTACAATGGAGAAGTTTACCATTTTGTTTATGACTGAAACTGAAAATTTAAACCAAACTCAACAAAAGTGTTAAAGTGTAATTAAGATATTTCAAAAACTAACAAAGTTATAAAATTTTAAAGTTGTGCTTTGGATTAATAATTGTGTTCCGTCCGATTCAGTGGTCTGACGTCATCTCTCCTAATTAGTGTATGAGAAGGGATTGTAAAACGGGCGCCTGAAAGACAATCAGCGTACCATCAAATACGCATGCGCTAGTATTGTATACTAAGCGTGGGAATTTTAAAAATCATCATTTTTGGTTAGAAATTGGTTCAAGATTTGATATGTAGTTAATAAAAATAAAAGTAAGGTTTTATAAAAAATATTTTGCCATTTAGAGAGGTACAGTACTTATATCATTCGAGAGAAATGCAAATTTTACCGATCTCAAAATAAATTTCATTAGAAATTTCTCTCAAATGATTATACTCACATGGTTTCAAACTAGAGTTTCTGTAGATTATTTGTGACCCTCTAGAAATATTTACAACTCAATAGATTATTAATACTATTTGCTTCTTTTGCAGTAGGTTTCTTACATTTTTGATTGCATCTTTTTCTTTTGTTCTTAGTTGAAAAAAATCTCGGTTGTTTCATTATATTTTTATTATCTGGCTCTGCTCTACTGTCCTTTCCAGAGGTTTTTCTTTATCTTCAAAAGTTACAAAGTTTATACAACTCCAAATTGTGTATAACATTCAAGTGTACATTTATCTGAGAAATTGTTTCATTGTCTACTTGATTGTAATTAATGTTTCCCAATTTGATAAATGTAAATGAATGTTAAGCAAATTAATATAATTTTTATTCTGGATTTCCTCCACATCTGTATTAACAGTTCTTTGAATTTGATCACAAAAGTTTTTGTCTTGGTTATCCACAAACATTTTATTGAAATGTATGTGAAATTAGGGCAGCTGCATGAATACATGTGAACACAAATTTGGCAAGATGAACAAGTCATTTTACAGCAACTCGATAATAAGTTATGTTTCAACACATGCTGTCAGTAGATAGAACGTTCATTAACTTTAACGGTTCTGTAACTAATGACAATGACGTTTAGATTGTGACAATTGTACAAGAAACCAACTTGTAAAGTTTTATTCTAAACGTCATTGCCTTTACTTACTGAGTCTTTAAAGTTAAAGGACGTTCTATCTACTGACAGTAAATGTTTCTGTTCCTAGTTTTTAATTTCCCAAATATTTTTGTCTGTAGGGTTTACTTCAAATTTTCTTTCAAGTGCCAACTTGTGACATTTAAAAATGTTAGTATTATAGGTAGTATTTTTTCCTTTAGTCAGTTTTATTATTCTCTCTCTCCTTTAATTCTCAAATACTGCATGTAAGCCAATCGTTTTATAACCCAGGTAAAAATATTTTATTTTGTGCATGGACTCCAGCCTCATATTTGTGTTAATACCAGCCTTTTTCTACAACAGTATGCCCATTTTTCATAGTTTTTTAAATAGTTATCTCGAAAATATATTTCATAACTTTAGTTTCTTCATCATTAAGCATTATTATAGTACTAACTAATTTTTCAACAAACCCAACAGTGTTCAATTCTGTCTGCAAAACTTTGTTTATTTTATACACTTCTGCTTGTTTGTTTTTGTTTGCAATTTTATTTAGATTCGCCTGCCAAGCACGATCTACGTGCCAGGAACAGTATAAGTTATATATTACTGGTTGCATTATGTTGCACCACGCAGAATAAAAATTGTCTGTCATATCTGACATGATAACTTGGGATTCTGTCACACCGATTTTATCCTTAATAACCTTAAAAAGCAGCTCATAAATATATCTGTCTTTTCTATTTGAAAACATAAATGATACTGGTACACCTTCCCCAAACTCGTCAACTATCATACACCAATAGCAATAATATTATTGCCAAAAAATTTAAACATGGATTTTTGGAAGGCATTCATAAGTATAAGACAAAAATCGTTTTTTCGCAAGATAGACGATTCTTCACACTGTCTCTTATACAATAGAACCATATTTACATCAATCTTAGATTGTTCTTCTTTAACCCTAATTGTAATTGCATCATTGGAATGACGCTTCACTTCTTTTCTTTCAATTTTATATTTAAATTTTCTGTACATCTCTGTTTGTTAACAGATCAATTCTTCTTAAATGTTAACTAATACTGTCTTGATTCATTTCAAAAATTTTATAAGAATATAAAATTAATGCCAAATTAGACAGATAAACCAACTGGTACTTACTTCTGGGAAGAAACAAAAGCCACCAATTTTGAAGCTACTGACTTCTTGTCTGTTTTGGACAGCGGAATATGTTGTAATTCCTTGGGATGATTATGTGTTCCGCTCCATGTTAGATTAACTTGGTTTTGCTCTATTTTCACTGTTATAAAGATGACACAAGCGGAATCCTATTTACAGGAACCTTGGCTTTTTAGGTTTCTTTTTCTATGTTGCTTTAAAGCTTTTCCTTTGCTTAGATTACAGTTATAGGGGTCTATTCTGAAACGTTTTAGTTAATTTTAACCCAAATGTCAATTTCAATCAAAGATGCCATATAGAATATAAAATGGAAAGCAACTCCCAGTTACTTTTATAACCTAGGGTTAATTTTAACCAAATTTTTACTAAATAGACCCTATAATACTTTATAGTATGACTTTGTTTTGTAAGGGCAACAAAATAAAAGCATTTCTGTTCACTCTCAATTTTTTCTTTCCAATTTTCAAACTCTAAAATAAAAAATAATCATAAATTACAGTAGTTATACCAGTTTTTTGGTTAAAATAAAACTTCTTTTTTTATGTAACACTAAAACAATATACTTTAAAAAAATGGAAATTACCTGCGGTGTTTAGAAATGTTAGATGCTCCTTATGGAAGTCGTACTTAAGGTGATTACAGCACTCTTTGTAATTTTCGGACAAGCATATCTCGATAAGCAAATTTGGTAAATAATTAAAATTCTGGCAAAATAAATTAGGTAATATCTAGGGAGTCTTGCATTTTTAAATTTTAATTCCTTTTAGTTTCGGAGAAAAAAATCAAGAAGCTTTAGATTTCAAAATTTCCTAATGCAAATGCATGAATCCATCAATAGCACTATTTTGAATCTAATAGCCAAATTTGAGCTCTTAATGTCTTTTTATTGATTTTTTAAAATTGGCCAAAATTAACGGCTAAAACGCCTCTTTATGTGCTGCCTCCTGGTGTAATGCGCCTGTAATTGGCGTATCGTATACGTCTTATTACCCGCGATAGTTTTTAATCTACGTCAGCATTACAAAGGCCGCAGGTCATCTCTTTTCGAACTATGTGGATGCTTTCGATGTTGAATTCACAGCTCGGTGCTGTACTCCACCTTATGTACAAAATGTTTAATCAAACTTAATTTTTTCTGGTATGAACAGCAGCATGCATGACACTTCTTGCGTGTACATTTCTTAAATAAACAAATAGAAAACTTGAATAAAAAACAATCTGTGACAGTTCTGACACACGTTACACGTGGTTCACTCTGGAGCTTGAGTCTTTGACGGAACTGCGATTGTCTTTTAGGCGCTCGTATTGTAAATAAAATGACGTACCGCGCTTCTATGTTTTCGTTATTCCTCGCATTTATTTTGTTGTGTGAAGGTTAATAAATTACGATGACTGAAATTAAAAAAGTATTGTATTGTACCTTACTGTACTAGTACAACGATTAAAATGCCAAAAAAGTCTTTATATTTATCTATGCAAAAAGATAAAAGAAAGAAATGGTATAAACTCAAGAAGCGCGATTTAATTTTACTTTTAAAGTCAGACATGATTCAATAGTGTCGTGGCATAGAATATCTTTAAAGCTTTGCTAGACGTATTCGGTATATTTCGTTTGGTTCTTAGGGGGAAAGGCAAGGTGAGGTTAGACGCATCAAGAGGTGCCACTGAATCAGTAGCGTGCCGTTTTAAAAATGTTATAATTTTTTGGTTGAATCATTGTTTATATCTAGACAAATTTATGTTTAAAAATTTTCAACGAACTTACATTTCGTCATTTAATAATGTATCCTTACCTTTCATTTAACTATTACTGTCTATTTATTCATTATGTTAGTGCTTTTGCAATAAACAGTTCGTATATCCTGTATATCTGTCAAATGTTATTCGGGTATTTAAATCAACCAGTAAGAGATCGCCACTGGCGTTTAGGGAGCCGATTCTATTCTGGATCCTTGGCTTACGCTTGCGCATTATTTGTTTTGCCCTAATCGGCTTTTATTGTACGTTAACTTGAAAGTTTGATTATTCATCACTGCGAACGGTGTGGTCTAATGGTTGAGTGTAGACGTTACATATGAAAGTTCCAGGTTCGAATTCTGATATACCAAAATTGTCAAACAATACTTCTAGGGGTAATGAACCTATGGCCAAAACCGCTTATTAAGGGTGCGACAATCCTTAGAAAGGGCTTAACAATAATTGGTTTTTCATGGATATCTTTCGAGAGGGGTACCATACAATATTCAAATTTTAGGTAGTACCTAATGGTGCTAAGATACGCTTTTGGCGTATTTTGTCTTGATTCTTCGAATTCACTAAGGGTAGTTTCCAAGGGATGAGTTATCCATTTTTAGACATTTTTTTTATTATCAACTGTTGGCAAATGCATATTAAAATAATATTTTCGGAAGTTTGAAAAAGGTACTCTTAATGTATCATCCAAAAATTAATCATTTTCGTGTAATTTGAGTTCAAAAATGGGCGTGCTCGACTTGTGAGAATGCTAGGGACAAATATCGACCTGCGATAACAAACAGTAAAATTACAATTTAACTTTTTTTATTGTAAATTAAATGAGGTACATGAAAAATATTTTAATTAAATTATTACAATAACTGCTCAAAATGTCTTCCTTCCTCTTGTATACACAACTGAATTCTTCTTTTTAGTTTAGGAATTAAATTTTCTAATACTTGAGGATTGTTCTGGAGCTCAGCGAATTCATTTGAAATCATTTGTCTTAGTTCCTCCTTATTATTAATTTCGCGTTGGTATATTTTAGATTTTAAATACCGCTCCATCTATTTGGAAAATTGTTACTCAGCCACTGCCTTGGTCTTCTTTCAAATATATCAAGAGTACCTTTTTTCAAGAAAAAACTTCCGAAAATATTATTTTAAAACGCATTAACTTACGCCTTGAAAACTACCCTTGGTGAATTCGAAGAATCAAGACAAAATACGTAAATAGCGTATCTTAGTACCCTTACTTACTACCTAGAATTTGAATATTGTATGGTACCCATCTCGAAAGATATTCATGAAAAACCAATTATCGTAAGGCCCTTTCTAGTGTTATATTTTCTATTTATTTTAAATACACACGCTAGAATTAGATAGTGAAGACTTCTTCTAATAAAAAAATAATAAACTTGAATGCGTTATCCAACGATCCAGAATAAAATTCGTCTCCCTAGACGCCAGTGAGATCGCCGGGCACCTTATTACCCTTCAATACCAAACAAACTAATCTATATGGTGCATCTAGCCCTATATGATCTAAGTAGAGTATGAGTTTGGTTTGTAGTACAGTACGGCTCTTTGGCTATGCGCAGACATAACGTCACACGCTCTATAATCCGCGCTAAAAAGCGTCAATTTTAATATTATATTTCTCCGTTATTTATTGACCGATTTCAAAACTTTTTTTCCAGTTTATTATAATCTAAGAGCCCGTGACGTCCAGACCTTCATTATTTTATAAAAGCTGAAAGTGTCTCACCACATGCCCTTAACATAAGTAGGAACGATGAGCTACTATGAAGTTTTAATCATCGTGGCTTTGAAAGGTAACAGATAGCAAAGGTGTATAAAATAGCTACCTAAAATTGTCAAAGTATAAACCCTTAAATTCTTATATTTTTTCGGAATAATATTAGAAATCACGCCATCCATTTCCAGGCACTTAGTATTGTGGCAACCCCTCGCCAGACACCCTTAAACTTTGTTAAATTATCACCGTACTTACGTTATAGTATAAAAGCTGAATTTTATATATATTTGGATGACTGTTATAAGATGTTTTTTCAATAGCCGGACAGTTTCAACAGTTCTGACCAGACAAGCTCAAAGGACAACTGTAGTTGCAAGCGATAAGCAATATACATCTACACGCTGATTGGAGTGAATTATTTGGATTACTGTATTTTTCATGTTAGTGAATACTAATAAATAAATAATGTTTTGGAATACATGAACTTTCTTTTTAAAAGTTTCTTTGCTTCGTGCTGTTTTCCTGGTTGATATGTCTTTGAATTTTTCAGGTGAGCATTGTTCCAAATGCAAGTTGCTTGCAAAATTGTTATAACAGTTCGCTTTTACAGGGTGGTAGACCGCTAGCATCAAAATTTCGCAGTTTTTTGTGGTTAAAAGCTTCGTTAACATCTGAGACCGTATACGTGTTGAAAACCAAGTAGCATCAACATCAATTATCCCATCACATATAAATAAATTGCTGTATAATATTGAAGGTGTTTCGTTGTTCGTCATTTTTAAATAATTCGCTGTCACCAAACTTGATCAAATGTCTTCTAAAAAATGCAGGATTATAACCACAGTATGTGATTACATGAATAATCTCTTACAAGTAGATTCTCCAGACTTTGCATGTATCTTTATTAGGTCTACATGTTGTTTCCAGTACCTCAAGCATCCAAACAAGCAAATCATTTCCTAAGTGGTTGTTATTACCACGCATTATAGCAGCAATATCAGTATCGATGCTTCTGATCACTATATTTGGTCAAAAGTTGATGTTACACGCATGATATATTAGTTTGGTATCAGCTTCCTCATGTTGTGGCCATGACAGCTCTTCGACAACCCTTTATACTACGCTGTTGGAATCATTAACAACAAAAAACAAACAAAACAACTCACTTTTATGATAAAAATAAACATATTCTATTTATTCATTAACAGTCTTTATCGATGGCACCGGAGCAAAGTGGACTGGAATAAATGTTACCCAAACTACTTAACTATTTTATTAAAAAAAAAATAAGAACAAAACGACAGAATTTTCAAAAATTTATGGCATAAAAGCTTCGAGAAAGTGACACCTCATTTGAAAGCTTTTAAAATACTGATCTCAAAAATTTTTGTTATAAAATTATAGTTACTTTATTAAATTGTAAACAGAACTAAATTATTGATTAAGGAAGTAATACTGAAAACGTAAATACAAAAAAATTGTTTCCCATTTAATGAGGGGGGATCACGAAAGGATCGAAACTATTATGTCCATACTATGATGGGTTTAAAAATTAATCTTGCTTGTTTTTCTAAAATAGAGTAGTTAATAGAGGGATAATACTTATAATACTGCCTAAAATGTATGTAAATGATTTTGTTACCAATAAATGCACCATTCCATCAGTGGCCTAATGTAAAATTGGAATTTCAGTTCTTTCATGAAACCAATTGGTCGAACTTAATCATTTCGAGTTATAGTGACTCCAATTGTGTACATTCAAATTGTTAGGCATGGTGGTAATCTTTGATCGATGGTGTAAAGTACTGGTCAAAAAACGTCAATTTTTAACGACTACAATTGAGTAACAATTAGCAGACATTTTTTTGGACCATTTTTCATAGTGTGCAATAAAAAAAATCAACAATTATTCGGACATCTACATGCGGTGGAGCCTCATACTGTACTTCTTTTTCAAAACTTTTCATTAATGCAGATTTTTTGGTCTTGCAAATAGTGCCATCTAAATGGCACATGGACAAAGGCACTAATATCTTTACCAATGCCGATGCAGATGTACCAGACGAAATATTAATTAATTAATTTTTCGGTACTTTTCAAACTGAAGGGATTAATGCATTTATCACAAGGTCACAATCAATTTTTGTAATTGTTTGGTGTTTTTTTGAATGTGATGTTGTTTTAGGTCAGCTGAAATATCTTTGCGAGATTGTAGTAGAGTAAACTAAACCAGAGTAAATTTAGAATGCGCAGTAAAGGATCGCAAAAGACTTTACTCACTATCTCACTCGCATTTTTGTGGATGTATATTACCTCGCACTCGTATCTATAGATTCCCTTTAAGTTTGTCTGGAGAGAACTGTTGAAACTGTCGGGCTATTGAGGAAACATCTAATAGTCTAAATGTCTGGAAATAGATGGCGTGATTTCTAATATTGTACCGAAGAAAATAAGGCTTTATACTTTGACAATTTTAGGTTGCTATTTTGCTACTGCTACCTGCCAAAGCCACTATGATCCAATCTTCATAGTAGCACATTGTTCCTATCTATGTCAGAGGCATGCGTTGAGAAACTTTCAGCTTTCATAAAATAACGAAGGTCTGGCGATAATAAACTCTTGGACTATATTTTAGTTAATTATCTATATTTTAGTTAATTATCTATATTTTAGTTAATGTGAAAATATATTATCAGTACCATGAAACTTCTTCAATTTTTTACACGATCTGTGTTATTTTTTCAAGACCTGGATCAAAGTTAACTCCTAAGAATTTATTATCTTGTTGTGCATATTTCATTGCGCTTCAGTTTTTTGTGCTTGAAAATGTATGTCCTTGAATCGTCAATATTGTGGTTTAGACTCTCAACTTACTGATTCAACTGTCCATGCATAAATCGCGGAAAAGTGTGTAATTAGTTTGAAGTTTAATATTTAAAAACATGACAAAAAAAACTTTGTTGATTTCACTTTTATTTTTGTTTAATTTGGCATTAATCCAATATATATAAATAAAACGGTTTAAAACACTGTATATCTTCAGTGAAGAAATTGTGTTCTGAACCATTTTATTTTACCTGTTTTTTCCTGGGAGCACTTTTTCCATTAGTTTTTTTTTATATTGTAAAATAACCGATATAAGGAGTTAAAAATTACAAAAAAGTATTTTACTTTATAATTGGTAGTTTTGTCTTTTTTAAATTGACCTGTAAGTAATTTGACTATACTTTAAACGAATAATTTTAAGATTGTAATATGAATGTTACTATTTTAAAAAGATAAGACTTAGTAGTATTGATTTTTGTATAATAGGCAAAAGTATTTATTATTTTGTTTTTCTGAATGTTTTTTCGTCATGCATTTACCACTTCTGTCCGCATGTAATATATTTGTTCTTTTTTTTTAAACTTTATTTAAAGGTAATCCTTCAATAAATTTGTTTTTTAATACATTTAATGGTCGTTTTATTTTCATATTTTAGGTCAACTAGAAAATTTTTCAAGACTAAAATAAAATAAATAAATACTTGTATTTTACAGATGTCTTATCTATATTAATCTATATTATTAAAGATATTAACAAATCTATTAATCGATGAAATAAAACACTTTAATTTTTTTAAATCTTCATTATATTCTATTAATCCCACAGAATTGAAAATAAGCATTGAAAATATAAAGACTACAAATAATGGTGGTATGTTCATTAAATGTAAAACAAGACAACAAGTAGATTTATTGATGAAATCAGCAGAAGAAAAACTACGAAATAAATATGATATATCCATATCGAAAATGAGAAAACCAAGAATAAAGATTACAAATTTTAATGAAGACATGACAATGGAAGAAATTGGTAAATCTCTACAAGACCAGAATAACATCAGTGGAGATGTTAAAATCACTTATATCAGAAAAACAAAAGAGGAGACAAAACAATATATTGTGAATGCTCCTTCACATCATTTAAGAACCTAATAGAAAAGGGAAAAGTATACATTGGATGGGAGCGCTACCCAGTCTTTGAGGAATTTGATGTAATACATTGTTTTAAATGCCAAGCATTCCATCATAAACAACAAGAGTGTCTGAACGAAGTGGTGTATCCTAATTATAGTGGAAATCATACTGAAGATAATTGCAACAATCAGCAAAAATACTGTCATAACTGTGCTAACGATAAATATAAAAAAAATTACAACATGGAACACTCGTTAAACGATTCAAACTGTCCTTCTTTAAAATATTTCACAGATGTACTAAAAAGTAAAACAAATTACCTAAATGACGACTGATCCTATTGTTAACATCCTAAACAGTTTGGAAGGTGAGGAGGGTGAGTCATGGGATATAAAAAATGTTGACTATGTAACTAAATCAGTTGAAGATATAAAAACAAAAAAAAGTCTAATTAACATCTTACATATAAATATTAGAAGTATTAAGAAAAATTATGAGGGTCTGCAATTATTCTTAGAAACATATCACTTGAAACATACTGACATTATTGTACTGAGTGAATGCTGGAATGTTGAATCAGTTGATAATTTCAGTATCACAGGCTTCAAAACACTTTATAATAACCGCAAAAACAACCAGAATGATGGAGTCCTTATTTATGTGAAATCCAATCTTGATAATACAATTTTACCTCATTGCAAAATCACCATTAGTCAAATTTGCCGCACAATAAATAACATTAATATATCCATCCACGCCTGCTACAGTGCACTTTCTACAAATGTGGATCTTTTTGTAAATGAACTTGATAATTATTTGCAAAACATTCCTCAAAATCAAATAGACCTATTTGTTGGAGATATAAATATTGATATACTGGAGAAAAAAGATCTTATTTCTAATAATTATTTTGCACTTATGTCATCTTTAGGCTATAAGTCATATATAAACGCTTACATCCCAATGAACACAATTATGTGTTTGCGACATATCAGTTACAAAATCATGTTTGCATGTTATATGGCTGTCAAATTGAGTTTACCATAGATGTAACATAAATGAACTTCAAATTTCATCCTCCAAAGAAAATAACATTTACATTAGATTGACATATTCTGTAGTGTCTTGTTTATATGTCCAATATGCAAATCAAGATATCACAAACATGTAGTTGTGATATAATTTGCAGAAGTTTGATAATATAAAGAAAACATAAATGACATATATGTAACATATAGCTACGATATATCCCATAACTCCTTGGGTACTAACTATGATGTGGATTTGATCCATACTAAATACCTATACTCACTATGTGGTATACTAGGAGTAAAAGGATTATGATACACTCCACTTTTTTCTATTATTTTTCAAGATATTTTTCTAAATGTTATATCATTTAATTTACTTATTGGGATGACATATTGGGAAAGAGATCATAACTTAAAAAAATATCCCAACAGTACCTATCAATTAATATATATTCAATGATTTAGAGGTTAGATTGAATATTTCCTTTTCAATTTGCCACACCACGATTATAATATGAGAAAATACGTTACGGACTTCTCTAACCTTATATGCCATCCAAACGAGAATAAATAGTGAATGCAAATAACCACACGGAGATGTCTAAGACAGATTATATTTGGCAAATATACTTTGTAACATTTACATAATTTTTATGTGAATATAACATATTTGCATGGTATCACTCACAATACTTGTATATAAAGCTTGCAACAATAATGGATGTTTGAGTTGAGTATGGTACATGTAATGTAAATGTCTCATAAAATTGAGCATGTGTAACCATCTTATTTGTATATGAATATATAGCCCGAGTATGGTTGAAATATATTTTGTAATATAGCAATTGTTACAATAATAATCTCTCTGTGGTATATAGCAGATATATGTGTGCTCATTGGGATGAGATTAACACCTACAAAATCAACTTAATTGTATAGACTATGGAGTGTATACTGTATAGAAGGAGGGCAATCTCTAATGGACAACACGTTTAAAATGTGGTCAACATTTTATACGCAACTAATGGTACATAAAATAACCGACGTGGCGCTGACGATCGTATGTTGAAAAACTGTTTGTAGATTGAATAGATCCATAGTCTCAATTAACGTTTTTTATTTAATGAGCCACCCAATTTTTATAAAATACATATCTTTTAAAAGTTTACGTAATGAATTAAAATTATTATTTGAAAAAATCAAAGGAAATGTCAAAACTGTCATCAACAGTCGATCAACAGCGCCACCAACTGGCTTCCAAAATCGGGCCACTTTTTATAACGTTGAGATGTGCCTCCTTCTATACCCTCCATAGTATAGACCATATGTTTATGAAAGAAAATCTACAATATGCCAACCTAAAATATAAGTCATTCGTTATCAATGCAGATGTTACTGATCACTATCCTATATTTCTGGGACAGCATTATGACTATTTATCTGTTCAAAACACAAAAAAAAAGTTATCGAAGTCTTGGATGATAATACATTTTTGAGTCTAACAAAATTGCAGGACTGGAGTGTTATAAATAAGTGTAATAACCGAAATGTAGCTTTTTCAACATTTTTAGATATATTTTTAGAAATATATAATCAGAGTCTAAACAAAAAAGAGATAATTATGAAATACTTTAAAAAAATAAAACCATGGATATCACAGGCCATTATTAACTCTATAAAACACAGAGATAAATTGAAGTTTACAGCAAATTTGAAAGTAAAAATGTAATATTATGGAATGAATATAAATCATATCGAAATCAACTCAACAAAATAATACATTCAGCGAAAATTAACTATTACAATCAATCAAAATAAAAATGATATCAAAAAATTGTTTAAAGTAGTTTCGGAATTAAGTAATACTGACAACGGCAAAATAGTAAAACAATAGATATTCATGATGGATATGATATTAAATTTAATAATGATGGTGACATGGCTCACTATTGTAACAAAAAACGGCTAGTCAAATTAAAACAACTGCTAATAACTACAAAAATAGATACCCATAATTTCTGCTGAATCCATGTTCCTATATCCAGCTACTGAAAATGAAATAATCCAACATATTAACTCTCTAAAAAATAACTCTTCGCCAGGCGTAGATGGAATAACAACCAAAATGATAAAACTAATACACCCATATATTATACCTCCACTCCTGCATATAATCAACCTAATATTTGAAACAGACATAGTCCCATAAAAATCAATTTGGCTTTAGGGGAAATAAAAGTACATCTGATGCAATCTTTGAAGTAGTTACCTCAATAAAGGATGGCTTGGAAAAAAATAACAAATGTATTGCCGTCTTCTTAGATTTAGCAAAGGCTTTTGACACGGTTCCACATAATAGACTCCTCGAGGTATTGGAACATTACGGGGTTCTTGGAACCGTATTAAAAGTCTTCCGGAACTACCTTGAGAAAGAAAAATTGTTAAATTTAGAGATTCATTAAGTGAACCCTTGAATACTCAACTAGGCATCCCTCAGGGCACTGTATTAGGCCCTTTACTTTTCATTGTCTATATAAATTCCCTACTATGTCTGAACACTAGTAAACCCACAATCTGATATGACAGATGACACTGTGTTGATCTTTGAAGAAGACTCCTGGAAAGGAGTTAGAGAAAAAGCTATAGAAGGAATTGAAAAGGTTAATGAGTGGCTTGACTTTAATAAACTTTCACTCAATATATATATATATATATAAAAAAAAAATACATCTCATTTTCAATCACAAATTACAACAGACCTAATTACAAAAATTTGAACTTGGAGAACTCTACTGACCCTATAATAGAATGTGACAATATCAAGTATTTAGGTGTTACTATTGATAAACATCTTAAATGGGATCAATATGTAATTGAATTAGTTAAAAAAGTCCGTAGGCTTATATACAAAATGTACCATATCCGTAAAATTCTAAATAAAGAACAACTGTTGATTGTATATCGAGCACTGGTAGAGTCGCTTATAAAATATGGCATATTAGTATGGGGTGGTTTATATGAGAACACCTTACATCAACTAAACATAGTTTAAAATTACATACTAAAAGTTATGTTCAATAGAAATAAGTACTTTTCAACCAGTTTTTTGTATGATGAAAACATATTAAATGTCAGATATCTTTATTTCCTAACCATTTCAACAATCTACTATAAAAATAGTCATTATCTCCAACAAATATCTCATTCTTATTACACACGAGCAAAGCAAAATGTACAAGTAGCCATATCAATATTCAAAAAAGACTCCTCTCAAAGATTTGTTACATATTTAGCACCAAAAGTTTTTAATATACTGCCGCTAGAAATAAGATCATCTAGCACTGTGAAAATATTCAACAAAAAATGTAAAAAATATATTTGTACTAATTAAAATAAGTTCGAAACATTGTTATAAAACATATTTAAGTTTATATATACATTTTTGTCTATTTAGTAATTTAGTTTAGTTTATTTAGATTAATTCTACTATATTTCCGTTCACACATTAGAATATAATTATAATTAATACATGAGCAACACACAACACCTTATACTCGACTTATACCTAGATTAAGTTTTCATTAATTTAGGTAACTGATTTTTGCACACACAAGTTGTGTGCAAAAAATAAAAAGCTAAACCAACAATAGGTACTCACAACTTTTATATATGTAAATGTTATACTTGTATATTTTATGTGGAACAAATAAATATAAATATATAAAATATAACATATAAGAAGCCTTTTTTATATCTTAGGCGTCCAGACATAATATGGATCTAAAAAAGATGTCCAAGATATTATGTGCTGTCTGGGAGCCTGCTGAGATCACAAAAGATCCCAACAGGACTTTCTCCGGTATCTATTAAACTTGTGAGAGTATGATATAAAAGGAATGAATTGCAGTATGGGTAGATTTTTTAGACTGAAAACCATATTGGTTACTAATAATCACTGTATTTGTCTGTAACAATGTATTGAGTCTTTCTAGATAGCTATATTCAAAGATTTTCGAAAATACCGAAGGAATTGTTATCGGACGATAATTACTAACTTGTTTTGGGTCACCTCTTTTGAAGATATCGATATACGGTTTTCACATTCAACGATAATACGAACGACACGACATCAGCACGGCACCTGCAGCTAATTATCGAGTCTGGTGATCCACCTGTTTTACTGTTTTGAATAAACATTTCGCGAATTTAGCTACGACCCAATAAATTCTTTTCGCATGAAAGTGTATGCACGTATTTTGCGAATTTATTTCGTTAGTAAAGACGGAAAATTATCCTAGCAGTTTTCAGGTTGTGAGACCCATGATACCATATATCGCACTATAGTATGGTGGTCCAAAATAAACGAAAGGCAGGCAACTCTGGAGCTATCCAAAATCCAGAGGCTAGCATGTATAACCGGTGCAATGAAAAGTACACCGTCAGTGACTTTGGAGAAAATTTTTAAATATCGCCTACAGCTAAACAAAAACTTTAACCCGCTTCCAATTAGACATGCGGCAATCACTCGTATAATCACAAACCTCACACTAACTATGGGAAGCGATTACATGATGCCGATTAGATCCCTTGATAAACCCTTCAATATCGAGATCGATTGGAAAGAGAAATCTGGGAAAACACCCAAACTGAAATAGGAACCGGCGCTAGAGTATATGGCTAATCTTCTAGATGTGACTTCAACCATTCTCTGGGAGTATACACCACATTATTTCAAGCAGAGATATTTGTAATCGACCTCTGCCTAAGAGAAAACCTACGGAAGGGATACACTGGTAAAAAATCTTTATCTGCTCTGACACCCAAACCTCAATAAAAGCATTTAACAGATGTCAAGTAAAATCCAAACTCGTCTGGGAATGCTTAGAAAACCTCAAAAACCTAAGTGCCACTAATAAGGGAACCCTTAGGTGGGTACCAGTCAGGGCCGTAGCTACCATTGGGGCAGTGCACATATCTTACCCCTACTCCCATTATCTTTTTTGCTAATTCAAGAATTGAATAGCGATCGATCGATAACGAACGTATTGAGTGTGGTGAATTAAAGATGACGAAAGTTAGTCTGGCGCTGGGCTGGCAGATTTGACGCATAAAGCTCCCTTAGGCATAGGTTCTGTGATGTAATGAGATATCTCAGCCGTCTAATTCAAAACAAACAAAGAAAGAGATGAAGCCATGCATCTAATGAGAAAGCTGGAATCTTTTAACTTTGTATTACTCCTAGTAATACAATGCGAAGTTTTAGAATCGCATAACATCGTATCAAAGTCTCTGCAATGTGAGGTCGTAGACCTGCTATCTGTAAACAAGTTACTGGGGAATATGCTCTGCTTAAAGTCATCGAGATGCGTGGAAGATTTGGAGAATTAGTGTCTGAGACTTCAGAGATTTGTAGACGTTGGGGAATATCTCAAGAATTTCATCAGAACAGGCGTAGAAAGGTGAAAATACACATTGATGAGTTATGTAAAGACGAGAGGTTACAAGTGCCAGAGTCCTGTTTTAAAGTAACGGTGTTCTACACAATGATCGACACTTTATTCACTCAAATATATAACCGTTTTCAGGGAATGAAAACTGTTCTTGACAATTATAGAGTAATTCAGCCTGAATTTCTTGTCAACGCAAGTGAAAAAGAGATCGATGAAAAAGCAGTTGATCTTGTTAGAACATTTCCGGATGATGTTTCTCTAACATTTCCATTTCAGATATGTTCAGTTAAGACTTCATTTAATAACAAACTTAAGAAAATGAGTAGCGTCAAGGAATTTGCAAATCTGTTGATTGATCACAGCTCACTTTCTTATGAGGGACAGGCTGAGCAATCTAGCTTTGTTTTTATTTGAAAATGATAGAGCTCAAGAAATCAACTTTGACAAAATAATCAATGTCTTTGCTTCTAAAAAAGTTAGGATACCCTAATTTCACTGAAAAATTTTAAGCCAAAATTCACCTTGTGCTGTTATTTATAAATTAGTACGTTTTTTTGTCATTAAAATTTGTTTTCTTTAAATTCTGTAAATTTTATATTAAGCTAGGTATAAATAGTCAAGGTGTTCTTTGTCTAGTTTAAATGTCCCTTCTTTTCAATTAACAAGAAAAAAAGAAAAAAAAACAAATAGCAACGCTGTTAAAAAAAGGATTGCTAAATGAAAGTGGTCTAGAGGTAAGGGTCAGATAAAGGGGGCCCTATAATCACTTGCTGCCCCGGGACTGCAAGTCTATATAGCTACGGCACTGGTACCAGTACACAAAGGTATTGAGGGTAACGAAAAAGCAGACGCCCTTGCACAAGAAGGAACCTTTACCAACACTCACTGAAGAAATTCTGAAACTAAACAGGAAACAAATCAGGCTAATAAACCTGAGGAAACACTTTTACATAATGGGATCTTCCAAGGGGATCCTATATGCAGATTCTGTGACGAGGAGGATGAAACAGCCTCCCAAGTAATATTCGAATGTGAGACTCTGCGCTGGTGGAGATATAGACAGATAGAGACAGACGACCCTACCTCCTATCTCACCAGATGTGAGGCTCGTAAATCTTAACAAGAATACTAATCTCTTCACAGACTAACAGATGAACAGAGGACCAGCCGATGGCTGCAGTGTTGGGGCATTCAACCAGGCCTGTTCATTTGCACCCAAACCAACCAATATAAAATTTATGTTCATTTACCCTGATATGTATATAATAGCCTTCAACTTTCTCCAGTCACTCCTACGTAAAATTTATTGCATTCACAGATAATTTTATAAATACTATTTTTGCCTCTTGTTCTTTATTATCTGGTTTTGTTTTATCCATTTGTTAAATTTCTTTCATTGCTTAGTTTTTATAAAAAAACTAGCTATAAAACTCAAAATTACGTTACGTGATAAAACGATTATGTTAAAATTTGTTAAGAGGTGGCTCTGTTTTATGACAAATACTTTTTGAGAAGAACTCGTATGTTGCCGGATCTATTCTGAATTAACCGAATTTCCTGATAAAATATTTTTAGGGACAATATTATCTAGTTTTGTATAACGAAATTTGAGATATCTGATACTAGCAGCCCTTAGCACAGAGAACTTTTAAAAATATATACAACCGACCGTTGTTGGAACGTTTTAATAACGTTTCAAAACGGACTATATAAAAGACGTTTTTGGACGTATTTTAGAACGTCCACTGGACTAAAAATCTCTCAAATCAAACGTTATAGTTTCTTTCTCAAAATATACTTTTGCGAACCCAGAAACACAACTTCTTTTGAACGTTTTTTACAGTGGTTATATAAAAACGACATACAAAAACGTTTGAAAACATAACTTTCTGGCTTTTTCTAAAAACGTTTTTTGATCGTTTTTACTGGTGGATTTAAAAAGTACTCAAATAAAACCTTTTAAAAACATCTCTATAGTGGCTTTATAAAAAACATTTTGAAATGGACATTAAAAAAAACGTTTATTAGTGGTTTTTGATTGTAGGTTTTAAAAACGTCTTGAGTACTGTAGCGTAAAAAAGTTCTGTTTTTAATTATGAGTTCGGACGTTTTGTTGATATATTTTGGACGCTTAATTATGTCCCTTTTAAAAATGTTTTTGCAGTAACTTTTATCAAACGTTTTATTTAAGTCCTTGAACATTCTGACGTTAAAAATGAACCATAAGAAAACATCAATCGGAGCTATTAGGGAGAGTTCCTTTGATTTCATTAGAATTTTGCCTCATTCGGTTATTTTTTATGTCGCTAATTTCTTTATTAATGAATTTTAAAGGATAGTTTTTTTTACCAAAACTGATTTTAGAAAATTTCATATTTTCATTTTAACAAATACTTTTGGTCGATCATAAATAGCTATTTGTGTATTAAGAGCGGAAAGTGATACTTTGCCGCTTGAGGCAGAGAGTTGTCCGCGCGACGCGTAGCGGAGCGCGGTCAATCTGCCGAAAGCGGCAAAGCACTTTCTGCTCGAATTGCACACAAGATTTTTTCTACGATCACATTATTTTTAGACAAATAATTTAAAAAAAAAAACATGAAAAATACACTTTTTCATATTTATCTCTGGATTTAGTCGGCAGAAGATTCAGAGAAATATTTTTAGCAGAATCTGCTTCATCTGGAGGTGCGTGCTTGAAAATTCACATTCGCTCTCACTCTCCATTTTTCGAATAGCTTTTTCATAAACTAAAAATGAAATAATGACGTTTCATTAATTTCATAGTCTACTATTTGCACAAAATAGTAAGTAGGTACTTAAATATGCAATCACTATTGCATATAGGTGTACCTAGGTGTATCTAGGTGTACCTTCTGACTGTTATATTTTTACTAGATAAATTTTATAAAATAAAGTTTAATTTCGTTCGAAATAACTTCAAATATTAATATTTCAACTAAAATATTCAGACTGCCCTACATTTTGTTCTAATATACCTATTATTTACTACCTTTCATTAGTTTATTGTAAATGAAAACAGGCGAGCGGAAAAGTACGCGCTAGAGCGACAATAATGTCAAATTATTACAGATCACAGAAAACATCAACTTTGCGGTTAGATTTGAGTGTGCAAAAGCCTACTTTGGGTAGTGATCGTAGGAAAATGATTTTATTGTGCATTTTTTACACTAAGAGGGTGATTTGAATGGAAATTTAGATTTCTATAAACTCCTTTATAGATTCAGTTTTCTTTATTGAGACGTCTAAAAATGCCACTTATTTATTTTAAATGCTATTTATTCATTGTTGCATCAAATATAAGACAGAGACTCCAAAAAATCTAAAAACTAATTAATTAATAATTCGTGCGCTTAAACAAGATGTATTCAACCTCTCTTTTAAGCAAAAGTGCTTTTCAGATAAACTAAAAGAATCAATTCTAACACCAATTTTCAAGAAGGGGAAGAGGAATAATATAATGGATTATCGGCCGATCAGTCTACTAAAGAATTTAGATAAAATCTTTCTTCCTGACGGATCTACACTTACAAACATCCGAATTTTTTGTGAACATGTGTCAAAGGAAATTTTAAATAAGCAATAGCTGGATATCATCTATACTGACTGTGCTAAGGCATTTGACAGGGCCGACCATGGTATTGTGATTCGGAAACTGAAGGATTTGGGCTTCTCGGGTAGATCACTGAAGCTATTAGTTTCTTACTTGTCCGGCCGAAGCCAGAGGGTCAAAGTCGGTAATATTTTATCCTTTTTGTATTTTGCAACATCTGGAGTGCCTCAAGGTAGTAACTTGGGCCCTCTCCTTTTCCTGATTTTCATCAATGATCTACCTGAAAGTCTAAGAAGGTGTATTGGGTTGCTCTTTGCTGATGACTTTAAATTATTTCGATCTGTTAGTGGAGGGAGTGATGCTGCTGCCCTTCAGGAAGATTTTAATTTGGCACTGGAATGGTTCAAGAAGAACAATATGACCGTTAATGGGGAAAAGTGTTGTGTTCTGTCTTTTTCCCGAAAAGTAAATGTAATGATTGAGGATAATTGATACAACCCTTGTAAGACCCCATCTTGAATATGCTGCTAATATCTGGTCACCGACTTGCTGCACCCACAGCAACGAGATTCAGAAGGTGCAAAAGCGGTTCCTGCGGTATATTTATGTTAAAAGAAATAGCAGTTACCCATTCATGGTTTCTTATCATTCTATGTTGTCAGAATTTCACCTCTGCTCTCTTGGTGTCCGGAGAAGCTGTGATATTTGTGTATAATATTATAAATAACCTAAAGTATTGTGATTGTCATCTTATTAACTTCATTAAATTTAAAGTGCCAAAAATCAATCTAAGGGTGTTATCACAGTCCATCACTGTTGTCAGAGGGTATAGTAAAACTGGCATGGGGGAAATGAGGCTCAATTTGTTCCTGCATCAAGATGAAAACCCTATTTAATGTGATATGCTATTTGCTACTTTATACCTCTATTTTTATCATCTTTTATTTTACTTGTTTGTCTTATTGTTTTTGTTACTTTCCTTATATTATGTCTTATATTTTTAAATTGTAAATTTAGCCTATAGTTGAAAACCTCTGCATATAATTACCTTTGGTGTATGTAAAGTGAAGATAAATAAATAAATAATTGATATCTTATATCAATTTCGGCGATCATATATAATTAAAAAAAATAAATCCGACTGTGTTATTTCAATAATTGTAATGCGTGAGCTGACTTTTCTCTTTCTATTAACAGCAGATCGATAACCAATCGATGATTTTATTATAGTCCACCTGAAAGTGGTTTTGTGGAAAACACTGCACTTTCACAACCTGTTGAATCCGTCTCTGCATTTAGTTAGATGTACTTCCTAGTACACCGCACTTATATTCAATTAAGAACCACGTTATAGTACTCCCACCAGTGTATTCAGGACAGTGTTATCATACACTTTATTTTATAAAATAATTTCTAGCGATGTAAATATTACCAGTTAATCAACGCACGTTTTAGTGAAAGTATCATTTTTAATATTAGTAGAATATAATCTCGAGTGCTGAAGTCAAAATGATTGATAAAAGTTTGTTAAATGTTTTGTTACTGGGACTGTCCTTTATGTTGGTTTTTACCGCCTTTCAAACGATGGGAAATATTGAGGTAAATGAACTTATGACTATACCTAACTTCTTGAAATTATATAAAGATGAAACTTTGCCATGAATAATCTCAATATATCAAAATAAATAGAAAGTTTATTATAATTAAATCCTTGAGTTAATTTCATCGAAAATTTGCCCATTTAAAATCAATTTATGAGGATTATATGATTTTAAGATTTCTAATATGTATATAATATGCCTAAGGGGTGACTAATTCAAAATTATAATTTACCATAAAACATTTGAATCTAATCAGATACAGTTAATTTGATATACGGGAAGCAATAATATTCTAATATTTATATTATGTGTGATAATTTCAACATTTATATTACGATTTTTTTATCATAAAAACATTTGATATTCGTAAAGTTCAACTACATAATATACTCGGTGAACCATACTTAAATATTTATACCGGGTGACCCAAAGGAGTAAGAAAAGAATAAAACAGATTAAAAAAATGTCTTACCATTTTTAACTTACATAGAAAAAATCAACTATATCAACTATATTTTGTGTATTAAGTTTCGTTTCTTTAGTGAAAATTCAAAAAGAAAGTTTGGAATTTGAAAAAGTAGAAGAATTTTACCTAGGAGCTTGAACAACAGTCAGCTACTAAGAGTGCAGGAACCGCAAATCACTTAATCAAGCCAACGTTTAGAATTTATAAAATTATTATTACTATTATTTAATATCATATTATTTGTTGAATTTGATTTTACCACACACAAATAACTATAAGTTAATTCAGTGGATTTCTGTGTGTTTATTTGTTAATTAAGATTGTAAAGTAAAAACATATTTATGCCGTGTAGTTATAAATGAATAAACACATATTATTATTATTACACACAGCTTCAAAAGTCTTGGACCCTGATTCAGTCTTGTTAAAGAATTGTTTTATTAGAAAAACAAAATATATTTCTAATGCTTTCTGAATCTGTTTTTTGTGAAAAGAGTATTTTTCACAAACTGGGATACTTAGAAAATTAAAAACTAACAAATGTGTGAATTTGTTGAAAAAAGTTATTGAATCAAAAAAAGTAATGAAACATGTTATACACTGACTAATAGTCGGTATGACCTCCTCCACATTGCAATCACATATTGGGTAACCCATCAAATCCGCCCCGACAAATGCTCCCCAACAAACACGCCCGCGACAAATGCGCCCCCGACAAATGCGCTCCCCGACAATAAAATATAAAATTACATGGAAATAAAATTGTTTGCGTGGATTGTCGTTTAATTTAGAATTATAATACACTTATTTATTGACCGTTAGTTATAATTATATTTAAGTATGTACTAGTTTTTTGAGAATTGGTCAATTGATAAGAAATGTATTATAATTCATTAATATAAATAAGAGGAATTTTGATATATTTGATTAAAAATTACCTTAAACATGTATCAAAAATTGGAAATTTAATAATGTGACATTTATATTTGTTATCAATTTAATTTGTATGTATTACAGACCACTATGTATAAAATTAATTTAACCCTTTATAGGACCAATTAATGTTTTTTACAATTTTAACTTGGTTGCATATAATTCGTGTTCAGTTGTATATAATATAATAGTGAATATATAAAGAGGTAAATTATTACACCACGGTGCATTAATTGAAACAACTAAAGCATAAGAAAAATGGTAATATATTGTAGAACAAAATAAACAAAATTTTTCATAAACAAAAGTTATACAAACTAAATAAACAATATACTTCAGCCTATCCAGAATTATTTGATGAATTCTGGTGAAATGTATGAATTCTGGTGGAATGGATGAATTCTGGTGGAATGGATTAGAACATTTTTTGCTGTGTTTCTGTTTTTGCTTCGAACTGCAGAATGCACATCTTCTATATGTCGAAACTACTGGCAAGTGACTGCCCACGTCCATTAATCGAATTGAATTATGAACAGTTGATCTTCCAGATCGATAATTATTTTTTCGGCCAGTTCCTTCTTGATCGATTGGTCTATCTCGTCGCAATGTACTAGAAAATGTTCCAATAAGCTGGTCTATATAGGCAGCTCCTGAACTGCAAATATGTCATGGACTTGTATGTATGTTTTTAACTTATATATTCAGTTTTGTATAAAATGTATGAATTTACCACCGATGCATCAATGAAATAAAAAATCTGATGTGGCCAGCACATGGCCTCTCGCTATTTTTGAATCAAAAATTTACACGGTGGCACAAAACAGTATGAAAAAAATTTTACTTTTTTGTAAATCTGGCAACAATGGCAAAAATTTTGAAAATTATAATGATACGAAAATAAACTATAGTGTATACAAAATATATGTATAAAACCTTATTGTCATTTTGTTTAGTAAATTATTTTTTTGTAAATCTGGCAACAATGGCAAAAGTTTCGAAAATTTTAATGAGATGAAAATAAATTATAGTGTATACAAAATATATGTGTAAATCTTTATTGCCGTTTTGTATAATAATGGCGTCATCACCCATGGCAACTGCCCCTTCCGGTTGTGCGATTGGCACCAAAATCTAATCAGATCTAATCTAGGGTATCAGAATCCTGTATGCAAAATTTTTTTATTCAATAGTTTTTGAGTTATCGTTACTACAACATCCATCCAAACACACACACACACTAACACACACACACACACACACACACACACACACACACAGAGACATCATCGCGAAAATATTAAAATCATATTCTAGGGACCCTAAAACGTGTTTATTCCTTGAAAACTCACTACCTAATTTTTAGCATGATTCCTATACCTCTCTTATCTGAAGGGCAAGAGGTAAAAATAGTTTCATCGATTCACTTACGCGTCTTCCAGGCAGTATTGTAGGTCGAATTCAATTGAACAAAATGATCGACACCACACATGTGCAAGTTATAATCCCGAATCGCCTGAGGTCAAATTACTTCTTCCTTCTCTCCTTTCTTATTTCGCCTCTGGATAGTGGCCTTATCAGAAGAATCATTCATACTACTGGCTACTACAACTGGTTTAGTGCTTCTATCTTTCTATATACACTGATATCTCTTGAACTAGCAAAATCGAATTGGCCCAACGACATAATTTGTCACGTGGAACATTTTTCCTATTAGTTCAAAATATTCCACCCGGAAATGTGTTTTCTGATAGTAATTTCGTCAATAACGGAAATCAGGAAAAAAATTATTATAATACAGGCAATATCCATGGCCCAATAGTGGTTTGGAAAGATCTAAAGCAATTTTTCCCCTAAAGCAAGATTTTCAAAATTTTCGGATTTTCCCTGGTATACACTAAAATCTATCATATACCCCGTTTGAGCACAAGCCATTGCCCATACTTGTATCCCCCTTTTAGTGGGTTTCATGGGCATGTATTGTTTTAAAACAGAACGACCCTTAAAAGCTACCATATATGGTATACTCTCATCGATGGAAATGAATCTTGATGGTGCAAAGTTTTCTTTGATTTTTTCCGACATATGGTCTAATAAAGGTTGCACTTTATACAATTTGTTGTATCCATCATTTCCCTTTGTAGGCATTTATTCTTTATTCTTTATTCGTTGTCAGCCAAAAATCTTAATATTTTTAAGAATCTTTTCATGGTCATCATCTCATTACACGCTCATTACTAAGATTATGATTATTTGACCAATACAATCTAATGCTTGGTAATTTGTTAATTCCAAAAAGTAATAATAATCCAATGAACGCTTTCAGCTTATCCTCATCCTTCTGCAAATTTAGATCCACACCCTTTTGTGATGCATACAAATTGCTTTGTTCTACGATAACTGTAAGTATATCATTATTGATAGACGTCTCGAAAATGGATGGGATATTGTCAGTTGAAATTTCACATTGCATTCCAAGAGGCCTATCAAATATGAAGGATTTTTAACGGAGATTAGGTAGTGATGACGTTTTTTTCCATCTCGTTTTATTCATGTTATCACTTGGAGCATTTATTCTTTTTTTTTGCTATTTCACCTTGTGAAATCTCCTCTTCGCTTTCGGAAGATTCGCTTGGAGCAACAAGATTTTTAGTAAGGGATTCTCGAAGTTCTTTTGAGACAGATGTATTTGAAACAATGTTCAAATGTTTTGAGGTTGATGGAGTGGGACCAATGTCCAGTTGTTTTGAGGTAGATGGAGTTGAACCAATGTCCAGACTCTCTGGTCGGCTCAAGGAGGGTAACAAGTATCTACTTGATCTATCAGAGGCGATTGACTATAATGGAAAATCATCCTCGGCATCTGTGTCTCCACCTATACAGCTTGTTGATCTGTTATTGATTCATCCTCTGATAATTTGTCAAGAAAAGTAAATACTTGCTCACTTGTCATCTTGAAAACTTTTAGCTGTTTTACCATATCTAGAAAAAAAAACCAAATTGCTACATCTGCCCAGTTTGCCAAAAATACTGAGTTAAAAATAAATCCGCCAGAGAAAAATTAAATTTGAAGAAATAAATATTTGGCAACACTGTTATATGTAATTTGAATTGTGAATTCCAAAAAACAAAGTATACAGGGTGATCTATTTAAAAAATCAATCTTAATGGCATTTCCGGTAAAACCGGAAGTCGGCCATTTTGTTTAAGTATATGTATCAATTCAAAAATATGTCTAATATGTTTGCCCCAAATTTCATCTAAATCGCTTTATAAATAAGAGAGATAATAACGTGCTCCTAGTTTCAATGTCTCCCGGTACATTAAAACTGCCGAAATATCTTCGCCGTTCAAATATTAGTGAAATTTTTTGCGTTGTATAAATGATCAGACCTAGATAGACATATTGCATAATACTGTAAACTATAAAAAACTATTTATTTGAAAAAAAAAACAATATTGAAAGTTATATATTTTTTTTTACCTTTTTGTAGAAGATAGGTCTAAATAAGACCACAATGACGATTTTAATTTTTTTTTTGGAATTTGGAAGTTTGCTGATACTATATGGTATCCGTAGGCGTTTTTAGTGATTTTATTAAAACTCCGTACAATATAACTGAAATATAAATTTAGTTTGTGTGGTAAGTAGCAAAACAGTTGACTCAAAGACTTGCATATCCTACTCCAGCACATCTTCGTCGATTACATTATGCCACAAAATGATCCTTTTCATTAAATCTTAGTTCTGGAAGTACATTTTTTGCAAGAGAAATTCGTCCAGGAATTTTGGGAAATGTTTTGTAAGGTACCAGGCATTGTGTAGCGCGACATCTATTAGCCAAGTAAAAATAGTTCAATACCATTCTTTTCCACGTACTCCAATGCGGCACGTAGCAATTCCCTGATCCATAAGATCAGTTCCACCCATGTTCTAGCTATAAACAGCCTCACAGTGAGGACGACAAATGATTATATGTTTTTTTTTTTTTGGCAGTGTTCACGGTTCCCTCTAGGGATTTATGCCCGATTCGCCTGATCCCGTTTCGCCTGACCAATTAAAATTTCCCGATTCGCCTGACGGCTTAAATTGTGGTAGCGTTTCGCCTGACCTAACCTTTTTTTCATAAGGGTCATTTTGAAAATACATGCAAAATTTGATCAATAAGGATGCAAATTAATAACTTATCAAAAATTGAATAGTTTATAAAGATTTTTTTTTAATTTATATTAAAAAATATAACTTCACTTGGATTCTTTTTAATTTTAATTTTTTATCCATCTTCAAAACCATTGCATAAATATGAATTTTACCTAGAAGAATAAGTAATTAATTAATGAATAAAATCAAATAATAATAGACTCCACGTCTGATCTGATTAAAATGTATTGACTCTTTTTGAAAAAAAAAACCTGCATATATTGACTATATTAAGAAAGTTTTATACCAGTGTATTAAAAATCATTATTTTTAAATTTTTTAAACCATCTTGATACTTTTTTCTTAAATCATTTTTTATAGATAAATCCTTTTCTAAAGTAATGTACAGTAGAAATTATTACTGAAGGATTTTAAAATTTTAAAGTGTACTCATATATACCATGTACATACCTGCATTAAACATTTTTTATAAAATCTTACGGTTTTCCATATAAAGACCGACGCGTATAGAGTGCGCCACCCTATATATAGTTTTTTTTTGTCTGAAGTAACCCCCTAACCGGTTATAGGGACATATAGAAAAAAAGTAAAGTTATTCACTTTACGCTTCGTCAATTTGAAAAAAACTTCGTCAGTTTCAAAAAACTTAAAATGCCCCCAACCAGGTATCTTTAATCCCAAAAAGTAATACTTTCGATATAATTATCATTCAGAATGAAAGGAAAAAAAGGAACATTTTCTCGCATTATACAAAAATTTTATTAATGACGTTGGGGTTTCTTTACCTTAGCAGGTCAGGCGAATCTCAACTATTTATTTCCATCTAACATGTTGTCTAGCGAAACGCTACTAAAGCCTACCAAATTTTTAGGCGAAACGGGAATATACCCCTCTGGGTAAACACAAAAAGCTTAACAGCTGACATGCCTTTATACCTAGAATAATGTTCTTCTGGAAATTGTTATTGCATCGGTTGAATATCACCAGGAAATCATTTTGAAGGTTCTTTTGTGGGAAGGCGATCTGTAATCAGATTTGGGATCAAATAAACACCGTCATCCATTTCTTAAGATGTTGTATCTATTACTTGCATTTCTGGGCCGTCCTAGAATTGTTAACAATTTAAAAAAGTAAAAAAAAAAATAAAAATGCTTAGGGTTATAACTGCGAGTTGATGCTCCAATACTGTCATTGTTAACCAATTTTATTGCTGCGGTACCAAGCAATTCTCAATGTACAAAATTAAAAATAATAAGACATGAATTTAGAATAATAATTTGATTTTAACCATTGAGGTTGTAGGTACATCATACCTCCTTCCTCTTCAATAGCAGAATCCTCATATGTGTTTAAATACCTAAACGCCTACGTATACCACACGGTATCAGTGACATTTGTTTCTAAAAATGTTATTTATACACTAAGGTGTTTACTTACATTTATTTCAATAAATAATATATCACAATTCACACAAAAGAATACAGAACTAACTAAAAATGTACTATGCCCATCGGGGTTTCATTATTTATACGTACAGCACAAACACGCGTGAATTAAAACTCGTCTACCACCAAAAAAACTTCACGAAAGGTATAACTTTCTATGAAAATGCGAAATCAACTGGCAACTAAACACTAAAATGCTGTTGGGATCACGGACCTTCTAAATGAGCCATCATCAAGTACCTGTATTTAAAGGGATTAAGAGGTAAGCAGATTTACGAAGATATGCTTAATACCTTGTATGCGATTGTGACAAATTGGAGTGCAAGCTTAAAACGAGGTAAATTTTCTATTGAAGATGAAGATCTATCTGGAAAGCCAGTTTCTGTGTACGTCTCTGAAAGTATAGATGCAGTTCATGACATGATTTTATCAGACTGTAGAATTAGGCTAAAACAAATACCTGAGGCACTGAAAATTTCATTGAACACGTCTATCATATAGTTCACGTCGATTTGTATCCCTAGATGTCTAAATGTTGAGAAGAAGCGTGAAAGGGTGGAAGCATCGCATTCGATCTGTGCTCGGTTTTAATTTTAAAAAGATGTAAAGTTGTTACCATGGATGACACTTGGGTACATTTCTACGACCCAGATACTCCGGTTCTCCAGGTCTAAGAAGTTTGGTGTTCAAAGATATGCTGGAAAAGTTCTTGCTTCAGTTTTTTGGGATTGCCACGGAGTAATCATATTTGATTATTTGCAATAGAGTAGAACAATAACTGGGGATTACTATTCAACGTTACGACTACTCTACAAGAAGATATTAAGTAGAAAAGACGCGGAAAGTTGTCCAAAGGTGTTTTGATTTTGCAGGACAATGCAGCTGCACACATATCGCATGTTGCCATGCAAATAATTTTAGATTTGGGGTTCGAATTACTGGAACATCCCCCCTTATTCACCAGCTCTAGCTCCGTCCAACTATCATCTCTATCCTGAACTGAAAAAAGTTTAAAAGGTCGTCAATTTTCTTCCAACGAAGAGGTTATAGAAGCTATGGAGGACTGGTCTGCAGAGCAAGATAAAACTTTTTTTGAAAGGTTTATACGCGTTGCAGGTTCGGTGTAATAAATGTATTAAATTAAGAGGAAAATGTGTTGAATAATAAACTATTTTGAATTTCAAATTTTTTTTGCTGCTATAGTAGGCTAAGAATTTTACAATACATCCTCGTACTACAAATTAACTTATAAATCTTCATAACACAGTAAACATGTTCATAATTTTTTTAGATGCTTCAAATCTTGTTAATAAATTTAAAATTACATTATCTTAAATTGCCTTTCTGTCAAGTTCGTCAAAAAACATTTTCCGTGTTAGTTTTCTTTTTTCGGACGAAACTAGTTCAGTTGACATTCCCAATTTATTAGCCTCTAGTTTACATTCATTCAAAATGTTTGACCAACTATTTTACTTTTGCCACCTTGAAGCCACTAGAAGAAATTCAAAAGAGTCTAAATATTTTAAAATATTATTTATTTCGATTCATACTTCTGGTGTTAAATTAAGCTCCAATAACTCTCCAATGACGTCTTTTATTCAGAACTTATCTCAGATTTATTTAATTCTGCTTAATTATGAATAAATTGAAATTTAAAGAAAATCAAGTATAAAACTAGTTTACCATTAAAGGATTAAAAGAGAATTGTCATTAGAATTTTTGTGAATTGTTACAAATAAAGGAATTTGTTAGATTTTTATAGAATTTTATTAACCGAAAGTGCGAATTTTTATTTGTATAAAATAATAAGTTGCCCTGCTGTGATGAGCTTGGGCCCCCCATAAGCCCCGGGCCCCGTTCTTTTGTACCGCCTTCAACATCCTCTCGTCGGGCCTGTCCGTAGGCGCTAATGCGTTACATGTAAAATTTTCGTAGTATATTCTATGTATCGTAAAAAAATGATTTTAAAAATCTGATGTGGCCAGCACATGACCTCTCGCCATTTTTGAATCAAAAATTTACAGGTTGACACAAAAAAGTATGAAAAAAAAATATTTTTTTGTAAATCTGGCAACAATGGCAAAAGTTTCGAAAATTTTAATGAGATGAAAATAAACTATAGGGTATACAAAATATATGTGTAAAACTTTATTGCCGTTTTGTATAATAATGGCGTCATCACCCATAGCAACTGCCACTTCCGGTTGTGCGATTGGCACCAAAATCTAATCAGATCTAATCTGGGGTATCAGAATGCTGTATGCAAAATTTGAAATTTTTTTATTCAGTAGTTTTTGAGTTATCGTTACTACAAAATCCATCCAAACACACACACACACACACACTAACACACACACACTAACACACACACACACACACACACACACTAACACACACACAGACATCATCGCGAAAATATTAAAATCGTATTCTAGGGACCCTAAAACGTGTTTATTCATTGAAAACTCACTACCCAATTTTTAGCATGATTCCTATACCTCTCTTATCTGAAGGGCGAGAGGTAAAAATATAAATTTAAAATGAAGCAATTTTTATACGAATCATTTTTATTTATTTATATTTTATTGTTGGGGCGCATATGTCGGTGAGCGCATTTGTCGTTGGCGTATTTGTAGCGGGTGCAGTTGTCTGGGCGCATTTGTCCGGGCGCAATTGTCGGGGTACCAACATATTGGCACGTCTGTGCATTTAAATAATCAAGCGATTTATAGTATCTTGTGGAATAATGTTCTATTCCTCTACCGCCGATACAACAAACTCAATTGTTAATGACTCTAGTAATGTAACCCACCAAGGGTTGAAAACTAGTCTTTGCCGATTTACTCTCAAACCTTTTCCGAATTGCTCACAAATTACTCACAACATCAATATCAAGGCAGTTTTTTTGGAAATCGAATCCCAATAACACAAAAGGTCCGATTGACGGGGTTTTTGTGGTTCAGAACGTCCAAGGAATAAAGCAAAACGTTTTATAAACATTCGTGCAATAACATTTTTAAAATGGACTTAAAAAAACGTCCAAAATATGCCGAGAAAATGTCCAAACACATAAAATAAAAAAAACGTTTTGTATGCTACAGTACTCAGACGTTTTTAAAACCTACGATAAAAACGTGTAGTAAACGTTTTTGTAACGTCCATATCAAAATTTTTTTATAAAGTCATAAAACGTTTAATTTAGGTCCTCAAAAGCATGTTTTCAGAAAAAGTCAGAAAGTAGCGTTTTTAAACTTCTATAACATACTGTAAAAAAATCTGATGTGGCCAGCACATGACCTCTCGCCATTTTTGAATCAAAAATTTACAGGTTAGCACAAAAAGTATGAAAAAAAATTACTTTTTTGTAAATCTGGCAACAATGGCAATGTATCAGAATCCTGTATGCAAAATTTCAATTTTTTTCATTCAGCAGTTTTTGAGTTATCGTTACTACAACATCCATCCAAACACACACTAACACACTAACACACACACACACACTAACACACACACACACACACACAGACATCATCGCGAAAATATCAAAATCGTATTCTAGGGACCCTAAAACGTGTTTATTCATTGAAAACTCACTACCCAATTTTTAGCATGATTCCTATACCTCTCTTATCTGAAGGGCGAGAGGTAAAAACGTTCAAAAGATATTGTCCGCAAAAATATGTTTTGAGAAAGAAATTTTAAACGTTTTATTTGATTCGCTTTTAAAGCAACCGCTAAAAACTTTATAGAACTTATAGTAGACATTCTAAAAAACGTCTAAAAAACGTCTTTTGTCGAACCATTTATTTAGTCAGTTCTAAAAGATTTTTACAACGTCTTGTTTCGACGTCCATATGACGTTGGAAATTGTGACATTTGCACTAGATAAAAAGTCTTATAAACGTTCTCAGGTAACGGTCAGTCGTGTACGTTTTTAAGACGGTTTTTAAACGTTTGTGTGCTATTGGGATAGTAAATTATGTATTTATTATTTTTATTAATACCACAATTTCTTTGATCGATATTATTAAAAAACTGTTACTGTGTAATGTTGCCAAACATCAGAGATTGGTGCTGTTTTGTTAGCGTAGTGTTGTCATAGGAGAAAAGAAAGATTCTCCAAGTCCAAAAAGTTCAAAATCCAAACGGGTGTATCGTTTTCTCTGCGCCTTCGTCATCCTATAAAAAAACAGACATTACAAGTTACAAAATATTAGATATAAAACTATAGGGATCTTTCCAACCAGTTTTAATGACTAACAGTTCGCGTAAAATAAGGCCTAAAGTAAGATTTTTGAAAACTAAAAGGTTTTAATAATTTATGAGAATAGATCACAATTTTTTCTAACTATCATTACCAAAAATATACGCTGATCTTCCGATTACTCACAATTGTCCTTCACTCACAAAATTACTCACAGACTAGTGAAATTACTTACAAATGTGAGGAATTACTAACAAATTGGCAACCCTGAATCCCACAGGTCTTCAATCGGATTCATATCAGGCGAGTTGGCTGGTTAATTTATAATATATTTCAAGAGTTTCTTTTGGTTATCGGGAAGGTATACATGAGACACTGTCAACAACTAATTATTTATTCACTGGTTAATGTTTTACTACCATATAATTAACATATCTTTTCAGTTCTCATGCCCAGCCCTGTAACGCTAGCGGCACGAACTCCGTACTCTTAATTAAATGTAATGAGTCACTAATTGTAATGAATAATATGAGACCGTCTCCAAAAGACGGTAACCTTTATATCTAAATCTAAGAATAAACATTACCTGACACGACTCAACGTCGAACTGGAACCGTGGTCGTTACCTTGCGATGTCACGTTACCGCATGAAATAATAACAACACGTTTAAATTACAACTAGTTTAATGAACTACAATATTTAATTATTTAAAGGGTTATTCTGTGTGGCACAAAATTGATCGAAAACATTTGATCGACTACAACTGATCGAAAACATTTGATCGAAAAAACAACTAACCGAAAAACAATTGATCAAAAACAAAAATGATCGAAAGGAATAATGCTCGAAAAGAACATTTATTGAAAATAGATTTGACTGAAAAATCAATTGCTCGAAAAACCAGATATAAAAAGAAGATTTATAAAGACAGTTACTTCTACATTATGGAAAAAATCTGATGTGGCCAGCACATGACCTCTCGCCATTTTTGAATCAAAAATTTACAGGTTGATACAAAAAAGTATGAAAAAAAATTATATTTTTGTAAATCTGGCAACAATGGCAAAAGTTTCGAAAATTTTAATGAGATGAAAATAAACTATAGGGTATACAAAATATATGTGTAAAACTTTATTGCCGTTTTGTATAATAATGGCGTCATCACCCATAGCAACTGCCACTTCCGGTTGTGCGATTGGCACCAAAATCTAATCAGATCTAATCTAGGGTATCAGAATCCTGTATGCAAAATTTGAAATTTTTTTATTCAGTAGTTTTTGAGTTATCGTTACTACAACATCCATCCAAACACACACACTAACACACACACACACTAACACACACACACACTAACACACACACAGACATCATCGCGAAAATATTAAAATCGTATTCTAGGGACCCCAAAACGTGTTTATCAATTGAAAACTCACTACCCAATTTTTAGCATGATTCCTATACCTCTCTTATCTGAAGGGCGAGAGGTAAAAATTGCTAGCATCATATAAATTATGTCCAGTATTAATTATAATTTACTTTGTTCTATTCTTAATCAGTATTATTTACCAGAATTGACTTCAGTTGAATAAATACAGTTTTTCAAACTATCATGTCTTATATATTTATTACATTTTCAATTTCACTTTTTAATATATTGTCTTTTTGATCAATTGGATTTCAAAAAAATGTATTTCGATAAAATGTTATTCGATAGAATATATTTTCGATCAAATTTCAAAAACGATCAGATGTTTTCGATCAATTTTGTGCCACCCTCCAAAAGGCACCACACAATCTACTGATATATCCTGCTTCGAATTTATCCTTAACCCTTCTTGCGCGATAGGATAGATATGGGTTAGATAATGGGCGTAATAACTTGTTCGCTTAAATTTGGCTGGTCATGCATTATTCCCCCAAAACATAACGGTACCCCCTTGTTAGGGCGCCCTTCGCGGGGAAAATTAGGTCGCTGTTGACGACTGGGTTCTTACCGGACTCTTTGCTAATTGTCATCATTTACCACTCCATTTCTGGTTTTGTCTGTAAATAACACCCACCTCCACTGCTTCAAAATCCAACCCTTGTGCTTTCTCGCTTACACTATGTCTTGGAAGTAGAGTGGGGACTCGTAATGATCTTCTAGCATTGTATAAAAAGTAATATATACTCTGTATACAATGCTTCTAGCACTAAATTTGCATGTTGGAGTCGTCTTCGAACTGTAGGTGTTGATATAATACAGCGAAATGTTCCCTGAAAGTGGCTCCTGAGAGCTGAAGCTGTGCGGTGTCTAAGGGCATATTGCACCAAATAACGATCCTCCCTTTCGCTAGATACTCGAGGACGTCCACTACGTGGTTTGTTTTTCTATATCTGATCCTTAGATCGTGTAAAGCAGTAATTTTTGCTCAGTTAAACGCAGAAATTTCCCGACCTGGAATTATAATCCACAAAAATGAAAAGAAAGAATACACTAGTCACTTGGCTGAATATGCTATCACTGCCAATATTTGTGATAATAAATGTAAGAATATCTTTTTTTTTTCTTTTTGTTTTGCTAAATACATGTAATTTTTTACCACAGTAAGAAAAAAAAGTGGCTTTAATCGAATCATTTGATATATGTATAGGGTGTGTCCCAACAATTTGACGTTAAGACCAACATTATTCTACAGTTGCAAGATATGGATTGTAGATAATAGGCAAATAAATAGTAGAGTGAAGAATTAACGAAGAAGTAGATAACATATATCCGCATCTCAATTCCCTTTGTATTAATGAGCTAATGGCCGATATATCGCCTGGACGTTTTCTAATAAGATTTCATCTTCTCATTTTGGTATTTTTAAATTATTACCGAGCATATTATTTGGTGTATCCGCTGGGAGTTATCGTCGAAAAAGTCTTTTCTGCGCACCGGGAAGGCGTTGGAAAATGCGAGACATATTGAAAATTGGTTAGTATGTATATTGACTACTTTTGAAGAGACGAGGCGTTCCATTGTTTCCACTGGGAGTTATCGCCGAAAAAGTCATCTCTGCTTTTGAAGATTTCACGCAAGTTTTGAGGCGTCCGCGTCTTGTCCGCTAGAAAAAGTCCTCTGCGTTCCTGAAAAGCGTTTTAAAATGCGGGACGCGGTGAAAATTTTGCAGTGTGTATATTGACAACTTGAAAATATCACATAAGTTCCAAACCGTCCCGTTTTTCCTCTCGGAGTTAGGAGAAACGCTCGATTTGCTGAATATATGTTCATAAGGAGATTGAGGTGGCTGACACATTTAGAAAGGATGACGGATAATAGGATACAACTAGCGTGGACAGAGCCTGGTGATAAGATGAATGAAGGAAGACCAAAAAAAAAATGGAGGATAATAATTCTAGAAAATTTGAAAAAAAAAGTTACAAACTGAAAGACAATATACCTATGATCTGTAGCTTTTACCTCTCTTGCTTTTTGTTTCCTTATTATGGGTGTTTCATTGGGAAACGTCAAAATTTTAACTGCATAGGGGATACCAAGATGATTCTAAAAACCCCCATATGTCGGGTTTGTCGCTCTTTATAACCGAGATACATGGCGTTTTATTCATTTTGCCCATATCTTTCTTGCTTCATAACTTTTAAACCACCATGTATATATTTTTTATATTTGGGACATGTACTCACTCTATCCTGATAAATCGACTGATGTATTAACGATAAAGAAATTCCTGGTCCGGCTCTAGTAAACATTTATAAATTCGGTCGGCTAGAAAATAACACCCTGTATGTTTAAATTTGTGCAATGTTTTGCTGTAGTTAAAAAGTGCTTACAAAATCAAATCCAACGATGTTCTTTTAATTAACGCGCAGACGATTTTACTTGTCTTAAATTGCTGTCTTTTCGAATTTTTGTGGTAACCAATAGACTCACGAATGTTTTGATTAATTTTATTTCCGTTTGAATAATGTTATTTATCTTAACTAAATATTAAGTTTAAAAGTTACGTTTTATAATTGACCCTTGGCATGTATTTAGATAACAGAAAATGATTTTGCAGGTAAATACCACATTAGATTTATCTTTACAACCATCTATACATTTGTGTTTTTTATTTAGCATTCGACGCATTATAGGTTGGTTGTGAGGGGATTTTTAAATGAAAACTTTCTGATAGGCAGAGGTGGTCCCACTCAATGGCCTGCGCGATCTCCAGACTTCAATCCTGTAGAATACTACGTTTGGGACATCTCAAGTCCAAAGTGTATTCTAGTCCCATAAATAGTAGATATGAACTACTTGAAAAGGGTAGAAAACGTCTGTAAGGCAATGAAAAATAACCCCAATATTATTAGAAAATCTGTGAATGACAATTTAACATTAATTGTTGTAATTTTTTTGTGATAATCATTTTTTTTTACTTTGTTTCTTAATATTTTTTGCCTATTTATACTATAATGTGGTTATTTTTTTCTATTTTTTATTTTTCTTGAGGTTGTCTTAATACAAAAGTGTTTCATTTATTTTTACTTGTTTTTACTGGCTATTGATAAAAAATATGGAAAGGGATACATTTACCACATTAAAAGTACTTAATTTCTATATGTCCCTTCCCCGCACAAGCCATTGGCTTCTGGGGTTCACTCGTAAGGGGGTGAAATGTAGGGCGAGTATTATTATTATTATTATTATTATTATTATTTTTCGCTTGCAAAATTGACCTGTGCTAATTAAAAAACACAAATTACAGAGGTACATCTAATGTGGTTTTCTTCGTCGGCGCGCAACAATTAAAAGAACATCGTTGGATTTGATTTTTTAAGCTCTTTTTAATTTCAGCAAAACATTGTAAAAAATCAAACATACAGGGTGTTGTTTTCTAGCCGACCGAATTTATAAATTTTTACTAGAGCCGGACCTGCAATCGAATTATCAGGATAGAGTGAGTACATGTTAAAATTTTGACGTTTCCCAATGAAACACCCTGTATGTAAGTAGCGTATTCCTCCTCTGTAAGACTACCAATCTTATACAAGGTGTTGCAAGACTAAAATACTACAAGTAATTCTTCAAAAGTCGTCATTGAACTTGAAATGTATACCTGTTAAATAGTACTTTTTGTTAATTGTTTACCTTAGCCAAGACTGATAACAAAAACTATTGATCGTTAGTTAGCTAAGAAATCGGTCTTCATGGAGAATTATACCAATCAAGAACTCGCAGATATGCATCTGGCATATGGCCAACAAATTGCAATGCATGAGCTGCTGCATGACTTTATCAAGAACGCTATCCTGAAATGCAATATCCTGGGTACAAAAAGTTTATTGCGATTCATCGACTACTTACGGATACTGGCATTTTAAAACCTAACATCCACGTAACGGTCCATTTTGAGGAAGAGGATCTTCGCCGAATTATAGATGAACCTTCGACTAGTTCTCGTCAATTTGCCGCATTATATGGGTGCGTGTCAGCTTTCGTTTGGCTGGTATTACATGAGTAACAACTTTATCCATACCGTTTGCAAAAAGTCCAAGGTTTGACTCCAGCTGATTGTCCGCCAGGACTACAGTTTTGTCAGTGGCTCCTTCATCAGATTGTAGAGCAACCCAATTTTTACATTTTGTGGGTTATTCAACAGTAGAAATAGTCATGTTTAGGTCGAAGAAAATCTACACACGATATTTGTCGGAAATCACCAGTAACGTTGGTCTGTTATTGTGTGGGCCGGTATTGTTGATGATAATTTGGTAGGACCATATCTAGCTAATCGTTTAAGAGGTCCTATCTACAGGCGTTTTCTACAAGATATCCTGCCAGAACTTTTTGAAAACGTCCCATTAAACGTTGTTTTTTGTTGAAGTCCGTCAATATTGGGACCGTCATTTCGGACAACATTGGATTGGTAGAGGTGGTCTAGTCCCGTGGCCCCAGGTCATGTTTAGATTTTTTCTGTGGGGACATGTAAAGTCTATGGTTTATAAAACACCAGTGAAAACAGAACAATATATTGTTGCACAAATTCTTGCGGTATTTTAATTGATTGAAAACGATATTCAATTAATCAAGTCCGCAGAAACTGTATAAGACATTTAAACAGGTGTATTGAAGTTCAAGAACGAAGATTTGAACAATTACTGTAGTATTATTTTTTACAAACAAATTAAAATAAAATTTATTAACACATTTTTGTACATAAGGGTTTTTAAGCGTCTTAGGGAGACATTGCCGGGCATGGGTTCTTACACTCAAATGTCTTCTTTCGCTGCACTAAATAATCATTAGAAGTTTGATCCCATACTTCTGAAACACCCTGTGTATAACATATTTTAAACATTCATTTTTTTTAGTCGGTATCGAAGGTATATTAGGTCGATTTGTGTTTCCATAAAATGTTAGTTTTGCTAGAACTTTTATATTTTATGACGCACCAGTCAGTTACGTAAAAGTTGTTCAATTTTTTTTAAAAACGGTAAGACACTGAAATATCAAAAATAAAATTCGATTTATATCAAAAGAGTAGTTTAATTCAAAATTAATGCTTTTTAATGATATAATATTTTTTGAGAATTCCTTGATCACTCTATATCTGTCTCGGTGACTTGGAACAGCTTGTAACATGTCGTTTACGTACGGTTTCTTTTTCCCAGAACTTCTTAAAAAGATTGAATTCATTTTAGGCCTGAAGATGGCTTGTTAGCCGAAACTAGTCGCCTTCAACTTTTTCAAAAAATATGTAGTATTGTTATTATGGTACATGATTTTGAGTTTTATTATTATTATATATTTAAAAATTATTATAATGACGTTCATTTATATCTTACTTGTGTTTTTTTGAAAAACCAGGTAAATTTAATCTAACCAAGGATTTAAGATGAACTGCAGTTTATTATTGGTTAATATTATTAGTTGTGTAAAAATATTTAAAGTATTTTCATTCATGATTCACTTTAATTTATAGTTTATTTTGGGTTCGTTTAGAAAATAAAATATTACAACAATAAAAAACAAAGCTCAAGTAATTTAGGAAAATGTTACTGATAAGATAATAAAAAACATGGTAAATATTTTGTTTAAATATACGACTTATTTATAATTCGTTACGGATATATTTTGCATAAATTTAAATCTAATTTATTTATTCTAATATAAGTAAAATAAATAATAGTTATTTATGTATCAAGTGCCTAAAAGAAGCCTTTATGGACATGTAAGAAGAGTTATTAATACGTAACACGTGTTTGTTTCCTTTTACCATCCTGTAGGAGTAGAAATTACTCCTTTTCAGGAATATAGTGGGGGGTGGATGTTGGTCTGAAAAGGAAAATTATTAGAAAAACATTATATTTGACTGATGTGATTATTTTTTTGATACTTACGAGCCTCCCGGAATGGGAGGCTCTAAGGGGAGGCTCGGAGAGAATGGAGTCCATAGGCGTCGGTAGGGGACAAGGTCATCTGATGCATAGGGGTGCATCCTCTATGAGATCTAGGAGCTCGTCCAGAAGATCTTTTGGCTTCATGTAGGATCCTCAGATTCGATTGAGTGAATCTCTTTAGTGGAATTCTTGGTACTGCTCTTCTGTTCTTTTTTCCGAAGGGTTTTCTGGGTGTGTGTGTTGAGAGTGTCCATTCTTCTCTCGACATATTTTCCTTGTAGGTCTTAATCTGAAAATAATTGGTGTCATATTAGTGTGTTCCTGGATTTAGTTGGATGGGAAGCGCCAGGAGAGGTAGGAGCATTTCATGAGGATCTTTCTCCCGGTTGCTGCGACGGAGTGTAGAGATGAGGAGGGGGTGGAGCTCTATAGTCTATAACTGGAGGTTTTGTGTGTGTAGTAGGGTTTTGGGTTTACATCTCCAAAATTTACCACCCAGGGCTCCGATAATGGAGGTACGTCTCCTAACTCGGTCAAGAGTTCTTTCGTCTATATGAGATACAGTACGGGAGCTAACACTGAGTCTTGAGGAACTCCAGCTTGTTAAGTGAAGGGATCAGAGATGGAGTTTCTAACTTTGACAGAAATGGTTCTGTTTGAGAGATAGAAGTGAATGAGTTTAATGAGGGGGATAGGAAGTTCAATGTTTGAAAGCTTCCGAATAATCCCGACATGCCAGACGTGATCAATCGCTTTTTGAACATCAAATAGAACGGCCGATGCACAGTGAACAAGGTTGAGGGGTTTGGAGGCTTAAGTATGGAGTCTCACTAGTGTATCTTGGGTGGAATGTTCAGACCTAAATCCATGTTGGAATTGGGGGATCGTACCCTCTTTCATCCAGAAAGTTCCAGAGTTGATTCTCAAAGAGCTTACCTAGAACATTCGTCAATGATATAGGTATGTAGGAATCTGGAGAAATGAGGTCATTGTGGGGTTTGGGGATCAGGATGGAGTGGGAAGGTTTGCCAGCAAATTGCAAAATAGGAACGCTGAATGCAGGAGTTCATAAGGATGGTGAGGATAGCGAGAATGTTTTTCAGGGAGTGTCATTTGAGATGGTCAAGACATGGGGCAGAGTTTTTTCCCTTTTGACAAGCCGAGGCTATGTCATCAGAGGTGAAGGGAGAGAGGATGGGTCGTATTTTGGGGGATTGGGAGTAAGAAGGATTTTTGGAGGAGGATATTTGTATCATTTGCGAAACGGTGATTGAAGTTTTGATTGTCGGAGTTCCTTACCCTAACAACAAGAATTTGTTGGATGTGACCGTTTCGCATGAGTGAAAATTGTTAATACATCTTAATCTGAATCTCCAAGGATGATACAAATTATACACAAATCTCAATAATATTTCGTTTCATTTTCATTTCTGTGGTTTTATCCGGTTTCTGGCTTTGGCACATTGGTTGGTGATCTGTTAACGTTAACCTCACTTTGACTAACGTGCATTGTGCACGTCTCATTTCTAACTTTTTTGTTTTATGTACAAAGCTAGTAAAAAGATTTGTTGTAATGACAATTCCTGTTTTATTTTTTTGATTAGTTAATGTTGTGTATTTTATAGTTGTAAAATTGAAATAATAAGTTGAGTTTAAGGTTAGTATAGCGTATAGCAATAAACATGGTATCGAATGTACTCTTTCCTCTTTTGAATCAGCGACTTAATTGTTCTAATGATACTATGCGGGTTATTCGATTCTGAATATTTTATTTATGCGAGGTTTATATATGGTTTATTTATCAATTTATTAGGTACATTAATACAATGGATAGTATAAGGAAGGTATCCTCAAGGCTTGAAAGGAAAAGTTGACTAAAACCAGTGTTTTCATATTTGCAGTAAAGTTGTTTTGTATTGAACATCTTTGGAATTAATTTTTTTCCACATTTTCCAAGAAATATTTCATATTAAATTAATATTGAAAAAAAAAACAAAACATTCGAGGTAGTCCTCATATATCCCAGTGATGTCCCTGAAACATCCCCAGAGTGTCCCTTTTATGTGCTTTTTTGGAACTTGGTACATCCCTGGGACGTACCAGAAATACATCCCATATGTGTCCTTTTTGTTGGAAAGTAGATGTCCCTGGGACGTCACTAGTACGTACCAAGTCCCAATGAAGGATATCCTAGGGATGTCTCAATAGCAAATGGAGCAAGGGATGTACTTGTGTTGTTAGGGTAGGGAGCTTTGGAGATGGCTTTTGAAAGCAGTGGCCTTCTGCTCTGGGGTGTAGAGGATTTGTCCATTCGCCTGTAGGTGGAAATGGGACTTGGTCTTTTAACCAGTGAAGATGTTGAGTTTGATCCAGAATCTGGAACCGTCCCTGTGGTCGAGGTTCGAGGTAACTTCGATCCATTTTTCTTGGTTGTGGGTGCTGGAGTCTGATCAAAGATTTTAACCGATGCTGTTTACACCAGAAATACATACCAAATTTTATGCATGACCGTTTTAATGATCGTTTATTAATAAATATCATTTGTTTTTTCGTTTTTCACCTTTTGTGAACAAGTTATTATAAATGTTGTTTCAAGTTGCATGAATTTTATACCTCGATATTATTATAACTCATCCTGTATAATAATCTACCATGTCAATGTTATACCTTCTACTAGTCGCACAGTTTAATATGCAAATTTATATACAAGGTGGAGAAAATTTCATTGCATTATATTGTAATCTCGAAAACCGTCAGAGATACGAAGTCCGTTATAAATGGAATTTTTATATCCAAGATATCATGAACGATTTTCATAATACTTGAGAAAAACCAAAATTGCTCATTTTTTATGTTTTGCTCCAGTGCTTTTATTTTGAACAACAGACAATGTACATGACCGTACTTATAAGCCTTTATACCAAATAGTTAATAATTCATTCAAATAATTAAGAATGAATTCAGGATATGAAATACTATAAAAAAATCATATGAAAGGCGCAGGTCCATATTTGAAAAAAAAATCGGAGTGGCCACATTCAAAATCTAATATTCAAATATTATATTATAAAAAGTTGAATACAGTTTTGTGCAATTTTGATTTTCAATTATTATGGAAGCCGTTTCTGATATCTTTGAATATAAAGCACCAGTCGATTAGATTTCAAATTTAAAGTTTATGTCTATACCTTTTCTTTCATATTTTTCTCTATTTTTTCCTATTTTTTTTGTTTTATTGTTTTTATTATTTTTTACTGTTTTTTCTGTTTTTTACTGTTTTTTTACAGTTTTTACTGTTTTTTATTATTTTTTCAATTTTTTCCCACATTTTACTAATTTGTCCTATTGTCCTTTATTTCTCCCTATTTTTTTGAATTTTCCTATTTTGTTCCCTTTTTCCTATTTTCCCTTTTTCCCATATTTTTTACTATTTTTTTTCTACTTTTGGCCATTATCCTGTTTTTCTCTATTTGTTCCATTTTTTTTCTATTTATCCTATTATATCCTATTTTTTCTTCATTTCCCTATTTTTTCCCATTTTTTCCTGTTGTTTCGTTTTTTTTTTTGCTTTTTCTATTTTTTCTGTTTTTCCTATTTTCGATATTTTCACTATTTTTTCTATTTTTACCAATCCAGATATCGTCCAAGAGAATACAATAAAGAAAAGTAAAAACTTGTTTCGAAAAATAGAAGTTGAGCCCACTCGGCTATCGTACCTATACTAAAAAATAGTCAGTTTGAGATAAACAATTAATGTTATATAATATTTAAATGAATTTATTTTGAATTTATTTGTAACACATAATTTTAGCTTTTTGCACTCCCTCTGTATATAAACTTTAACTATGCAAAATCTCACACTCCTCTGTTCGCGCATTACGCTTAAAAAGGGGTCTCTTTGCGTATTAAGAGCTATTGCCCCGGTGAGTCAAGTAAAAATACCGAAAAATATAGGCTTCGATATTTTTACCTCTCGCCCTTCAGATAAGAGAGGTATAGGAATCATGCTAAAAATTGGGTAGTGAGTTTTCAATTGATAAACACGTTTTGGGGTCCCTAGAATACGATTTTAATATTTTCGCGATGATGTCTGTGTGTGTGTGTGTGTTAGTGTGTGTGTGTGTGTGTTAGTGTGTGTGTGTGTTAGTGTGTGTGTGTGTTAGTGTGTTAGTGTGTGTGTGTGTGTGTTTGGATGGATGTTGTAGTAACGATAACTCAAAAACTACTGAATAAAAAAAATTGAAATTTTGCATACAGGATTCTGATACCCTAGATTAGATCTGATTAGATTTTGGTGCCAATCGCACAACCGGAAGTGGCAGTTGCTATGGGTAATGACTCCATTATTATACAAAACGGCAATAAAGTTTTACACATATATTTTGTATACCATATAGTTTATTTTCATCTCATTAAAATTTTCGAAACTTTTGCCATTGTTGCCAGATTTACAAAAAAATAATTTTTTTTCATACTTTTTTGTGTCAACCTGTAAATTTTTGATTCAAAAATGGCGAGAGGTCATGTGCTGGCCACATCAGATTTTTTAATATAAAATTCATAATTTTTAAAATCGGTGTTTGATTTTTTACTTTCCCGGACCCATCAAAGGGAAAGTAAGGCGAACGAGCAAAAAAAAAATTCGAGATATCGATGGAATTATCCATTTTGAAGTCCCCCAAGATGATTGAAACCATTTCCAGCGTATGGTCTGTCTGTGTGTCTGTGTGTCTGTGTGTCTGTGTGTCTGTGTGTAATCTTCCACGATAACTGCCGAACCGATTGACCAATCAAGTTGAAATTTGGTATGGAGGGTCGGTGTGTGCCTAGAATGCGACCATTAGATTTTGGTTTACCTTGGTATAGTAGAAGGTCCTCAAGACCGACATTGATTAAATACACATATAACAATTTTTTACTTTTTTTAAATTTTAAGGACAAAAAATACACTTTAGTGGAAAATGTTAAAGTACAAAGTTTTAGAGTATAAAATTCCCTATAACTTTTGTCTCAAGCATTTTCTAGAATTTCCAATAGTTACGCCACTAGAGGGCGCATAAAAAATGTGCATGTATGTTTTCTCTATATTTTCTTGATTTTGAAGACAAATAATACACTTTAATGCAAAATGTTAGAGTACAAAGTTTTAGAGCATAAAATTTTCCACAACTCTTGTCTGAAAACTTTTCTAGAATTTCCAGTAGTTGCGCCACTAGAGGGCGCGTAAAAAATGTGCATGTAGGTTTTATCTAGTTTTTCTTGATTTTGAGGACAAACAATGAATTTTAATGAAACATTTTCTGGTGCAAAATTATAAAGCATCAAATTTTCTTTAACTTTTATGTTTAACTTTTTATCGATTTCCTCATAGTTTCGAGGCTAGATGGCGAGAAAAATACACATTTAGGATTTTCCATTTTTTTAAAATTATGCTCTTTAGTGCAAAATGTTTCAGTGCAAAAGTTGTAAAGCATAAAATTCTCTACAACTATTGTATGAAAATTTTTCCCGAATTTCCAATAGTTTCCATACATGATTTTAGGAGATCCTAATTGTGATATACAACGTGCGCATGCGCAGCTTATGTCATCTACATTGAAATATCAATTCGGCTCGCTATTTTTATGTGTTCCATAAATTAATGTAATGCTTAGTATTTTGTAATTAAAATAATAATAATAAATAACATATTCTCTACGGTTGAGCCAGGAAAGTTCTGGGGTGACTCAGCCGATTTTTTAAATAGCACATACTTCTACAATTTGTATTACAAGCATTTACCGAAAATTAAAGTAAATTTGTTTAAAATTAGGGTCCTCCGATTTTTTTTTATTTTTAATATATATTGGAAACTAATTAAAAAATTAAATTTTTGTCAATATAAATTCTAGTGATATCAATTATCTACATACTGCTTGAACTTTTTTTATTGGACTAATAGTAAACTCACAATGTTTAAAACGCCGGCCCAGTTTTTTTGTTTATATGTTAATGTTGTCAGGTAATCCTTAAAACACGCTTTTAGTATAAAAAAAATCAAAAACCCATTTTGAAAATTGTAAATTTTATATTAAAAATACGTTTTTTGGTATTTCTAGACGACTCACTGAGGCAATAGCCCTTAATATCTAGATACCGATATTCTTTTAAGCATATACACCTTTCAGTACTAAGTCTAATCAAACGGAGTTAGAGGAAGTTCGTAGAAACTTACAACAGAATAAGCTAGCAAATCCTAAAAGTTCTATACATAATTGTTTCAATTATTGTGTTATTAATATAAAATTACAAGTGTAAGAAACTTATTGTTGGGTTGTTAAAGTTATAGTTTCTTTAATTAATATTTTGTTAAATGTATTATCAGCGGGCGCTAAAGTAGTTCACGGACGGTAAAGTAGTCCACGGGCGGTAAAGTGGCACTTTACGCTTGCTAAACATATATATATAATCTGGACTTTATAGCCCGGCCGTGCATAAACGAAATTTTCAACATTTATACACAAATTATGTAAAGAAATAAATACACGTTTAAAATTTTTATTACACATTTTATATTTATTTCACTCGTCAATCAACTTTATTAATAGATTTTTCGCTAACTTATCAACTTATCAAATTTTTAGCATTTTTGTATTTCCCATGATGCTGTAATATTTTAATTATTTAAAACCTGATTTGTTTATTATAATTATTAATAAACTTGTAATATTTTGTTATCAAAGAACTATTCCACTTTCGAACATTGAAAAAATCGCTCATATTGAAATCACGTCTCATTTTTAACAATAAATGTGGACAGGAGAGTACATTAATGTGTAAAAATATTAAAGACAATTATGAAAATTGCTTTTTAATGTAATTTGGCTAAGCGATTTCATTGAAAAGCAATTTTCATAATTGTCTTTAATATTTTTACTCATTGATCTCCTGATCCAGTCTTTTTATTATTTATTTAATTTTTAATAGTTTTTTGTTTTTCTCATTTTATCTTGATATTGATTATTTTATTAATTTACGCTATTATTGATATATTAAAACGATAAAAAGATGTTTGAAATCTAGGGTATCTTATCGCAAAGATATATAAATTGTTTTTATTGATAAATAATAATAATATAGAGGTAATTAGTGATTGATGAATTGATCCACACCTAAAGTTGCGACACCGGAAAAATTACTTATTTTATATTGTTATTAATCCTACATTAGAGAATATAAAAAATGCAAATAAAATATCGATCATAAACTTGAAAATAATTGGCAATAAAAAAAATCTTATTATTGTATTATCACTATAGATATTTTTACACACCCATATATCATTGATCCGCAAATAATCTTATATTAAACTAAATGTCAAAGTCTTAATTTTAAACCAAGCAATTTTTACCTCTCGCCCTTCAGATAAGAGAGGTATAGGAATCATGCTAAAAATTGGGTAGTGAGTTTTCAATTGATAAACACGTTTTGGGGTCCCTAGAATACGATTTTAATATTTTCGCGATGATGTCTGTGTGTGTGTGTGTTAGTGTGTGTGTGTGTGTGTGTGTGTGTGTGTGTGTGTGTGTGTGTGTGTGTGTGTGTGTTAGTGTGTTAGTGTGTGTGTGTGTGTTTGGATGGATGTTGTAGTAACGATAACTCAAAAACTACTGAATAAAAAAATTTGAAATTTTGCATACAGGATTCTGATACCCTAGATTAGATCTGATTAGATTTTGGTGCCAATCGCACAACCGGAAGTGGCAGTTGCTATGGGTGATGACGCCATTATTATACAAAACGGCAATAAAGTTTTACACATATATTTTGTATACCCTATAGTTTATTTTCATCTCATTAAAATTTTCGAAACTTTTGCCATTGTTGCCAGATTTACAAAAATATAATTTTTTTTCATACTTTTTTGTGTCAACCTGTAAATTTTTGATTCAAAAATGGCGAGAGGTCATGTGCTGGCCACATCAGATTTTTCTTTTTTAGACAATGTATCTACATTTTACTTTCCGAACAACAGAGTTGTATAGAAGGAAAGTATTGCGATCATGATATTTTGACCATACCCAGATTTTAACGGATCTTTCCGTTTTGAGGTCACCTGAATCCATTTATACCATTTTTAGCATGATGTCTGTCTGTGTGTGTGCCTGTGTGTGTGTGAACACGATAGCGTCTAAACGGCTGAACCGATTTAGATGAAATTTTATATACATATTTAGGGTAGCAAGGAGACGACCTGTATAGATTTTGGAGTTAATCGGACAACCGGAAGTGACAGTTGCTATAAGTGATGACGTCATTACTAAACAATATGGCAATAAAGTTTTACACTATATGTTTTATACGTTATAGTTTAATTTCGAATGATTAAAATTTTTAAAAACTTTTGCCATTGTTGTCAGATTTATCAAAAAGTATTTTTTTTTTCATATTTTTCTTAAATAACCAAAATAATGCATTTTTATGAAAAATTACAGGATATCAAAGATGTAGAACATAAAATTTTCTACACATTTTGTCATTACCGGTTTTTTGAATTCCTGATAGTTTCGCCGCTAGAGGGAGTGAAAAAAATTTATATTGACATTTTTGTGACTTTTTTAGATTTTGAGACAAAATTATGGAGTTTTATGAAAAATTTCATGGTATCAAAATTGTAGAGTTTTTATTTTAATTTTTATCTTTATTAAATTATTATTTTTTAGTTAAATTTTTATATTAAAAATTTTAAAAAAATTTCTTTAAATTTGTAATAATTAATTTTATAATTATAATTTTTTTCAAAATTTTATTACAAAAATTTTGGAATTTTTAAAAAATTGGCTAAGAAATTTAAGATTATATTACGATTTTAAACTAAATTGAATAACTTCTAAAATATTAAAGTTATTGAAATATGATTTTCACCATTCGAAAGATAATATAAAACTCTAAATTTTAAATGTATTTTAGTTTCTTAAAATTTAGAATTGTAATTATTATAGACCAAATTAAGAATTTTTTTAAAATTCTTTTTAATTTCGTTTTATCAATAAGTATAAAATAAATGAAAAAAGTAAATAGCATATCCGAAAAGGATCTAAAAGTACTATGTGTGTAAATTATTTCATAATTTTAATATAGTATTTGTAAAAGTTATAGCAAAAAATGAAAAAAATTAAAACAATTCAATGGACCCATGAATTTTTGAAAAAAAATTTGATTTTTTTTTAGTTTTTTAAACTAACTTTATTAATGCATTTTGATCCAGAAAACCTAAAAAAAGGTCTGTTTCCCATTTTGAATAAAATTAAATGAGATATTAATTATTTATTGATTTTAAAATATTCAAAAAAGGTTTTATTTCTTTTTAAGGTTAATATTAATATAAAAAATTAAAAAAAAATACCATTAAATTTGTAGTAAAAAACTTTATAGTTGATGTTTTTCATAATTTTATTCAAAAAATTGTAGAATTCATATTTTTTTTTTCAAATATAATATAAGTTTAAAAAAAAATTGAATAACTTTAAAAATATTAAAGATATTAAAATGGGATTTATACCATTCGATAGGTAATATAAAACTCTTAATTTAGAAAATAATTTAGTCCCTTACAATTTAACATTATAATTATTATAACCAAAATAAAACAAAAATTGAATTTTTTTGTCCTATTGTTTTATCGAAAATGGTAACACAAATGAAAAAAGTAAATAGTACATCTGGAAGGGATCTAAAAATACATTATGTGTGAAATATTTCATAATTTTAAAATAATACTTGTAGAAATTATACAAAATTATAAAAAGTTAAAAAAAAATTTACAAAAAATTAAGCTTTTTTTTAATTTTTGTAAACTAATTTTATTAATGTATTTTGATGCAAAAAAACTAAAATAATCGATTAAACAATTATTTTACTAGGAGTGTTCGGAAAGTTGGGTGGGATTTCCCCCTCATTTTTATTTGGGCGATCTAATTTGAAAATTTAGTAATTATGAAATTATTATTTCGTTATTGTATTTGTTTTCTTGTTAATAGTATAGAAGTTAATTACCGACTTCCCTATTTTAAAACAAAAATAAATATGTAGGAGAAACAGGATAAATAAGAGTTTTAGAGTTTTCGAAGAAAAAAATTTATAAAACGGTTTTGTCCGTCCGTCTGTTAGCCTGATTCAACTCGAGAACGCTGAGAGATAGAGACAAACGGACAATGGCAATCGTTACAGCATCGTTAAAAACCCCAAAAATGAAATTAATCTTTGACCTATTTTTACTTTCCCGCTACTTGTACCATATATATTGTAGTATATACTTTAAAGGACCATGCACTTTTCTTATGGCGGTTGGGTCCCAGGCTGATTTTTTTAAAATTTGGTACACGTATGTTTTGAGTCATATGGACCATTTTTGCTTCTTGCATCATAACTCTAAAAATACAGGGTGGCCAAAAAATTACTTTCAATTAATTGACTGTGCCTTAGTAATTTTGTATTCATAAATACTTATTATTATTTTTATTATTTTATGCAATATGATAAACGATGCGTTAAAATTGAATTTCGTGAAAACAAACACAGATGTCGTTACTCTTATTTTAATTAATTTTATTTAAACTTGTTTTCCTTTTGCCGATACTTATATAGTTATTTTTTGATAAGAATTGTATCTTAATAAATATACAAAGTGTATAAAAAACATAAAAAAAACAAATAATTATAAAATGTTTATTTGCCCCCATTCTGGGTCTTATTCAAAAAGTCTCCGATGCTGTTTGCGCCCTTAACGACATTTGTTAAGTAAGAATAAAGAGTGTTGCCAGCCCTTATTGAGTTACCACGCTCAAATTATTTTCAATTTTTTATATATTTACATTTTTCTCCTATAGTTTTATATATTTTCACGTACCATACAGGGTGTTGAAAATTTCAATGTACACTATTGGGATTTCGTTAACCGTTATATAGATACAAAGTTGGTTAAATCGGAAAAAAGTTGCATATTATCAAGACAAATTTACTGGATTTTGAAAAATTTTAATAGCAGGTCCAGTTTCCGAGATATTTACTTAAAACCAAAATTGACGATTTTCTTTTTATTCAATTATCACCTTAATTTTTAAAGATAGAAGTCAATTTTTTTAATATTTTTTTTTTTGAAGACCAAATACCGTTTAACATAGCGTAGTCAGTTTTTCGATACGGCATTTCGTCTTTAAAGTGCTTTTTAAAAAGTTAACACCTAGGAAAAGCACAATTTTATCACAAACATTCATACACAAATCTACAATTACAACACATAAATACGAGGTCGTTTAAATGAGACAAAACTTTTTATTTTACATTTATTTTTTATTTTGTTATGTTCCTGTTATAATTCAATAGTTGAAGATTATATTATATTTATTATTCGCCGATTACTGTTATGTAAAAAAATGTAATTAAAATATTTAATAGTGTCCAATAATTTAATGTTAAATTAATTTTATTTTAAAAGATTTATAAATATTCAAGATGAAAATGATCAGGACCGTACTTACAAAATTTCCTAAAGTACAGTTCATTGTCGAAATTTAATAAAAAAAAATTAAATGTCATACATGGTTGGACAGAGAATAAAATGGAGATTTCAGAAATAAAATAAAAAGTACAGGTCCGTATTTAACAAAAATATTGAGGATAGCTCTTTAAAGACGAAACGTCGTATAGAAAAACTGTTAAACGGCATTCAAAAAGTTGTCTTCTATCGTTAAAAATAAAGGTGATAATTAAATAAAACGAAAATCGTCAATTTTAGTTTTAAGCAAATAACTCGGAAACCTGACTTGATATTAAAATTGTTAAAAATCCGGTAAATTTGTCTTGATAATATGCAACTTGTTTCCTATTTAAGAAACTTTGTATAACGGTTAACGAAATCCCAATAGTGTACGTTGACATTTTCAACACCCTGTATGTCTTTTTAACCTTCCTTACCCGTTATGGATCCCACATTGTGTGGTTTTTTCAACTTCTTTACATAGAATAAAACAATGGCCTGATGATGGTGTATAACCGAAACTACTTACCTTTTTATGAAATATATTCTTGTGGTACCTTACTTTGTGCTTTATTTAATGAATAGAGTAAAGCACAGTCAATGTATCGGAAGTCAATTTTTTAGCCACCCTGTATTTTTAGAGTCATGGTGCAATGAGCAAAAATGATCCATATGACTCAAAAAATATGTGTACCAAATTTTAAAAAAATCGGTTGTGTCTCCCCAAAACTTTCCCGACGAATATCCACGAGTACTTTTTCAGATATTTAATGTTAAAGTTTCAAATTTTCACATTTTTTATATTTGACAGGTGACAGTTGGAGAAATAATTTTGAGTGTTCTGAATAAATTTTTCAAGGGCTTTTAAATGACATATAGCAAGTCAAATTCCGTGATATATTGCATCTCTGTCATTTTTTGATAGTGACACTTCCGTTTGACATATGGGTTTGACAAAAACTAATGGGTTCTTCCGGCGGGTAACCCAATCCCATATACCAAATTTCAGCTCAATCGGATTAAACGTGTGGCCTCTATTGTGGAAGAATACACACAGACAGACAGACTTCCAACTGGAAATTGTTTTAATCAACCCAGGTGATCTCAAAATGGATATTTCCATCTTTATTTCGAATTTTTTTTTTAGCTCGTTCACAATACTTCCCCTTCTCGGAGGTGGGTCGCGAAAGTAAAAACCGGCCCGGGACCCAACCGCCATAAGAAAAGTGCATAGTCGTTTTTGAAAACTCGAAATTACGGCAAAAATATTGCCGTTTTTCACTTGTCTAATATGATTTTTGATAATCCTGTTCACACCTAATGATAATCATTACATTGGAGTTAGAATGTAAAAGACGCACAAAATATAGTGAAACTAATCTTAGTGATAGTGATGAGGTTAGGTTTTCCTACATCTATAGCACAATGGTGCCATTAATCATCAGTAAGTCGCCAAAGAGCGACGTTAAGATGTTTCTTAAAAATGTATTCTCACAAATTAATGAAGAAAACTTTAGTGAAAATTTCACACCTAACATTTTCGGAAATTTTTTTTCACCTTGAGGTACATCCAGACCGGTGCAACAAACAGCGCAAAACGTTCGCGTACGTTGCAAAACATCTCGGTTTGGACGGGAGCGCGCCCAAGCCTATTCGTTCACGCGCTGTTTTGCTCAGCACAAAATGTTTTCGATGCGATGTCGGTACATCAAAGGAAATAAAATCGCGTCTGCAGAAGATTGCAGAAAAAAAGTACCAGGCTCTTGGACTACTGGGTTTCGGAGGCTTGTACATCAATACATATGTAATTAAGAACCGTATTGTAAAGGCGAGTTTTAAACTTGATTTTATCTATTCATGTTGTTTTATGTGTTTATAATTTATATCTATCTATTTTACTTTTAAATAAATGAAATAAAACTCTAAGTCATGTACCACATAAATTATTATTAACAAAATTAGGGAACGATAACTAGTTTCGGCTTACAAGCCATTTTCAGGCCATAAATTGGTTGAAAACATGTTGAAAAATAAATAAATAAAATAAATCAGGGAGGAGTTACATATGGGAAATAAAAGGAGAAAAAGGTTGAATGTGGTACAGGAAATGTAAATCGAAAACCTATTTTCCATATGTAACTCCTCCCTTATTACTTAAAACCAACTCCTTATAAATTTTAACCTAATTATAACATGTGATTTGATTTTGATTATATTTTTTCAACATGTTTTCAACCAATTTATGGCCTGAAGATGGCTTGTAAGCCGAAACTAGTTGCCGTTCCCTAATTTTGTTAATAATAATTTATGTGGTACATGACTTTAAGTTTTATTTCATTTATTGAACACTTTACCAGATAGGGATAACCTTATGGATTTATTTTACTTTTATATCTATTTTTCTTTTGACTTGTCTCATACATATATTTGTATATATGTCACATCTGATCAATAAATAAATGGCTGGCCCACCACTTTTGGCCCACCATAATACTGACCCATGGAGAATTTATTACACATTAATGACAATTTATTACCATAGAAAAAAAAATTTATTACACCTCCTGTGTTCAAAATATGAAATTATGGGCCATATTTAGGCTCCAGCTAGCCCACATTATTACACCGGCCCACTCTCGATATATATACCGGTTGAGCAATTCAGAGGTGAAGACATTATTATTTCACCCGAAAAAAAGTAATTGGGCTACTGTAATAAATAAGTATATTCAAGTAATTGGGCTGCTGTAATAAATAAGTTTATTCATTTCGATTGATGAAGCAGCCCTAAGACTCTGTTCAAAATTAATTACACCCGCCTACCAGTGTTGCCAGGTGGGAAAAAGTTCCAGTCCCACAAAATCTATGAAAATGTACTAAATTTTGCCTCAGTGCACCACTTTTTAATATTATGTCATGACGTCACAGGTTGGGAGGCTTTTCGATGTCGAACGGTGGCTGATAAACAATGCGCGCGACTTTTGTGGTCACTTCATTCTTGGCTGATGGACGTAGCTTTACTTATTGTGTTTTATTTTATTACTTTCTTTGAATATGGATTATGTTCCTTGAACGTGGATTATATTCTTTGACATAACTGGTGACTGCGATTATCAGCCCTTGGTGGCTCATCAGTCGAGGAACAACCACGAACCCCTGGAGCATACCACCCAATCGCAACCCCCGCACCACCATAAGAAGGCAATTCCATTTCATATGAAGCAAAAAGCACATTATTTCAATATATATTTGCTATGGGCCGAAGGAACTGCTCAGTTTATTCAGTTTCAAGATCAACCGCTAGAGAATCCAATGGTGTTTTCCACTCTGACATTCACTGGATTTGAACCAAGTTCTTGGGTGCCCTCCTGTACCGTGTGCAATGAAATTTTGCACTTAGTGCATGACCACTGGAACACGGAAAAGCTGTCATTTGTCATATCTACTGCAGTTGGAATTTTCAAATTTTTTTATTAGCATATCAGCAGTTTCTGGTAAAAGTCTGAAACGAACCTTAAACTAAAAGAAATTAAACAAAGTCTTAATTTTGAAGAAAATCACATTTTGTCACCTGGTTTTCATTGATTTCATTTACTAGATCATTAACGTAATTGTTAATTTTTGGCACAGATGACCGATCTTCTAAAATGTCTAAATCACTATTATCATCCGAAGAAGATGATGATACTAAAAAATAAGCTGCTTTTCCTTCCAAAGAACACCGCTCATCATTCGTCGCCATTTTCCATTTTGCACTATACTGGACACCAGCTCCTGAGCAGGTGCGGAAAAACTGTACTCAGTGCAACTTTGCTTGCACTGCTTTTCCAATGGAATATGAAATATTGGTGTAGTGCAACCAATGGAATACACATTTTGCACTCAGTTAAGTTTCAGTGCACCGTAGTTTTTCCAATGGAAAATGCTATAACCTAACCGTAACAAATTTTTTTAAGCCTGCTTCTCTCTCTTTCATAATCGATAAAAAAGTAAGTATTTTCATTGTTACCAGAAACTAATTTATCAAAGGAGTATCACCGTACTTTTGACATGTGGTACTATAGTACCACTCTGGCAACACTGCCCCCTACTGATAATATATGTCCTCTAAAAATCGCTTTTTTCAGCAAGTAGGCGGGGGATTTTGTACTTACATGTTGTAAAACGCAAGCTTCCCTGTAACCAACCAAGTTTTGTTAAGAGGCCCGCACACCACGTGACTTTTGTGGTTGCTGGTTAGAGCATTACCCAAGGAAAATGTGCTTGTATTCTAATAAATTGGGTGTAAACAATATTTTTTTAGTATTTTCTGGTTAATGTTAAGTAATCCTGCCCTCTAGTCCAATTTTTTCTGCGCAGAACAGGGTAGGCGCCATAAAACATAATTATTGGTTTGTGGACGAGAACTCGCCTAATATAGCAACTAAACATATGCGGTTTCTTTTATGATATTTAAAATATAGATCAGAAGAACGCGTCTGTGCTACTTTTTTCAAATTTATCTACAGAAAAGAGTTGATAGTCGTATCACTTTTACTAAAAGTAATTTTAAAAAATCTGATGTGGCCAGCACATGACCTCTCGCCATTTTTGAATCAAAAATTTACAGGTTGATACAAAAAAGTATGAAAAAAAATTATTTTTTTGTAAATCTGGCAACAATGGCAAAAGTTTCGAAAATTTTAATGAGATGAAAATAAACTATGGGGTATACAAAAAATATGTGTAAAACTTTATTGCCGTTTTGTATAATAATGGCGTCATCACCCATAGCAACTGCCACTTTCGGTTGTGCGATTGGCACCAAAATCTAATCAGATCTAATCTAGGGTATCAGAATCATGTATGCAAAATTTCAAATTTTTTTATTCAGTACTTTTTGAGTTATCGTTACTACAACATCCATCCAAACACACACACACACACACTAACACACACACACACACTAACACACACACACACACACACACACACACACACACACTAACACACACACACACTAACACACACACACACACACACACACACAGACATCATCGCGAAAATATTAAAATCGTATTCTAGGGACCCTAAATCGTGTTAATTCATTGAAAACTCACTACCCAATTTTTAGCATGATTCCTATACCTCTCTTATCTGAAGGGCGAGAGGTAATAAGTGTATAAGACGCGCTCCAACGAAATAACTACAGAATCGTTTGTTGAAAACCGCAGCTTCCTATCTTTAATATTAACGGAGCGTCCGTAAAAAAAAGACAGGCGCCTCTTAAAAACTGCTTTCACTTGGTCCTGATCGTCATTTGCCGATACTGATTAGGATGGGTCACCTGACATATCGTCTATATTACACGATTTGACTCGTCCGTTTAAAAATCGTACGTTAAAATATTTTCAGTCGACTGAAGAAGAGCATGGCCCCATTCACATTATACGTTTTTTAGTCGTCCGGTAGCTACTTTGGAATTTATATTTACTATCGATTTGTTTTATTGCTTTTTGATATTTTTGGTTTGTTATTGTTTAAAATGGAAGAAATTTTGATGAGATTACACCTGATATAGAGAAAAATGCATATGGTAAGTATTTATTAATAAATTAATCTTTAAACAAGAAAAATTCAACTTCAGCTCATTTTCCCAAAAATCAACTAACGGTAAAAAATCGTATAATGTGAAACCACAATGCACACGATATAAAATCGGACGTTTTTTAATCAGACGAGCCAAATCGTATAATGTGAAAGGAGCGTGAAACGGACGATAAATAAACGTACGATTCCAGTGGCACTGGACGGCTGTCAACACGATTAAAAATCGTGCCGGGTTGAAATCGTGTAATGTGTGAATGGGACCATGCTCTTCTTCAGTCGACTGAAAATATTTTAACATACGATTTTTAAACGGACGAGTCAAATCGTATAATGTGAAAGGAGCGTTAGCTGTAATAAATTTGTAATCAATTTCCCCATGCATTTCCATCGGATTTATCCATTTTGGTACGATGTGGGCTAGCTTGAGCATAAAGCTGGCCCACAACTTCATATTTCGGACACGGGAGGTGTAATAAATTTTTTTCCGATTGTAATAAATTCTAATTAATATGTAATATATTCTCCTTGGGGTACATATCATTTCGTCCAGTAATCCCCTCACGGGTCTAGGACATTAGGACGCGGCCACTAAGACGCGGCCACTAGGACGTGGGGCCTCTAGGACGCGGGCCACTAGGACGCGAGGACACTAGGACGCGAGGACACTAGGACGCGAATACACAAGGACGCGAAATTGGGGAGCAACAAGATTAAAAGAAAAAAGTGTACTTTTTTATGTTTTTATTCCAAGTTTTCGATCGTGGTTATGCTCATCATCAGGGAAGCTTTATATATATTGTAATGAAATACTCAGTACGAGTTTTTTCTATAAGTTAATTGTTATTTAATTGTTAAAAGGTTTGAAGCATAAATAATTTTATGTTGTTTTGAATGTTATAAACACAGTTTATTGTTAAAAAGTTTAATTTTAAAGAATTTATTGAGAATAATTGGTGTATAAAATATTTAAAATATCAGCAATTGTCGAGTATAAAAAGAATCTTATTCTTATAATTATTATATCATTATTATAATATGAATGATTTTTATTTGTATAACAATGTAATAGAAAAAATTAAATTTTGGAAAGTATATTAAAAGAAAATTTTGCTGTATAGTTAATAAGTAAATAAGAACATAGTCAAAAGTGATATAAAAAAAATATTTTATGAATCAAGTGACAAAAAAATTATTTTGGGGAGAAATAGACAGATGAAAAAAGAATAATAAACGAGTCAGTCAGAAAATTTTAAAAATGTCAAATGGAATATTATAATAAAAATTGTAAAAAAGGGTTATTAAATGTTGGGAAGAGTATAAAGATGGAATGTATTTAAAAAAAATAAAATTTATATACCAATTAAAAAACAAAGGTTATTAACAAAAAAATTATAATATTGGAAGACAAAGAACTGAGAACAAATTAAAAATAGTATGAACACACAAAAATAATCAATTTATAGAAGTGAATTTGTTTTACAATCACACCATCCAATGTATGAATGCTACATTTTTACGGTCACATCGCCAAAATCGCTTAGTTTCACAGACACTAAGTTTATCAAAAAAGTAACAATAACCAATACTTTCGAATTTTCTCTTTCCTTTGACCGAAACCACCTCCATTTTACACAATTACTCAAAATCAGACAGAATACAAATATCTCAGAAGTTGCCTTCAGTAAAATATTTATTAAATGCGTTTCTTATTCATAAGTAATTGTACTTCAAATTCATTATAGAAACAATTATGAACGTATTATAAAGGGATTTAATCATCATTATTTTACCAGGAAGAATATCATAGAAAGGACTGAAACCAGTAGGCTTTCAATTATTTAGGTATACAGGGTTTTCCCAATCCCCTGTACAATATTTTATGTTCTTGTAGGCCTCGTTTTTGTTTTAATGCAATTTTATTAATTTTATATTTCCAAGTAAACAATAACTACCTTTAGCAAGTACATCGTTTTATAGGTGATTGTAAAACTAAGATATATAGATATATATTTAATTGTGGCAATCCTTATTATACTTTCAGGTCCTAATGGCGCCGCGTCCTGGTGTCCTCGCGTTCTAGTGTCCCCGCGTCCTAGTGTCCCCGCGTCCTAGTGTCCCCGCGTCCTAGTGTCCCCGCGTCCTAGTGTCCCCGCGTACAAGTGTCCCCGCGTCCTAGTGTCCTGTTCCGTCCCCTCATAAACTAAAAGTAGTAATTGTTGTTTACCAGATGAATTATCGGTTCGTCCAAACGGATCAATTTAAAATTTAGCTAAAATGTGTTTTTCAGAAAAGAGGATTATTTTATTTAAAATTATATTTCCTACTTGTTTTTCATTAACTTAACTTTATAGACAAAAAATCCCAAATTCTAAAACTCAGAAACGAGCAAATTATTTAATAGAAAAAATTAGGCGATTAGATAATAAATATGTTTATTGCAATTTGTAAAATTGAGTTCTCATTATTATATTTTTTAATTTAGTTTCTTATATTTATATCTAATTTTGTATATGTGTTTTATTTAATACCATTTAAAATGCATTAAAAATATTTACTGAATTAGTATTTTCTATAATATTAATAAAATTTGAAAAAAAGTCGATTAATAATTGTTAATTATGCTTCTTTGGTATTGAATAAGTGAAATAAAAGAACATTAATTAATCATTACATTCTGATCCTGGATCTTTTAACTTTTATAGTTCTTCAAGAGCTAATATAAGTTCCGAATTTTCTACTGAACAAAAGTAGGTATTTAATATCTTTAGATAATGAATATGTGTAAATAATCACTCAAACAGTTTTTTAGATATATTGAAACGATTTCTCAAAAATTTGTAAACAATTTGGAAAAACTTCACTTTGCTCGATTGGCACTGAAAAATTTACGTCATAAGGTTCTTTTACTTGGAAGCACTGATCCAGAATATATTGATTATAATGGAGATCAGTTGTTAGCGTGGAAAAATGGATATGGCCAGTTTTTAAATATATATTGACAAAAAACTATCCCACTCCAAAAGATCAGTTACAAATAGACGATAAAATACAATTTAATGAAGAAGTTACCAAAATTACTTACGGTGAAAAAGATCCTCCTGTTGAAATATTATGTTCTGATATATCTATATCTACCTAAAAGACGGCTGGACCAAACGATATATTTTCTATATTTCAAATTTTGCTCATCGGACGAAACGATATACCTTAATTACCTACTAAGCAGATTACGGACGAAACGACAATCGCCCGTATGGGCAAAAAGTGGTGGGCCAGCTTTAAGCACATATGGCTTTGGCTTCTGGGGTTCACTCTTAAGGGGGTAAAATATAGGGAGAGTATTATTATTATAATAATGATTATTTTTATTAAAATTACTATGATAATATGATAGTTAAATGTCAAGACTCCATGAATAAAATGTTTTGGTGTTTTATATTTTCAACATCTTTTATCAAACAACTACACATTACACATACCTGTATAACATAATAATTTATGTTCCCTCCTTAACCTGATTATAAAACCGGTATAAATTGGAATATTTATTCATTCAAGAATTTTATCTAAAACTAAAGTGAAGTCATCCTTGATCTGGTCATCGACTTTTAAATAACTTTTAGAAAATAAAATACTTCCAAAGCGATTACGTCCAAGGATTTAAAAATTTGTAGAAATGTGAATTTTTATCGTCCTTAACCGCTCCTTATTAAAAATGGTATTTAAGTAATTTCCAGGATAGTATTTAAAATAATTAGGTATAAATTATTATAATAGTTTAAAATGTTAATATTCTATTTGAGAGAAAGAGAGATAGAGTGAAATGGTGATCTAAAAAAGAGAAAGTGGATTTTAATTATTTTGTAGTCACATAATTCACTTATTCTAAATAAAACGGACAAAATAAAACACTAAAAGATACGTCTCATATATCTCATTAGGCTTTTCATAATAGTCTAGTTCACAAGTTGAAAAACGTGTTTTGATAAAGCTCCTAAAAATGTGGACAAGCTCATTGGAAAAATATGTCTAGACGGTTTTAGATCACGTAAAAAATAGCAATTGTTATTAACGAATTAAAATAAAAAAAGGCATTTAGTTTTTCGATAATAATTCAAAAACTATTAATAGTTAAGAAATGTGCAGGAATAAATGCAAAAATAAATGCAATTTTTTATTAATGATTAACACCGGCTAGATTCCGATAATAGTCTTGTTTTTTTTATTTTTATTCTAAATAATCAGAAAAAACATAATCTAACGCATGTGCACAATGTGAAGCACTTGCCGTCTAATAGCTCCACCTGAAAATAGGGCTCCACGCGGTCGGTGCAATCCAGGCGCGCAGGATCTAAGGCTTAGGTTAGACGGACGAATATACGCCCAGCGTATTTGCGTCGCGTATTTTTCGTTTCCAACGTAAACCACAGATTTTTATTGACCTGATTAGATTACACGAGCGTAGAGGTATACGTCGGGGCACGCTGGAACTGAAACACACTGTTTAGTATTTGTCCAAATTGAAAAACGGCCTCCTCTATACAATATAAAATCGAGAGTACAGCAGCGTCTGTGCAGCGTTGATCGAGAATTGGGAAATTTTGCCGACTGAAGAAAAAAGAAATAAAAGTAAGTAGCTATTTATTTATTAACTTAATAATAAACACTGTATGATCTTAAGTCGGCTTGGTTAGTAATCAAGACGATAGTTAAATATTATTTAGTTTATTAAACTAGGACACATATCTAACAAAACATTTAATAAGAGCCCACAACAACGAGCTAGTCTTCTTGACAACAATGACGTCACAACTGGGGCTAGATTGCCATAGGCAACACACATACAACTCATACCAACTGTGTGTTGCCTAATTCATATCTATATTATACATCCTCCCTCATAAGTTTAGCTTAAACTTTGTCCAACTACTAAACCGACCGCTTGGTTAAAAATTAGAAAAGTGGGGAACAAAAGAATAAAGGGAAAATTAGAGAAGTGGGGACGCTGGAGTTGTCGTTTTAGTTGTTGGGCAATCTATACTCAGTTTTTTAATAACTCGGCCTGAACGAGTTTTTTGTAAATCAACTAATTGATTGGAGTTTGATAAACCTGAGCTAAACTGTGAAGGAGATTCACAATTTTCACTAAACATACTTTGTTTCTTTTTAACTATTACTTTGGGACTCGAGCTAGGCTCTATAGGAGTGACATCACTATTACAAGGTAGTAACTCGTCATCAGACTCATTTGCTGTAGTCTGATACGGATTTTCTGAAAGACGTATATCATACCTATTCCTTCTAATAGTGTTGCCCGTACTATCTTGCAGTATATATGATCTTGGCGATTCATGCATTTGTTTAATCTTAGCAGGTTCCCAAGTGTTAGTTCTATGATTCAGTACGGTCACATTACTATCTTCTTTGAATGGTTTTAGTTTTTTAGCATTTTTATTGAAATATACTTCATTTGCTTTATATTTTGCTTCAATTCGTTCTTTTACCTCAGTACATACTGTAGGTTTTAACCATTCAGAGGAGATTGGTACTTTAGTCTTAACCATTCTACTATTTAAAAGTTGAGATGGAAAGTATGCCATACCTTTTAATAGGAAATTTCGATAGTTTAACAACCCACTATCCAAATCTCTTTTTCCCTCCAACGATTTCTTTACTAGATTTTTCGCTATTGATATTCCTTTTTCCGCTAACCCGTTTGAGCAGGATATTCTGGACTTCTCGTGTTAAGACTAAAGTTCCAGTTTTTTGCAAAATTCAAAAATTTTTCACTGTTATATGGTATATTATCAGCTACTATTATATCTGGTACTCCAAATCTGGCAAATATTGGTTTCATTACAGTAATTATAGCTTCAGCACTTTTATTTCTGATAGGCAGAATCTCAAGCCAGTTTGAATATGCGTCGAAAATTATGCAATAACTTTGATCAGCATATGTAAAAATATCAGAACCAATACGTTCCCGTGGCCTTTTCGGTAACGGGTATGATAAAATTGTTTGTTTCGGATTTTTTCACATATTCTACACGATTTAATATAAGATTCTATGTCGACTGAAATTCCAGGCCAATAAAATACTTTTCTAGCTTGTGATTTTGTTTTTTCTATCCCTAGGTGACCTTCATGTAATAGTCTAATCATTTCTACACGTAATTTAAGTGGTACAATTAATTTGTTTTCTAAAAATAACAGATTTTGAGATTCAAATAATTTATCTTGCAATTTATTATAAATTCTAAAATTTTCAGGAATTTTATATTTCTGATAAGGCCAACCTTCTTTAACAAAGTTTAAAACAGTGCTGAGCTGTGGATCATTTATTGTTTCTTGTCTAAATAGTTCAATTTTGTCTTCGGACATTGGTAAATACTTAATGACAGAATGAACAGCAAAGTCAATATCAGAGTCAGATTTGCAATTTTGTTTCAAAAAGGCCCTTGATAGTGTATCCGAAACATACATATATTTTCCAGGTTTATAACAAACATTTAAGTTATATTTTAATAGTTTTAACCTCATCCTTAAGATGCGAGGCGAGCTTGACTGAAGGTCTTTTTTGAAAATTGATTCTAAAGGTTTGTGATCACTAAACACTTTTACAGGCAAACCGTATACAAAATAATGAAATTTTTTTACTGCAAAAAGAATGGCCAAAGTCTCTTTTTCTATCTGTGCATAGGCTTGCTCAGTTTTTGTTAAACTTCTTGAAGCGAAAGCAACAGGCTTTCCTCCCTGTAGGAGACATGCTCCTAGACCATCTTTGGATGCATCTGTTTCAATTTCAATAGGGACTTTTGGGTTAAAATAGGTTAAATTTGGGGAATTGGTAAGTAAAGAGATTATCAAAAGACTTTTGGTGTTCATCTGTCCAAGACCAATCAACATCATTTCTTGTAAGATTTCGCAGAGGTGCAGTTATTTTCGACAAGTTAGGTACAAATTTTCCTATGAATTTTACCATACCAAGAAATCTTAAAACATCCTGTTTTGTTTTAGGAACTGTCATCTTTAAAATTGCCTTAACATATTTTTTATTAGTTTGTATACCATTCTGAGAAAATATCTGTCCCAAAAACTTAACACTGTCTTTTTTAAACTGAATTTTCTTTTCGTTAAATTTAATGTTTAATTTTAATGCTGTTTCTAGAACTAATCTCAAATTTTGGTCATGCTCGGCCTCTGTAGACCCTGTGACAATAAGGTCATCAAAATATAAATCTACACCGGGCAAATCGCCAAAAATTTCAAAGTTTTTTTTTGAAATACTTCCGGTGCCGAGCAAATTCCAAATGCTAACCTTTTAAATTTATATCGGCCAAATGGGGTCCCAAATGTCATTAAATCAGAGCTTTCTTCATCAAGTTCGATTTGCCAATAACCGTCCTTCATATCAAGTACTCTAAAATATTTTTTGTTACTGAGTCTACCTGAAATTTCTTCTACTGAAGGTATCAAAAAATGTTCTCGTTTCACAGCCTGATTTAATTCCTTTGGATCCAAGCACAATCTCAGATCCCCATTTGGCTTTTCAACTATAACAAGCGGATGTATCCACTCTGAAGGCTTATCTATTTTTTCGATAATTCCTTTTGACTCAAGATCACATAATTTCTTTTTTAAAGGCTCAAGTAAAACATGAGAAACACGCCTAATGGCATTAATTTTTGGCTGAACATCATTTTTTAATGTTATGTGATGCTGAGTTGGGAATTTTCCCAAGCCTTCACAAACAGATTTATATCTTTGCACTAAATCATCAAGATATTTAAATTTTTGTTTATCTACTGAATCTACTCTTTTAACTAGGTTTAAAGCTAAACATTCCTGCAACCCTAATAGTGGAATCTGGTTTTTAGCATTAATTATGACAAATTGAATCTTTAACAGTACATTCTAATTTTACCTCACCAACACATTTTATTTTGAATGCTGGATCTCCATACAACATTAGAGCTACATTCGATTTGGAAATACAGGATATTGGTGCCACCTTTTTTAGTATCTCAAGTGGTGAGGTGCTTACCTCAGCTCCTGTGTCTAGCTTGAATGTAACTGGCTTATGATTCACAAAAAATTCGTGGTCCACATTTTTTCTTTTTCTTTGATCGCGCACTTATTCACAGAGCTCACAGAAAATTCGTATTCACTTTCACTACTGCTCTCGGTGATTTCAGTGTCACCTTCTTGAGTTTTCGTCACTAGATGTACTCGTTTCTTAAAACTCTTTTCTTTTTTCTGTTTGTCTTTGGCACTTCTATAGGTTTCTTGAATACGACATACACTAGCAAAATGGTCGTGGCCTGGACACTTAGCACATGTTTTACCAATTGCTGGACATCTAATATGTTTTTTGTGCTTATAACCACAATTTCTGCACGGCTTTTCTGTATCATTACCTTTACCAGTGGATCGATAAGGTTTTGCTCGAATTGCATCTATCGGAGTTACATTTTTTAGAACTTTTGCCTGAGATTTACTTCCCTCTGTCGCTCTGCAAAAATCAAGGGCCTTTTCTAAAGTTAAGTTACTTTCTGTTAATAACCTTTCCTGCATGGTACTATCAGCAGTCCCAATTACAATTCTATCTCTTATCATGTCTTTTTGGTCCTTGCATTCAGTGGTTTTTACTGCTCTTCGAAGCTCTGTTAAAAAACTGTCGAATATCTGTCCTTCCTTTTGTGTCACACTATTAAACTTGTACCTCTCATAAATGAGGTTTTTCTTTGGAGAACAATGCTCTTCAAATTTTTGTCTAACATCTTCTAGGATGTTTTCTTTTCCATCTTGAAAACTAAAGCTATTGAAAAGTTCGAGACCATCATCTCCTATGCAATTTAAAAAGATAGCCACTTTTGTTTCCTCATTTTTTTCTTCTAATCCGCTCGCTTTCAAAAATAGATTAAATCTTTGGCTAAACTTTTTCCAATTGTCCTCTATGTTGCCATCTAGGACTAGGGGTTCCGGAGTTTTAAACAAGTTATACATTTTTATTTTTAAGGTTCTACCAGTGTGTTAAAACTATATACCGCCAATTCACATAACCTCAAAAATGCAAGTTAGATTTTTAAACACTTCCGACCATGTAACCTGACACCATGTATGATCTTAAGTCGGCTTGGTTAGTAATCAAGACGATAGTTAAATATTATTTAGTTTATTAAACTAGGACACATATCTAACAAAACATTTAATAAGAGCCCACAACAACGAGCTAGTCTTCTTGACAACAATGACGTGACAACTGGGGCTAGATTGCCATAGGCAACACACACACAACTCATACCAACTGTGTGTTGCCTAATTCATATCTATATTATACAAACACATTAAATTTTCTCAGTTTGCCGAGATACGGCTCCGTTATTAGTCATAAAATATTGCGTAAAGTGTTCTCTGACTGCAAAACCGCTAGATTGACCTCTCGTAACCACCTTTCCAATAGCCTCTAGTGGATTTGTTAAAGTGTCGTCGTGGTCAAATCCATCCCTTCTCCTTACATAATTGTGCCCATGAAGATTTGATAATATCTACTGCAAAATCCTCCTCGACCAGTAAACTTGTGTAAAATACTCTCCATTTATTTGCAAGAATGCCAAACGTACATTAGACAAATCTACTGTAGTTAAATACATTTTGAGGAACTTCCAATCTTTTCTTGCGTGCATATGGGTTTAGTATATGTGCATCAATAGCAAATGTCTATCCCTGTTACAAATACATTTGGTAATAATGGCAGCATATTACCTGGAAGTGCTGTTTTCTTTGGTAGATCAAGCTGCTTTTGTGCCAGTTGCTTCCCAAATTTCGATGCTTTAAAGACATTACTGTCTGCTTCTCGTCCGTAAGCCCATACATCTATTGCAGTGAAACAATAATCCGCATCGGTGACAGCTAGTAAAACGATCGAATGCAATTTTTTGTAATTAAAGTATTCTGTACCAGAATTCTGATTCTTGAGTTTGTTCATAAAATCTATTTACCACATGGGTCCAGGTTGCTATTGTTGGGACAGGCATTTCTAAAAGTTGTAAAATGTTCCAAATAGCCACGAATGTTTCCCTTACCATACCTCTAATCGTACATCTTGAAACTTGCTAGACATATTCTAAGCACGCGAAATCTGAGCCAGTTGCCAGGTATCTGCAATACATTTTAAACTTTGTTAATCGCTTTTTAATTTAATTGTTGTATTGCAGGTAAATTGGTTCAGACAAAGTGGAAGTCGCTTAGGGACCAATTCAATCGGGAAGTGACTGTGATGAATCATAGCAAAAATGGGCAAGCTACCAAAAAAAGAAAAAAATACCTGTACTTTGATCTTCTCTTGAAATGAGAACTACAACATCAAGTATCAGAAGCCCAGATGATAGCGATGAGGAAAATGTGGATGATGAAAATGAGGGGGAGTCCACACAGGAGGTAGACGAATCCCATTCACTCCGTGCACCTACCTTGCCTGAAGCTGAAAACAGTCAGTTGCCCTCTACATTTGCAGAGTCTCAACGCTCTCAAACGCTTCCTACTACCTCAGCTCGGGTAAAATCAAAGCGAAAGAAAAAACCAACAGAAGAAGTTACAGAAATTCGAGCTAAAAGTTTTGAATGAAAGCGTTGCTCTTCAAAAAGAGGTGAACAGCTAGCCCAGAGATGATTCTGGTAATAGGGCATTTTTGATGTCGCTCTTACCATTAATGGAGCAAATGTCGATTTCAGATATGTTTTCTTGCATATTACGTTTAATGCAAGTGGTACAAGAGTGTCGTTTTCCCTCTCAAACGAGATCTCAAGACAACGCTGCCTATCCACCAGATAATCGAAAACGATATGCTTCTATAAGTTCCAACAATAATTATCAGGGCTATCAGTTACCACCATGGGATACACCAGCTTCCACTGCTTCTGCTGACTCCCAGGACATCCAATACGGCGGTGGTCATTATTTCGAGATACTGTAGTTTTTATTTAGTTATTTTAATACATACATATTTGTAAATTTTCTAATAAAGTTTACACATCCCTTGAGATCCTCATGTTTGGTTTTCCTTTTGCAAAGTGTTGCATAACAAGTTGAGTAGTTCATCAAAACTCTCTACAGACATTCGGTAAAATGAAAAGAACGTTTGAGGATATATGTAATCTGCGTTGACTAAATTTTGTTTGAAAGTAACTCGCCGATAACCTATCACTCAATAAGTGATGATCAAACCATCGATGTTTAGCTCTCCTTTTTTTATTTTTAAGGAATAAACTAATACAGAGAACGGAGACACAACTGATTGACACGGGTTTCATTTTAAGACTATTCCAGCTAGCCACTTCTATCTTCTCTGGCTGCACATAACATGAAGTTTACGCTCGTTTAATTTCGCAAACAACCAGTGTAAACAATACGCGACACCAATACGCTGGACGTATATGCATCCGTCTAACATAAGCCTAAAGGACCACATAAAATATTTCTTTTATAGTATTAGAAGCGCCAATACCATATGTTAGCTTGCCTGAAATCGTTTTTTGAAGGCGCTCCGTTAATGTTAAAGATAGGAAGATGCAGTTTTCACCAATTCGTTCTGTATTTAATTCTTTAGTGGGTGTCTATGGCACTTTTTTTAAATTAGTTTTAGTAATTGAGAAACGACTATCAATTTTTTTTCTAGATAATTTTCAAAAAAGTAGCACAGACGCGCTCTAAATATTTTTAAATATGAAAAAAACCGTATATTTTTAGGTTCAATATTAGGCGAGATCTCGTAGAGAATGTTTTGTAGCGCTCTATCTTATACTGCGTAGAAAAAAATTTAGTTGAGGGTATGTTTATGTAATATTAAGTGGAACATAGTAAAAAAATGATTTTTACACCAAATTTATTAGAATACAAACAGATTTTCGTTGGGTAATTCTCTAAATAGCAACAACGCAAGTCACCTGGTGTATATCAATTTAAAAAATTGAAAAAATATGCTGTCATCTGAACACTTGAAGGAATAAAGTACCGTTATCGGTTGAAGGTTTTACACACAAATAGTGGTAAAGTCCATAAGTTTGAAGAGGTCTATTTGGGAGCCATATTCACGAGAAAACCGAATACGAAGGAAGAAATAAAAAGAAGACTGGGAAGAGAAATAAATAAAATAAACTAAAAATTATACTGTACAAAACTGTAATAAGGCCCATAGTTACTTTTACCTGTAAAACATAGATTTGGAGGAAAGCACAAGTCTGGAAAGAAAGATATTAAGGAACATTTTTGGAGGAAAACGAAACAATGAAATATGGGAAAAAAGAACAAACCAAGATCTTAGAGATATGTATAAAGAACCAAATATTACAGGATTTACGAAATCACAAAGACTTAAGATGTCTAGAGCACTTAGAAAGGATGGCGCCAAATATAATCCCAAAAAGAAGCATAGGAGGAAAAAAGTGGAAAGGAAGACCAAAGAAAAGATGGAAGAGAGAAGTAGAATTTGATCTAGAAGAACAAATATAAAAATAGGAAGAACTGGAAAGAAATGACAATCTAAGCCATGGATTTTAGGCATGCATAGTTCAAAGAAAATTGTACTAGATTTTTTTAGAATGTTATCGTACATTGATATTATTTATCGTGACCGGGCACATATAAAAGGGGGTTTTAGGTATCGATGGAAATTGCTGAAATTTTAGTATGCTACACCTAAGGTATATTAGATTAATAATTTCATACTAAGCGACCACGACAGCAATTGCCTTTATTTATATACAGGGTGAAATAGACTCCTCCTATTTCTTCAAATGTAATAAGTATTTTATTTTTTTTCTATTCAGGGCTTATAGAGTCCATGAAAGTTATTAAATACATCAATTGTAAAATTTTTATCTCTTCCAGTTCTACTGGAAATGATATCAACCGGGAATATCTTCATAGTTTTTTAATCTACGTATAATAAAGCTCCGGAACATTTGAATTCTTAATAATTCTTAATATTAACTATCATTAACCAACATATTTTCATTTCAATATGATTAGGAATCGATATAAGTTTGGAATAATTTACTACGGCAGACAGCGTGTTAACGCCGCCTAATTTTCGAAGGACCACCTTAATACAGAGTATAAGGATTTAGTACCACAAATAAATCAAATTATTTAAGTGAACTGTAAGGGCTACTCATCCATTTATTAGCAAACCAACATTATTAATATTACATTTTTTATGACATTATTATTATTATAGAGCAACTGCTCTCACTACTACAAAACATATTTACAATTTATGTACATTTTTAGACCCTCAGAAAATTTATTATATTATTAATTTTTAGGGTGCGATCAATCGCTTTTTATAACGTCAAGGCATGATATGTCGACGGAAAACTGATAAATATGATGAGACTCTCTGAAAATATTAGACTGTTTCCCTATTTATAGTTTTAGAAGATTTGTAAGGGGGGATTTGTAACGGTTTTCCTCTTTCCAATAAGAAACCCGACCTGTTCGGCGATCACAGATATTTCTGCGCTTGTCGCTCTTAAAAATATTATATCGCTTAGAGGGAGATTGCGATAGGGTGAATTATTTTGTACAAACAATATTTTTGCACTTGACACGGCAGCTATAGTGACGTAAATACCGAATAACAATCTATTTTTAGATTATGGAATGGTAAAATATACAGCACTGTCCAAAAGTAAATATAAGTTTAATTTATGAATTCTGGATAATATTCCAGTGAAATTTAACCACTCCTTAGATCTGTGCCTGGTCCTTTAACCAAATCAGATGAGACGTGGCTTTTTTACCTTTTTTATTTCGTCGGATGTAATTTACAGTGAGTGAGATAGACGGGTAACTTGACATGTGTCCTATATATAATAGCATCACTATTATAAAAAATAGTTAAACTGCGTTTGCGCATAACACAGTTTAATTCAAATTACTGTATCTTTGGATATCTATTAATATAATTTATTTCATCCTGTCCAGTAAATTTACTTACCCTCTACTCATTTGCGGCCGGTAAATGGAACATTACAGTATCAGGTACCGTAATGTTGTTGCCTAGCAACATTGTTTTGATTTTAGAAATAAATTCAATATCAAATATTTTTTAATTGATAGTTACAAGCAAATAGCAATCATACGTAACTATGAAAATCAATGGCTCAATTGCAATGTCAAATTGTGATTTCAAATTACGAACTATTTTTTTAAAATTTTAATCAACATATAAAGACAGGATGAAATAAGATATAATACGGTACACGTCCGTTAAGTGTTATTACGGTACTCGTACTGTAATAAGTCACCTACCGGACTTGTAACGTAAAATACTAATACAATATACGTCTTTGGTTTTAAATAAATTATCGTTTTATCTAATAACTTTTATGTTACAACCTCATATTTAATCAATATTTTTTTTTATTTCAGAAAACAATTCTTAGTAGTATCACCCAGGAGGATCCGACTTTTGACGGCAAAGCGTATTATAGTTTAGCCATAATTTATGTAGTTTTCTCAATATTTAACTGGACAGCTCCCTCAGTCATAAGTATAATAGGACCAAAGTTCTCCATGATTTTAGGAGCCATAACTTATTTGTAAGTATTTTTCACCAAGCTATTACTAATTTTTGTATCTGTATTGTTATAGTGCCTAATAAATTGTTCCGGAAAGCTCTCATAAAAATATCAATTGTGAATTATATTTATCAAGGTTGGAATTAATCGATAAATGTTTTGCAATATTGTTTACCAAATTATTTTTAAATATAAATTTAGGTACATATTTATAATAAAACTATCCTTTCCACTGTTTTCCAGACTTAAAACAGTTATTTTTTGTGAAATTTATTTGCGAATTAATTATCACTAAATTTATCTAAGGGATTTTGTTACGTTTATCATATATGACTAATGACGTATAATAATGTAATGGAACTTATTTACGTATAGAAACAATCAATGAAGGTCTTCATGCAGTTTTCTAATAAAACCTCCATTCATCCATTTAAAAGTAAATTGATTAAAATAATATTAGCGTTTATTATTAGCGCTCAAAATTAACCAATAAAATAATACCCATATTATTTTTTCGTTATTTTTTTTAATGATATTCAATAGAATTCAATCAACTAGATAAGCTGTTAAAATCTCAGCTTCATAAGTACATCCAATCGTTAGATATTCAATATTAAATGTTGGGTTTATCTAAAAAGTTGTCGACGACTCGTGACATCATTCTGCATATACGGTACGTATTTATACATTCCGCACATCTGTTTGGCACCCAGCGCAATTTTATTGGTCAGATTTTAATTTCAAATCAATCGAGTGCGAAACCTATGTACGGAATGTGACTGATCCTTCTCCGAGCTGCCAACCCCCTTTTTATGACGAGTTATGACTTAAACATTTTACATCATAATCTTGTGTGATCCAAATTTCCTTTTCGTTCTCTTGAACGTTATCTAACTGTCAATATTTAGGCGTGAAAAGAATTATTTTCTAATATTTCAACATTCTAATTTTTTTTTAAATGGTTCAAGTGCGTATTATCGTTTTGTAGAAACATGTACTGACAGATGAATGTCTTTTGGGAAAACCACTTGACTTCGATAACTAGATAAACAGACACATTAAATATAATATGTTTTGATTATCTGTCTAAAATTCCTGGAAACAAACTTGATAAGACGAGTCAAAATACCATTAGAAATTGATAAAAAAAATAAAAATAATATACCGGGGGTTGATTCGTTACAAAATAGGTCCTATTATGCCATCTCTCGCCTAAAAACGTCTATTACAGTTTGGTTGATAGTCATCTTTCTTACAATGTTGTACTGTATGGAAATGGCACGGGTGTCAATAGACTTTTAATTTCTCAAAAGCGTATCTTGCGATGTATATTCAACATTCTTCAAATGCAATCTTGTAGGCAATGTTGCCAGAGTGGTACTATAGTACCACATGTGGTACTCTTGATCGTCAAAAAGTACGGTGGTAATCTTTTTGATAAATGTGGTATAGTTCTGCCATTCTCAGTTTGAGGACACGTGTTACTATAAAAGTCACAAATGATTGTGGGCGGCATGCCGACAACGGGCGTGCATATAAAATTTGTATAGGGAGAAAAATGAAATAATAAAATAAAATCATTCCTTATACAAAAAAATTGTACAGTTTCTTATAAGACAAATAATAATTGAGGTAAATACATTAAAAATAATAAAACAAACTCAAATAATTCAAAAGTCAGGTGTTTATATAAAGTAAATTGTGCAGATTGTCCTAAAACATTCATCGGGAGAACGTATGGAAATTTCAAAACTCGAATTTCACAATAAAACAATAAAACAGATTCTAGTTATTCCAATCATTTAATAGAAGAAAATCACTCGTTTGATCCAAACTTTGAAATTTTACATACAGAAAGAAAGAGGCTGAAATTAAATTATTTAGAAGCATTAGAATTCAACAAACGAAAAAAACTCCAACAATTTGCATACATACACACACCTAAATGACCTCGAACCAAGGGGATATTGTATCCCCAAGTCCCCTGCCAAGCCACCCCCAGGTTCTCCCCCCGACATGTCCGCTATTGTGGACATATCGCGAGTTCGCATTTAAGGACCGAGGTCCCCTGGTCGTCATTTATCATCACTTTCTTACCAACGCCGTATTCCACATGATTATTACAAAAAATAATAAGTATAAATTCAAACAGCGAACTTTACTTGAGTAGAATCTGTAATAAAATAGTTTTTTTTGTTGGAGCGAGCTCCGTTTTTTTGTTTTTATATTTTTTTTTTGTGTAACGAGCTCCTTTTTTTATATATTTTTTATATTTTTTTTGGTGTGTGTGTGCTCGTCTGTCTGTCTTAGTATTGTAGTCTTACATTGTTATTGTTTGTCGTCGCCGTAAAGTCCGCCTTAAACTTTTTTTGTTTTTATTTTTCATACATAACGATACATGAAACGGAAATTATATGTCAGCATCTTCTGATTCTGAAGTAGAATCGTTTCCAGGTTGTATAACTACTGGTGGTATAGGCGGTAAAACATGGAAGTCATTTTCCGTCTGTATAACATGAGTCACGCAATTTTTCCACACATCGCTATTAACGTCACTTATTATTTATCGGATATTGTTAAGGACCGTTGCGCTTAAAGTTGGTGACTGATTGCATTTCCGTAAACGATTTTTTACAGTACTCCAAACCATTTCGATTGAATTGAAGATACAATAGTATGGTGGTAATCGCAAAAGAGTTTGACCGTGGCTGCTGCAAATAGTATCAAAAACGTACTCATTTTGAAAATTTTGACTTTTTATCATACAGCCTTTTTCGGAATTTTTGCGGGAATATTCATATGTTTCTTTTTCATAAATTTTACGATTTCTTCCTTTTTCGTGTTCATGTTAGGTATTTTATTTAATATTCGCGAATGATACGACGCATTGTCCATTATAATAACTGAATTCGGTGGAACGTTAGGCAAAAGCTGTTCGACAAATCATTTTTCAAACAGATCAGCTGTCATATCTTCGTGATAAGTAATCGGCAGAAGACTTTGATATATTTTTGGTCGATAATAGCAACGCGTTAGGTACAAAGCCGTCTTTGCTTCCAGCATGAAGGATAATAACGCGTTTGCCTCTTGAACAAGGTGTACTTAAAGCACAATTATTTGTGTTGTCAACCCAACCGTACTTGACAACATCATGCGTATCGAACCAAGTTTCGTCTAAATAAAATATAACTCTGTTTGAATCGCGGTAACCTTTTATTTTACGCAAATACTCCTGTCTAAGTTGAATGATACGCTGAGATTCCATTATAACCATTCTATTATCTAACCTTTTATGTTTAAAACCTAAAGTTAATAAAACCGCACGCAATGTCTCTAAAGATTTATAAGCATATTCAGGAAAATCTCCTAATTTATCATGAATCAGTTCTAAAGTTGGTACTATATTATCTTTATAAAACCCGTAAATAATCCGTCGAATAAAATTTTCTGTAGCTTTATCGACTCTACGCAATTTTTGATTTGGTCCTTTTCGCTTTAAACAATGATCTGTAACAGTGCCTAATTTAATTACATTATATATCGTCGTGGGCGGATGTAATTTCGACTGGAAAAAGTTCAGGTACAAAAGGGGACATGTAAATTCGACAGGCAGTTTGCAGGTACTTTCCTATCTAATATGTATTTTCGACCGAAAGATACAGGTAGTTTTCCTATTCACAATTGAAAATTTTCACTACTACTATGAAAGTGGGATCCGTTTAGTAGTTTTTGTTAATTATTTTTTTGTAAAAATATTCAATCTAAAATAGAAATACTATATATCAACGTGAAGTTAATAAAAGACTTTTATAAGTGTATAAATTTTTATTACTTAAGCATAAAATTTGTGCAAGAAAAACATATGTTTATATATATATATATATACATAAACTTCAATACAGGACCTTATACTTATGAATACGTGAATGTTTATAAGTTTTTATTAATCATCTGAATTTTCTAAGAACTATGTGATACAGATTTGACAAAATTCATTCTGGAAATATTTCCAGATCGAAGCATATTAACCATGTTTTCAATAAATTTTAATTTATTTCTTACTTGCTTATCTTTAATTTTTGCTGGAATATTCAAACCTTTTTAAATATGCATCGATCTGGAATTCCTTTAATTTTTCAATATAAATATTGATGGATGACTGGAATAAAATGAGGAATTGAATTTTGAATGGAAAGATTCGCAAGCATTTGTCGTGCGTTTTATGGTCATCAGCCCATATATGTGGAGAAAAATGGGAATCAGGTGCTATATAATATTCTAATAAATAGTCTGCGTATTTAATCCAATAATTCATTATTCGGCTTGTATGACATCAAGTCGAATATAAAACAATCTTCAACTTCAGCTGATTTTAAATAAGTCAATCCAAAAGTATGGGTTAGCCATTTACTTTCTTCAGAGTTTTTGTCTTTGTATATTTGAGTTAATCCTAAAGACTGAATTTTTTTGAATCACGCTTGATGTAAGTGAAACCGACAACCATTTATTTTTGTTTTAGGTATGTATAACGCTTCTTATTGCGATATTTCAAAATCTACGAATGCCTCCATTGGTTCAAAAACTATATTAAAATCCTCTAAAATCTTAGATTTAAGCAGCAGTAAAAGTTTAGTGTACGTATTATCAGTCTTATTTGGTAACAAACAGTACAAAAGGGGAATATAATGTCCGTTTTCCAAACCACGAATGGTAAATAATTGGTAGAAATACTTCGTACAAAAAGAAAATGTGCCATCCATGTATATAACATTCATTTTACACAATGCAGCAATATTCGTTTGACAAGAAAAAACAATAATATTGTCATCTGAACTGTTAATAAACAAAAAATTTTCACCTGTCGTAGTTGTAGGAGAATAGATGTAGTATCTGTAGTATGTACTTTATGAATATTTTTAGGCAGCGGTCCTGGCAGCAATTTTCGACGACTGTTATATACATTCCTTCTTATTAGGTTTACATCTGTGGTCGTCAATTCATCCGGCAATTTGTTGAAAGGACACTTTTTATTATTTTCGAAGGTTTCTCCGATATGTCATCCTGGGCTTTACGCTTGCATGAATTTGAAATAATTTTTCTCTGTAAAGCTCTCTCGTTTGGTTCATGGTTGTGGGTTAACTCACTCCTGGTAACTGTGAAATCGGCACTGGATAAATTTCACTGGAATACCAAATAATTCATATTTCTTTTAAAATTAATAATATTAATCTTTCAGTTCATACTAATGTCTATTATTGTATATTTTAAAATCTAAAAATAGATTTAAACTCAACACAAGAGTTATTCCGTCTTTCTCTCAGACGTTTTTTCTGTCTACTTTCAAAATACCGTTAACGAAAACAAAATACATAATCGACCGTTGCTATGCAAGCAATATTATTGTTCTCTCATATTACCCCATCATTATAAGAGACAAAAAATATAAATATATTTCTTCCCGCTAAGATTCTGAATTCAAGGCTATTTGGATACCACGTATCATGTCTCCTACCAATAAAAAACCTGCAACCCGACTCTCCGCTAAAATTCAGAGCAGAATCGCCCTCTCGCTTATCGACTGTAAACGGATGCAGTCGCATTCAATAGAATAAAAAAGTTTCTTCAAATAATTAAAATGGTGCGTAATTAACCACACCCAAAAAGTTTCTGAGTTTTCGTAATAATAAAAAAATGTAAATAGTTTTTTACAGTGAGTGAAGTGATGAGTTATATTTGATTTCGGTTTCATAATTTAAATTAATGTGCCGTTTATTATTTTTCTGTTCATGTTAGTTCTTGGAACAAATGGAATAAATTACATTCCTATTTCAAATACTGTTTTTATTTTGGTTTAACTCCTACCTAAAGAGTTTGGTCCTTCGATGCATATTTAAGAAAATATAAGTCTAGTGTTCTTTCAACATTTATGAATACTATTATTCGTAAATCGTTCAGGCACCAATAGTATACAATTTAGCTGGACATTTTGAATTTCTCTGGATGCACTTCGCCACTTTTCAAAATCTCTTGTTTAGAAAAAGAAAAACTTTCTAGAATGAGTAAATCGCAACCACGTGAACTCTTAATTACGGAAACGGACATTTTCAAAAATTAACGTTTATATCGCTTACTGCTACTAGCAAAATAATGATGTTAAGTCGTAAGATATAACTTTGAACTAATTCAAACTTTCTCTTAATCCACCTAAATATGTTCTAGAAACGACCCTTTAATGTATTTTAGATCTTAATAACTTCCGATTTAGAAATTACCTTTAATATATTTTTAACTACTTATTTACTATCGGATTCAAATGTATTGACCCCTGTGTTTAGGAGCTTATAACTTTTACTTTTCCGTCTCTGTTCATAATACTTTTTTTATTGAAATATTGTTTTCTTGCAAACAGAAAATATTTATAGTTTTAAAATTTCTCAGATATGTTTCTGGTTAAGAAATGAACTTAAGATTAAAAAATCACAACGTTTCGAGTTATATTTTTCGAAAACCATTTTTTTCTAAAAAAATAACACAAAAATAAAATTGTTTTTTCATATATTTAGGAATAAAAGGTTTTAATCTGTGAATATTATTTATATCAAGAACTATTTTAGCGAATTTACATTGTTAACACAGTTTAAAGTAGCAGTTTAAAAAAATAACGTCAAAATAAGGTACATTTTTCCATATATATTTTTATATTTCAGAAAGTACAAAAATCTAATATTTTATTTTTTGGGAAATATTAAAGAAAGTATCAATACCTTACATATATTTTTTTCAAAATGTTTGGCTTTACCGTTTTTCCCTTATTTAATGTTAAAGTGAGGGGTCAATAACGCTTTTTCATATTTTATTTATTTAATTTAAAATAAAGTTTAATTTAAACTTAAAACATTATCCCTGGCAATTTTTGTCACCGGTCGAAAATGTCTGTGCCATTAGTTGACCCCTTTCTTTGGCCAGGTAATTGAAGGGATTATTGGTCAAAATTACGCCCGCCGATCGTCGTAAATCCCAATTTCGTTAATTGGTGAATTCTCGCGATAACCTCATTATCCGTAATTCCAGCTCTTCTTTTTTCAAACACGCGTACATATTTAAAACAACACGTTGTTTTTAAATTCGGCATCATCAATATTATTATCCGTATTATTTAGTTCTAATTCATTTGGCGGTGCCAATTCAATTTCCGGCGCTATTTCAATACATTACACCATTACATCATCTCGAAATGCTGTTTCAAATGGTTGCCAAAACGCCATTCTGATTATACAAAGCTTAATAAACTAGTATTAACATACACTACCCCTATAATAACCGACTTGAGGGTTACACTGTTCGTAGAAAAGTTATGGTCAATTTTTTCAAGAAGTGGTTTCACGATAGCAACAAACCCTTAGAAACTACTGTTTAAAAGATTTATAACCCATTGTATTTATCCTCAAAGACCGGCTGTTGCCAAGTTACCAAAACTTTCATGCATAAGGCGAATTTTTATATTTAACGTGAATTTTATCATTGGTGGAACTAATTAATTATAATATAACTAATACACTTATATCTATATATTTACAAAAAAATACACTATCTGTCTAACAGCGTCACTAACTAAAATTTTACTGGAATAACAAGAACATTTTTATAGTAAGGCTAAAAAAGAATTTTAGAAAATAAATGTGACAACCTCGATTGATTTCAGCCTCCTCAAACTGAGAATGGAAAAACTATACCTAAATTAGTTTCCGGGTACAATGAAAAATATCAACTTCTTTATCGATTATTCCATTTATCAATTACAACGAGCCCGAGAATGATTTTGATGTAAAATCCCTCAATCCCCTGGATTACCTCCCCGACATGCGCTCGCTATAGTGAGCGATATAAACACCGGTCTAGAGACTGGTGTTCCCCGTTCTCTATTCTCTTCTCTCCTTTGTTCCACCCCAAAGGGTATTGGTGAATTCCTGGCGTCTCTTCTTGGCTCTATCCCTTGGTGTTTGTGTGGTCCTGTCTCGAATGAAAGGTTTGTATGTCTGTCATGTGTCGATTATTTCAAACAAGAAATAATCAGCAAATGACTATGAAAAGAGAAAGAAGCATGCTTACCAAGATGTGTACTAGAAATGTCACTGTTTTAATGAGTACGATCATGTTTTTCTTTTGGAATAACTCCGGAGCACTTGATATTCCAAATGGCAACCTATTAAATTTGTATCGCCCAAAGGGTGTATTAAAGACATAAAGGTCAAAGCTTTTTTTATTTAAGGGTATTTGTCAAAATCCATCCTTCATGTCAATTACGGTAAATATATTTTTACTTGAAAGCTTACTTATGTCTGTGCTTGTAGGAATCTGAAAGTATTCTCTTTTAATATATTTATTTAGTGGTTTTGGTTCTATGCAAATTCGTAAGGTTTTATTTGGCTTTTCCATTATCATAAGACTATTAACCCTATCAGTAGGATAATTGACCTGTTCCTCTAAATTATCTAATGTTTTCTTTAAAGTATCGTGTATTGAGAAAGGGATTTTTCGTGGGCACTGAACCACTGGTTACTTTCCAAACAACAGAGTTGTATAGAAGGAAAGTATTGCGATCATGATATTTTGACCATACCCAGATTTTAACGGATCTTTACGTTTTGAGGTCACCTGAATCCATTTATACCATTTTTAGCATGATGTCTGTCTGTGTGTGTGTGTCTGTGTGTGTGTGTGTGTGTCTCTGTGTGTGTGTGTGTGTGTGTGTGTGTGTGTGTGTGTGTGTGTGTGTGTGTGTGTGTGTGTGTGTCTGTATGTGTGTGTGAACACGATAGCGTCTAAACGGCTGAACCGATTTAGATGAAATTTTATATACATATGTAGGGTAGCAAGGAGACGACCTGTATAGATTTTGGTGTTAATCGGACAACCGGAAGTGACAGTTGCTATAAGTGATGACGTCATTACTAAACAAGATGGCAATAAAGTTTTAGACATATATTTTTTATACGTTATAGTTAAATTTCGGATTATTAAAATTTTCAAAAACTTTTGCCTTTGTTGCCAGATTTATCAAAAAGTAATTTTCTTAAATAACCAAAATAATGAATTTTTGTGAAAAATTACAAGATATAAAAGTTGAGGAACATAAAATTTTCTACACATTTTGTCAGTACCGGTTTTTTGAATTCCGCTAGATAGCGTGAAAAAAATTTATAAAGACATTTTTGTGACTTTTTTAGATTTTGAGACAAAATTATGGATTTTTATGAAAAATTACATGATACTAAAATTGTAGAGCATAAAATTTTCTACAAATTTTGTCTTAACTTTTTTTCGAGTTGCGCATAGTTTCGCCGCTAGTTTTAATTTTTATTTTTATCTTTATTAAATTATTATTTTTTAATTAAATTTGTTTAAATTTGTAATAATTTCTGTCAGTAGATAGAACGTCCTTTATCTTTAAAGACTCAATAACTAAAGGCAATGACGTTTAGAATAAAACTTTACAAGTTGATTTCTTATACAATTGTCACAATCTAAACGTCATTGTCATTAGTTATAGAACCGTTAAAGTTAAAGAACGTTCTATCTACTGACACTTAATTTTATAATTACAATTTTTTTCAAAATTTTATTACAAAAATTGTGGAATTTTTTAAAAATTTTCTAAGAAACATTTAAAATTATATTACGATTTTAAACTAAATTGAATAACTTCTAAAATATTAAAGTTATCGAAAAGGGATTTGCACCATTCGAAAGATAATATAAAACTCTAAATTTAAAATGTATTTGAGTTTCTTAAAATTTAGAATTGTAATTATTATAGCCAAAATAAAGAATTTTTTTTAAATTCTTTGTAATTTCGTTTTATCAATAAGTATAAAATAAATGAAAAAATTAAATAGCATATCCGAAAAGAATCCAAAAGTACTATGTGTGTAAATTATTTCATAATTTTAACATAATATTTGTAAAAGTTACAGCAAAAAATTAAAAAAGTTAAAAGAATTAAATGGTTACCCATGAATTTTTGACAAAAAGTTTGATTTTTTTTTGTTTTTTAAAATAACTTTATTAATGCATTTTGACCAAGAAAACCTAAAAAAGGTCTCTTTCCCATTTTGAATATAATTGAATGAGATTTTAATTATTTATTGATTTTAAAATTATTCAAAAATAGGTTTCATTTTTTAAAGGCTAATATTAATATTAAAATATTAATAATAAAAATTAAAAAAAAACACCCTAAAATTTGTAGTAAAAAACTCTATAATTGTTTTTTTTTTCAAAATTTTATTCAAAAAATTGTAGAATTCATAATTTTTGTTTTGAAATTTAATATAAGTTTAAATAAATTGAATAACTTTAAAAATATTGAAGATAATAAAATGGGATTTATACCATTCGATAGGTAATATAAAACTCTAAATTTAGAAAATATTTTAGTCTCTTCGAATTTAACATTGTAATTCTTATAACCAAAATTAAAACATACATTTTAAAGTTACTCCACCTACTGGTTTGAATTCAAAGTTTCCATACGATATTAAGGTTACATTTGACTTTTTTAAATTAGACTTACCTACTATGTTTTTATAAATATTTTTAGGAAGAATGCTAATATCAGAACCTGAATCAAGATTAAATTTTACCTTAAGTCCTTCAACTAGAATTTTTGCATGCCATGATGAAGTATTACCTCCGTTACATTCATTTACAAAAAAACTTGCTTCTTCTTCCTGTTCTTCATTTTCTTCCCCTTGGTCCCATATATCTTATATTTCTATCCTAGATCTGGTAGTTGGTTTCTCTTTGTTCCCGTCTATTATTCCCACTTCGTGTAGTTTCAGTTCTAGGTTTATTTAGAATTTCGCCTTTCTTTTTATAATAACATGCCTTCACAAATGACCAATTCTTTTACAAATAGTACATTCTTTATTATTTGCTGGACATTTATCTGGGTAGTGTTCATACATCTTTTTCACTTATATTTCTTAGAGTTTTTAACAAAGTTTACTTCTTCCTCGTTTTTTAATACACTCACATATTTTTTACTTAATTCAACACTTTTATAGTAGTCAATTATTTTCTTGATTGTCAGTATGGCTCTCGAAGCAATCTTAGTTGGCTTTCCTTGCAATTTATACCTACGATCAGTTTGTCTCTTATCATTCGTTCTTCAAAAGATTCTTTACAACTGTCTTTTGAACAAGAAAATTCACACAGTTTCGCCTGTTTTTTCTACGTATTTTTTTCTTTCTTTATTTATCTATTTATACATGCGTTTGTTTTATTCTGTAACACTGACTTGTCCTATAGATTTTATAAAATGTCTAAAAGGTTTAATAAAGATTATTATTATTATTATTATAATAAACATTGGAGTTATTTCATATATGCAGATTCTGATTATTATTTTTTTTTATTTTTAGATTATTTATGTTATCTTTTCTTATACCCAGAGGATGGTTATTATATACCTGTAGTGCCATTTTAGGTATTGGGGCTGCTATGATATGGACTGGCCAAGGAAATTATTTAACTCTTAATTCTTCTAAAAAGCACATTTCCAGAAATTCGGGATTATTCTGGGCCATGCTTCAACTAAGGTACTTTTTTTATAATATTTTTATAACTGAAATAAATACCGAGATTATAAATTAATAATTTTATGATTTGCATTATTTTTACAAAATGAATTTTTTCTACTACCGTGCGTAAAGTACTTACTTTACGCACGCTAAGGAGTGCGTAAAGTTTAACTTTTTTTCACTAGTGCGTAAAGTAAAATAAAATTTTCAAAATTACTTTTTTACATTGTGCAACACATTTTTTTGCAATATCCTTATGTTTCTTATCTTTCCAAGGTTCTGTGTATCAGAAATCAACTGGTTAACTTGAAGATTTTGGAAAATAGCTTGTTAAACTCTTCCATGCGAAATCTATTTTTGTACATAAAAATGTTGGTAGTAGAAAAAATATTGTATGCAACTAGTGTGTAATGACAATATTCACATTCGTGAAAAAAGTATCACTTTACACACTTGTTGCATAAATAACTATTGCACACCCTTTTTTAATAGTTTGATTTAAAATAATTTTTTTCTAATACTTACAAATTTGATTTTAATTAAAAATATGGCGCCTAACGTAGGGCTTCAACCATTATTATTTTAATTCTCTATAATGTTAATTTCTTTCCGAAATTAAAATAAATATGCAAAAATTCAATTTTTTTAACAGTACAAATTTTATACAGGAAATATTTAGTACTAAATTATAGAATCAAATTATTAATAAAGAAAAATCATTTTTGTAAATGTAGTTTTTGGTGGTGATGGAATTATATAACATTTAAAATGGACTTTTATACACGAAAATATAGATTGCATACTTGAGAACAGTGGCGGTGCCTCAGATGGATGGCAAGGGGTGTACTGTTTGCTATTTATCTCTTTAGAATAAAACGAAGATAGCAAATGATTTAATGAAAAATTGAGGAAACTACTAAGAGGAAATACCAACGCTCTCTGGTGTTAATATTAGAAACTAATACCAGAAAATCACAGCAAAATCAAGATTTTTCAAAATCTTATCAGTGCTACCAGATGGGGGGAAGAATCCCGATTTTTTAACAAATAGAGGGGATTATTCAAAGTCATCAGCTATACGATGATTTTGATGATTTTGAAGTGTATGACAAATCTTTGACATTTTTACATTATTTTACATTATAAGAAAATTCTGGAGAGTTTTGAACTTAATTCTGTTTTTAGTTATCATCAAGATAAAAAATGTCAACAAAATGACGTTTTTCACAATAATTTAAACGTCGTTATCTCGACAATCTAAAATGTCAGCATTAAAAATTTAATGATTTTTTTTCGCCAACTCATTGCGGATTGTCAAAAAGTTAAAAGAAATATTAGATGGACCATTTACATATACTTATGGACATGCTCAGCGTCGAGAATGGGGGAGTTCCCTCAATGTTGCCAACCTAGAAAAAGGTCTACCAACGGGGAAGGATTATTTTTGGTCAAAATCTACTTCATTATTTTCGCAATTATAAAATATGTGTACAAAATTCTATTGAGCTTTCCAGAATATATCGTTAGCGAAATATAATGATTTTAATAAAATCTTATTTCTGATTGGTTGAAATTTCGTTGTCAAATGTCATTCGTCATAGAGTAAGTATAACAGAGCGACATGTTTTCATTTTCAGATTATAGAATATTCAAACTACTCGCCATATTCAGTTTAGTTCCACCAATCCTCCAATGTTGTAGGTCAGTCGCTGAAAATGAAACGAATGACATTTGACAACGAAATTTCAACCAATCAGAAATAAGATTTTATTAAAATCATTATATTTCGCTAACGATATATTCTGGAAAGCTCAATAGAATTTTGTACACATATTTAATCATTGCGAAAATAATGAAGTAGATTTTGACCAAAAATAATACTTCCTCGTTGGTAGACCTTTTTCTAGGTTGGCAACATTGAAGGAACTCCCCCATTATGCTATTTCGAGAGAAAGAGATAAAACGATGGTTCGGTCAATCTCTCTCAAAACAGTATCGTACAGTTAGGATGTTTACGCCATCTTTCTCACTCTTTTCAGCCAAAAAATATTACAATACGAGTTGGACACGTCTAGGAGTATATGACAATGGGATTGACCATACCATGCTTCGCTTCTAAAATCCCAAGTGGACATCCAATAGATGTCGGTATAGATATCTATGGATGTCCATTGGATATCCATTGGATGTCCAATGTATATCCAATGGATGTCCAATGTATATCCAATGGATGTCCACTGGATATCGGTATAGGTGTTTATAGATGTACAATAGACATCCGTTTTCCGTTGCCAGATGGACATCCATTTTTGTTGAAAGTGTACAGTCCAATGGATGTCCATAAGGTATCCGCCGGACTAAAATCGGATCTCCAATGGACAACTACCATGTCCTTTTGCAGTTGTCCAATGGATGCCTTATGGATAAAGTTGTGCTATTACGGTTGTCTGAAGTAGACGAAGAGTTAAGCAATATAATCGCGTACGGGCTTAAAAATAAGCCAAAAAAAGCACATTTTCATTAATGCCTAGGGTAAAGTCTCCACCAGAGGAATTTTAGTTTGCATCTGGTAGCACTTAGTATAAAGGTCCATTATCGCGATATCTAAACTACATCTTAAGAATACCTTCTAATAATTCTCTTCCAGTATGTTTATTGGAAATACGTTCGTCTATTTTGCTTTTAAAGGACAGGAGGAAATTAAGAAAAGTACTAGAACTGTCGTTATAATAACTCTATCATCCATTGGTGTTGCTGGACTTGTCGTTTTACTGCTACTACCGAAAGCGACTAAACAAAGAGAAGACGACGAGGAAGAACAAGAAGAACGACCGGAAGGTCCTTTACAGGCGTTCGTTGGAGCGATGAGATTGTTTTTTACTGGAAATATGTTGTTACTCAGCCTTACATTTTTGTATACAGGTAAAATATGTTGTTATCTATGTCTCTACATTAGACCTAATTCGTAATATACATTTTTTTAATCTCCAGGACAACCACATTAAACCAATAACCCGTTAGTGTATTTGGAGTCATTGCCATATTAATCATATTTGCCAAGATTTTTAAAAAATACTTATCTCAAATGTAATATTTTATATTGTATTTTAAATCTTTATTAATTTAGCAACACTGTTAAAAACTTTGATACAATTTTTACGGATTTTTTTCTAATAAGATTAAATCTGGGACACTTATTTTATTACAGGATTGGAATTGGGATTTTTTAGTGGCGTGTACAGTTCTTGCATTGGGTTCACAAGAGCGTTTGAAGACCGGAAAGAGCTGGTTGGAGTGTCCGGTATATTTATTGGACTTGGCGAAGTGCTGGGTATGAAATATATAAATAAATATGAATTAAAATAATTAAAAGAACGTCATTTATTTTCTTCTGTATAATATTAAATCGCTTTATATTTGAAAAGAATTTAAATTTTTGAGGAACGTTTTATTGGCTTATAGTGTACGTTTAGGTACTTTTAGTTATTTGATTAGTTTAATGTTGGTATGATCTCTTTATATGATTGACAAATGACAGAATAAGCAGAGTTGCATGTTCTAACGAAATTTGCGTATAAGACCGGAAAGAGCTCGTTGGAGTGTCCGGTATATTTATTGGACTTGGCGAAGTGCTTGGTATGAAATATATAAATAAATATGAATTAAGATGGTAAAAGTCTAGTTTACGGCAACTGTTCAGATTTTGACAAATTTTTTTTAATAGACTAGTTTGAAGTCAAGGAAAATGAAAATGTAAAAAAAAACTTGGCGGTCTCTTACCAAAAAAAAGTTATGAATTTTTGAAACCATCATCAGACCATTCTGTAACAACGTTTTTTTTATAACATTATCCCTTCTTAATACCTGCGTTTTACGATTTTCTTTTCACACACAAATCTTGACCTAATAAGTTACACGGAAATCGACAAAATCTTCTTGAAATAATACCAAAATAAAGTATAATTTATTAAAAATCTTTAAAAAACATATTTTTCAGACGCCATTTTATTTCTTACGTCAATTTAATCATACAGTAACCACAGAATATATAGTATTACAGTGCGGAAATTAAAATATAGTGGAAACGTTAATTGGTGACCTTGAACTTAATTCTCGTTAAGTTGAATATAAATATAAATATTTTCAAATAAACTATGTTTCGTATATGTTTAACAATGTGAATCGTTTTCTTAACCTACTCTAACCTAACCTATATCATATTTAATCAAGTTAATCTTAATATAATATTTTTACTTTGCGGAAATACGCTTTTGACAAGTTGTCTCCGCTCAGCATTTTTGTATAAATATGACAAAATGGTGTCTTGTGTTATATATGTCTTTGCCTAGAAAGAACGTAATCAAATCCATATCTGCTTGACGTTTTTGTATGAATTTGATAAAAAAAGGTGCACATGATAATTGCGCGTGTCCGGCCGACATTTCGCAAATCCGCGCGTATTTGCTATTTTTTATAATTTTCACTTTTTTCCCATATTTTACCCGTTTTTCCTTGTTTTCTCTATTTTCCTCCATTTGATATATTTTTTCATATTTTTTTCCATTTTTCGCAGTTTTTTCACATTTTCCCCTACTTTCCCTATTTTTTCCTTTTTTCCCTAATTTACCCTATTTTTCCCATTCTTATCCATGTTCGTGTATATTTTATGATAAATAAATATTTTGCAAAACATAACTTTTTGATTTCATCAGTGCAAAAAATTGGTATATTTTATGAGAAAAAATAATATATTTCACTTTATCGTAAATTTTAGTACAATCTAATACATTTTATTGCTGATGTTCAGTACATTTCAGAAACTCAGCGCGGCAACACCGAATGTCCATCCCAATATCAAATTTCCAGTAATTCAAAGTGACCAATTTGGCAACAGGGCATTTCCGTAAAACAAAAATAACCATTTGCATCGACCGAGGGCCTAAAATCAGGATGTTTTTTTTCCGTAACAGAGTTCCAGTAAACCGAAGTGTAACGAAAAAATGAATAATTAGAAGTGCGGATAATTTTTAATTGAAAAGAGAAAAAAAATAGTTAAAAAGTGAGAACATTAAGAAAGAAACGAGAGGTAACAATTAGAAATTAAGTTCAAGGTCACCCATTTACGTTTCCACTATATTTTAATTTCCTCACTGTAATAGTGTATATTTTGTGGTTACTGTATGATTAAATTGACGTAAGAAATAAAATGGCGTCTGAAAAATATGTTCTTTAAAGATTTTTAATAAATTATATTTAATTTTGGTATTAGTTCAAGAAGATTTCGTCGATTTCCGTTTAATTTATTAGGTCAAAATTTCTGTGTGAAAAGAAAATCGTAAAATACAGGTATTAAGAAGAGATAATGTTATAAAAAAAAATATTGTTACAGAATGGTCTGATGATGGTTTCAAAAATTCATAACTTCTTTTTGGTTAAGAGTCAGCCAAGTTTTTTTACATTTTCGTGTTCCATGACCTCAAATTAGTCTATTAAAAAAAAATTGTTAAAATCTGAGGAGTTGCCGTAAACTAGATTTTTTCCATTACGATAATTAAAAGAACGTCATTTATTTTCTTCTGTATAATATTAAATCGTTTTATATTTGAAAAGAATTTAAATTTTTGAGGAACGTTTAGGTACTTTTAGTTATTAGATTAGTTTAATGTTGGTATGATCTCTTTATATGAATGACAAATGACAGAATAAGCATGTTCTAACCTCAGATAAAGGAACTACTAGATATGCCCTGTATATCTAATATCATTTACAAAATTTAAGCCAACATCTAGCCCTCTCTCTCGGTAAAGTTTGTAGGCGAGGGACGTGAGACGCGCAAAAAAATCTCATGCAGAGGACGAAATCAACAATAAAAATTGACGTGATGTTTTAGACAGTGGCGACGCGAAGAATTCTAACTTTTTATTTATATTAGCAAAAAAATAGAAAATTAAATTTGGGTATTTTACATGTTATTAATATATCACATTTGAATTAAATATGTCGTGAGAAGTTATGTAATTTCGATAAAGTTGTATTTTCTGTAATACTGATAAATATTAACATTAAAACATAAAAAAAATGTGAATGGTATATAACATAAAAAAGAAAGGAAGCAAAATAAAAAATTATCAAATCTTATCAACTTTGTATTATATTTTAAATTATTCAAAAACTACTTTCATATAACTTACTTGTGAAGTGTAAGATTGATTATCTAATGGCTTGAGAAAAGCACCACATTTTTCACATTTCTTTCTCATGGTTAACAACCTCTCAAGAAAATCGCTTAAAATAGTTTTAAATGTTTACAAAAATATTTAAAAAATAAACTATTTAATGTAGGATTTTAAATTATCCTGCTTGAAAGTACGCTTATGGAATCTCTAGAGGACGATGTCAACAAAAGTTAACTAGATGTTGGCTTAATAACAAAGGATAGAATGCCCTCTCTATATATATTTACTCTGAGGTTCTAACCTCAGAGTAAATATATATAGAGAGGGCATTCTATCCTTTTTTATTAAGCCAACATCTAGTTAACTTTTGTTGACATCGTCCTCTAGAGATTCCATAAGCGTACTTTCAAGCAGGATAATTTAAAATCCTACATTAAATAGTTTATTTTTTAAATATTTTTGTAAACATTTTGAACTATTTTAAGCGATTTTCTTGAGAGGTTGTTAACCATGAGAAAGAAATGTGAAAAATGTGGTGCTTTTCTCAAGCCATTAGATAATCAATCTTACACTTCACAATAAGTAAGTTATATGCAAGTAGTTTTTGAATAATTTAAAATATAATACAAGTTGATAAGATTTGATAATTTTTTATTTTGCTTCCTTTCTTTTTTATGTCATATACCTACCATTCACATTTTTTTTATGTTATTCGCATTTAGGTACTCCTTACTGTAACAAGGTTTTAGGAGCAATAAACAATATTATTTATTTGATTTCATTATTAAATACGTACATTTAATATAAATTTACAAGCATTTGCCATGTTTTAATGTTAATATTTATCAGTATTACAGAAATTACAACTTTATCGAAATTATATAACTTCTCACGACATATTTAATTCAAATGTGATATATTAATAACATGTAAAATACCCAATTTTATTTTCTATTTTTTTGCTAAAATAAATAAAAAGTTATAATTCTTCGCGTCGCCACTGTCTGAAACATCACGTCAATTTTTATTGTTGATTTCGTCCTCTGCACGAGATTTTTCTGCGCGTCTCACGTCCCTCGCCTACAAACTTTGCCGAGAGAGAGGTCTAGATGTTGGCTTAAATTTTGTAAATGACATTAGATATACAGGGCATATCTAGTAGTTCCTTTATCTGAGGTTCTAACGAAATTTCCGTATAACGACATATGGACCGTGTGATAGTGTGAAGTGGCAAAACAGTTGGTCAACCTGAAATTTTTCCAAACTAAACTTGTTACTATGGTAACTTCCACTTATGAACGTGTCAAATTTTACATTGGGTGTGGGTTAGTTCAAGTCATGGTTGAAGTATATCAGGTTAGACATTGCGCAGGATATGTGACGTCACCTGGTGCCCATCAAAAATTTTTAATGTGTCATTATATATGAGGTTATTGTCTTTTTTGACATATTTTTATTTAATTTCACCTATAAACTGATTAAAAATATATTGCGCTGTGTTTGGTGTAAAAGTAATACTCGCTCTAAAAAGAGTACAAAGTTTTTTCGATTTCCGAAGTGACCTTTATTACAAAAACAGTAGGTTATTATATGAATAAACATGTTTAACATTTTTAGACTTTATTTTATAATACAAAGAAAGTTCTGTAAGATGTATTATGTACTAGTTTTAAATAGTTACGTATTAATTTATTAGTTAGCATTTTTTATTCAATAATAACAAGCACTGCACAACTTATGAAAAATTTTATAACATTTATTTTACATACCAACTTGTATGACTGTAAAACTAAGTTATACTCGTATTTACATTGTCCATATTCGTTCTTTGAGTGTAAATTAAGCACTAGGTATATAAAAGCCTAAGTAACATAAACCTGCAATAACAATATGCATCAAAAAGTTCCACTAATAAGTTATTTCAAATCACTTTTTTATAAAAATAAATTTTTATATTAAACATTTATAAAATCTCTCTAAAGTTAATCTAAAGTACTTTATTTGTTACATATTTGACAATTAGTTTAACAATAAAATTAGCCATAACATAATTGATCATTTTCTGGTTTTTACATGTAGCAATTAAATAGTTTTTATAATATAAAGAACATCGGAATCGTAAAAAAAGTTTACACCTTTATTAAAGTAGTTATCACTTTTTAGTGTACAATACTTTACAATACATTTTCATTAAATATATAGCCGTAAAAAAATAAAAACCACCCGAAATACACAATAACCCTATGCAATCCAATGTTAAATTATTTCGTTTGGACTCCAGCTGACGTCATGCGCAAACTTGGACGAATTTGGGACGTCTGAGTGTCTAACCTGTGTAATTTTTAAATCATGAGTTCAAGTTCAATGTTTATGTTTACGTTTTATAACCTATAAAACCTATTCGCTTCTTACTTTGTTATTTTTTTGTGTTAATCTTGTGTGACCTCTGTGCATGATTGTCTTTTAGTTCATTTAATTTTATTTTTGGCTTTTTTTAAAAGTTTGTTCATATTATTTGTAATATTTAAGTGTAATACAATTATTTGTTTTAGATGGAAAAAAGTAAAATAAAATCAGTACTTATTCATTTTAAGTGTCTTACCCTCAGAGTAAATATATATAGAGAGGGCATTCTATCCTTTTTTATTAAGCCAACATCTAGTTAACTTTTGTTGACATCGTCCTCTAGAAATTCCATAAGCGTACTTTCAAGCAGGATAATTTAAAATCATACATTAAATAGTTTACAGTTTGTGAATTGATTTGTGTTATTTTTTAGTGTTATAGGTTGTACTAAATATTTTTGTAAACATAAAATTTTGAACTATTTTAAGTGATTTTCTTGAGAGGTTGTTAACCATGAGAAAGAAATGTGAAAAATGTGGTGCTTTTCTCAAGCCATTAGATAATCAATCTTACACTTGTTGTAAAGTCACCCTTTACATCCTCTACGAGGTCTTAACTATTATATCTAGGGTATACTATATTATTATATTGTTTATATTATATTTTATTGTTATAACATTTTTCCACGTGTATTCAATTTCACAATTTAGTTCTCATTGTATTATTTTCTAATTCTATGAAAAAGCTGACTTTCGGTTTCTAGTTGCAAAGTGCACTATGAAATTGTTGTCTCGTTTTGATTGGTTAAAAGTGGTTACGTACAAGGCGTTAGTCATGTGACTAGGGTCGCTAATAAAACCGAAAGTCAGAGCTAATTCGTGGTCACTTTGGTCACTTTTGTCATTTTAGTCATTTTGTTCATGCTTCTTTTATTCGCCGATTTGATCATTTTTATTTTAGTCATTGTTCAAAAATTACATTGTTTATCTAACCTAACTCAAAATCCTGTTAGGATATATATATGAAAATACGAAAATAAAGTAGTGAAAAGTGATCTGCTGTGTTAGTTACTCGCCCTTTAACGCCTCATAAAAATTGGCAATACAACACACTTCACAAGTAAGTTAGTTCCTTTATCTGAGGTCTTACCTATATGTTATACTGCCTGTCTTTCATACTAGCGTAAACTTTTCCTTTCGCCACTTTTAAGGGATGGTCAAAAATGAAACTTGCCACACGTTCGGACTCGAGCGCATTTCCTGCACGAGCCATTACTTTTAGTTCATTTTTAAATAGAGCCTACCTTAATTAAATATTTTGCCATAAATAACAACGAAATATCTTTTTTATTTTTACTTTCAAAAAATCAACTTGTTCAAAATAACAAGTATGACAGTTGTCACATGGATTTAGTTCCTCCGGTTAGCCGCTCCAGCAGGCGGATTCTCTTTGGTATCGTATCGTCCGATACGAATTGTTTACGCCATTTTTCCGAGATGGTGCGATTCTCATTCCTATCGAATCGAATTAGAAGTCACGTGATTTCGTCTAGAACTGTCAATTTTACTCGGTACCTCTGGAGGTCTCGTTTCCACCATTTTTATCTATTTATCCTTTTTTAACACACTGATGGCTATTTTTATTAAGATTTATAGATGCCATGATGCATTCTATATTTTATTTTATTCTAATATAATTGGTGACGCCATGTAAGGAAACTAATTTTAATATTAATAAAACATTGTTTTCAAAATTTTTGTTAGTTTTGATCAATATTTCAAATTATTTTTATGTTATGTTTCAAGGTTAAGAAGACACATTGGGAGTTTTTTTAGTTTTGTTGCGAAAATGCCGATTTTCTAAAAGGAAAATTAAATTGCGCTGCAAATATTATATATTTTGCCAAAAAAATAAATAAAACCTATTATGTAACTTGAAAATAATATGTAAAATTTATTTTTTAACTTTATTTTATATTTGATAGTAAATTATAACGATTAGTAATAATAATTTTAATTACCACAAAAAATGAATAATAAACTTTACCAAACACAAAATCAACAATAACAAAGACCTGTCTAAAAAAATTAACGCATTTGATACTTCAGCTACGAATGCTACGATCGACTACAGCGATTTGTATACGAAGGCAATTCAGAATCAAATCAAGTCGATACGATTTGTCCTTCGTAATTGACTTTCGTATCGAGTTACTCGATAGCAAAGAGAATCCGGCTGCTGAAACAGTTACCATGGTTACAATTTTTGTTTAGAAACATTTCAGGTTGACCAACATAAATTATGACGACACGACTATCACGGTACATTTATCACGAATTTATTGTTTTCTGGGAAAATTAGTGAATTTTCACCAACATTGTTAACGTATTAAATTACTAAGGGGTTCCGCAAAGATTTAAAACTTTTTTTTAGATTTTCTATTAAAAAATATGGAAACCTTATATAAGAATTTGTTTTTAGGTGGAGGTCTATTTGGTATCCTAGGCAACAAAACCGTAAAATGGGGAAGAGATCCCATAGTAGCTGCCGGTTACATTTTACACGCAGTCAGCTTCTTATTAATTTTCCTCAATTTACCTAACAAGTCGCCTTTTTCGGAGACTAGCGATAGTGCTTATATTACAAGCAATTCAATTTTGGCCATATTTTGTTCGTTCCTTTTGGGCCTGGGAGATTCATTTTATAATACTCAGATTTATTCTTTATTGGGATCGGTGTACGCCGATAAAAGTGCTTCGGCTTTCGCCATCTTCAAATTTACACAGGTATGTAATTAGGTATAATTTGGGTTCTTGATTTATTGTGTAAACATGGCTTTGCAGACATTATTAGAGTTGGGAATACCGATACTTGTCAAAGTAACTATCATTATTAGTCGAACATATTTAACACTTTGGAGTTTTTAAACATAAATAACTATCATTTTTCAAAATTTAGAGTTCTTTTTCTAGTCTGAGTACTCAAAGATATTATTTCATATTGTAACAAAATATTCGGATCAAATAACGTTGTAACAACAATGACACACCTCTACTTCCCATTTAATGCCAATTTCAAAAGGTCATCGTCAAAAAACACAATTCACATTATTAAAATAGGAACAGCTATTGGGAGACAAATATTCCATATTGAGAAACAAATATTCTATATGGAGGAACATATTCCATAAAAATAATTTTGTTTTACGAAATAAATGCAAATATAAATTAAATTTTTTATTGATAATTACTTAAAACGGATTTGATTTTAATAGTAATTTAATTTTTTGGAACTGAATTCCAGCGGTAGGATTTAACCATCAGAAATTGTAACGTAACGAAAAATAGAGATGTTGAAAAAATAAGTATTCGTTCTTTACTAACTATTGACTTAAAATGTTGCAATTTTATAATGGAAAGTAAGGAAAATAGGAAAAATAGAGAAAATAGGGAAAAATGAGGAAATGTAGGGAAAATAGACAATAACAGTGAAAAGTAGGGACAAATATAGTAAAATAGGACAAAATAAAGTGAAATAGGAGAAATAGAGATATTAGGAAAATATAGGGAACAATTGGGAAATATAAGAAAAATAATAGGGAAAGTAAGGAAAATAGTGAAAATAATGAAAACAGGAAAAAATGAGGAACGAGGCAAATATAGAGAAAAATAGGAAAAAATGATTAAAAACTGGGGAAAATAAGAGAAATAAAATAGGAAAAAATAATGAAAAATGGGAAAAAATTGGGGAAATAGGAAAAATAGGAAAAAAACAGAAAAATTTGAGAAAAATTGGAAAAAGTACAATAAACGGCGAAAAATACATAAAATAGAGACAAATAGGGGAAAATAGGAAATAATAATGAAAATGAGGGAAAAATAGGAAAAAATAAGAGAAATAGAGAAATTAATTGGGAAATATAAGAAAAATAGTGACAAATAATGAAAAATAAGGAATAATAGGGAAAGTAAGGAAAAATAGGGAAAATAGTGAAAAATAGATAAAAATATTGGAAAATACGAAAAAATAATGAAAAACAGGAAAAAATGAGGAACGATTCAAAAATAGACAAAAATAGGGAAATATAGAAAAAATGGGGAAATATAATAAAAATGGGAAAATTTAGAAAAAATTGGAAAATATAGGAAAAATATGGAAATATATGGAAAATTTGTAAATATAGGAAAAATGTGGAAATATAGAAAAAATTGGAAAATATAGGAAAAATGGGGATATATAGGAAAAATGGGGAAATGAAAAAATGGGGAAATGGAAAAAAAGGGAAATATATAGGAAAAATGGGGATATATATTGAAATGTAAAATCCTCGGGATATTAGGGTGGATTTCATTTCCAAACTGGAAAACTCCTTCTCACTAGGCTGGGTTCAAAACGCCTAAATAAAAAAATTACAAAATATAATGAAAATTAATAAAATTAATGATCTTCTTTTTATTTTCTCCCTCTTCTACTTCTTCAGCTCTCCTAATAATTTTTGTTGTCTCCGCACCTTTTTTTACTACTGCTCCTTATTCACTTTTGAAATTGTTTGTTTGCGTCTTTTAACTAGTCACCAATTATTTTTTTTTTTAAATCATTGTTCCTCAACTTGTATAAATAATATTGCTTACTTTTTATTTTACTTTTATTTCTTCATTCAATAATCATTTTTCATTATATATAAAACATTCCTTTATAAATATAATATTACATTTTATAGAATTATTTATTTTTTAGCTTTTTTTCAAATTTTTCACAACCTTCTGACTTTTTTATTTATTATTCTCCCTTCAATTTTTTTTTCCACCAAAACTTTTACATACTATTTTTTTTTAACATAATTTTAAACTGAAATTTTGATTTGACACCAACCCAATGACAAATCATTTCACCTGCTAAGAAATGCCATCCAACCTGTCACAGGAATTTCAAATTTCAAATGTCTTAAGCCCTATTCAGATTACAAAATAATTAGTTTATGGTTTTAATACCAGTTACCCAAAATTTCTTTTTAATTTAGATTTTTCTCTTTAATGTTAAAAATAAAGGAGCACTGTTAATTTTAATACCAATTACTATTCTCTTTTTTTTTTTAACTCAACCAACTCTTACTTACTATACTATTTTACAACAAATCTTATACAAATTTTGTAACAATTACCCAAAAATACAGCGTATAACAAATTTCATAACAATATGGAAAATGGGGAAATATAGGGGAAATGGGGTAATATAGGAAAAATGTGGAAATATGGGAAATGGAAAAAATTGGGAAATATAGGAAAATATAGGAAAAATAGGAAAATATAGAAAAAAAAGTGTGGAAATATAGAAAAAAATTGGAAAATATAGGAAAAATGGAGAAGGAGAGGAAAAATGGGGAAATTGAAAAAATAGGAAATATAGGAAAAAAGGGGAAATATAGAAAAAATTGGAAAATATAGGAAAAATGGGGATATATAGGAAAAATGGGGAAATATAGGAAAAAGGGGAAATAGAAAAAATTGGGAAATATAGGAAATATGGGAAAATATAGGAAAAATGGGAAAATATAGAAAAAACGTGGAAATATAGAAAAAATTGGAAAATATAGGAAAAATGGAGAAATAGGGACAAAAATGGAAAAGTAGGAAAGAATTATGAAAAATAGAAAAAATTGTAAGAGAGGGATAAAGATAGATAGAGATCGAGATGAAATAAATAGAGATAGAGATAAAGATAGAGATAGAGATAAAAATATAGAGATATATAGATAGAGATATAGAGATAGAGATATAGATATTGAGCTAGAGAGACAGTTGAAAAAATAAAAAATAACGTAAGGAAGTTCGTTCCTTCCTGACGGTCGACTCCCGACCGCACAAACTTTTTTTTCATTTTTATTCTAAATAATTTAGAAAAACCTAATCTGACATTACCGACGCATGCGCGTAATATGGAATATTTATCTCCCGATACCTCCCTCCACCTCTAAAAATACACCATTTATGTTGTACAATATTTTTTTAAATAAAGTGTATGTTATTTTTAGTCTGTCGGAGCAGCAACATCATTCTTTTATGCTGAATCATTGGGACTTTATTGGCAACTAGGCATTTTGCTCATAACTGGAACTATTGGCAGCCTTTCTTTCATTAGGGTAGAATGGATAGCCAGGAAACAAAATCCTTTATTGGATGTGGACAAGAAAAGTGAAATTAGCGACTAATGTTTATATTTTAAATATTTAAAAGACGACTTATAAAAAAAGATTCCTATAACATATTTGTATATTTTGTTTATATTATTTTTATAAATATAATTACTGAAAAATTCTTTTAGTGTCTAAATAACTTAACAGCGTAAATAAAAGAACACATTTATAATAAAAATAAACCGTATAAGCCCTTTTCAGATACTTAGTATGCACTCCACTACATAACAGATACGAATTCGTGTCACATTTTGTTTGGTTATTGCGGGGAAAGTCAAGATGAGGTGAGACGCACCAAGAGTGCCACTGAATCAGTAGCGTACCGTTTTAAAAAGGTATCAATTTCAGTAAAATCTACTTAAACCAGGAACTTGAAATTTTGACAATATATTCTGTTCATAACCCATACTATAAAAATAGGAAAAAATAAGAGAAAAATTGGGAAAATAGGTAAAAAAAGGGAAAAATATGGAAAAATAGTGAATAGAGAAAAATGGTGAAAATAGGGCAAAATAGGGAAAACTAGGAACAAATAGTGAAAAATAGGAAAATGTTGAAAAAAAGGTCAAAATAGGGAAATTGGAGAAAAATAAGAAAAATGGGGGAAACACATGAAAATAGGGAAAAATAAGGAAAAATGTGAAAAAACAGGAGAGAATAATGAAAAACAGAAAAAAATTGAAGAAATGGGGAAAAAAGTGTAAAATAGAAAAATTGATAAAAATTAGGAAAATGGTTAAAAATAGGAAAAAATGTGGAAAAATGGAAAAATTGGGGGAAAATGAGGAAAAGAACGGGGCAAATTAGGAAAAACAAGTGGAAATAGGAACAAATATGGAAAAATAACACAAATATTAAAAAAGATTGGAAAACCCCAAAAAAATTGAACGAAATAAAAAAAATAGGAAAAATAGAAAAAAATAGGAAAAACAGAAAAATAGGAAAAGTAGTAAAATGTTAGAAAAAATTTGGCAAAATAGTAAAAAATTGGGAAATTTCTGAAATTTGTGGAAAATAGGGAAAAAAGAAAAAACAGGAAAATATAAAAAATAATAGGGTAAAACAGGAAAGAATAATGAAAAAACATGAAAAATATAAAAAAAATAGGAAAAACAGTGAAAAATTGGGAAACAGGAATAGTGCAAAATAGGGAAAAATAGAAAAAATTGCGAAAAATATGGAAAAATGGGAAGAAATTGGGAAAAATAGAAAAAAATTAGAAAAAGATAGAGAAAACAGAGAAATTAGGAAAATGGTTAAAAAAGAAAAAATGGGGAAAAATGGAAAAAATGGGGGAAAATGAGGAAAAGAACGGGGCAAGAAATACGGAAAAATAGGAAAAAGACGAAAAAAATAATGAAAAACAAAAAAATAGGCAAAAAATTGGAAAAATAGGAAAAATGGAGAAAAATGAGGAAAATAGCAGAGCAAATTAGTATCAAACAAGCAGAAAATGGAACAAAAAAATAGGAAAAACATGGGAAACAGAGAAAAATTAAAAAAATAGGAAAAAAATTGGAAAAATAGAAAAAATTGAAAAAAATAGGTAAAATAGAAAAAGTAGGAAAAAATAATAAAAGTGGTAAAAAATAGGAAAAGCAGTAAAACATTGGAAAAAATAAGGCAAAATAGTAAAAAATAGGGAAATTTCTGAAAATTGTGAAAAATTGTGAAAAATAGGGAAATTTAGAAAAATTGTGAAAAATAAGGGAATATATGCGAAAATAAGGAAAAACGAAAAACAGGAAAAAATAAAAAACAATCGGGTAAAACAAGAAAGAATAATGAAAAACGGGAAAAATATAAAAAAATGGGAAAAACAGTGGAAACTTGGGAAACAGGAATAGTGCAAAATAAGGAAAACTTGAAAAAATTAGGAAAAATATGTAGCAATAGGGAAAAATTGGGGAAAATGGGAAAAAATTAGAATAAGATAGTGAAAATAGGGAAATTATAAATAAATAGAGAAAAATCTGGATAAAGAGAGGAAAATAAGGAAAAATAATAATGAGAAATACGGACAAATAGGGAAAAGAAGGAAAAAATAATGAAAAACAACAAAATAGGAAAACATAGGAAGAAATGGGAAAATTTTAAAAAATAGAGAAAAACGGAGAAAATAGGGCAAAATAGGAACAAGTAGCGTAAAATAGGAAAAAGTTGAACAAATAGCGTAAAATAGGAAAAAGTTGATAAAAAAGGGCAAAATAGGGAAAATACGGAAATTAGAGAAAACTAGGGAAATGGGGGAAACATATGGAAAAAAGGGAAAAAATAAGAAAAAACGGAGTATAATAGGATAGGGACAAATAGGAAAAAACGGGAAAATATAAGGAAAAACAGGAAAAATTTGAAGAAATGGGGAAAAATAGAAAAAATAAAGAAAAACTAGGAAAATAGTTAAAAATAGGAAAAATGGAGAAAAATGAGGAAAATAGCAGAGCAAATTAGTATGAAACAAGTAGGAATAGGAACAAATATGGAAAAATTAGGAAAAAACATTGGAAAACAGGAAAAAATAGGAAAAATAGAAAAAATGGGAATTAATAGGAAAAGCAGTAAACAATAGAAAAAGTAGTAACAAATTAATAATTTTCTATTTTTTCGATGCACCGATTTCAATATATTTATTATGTTGTAATCCAAACTCAAAATCCAAACAAAACAACTTGCCATACTCTTCCGATTTATTATAAACCTTCCGATTTTTCTAATCCATCCGATTTTTCATTAACGGAATACGAAACACCGAGATATCAAGAGCTAATCGGAATATTTCAAATAATCGGAATATTTCAATAATCGGAATAGTTACAAATAATCGGAATATTTCAAATAATCGGAATAGTTACAAATAATCGGAATATTTCAAATAATCGCAATATTTACAAATAATCGGAATATTTATAAATAATCGGATTATTCCGATTATTTTAAGAATCGGAATGATTCCGATTGTTGTATCCGGATACTCCCATCCGCTCTATCCAATCAAAACAAACCTTATGCCAGATTACATTGGTAATTTGTAATTTGGTAGTTTTTTTATTTCTGTGCAATTTTTAGGACATTGTAGTTGTTAAAATAAATATTATTATAGTTGTGTGTTAGTTTTAGTTAAATTTTGTCCATGTAAATTCATCTTGAGGTGAGAAAAATGAAAATACAACTTAACACATACTGTGAATTTAATGTCAACATTTTATATTATTTTTGTAACAATTTGTGTTATTTTTATACTGACATACATATATTTATATAATTTTATAATAGTGTCCTATATTAAAACAAAAATCCTGTGAAAAATATTGAATTTAGACGAAAGATTGAGGTTAAATAGTAATACTTATATTTTTCTCATCAAATAAAAGTAAATAACTTCTTAAGGCGGCTCTACCGCTTTTCATTCTACCAAAGTTGAGAGGTCCCTCATCCATTTCATAAAATATCCTTACACGTAACACTCACTTTGTTCGTATACAGACAGTTGTACGTATAATAGTTTTCTCTCCTTTTACCGCGTAGTTAAATAGGACGTCTACCTTTCTCGGTGTTTATCTATACCGAACACACGGACCGGCCAAAATTGTCTGCATATTACATTCATTCTGAAAGTTTAGTTTATTACTTTTAGTACAATTACGCCGCTTCGAAAAAATGGTTGTTTTCTTTCTGTGTTTTATTAATTAATGTTTTTTGTGGGGTTCATCTTATGGATATATTTTTTTTATAAATGGATAACAAGATTTAATTTAAATATTTATTTATATTCTAAAGTAAAAGATTTTCTGAAATTAAATAAAATGAAAAATACCTATATAAACTGAATATCCTTGGATATATTATAAAATTTTAGGTACTTATATTATTGATGCTACCTATTTCTTGTATTTAAACATTACTAGCGTCATTGTTATTATTAATATTATTAGTATTATTAAATAATAAATAAGTTTTTGAAAACTGTTTTATCGTACATTAACTCAACAGCAAAAATGATAATGTAGAAATAGGTCGAAATAAATAATTTTAAATCAAAATAGGTAGTATATAATGCAACGTAGTCTAGTCGAGAATTGAGCTTTCTGCAAAAAATAGTTAGAAGAGTAAGAAAAATATGAGCGATGGCTCATTAGACGCGGATTGCAATTCAGAGAAATATGTCATGTTGATTTTTTTCTGCAAATATAAATTGTAATTGTTATTAACAAAAAACGAAAAAAAAGCCACTTTATTTTTTGATGATAACTCAAAAACTATACAAGATAGCGGGAATTTCAAAAAAGAACCTTAAAGAGGGAGGAAATTTCCAAAAAAAAACTAGCTCCTGGATCTCTAGCTCTAATATTTATAATTTCAATTTGTTGCTGAAAACAGGTCTCCGCGCGACCGTTTCGGGATGAGTACGTACGCCTTCTATAGCGAGTACCGCATCTAAAATAAGCACCAAATATAATTTAAAATTTAAAAATTATGTAATCATTTCAACACTTGATCAAAGAAAGTCCCGTTGGAAAAAAAAATTTAAATTCATTTTTCAAAAAGCTAGCCTATTGTTAATTAACTATTTTCTTCATTGAAATCAGCCGACAACAGAGAGCGAGCTACTACCGGTACATTTTATTAATTGAAACAATTATTAATTTTTCCTATTTATTCATAAAGATAAAAATAATTAAAAAATATTAAAAAGTCAAAAATAAATAGTCCATCGTGCGAAATATTTATTTATTTCGATTTTTTTTTTATTTTTTCAATTTTAATTTTTTACTCAAAGAACAGATGGAAATTTAAAAATCTAGCACGATCAGCCTTTAGTCATTTTCATTCAGAATTTGTTTCTGAAAATATTTTTCTAATAAAATCAAATTTAAAGGCTAACTTTTAATAACAAAAATTTACGTTGCGGTAGAGCCGTCTTAAGTAAATAAATATTTATTAGGTGTCTAAAGGCTATTTGCCAGTAGATAGAACGTTCGTTAACTTTAACGGTTTTGTAACTAACGACAATGACGTTTAGATTGTGACAATTGTACAAGAAATCAACTTGTTAAGTTTTATTCTAAACGTCATCGCCTTTACTTATTGAATCTTTAAAGTTAATGGACGTTCTATCTACTGACAGTATGGCTACTACAATCCTATATAACATGTTCACTGACCTTTGCGTTAAATTAAGATCTAGATAAGTACCACATCATACTAGTTTATAGCAGCGCTAACAAAACCACAGAAAACCCTATATAGGAACAAATTAGTTTGCAAAAAAACATAAGTGAGCTGTTCTTATTTATATTTTCATATTTATTGATAAGAAAATTTCAAATAAATGGGTCAGATGTCACGGGAATTTCAAAAAAGATCGTTAAAGAGGGAGAAAATTTCCAAAAAAAAAACTAGCTCTAATATTTATAATTTCAATTTGTTGTTGAAAACGGGTCTCCGCGCGATCGTTTCGGGATGAGTACGTACGCCTTCTATAGCGAGTACCGCATCTAAAATAAGCACCAAATATTGATTTAAAATTTAAAAATTATATAATCATTTCAACACTTGAACAAAGAAAGTCCCGTTGGAATAGTAGTTTGTACAACAAGTGCGCAAAGCGTCACTTTTCCCACGAGTGCAGAAGTTTGTGGCACGAGCCGTAGGCGAGTGCCGCAAATCTAGCGAGTGGGAAAAGTGCTTTGCGTACAAGTTGTACACAATATTTTTTCTACAACCACATTCATTAATAAAAGAAAAACATTAACTTATATAGGTATTTTACTTAAACTTTGAAAATAAATAATTAAAAAATGACTATTGAATATAGAAAAATTAATTTGTTTATAATTTATAAATTAAAATAAATAATCAAATAAATAGTTTACTTACTTTTAGTTTCAATTTCAAATTTGAACTTCCAGAAATTCACTATAATGTTAAACTGTCAAAAAAAGTTGACAGGTCATAGCCGTCTGTGTTTGACGTTTCCGTGGGGAAAAGTGCCATAGCGCGTACTTTTCGCACGCTGAATGATTACTTTTCCCACGGATATCAAAGAAATTAAGAAAAGGCCTGCTTTGCGTAAAAAAAATTGTGTAGAAAAGCGTGTTTTGCACAGTGGTTGTTGAAAAAAATATTTTAAAATTCATTTTTCAAAAAGCTAGCCTATTGTTAATTATCTATTTTCTTTCATACATCTGTCTTCATTGAAAGCTGAATAATTGTTTAAATAATCACCCTAAAAATTTTCGCCTCTTGGAGTATTTTCTATGAGTGTACTCAATAAGATGACGCTATAAAGTTATTTAAAATTTGGTGATAACGAGTTTTCTAAGTTAACAAAAATGAAAAATCGGAAAATTGTTGTTAAATTTTATTTCTCATATACTATGGTATAGCTGTTTTTATATTAGAAATAAAGAGTAAACTATTGTAAGATTTTTTAACGCCATTTGTTTATAAATTGTATATAAACAAATAGTTTACTTTAATATTTTTGAAAAAAAAATTTTACCATTCCATTGTTTAGGGTCAATGAAAAGAAATTTTTTTTTTCTTCAAAAATTTTTCTTATTGTTTATAATCGTTTTTTTCATATTTGCATTATTTAAATAATTAGTTAAGAAATAATTTTCCCTTTAACAATCATTATTGATGGCTCATAATACAATTAAAATTTTTTTTTTCATTAATAATTTCACTGTTTATTTAGTTCAAAATTTATTATAAACAATATTTGAGCGTCACAATATTTTTTTTCTAATTCTACTAAAAATTATAAAAACAGCCATATGCAACAAAGTTGAGAAAAAAAAATTTATGTATTTTTTATGCAATTTTCAAAAACAATTCAGAAATTTTTTTTTCGCCACATTGTTGGAAATGGTTGTTTTGTAATTTTTAGTAGTACTAGAAAAAAATTATTGTGACACCCAAATATTGTTTATAACAAATTTTGAACTAAATAAACAATGAAATTATTATTGAAAAAAATAATTTTTTTAATTGTATTATGAGCCATCAATAATGATTTTTAAAGACAAAATTATTTCTTAACTAATTATTTAAATAATGCAAATATGAAAAAAAGATTATAAACAATATGAAAATTTTTTTAAGAAATAAAATTTTTTTTGAAAAATCATCATTGACCCTAAACAATTGAATGGTAAAATTTTTTTTTTTAAATATTAAAGTAACTATTTGTTTATAAGCAATGTATAAACAAATAGCGTTAAAAAATCTTACCTACAATAATATAATCCTTATTTCTAATATAAAAACAGCTACACCATAGTATATGAGAAATTTTTTTTTTTAACAATTTTACGATTTTTCATTTTTTGTTAACTTAGAAAACTCGTTATGAACAATATAAACCAATTTTAAATAAATTTATAGCGTCATCTTATTGAGTACACTCATAGAAAATACTCCAAAGGGTGAAAAATTTTTATTGTGATTATTTAAACAATTATCCAGCTTTCAATGAAAATAGCGGTATGACAAAAAATAGTTAATTAACAATAGCTAGCTTTTTGAAAAATGAATTTAAAATTTTTTTTCCATTTTTTTTCAAGTGTTGAAATGACACCATAATTTTTTCAAATTTTTAAATCAATATTTGGTGCTTTAAAAAAATTATTTTAGATGAGGTACTCACTATAGAGGCGGCGTACTCATTCCGAAACTGTCGCGCGGAGACCTTTTTTCAGCAACAAATTAAAATTATAAATATTAGAGCTAGAGGTCCAGGAGTTAAAAGTTTTTTTTGTTAATATCCTCCTCTGTCAGGATCTTTTTTGCAATTTCCGCTATCTTGTATAGTTTTTGAGTTATCATCAAAAAATAAAATGACTTTTTTTTGTTAATAACGATTACAATTTATATTTGCAGAAAAAAATCGACATGACACATTTCTAACCAAAATCGTAAGTCACGTTCTATAACATCCACAACCATACCATAAGGTGTCCAGACAACAAAATTACAATATTTAGCACATGTAATAGCAAGCTGACCTTGAAATTGATAATATAAATTATCATTCTTTTTTAATTTAAGTTAATTGCCCAATTTAACTAAAAATTTAATTTTATATTCTGTAACACCAGCCTCAGGAGTAAGCTCTTTACAAGAAAAAGGACACTGTATCTCACTAATATCACCAAAAAACAATTCTTAACTAAAATGGCACGTCCGATACTGTACGGCGACTAACGCGTATTTCGCCAAGGCATGGATGAACACACCGGATGACATCAGCCAACAACAGAGAGAGCGCTACTACCGGTACATTTTATTAATTGAAACAATTATTAATTTTTCCTATTTATTCATAAAGATAAAAAAAATTAAAAAATAATAAAAATTCAAAAATAAATAGTCCAACAAGTTGATCGTGCGAAATATTTATTTATTTCGATTTTTTTTTTAATTTTTTCAATTTTAATTTTTTACTCAAAAAACAGATGAAAATTTAAAAATCTAGCACGATCAGCCTTTAGCCATTTTCATTCAGAATTTGTTTCTGAAAATATTTTTCTAATAAAATCAAATTTAAAGGCTAACTTTTAATAACAAAAATTTACGTTGCGGTAGAGCCGCCTTAACCACTAAAATGTCCCAGAAATCTACACAAAAATTAAAAAAACACGAAATAAAACACTCCCAACCCAAACTTCCATAAGCAAAAAGTTTGGATAAAATTCCATGACCTATACAACAAAATTCCCGAAGATGACGTTTCTAGAATTGTGGCGTATTTTTCTTACCCCGGTCTCACCCACATATTTACGATTTATTGAAGGTCAAAAGATATTTTTAGACAACGCATTACCAGTAGTCACTCCCATTCATATAAATTATCATGTTGGTAAATTTGGTTAGATGACCCATCTGTTTTTTCACTGTGTAATTCATTAGCATTTTCCAGGTAAGCTGCAATTTATTTTTCTAAATATTGTTAATAATAAATATCCTAATTTATAATAAATGGTGCACTAAAAATAAAATTTGTCCTAACGTATAGGCAACACGTAATACACTGTTATAACTTAAAATCCAATTTTAATGCACTGAATTTCAATAAATGTGTGATATTTAGTGAATAAAAGTGTTATTTAAAAATATATTAATAGTATAAATAAATAGTAGGTCAATGGTCAAATATATTTACAATAATATGGAAATGGGAATACCACGAGATGGCGCCTCTTGTTGTGTCTTAAAATTAATTTCATGATTGTATGACCTTGTTGTATATTTTCTTTTATTTAGAAGTTTTCATCTTGTTTAAAATGCATAAAAAAATCCAACTTAAATTTTACTTTCTCTTCATGGCTTTGTTTATACTGTACTAGGAAGTGGTATAATTAAGACCCAGCTATCGAGTTTTCTTTAACTTATTTTATGGGGGGAAGTGGGGCATTTTATTAATTCTCGAAACCATGATTTTTTTTTAATTTTCTTGAGTTTTTAGATTTTTAGACATTTTGGGTTTATAATAAATAACCCTAATTAGGAGATCATATTAAATTTTAAAGAAATATTTATATATGTTTACACATTTATAGGGTGTTGCCATGTCAATTTTCCCATTTGAGTTCTTGTTCCTCAGTGCTGTCCAAGTACTCGAATACTTTTACTCAATTTTAAATTTGCATCGGCTTTAGTTAAATCATGCCTAGTACGTGGCGCTCTAATAGCTTCTGTCTCGTACATCCTCAATTGAGTTAAGTATGTAGATAAAACCTCTGAAAAGGTTGTTTGTGACTCCTTATACATAAATTTTTCGATTTTGATGATTCTGAAACACCAATAAAGAACGTTCCCGGAACAAGTTTCCCTCAGAATAAATCCGAGTTTTTCAGAGTAAGCAAATTTAATTAAAAACTAAGCAGAATTAGAGTATTTAAGGTACATTAGTGATTCGCGAACCAATTTAAATTTGCTTAAGGATTACCCGACACCAGAAAAAATGTTTTTGAAATTTAATACTCCACCTGTAGAGAGGCTTTTTTCATTTGCCACAATAATCAATAGTCCAAGGAGACATGGAGACATGATTTTTCGACTTAGTTTTTCAAAGAGGATTTTATATTTTTTTTATATTAGAAATAAATTTGGTTTGGTTGACCAAAGTTTTGTTTTCGATGTTTCAATGCCTAATAATGTATATGTGTAAGTATTATTTATTAAGTACTGAGATTCAATTCAATTCTTTTTTGAGCCCTCTAATTTTGTAAAAGTATTCGTACTTTTACAATTACTACTCGTAACCGTAAACTGCCTCTATAAAATTACTTACGAGTAAAATACTTACAAATACTCGTACTCCTAGATCGTACGGATATATATATTTTTATTCGTGTCCAGCTCTGTTGTTCCTGATGTTGTCCATACTTTTGACACCGTGTCTTTTTTTAATGATTGGCAGTTACAGATGACAAGATCAATTGTCATTAGAGTCAAAAACCTTTTGATCAGAGAGGGGGTTAAACCAGCATTCAATTTGTTAATTTACTCGTAGAACGACAAAATTCAAGCATTTGATTGGTTCCAATTTTACTTCAACTATCATATCTCAAAATCTAAGCAAATACTTTCTTCATTTTGGCTATGAAGCTAGGATATATGCGTGTTTTTTAATTTTTATTAATTATAAATGAGAAATAATCGAATAACAAAATTTTGTTTCAAATTGATAGGAAAAAATCTAGCATATATGCTATAAAAATGCCTTTTGAATATTCAAATACTTGATATATATATTTTATGGATATTGGGTGCGTCTTGGTGCTTACAGGGTGTTACACTGTAAATTGTATATATTTTTATTTTAGCTAAACTATGGCTTGTGCTATCGAAATCGATGTCCCTGGGCCATTTACACCTGGAAGTTCAGTATGTGGAAATTTAATTTGTATGTTTACTGTTCCTGAAAATATAGAAGGTATTTATTCGTAAAAGTAATTATTTTGGAATAATTAAATTTTTTTTTTCTATTTGGCGTCCATATAAAGTCATAATGAAACGCACATTACTCAAACAATATGCAACTTTTTATTGTTTCCCTAATAGCACAACTTTATCCATAAGGCATCCATAAACACCTATACCGAAATCCATTGAATAGAATAGAATAGAATAGAATTTTATTTAACTACCTTACATACATAATATGTTTGTAGCAAGTCATATTTTTTCTTAAAACAATTTTAAAATGATTAACATGAAACATAAACACTAAATAAATTTACACATAAATTTGGCAAAACATCGAAATAAATTAAAATAAAATAAAAATTATTGAATTAAAATTATGGAATATTAATATTTTCATACAGAGTGAATGGTGAGATTCTTCATAGACCGAAAATGAGCTACATATTCATTAACAGAGTAAAAACAATGTCTCAGTAGATATTTCTTTAAAGTTTTTTTGAAAGCATTAGTACTCAAATTTTTAACATCTTGTGGTAAGATATTGAATAAATTATAATTTAACGAATTAGATTCGGACAGACATAACCTAAAACGATTATTTCTAATACAATCGGCATTACGTGTATTGTAGTTATGGATATCTGATTGTTTCAGCAAAGTTGACTGTCTCTTATGAATTTCAACAAGTGTATAATGTAAAAATAAAGTAGGTACTGGCATAATTTTAAATTTTATGAAGTTTTGTTGGCAATGTTCCCGAAAACCAGTGTTTGCTAGTACTCTAATTGCTTTTTTTTGCATCCGAAAAATTTGAATAGCTTGAGAAGAGTTTCCCCAAAGTGATACACCATAACTGACGTGGGAGTGAAAAAGAGAAAAATACATTGTTTTAAGGGTATTAAAACTAGTAATTTTCTTCAATTGGCGAAGAATAAATAGAGAACTTGAAAGTTTTTTCTTTGTCTGATTAATGTGGGCAGACCAATTCAGCTTGTTATCCAACATAATACCAAGTAATTTCACGTTTTTTGTTTCACAGTTTGAGATAATTTGATTATTGGCAGATACCTGCATATTTTGAGTTTTGTCATTGTTAAGTTTTAATTTATTAGATAAGAACCACGTATTTGCTCTATCAGCAACCTCATTGACTGAAGAACTTAAGTTTGTCTTATTTTTGTCTGTTAAAATGAATGTTGTATCGTCAGCAAATAAGACTGATTTATAAGGTAGCATAAAACGGCTTAGATCATTGACATAAATAACAAATAAAAGAGGGCCTAGAATAGAGCCTTGTGGAACTCCGTGCCTCACGGCCTGAAAGTCTGATTTAACGCCATTAATCATTACAGTTTGTTGTCTATTACTGAGGTATGAACTTATCAGAGCAAGTGGAATTCCCCTAACTCCATAGAAGCTTAGTTTTTCTATTAGAATGACATGTGAGACACAGTCAAAAGCTTTTGACAGGTCACAAAGCATTACAGCTGTGAGATTTCCCTGTTCAAGTTCCTCAACTACATCGCTCACCACATTGAACACAGCTTGTGTGGTAGAACGAGAACGTCTAAAACCATATTGGGAGTCACTGAAGAAATTGTTTATATCAAAATAATTGTACAGTTGATTTTTAATAATCTTTTCAATCACTTTCCCAAAAATTGAAACAATACTTATTGGACGATAATTGTCCATTACCGAAACATCACCTTTTTTGAAAAGGGGTAATACTTTGGAGTATTTCAAAACTTCAGGAAATATGCCAGTGGATAGAATTAAATTAACCAGTTTAGTAAAAGGTTTAATTATAATATTAGAAGTTTCTTTTAAAATTTTACTATTTAACTCGTGTGTATCGGTACATTTAGAATTTTTTAAAGAATTTATTGCGTGAAGAACTTCAGATTCTAGAACAGGGTGAAAGAAAAATGAGCAACAGGGCATAGGAAAGTTTTTAAAACGTAGAAGTTCACTATTTGAAATAGTAGGAATAGATCTTATGATATTGTCTGCGATATTGCTAAAGAAATTATTCACCTCATTGGGTGTGAAATCAGGAGTTACTATATTTTTTTTAGAATAATTACGTTCAAAATTGATTATTTGCCAGCATGCCTTGGCTTTATTATCTGCTCGAGTAATGTATCCGTCGTAAGCAATTCTTTTTGCAGTTCTTAATTTATCATTATACTCGCTTTTTAGTTTTTTATAAGTTTTAAAGACGATTGGATCTTTTGTAACATCAGTTATTAATTTAATGGTGGAAAGGTCATTTCTTAAACATTTTAGGTCGCTGTTAAACCAATGTACAGGTGAGTTTTGAAAATTTCGCTTACATTTTTTCAATGGAAAGCATTTTGAACTTAGATTTTGGTAAGTATTTATGAGAAAAGTTGACAAAAACGTTACATCGTTACTTTTATCACAAAAGAAACTCCAGTTAATGTCACACAGAGATTGTTGAAACATCTTTATTCCGGTGGCTGTAATAAAACTACTGTAACACGTCTGAGATTTATTCTTTTCCTTTTGACCAACATTAAAATTAATATTGATGTATTGGGCACGGTGGTCAGAAAAACAGGGTTCAAAAACACCAGAAGTAAACAAATCTTCTGAAAAGTTAGTTATGATGTTATCTATACAGTTTGATGATGAAGCTGTAACTCTAGTGTCCTCTTTTATTACAAGTGATAAGCCAAAAGAATTCAGCAAACATTCAAAATTACTAAGCATTTCTGATGGAAATTTAAAATTAATATTAAAATCGCCTAATATAATTAAATTATCGTAATTTTCCACTAATTTATTGACTACAAGTTCAAAATTCATCAGAAAAACATCCGAATTTCCTTTTCCAGATCTATAGACAGTTAAAATTGTGATTTTTATGGATGGTAAATGTATTGCAGAAAATTCTGCATTTTGTTCGCTGATGTATTCCTTCAAATCAATAATAATATATTTCAGACAATCGTTGGTATTATTCTTTATGTAAATTGCTACACCACCGTGAATCATATTTGTTCTACAAAAATAGTTAGCCAGTTTGTAGCCGTCAATATTTATTAGATTAAGACATGTTTCACTCTGCCAATGTTCAGAGAAACAGACAACATCAAAATTGTGATCGACAAGAAAAGCATTTATCATCTCCACTTTATTAGAGATGCATTGTAAGTTTATATGAAATATACTCACCACACTCTGATGATTAATGTTTTTAGAAATATTAAATTCTTTTAAAATATGAGAATCTTTTAAAATATAAGAATTATATCCGATATCTAGATCTCTTCGTCCATTTTCCGGTGATGGTGAAAATTTGTTCTAAAATTAAACCTCCTTACCGCAGCATCTTTGGGCCATATTGTTGGGTTGTATACCTCTTCAATTTTATCCAAAGGGAATGTTACCTTGTAGGTGGAAGAGTGTTCATTTCTTCTCCATTCTACACAGGTAAAGGATATATTGGGAGCTGTCTTCCTTAATAAATTTAGAAGGTCATCACACTTCATGTCGGCTCCTATGCGTGATACATGTACGTGTCCTCGTCGTGGTATGGTATTAAAATTTGTCGCCTCGTTACAACCGATGATTGGTTTATTTTTATTTTTGTTTTTGTTTTGGAGATTCCGACTGGAGTTCCCTGTTTTTATAGTGTTGATTTTTTGACTTGTTTGTAGTCTGTCAGCATCAAGATTTTGATATACTTTTATCGCTTCACTAGAGGTGTTCTGAAGTAAAACAGGTTTTTTGTTATCTCGGTTGCTGGCGGAAATTGTGTTTGAATACGACTTGGCGCAATTAAGATTTTTGTTAGAAGATGGAGCCACTGTTAAATCAATTGCATTTTTAATATTAGATTGTTTTAATAGTAAAATTAAGTCTTCTTGTTCCTGTGTCCTTTTTTCTAAATGATATGATAATTTACTTACAGTTGCAAGTTCACTATTAACACTATTTAAGTCTGTTTGCAAATTATTGCACTGATCACATGTTACACTTTTTGCGTTATCACAGACATTGGACATCCATTGGATATACATTGGACATCCAGTGAATATCCAATGGACATCCATATAGATATCTATCCCGACATCCGTTGGATGTCCACTTGGGGTTGGCTACAGGGTGTTTCATAATAAAGTACCACAAACTGGTGATCATGTAGTTCTTAATTATTAAAAAAGCTCAAAATATTCCTCTAAGGAAACTGGGTATGTTGGAAAATGATTAGCTTTTTTAAATAAATAATCAATGACATGTCTCCCAGCTATAATGGTACTTTATTCTGTAACACGATATGATGTTTTTATATAAAAAATTGTAATATTAATGAATAAACTTTATTGAAATAGTAAGTTGCCACAAAAATACATTTTATATAATAAAATCACTTAATCATTTAATAAAATCAAATAACAATATAAAACCACTATTGAAATAATAGCACCAATACTGCATGAACATGAAACCAACCCCAATGTCCACTAAAAAAAATTTCCACAACCAAATAAGTGCCACAGATCTGCAAATAAATGCCAAATGTGGTGACGAAATGAACCAAAATGACCGCCAACTTGAACCTCGTTGAATGAAAGAAGCGCCCCAAGTTTCCAAAGATAAAATCATGAAGAATCGATATCATAAAATGTTTACTGTTTACAATTCACAAAATGATCAACCAACATCTAAGCAACATGCATCTAACCATCTAACCAACAATGTTCTCATTTTTTAATAAATTTTGGCCGTAGCGGCTATCATTAATATTTGACATTTCATATTCCTCTCTTTGTGTTATGAAAAAATTTACTAACACGTCCAGACATGGACATGAAACGACTGTCTTATGAACAACCGATTACGGACACGAGGCGGTCAATCCAGGACAGCGCAATAAATATTTTTTTAAATACACAGGCTAGCTTTAGATAGTCAAGACTTCTTTTAATAAAATAAATAGTTCAAAATTATTGTTTAATATCTTTGTCACTTGGAGCGCTACAGTCGCATGCCGTCCTGGATTGACCGCCTCGTTTACAGACATCCAATGGATAATAAGAAACGGGCAACGTATGGACTACCACTTTATGTCCATGGACATGCTGTACATGAAATCGACAAGAATCGGATAGCCCATGAATATCATGTGCTATTAGGGTTAATCTTGGCGAAATTGAACCTTTAATAGTTTATTATGTACCAAGGGACTAAAGTGCACACTGTGTGAAGATTCACAATCATTCGAGGGATCAAAACGCACTTTAGTCTTGTGGTACATAGGTACGCAATTTTTTTACCGCAGGGATTAAAACTTAGAAATTCATATGATGATTATGTGAAAACTCAACATTATATTAATTAATCCTTATAAAAATCTCTTCTGAAGAAGATTCCAGAAAAAGTACCTGACTCTGACTACATTTTGTTGTCTGACAGTTAATAAATTACGATGACTGAAATTGAATTAATATCAGACATGCGTCAATCGTGTCGTGACATAGGATAAGAGTTTGTTTTGTAGTACGACCACAGTACGACGCTTTCGCTATGCGGAGACGTGACGTCACACACACCATAAACCGCGCTAAAAAGCAACTTTAATATTATATTTCTCAGTTATTTATTGATCGATTTCAAAAAAATTTTTCGATTTTGTAATTTTTGTCTATATTTTAGTTAAATGTAACAACAAATATAACGTATTATTATTATTACTACCATGAAACTTGTCCATGACTAATCCGTATGTCTGAAAGTTTATTTTTTTATTTTAGGAATATTATGTTCCCTAACAGGACAAGAAAAAACGAGATATTACCTACAGGAAGATCAAGGCAATAATCTTTATACTGGAAATGCAACTTTTTTAAAAGATAAAATTGACATCCTCGGACCATGTAGGTATAGTGATAATCATTAAATAAAGAACATTTATTTCATACGTATCATTATGTAAGTACCTATAATAATGTAATTCTTGTCAAAAAGTGATTCCGAACAAACATCTGTCAAATTTTAATCAGCTTGTCAGATATTGAATCGGTTAAGTTAAGGTTTTTGGCAGAAGATTGTGTTCATCGTGTTCATACTAGCATTCATTTTGCCCTTAATAGCTCTATCGCATAGCATGTTAACTATGTGCTCCGTCTCAAATGCATTCTCTCTCCAGCAACCAGTTTCTCTTCATATTTGAAAAACTTCACCATCTTTCCCCATTTGATGACATGTTTATTCACAGCAGCTCCAGCCATATTAAGAAAAAATTTCAATACAGTACCGGTTCCTTATTTCAATGAAGGATATTTTCCTTCAGAAGTTTGTGAATACCATGTCCCCATCACATATAGATGGCGTTTTATTGATTTGCTGTCTATACTCTTCTTTACTCAACAAGGACGTAGATATGGGGAGGGTAAAGGGGGCAATTATCCCCCCATCTCAGGATAAAAAAAAATGCACGAAAGGAAGAAATAAAATATATGAAATGTAGAAACTGACAAACATATTTATCTAAAAGTTTGATTACCCCGCCCACAGGAAAAAATTATCTATGCCCTTGAATACAGCGTGTTTCACAAGAGGGTTTCATCGCGAGGGTTAGGAGAAAATAATCAGTCAGAAAACTCCAGAAAATCAAAGAAATAAACGCCAAACAGTATTTTTCCGCAGAAAATCAAGGAAAAATGATATAGAAATGCCCACAGTTTCCAATGGGGAAATTTTTTCTAAAAATTCTTCCAATGAAAACGAAAATAAGGAAAAATACAGATATAAAGTGCAAATTTTTACAAAAATAACTTTTTTACAAATTACATTAAAAGGCAATATTTATGGGTTAGTTCAACTTTAAGACATTTTACTTAAAATATTTTTTCCAATATATCTATCAACCTATCAACTGCAACAGTTAATGCAGTTACTTCTAATTATTAATTATGAAAAATATAAAAATTCAAAATCGCTGGAATGCTTAACAGTGGACCTAAATCAGATGTCCTGGAGACGTACAAGAAAAATGTCCGGGAAGTCCAAAATCAGTCGTCCCGAGGATATCCTGAAAATGGCCTGGACCTTCAGACTTGAATCGGAGGTCCTCGGGACGGCTTGTGCTGTTTGTAATAACTGTTACGAACATATTGAGTGTGCGCAGTATAAAATAACTTCTATTATTTTATACTGAGCAGATTCAATAGGTTCATAATAGTTATAGGAACTCCATTCGGGAACAAGCCTTATATACATTAATACTTAATATTTTGACATGCATTTTTAGGTTTAATACAAGCTGGAACGTTCAAATATCCATTCTCATTTAAACTACCAGAGTTGGGGATCCCTTCAACTTTTACACGCGAATTCGGACAAGTTAGTTACGATATAGAAGGTTCCATTAATAGAGGAGCAGGAAGATACTACAGTAGTTCTCAAGAAATACACGTCTCTGTTAACCTCAATTTAAATGACATTTTAGACGAACTAACAATGGTAAGAATTTGACCAAAATAAATGAATTGCCTATTAGTTTCTGTACATTTTCGGTTATTTTTTTTTAGATCCCACTCGTTTACCCTTCCGAGGAAATACAAGAAGGATGTTGTTGCTTTGAAACAGCAAGTATATCTATGCAATTGAGATTAGCAAAAGACTTCTTTTTAGTTGGGGAAAATATAAATGTCAAATTAGATGTTACAAATCATTCTAATTTTGATACAGGGACTGTACAAGTAGCACTCGAATCGGTAACGTTTATTAAATTTTTATTTTTTTATCGCCATAACATATTTATTTATGGAACTAATAAATTCAATATACAATATTTTCGTTGAAAAATAGATACCATTGAGTACAACCCTGTAAATTTATATTATTTGCAGAATTGCCACGTTATTTATAAACCTCTGAAAATTTGTGAAATAAATAATTAATTTTTAAAAATTTATTGTAGCCAAAAAACTAAAATGAAGTAAACTCGATATTTTTAGTTAGACAGTGCAATATATATGTTTTTGAAATCTACGTATCTATCGTTAAAACTGTTTTCATGCTGAAAATATCGAACTCACCTCGTAAATAAATAATTAACGGCTTATTAGGGTATTTTTCATCATGTACGAAAAATCTAAAAATACGTATTTATGATAAAAGCAAACGAGATATGTTGGTGACTTTTTATAAAAATGCAATATAAATTTTATAATTCAATTTTAAGAATCACTTCCCTAAAAGCAAAAAGACGTTTAAAAAACATCTTAAAAATGTACACGACCGACCATCGGGACGTTTTTAAAACGTTCGTTAAGTACCCGAGAACCCGAGAACGTTTATAACGTTTTTCTATAGCAAATGTCGCAACTTCTGTCATACATACGTCAAAAAAGGACGTTTTAAAGACGTTTCAATAAATAAATGGTTCGACAAAGGACGTTTTTTGGAGGTATCTTAAAACGTCCACTGGACTTCCATTAAACTACCCGAGAACGTTTATAAGACGTTTTTCTATAATGCAAATGTCACAACTTCTAACGTCATGTAGACGTCGAAAAAGGGCGTTTTAAAAACGTTTCAATAAATAAATGATTCGACAAAGGACGTTTTTTGGACGTCTCTTAAAACGTTCGTTGGACGTCCTTTAAAGAACCCGAGAACGTTTATAAGACGTTTTTCTATAGTGCAAATGTCACAACTTCCAACGTCATACAGACGTCGAAAAAGGACGTTTTAAAGACGTTTCACTAAATAAATGGTTCGACAAAGGACGTTTTTTGGACGTCTTTTAAAACGTTCACTGGACGTCCTTTAAAGTACCCGAGAACGTTTATAAGACGTTTTTATATAGTGCAAATGTCACAACTTCCAACGTCATATAGATGTCGAAAATCGACGTTTTAAAAACGTTTCAAAATGGACTAAATAAATTATTCGACAAAAGACGTTCATACAAGCAAAAAAAAATACATATTTATTAAAAAATATTGATACTTAAGAGATACTTAATATTTCTATAACAAAAATGACTTTTTATGGAAACATACGTTTAGGGACCTAAAGAAAACGTTTTTTTGAACGTTTTTACTGGTGGTTTTAAAAACGACTGAAATAAAACGGTTAAAAAACGTCCCCTTTATGATTCTTCCTCAAAACATACTTTTGCAGACCTAAAAACAACGTCTTTCGGACGTTTTTACATTGGTTATAAAAACAACTAACAAGAACGTTTAAAAAACGTAACATTTTGACTTTTTCTCAAAACATGCTTTTTATGACCTAAACAAAACGTTGTCTGAACGTTTAAACTGGTGGTTTTAAAAACAACGTCTTTTGGACGTTTTTTACAGTGGTTATAAAAACAACTTTAAAAAACCTAACTTTCTGCCTTTTTCTCAAAACATGCTTTCGAGGACCTAAACAAAACGTTTTTTGAACGTTTTTACTGCTGGTTTTAAAAACGTCTTGAGTAGTGTAACTTAGACAACGTTTTTTTTATTTATGATTTCTTAGGTTTTGTCGATGTATTTTGGACATTTCTTTACGTTCCTTTTAAAAACGTTTTATTTTGGTTCTCGGACGTTCTGATCTTAAATGGAGCATAAAAAACGTCAATCGGACCTTTTGTGCTATTAGGGTTTTTAAAATCTGTTTTTCAAATGTCAAAAATGCTATCCGCCATATTGGGTTCCGACGTGGCGTCACTTCGTTAGTAAACAAGATAGACTTGTGTTGTGTTGTATGTTAATTTAAGTTGCCAAAGTTGCAATTAAACGTTGTGGCGACGTGCTTCAAAAAGTTGCGCAACCAAACATAAGTTGCGTGGCCGACCTTACCACAACGTTGTCGCACCAATTTCGTCAATCATTTTTGGGTTTTAACAACGTTTCAGTTTTAACTCTAGGTAGCAGTTGGTCGTTTTCTAAACTCGCGCCTTTAATCCGTTGCGAATTTCTCACAACTGAAAATAAAAAAAAGAAAAAAATTATATTAGGTAAATAATATTTAAACTTGATATTGATTCAAACGCAAACTAAACGAGATATATATGAATTTTTACTAAAAAACTAAAATATGGCTTTATAAACCATTGTTTATGTTTGTTTATTTCCTTAACTGTAATGGCCGACCATGTTTCCAAAGATAATTACAGTTTAAACATGGCGTAAAAGTAAAATAGGCGTTAACGCGACTCTGGGTATCAGATAAATAAAACATATACGAATTTTCAACGTTAGTCTGGACAGACAACTAACTTTATACCTAAAGCGCGACTTGATCAATGTTTGTCACATTGACTACCCTAATAGCACAGAAGGTCCATAAAACTTTTTATTGTGTCCCTAAAAGGTCCCTAGGCCCGAGGACTTAAAACTAACGTTTTATAAACGTTATTTGTGGTGTGTTTTTAAAATATACCAAAAAGGACGTTTCATAAACATTATTTGTGGCACATTTTAAAAGATATACCAATAAGGACGTTTTATAAATGTTATTTGTGGCACGTTTTAAAATATATACCAATAAGGACGTTTTATAAACGTTATTTGTGGCACACTTTTAAAAATATACCAAAAATGACGTGTGTTTAATGTTTTCAAATAGCCCTGTTGAAGAATCGCAATAAAAAACATATTAATTTGGGTCATTATCCTGGAAAAACGTTTACAAAAAACGTTACTTAAACGTCTGTCTGGTACGTTTGGAGGATGTCCAAATTTGTGACATTTGTACCTTTCTCGTACGTCCATAAAACGTCCAATCTACTATAGCGGATCTTTTTAAAACGTCCAGTAATTCCGGAAGAGTCGTTTTTTAAACGTTTTTTTTTATGACTATGTGTATTAGGGTAATACTGGCCAAAATTGACTTTTAGAACTATTCGCAATGGCCAATCCATCCATGTTAAAGCTTAAATTAGGAGTGTTTAACTCACTTTTGCCAATGTAATGCTCAATGCCAGATAAGCAATTCTCCAATCCATGTTACCAAAAGTAGCCGTTACCCATGTTTTCAACATGTACGGTTTTAGGAGTACCTATTAATGTTCTACTGTCTTTAGGTAACCCTGATACCCCACAAGATATCCAATTTGTCAGCAATGCGTTGATTGTAACGTGAGTTATCTGATATTCTAGCACCCAATTGGGTAAAAATTCTCGAATTTTAGAGGCTAATGTATCCTCCACAGATTGTGAATTTGGCTCTTGTTCTTCACTTTCGCTGATCTCTTCCACTAGATTGATATCTTCTCCATTATTGGATCCTCTCCTCGGTTCCTCCTGCATATATTGTTGGCCCTCTGGAAAAATAGTTGTTTCCCTTAATACCTCTAAAAAATTTAAACTGTCGGTCTTCATGTAGGATTGGGCATAATGAAGTTTCTCCACGACATATTCTTTTTTTTGCCTGTAATAGGAGGCAGTATATTTAAAGGCTCATTTCATTCTCAATTCAAAACCGTTATAAAATTTTAATGTTAGGTTATTATCATTCAGGTCTTTTAAAAATGTTGGTTGCAAAGGTTTTTAATTTAACTTAAAAATTGCCCACTGCTTACAAGGTCGGCTCTCCGTCGGGAAAACGTTTAATATAACTAAAGTTATCACTTTAAAGGTTTTTAAAACGTTATTCCCATTCTCAAAATATTTACTACATGTAGTTGGTTGGGTAAACGTTGTATCACCAATGTGGTTTAACATTGTTTAACTAAAGTCATGCTCAACGTTAAGAGAACGTTGTTCGGTGGTTTAAAGAACGTCGTTTTATAAATGACTTAATTTCTTCACTAAAAATAACGTTAGTTTTGGTGTATTATGTGTGGTTATCGTTCCCAAAATGCTACTTGGATGGGTATTATCACGTTTGTAGACTTTTATTCCATATTTTATTAAAATCTCTTCATGGAAGAATAGATACTTTGATGTTAGCGAATTTGTTTGTATACAATTTCGATTTCTGTTCTGCCGAGTTGAGGAACGTTAAAACATCAATGTAAGTACTTACCTATTGTACTAAATTTTCGTATAAATTATTGTGTATAATTCTAAAAGTCATTTTTCAGCTAAAATATGCAATAATTTTCTATCACTATCATAACATAACCCATAAAAAAATTACAAAATTTTATGTTTTCTTTTCTTCATACGATAGTCATTACGCTTAAACGCGTACTTACATCAAAGTGATCTTCACAGAAATACAGTCTAATATTTGCGGACAATGATCTCTGATTGTCAGTTTTAACCAAGTCTTCACAACTTTCTCGGCTTATTTACACTAGTATACTTGTATTTGAGCACAAGACACTCATGATAACTTTTATTATTAATTTCCAAAAATATATATATTCTTTTGCAAAGACGTTCTATTTACTAACGGAGTGACGTCACGAGCCGAATCAGCATGGCGGCTAACGTTTCCGCGAGAAAATGTAATTCGGTTTAAAAAAATTGAAATAAAAATTATTGTGGTTCATTATCACTTTAGGATTCACTTAGTGCCCTTTCAAAAAGGGGTGTAGGGTAAAACCGGAATAGATGCCCCAGTTTTCGAAAGAGCCTCATTATTTTAATACCAAATATATTGGCATATATTATTATATATAATACAACGAGTGACATCTTGACTATCGATAATCCCATAAGTTATTTCACGAAACGTGTTGTCAAATATAATTTGACAACACGTTGAGTGCATTAACTTGTGGGATTATCGATAGACACGATACCACGAGTTGTATTCAATAGATTATATCACGAATTAAAGACATTTTAAAAATTTGACAGCTCAATAATTTACATTTACAGTACCAAAGCAATGACAAAGATGACAGCATACCTACTAGATTTTTACCTACTAGATTTTTAGCATTAAAAGTGTGATTATCTGTTATTAGTCAGTATTTATTGAATGATTATCGATTATTAATCAAGTAACAATATGGGACATTATGAGTGATATAATCCCTGTAATATAGTTAGTTTAATCATTTATTTATAATCTGTATTTGTTTACATAACTATTACTTTTTTTGCCTACCTACCTATATGGATAGATGCCTGACTAAGAAATCGCTTAGAAGGATAGATCATCTATTTGGGGGAAATCCCGCGTCACCGAGCTTCAAAATGTGCACTACCAACCTTTTTTCATTTTCAAAACCCACAAGATGTTTTCCCAAAGTCAACTTAGTTTTGTTTTTAGTAGCGTAACGACTTCTTAATGTTCTGGATAGAAATCCAAATCGTCTGCTTTCTTTTATATTTCCTCGGCATGTCCCACCTACAATAAGCAAAGTAGGTATGAATAAAACACTTAATTGGCATGCAAGTAGGTACCCATACACACATTACAATATCTATTAGTGAGTACCAAAATAGTCATGACCTAATATAAATACAGTTTAAAACGACTTTGACAAGGCTTTTACATTATAAAAGTCCCTAAGGGCATCATATAAGCTAGGGATGGACGCCCTTTTGTATTTTAAGTAAAATATATGCATAAAATTAGTGATTGACACCTAAATGTGTTCTCAATGAACCAATGTATTAACACAATTAAAATAAAATGTAATCCATTACTAATTATAAAGATATCGAGCAGCAAATACTTGCATTTGAAACTTTGAAGCCTTCGTCGCATTCGCTGCGAATGTATTTAAATCAGAGCTGAAACGAGCACTGACAAAAAGTGCTCGCGAGCACAAAGCACTCAAAAAAAGTGCTTAAAAATTACGAGTACCAAGCACTTTTACCGGAAAGTACTAGCGAGCGCCAAGTGCTTTAAATACACGAGCACTAAGCACTTTTTGAAAAATTCAATTATTGGCGTTTTTCATTGTGATTCTTAAATACACATTAAACAAACGTCTTTATTGGTATGTTTTAAAAATGTACCATAAATAACGTTTATGGTATATCTTTGGTATATTTATTAAAATATGTCACATCTAACGATTTTAAAACGTCCTTTTTGGTATATCTTTTAACGCGTGCCACAAATAACGTTTATAAAACGTCCTTTTTGGTATGTTTTTTAAAATGTGTCACAAATAACGTTAGTACGTCCTTATTGTTATATCGTTTAAAACGTGTCACAAATAGCATTTTTAAAACGTCCTTTTTGGTACATCTTTTAAAACGGGTCACAAATAACATTTATAAAACGTCCTTATTAATGTATCTTTTAAAACGTGTTACAAATTACATTTTTGAAACGTCTTTTTTGCTATATCTTTTAAAACGTACTATAAATAACGTTTATAAAATGTTCTTATTGATATTTTTTAAAACGTGTCACAAATAGCATTTTTAAAACGTCCTTTTTGGTACATCTTTTAAAACGGGTCACAAATAACATTTATAAAACGTCCTTATTAATGTATCTTTTAAAACGTGTTACAAATTACATTTTTGAAGCGTCTTTTTTGCAATATCTTTTAAAACGTACTACAAATAACGTTTATAAAATGTTCTTATTGATATTTTTTAAAACGTGTCACAAATAACATTTTTAAAACGTCCTTTTAGCTATATCTTTTAAAAAGTGCCACAAATAACGTTTGTAAAACGTTCTTATTCTATCTGTATGAATTTCAAAACGTCCCGCAAATTTAAAACGTTTCACAAATAACGTTTATAAAACGTCCTTATTGGAATATCTTTTAAAATGTGTCACAAATAACGTATATAAAACGTCCTTATTGGTATGAATTTCAAAACGTACCGCAAATAACGTTTTTAAAACGTCGTTTTTGGTATAACTTTTAAGCCGTGCTACAAATAACGTTTATAAAACGTCCTTATTTGTATATCTTTTAAAACGTGCCACAAATAACGTTTATAAAACGTCCTTATTTGTATAACTTCTAAAACTTGCCACAGCTGACGTTTATAAAACGTCGTTATTGGTATATCTTTTAAAACGTGCTACAAATAATACTTATAAAACGTTCGTTTTTGGTATATTTCTTTAAAATATACCTCAAATAACGTTTATAAAACGTCGTTTTTGGTATATTTTAAAAACATGGCACAAATAACGTTTATAAAACGTGAGTTTTAAGTCCTTCTGTGCTATTAGGGTTGCTCGTTTATAGTTATTTTTGTTTTGTAGAATAGTTACTTCAGTGCTGATCGTCCAAGAGATGCGAAAAGATATTTAAAAGAAAAAATATGTATATTTTCTGATGGTGGAACACAAGCGAGGAAAGAAAGAAATTATAATTTTCATTTAAAAGTTCTGAGTGATATAAATATTCCTTGTTTAATTAAATGTATTTTGATTCGTCAGTGCTTTACTATAACAGTACGTTTTCTTACAAAATGTAATAATATAATTAATTATAAATAATTTCCTCTTTAGGCAAAGGTTTCTTTAGGTGATTGTTATAACCCCGTTGAAGTATCAGCTAAGATAAAATTAGGTCATATTGCTCCTGAAGGGAACCGAGTCCGATCTATTGGTTTTAGCCATGTACCTTCAAGTACAATTACACCACCAGGTAAATTATATTACTTTAAATAATGTAGGTATTTAACATTTTTATTGCAGTTATTGAACGTTTATCTTTAGTTATTGGCAAACTTTTATCTTCTCATTATTTTACTTTCTAATTTCGTCATGTCGGAGTGGAATTAAAAAAAAATCATTTGTGTTTTTTATTTCGTTCAATCCTTCTTTCCATCGTGCTTTTTACATTGTCTTCTTTAACATTATATTCTTCTAATTAGCGTTAATTTTAAAAGTAACACCCTATTTATTATTGTTTTGTTGTAATTTCAATATAACTTTATGTGATACATCAGATGCATAAAATGCACAATTTTTGAGTTATTTCATTTTTTTTTCAAAATTTTGACAGATGTAGCCGTCTACAAAAAAAATATTTTTCAAAATCCAAATAAGTCAATCCAAATATTTTTGAAGATTGCAATCTATTTGTAAACTCTTTAAAAAATATATACAGGGTGCTCAAAAATTGATGCCTAACTTTTAACCCATTTTTTTAAAAATATCAACCCCCCATTTTTCGCAGGCAAGGGAACATTCCTATTCTAAGTTCTGTATAAACAAATTCTAATCTTGATTTTAACGATAATTGCAGATATGTACCTTCCAAAAAATCGTCCTCCATACCCTGTGGATGATTCAAGCTTTCCAATGCCCACTGTGACTACTTTGCCCACTGTGCACCTACCACTAAGTTATAGTGCACCACCAATGCCACTTCGGGGTACTCCTCCCGGTCGAGCACCACCAGGAAGAAGTGTACCTTCCGCTCCAATTGCTGAAGGAGAAGATGAAACACTAATTCCGCAAAATGGTAAGTGTAATTTTTATCCAATTATCAAGTTGAAAATACACCTCTAATAACCCTCTTATCCCCCTCCAAATAGATTGGGATAAAAAACTTTGGTTTGAGATTAAATTTTATAAAAGTTGGTTTTAGCAAGATCTTCATTAAGAATTATCTCATCACATGCAAATAATATTCAATATTAGGTCTTAAGTAGGAATTAAACGGTTATTATTATTACTATTATTAATACAAATTGGTAAGCTTAGATCCCAAGAACAGCTTCAATATATGGCATACTAAAGATAATATGGAAAGATAATTTACAAATATTATACGGAAAATAAGAGTAGACGCGGAAAAAATTATTATTTGTTCTCCAGAAAAATGCCAAAAAAAAATTTTAAGGGAAGTATGCTTAAATTTTGAAGAAACTGCCATCATCAGGGATTTTTTACAAACATTTATAACTTAAGTAATGGAAGGTAGTTGTGTGTGTCGGACGAACATGGAAATATTTCGTTCTCTGTTTATATCGTTCGTGTAGGTTAGAATTTCGCTGATTATATCATACATAAAAAATTTTTAATATGTCATTATTCGTTATATAATCTAATGAATACAACTCTTGGTATCGGGTCTATCGATAATCCCATAAGTTAATGCACTCAACGTGTTGTCAAATTATAATTTTACTCGTGTAATTAATATTCGACAACACGTTTTGTGAAATAACTTATGCGTTTATCGATATTCACGATACCACTCATTGTATTGTATGTGATAATATAATTCTATATTTATATTATTAGACGCTCTAATTATCTATTAGTCCAGGCAATGTCCTTTATACAATGTCCTTTATTTATTTACCATATGTATGTATTTATTTACCATATTTGTAGGTATGGTGTGTGTCTGTGTATGTTTATTTTTATATGTATTTGTTTGCGTATGTATGTAGAAAACCTTGCGGTTTCCCATATTTTTTCTGGTATAAACTTAATACAATTATATATTTTTATTATTTTTATTAGGACATGACCTAGAGCTTCCACCTTCATACGATGAAGCCATCAGGAATAAAACGACCAAGAAATGATTGTTCACTGTATAATAGAAATTTAAGAATTGTGACATTAAGTTGTAGACTAAGAAATCAGTGTATTTTTTTTAATTTACAATATATATCTTAGTCTACAACTGGAAAAAGTTATGATTAAAAATAACTTTACAAATTATTTACCTCTGCTATACTGCCTTATACATTTATATTTTTTGTATCATTGTCATATTGTAATAAATATCTTGAAATTATTTAATGTGTTTAATTACTATAGAAGTATTTATTTATCACAACAAATATAATAGAGAATAGAGAACAGATATTTCAATATCAACACACAATACGATTGATCTATATTTTAAACAAATAAGGTAGAGAGTGTGTACGTACCTGCTGCTTACTTTAATCTCAAAAACTCATTAAGGATAATAATAATAATAAATTATTTGTTACCTTTTTTTTACATACTCTTATTAATAATACATTTCAAAAAAGATAAAAGGCTATAACTGGTTAAGTTGTGGGGACTCCACCTCTGTTCTACCACCAGTGCTTTTATATCTATACACAATATTATGAAAATTTAAAGGTAAAGAACAGTAAAATAAAAGAAAGACGGAGAAGAGCAAATTAAATACAATTGAGAATTAACAGGAAGGATAATATAAAAATGAAAAAAAAAGGTGTGTTCCCTGTTTTGGCAACAACATTTTTTTGAATTTATTTTTAAATGTAATAGGAGACAGGTCGAAAAAGTCAGGATTTATGGTATAATAATAATAATAATAATACTCGCCCTACATTTCACCCCCTTACGAGTGAACCCCAGAAGCCAATGACTTGTGCGGGGAAGGGACGGCTATTATTATTATTTGCCGTGGCGCTCCGGGCGACTTACCTAGGATTGATGGCGGCATTTGGCTATAGGTGTAGGAAAACCCGGAAAACCTCACCATCATCATCGGCACAGTGACACAGGGGGATTGAAAATCTAGGCTCCATTAGACATTAATTAAATTAATATCCAATGCGGTTTACCTATTCGAGCCAAGTATCTAACACTGAAATTTTTAAATTAAAATTTTACTGTCAGATACGAGGCATGAACCCACGTTGGCTCTAGCATATAAACAGCCATAAGTGAATATGACCGATAGCCAACGGTCTGTGCCAATGAGACCGATGAATATCATTGATGCAGATAGCAACGTTGTAAGTAAAACTTCGATTAAAAAAATTTTGTTAAATTTAGGTATACGAATTAAAGTCTTTTGCCGAATATTCACATTATGAATATCTGTTCTAAAGGTCAATTTATTTACTATGCAGTTATGGCGGTGTTTTATATTTGAAAATTTTATGAGCCAAACAATGCATATGTAGAAGTGTCCGGTTTTCCATTTTTAACCATTTAAGTTCAGAAAATTTATGTGAGACACGTTCATATTTCCTTATAGGGCGACTGCGCCAGTAATGGACACCAAAGAGAATATTTTATCTTTGAACAGGTATTTATCAATCTGAAAACATCAAGGTATCAGAGATAAGACAATTTTATGCTTATTAAGACTATACATATACGCCAGAAAAGTTAATTTATAATAATAAAGTTGAATTTTTTTTTTGTGAATTTTGGTCGAATGTGTAAGTAATGGGTAGGTAATGGATAGGGTTTGTTTTAGTAATGGACATTAATAAAAAATATTTTATTTATTTAATTAGCATAAAAAAATCATTGGTATTTTGACATTGCATCAACAGTGAACAACCCTCTATTGTTTTTTAATTGTGGTTCATCAATTATTTGCAGAATGTCTTCATTATAATAATAGAGAATATCATCTTTTGAGGGCCATTTCCAATCAAAGCCTGCTTTTTGCATTGATTTTATTTCTGCTCCTTGGCCATCTTTTCTTTAACACTAACCCTGCAAAAAAACGAATATTGTGAAAGTTTGTTAAAAATTACGGTAGGGATTAGAAGACATGATAACCTTGCAGAGGGGACACTTTCACAGAAGTAAGCCAAGGATTGAGGTAAGCTTAAATACCTATTTCATTTACCTGGGTAATATTTTCCTTGATATGGGACAATAACATGATTTCCAACTGTCACATACATGTCTTCTGGTTCACTCAAGTCAAGATCTTCATCATCTCTGATTCTGAAGACCTATCATTTTCGATCAGAATGGATGTAGACTTTTCTTTCTTCATTGATTTGGATTTCGACATTTTACCAGATTTAGTTTTGATTAAGTTTTCCTTTTTCACTATAATCTATTCTTTAGGCTTTTCAATGAATAAACACGTTTTAGGGTCCATAGAATACGATTTTAATATTTTCGCGATGATGTCTGTGTGTGTGTGTGTGTGTGTGTGTGTGTGTGTGTGTGTGTGTGTGTGTGTGTGTGTGTGTGTGTGTGTGTGTGTGTGTGTGTGTGTGTGTGTGTGTGTGTGTGTGTGTGTGTGTGTGTGTGTGTGTGTGTGTGTGTGTGTGTGTGTGTGTGTGTGTGTGTGTGTGTGTGTGTGTGTGTGTGTGTGTGTGTGTGTGTGTGTGTGTGTGTGTGTGTGTGTGTGTGTGTGTGTGTGTGTGTGTGTGTGTGTGTGTGTGTGTGTGTGTGTGTGTGTGTGTGTGTGTGTGTGTGTGTGTGTGTGTGTGTGTGTGTGTGTGTGTGTGTGTGTGTGTGTGTGTGTGTGTGTGTGTGTGTGTGTGTGTGTGTGTGTGTGTGTGTGTGTGTGTGTGTGTGTGTGTGTGTGTGTGTGTGTGTGTGTGTGTGTGTGTGTGTGTGTGTGTGTGTGTGTGTGTGTGTGTGTGTGTGTGTGTGTGTGTGTGTGTGTGTGTGTGTGTGTGTGTGTGTGTGTGTGTGTGTGTGTGTGTGTGTGTGTGTGTGTGTGTGTGTGTGTGTGTGTGTGTGTGTGTGTGTGTGTGTGTGTGTGTGTGTGTGTGTGTGTGTGTGTGTGTGTGTGTGTGTGTGTGTGTGTGTGTGTGTGTGTGTGTGTGTGTGTGTGTGTGTGTGTGTGTGTGTGTGTGTGTGTGTGTGTGTGTGTGTGTGTGTGTGTGTGTGTGTGTGTGTGTGTGTGTGTGTGTGTGTGTGTGTGTGTGTGTGTGTGTGTGTGTGTGTGTGTGTGTGTGTGTGTGTGTGTGTGTGTGTGTGTGTGTGTGTGTGTGTGTGTGTGTGTGTGTGTGTGTGTGTGTGTGTGTGTGTGTGTGTGTGTGTGTGTGTGTGTGTGTGTGTGTGTGTGTGTGTGTGTGTGTGTGTGTGTGTGTGTGTGTGTGTGTGTGTGTGTGTGTGTGTGTGTGTGTGTGTGTGTGTGTGTGTGTGTGTGTGTGTGTGTGTGTGTGTGTGTGTGTGTGTGTGTGTGTGTGTGTGTGTGTGTGTGTGTGTGTGTGTGTGTGTGTGTGTGTTTGGATGGATGTTGTAGTAACGATAACTCAAAAACTACTGAATAAAAATATTTGAAATTTTGCATACAGGATTCTGATACCCTAGATTAGATCTGATTAGATTTTGGTGTTAATCGCACAACCGGAAGTGGCAGTTGCTATGGGTGATGACTCCATTATTATACAAAACGGCAATAAAGTTTTACACATATATTTTGTATACCCTATAGTTTATTTTCATCTCATTAAAATTTTCGAAACTTTTGCCATTGTTGCCAGATTTACAAAAAAATAATTTTTTTTCATACTTTTTTGTGTCAACCTGTAAATTTTTGGTCATGTGCTGGCCACATCAGATTTTTTTTTCTGGCGTTTTGGGAAATATCAAACAGTTTTGGAATGGAGAGGGCACCTTAAAACTTTCTGATGCCCTCTTTTCATATCGCATAAAATTTACGTCATCTGGAGTTTGCCATAAACGGGAAGTGTGAGGCTCTGGTGAAATGTAGCTAATGTTTTCATTTTTTTCTTCCAAGCAATCAGTGTGTGAAGCGGAAAATTCTTCTTCGAGCAGTATTGGATCAGAATTTACCTTTTCTGGCAGTCTTGCATCAGAATTTTCTACTTCACTCCAAACATCCTCATTTTCTGGACTCGTATTTCTATTGGCTGGAATGTCATCTGTTTTATTCTTAACTGTTGCCCAAACTTTATAATGATTAAGAGACTGGACATTTCCATTCCATTCTTTTCCTTTTGAATATGTGTTTTGGAATATTTTAAGCTCATCTTGTTGTATATTATCTTCTATTGTTGACAGTACCTTTTCATTTTAATTGTGTTGTCTCTGAACAGTGTCGACATCATTTCGTACTTCGGTGTTTCTATTTGGAATAGATTTTGAATAATCCACATTATTTTTCTGGAATGGATATAAACCACACTTTCTAAAATCGATTACAATCGTTTTCTTAGTGGCATATTGGTCAAAAACAACTGACAAAATTGTACCAAATGTATATCTGGTGACTTCATTAGGAAAATTATCAAACTTCCAAGTTCTCACCGCAGATGTCCATCCAGATTTGAGTGGTTTGAATACAGATACATCTGCTGGCTGTAAAATGTGAGTGGTATTTAGAAATAATGAAATTAATATTATCCCATTCGAATCACACAACTCCCTGACATATTTGGATAGATTGGATTTAAGAGCATCCACAAAAAATATGACTGGACGGACAATGTTCTCATTTTTACTTTCCCGGACCCATCAAAGGGAAAGTAAGGTGAACGAGCAAAAAAAAATCGAGATATCGATGGAAATATCCATTTTGAGGTCCCCAAGAAGATTGAGACCATTTCCAGCGTATGGTCTGTCTGTGTGTAATCTTCCACGATAACTGCCGAACCGTTTGACCAATCAAGCTGAAGGTATGGAGGATCGGTATGTGGCTAGAATGCGACCATTATTTTTTGGTTTAAATTGGTACAGTGGAGGGTCCTCAAGACCGACATTTGTTAAATATACATGTAACAATTTTTTACTTTATTTAAATTTTAAGGACAAACAATACATTTTAGTGCAAAATGTTGTAGTACAAAGTTTTAGAGCATAAAATTACCTACAATTTTTGTCTTAAGCCTTTTCCAAAATTTCCTATAGTTGCGCCACTAGAGGGCGCATAAAAAATGTGCATGTATGTTTTCTATATTTTTTCTTGATTTTGAGGACAAACAATACATTTTAGTGCAAAATGTTGTAATACAAAGTTTTAGAGAATAAAATTCTCTATAACTTTTGTTTCAAACTTTTTCCAGAATTTCCAATAGTTTCGCCACTAGAGGGCGCGTAAAAAATGTGCATGTAGGTTTTCTCTAGTTTTTCTTGATTTTGAGGACAAACAATATACTTTAGTGCAAAATTTTGTAGTACAAAGTTTTAGAGCATAAAATTCTCTATAATTTGTGTCTCAAACTTTTTCTAAAATCTCCAATAGTTGCGCCACTAGAGGGCGCGTAAAAAATGTGCATTTATGTTTTCTCTAGTTTTTCTTGATTTTGAGGACAAACAATGTATTTAGTGCAAAATTTTCTTGTGCAAAGTTGTAAAGCATCAAATTTTATTTAACTTTTATGTTTAACTTTTATCGAATTAATCATAGTTTCGCCGCTAGATGGCGAGAAAAATACACATTTAAAATTCCATACAACTATTGTATGAAAATTCTTCCCGAATTCCCAATAGTTTTCACACATGATTTTAGGAGATCCTAATTATAGCAGTATGATATATAACGTGCGCATGCGCAGCTTATGTCATTACCAACATTGAAATATTAATTCACCATCAGCTCGCTATTTTTAATGCGTTCCATAAATCAATGTAATGCTTAGTATTTTGTAATTAAAATAATAATAATAAATAACATATTCTCTACGGTCGAGCCGGGAAAGTCATGGGGTAACACAGCCGATTTTTACCTCTCGCCCTTCAGATCAGAGAGGTATAGGAATCATGCTAAAAATTGGGTAGTGAGTTTTCAATGGATAAACACGTTTTAGGGTCCCTAGAATACGATTTTAATATTTTCGCGATGATGTCTGTGTGTGTGTGTGTGTTAGTGTGTGTGTGTGTGTGTGTGTGTGTGTGTGTGTGTGTGTGTGTGTGTGTGTGTGTGTGTGTGTGTGTGTGTGTGTGTGTGTGTGTGTGTGTGTTAGTGTGTGTGTGTGTTTGGATGGATGTTGTAGTAACGATAACTCAAAAACTACTGAATAAAAAAATTTGAAATTTTGCATACAGGATCCTGATACCCTAGATTAGATCTGATTAGATTTTGGTGCCAATCGCACAACCGGAAGTGGCAGTTGCTATGGGTGATGACGCCATTATTATACAAAACGGCAATTAAGTTTTACACATATATTTTGTATACCATATAGTTTATTTTCATCTCATTAAAATTTTCGAAACCTTTGCCATTGTTGCCAGATTTACAAAAAAATAATTTTTTTTCATACTTTTTTGTGTCAACCTGTAAATTATTGATTCAAGAATGGCGAGAGGTCATGTGCTGGCCACATCAGATTTTTTATATAAGGGATAAAATGATTTGAAATATATTCGTAAAATACTTCAGAGTTCATCCAGTCAGACTCGGATCTACCTAAGCCCCAAGCTGATGGCACCGATTCTACTATTTTTTTAGGCATCTTTTTGTAAGGGAATATTATCATAGGCGGTACTGTTATGCCACTTGCTGAAAACGCAATATTACAGTGATCTGTTCTTTTTCTGATCTTACCCTCTTATAAAAATCTTCTACAATTTTGGCAGGACCTAAAACCTTTCCACTAGAAGGAATCCTGCCTCATCTCCATTGAAGATTCGTGTGGGGTCGTCAAGAATACTGCCCAACTTTTCTTCTTTTAAATAATTTAATATTACGTCAAACCAGTTTTGAAGACGGTTTCGAGTTACGGCAGCACGTGCTTTACTTACGGCCTCTGTATGTCTTTGTTTAATAATGGGTGTCTACTAAGAAAACTTTTAAACCAGGTATGTCCGAGTATTTCTTCCAGTATCTTTAATTAATTTTTGAACAGTTACTAAAAGGTTTTTCTTATGTAGGGGAAAACCCTTCCGTGCCATCGCAAGGATCCAGTTTACTAAACTAACACATTTTCTTCTACTGCAGATAACTCCGTCTAAGGTCCCATTTTCCTTTCAATAGGAACTTTACCAGAAAGTTTGGTATCTTACAAGAGTGGAACGAGGAACACCGAACTGTTGCGCTGCCTTTTTTGCTCAAGCCATTTTGTTGAACAACTTTAATTGCCTGTTGCAAACTTTCATGAGTATAGGAAAAAAACTTTCTAGACTCCTTTGAAGATTTTTTTGACCTTTATTAAACATACATGTTTAGAAATGGTCACCCACCCTGACCATAAATGATGCATTATAGAAAATGGTATTTTAGTAGTGGTCACCCAATCCCTAAACTAAAACAAACAACAAAAAGGGAATCTTATTATTGTCACTGCTTACTTACTTGCACAACACAAAACTTGTAATCGACAATGTTTTTTTTATTATTGAATATTTACCGACAAGGGGCAGGAATCTTTATTATTAAGGCATAGCCCATATACAACATCACAATGATTAAAATGTGACAGGACCAAAGAGTTACATAACATTTAATATCTTTTGATAAAAATTGCCTCTGAGAGTAAATCAATTTTAAATTAAAATAGGCAAATAATATAAATAAAAACAGAAAATTATTAAATAAGTCTAAAATTATTGTATTGACATACATAAACAAAACTATAAACTTTCTATGCAAATTTACTAAACAGTGAAACCAATAATTTCCCACATTCATTGATATTCATACATAAGTTTTGATTTCTGTAAAAATATGACACTATACCCGTTGTATTAAAAAAACCATTTGGAACTAGGCAACACTTAACACATCAAAGTAGGCGGTGAGCTCCTATAAATTGTCAAGTTTCGATTTTTAGAATTAAAAAATGGAATTAGCGGTTAACAATAGATTTGGTGAGAACAATCATCTTGATATTGAAATCCTTACCTCATAACACAATAAATTCAAAAAATGGTTAAAAAATATTTGGGAGTAATACCACTAGAGCACAGATTTGGCAGGATATTTTTTATAAGTATCATTTCGAGTATTTAACGTTAAATTTTCATTGGAAATAAATAGGAGAAAGAAACTTAAAAAACATCCTGACCAAAATCTGAGCTCGCTAGGTATTTGGTAAGACAATTCCATGAATAGGTAAAGCTCAATTCAGTTAAACTTTATTTAATAAACTAAACGAACAACAAGGAGAAGAATAATGTTTAGAAAGAATAATTGTTAAAATTACAATTATTATATAGAAACAAACCGAATTAAGATAAAATCGCACGTCCTGCAGACTCGTGATTTTATCACAATTCGGTTTGTTTTCGTGGAAACTAAAAGTTTATCGATAAAATTTTGAGAACTCGTGATATTGCCTTTGATTAAAAGACTAGAAAGTTGCCGACAAAAAATAGAATGGACCTAGAACCAAAACAAACTAAAAGCGTCATAAAAAGTAAAACAAGACAAAAAGCATAGCAGAGAGAATAACTAAAGAAAAACAAGATTGAAGTGTAGAGAAGGAACAAGATCGGAGTCTAGAAAAGGAACAAGATAGAAGTGTAGAAAAGGTAGCAGAAGTAGACTGAAGATATTTTTATATAAAATTTAATTTAAATTAAATTTATTTTCTTTTATTTAGGTATTTTGTGAACCCAACCCAAATGAGAAAAATTCTATATGATCACGAATGAAAATCACCATATACATAGAGATTTATATTTCAATATATTAAAAAATTAGCTTATCGAAAACAATTTATAAACTTTACGCTTGTTACCAAAGCTGACGAAGCACTGATACTTTGTTAAAACAATACTAGCAACTCTAAAATGAAAGTGTCTAGGAGTTTATATTGTATGTGACACATAAAAAACATTCAGCTGGCAGTTCAGGGGTGGAAGGTTCTTCAGCTGATATGATAAGTGCGCGCATATAGGCGAAATGGTAGAACTTTCCACCACTGAACTGTTAGCTGAATGATTTTGTTGTGTAATATACTCTATAAACTAACTTAATTCCAGCTTTGTTAAAATTACTTGCACAAGGTCAGCTGAAAGACTTTCCACCGATGAACCGCTAACTGAATGGTTTTTTTGAAGTTGCATAATATACTTTAATTTTAACTGTGTTAAAATGACTTCATTATTAAAATTTTTTTATACATATTGGTTCCACCATTGACATATCCACGGGGGTGATGGTAGATTCGGTCCCAGCAGGTAGCAGATTAAATTAAAAATTTTATACCCATTTGTCGATAGGTACATTCCCTCCCAACCAGAATTTTAGGAAACTGAGAAAGCAGTAATTAAGTAATGATATTGGATTTTTTCGAAAATAGTAGTAATTAGTAAATTAATAGTATAAATATCTAAAATGGATTGAAATATTTATTTATTTATTCTGTTTATATATTAGTCGATTCAAGTATTCTCTGTAGTCTGTAACATGAATCTTAATATTATTTTGAGTGAAAATGAAAAGCCTATAGTACCTAGTTATAAATAACTATAAATATAGTTTTCAAAAAATTTTAAATTTTGGGATAAAAACTCAGCAGAACTTACACGGACTACGAATATATGCGAATCTTTTCGTTTTACAAGTCTCATCCAAACATTTTTAGGTTTATTAATAAAATAAAGAGTTTCAAATCGAAACCCATGTAAAACTACAAAGTCTACATTTGAATGCTAAAATTACCAACAGTAAAGATAAAAACAGACAAAAATTCATTACAAAAATGATTGAATCATATACAAAAATCGAAATAAGTCGTTTGCATTTTATTAAATGTGTCTCATTTTACTGTGGTGTTTAATTAGGTATACAATATGTAAAAAAGGTCTTATCGGATTTCATAATATTATTAAATATATAATTATACTTTTATAGATATAAACATATCAATTTAGTTTAGATAAACAACAATGTAAAAATTTTTATTTAATTTAATAAAACAAAAATTATTCAATATTACTTAGTTTTATTTTATTGCTCTCCTCTTAAAATATTTTGCCCGGGACCGAATTTACCTATACAGTTTCAGGTACCAACAAAATTTGGGACCGAAATTACCGGTTATTTTTGACCCCTTTTCCTTGGGATGGAATTTACCTATTCCCATCCACCTACCTTATCAGCTGAAGATCATTTCGTTTACTACTAGAGTAAGATCTGTCACATATATTAAAACCATAGAGAAACAGTAACTAGAGCGCATAAACACTCTAAACAGTTCTGATTATTTTTTACCAAAGAGCAGAGCTGCCCCTAAGCACTGTGCTTAGTGCTTTACTAAAAACTTTTGTGCTCGGGAGCACAGTGCTTAGGAGCACTTTTTTAAATCGGTGCTTAGGGTTTAATTAAAAAAAAAATTACTTTTTTGACTATTTTGAAAAAATTGATATTATGGCAAAAACAATATGCAGAGTGCATGGCGGGGACAACTGAAACGATCCCAGTGCTCGTAGTGGTCAAAATTTTGTGAAATCTGGCTCTTGTCATAAATAAAAACGTTAAAATTAAATATAAAAATGGTTCATAACAGTTGTTGTGGTGCTAATTGCAAAAATACAGGGAGAAATAGCAAGTGCAGATTTTGCACATTTTCAAGAGCTAGTTGGAAACTAGAGAAAAGAAAGAACTGGATAAATGCAGTTAGGAGAAAAAAGTAAGTAATGTATATCTTACTTCTGTAGCATGCTTACTTAGATGAATGTGTGTTTTATTCTACAATTATTCGATGTTATTAAATAACTTTTGCCACTATGTCTCAATTCTTTCACATCTCTAACGTGACCAGCCGCGACAAATTGCTTCCCTTTGTCCATCGTTTGGGGTTGAAATGATATTTGAGGAGTAACTGACTCCAATTCGGTTTGATTAAATAGACTAAAATTCGGTATGATTGAATAATTACATTCATTACCGCCTAAAAATTGTTTTAATAAAAGTATGATAAATTATTGTGACTGAAAATCTATCAAATATTCATACATTTTTATTATTCTAGTTGTCATGTATTATTCATTTGGATGTCACTGATTAACCTAACCTAAGAATCATAGTTTTTGATATTTATTTACATGTTTTATATTTACTTTGTTCATGACAACACGTTTTACTGATTTTTTTCTTTCAAAAATATAATCACATTTTTTAATTATATGCTTATAAATTCTAATGAGATTTTTTTATAACAAATTTTTATTTTTTATGCACAACTTACATACGTCTCACGGTACCACACAATGTATCCGAATTTATTTCGTCAAAACTGTTATTTAGCAAAATCGAAAAATCATATAATCATACAAAAATATAATAAGTTTTTATCCGAAACGTACTTGAACAAAATCGAAAACCATACAAATGTATTTTTATACTAAAGAACAATTTCAAACTCGTACATGTCTAAGTACGTAATTTTCTCAAACCAGTAACCCAATATAATCGTAATTTATCAAAACAGTACAATTACAATAAGTTGAAATTACACCAAACGTAATTCCGTATTCCCGTAAAAGGGCAAAAATGTATTTCATCCCTAAAACAGGAAGTGCGAAGTGCGCATATGCGAGAAATTCAAATTTTATTTCAAATGCCTCCGAGTAAATAAGCAGCTAAGTTAGGTTTTAAAAAGGGAATTCTGCATCTATTTATTAAACGTTATATTATTTAATTAATATAAATAATATGTAATTTAAAAATTACTCGAGCCAGATTTTATGCAACCATCAGATGGCGTTTTCGTCGCGCTTCCTGCCAAATACCTCTCGTCGTTTCATAATTCTTAAAAAAAAACTTATTAAGTAACGAAGCAAAGCGGAAAGTAATTATTGACTTTACAATGTCCGTCTATCTATCTATCTGTTTATCTTAGCGATAACTCTGATTTCGACAATCGATAGCTTGTCACCTTAGCAAGCCCATCTAATATTTTCAGTGACCTAAGTCAACTCTACAACTGACTGTCTGTCCGTGTCTGCCCATAGCTGAGTTACTTGGATACTGTTATAGTAAGCGCCAACTGGGATGAGGTAAAGTCACGCATTATGGGTGGAGTACGACGAATTTCAGGATCTACGCAATATTTTGGTAGTTGGCGCTTGCTATAGCTTACTGAATTTATTAGTATATTAAAATACAAGTTTCATAAGATATTAATTTAGTCCACACGCCAATATTTAGAAAACGACTCGGTTACGTCTTTATGTCCATATGAATGATGTATTTTATACCGTTTTTTTGTTCTTATGTATTCAAAAATAATAAAAATTGCTTTGTTTTTATATTTAAATAATCAGCTGTGTCACCTGAGAACTTTCCCGGCTCGGCTGTAGAGAATAGGATTATTTTAATTATAAAATACTAAGCATTACATTAATTTATGGAACAAACTTTAAATAGCAAGCCCATGGTGAATACGTTTATAGAATTGTGCACACTGCTACAATTAGGATCTACTAAAATCATGGGTGAAAGCTATTAGGAATTTGGGAAAAAGTTGTAGTTAATTTTATGCTCTACAATTTTGCACTAGAACCTTTTCCACAAAAAATTTTTGTTTATCTACAAAATTATAAAAAGAAAAAGCCTAAATTTTTCGCTTCCTATCGGCAAAACTATGGGGAATTGGGAATACAATGAAATATAAAAGTTTCAGGAAATTTGGAGCTCTACAACTTTGCACTAGAAAATTTTGCACTAAAGTGTATTATTTATTCTCTAAATTTGGAAAAACTGTGGAAAACCTACATGCATATTTTTTGTGCGCCCTCAAGTGTCTCAACTATTGCAAGTTCGGGAAAAAGTTTCAGACTAAAATTGTAGAAAATTTTCTGCTAAAACTTTGTACTACAAAATTTTGCACTAAAGTGTATTGTTTGTCCTTTAAATTTAAAAAAAGTCAAAAATTCTTACATGTATTCAATCAAAGTCGGTCTTCAGGACCTTCTACTGTACCAATTTAAACCAAAAACTAATGTTCCCATTGGGGGCACACAACAATCCTTCATACCAAATTTCAACTTGATTGGTCAATCAGTTCGGAAGTTATCGTGGAAGATTACACACAGACAGAACTTACTCTGGAAATGATTTCAATCTTCTTCGGGACCTCATAATGGATATTTCCATCGATATCTCAAATTTTTTTTGCTCGTTCACTATACTTTCCCTTTGATCGGTCCGGTAAAGTAAAAGTTCAGAAATAAATTAAAATTTTTAATATTGGTTCCTATATTCCAACTTTAGGTAGTTTTGTTTGACCTGCTCCATTTTTATAAATAAGCCAATTCCACTTAAATAATTGAATTTTTAGAAAAGTGCTGAGTGCTTGGTGTTCGTGAATTTAAAGCACTTTTTTAGAGACCTTAGTGCTCGCTAGGACTTTCCTGTAAACGTGTTTAGAGATTGTAATTTTCAAGCTCTTTTTTAGAGTGCTTAGTGCTCGCTAGCACTTTCCTGTAAACGTGTTTAGAGCTTGTAATTTTTAAGCACTTTTATAGAGTGCTTAGTGCTCGGACAATTGGGTACAGTTCCGGATTATTAAAAAAAACCGCGAACATGATCTGAACTAGTTCAAAAAGTTCACAACACAACGCGAAGACTATATTATACAGGATTTTAATACTATATTATACATACGTTTGGGATACTTCGATGATTCAAAATCACTGGTTAATAATGGGCTATCATACCTCATTGCCTAGATACAGGGTGTTTTATTAATTTCGCCTGAATTTTTATTTGGTTATAACTCAACAACGACTCGGTATAAAAATATAAAATTTGACAGGTAGACTTCCTTAGATATAGCCAAAATATTTCCATAGAAACCATAATTAAAATCCAGGTCCGGCCTAACAAAATTTGACCATTTCTTTCGGCCTCAAAAACAACACCCTGTATAACAATATTTTGTAAATTTTATAAGATATTCGAAAAGAGCGGAAAAAACTGATATGTATTAAGGTCTTTTCAAGTTTCCAAATCTTGTATCAGAGGCCCTAAATTTTTGTTAAAAATTGTTTTTTTTAAAAATTGTCAACTTAAGAATTTAAAAATAATTTTCTTAAGGTAAACTACGGAAAGCATTTCTAACATTATCTCAAAGTAGTGGAAAAGTACATACAAAAGAAATATTTTTGACAATTTGTTAAAAAAACAATTTTTAACAAAAAATTAGGGCCTCTGAAACGAGATGCGCAAACTTGAAAATAACTTAATACAAATCAGGTTTTTTCGCTCTTTTCGAATATCTTATCAGATTTACAAAACATTGTTATACAGTGTGTTGTCTTTTGAGGCCGAAAGAAATGGTCAAATTTTGTTATAAGCCGGACCGAGATTTTAATTATGATTTTGGCTATCTAAGGAAGTTTACCTGCCAAATTTTATAATTTTATACATAGTGGTTATTGAGTTATGACCAAATAAAAATTCAGGCGAAATCCATAAAACACCCTGTATCTAGGTAATGAGGTATGATAGCCCATTATTAACTAGTGATTTTCAATCATCCAAATAACCCACATCTTTAGTTAACGTATGTATTGAAATGTAAAATCCTTTGGGATATTACTGGGTGGATCACATTTCATATCTGGGAACTCTTTCTCACTGGGCTGGTTTCCATTCAAAACTAAATATACAAAAATTTGGATTAATTACAATATAGATTTAAATTAATTAATTAAAAGTCCTTTCATCAAAACTGTTTTCTACTGCTACTGTTCGAAACTCTTTCTGCTGCTACTGCTTTTCTATTTTCTTGAAAATTACTCTGCGTCTATCTCCTCATCGGCTTTTGTATGCTCTTCTTTTGATTAAAAAAATTAACAATAATGTTTGGGTTCGTCTTTTAATTTCAAATTCTTTAACGTTGTTTAAAACTTCTTTCAATACTTCTGTTACTGATTCTTACAAAATGCTTTCTTTTAATCCTTCTTGTATATAAAGTTTTTTTTAAGGTTTTTCTTTTTAAAAATTTTTTTATTGACAAGTTTTTTTTAATCTGACAACCTTCTTTTTTTTCATGAATCAATAATCACTTTCAATTTTTTTTTTATTTTAAGCCCAAAATGTTTACCTACTATTTTTTTTTAACTATAATTTTGGTTGACATTAACCCAATGACAAATCATTTCACCAGGATAGGAAATGCTATCCAACCTGTAACAAGAATTTCATACTTCAAATGGCTTAAGCCCTATTCATAAAAAAAAATCGGCTGTGTCACCCCAGAACTTTCCCGGCTCGACCGTAGAGAATATGTTATTTATTATTATTATTTTAATTACAAAATACTAAACATTAGATTAATTTATTGAACACATTAAAAATAGCGAGCCGAATTGATATTTCAATGTTGATAATGACATAAGCTGCGCATGCGCACGTTGTATATCACACTGCTACAATTAGGATTTCCTAAAATCATGTGTGAATACTATTGGGAATTCGGGAAAAATTTTCACACAATAGTTGTAGGGAATTTTATGCTTTACAACTTTAGCACTGAAATATTTTGGACTAAAGAGCATAATTTAAAATAAATGGAAAATCCTAAATGTGTATTTTTCTCGCCATCTAGCGGCGAAACTATGAGGATTTTGATAAAAAGTTAAAGAAGATTTGATGCTTTACAACTTTGCACAAGAAAATTTTGCACTAAAATGCATTGTTTGTCCTCAAAATCAAGAAAAACTAGAGAAAACCTACATGCATATTTTTTTATTCGCCCTCTAGTGGCGCAACTTTTGGAAATTCTAGAAAAAGTTTCAGAAAAGAGTTGTAGGGAATTTTATGTTCTAAAACTTTGTATTATAACATTTTGCATTAAAGTGTATTGTTTGTCCTTAAAATCAAGAAAAACTAGAGAAAACCTACATGCACATTTTTTACGCGCCCTCTAGTATCGCAACTATTGGAAATTCTGGAAAAAGTATGAAACAAAAGTTATAGGGAATTTTATGCTCTAAAACTTTGTATTACAACATTTTGCACTAAAGTGTATTGTTTGTCCTTAAAATTTAAAAAAATAAAAAATTGTGGACCTTCTACGGTACCAATTTAAATCTAATGGTCGCATTCTAGGCACACACCGACCCTCCATACCAAATTTCAGCTTGATTGGTCAAACGGTTCGGCAGTTATCGTGGAAGATTACACACAGACACACAGACACAAAGACAGACCATACGCTGGAAATGGTTTCCCTTTGATGGGTCCGGGAAAGTAAAGATTAGTTTATACTTTTAATACCAGTTACTAAAATTTCTTTTTAATTTACATTTTTCTTTTTAATGTTAAAAATAAAGGAATACTGTTAATTTTAATACCAATTACTATCCATTTTTTTTTAACCCAACTAACCCCTACTTACCATAATATTTAATAACAAATCTTATACAAAGTACAACAAATTTCCTTACCCAAAATTACAGTGTATAACAAATTTCATAACAGTATATTTCACTCTGAAACACTCTGTATACTGCGCAAACTGTTTTGTACCGATTCTGGTCAAAAGTCGATTTAATAAAATAAATCGGCCTTGTACATATCGTTAATTTAGGTAAGAAGGTGATATAAATTGTAAAAATATAAAATAAAACAAAATATCATCGTAGAGTTGAAAAGTCGTGTAATTAATAGTTATTCCATTTTTATACTTCTAAATCCTAAAGTTTAGAGAGAAGTCTCATAATACAGCTCTTGTCTGTCTGTCTGTCCCTCTGTCCGCATTTATAACTCAAAAACGAAAAGAGATAGAGACAAACGGTCAACGGTAATAAACTCAGCATACCTTGAATAACTCCCAAATAGAGTTTCAGATTTTTATGACTTCCGGTTTCAAAACTAGTTTTACAAATCATAACCGGAAGTGATACTACGAGTTTCAAAAATAGCATTTTGGCGTGAAATTTAACTCTGAATCGATATTTGAAACCAAATTTGAGATATCTTTTATGGTTCATGAGATACCTAGTTTTAAATTTGTTATTTATATAAATAGAATTCGATATTTTTTGATCAAAATTATTTTACCATTTTTCGAATAAATTCAGCTTTAAATGAAATAAATTCTAGATAATACTGAATCTTTTGTCGACATTTTACCTACACCCTGTACAAAAGATAATTAAAATCGCTTTCGAAGAGGACATACAAATCGAATTACCTTTTATTTGGAGTTCACAAAAGGCGAGTTGTTTGGGGTAGATGTACAAAAGAGGGTGCTATTCAAGTATGTTTCGTTTCACACTTATTTAATTGTTACTGAATTGAGAATTTCTATAGCCAATGTTAATTTTAAGAACTTGCGTCGGTTAATTCGAATTATAAGGTTTTAAAAAAATATGCAGCAATATCAAAAAAATAAATAAAAAAAAACAAGGGACTATATTTTGATTGATGACGAATAATAATACATTTTCTATTTCTTAAAACTCGAAGCATACTCACATAAAACATAACAATTGTAAATAAAATAAATTTACTACACCAATTTTATTTTTTTTTGAACCAAACGTATCTTATTTATTTAAAAAAAGCTAAAGCCGGCACTGTCAAAAATTTGTTAAGACTTGCGCTTTGCGGATTTACGATTACGTCATTTTTCTTCCTGTTTGAACTTCGTTCTCTATTATCTCTCCGAACAGATAATTTCCTTAGAATTTAATATAAATTACTTAATCTACTTCCCTTTATGCACTATCTAAACCGCAATAAGTATGCCGAGTCAATAATACAAAAATACAGGGTAAACCATGAACAACTAAATTACAATTTTGTCTGTGTAAATTTAAAAATATCAACAATCGATTCGAAAATTTATTTAACAAATATTTCTAATTAATTCGACAAGTAAAATAGACAAAATCATAATTTTTAAAATTTTCAATATTATTCAAATATTTTAACATGAATAACCCTTTCGAAATAAGGACTATTTGGCTCTTAGGCCTGCCAATATAATAATATTTGGTCTCTTTACCTATGTAAATATATTTGGCCCCGTTAGTCCTCAAACATGCTCCTGTAAAAATAATTTTGGCCTTTAGTCCTTAAACCTGCTCATGTAAAAATAATTGTGGCCTTAAGTCCTTAAACCTGCTCACGTATTAATAATTGAGGTTTTTACCACTTAAATCTACCCATGTAAAGATATTTGGTCTTTTTACAAACTTATGACTACTATAATTTAAAAATATTTGGCCTCTTTTCTCCATATTTGGTCCCGTTACCCTTCAGTCAGTTTGCTTTTTAAATATTTGAGTCTCTTATTTGAGCCTGACAGAACATATGGGACTTAAAAAAGGCGCACGAACGGAAAGACATCAAATTCAAATAAACTATTCAAATTCTGGAGTTCGTGAAAAAATAGAAAGTCGTTTAACCTCTTCTCGTTCCTTCTTGGAGCAGCCATTGTTCTGGAAATACGTATTTTTTTCTTTAAGTGATTTTTTGAGTAAACCAATTTATATAGAACCATCTGAAACTTGAAATTGAATATATTTTTGGATTTAATTTCATTGTTTTAACTATGTCAGTTTGTCAAAATACTAATTTTTACTCTAAATTATTTAATATATCCCCTAGATTTTGACAAAAAATTCATAAAACCCCCAAAACCCCCACATTCTAATTCGCCATCTTGATGTTATGAATTTTGCAAGAAATTCATAATCTCCGACGCCAAAAACTCCCACATACCAATTTTGAACAGAATCGGACAATACTCATCCATATCGTTCGCTATTTTGGAGTCGCCATCTTGATTTCATTCATTTTGATACAAAATTCATAATCTTTGTCCCCAAAAACCCCCACATTCCAATTTTGAATAGAATCGGTCAATAATCATAACTATCGTCCGCCATCTACGAGTCGCCATCTTCATTTTATGAATTTTAACAAAAAATTGATAATCTCCGACCGCAAAAACCCCCATATACCAATTTTGAATAGAATCGGTCAATAATCATAAATATCGTCGCCTTCTTGGAGTCGCCATCTTGATTTTAAGAATTTTGACAAAAAATTGATAATCTTCAACCCCAAAAACCCCCACATACCAATTTTGAATGGAATCGGTCCATAATCCTAAATATCGTCCGCTATCTTGGAGTCGCCATCTTGATTTTATGAATTTTGACAAAAAATTGATAATCTTCAACCCCAAAAACCCCCACATACCAATTTTGAATGGAATCGGTCCATAATCCTAAATATCGTCCGAAAACTTGGAGTCGCCATCTTGCTTGTATGAATTTTGACAAAAAATTCATAATCTCCTACCCCAAAAACCCCCACATGCCAATTTTGAATAGAATCGGTAAATACTCATAAATATCGTCCGCCATCTTGGGGTCACCATCTAGATTTTATGAATTCTGACAAAAAAATCATTATCTCCCATTTCAAAAACCTCCACATACCAATTTTGAACAGAATCGGTAAATAATCATAAATATTATCCGCCATCTTGGAGCCACCATCTTGATTTTATGAATTTTAACAAAAAATTGATAATCTCCGACCGCAAAAACCCCCACATACCAATTTTGAATGGAATCGGTCAATAATCATAAATATCGTCCGCCATCTTGGAGTCGCCATCTTGATTTTAAGAATTTTGACAAAAAATTGATAATCTTCAACCCCAAAAACCCCCACATACCAATTTTGAATGGAATTGGTCCATAATCCTAAATATCGTCCGCCATCTTGGAGTCGCCATCTTGATTTTATGAATTTTGACAAAAAATTCAAACTCTTGGACCCCAAAAACCCACACATATCAATTTTGAATGGAATCGGTCCATAATCCTAAATATCGTCCGCCATCTTGGACTCGCCATCTTGATTTTATTAATTATGACAAAAAATCATAATTTCCGACCCCAAAAACCCCCACATGCCAATTTTGTATGGAATTGGAAAATAATCCTAAATATCGTCCGCCATCTTGGAGTCGCCATCTTGATCATATGAATTTTGACAAAAAATTCATAATCTTCGACCACAAAAACCCCCACATACCAATTTTTGAACGTAACCGGTCCATAATCTTAAATATGGTCCGCCATCTTGATTTTATACGTTTTGACAAAAAATAATATCCGACCCCAATTTTGAATCGAATCGGTAAATAATCATAAATATCGTTCGCCATCTTGATTTTAGTAATTTTGACAACAAAATATCCGACTTTAAAAATCCACACATAACCATTTTGAATGGAATAAGTGAATAATCATAAATCTCGTCCGCCATCTTGTAGTCGCCATATTGTATTTAAAATTTAAAATTGGTTTCCTGTACATGTAGACTGTCGCGTGCTCCTTACAGATTTGAAAATAATTTCATAGGAGTGTGACAGTGTTTTGCACAACTAGCTCAATAGGTGTGAGTAAGGGTAGATTTTAAAGAAATAGTTTGTTTTGTTGTTCAAATGTCCCTTTTGGGTTTTTTTAACTTATTCCTTTTTTAAAAAGTACTCAGATGTGTTGGATTGCCAAGGGCGCCAACAATTTTGATTTTTTTTAAAATAAAAAACAAGATTGTAAACAAAAAAAAAATAATACTGATTTAGTTAAAAATTTCTAATTTTGATCTTAAATACTGATATTTTGATATTAAAATGAAGAAGAGAATTCACAGTAAATTTTATGTTGATTATTACTTGTTAACAAGAGATAAATGGGTAGGGAAATCAAAGAGAAAAATCTGAATTTAAATTTATTACAAAATTAATTATTGTTGGAGGCTGAAGGCCTAATAATTATATAAAAAAATTAAATAGTAAAAAAATTAAATAGTAAAAAAAAATTACAATGAGGTTTATATGATGATACAAATGAAAATCAAAGAATTACAATAAGGTTAGTACAAGTTATTAATAAATTATCAATATATTACCTCTGGACCGTACAATGAGTAAATATTTTATATATTTGCCTGAAAACTTTTTTGTCATACAGACCGTGTGTTCCGAATACCCTTAGAATAAGGTAACTATATTACAGCTGCACGATTGTCCACTGATCAGGACCAAATGGGTGCTAAGACCATCGGATTGAACCCTGTCACCTAGGACTGCACTGTATTTACTGCTTTAGTGTGGGTTTTGCCAGAACAATCAGTTTCTTAGTACCTCAAAAGAATGATAAGACAAGAATCAGTTCACAGACAAATTTTAAATAGAAATTTTCACTGGTCCATATACATACACAACTGTTCGATAATTATTAATAAATCTACTAAATGTTATACAAAAGTTTTAGAAATTAAGTAATAATAATTAAACAAGATTTTACAATATTGAAAATAAAATAAGCTAATATAAAAAAAAATGTTAAAACTATATGTAAGAAATTCTGAGTTAAATTTTGTAATCTTACACTAAAATTGGCGTAAAAGATATCTTTTAATAATCAAACAAAATAATTAAAGAAATATGGTTTATCAACAAAACCTGAGCAAAAAATTAACAACGCAATAGTTGAATTTACAATCAAACAACAATTAATAAAGTTCGAATCCGTTGTGAGTGTAATCTGGAGAAGTCGACAATAAAATGGGAATAAAATTCAGTTATCAGATATCAGAAATATTAATTAAATCAGCACCGGCCATGTGCGAAAATCACGAGATAAAGTTAGGTTATTAAATCATAAATTTAAAAATATTAGTGTGCACACGTAACCACTAGGGTTTATTTATTCATAAGATGATTTTATAATAATTTAAAGGCGTGATGATTTAAATAATTATCGATATAAACATTTTATAGCAAAATTTGATAGGATCAAAATGGAGTCGACTTACCCAGAGAAACACTCACACAAGACTGATTTGACAGCGATCTTGGTTCTGTCTTAAAATCATCAAAGTGATCTCGATATGTGTCACGTTCAGCAATTTACTCAGTCGTTCGTTTTGTTTTTTAAGAAAAGGACGGTTATACCGTTACAGACAACATAACGAACAAACCTTTCAAACCAACAAACAAACAAACAAACAAACAAACAAACAAACAAACAAACAAACAAACAAACAAACAAACAAACAAACAAACAAACATACATACAAAAAACAAAATCAACGAAAAAATATAATAAGAATATTTACGACTTTGTGTGATTTCCAAAATTATTTGTTTTACATTTTATTTTTCTGTTTTATTATTTTAGTTTGAAAAAATAACAACACAATGTTTTTGACACGTTTATGTTGTTTAATTTCTATTTTTAATTATTGACTGATTTGACCAATATATAATTTCAATTAAAATTGTTAAAACTTGTATTCTAAAATCCGTAATAAGTACAGGTCCGGATTTTTAACAAACAATTGAATATTAAAAAATTGCCATGTGGTTGTCACAATTGCAAAATCTGATACGAACACCAAAATAAAGAAAATAATAGAATTGTCTTATTTAATTTATAGCTCTATAAGCCGGCCCTGGTCATATTACTCTTTAATCACAGAATATTATTTTTAAGTTTAATTATTTTATATTTTTAGAGGGTATAAATCTGGATAAATTATCAAGTATGTTGTGAGCTCAACTATAATTACTAGGTCAAATGTCAAATATTAATTATTATTTTAATAATTTAATTGGTTTTTATTCTCAACAAATAATATTCTGAAAGGATGTTAAAAAACACAAACCAACTTCCTTTACAAACGGAAGACTTTTTTTCATACAAATCGGAATGCTGATAAGGTGCAAAAAGACAGATTCTAATCAAGACAATTGCCGATCCAATTAACGCGTTGCCGACCATTATGTAATCGAAGAAGAAAACGGTATCAACTTAAAAAATTATCGCAGAAATTATCAGATATCTGACATCAGTTGTACGAGCGTAGAATACAGTAATATATAGGTGCAATTTCTCATTGGCTATGATCCGGTCAAGGCGCATCTTCTGTACGCATACGATCGAAACGCTTTTATAGCGGCGGTGGCGCTACGCGACAAAAACTTGAACCTCGAAGAGACGAACCTCCGAGACGATCCGCGTATGAAGGATAGAGACGGACGGAGTAACAAGTTATTTTGGAACTGTTTGCTAGTTAGTCGTGGGAAATGAACCAAGTTTGAACTTTTAAATTATTAATATTTAATGTATCCAAGAATAACAGATTATTTTTTTTTCCTCGTTGTTTAAAGACCTGTTGCTAAAATAACATTAAATATTTCAACTCTCTATTAATAAAAAAGAGAATATGAAACAAAATATTATTTTTATTATTTTTTAATCAGGAAATATTAAATATTCCTTGTAAAGAGAATCTTGTATTGGTAAATTTAACTCGAAAGACAGGCAAAATCGGTTCGTTTTGAGTGTCAAGGGCGTAGCTTCGCCCCCTTTTGAGTCAGGGTGACCAAAAACTTGTAAAAAAAATACCTGATGGAAACCATTTGGTTGATACTGGAAAAACAAAATAGGAAAAAGGAAAGTGATCGACAAATATCGATCACATTGCAATTAATTTGATGGAAAAATAAGAAAAACTAGGAAGAAATAGAAGAAAATTGGAAAAATCGGAAAAAACATGAGGAAATTGGAAGAAATACTAGAAAATAGGAAAAATAGGACAACGGGGAAAAAACCTGGAAAAATAGGGGAAAATGCGGAAAATATAAAAAATAGGAAAAAACATGAAAAAATGGGAAAAATGGAAAAAATAGAAAAAATAGAAAAAATAGAAAAAATGGAAAAAATTGTAAAAATGGAAAAAATAGAAAAAATTGGATAAAATGGAAAAAAAATTGAAAATATTGAAAAAAATTGAAAAAATTGAAAATGGTAATCGAAAAAATTCAAAAAATAGAAAAAATGGAAAAAATGGAAAAAATGGAAAAAATGGAAAAAATGGAAAAAATGGAAAAAATGGAAAAAATGGAAAAAATGGAAAAAATGGAAAAAATGGAAAAAATGGAAAAAATGGAAAAAATGGAAAAAATGGAAAAAATGGAAAAAATGGAAAAAATGGAAAAAATGGAAAAAATGGAAAAAATGGAAAAAATGGAAAAAATGGAAAAAATGGAAAAAATGGAAAAAATGGAAAAAATGGAAAAAATGGAAAAAATGGAAAAAATGGAAAAAATGGAAAAAATGGAAAAAATGGAAAAAATGGAAAAAATGGAAAAAATGGAAAAAATGGAAAAAATGGAAAAAATGGAAAAAATGGAAAAAATGGAAAAAATGGAAAAAATGAAAAAATGGAAAAAATGGAAAAAATGGAAAAAATGGAAAAAATGGAAAAAATGGAAAAAATGGGAAAAATGGAAAAAATGGAAAAAATGGAAAAAATAGAAAAAATGGAAAAAATTGAAAAAATGGAAAAAAATTGTAAAAATTGAACAAAAAATTGAACAAAAGCGGAAAAACTAAAGAAAAATAGGACAAAATGAGAAGAAACTAGGAAAAATGTGAAAAAATATGCAAAACAATGGGAAAAAATAGGAAAAAACATGAAAAAATGGGAAAAATGGAAAAAATGGAAAAAATATAAAAAATGGGAAAAATATTAAAAATAGGAAAAATGGGAAAAAATAGAAAAAAATAGAAGAAATAGAAAATATAGAAAGAAAATAAAAATAATGGAAAAGAATTGAAAAAAGAATTGAAAAAACAACAAAAAACAGAAACAAAACGGAAAAAAATAGAACAAGTGGAAAAAAATAGAAAAAATAGAAACAAGACATAAAAAATATGGGAAAAATGGAAAAAAATTGAAAAAATAAAAAAAAAATCGGAAAAATACAAAAAACAGAACAAGACAGAGAAAAATAGGAAAAAATAGAAGAAAAAAACAGGAAAAACATGAAAAAATAAAGAAAAATATGGAAAAATGGGGAAAATATAATAAAAGTTTGTGCGGTCGAGGGACCCCCGTCAGTAACCAAGTTCGTTACGTGGTTTAATCTCTCTCTCTCTCTTTTTCCCAATTTTTTATTATTTTTTCCCAATTTCCCTATTTATTATTATTTTTCCCAAATTCCCTATTTTCCATTAGCTTTTTCCCTGTTTCGTTATTTTTTCCTTCTTTTTCATTTTTCCCTAATTTTCATTATTTTTTCCCTATTTTTCATTATTTTTCCCCATCTTTCATTATTTTTTCCATGTTTTTCATAATTTTTCATTCTTTTTTCAACATTTTTCGTTGTTTTTCAAAATTTTTCATAAGTTTTTATTATTCTTTTCCCTATTTTTCATAATTTTTTCCCTATTTTTTGCTATCATAAAACAGGAAGTAGGAAAAAATGAAAGAAAACAGGAAATAGGAAAATTTATTTAGTTTCCCATTTTTCTATTTTTTCTTCCGTTCGCTCCATTTTTACTCCGATATATCACAATCGATTTTCAAAATAATTTTTTTTTTAAGATAAGACTACAAAGTCAAAAATCAGGAAAAAAACAGGAATAACATGATAATCAAAAAAAAAATTTAGACATACGAAAAAATAGGAAGAAATGAGAAAAAATTGAAAAAAGAGGAAAAAACCTGGAACTAAAAAAAATAAGAAAAAATGAGGAAAATAGGAAAAACTAGGGAAAATATTTAAAAATATAAAAAAAATGGAAAAACATTGAAAAATATGAGAAAATGTGAAAAATTTTTGAAAAATTTGGAAATATAGGAAAAAATAGGAAACACTAGGAAAGAGTAAGAAAAATAGGAAAAAATAGGAAACAATCGGAAAAAATGGGAGAAAATTGGAAAAATAGGAAAAAAACACGAAGAAATGGGAGAAAATAGGAAAAATAGGACAAATAGTAAAATAAATAAATACGAAAAAATAGGAAAAAATTGAAAAAAAAGAAGAAATCTAGAAAACTAAGGAACAATAGGAAAAAATAAGGAAAATATAAGAAAACGAAGGAAAATTGGAATAATAAGAAAAATAGGAAAAAATATAAAAAACTAGATGAAATTGAAAAAACAGAAAAACACAGAAAAAACAGAAAAAAAACCAGGAAAAAACAGAAGAAAAAACAAAAAAAAATGAAAAATATTGAATAAAATTGAAAAAAATAAAAAAAAAATAGAAAAAACAGAAAAAGACAGAAAAAAATAGGAAAAAAATTGAAAAACAAAGAAAAATATGGAAAATATGATAAAAGTGGTTTTATTTCTCTCTTTCTCTTTTTCCCCATTTTTCATTATTTGTTTCCCTATTTCTTTGTTTATCATTATTTTTTTATTAATTCCCCTTTTTTCCATTATTTTTCCCCATGTTTCATTACTTTTTTCCTTATTTTTCATAATTTTTTCGCCCATTTTCATAATTTTTTTCCAATTTTTGATTATTTTTTTCCCCATTTCTCATAATTTTTTCCCTTTTTTTCATAATTTTTTCCATATTTTTCACTATTTCTTCCCTATTTTTCGTTGTTTTCTTCCCTATTTCTCATTATTTTTTTCCCTATTTTTCATAATTTTTTCCTATTTTGCGAAAAATAGAAAGAAATAGGAAAATATATTTATTTTCCCATTTTCTCTTCGGCTCGCTCCCTTTTTACTCCGATTTATCACAATTGATTATCAAAATATTTTTTTTTAAAATAAGACTACAAAGTCAAAAATCATTTAAAAAAAATGTTTAGGTTGAAATCTCATTTTTAACGGGATAAAACAAAAAATGAAGGTCAGAGATCAGATTTAAAATGTTATTTTGTTTCCTTACTGTTTTTTCATCATATCAAATTGTAGATGCAGTAATTGTCTTTCTATTAAAAAAAAAAAAATATAAAATGTGGTTTTAAAAATATTATTCCATATCACAGTTGTAGGGGTGGAAAAATCAATGGATTTCCATTTTTTAATTTTTTTTCCTAGTTTCGGTTACCTATTTATCATAAAACAAATCGTGAGAAAAACATTTCCTTGTTTTTATTAATTAAAATTTATTAAAATACTTATTTATTATATTAATCAAAACACCACATTTTTTTAGATTTAAAGATCATACTGTATAAAGTAACGGTTACGAATAACGGATTGACTATGTTCCATCTCTAACTCAAACCATTGCAAACGAAGACGAATGTCCGTAGAGCATTAGATTTAGTCGTGCTGCCGCGAGGCTCTGCAGTACAGAGATAAAGTTGCTCCGTTATCACAATTTCCCTATCTTGTAATTTAAATACCCATTTACTATCAAAACATTTTTAAACCTACACAAATACTCGAACTCTGGTGTAGATTTAAACCCGTGCCGGTTTGTTGTATGTGGGCCTAGATATTTATGTTATGTTGTTAATATCTGTGTAAAATAGAACTAAACTTGTGTTTTAAGTATTATTGCATACTATGTGTGTTACCTGTATAAGAGAATAGATAATATGTTGACAACGTGATTACTCTTTTGGATAAATCTATACGACCCATGTGTGTTTTCTCAGTGTTTTTGTGAATTGTTGTGGACTGTGAACAACCATGGATGTATTACCAAGCGTTGATATCTTCAGGGAACTACAAGATATCCACGACACTGGATATTTTTCCGCCAGACCCTCTTTAGATGATCATTGGCAACAGGTAAATTATAAACTAATTATAATTTAATAATCTATCAAATAAAGATTATTTATATCTTTTCCGGTTTATATAAATGGGGAAATGGGCAATTTCAGTTTTTTTGATTAACATGGTTTCATAAAAATAACCTTTTATAGTCTTAATATAGGGGCAAACTACTGGAAAAATTCTATATTAAAACAGCTTGAAGCCTTGCTAAAAGTCTCACAATATTCACGTTTTTATTATGAACTAGCGCTACTAGAAAGCATTTTATATCGTTTTTAGTGCTTTTTTTATAGGATTTTGTTATTGATTTTTATTTGATTGTGATTTGAAGGTTTTGCGTTTTCCTAACCTTAAAATTTCTCTACTCTTTACTTGACAGCATGGCGGCCATAAGGTAGCTCGTCTGGGTCAATGATCAGGTTCGTACAGAGACTTTTGCTAGTCTATTTATAATCAAAAGTCTTTGAACCTATTTCGAATAAGTTACAAATTTTTAATTGGGTGGGAATTATAAGTTTATTAGGTCATTTCCACATGAATAAATAAAGAATGTTTTTAGATAGATACTTACCTAGATTTTGGCATTTAATTTTATGTTTCGTGGGTTTTAAAATTGTTTTATTTTTATTTTCCATGTGCTTTGGTACTTGAATAAAATTTCAAAATAGTATACCAGGGTCTTTTAAAAATTAGGTATGGTAAATTGTGTTTTGATTTATGATTTAAGTATTAATTCAGGTCCTGACGGGCCCCTGGACGAGTAGCGTGTGTGTGTGTGTCTTTCCTTGTTGTTTTTCTTCGAATTCTTTTTGAATTTATCTTTCTCAGTTGTTTAGGGCTACCCTTACGCCCTTATAGACGAATTGCAGTTGGCTGAATAACATAAAGTCGATGCTATTAAAAAAAAGTATTAATTCAAACTTTGGTACTTTCACCAATCAATTCTGTATTTAATTTTTAAGAGCACGTATGTGGTAGTTTTTTTAAATTATTTTTATTAAAAGTGATACGACTATTAACATTTTTCTGTGGATAAATTAAAAAAAATACCATAGACGCGCTCTGCTAATAAATATTTTAAAAATCATGAAAAAAAAACCGACTATTTTTACTTAATTGCTGTATTAGGCGAGATCTCGCTCAAATACGAATAATTATGTTTTGTGGCGCTCTACCCTATGCTGCGCAGAAAAAAATTGACTAGAGGGTAGGATTACTTAACATTAATCGGAAAATAGTAAAAAAATAATTTTTATACCCAATTTATTAGACTAAAAGCACATTTGGGTAATTCTCTAACCGGCAACCACGAAAGTCACGTGGTGTGCGTGCCCCTTAATAATATTAACGTATTTACTGTAAGAATACAAACATCTGATGTAATTCTTTGATATTAACATACACTTTTTTTTGGATTTCTGACCTTGAAACAGCATCAAATATATGTTTTAATTTGTAGATAAAGAAAATTTTTTTAAAGGGTTTTTTTCTGATTGGTTTTGAATTTAATCTGCATTTATCCTGGACCTGGACATCACACAAATATTTACCTAGCGTCGTTACATAAGATAACTCATATTTTATGTGCTTTGTGATAAGAAAATAAAAAAATTACCTTGAAGGAGAATTTATAAAATTAATTTTTAAACTGTTGAAGAGTTGACTCTAAGCACTGTGTTTAGTACTTTGCTAAGCACTTTTGTGCTCAGGAGCACATTGCTTACGAGTACTTTTTAAAATCGGTGCTTAGTGCTTAAAATACTTTACTAAAGAGCTTTGTGTTCGTTAAAAGTGCTCGCGAGTACTCCAAAAGGCTCGCGAGTACTCGAAAAGGCTCCTGAGCACTCCAAAAAGCTCCTGAGCACTCCAAAAGGCTCCCGAGTACTCCAAAAAGCTCCCGAGCACTCCAAAAGGCTCCCGAGCACACCGAAAGGCTCGCGAGTACTCCAAAAAGGCTCGCGAGCACTCCAAAAGTGTCTCAAGCTCCGTTATGAACATTTTTAAATTCACACTAGTAAAAATTAGTATAATTTAAAAAAAATTATATACTATTTTGACTATTTTGAAAAAATTGATACTATGATAAAAAAATTACATATACTTACACAGGTCAGTGAAGTTGGCACCTACTTTTGCGAATATCCCAAAGATTTTGTGTGTATTCGTTTGTCCATCGATTGTCCATTATTGTCCACTAATTATTTTCGGTTGTCCACCCTTCGTTTCAAAATGGTGGCCCAAAAACTTTTTTTGCAAATTTTGCTCTCGGCACCCACAAATTGTAAAAAAAAATCAACCGTACAGGTCATTTCTTCTTTGTTTGTCCATTTTTGTCCACCAATTACTTAGTTTTGTTTGTCCACCCTCCGGTTTATTATAATTAATTATATAACTTTTAAAAAATTGTGATCTTGTGAAGTTGGCACACCCTATTTTGAATTTTGAAATTTTTTTTCGTGCATTTGTTTGTTCATCGTTAGTCCAAGATTGTCCACCTAAAATGTTTGTTTGTCCAAACACTATTTCAAAATCGACGATTTTGGTTTTATTTAATAAACATCTTAATTTTTAAAGATAGAAAAAAAAACTTTATAAGATTTTTTTATTGAAGGTCAAATAGAGCTTAATCCAATTTTTTAAAACGTTTCGTCTTTGAAGGGCCACCATCAACTATTTTTTTTTAATACGGACCTGTACATTTTATTTCAATTTTGAAATCCCATTTTTTCATTATCCAACCATGTAGAATATTTAATTTTTCTACGTACTTTGGGAATTTTTCTTTTTTCTTTTTCTATCTATACTTAGTACGTTTTAATAACATTAATAGTTTTTCTGTTACAGGAGTTAAACAATAAATTATTTAATAAAATCTACAATTACCTATGTTATTTTATTTAATTAAAAAATATATTAAAGTCATTTTCATACCAGTAAAAAGAGAATAAAAAATTCTATAAGTGGGAGTTTTTCCAAAATTTTTGAGCTAGAATTGTGACCTTGACAAAGGGGAGAGACCAAAAATGAGGAAAATCAAAAAAATCCTTATAGTGTGGTTTCTCCCTTTTCTCACAACCACAATTTTTTATCTAAATTTTTGAAAAAATTCACATATGTAGAATATTTTTTTCTCTCTCTATCTGCACTTAGTACGTTTTAATAGCATCTATAGTTTTGTTGTTAGAGGGGTTAAACAAAAAATTATTTATTAAAATCTACAATTATTTTGTTTAATTAAAAAATATATTAAAATCTATTTAATACCATTAGAAAGAGAATAAAAAATTCTATAAATGGGAATTTTTTCAAAATTTTCAAGCAAAAATTGTGACTGATGAAATAAAAAGTACAAGTACAGGTATTTAAAAAAAATAGTTGTGGATGGCCCTTCAAAGACGAAACGGTGTTTTACAAAATTGGATATAGTGAAGCGATAATTATTTACCCATCAATAAAAGTTTTATACAGTTTTTAAAAAATAAGGTGGTAATTAAAACGAAACTCGCCAATTTCGGTTTTTCTTAATTATCTCGGAAACCGGACCTGATATTTTAATTTTGAAAAAATCTGTTAATTCGTCTTGAAAATACACATCTTTTTTCCCATTTAACCGATATTGGATCTATTTCGGTTTATGAGATTTGTGTATACGCAAATTAAATTCGATCCACCCTGTATACTCTAAACCCAGTGAAAAAAATATTTATTTTGTTACATAGTGTTATAATTTTGAACAAAAGAAGCTGCAGATTGTCTACCGGAATTTTATTTGTAGATGTTATAAAATCATTTGTCTGTTCTCGTCCAGAGAATTTAACCAAATGAGAATTCGCTTTTTGCCCTTCGTTTTGAAATGGTGATTGGACAAACAAAAATCTTAGGTGGACAATTGGACAATCTTGGACTAATGATGAACAAACAAATGCACGAAAAAAAATTTCAAAATTCAAAAAAGGTAGTGCCAACTTCATAATATCACAATTTTTAGTTATATAATTAATTATAATTAACCGGTGAGTGGACAAACAAAACTAATTGGTGGACAAACAAAAAAAAACGACCTGTGCGGCTGGATTTTTTTTTGCAATTTGTGGGTGCCGAGAGCAAAATTTGCAAAAAAAAGTTTTGAAAGGAAGGGTAGAAAAATGAAAATAATTAACTTCACTGACCTGATTTTTTAAAATTCATTTTTAAACTGTTGGAGAGTGGCCCTAAGCACTGTGCTTGGTGCTTTGCTAAGTACTTTTGTGCTCAGGAGCACATTGCTTACGAGCACTTTTTAAAATCGGTGCTTAGTGCTTAAAAAGTCATTAAAAAGCTCGCGAGTACTCCAAAAGGCTCCAGAGCACTCCAAAAGGCTCCCGAGTACTCCAAAAGGCTTCCGAGCATTCCAAAAGTCTCCCGAGCACTCCAAAAGGTTCCAGATCACTCCAAAAGGCTTCCGAGCACTCCATAAGGTTGGCGAGCACGCAAAAAGTATCTCGAGCATCAAGAAGCTCTTTCATCAACATTTTTTAATTCACGCTAGTAAGAATTAGTATAATTTGGAAAAATAATTTACTATTTTGACTATTTTGAAAAAATTGATATTATGATAAAAAAGTTACATATACTTGCATCTCGTGTAATAATTATTAAAAAAACTTTTTATTAAGTAGCGAAACAAAGCAAAAGTACTTATTGACTTACAATGTCCGTCCGTCTGTCTCTCTGTCTGTCTGTCTGTCTGTCTCAGCGATAACTTGATAACGGTTTTGAATTTTGGAACTCTAGCATCATCAGGAGTGGATGATAAACTGAGTTTATCATCAAAAAAAGTGTAGTTTTGATTAGTGATGACGATATTCTTCAACACTGTTGAAAACCAAAGATTACAAATTCCCAATTCAAGTTCAAAAATAATAAAAATTGCTTTGTTTTTACATTTAAAAAGTTCAGAAGTAAATTAAAATTTTTGATATTTTTTCATATATTCCAATTCCAGGCAATTTAGTTTAAATAATCCAACAGACACTTCCAGTTCAATAATTTATATATTCAAAAAGTGTTTGGTGCTCGTGAATTTAAAGCACTTTTTTAGAGTGCTTAGTGCTCGCGAACACTTTCCTGTAAAAGTGCTTAGTGTTTAAATTGTAATGATTGACTCGTGTCTGGTTCAACTACTATTTATTATTTAAAACTACAGCAAATAACTCAAACAAAATAAAACAAATAACAAAAAAATGACACGACAATAGCTTGATGACGATAAAAATTGAGGTTATTGTTTTTCGCGGTTCCCGCCTAGAAGTAAATGACAGTTCCGAAGTCACACCCGTGGTCACTGCGTACCGATTTTAACCCCCAGAGATAGTGACTTATTAAATACTTCGCTCGTAATTTTTTAGCGCTTTTTTTTGAATACTTTGTACTCGCTTTTTGTCAGTGCTCGTCTGTTGGACCCAAAATTAGAAGATTTAAACAATAAAACAAATATTGGCTATATACTTGTAGACATAAATATCAATGTTTTTAGAATTCTAATTAATTTCCAGTAACTAGAATTTTTAATGTGCAAATTTTAAATTATGTTTCGCTCATTTCACGAATGAATCATTGGAGAATATTAGCAATTACAGTAGTGTTGACGATTTTAAAAGTAAATTTTCTAATAATAATTTTATCCCAAGAAATTTAACATAATATACATAATTATTTGATTGGTTCTAGATTTAATTGAAGTGTTAGATCCTATTTTTAGTTACAAACATATATGAATGGGATTATTTTTCTAAATATAGTTGCAAATTAATCTTATTCTACTAATATAGATTTTGAAGGTCCAAACTGGAGATATATTATAAAATATTACTAGCTCACCCTGTACTTATATCGATTCTAACTACTGGAAACCATAGACTGGAAAATCCTAATAATATCACTCTCATAAATAATTATTATTTGGCGCCCGAAAGTCTGTAAGTGATTTTATTCAAAGTTTCCACGATTTTATATTTTTGTTTGACGGGAATTACCCCTGAGTATTAATTATATGTATATTATAGATACAAAAAGGGTGAATGCCCTTATTGCTGCAAATCATATTAATTAAAAATTCTGTATTATTGTTCAAAGTAAATTATATTTATTTTATGGAATAATTTGATCAATGGTGTAAATATTTTTTTTCTGAGGGAAGGCTACATAATATAAACAATTATTATACTTACGTTTTGCATTTTGAAGTAATTTTTTCATTATTTTATTATTTTTGCTTCAAAATTCTGAAAAGTTTATATTTACAGCATTTTATAGGGGGACCCGGATTTTAGTTTAATAATTTTAAAAATTAAGAAAATTTTAATGAAGCATCCATGTATAAGATACACTTTATGTTGACTTTTAATATTTAGAACAATTACGGCTCGTGTTACAAACTTTCATACTCACCCAAAATGGAGAATTTTCGTGCCAAAACATATTTATATTTTTGAATTAAAGATTATTTTTTATTTAAATTAAATTAAATTTTATTATAAAAATATTAATAACAACAAATAAAATGTTCCGTGGAAAAAATTTAAATGAAACAATAATTGCATTGAAGTTAAAAAAAATTCTAACAAAATGAAAATAAATAAAAAATAATCAGATTTGAAAAAGAAATCAGTGTTATTGATTGTAATTAAATTATCGACAAAGTAATATTTAAATGTATTAAGGTTTCATAAATATAGTTATCAGAAAAATCCATATCAGTGAATCTTTATTAATTAATCATAAATAAGTCCTGAAATAAGAAAAAAGGTGATCGTAAGAAATTGTAGTGTGCAACTCATTTGATTTGCTACACTCGCCTAAAGCTCGTGCTACAAACTCATGCACTCGTAGGGAAAGTATATAGCTTTTCATAAACTATTATATTTGAAAAGATGGTTGGAACAATGTCTAATTATTGATAATTTACTCTAATTGCTCCTTAAAGTTGGTTAAAGTGTAAATTTCCAGGATTTTCATACATATAGGGTGGCGCAAATTTAATTGAAAATTATTGGGATTTCGCAAACCGTTAAAGATACAGAATTGGTTAAATGGGGGAAAATATGTGCATTTTCAAGACGAAATAAATGGTTTTTTCAAAATTAAAATATTTGGACTGGTTCCGAAATTGACGATTTTCGTTTTATTTAATTAATATCTTAATTTTTAAAGATAACTTTTTTATTGAAGGTCAAATATCGCTTAACATAACGTATTCAATTTTTTAAATCAACGTTTTGTGTGTGAAGTGCCATCCTTCATTTTTTTTTTAAATACAGACATAAGCTTTTTATTTCATCTTTCAAATCCCCATTTTTTCCTATCCAACCATGTAGAACACTTAATTAAGGAGATGGAAACTGAAAGTCGATACCTCATGAATTTAATAGAAAAAAATTAAATTTTTGGTAATTTCAATATGACTTGAAAATTAACAACTCAATCGCAACATGTTTCGGCACTTAGGACATCTTCAGACGCTACAAATTACAATTGCATAAGTATAAAAATTAGGAAAGTATAACCTAGCAAAATCAGTAGATACTTATTTGGACCGCTGCATGTTTCTTCACGTTCAATTATAAGCTCTTACCACCGGGGTACGATCGAGCGGTTAGAAGGGAACATTATGTTTTTGATTAACCAAGTAAACACTGAAATAAAACAAGATTGTAAAAATATGTAAACTTATAATTTATTTTAAACAAACCAAAATCAAAAAAATAATGCAATAAGTCACTAATATGTTTCGATATTACTATATCAACACCGTAAGAAATACTGTACTGACGGCGCCTATGCCTCGACTTTTATCGATATTTTTGGAGTGCTTTCGGAGTACTTTCCAGGAAATTCCCTCTCTCTCACATTTTATTCGCCTTGTCTGACTGTCCTATCTTACTATACCTAATCTTTGGTAAAGACATGACAGAAGTTATATATGTCACAGAATTTGACTTACAATATATCATTTGAAATCCCTTGAAAAATCTATTCAGAACAGTGAAAATTATGTCTCCAACTGTCACCTGTCAAAAAAAAAAATTCGGTAAGAAGCAACGCAATAATAATCAATATGTATGAGTTGAAATTGATCTTTTCTCCAATTTTGCACAGGTACTGCAGAGTCCTAGATAGGTACTTACTGCAGAGTTCTGCACAGGTACTACAGAGTCCTGCACAGGTCCAGCAGAGTCCTGCACAAGTACTGCAGAGTGTTGCACAAGTACTGCAGAGTCCTGCACAAGTACTGCAGAGTCCTGCACAGGTAATGTCCTGCAGAGTCCTGCAGAAAATTTGTACATCTTCTGCAGAAGGTTGAACACCCTTGGGTTAAAACGAAAACTTTGCCTTTTTTCAATCAATTGGCTTCAATATGGCCGACATCAGGTTTGACTGGAAATGACATGAAAATTAAAAATTCAAATTGAAGAGCCGGTACATTTCTACATATTTGTCATCTATGACTTTAAACACGTACACATCGACTGTCAAATGTCACTTAAGACGCCATTTTTATTTTGTTTTTGAATTTTTTTTATCTATCCTAGGTGGTCATTATTTGGTCTAAATTAATTATAATTAAACTAGAATTACCTAAGAAGTCTTAATTTTGTCAATTATTTATTTTTGTTACTTTTATTAAACATTGAAGTCAGCAAATCTAGATTTTTAACTAAAACTCAATTTTTCTAAATCAACTACCATTAAAATAAATAAAGGAGAAATGTTATTTTTATTTTTAATTTCGATACAAAATTCTCCTGAAGACATTCCTGTTAAAATTTATAAAGGATATTTGCAACATCATATTTTAAATATAAATAATTAATAATTATTAAGAAACAAAAATAAGTAGTTGACAAAATTTAGAACTTTTAGGTGTGTGTGAAGTTAGTTAGTTAGTTCGAATTTTTATATTTTGAAAGTTGTTCCAAATTGTTCTAGGTTTGTACCAAATTGTTCCAGAAAATTATTCAGCTAGCCCCCATTATTTTTTTTCGAAGTGTTTATTTGTTGTACTAGATTGTTTTAATTGTTCTTAACATTGTTCCAAATTTTCATGTCTAAAAAAAAGCTCAACATCAATTAAATCCATTTATAGCTAGCTCACCATTATTTTTTCCGATTTTTTGTTGTTGTACCAGATTGTTCTAGTTGTTCTTGATTTTGGGCTTGAAATAATTTTTTTAAGACATGAAAATATGGAACAATGTTAAGAACAATTAGAACAATCTAGTACAACAAAAAAATAATGGGGATCTGGACCCAAATGGTTTTTATTAATTTTGGGCTTGAAATAATTTCTTTTAAGACATAAAAATTTTTAACAATGTTCAGAACAACTAGAATAATTTGGTGCAACAGAAAAAAATCGAAATAAAAATAATGGGGGGCTAGCTCTAAAAATGGTTTTTTTAAATTTTCCGGCCTTAACTTTAAGGAATAATTTTCTGGAACGATTTGGTAAAAACCTAGAACAATTTGGAACAACTTTCAAAATATTAAAATTCGTAAAATGGGGGGCCAACTTCACACACACACACACACACACACAACTTTTAGATAATTTTAGTTTGATTATAATGAATTTACATCAAAAAGTTAGCACCTAGGATGGATAAACAAAATTCAAAAATAAAATAAAAAATAAATAAAATGGATTTTAGAGTGGGAAAAAAGATTGGAAAAATGGAAATAGGACAAGGTGATATTATAGAAATGCAGGATCAAAATGTGGAAGAAAATGATGGAACAAGTTTAGGTGAACAAAAAGAAGAGCAGCTACAAGAAAGACAAAAGAAACAGGAAGAACAAGAAAATGTAATGAATGTAGTAAGACAAATGATGCTTCAGATAAATAAAATGGATGAAAATAGTAACAAAATTGAGAAATTAATGAAAGACAATAGAAAGAAAGGAAGACAAAGAAGAATGGTTAAAAGAAATGCAAGAAATGGGAAAACAAATGCAAGAAATGAGAAAAGAAATTAAAGAGAATAAAATTAAAATGATACAGAAAATTGAAGAATTGAGAGTATATACTGCTAATAAATAAGAATTGAAATGATTGAGAGAATTATAGAAGTAGAAAAGTTACAAGATGTTAAAATTGGAATTTTACAAGAAAAAGAAAAAGGATTCAAAGAAGAAATAAAAGAAAAGGTGGATAAAGTGAAATGTGAAATACAGGATACTACGGAAAGAATGGGAAGTTTAGAAAATAAATGGATTGATACTATTACAGGAATCGATGGAGTAATAGAAAAAAATATCAAAGAATCAGGAGAAAAAATAATAGAAAATCAAAAAATGGTAGAGAAAAAAATTGAAGGAAGAATTGAAAAAGTTACAAGAGATATGGAGATAATAATAAAAATGATGAAGAAGAGAATATGAAATTAATTTAAAACAAATGGAGAACAAATTAAAATATTTGTAGGAGGAATATAAAAAAGAAAAAAGAAATACAGAAAATATTAATAATGGGAAACTTATAAATAAAATGAAAAGTAATAGAAACAAATCAAGATATAAAGAAATTATAACAAAAATAAAACAAAGAATACAAAAATTGAATAAAAGAAATAAAAATGGAATTCAGAAAAGATATAAAAGACGTAAGGTCAAATTTAAAATAAAAGATAAGCAAATTGATGGATTACTTGAACTTTTGTTAGAATTTTATAACCAGAGTTTATTGTTAAAATGTTTTGATTTTTAAGCATTTATTAATAGTACTTAATTGGTATATAGAGTCTTATTTGTATATTTTTTTGCACATTCTTATTTTTATTATTATAACAAAATAAAAATTTTGGAATGCATATAAAAAAAATTTGAAGTAAAAATGTTAAGGGTAAGACTTAATTTTTTTTTTAATTAATCTAGTAAGGAAATTTTAATTAAAAAAAAGACAGAGAGAAAAATAATAAACAAACTTTTGTCAATTTAAGACAATTATATAATTTTATTTTTGGAATGTCAATTTTATAAGAATTTACTAAGAAATTGATTATGTAACGTGATAATATGTAGATATGAAAGGCCATCAATAAAATTATATATCAATACATAAAACGTAAAAAATTTTATTGAATAAAACGAAAATTGTAAAATAAAATAATAAGCATATAAGAAGACAACTTCAAAAATTAAGGGCAATTAAGGAAGTTGAGATAGAAGAGGAAGAAATTAGGTAGTGGAGACCAGTAAATCAAGATAAAAGCGTTAGTAAGAATAGCAGATCAAAATAGAGAATTGAATCTATACAGGAGATCGAAGAGGAAAATGGAATAACAGGGCATATACAAAATTAATATTTTTATAGTTTGTAATGTTTATTATTTTTTTTTTAAATGTTATAGAATCCAATCTAATTGAGATATCGTAAATCATTACAATATATTTGAGAATTGGAGAGGGTTTAAATCTCCGCCATTTATGAAAATCTTAAAAAAGGTTATTGGACTTTTTTTATATTCTAAATATTATAAAATTAATTTGTCTGAATTTTTTCTATTCGACCCACGGGGGTGGGACTGGAGGGGATTGAAATTTCAAAAAAATCATATCTGCGCAATTTTTAAAATATTGTAATAGCTCATAAGATTTTTATTATGTTCTAATTATTATAAAATTAATTAGTCTGAATTGGAGAGCGTTGAAATTTGAAAAATTCATATCTCCGCCATTTTTGAATATATCGAAACAGGTCATTAGACTTTTTTCATTACCTATTTATTATAAAATGAATTTGCTTGAAACTTTTTCCGATCTGACCATATCGTGTGGTGGGGAAGGATGAAAAAGTCTCAAATTTAGACAGGAATTTTTTTAATTAAGTTTCAACAATTTAGGAGTTTTATATTGTCGAAATTTTCTTTTACAGGAGAATAAATTTAGGTTTAGTGGTTTATAATCAACTAATACATTTTCATTTTACTAATGCTATAAAAAGAAACGTAAATCATATTTAAAATTTTATACTTAATGTAAACTATTTAAAAGAATAATAAATAAAAAGTGATGTAAATACCAGCTTGATCTCAACAGAGAAAGTTGTTTTTAAACGCAGTTCATATTGTATAAGCCTCTTACAATTACACATATATCTACATGGTTTTATCAGTTGTACAGAAGGATTTCGAAAAGAAAGCTACTTTACTAAATTTTTGTTAATTGGTATTCCAAACAGTTCTGATGGGAATATATTGACCAACGGATAGAATATTTAATTTATGTTCATTTTAAAAAATAGTGATAATTATTGTTTTCATATATTTTTTATGTGTGGATGTTGTTAATTGTAGTAATTTATTAGTACCTTTTAAAAAAGTAGAAACGTTGCTTACCATCCATCCACGCAAATTTGAATACATAATTGTTATTATATAGAAAATATGATGATTTAATTCCGTTTTGAATACATTAAAAGTGTTAAGAATAAATTGCTTTTTAATTCTTTAAATACACACAATTCGGCACAAAGACTTAAAGAACTTTTTGTTATGACAAGTAATTTAGAAAACGAAACATTACAAAAGCCATAATACCCGAAGACGGCCCGAGGTATTAAAATGGTATTCAAAAAAGCGAAAACAAGAAGCAAGGGTCGAATCGTCGTAAACACTAAATTTAAGCCCTTTTAAAATGTAAATTAGTAACGAAAATTCAATGAGTTCAAAAATAAAATTCTCCACCTACTTTATTTGTTAAAGCAAGGTGACGAGGAAAATTCTACGTGAAAAAGTTTAGTCATAGGCGGGGCACATTCAATTTCTCACTTGGTTAAGCTTAAAATTTAATTTTTGTTAAATCCAAAATGTTATCCATAATCTCAAATGTTTTCAAATGGTAGTAAAACTCTAAATCCAGTACTACAAATTTAATATTAACTTTTGTTAAAAAAGGAGGCTTCAAATATATGAAATGGGCGGCGACTAGTTTCGGTATTATGTAATCATCAGGGCTATAATTCATAGTGTTAGGAACAGGGTGGAATAATTTACAAAAACTTACCAAACTAAATACAGTAAACTCGTAAAGACATTCATAATAAAAATTAATTAAATTAAGTTAAGAGCGCGCACAAGTAGGATGTTGTTCGCGCAAAATTAAGACAAATAGGGAATAAGTAATAGAGAAAAATAGGGAAAATAGGGCAAAATAGGAAAAAATATTGAAAAATGGAGAATAATAGAGGAAAATAGTGAAGAATAGGGGAAATAAGTAAAATTAGTAAAATGTGGGAAAAATAGTGAAAAGTTGGAAAAATAGGAGAAAATAGGGCAAAATAGAGAAAATATGGAAATTAGTAAAAAAAAGAAAAAAACGGAAAATAGTGGACATAAGAAAAAGTAGGGAAAAAAAATAGGGAAATAAAAGTAACCTAGGAAAAAATAGAGAAAAGTATGAACAAATATGGGAAAATAGGGGAAGACAATAAATAAACATTGAGAAACGGGAAAAAATGAGGAAAGTAGGACAAAATGGGGCAAAATAGGGAAAAATGGGAAAATTTGGGAAAAAGTAAAAAATAGGGATAAATAGGAAAAATACGGAAAAATTTGGAAAAATAATAAAAATAGGTAAAAATATGGAAACATGTAAATTAGAAAATAAATTGTGAAACATACTGGTAAATAGTGAAAAATAGAGAAATATAAGGGAAAATTGGATAAAATAGGGAAATTAGAGGTAAATAAGGAAAAATAAATGAAAAAAGGTGAAATATATGTAAAAATAGTGAAAAATAACAGGTCAGTGAAGTTGGTACCCACTTTCCCAAATATTTTGTGGGCATTCGTTTGTCCATCGATTGTCCATTATTGTCCTCTAATTATTTTCGTTTGTCCATCCTTCGTTTCAAAATGGTGGTCCAAAAACTTTTTTTGCAAATTTTACGCTCGGCATCCACAAATTGCAAAAAAATTCAAACGCACAGGTCGTTTGTTCTTTGTTTGTCCACCAATTTGTTTTGTTTGTACACCCACCGGTTAATTATAATTAATTATATAAATTTTAAAAATTTGTGAAATTGTGAAGTTGACACACCCTTTTTTGAATTTTGAATTTTTTTTCGTGCATTTGTTTGTTCATCATTAGTCCAAGATTGTCCAATTGTCCACCTAAGATTTTTGTTTGTCCAAGACCATTTCACAACGAAGGGCAAAACACGAATTGTCATTTGGTTAAATTCTTTGGACGAGAACAAACAAATGATAACATCTACAAATAAAATTCCAAAAGACAATCTTCAGCTTCTTTTGTTTAAAATTATAACACTAAGCAAGAAAATAAATATTTTTTTCACTGGGTTTAGAGTATACAGGGTGGATCGAATTTAATTTGCGTTACAGACATTTCATAAACCGAAATAGATCCAATATCGGTTAAATGGGGAAAAAGATGTGTATTTTCAAGATGAATTAATAGATTTTTTCAAAATTAAAATATCAGGTCCGGTTTCCGAGATATTTAAGAAAAACCGAAATTGGCGATTTTCGTTTTAATTAATTACCACTTTATTTTTTAAAGATGGAAAAAAACTTTTATTGAAGGCTATAAATATGGCTTCACATGGCGTATCCAATTTTCTAAAACACCGTTTCGTCTTTGAAGGGTCATCCTCAACTATTTTTTTTCTAAATATCTGTACTTGTTCCTTTTATTTCATCTTTGAAATACTCATTTTTTTCTATATTGAACCATCTAGAACACTTAAAGGTTTTGACAATAAACTAAACTTAAAGAATTTTTCTATGTACGGTCCTGTTCATTATATGGCCTGCAAAATACACTTTATGGCCCGTGCGCGCATAAAGACAAAAACAGATTTTTTTTAAATATTTATATTTTAAATGCAATAACTACTATGACATAAAAGTTTGTATGCACCGCGGGAATAAACAGATGTTTATACCTGTGGTACTTAAATAACTATTACTTTTTGATTGTAGTTATTTAAGAAAATTTAAATTTAAATATTTAATAGAAATTAAGCTCAAAGTAGACTCAATTTTTAATTAATTTTATTTAAAATGATTTATAAATATTTTCAGTGAAAATGGAACATGACCGTACTTAGAAACATTTCTAAAGTACGTACAAAAATTAAATATTCTACAAAAATGAAATAAAATGTACAGGTCCGTATTAAAAAAAAATAGTTGATGGTGGCCCTTTAAAGACGCAACGTTGTTTTAAAAAATTGAATAGGCTATATCAAGCGGTATTTGAAATTCAATAAAAAAATCCTTATAAAGTTTTTTTTTCTATCTTTAAAAGTTAAGGTGTTTATTAATTAATACCAAAATCGTCGATTTTTAAATGGTGCTTGGACAAAAATTTTAGGTGGACAATCTTGGACTAACGATGAACAAACGAATGGACAAAAAAAAATTTCAAGATTCAAAAAAGGGTGTGCCAACTTCACAATATCACATTTTTTTTGCAATTTGTGGGTGCCGATAGCAAAATTTGCAAAAAAAAGTTTTTGGGTTTACAACGAAGGGTGGACAAACGAAAATAATTAGTGGACAATAATGGACAAACGAATGCACACAAAATATTTGGGAAATTCGCAAAAGTGGGTGCCAACTTCACTGACCTTAAGAATGACATTTTTCGCTAAAACTAAAATTTAAAATTTTTTCACCTATAGGATACCCCATCTGTGGACACACTGTATAATTCTTAACAATTTTAGTGGTAATCAAGTCAGATATCAGAATTTATTTATATCGAATTCAAATTTGCAAAACAAAAGCATTAAAACTAAAATTACAATAAAACATTTTAAGGCATATAGTTTATTATTGACTAAAAATGTAATTTAAATAAAGTAAAATTATTGAATATTTAATGAATTAAAACTCATAATACAGGGTCCAGCAAACCTCTCTCGTAATTCTGTTTCTAACTTTTATTGTGTAAACAGATTTATTTGAAAGGTGGTTAAAAGCAAATATTTTTAAGTCCAAAAGGTTATCCATTTTCTCTAATGTGGTCAACCGATTAGGTAATAAAACTCGACGTCAAAGTACCACAATTAATTTATTGATATAAATGTAAAGTTTCGAGAGGGCGACTAGTTTCGGCGAAAATTCGCCACCATCAGGCCTGAAAGGACTTCCGTCAGTAAACAAAATGAGATATAACAAATTTAACTTACCAATGTATTCATGGGCAAAGGGGGTGTGTGGGTTAATATATGCAGTAAATTTTGGTTAAATTGAAATTAAAGAGTATGAATTGAATGACGAAAATTGTAAAATTTGTAATGAATTAATAAACGAATTAAAACTGAAATGTGGTCATTTAACAATATTTTAAAAGATAAAAATGTTTACAGTACGTCAACATTATGTCCGCAAACAGTACACAAGTATAAGTAAGTAAGGGAGAAAAGAGTTCTCCAATATAGAAAAAACCAAAGGATTAACATTGGTGACAAATGTGTGATTCCATGAACATTTAAGTTGTTTAAAATAATAATTGCCATGGAATTGGACGATATAAGAAGGAGATTGAAGATCCCGGAGTGGGGTAGGGAACCACTTTCTCTTGTGTTTGGGAGAAGTGATTCCCTACCCTATTGACGGAAGTTCTTTTAAGTCTGACGATGGCGAAATTTCGCCGAAACAATTCGCCCTCTCGAAACTTCACGTCTATGTAGCTGGAATACCCCCTACGGCAGAATTTAATGGGACATGCGCAGGATTTATGTGCTATTTATGTGCTCATTTCGGACGCCAATAAAAAATTTTGTGCTCTTCTTTTTTAAAAAATACAAGTGGTTCTGCTGGCTTCAGACCAAGCTGGAATACCCCAGGTCCAATATATTGGATAAAAAAAAATTAAAAACATTTTTGTTACCTCCTATTTATGTGCTAATTTCGGACGCCAATAAAAAATTTTGTGCTCTTCTTTTTTAAAAAATACAAGTGGTTCTGCTGGCTTCAGACCAAGCTGGAGTACCCCAGGTCAAATATATTGGAAAAAAAAAATTGAAAAACATTTTTGTTACCTCCTATTTATGTGCTAATTTCGGACGCCAATAAAAAATTTTGTGCTCTTCTTTTTTAAAAAATACAAGTGGTTCTGCTGGCTTCAGACCAAGCTGGAATACCCCGGGGGTCAAAGATATTGGAAAACAAAAATTGAAAAAGATTTTTGGTATCTCCTATTTATGTGCTAATTTCGGACGCCAATAAAAAATTTTGTGCTCTTCTTTTTTCAAAAATACAAGTGGTTCTGCTGGCTACAGACCAAGCTGGAATACCCCAGGTCAAATATATTTGAAAACGAAAATTGAAAAACATTTTTGGTATCTCCTATTTATGTGCTAATTTACATTTCTGTCCCTAATTTAACAATATTAAGTTATTTGTAATTTAAAATTCATTTTCAGTTATAAATTTTCAGTTTACTTTTTACAGGTACTTTCATTATATTTGACCACGAATATTCAATTCCTTTAGAGGAAATTCCTGAACATATTAGCTAGAGCACAAAATTTTTTATTGGCGTCCAAAATTAGCACATAAATAGGAGGTAACAAAAATGTTTTTAAATTTTTTTTCCAATATATTTGACCTGGGGTATTCCAGCTAGGTCTGAAGCCAGCAGAACCACTTGTATTTTTTAAAAAAGAAGAGCACAAAATTTTTTATTGGCGTCCGAAATTAGCACATAAATAGGAGGTAACAAAAATGTTTTTAAATTTTTTTTTTCCAATATATTTGACCTGGGGTATTCCAGCTAGGTCTGAAGCCAGCAGAACCACTTGTATTTTTTAAAAAAGAAGAGCACAAAATTTTTTATTGGCGTCCGAAATTAGCACATAAATAGGAGGTAACAAAAATGTTTTTAAATTTTTTTTTTCCAATATATTTGACCTGGGGTATTCCAGCTTGGTCTGAAGCCAGCAGAACCACTTGTATTTTTTAAAAAAGAAGAGCACAAAAATTTTTTTTTATTGGCGCCCGAAATTAGCACATAAATCCTGCGCATGTCCCATTAAATTCTGCCGTAGGGGGTATTCCAGCTACATAGACGTCGAAACTTCACATTTATAACAATAAATTAATTGTGAGTACTTTGACGTCGAGTTTTATTATCCCCCCCCCCCTAAACATTTTTTAATTATTTTCATAAATACAGGGTAGTTCATAAGTAAACTAGGAAAATTACTTAATTTTTTTTCAAATGAAATGACTTAATTTTTTCCATTTTTAGAACCAACATAGTCAGTACTACACACCCCTAAATTTGTTTTGTAAAACTCCCCCATCTCGAAGAACCTTTTTTCCAAAAATACAAAAATATTTGAATTTGCACATTGCTTATTAAAAAATATGGGTTGTAGCCATAGATGTTGTAGCCAACATAACACTTATTTATTTTTTTAAAAATGTATAGCTAATTTTTTGATATCAAGTTAGCAAGATGTTAATTTTTAATGAAAAAAAGAGCATCAAATTGTTTTTTCTACAACTAATTAGCAGCAAATTCTCCGGCTTTTAGTTTTTTGATATGGTAATTATTTACACTGTTGTCTTGTTAACTTGATGTCAAGTTAGCGAGATGTTTACTGATAAGATACCGTTGTAATTTTCCGAAGTTAGTTGTCTTGCTAAGTAAATAGATGTAAAAAACGTGGCATATTACCAAAAGAGAAAAAGTTCCAGTTCAAGTCTATTTTCATAATTAAATCGAATTGTTTTTTTCACGTTTAGTTACAAGAATATTTGGTAATAGCAATCTGAAAATTAGTATCGATAAAACGTGGTCAAAGGAAATAACCAACATAAAAAATTTGATAAATCAATTGGGTATAAAAATATTTTAGTTCCACCAATACCTTTCTGGACAATGATAGATAGTTTAAAGAATGTCTACCGAAACTGATTGGTTAATTTTAGGATACACTTGATAGTTACAAAAATATATTGCATGTTATGAAGAAAAATCATAGGCTAGTGGCACTTACGTTTATCTTTATTTATTTTTAAAAATATCAACAAAACACCCACCCTGTGATCGTGTAATATTATAAAAGAAGACAAATCAGTTATATGCGCTTAATTTATACACTATGTTTCAGTTATGTGCGTGAGTGAATGTAGAGAAGAAATGTAAGTGTGGAAATAATAAATTTAATATTATAAAACAGCTTTTCATAGTGATAAACTTATTTTTTATTTAAATTAATCATATGGTGTCCTTCCTTTTCATGCAATAAATAAATAATTCCAAGAGTCAAATTATTAATATATAGTATTCCAACATATTCTGAAAATGATTTCTCGCTGGAATAGTAATTTACGTAACAAGTCCGGAAAATACTGCTTTTTTGGACGAGTAGGCAAAATTATAGGACGAACCGGAAGCCTGCGAGTCCAAAAAAATTGTTTTCGGACGTATTGTGTACACTATTTTTCGGCAACTGTGTAGAATAACGAATCAATGAGACACATTTCTTTATTATATTAGTTTATTGTGGTAATTGCGACAAAAAACAATGCAAACTTTCTAAAATCAAAATGTTAACTAATTTCATGTCAAATAGCTGTCAGTCGTTATTTCGCTGCTATGATAATGATCTACTGCATTTATCAAAACCATACCTACCATCAGGATTTTCATATTTACAATGACAATAATGATGTGATTCTTCCCGGTCTAATCCGGAAACAACGTACTTTCCGATACGTACGTACGTACTTCCCGGACTAGGCCGGAAAAATGTTACTTTCTCATAAAAAAGGGTCCGGGAAGTGGATACTTCCCGGATGGTTGCCGAATTATTACTTACATGACATCACAATTTTTTGTTCCAAAAATGCTTGGAAGATAGTTTCTACTTGTATATAAAGGCTGTTATACTCCAGGAAAATAAGGTAAAAAAGGCCATATACGGAATGAGGCCGAACAAGCTAAATTTTTGCAGAGACCTTCGTTTTGATGTTCTTATGAAGCACCAAAAAATCTCATAATGACCTTTGTGCGTCTTGAGATATCGAAGGTTAAAGGTCTCGAAAATCGGTTTTTCGCGAAAATCTTGTTTCCAGTGCATCTGACATAGTAAGAACTCATAACAAAACTGACGTAGGTGTATTATATAATAAATAATTAATAACAAAAAATAAATTCTTTTCCGCACCACTTTTGAAATAGAATCCAAGGCGCGTTTTTTTGACATTGTTTTCGATCTTGGGAAAAGTTTTTTAATATTAATCTATCATTTTTTGCACCTGGTGCTATGTGCCTTATGTTTCCTCGCCTTCCTCGTCTTCGTGGGGTTCCACTAGCACCTCGATCAACACATTATCTCCGTTACACGCTTCATCTTATATCTGGTGGCTCTATGTATGTTGGCAAAACTTCTTCAAGCTCAAGGTCACTGAAGACTTCGATGTTTTGCAACTCTGATGACGGGTTTTCTATATATGCCTGTCCGTGACACTGACCACAAACTTTGGAGCATGGCAGCCCGACATTTGTACAACCCTCACTGCGCACTACACCCCTTTTTACAATTACAGAATATTGTATTTACTAGTTCGTCTAAAGAATAAAGAAATGTTTTTTGTTTGCGTATAATATATAGAAACTTTGCATTTCATTACAAAAATGGTGTGAAAATAATACATGGTTTTATTATTAATTATTTATTATATATTTTTTTATAAATAAACAAAGAACACCGCAAAATCCTTATGGAAATTGGGTCTCGGTGGATTTGTTTTAATTTTTGATATGATGTAGTCCATGGAGTTCTGAACATATGTTAACATTGCGTCAACCCCCAAATATGAACAGTTTTTTTGCTAGGAGGGCTTAAATTCACATATTGCCCATAATGGAGTATTTATTTTTGAAGACGGGAAAAATATTTTAAAATATTTTATTCTAGTTTATATTGCATAACAGTGTTCTTAAAAATTTATATAAGCCCCACCCCACATGTTTAACCCCATCCCCTATTTAAAGAAATAAAAAAATATTAATTGCTGACTCACTTCAAAAATTATAAGGGAATGTTTTAATAAGTTCAAAATATCGGTGGATTTTTCTGAATTTTTAGTATGATATAGTCCATTTGATTTTGACCCAAAAATTGATTAGGTGCCATCACAGAATTTCACCTACAGGGGATTATATTCACAATTTATTGCTTAATTGTTTTTAAAGACGGCAAAATATTTTTAAATGGTTTAACAGTTATTGTGGAGTAACATAATAAATTGCAATATTTAATACGAATTCATTCAAATATACAAATATTTAAAACCTAAGTGAGTTAGATCTCCGTTCAAAAAAACTTTTTATGTTTTTTTTTTTTTAAATAGGGCGATATTCTAAGAGGGAGAATAAATTGCAATATTTAATAAAAGTCCCTTCAGAAACGAGTCAACTCAATTTTTACCAGGCTTAACAAACACTAGATTTGGTCTGTCTTTAACCGGGACATTATAAAAAATTTTATTTATAGGTGGGGTATAGGGGATAATAATCTTTAAATAATAAAATTATAGTGACACGCCACGTTTTTAATAAGACTTTTTTTAAATGTTTGGTTTTTTTTACAACAAATAAAAATATCGACATATTTAAGACAAAACTATGAATTTGACCCCATACCGAAAAAAATGTTTTATTAGGGAGGTGGTGTAAGAGAGATTTATATATTTTTTTTATCAAGAAAGAACAATATGTGATATAAAAAACCGAATGAACCATTTTAAAAGATTGTTCCAGTCTTTAAAAATAAATTCACCGATATTTTAAACTTATTAAAACATTCCCTCATAATTTTTAAAATGAGTCCGTAATTAATAATTTTTTATTTCTATAACTAGGGGTTAGGGTTAAATATGTGGGGTGGGGATTATATATTTTTTTTAAGAACACTGTTATGCAATATAAACTAGAATAAAATATTTCAAAATATTTTTCCTGTCTTCAAAATTAAATATTTTATTATGGGCAATATGTGAATTTAAGCCCCCTCTAGCAAAAAAACTGTTCATATTTAGGGGTTGGCGCAATGTTAACATATGTTCAGAATTCCGTGGACTACATCATATCAAAAATTAAAACAAATCCACCGAGACCCAATTTCCATAACGATTTTGCGGGGTCCTTTGTAACAATTTAAATACTGAAACTTTTATTTTCCAGACAAACAAATTCGGAAAAATGCATCTAAGTTATACCTCCGTAGTATAATACAATATTACCTATTAAGAATGCGCGCTCCTGCTTTATCACGCTATATCTTGAAAATGGTTGCTCATCCGAAACAAATGTACATGAACAATGTTGTAGATAATACTATTTTACGTAAGTTTTGTTATGGGCTCTTACGACGTCAGATGCACTGGAAGCGAGATTTTCGCGAAAAACTGATTTTCTTGACCTTCGATATCTCAAGACGCACAAAGGTAGGCATATGTGATTTTTTGGTGCTTCATAAGAGCATCAAAATGAAGGTCTCTGCAAAAATTTAGCTTGTTCGGCTTCATTCCGCAGAGGAAATCTTGATTACCTGGAGTATTTTTCACACAGGTAGTTTGCGTCACTTGCTTCGCTCGTGAATTATAGCCATCATTATATGCTTGTTGAATCACATCCTAAATTATTGCATGTTGTAATAGTAGATTCTGTAACAAGGTTAGAATGAAAAATTCGACACGAGTGGAAAATTCCGAACGCGAGCGTCAGCGAGTGTGAGGAACCACGAGTGTCGAATTTTTTCATTCTAACCGAGTAACAGACTATATTTTCTCCACGATCAAAAAGCATGAATCAAAATTAAAATAAATCTGAACACAAATTATTTGTTGACATACTTGTATTACATTGTATTAATATTTATAGTGTTAAGGTACACTTACCGAAATTAAAATCTGGTGCATTGATGTTTTTTCATAATTTGCAATTTCAGATATTATTAAATTCTATATCTACTTCACTTGATTTTTCACTCATTATTTTGTTTAAATTAAAACTTATTTGAAAATAATTATTACCGTCGCCATTTTATATCTGACAGTGACACTTTTGAAATCCAGGGCAATCCATTTCGTTTAGTTCGAATACAGAATATCCATTCTTTACCTGGATGAAGAATGAAAATACATGCAAAATGCATAAGAGGCAAGTATTATAGAATAAATATTCAGACTCTAGAGGGTGAATGTTTACATTCTATTATTAAAAATGATTTCGGAATTGATACATTCAGTAATGGTCGTGGAGAAAAAAATATTAAAATAATAAATAATATACATTTGAAAATAAACACCTAGTTTGGATGACATAATATGTAAATTAAAAAATTTGAAAATCTCTACGGACGAATAGAAAATAAACAATTTCCTAAATTAAACTAAACTCAAATCATAAATACTTAATTTAAAAACCAGAATTTAAATAAAATTTTGGTCAACCCAAAAATGTTTTTAAACCAAATCAAATAGATCCAAAATAATTTCCCAAACCAACGTCAAGAACTCTCATACCAAAAAGACCCAAATCAAATTACAAACAATTAAATAATGCACAATACGCACCTGATAATTACTACTACACACACACAATATTACGATAATTATACGGAAAACATATGAGAACACAAACGACAATGTAACAAACGAAAATGTTTAGATAACTACATAGTACTTTAATTACGAACACCTAATGAAAATAAATAATTAGATTCAAAATAATCATCTATCATTCATTTAAATACAAAATCGAAAAGTAAAACTTTTAATTGGTACAGAAAGTTCAAGATTTGTTATAAAGCCATTCATTGTGGAAAAATATTTTCCAGATACAATTAATCAAAAACAATATTACAATCAAAACTTTCTTAGGTAGCTAAGAAATTTAATACCAAGCAAATGTACCGACTTTATTTTATCCTATATGATTTTCACGAATATTTTAACGGATTCTGTAAAAAAAATAATATCATTTAAAGTTTAACAATAGTATATTATTCAACAAGCATATAATGACAGCTATTATTCACAAGGGTGTAGTTTACGACACGAGCCGCAGGCGAGTGTCGTAAACTACACCCTTGTGAATAATAGCCATTATATGCGAGTAGAATACTGTACTTTGTCCACTACTGTAGGTATTTATTAATAAACTTTTATTGGCAAATATTGATGGAACATTATTTTTAATATTTATAACATAATTAGATAGTATATTAATATTATATAATTACAATTTAACATCAATTATTTATGTTAATAGTTACATTTGAAAAATTTATTGTTAATTGCAGGAATAGGATTAACGTTAACATTAATATTCTGATTATTTGTTGAAATTTTTGATTGCTGGCATAAGAATTAGAATCATTTACTTGTATGGAGCTTGATATTTACTTCTGGCGGTGCAGGTGTTAAGCACATTTCATTTTCACTTTCTCAATCCATTATTTTATTACAATTTAGTAAAAATTTAATAAAATATTCTGCAGTCAAAAGTTTGACATTTCAATTTAAATTATTAATTTGACATTTGGATGACAGTCGCGGCTTACTAATAAAATGGATAAAATTTATAATCGTTATATCACAATGGTGAAGCATAGGAAGAGCGGTGATAAAAAGTAGTGAATAATGATTATTCACTGCTGTTAGTGTATAATATATACCATTTTAAGTTAGAAAATTCTTTAAAAATGGCTTCATTATAAAACAGTCGTGGACAAAATAACTAATGAACACTCTGAGACTAAACATAAGAATAAACCGAAATACTTATTCACACTAAGGTCTAAAAATTTACACAAACAAGAAATTGAAAGAAAAATGTATCAATTTAAAAAAAGTAAACAAAAACAAATTTCTGATTTCTTATCACGAAATCTACCTCATAACGAAACGCAAAATGTCCTAGAAACAATAAATACATTGAAGCTCGATTTATGATGTTTCTATAATATTCGAAAATATACAAAGATGAGATGTTGATAATAATTTTGTCTAGACGTATCAAAGTATGTCTTAAATTTAGGATACACGAGTTCAAATTACCGTGAAAAAATCTATTTTAAATATTCGACAACGTTCATAAACAAAGAGAACTAGTATAATTTATAAACTTACCGTTCCAAGTAAAAGCCCGCAAATTAGACGTCCCTGACATCATGTCCGTTAAGTTCCTCATTTTCGAATTAAAAATAAATAAATTGTACTGTATTACTGTGCCACGTTTGTGCTAAATAAAAAAAATTATATATATATTTTTTTGAATTTGTTAATTTTTCACCGTTAAGTTGGCCCCGCCATTTTATCAGATTTTTAAAAAAAGATCCGTGCTGAGTTGTGCTACGTTTGTGCTATATTGTGCCGATTTTTTTAAAATTAATTAAATTTTATTCAACCCCGTTGTTTTGCGTCAACTTTTAAAATACGGACTCAAGAAATTTTCAAGCCCTGTGTTGTAGAGATTATTTTTAGTGCGGTTAGTTTCGCTGTGTTATTTGTGGATTTTTTAAAATTTTTCTTTTTATTGATAAGTATGGGGCTAGGGAAAAAACGATATTTTCATAAGAAAGGAAAGAAGAGTATGAATGACCAATAAAAATCGAACAAAAATTTTTGTGGCATACTGCATAAAACTTGCAAGAATTATCATTTTTGGGACATCCTGTAAGTACCTATACATCTTACAAGAATTTTTTTTTGGGAGATTTACTGTAGGTATAAACTTTAAAAGATTTTCTGAAAAGGAAAAATCTTTGCGCCTTTTTTTAGATTTTGTTCTAAAATTATGGATTTTTATAAAAAATTATAGGAAATCAAATTTGTATAACTCAAAATTTCCTACAAATTGTATCTGTATCTTGTTTTCGAATTCCGAATAGTTTCGCCTCTAAGTTTCAATTTTATTTTTTAAATTTTTTAAGTTCTTAAATTATTTTTTTTAGATAAATTTTAATATTCAAATTTTTAAAAAAATTCTGTTAAATTTGTAATAAAAAACAAGAGCGATTGTTTTCAAAATTTTATTAAAAAAAATATAGAATTTTCACCATAAAAAAGATAATATGAAATGTATGTATTTTAGTTTCTTCTAATTTAGAATTGTAATTATTATAGCCAAAATAAAGAATTTTTTTTAAATTTTTTACAATTTCATTTTATCAAAAAGTATAAAACAATTGAAAAAAAGTCAATAGTATATCCAACAGGAATCCAAAACTACGATGTGTACCCGGTTGCAAAGAACGGTCCCGGACAAAAATTATTTCATAATTTTAAAATAATATTTGTGTAAAAAGTTAAAATAATTCAATGGGCATGAATTTTTGACAAAAAATTTAATTTTTTTTTAGTATTTTAAACTAACTTTATTAATATATTTTGATCCAGAATACCTCAAAAAGGTCTGTTTCCTGTTTTGAACAAAATTTAATGAGATATCAATTATTTATTGATTTTGAATGTATTCAAAAGGTTATAATTTTTTTAGGTTAATAATAATACTAAAAATTAAAAAAACACAATTAAATTTGTAGTAAAAAACTCTTATAATTTTGGTTTTTTAAAAATTGTAGAATTCGTTAAAAAATGGCGAAAAATTTTTGAAATTTAATATAAATTTTAAAAAAAATTGAATAACTTAAAAAATATTAAAGATATTAAAATCGGATTTGTACCATTCGAAAGGTAATACAAAACTCTAAATTAAGAATATATTTTAGTTTCTTCCAATTTAAAATTGCAATTGTTATAACCAAAATAAAGATATTTTTAAATTTTTTTGTTCTTTCGTTTTATCGAAAATGAGAAAACAAATGAAAAAAGTAAATAGTACATCCGAAAGGGATCAAAAAGTACATTATGTGTGAAATATTTCATAATTTAAATATAATACTTATAGAAGTTATAGGAAAATTTAAAAAGTAAAAAAAAATTGTCAAAAAATTTACTTTTACTTTCCCGACCCATCTCCGAGAACAAGCTAAAAAAAAATTCGAGATAAAGATGAAAATATCCATTTTGAGGGTCACCTGAGATGATTAAGACCATTTCCATTTTGAAGTCTGTCTGTCTGTCTGTGTTTATTCATCCACGATAGAGGCCACACCTTTAATCCGATTGAGCTGAAATTTGGTATATGGGTTTGGGTTACCCGTCGGAAGAACCCATTAATTTTTGTACGCTATCTGTCAAACGGAAGTGTCACTATCAAAATGACAGATGTAATATGTCACGGAATTTGACTTGCAATATGTCATTTGAAAGCTCTTGAAAAACTATTCAGAACAGTCAAAATAATTTCTCCAACTGTCAAAGTTTGAAACTTTACAAATATATATCTGAAAAAGTATTCGTCTCTGGACACAACCGATTTTTTTTCAACTTCTTTGAGAGAAAATACGTTCTTGTTATAAATATTTTTTGCTTTTTTTCAATTTTATGTGTAAAAATATGCGTTATTACTGTTTTTTTTTAGTTTTCCTGTGTGGAAAAATGCATGCTCGCTTTTTTCTCAATTTATGTGTAATAAACGCATTTTTGCTGGTTTTTTCTGGTTTTTTTATATTTATAGATGCATTCTTACTTTTTTATCAATTTATATGTGAAAAAATGCCTTTTTGCTGTATTTTCCAAAATTTTTTTGTGGACAAATACGTTTTTGCTGTTTTTTCCACATTCGAGTGTGCATTCGTGCTTCCTTTTTTTCGAATTTGTAGAAAAAAATGCGGTTTTGCTGTTCTTTTCAATTTTTTGTGTCGAAAAATTCATTCTTGCTTTTTTCCCAATTCATGTGTGAAATATGCATTTCTGCTGTTTTTTCTAGTTTTTCGTGTAGAAAAATGCTTGTTGCTTGTTTCTTTTTAAATTTGTGTGAGATAAAATACACTGCATTTTTTCAACTTTGAATAAGGAAAAATTTATTCTTGTTTTTGTTTTTTTTTTTTCAAATTTGTGTAAAAAATGTTTGCTGTTTTTTCCAATTTTTATGTAGAAAATCCATTCTTGCTTTTTTCCCAATGTATATGTGAAAAAATGCATTTTTGTTGTTTTTTTTTTCTAGTTTTTTATGCATTCTTGCTTTTATACCAATTTATATGCGAAAAAATGCATTTTCGCTTTTTTCCACATTCGTCTGTGAAAAAATACTTTTGAATTTTTTTCTAGTTTTTTGTGAAAAAATGTGTTTTTATTTCTATTTTTTCAAATTCGTGTGCAAGAAAACGCATTCTTGCTTCTGTTTTTTTTTTTAATTTTTGTGAAAAAATGCAGTCTTGATGTTTTTTTTTTAATTCAAGTGTGGAAAAAATGTATTGTGAACGAGCTAAAAAAGTTTTTCGAGAAAGATAAAAATATACATTTTAAGATCCCTTGAGACGATTTAGTCTGTTTGTCTGTGTGTCTGTGTGTTTGTTTGTGTGTATGCTTCCACGATAGAGGCCACACATTTAATCCGATTGAGCTGAAATTTGGTATATGTGTTTGGATTATCCATCGGAAGAACCCATTAGTTTTTGTACGACATCTGTCAAACGAAAGTGTCACTGTCAAAAAAATGACAGAATCAATATGTCACGGAATTTGACTTGCAATATGTCTGTAAAAATATTCGTCTCTGGATACTCGTCGGTAAAGTTTTGGGGTGACACAACCGATTTTTTATATACTTTTAAAAAAACTTTATTAAAGTATTTTATTGTAGAAAAACTAAAATAATTAATTAAACAATTGCTTTACTAGGAGTGTTGGGAAAGTTAGGTGGGATTACCCCCTCATTTTTGCTACTAACGAATACGGTTTCCAGCATCTAAAAATACATAAGATTTAGTTAAATTTTTTAAAAAAGTTTTTACAAACATTTTTTTTTGTTAACCTGTGTGATAATTGTATATCCTTACCATTTTCTTATTGAAAGTTTAGACATAAAGTAAAAAACCAAAATTCTGTCACAAAAAACATCAAGAAAAAAAGTAGATGCAGAAATGGATATTATAAGTAGAAAAGAAGACTCTCACTTAGTTTGAATAATTAATTCCTTATTTTCTCAATTAACGATTCAAAAAAATAATTTTACACAATTTTTTTTAAATTATTTGTTAATAAATTTTGATATAAAAAACCCAAAAGTTTCAATAAAGTCATAAAACACTTTTTTATCCTTTTGATTATGAAATGAAGCAACGGTTGGACGCCTTTGGATAAATGATGTTTCTCCTACTTTTACAAAGCTTACGAATCTTAACGAGTTTGGAGACAACTCAGAACTCCCCAGATGGCTTAGAATTTTCTGAGTCAGCTACAGCGCTGATTAATTCGCTCTATGGATAACTTTTATTGCAAACTTTTCCCAATGGACAACGGAAATTGCGAAAATCTGCCGTCTCTATTTAAAGTTGACTTTTCCCTATTTCAATGGTCTAGTATGTAAGCATAATTAGGAAATTTCTACTCGTTAAAAGTCGGGAAGAAATTCATTTATTCAGAACAGAAATTAGATAAAGAAATCCAGTGTTTATTCAATTTAGTACTAAAATTATTCAGATTTTTTTTTCTAAAAATAATTAACATTCCTTAGTAAATTGGCAAATTACTAATTACCAATTCTAAATGTAATTTAAACATTAAAGAAATTTAAATTCTACATTCAAGTGGATTCCGGAGAGTGGGTGGGTTAAAATCACAGAGAAGTTGTAGATATTGAATTCAATATTAGAAGTTAAATCTAATCCATATCTCAAATGTGGTCAAATTATTCAGTAGACATTAAACTCCAAGTCATGTACCACAATATATTAGTAAAAACAAAGTTTTAAGGGCTTAACTAGTTTCGGCTGATAAGCCATCTTCAGGCCTAGAAACAATTTAGGGTTGGGAGAGGGGGGTACATGAAAAAAAATCGGTTGTGTCATCTCAAAACATTCCCGACAAGTATCCACGAATACTTTTTTTCAGCTATTTAATGTTAAAGTTTAAAATTTTGACATTTTTTATTTTCGTTCTGAATAGAGTTTTTCAAGGGCTTTCAAATGACATATTGAGAGCCAAATTCCGTGATATATTGTATTTGTCATTTTTTGATAGTGGCACTTGCGTTTGACAGATGTCGTACAAAAACTAATCGGTTCTTCCGACGAGTAACCCAAATCCCTATACCAAATTTCAGCTCAATCGGATTAAACGTGTGGCCTCTATCGTGGAAAAATACACACAGACAGAGGAGACAGACAGGCAGACAAAAAAATTGCAAAAAAAACGAAACAACATCCCAAAAAAAAATTGCAAGATTTAAAAAAAAACCGCTAAAAATTACAAAAAATTGCAAGTGCAATTATCCGAAAAAAAAAATTCAAAAAATGACGAAAAGTAGCAAAAAACAACCAATAAAAAACCAAGAACAATTGTAACCGTTTTAAAAATAAAAAAACTAATAAATTCGAAAGAAATGAAATAAATCGGAAAACAATTGAACTAGAAAAAAGAAAACAATAGAATGAGAAAAAAATTAGAAAAAAATCAGAACAAAACAGAAAAAAAATTGAAAAATGAAAAAAAAACGAGAAAAAATCGGATACAATCGAAAGAAAATGAAAACATGGGTAAAAGTTGAAAAAATAATAAAATATTGGGGAAAAATGAAAAACAAAATTGTAAAATACAAAAAAAATGAGAGAATCAAAAATACTGTAAAAATCGACAAAAAAGCATCAAAAAAAGCAAAGAATGGATTATTATCCCAAAATATTGCAAAAAAATTAAAAAAAATTGCAAAAAAAACGCAAAAATCCAGAAAAATAAAAAAAATTAAAAAATTTGATAGATTTGATATAAATTGCAAATAATTACAAATACATCTAAAAAAACCGTAAACAATTGAAACAACAAACCCAAAAAATGGTAAACAAAAACCGTAGAAAAAAACAAAAAATATTAAAAAATCGAGAAAAAAAATCGAGAAAAAAAATCGCAAAAAAAAAATTGCAAAAAAAAAAATCGCAAAAAATAAATCGCAAAAAATTGCAAATGCAAATGCGCAAAAAATCAGGGGAAAATGCAAAAAAATCTCAAAAATAATCGTAAAAAATGATAATAATCGTAAAAAATGATAAAAATCGGAAGAAATGATAAAAATCGGAAAAAACAACCAAGAAACCGAAAAAATTTGTAACCATCTAAAAAATAAAAATAAAATAATAAATTCGAAAGAATTGAAATAAATCAGAGGAAAAAATCAGAATACAATAGAAATAGAAAAAAGAAAATAATGCAATGAGAAAAAAATTAGAAAAAATTAGAACCAAAAAGAAAAAAAAATTTAAAAATGAAAAAAGAAAACGAGAAAAAATCGGATACAATCGAAAGAAACTGAAAACATTGGTAAAAGTTGAAAAAATAATAAAATATTGGGGAAAAATGAAAAACAAAATACGAAAAATGAGAAACTCAAAATACTGTAAAAAACCGACAAAAAACATAAAAAAAGCAAATAAAACGCTAAAATCCGGAAAAAAATAAAAAAATTGAGAGATTTGATGTAAATTGCAAATAATTACAAATACATCTAAAAAACGGGGGAAAAAAACGTAAACATCGAAACAAAGTCCGAAAAAAATTGTAAACAAAAGCCGCAGAAAACAACAAAAAATATTCAAAAAATCGACGGCAAAAAAAAAATAATGCAAATGCGCCAAAAATCTTCGAAAAACAAAAAAAGAAAAATTATTCGCTTGAGTAAAGAAAAAAAGCAATAATGCATTTTTTCACTCGGTGAATTTTTCGCCTGATTTTTAAAAACAAGGTAATAATGCATATTTGAATAAAAATAAAGCAAGAATGCATTTTTTCACATTGAATTTGGAAAAATGTAGCAAGAATGTATTCAATAGGGAAAAATAGGAAGAAACAGAAAAATAGGGACAAATGAGGAAAAACAGGAAAAAATAATGATAAACAAGAAAAATAGAAAACTAGGAAAAATAGGGAACAATATGGAAAAACAAAAAAAATTATTTGAATTGGGAATTTGGAACCTTTCGTTTTTCAACAATGTTGAAGAATATCGTCACAAACTACACTTTGTAGAGTGTTAAAAAAGTGTAGTTTTGGTTAGTGGTAACGATATTCTTCAACATAGGAAAAATATGGAAAAATGTAATAAAACAGGAAAAATATAGGTATAATAATGGAAAAATGGTTAAACAGAGGGGAAATGGTGAAAAATAAAGAAAAATATGGAAAAATAGGAAAAAATATGGAAAAACAAGAAAAAAATTGGGAAAAATAGAAAAAACAAACAAAATCTCGGTCGTCCAGGTATTGATCTTAAAGAGATTCCGTAGCAAAGTACCGGGTATTCAGCTAGGATTATTATAAAGGATGAGAAAAAAATTTTGATAATGGCCAGGGTTGATTATAATGTGTCTTTCTGCGTATTAAATTCCAAAAGCGTTCGTAAGTCCAATTTGTAGACGGTTAAATTGCTGGATTTATTACATATTGTTATACGGAATAATTATGCATAAAATCGAGCCCAACTGTTCAACATCGAATCGATTCATTTGCAAACCAAATGTCTTCGATCCTTTTCTATCCCTACAAATTGCGTTGAACCTGTACTAGAATGTCGTAAATTAGGGAGCTGTGATATTTGAGTAATGATAGTTATCATTGTTTTCTTGATAATGAAAATTATGCTTTTAAATTAACACTTATTAACCTATCACACTATTTTATTATTTCTACTGAAACATTTTTATAGTCGCGTTAAAAATACAATAAAATTCAGTTGAACCAAAGTATACGTACTTAATTTTTTTTCCAAAGTTTCCAAATTTTTCATTGAAAATGGCAAATGATGTGAAACAAGAGAACAAGGAATAGAAAAAAAAAACAGTAAACCAAAATATATTTTTTTGGAAATCTTGGGATCTAGGAACTTCTACTCCTTTTTATGTAGATTTGTTCTCATTTGGACTGGGTTCAATTGAACACTAAATATACAAAATTGGATTACTTAATTACACTTTATAGATTTTAAATTTACTAATTAAAAATCCATTCATCAAAACTCTTCTACTGCTACTGCTACTGTTCAAATTTCTTTCTACTGCTACTGCTTTTTGACTTGCTTATTGAAAATTACTTTGTCCAATTTTCTTTCCTCCTCTCAAATCCTTTTTAGTTTATTTATCTTTCACCTAAACTTATTTTCACCTTTTAAATACTTTATTTTACTTGTATTTTATTTAAAAATTTTTTTTTATTAATTCGTAAATCTATAAATCTATCTTTTATCCTTTTAATCTAACAAAATTAACAGTTTTTCCAATAGAAAGAAAATGTAGGTAATAAAAATTTTCTTACCAATTCCTGAAATTCAATTTTATTGTTGCTCTTTTTAATTCCTCAAACTATTCATAATTTTGGCCCCACGTTGGTAAGCGACATTTGTTTTGTAAACAACTCTAGGAACTTCCACTCCTTTTCATGTAGACTCGCTCTCACTTGGGCTGGGTTCAATTCAAAATTAGATATACAAAATTGGATTAATTACACTTTGGTAAATGTGTCTTGTACATGGTACTTTTCACTTGCTTTACTTTTGTTCCAGTAGTTTTTGGGCTGATCTTAATAATCACCTTTTCCAGTTTGCTAGTCCCTTGGTGGGATTCAAAATGTCCCGAATCCCTTAAGTTTAGTTACATCGAGTGTAACTTCTTTTTGATTTCCTTTGTATCCAGGTATAAGGCCTCTAAAGGGTCTTTGTTCCCTTTGATTTCCCGTTTTGTTTGAATTACAATTCGAATTCGGATTTGTTATTCGCTTTTCAACGATTAATTTAATTTTTTACACTTCCTAGTATTAGTTTATAGTTTTTCATGTCTCATACCCTCCACATTTTCCCTTATGGTTAGTGCATATAATCTTTATTTATGCTAATATGCTAAATTTCAACTTATAATTTTTTATGTACATGGTAAGATTTTTGGTATTATTAATTCATCGCTTGTTCTGAGAACAACGTATATTTCTAGGACTGAAGATGGCTTTTTAGCAGAAGCTAGTTGCCGATTGTCAAATTTTACATGTATTACATTGTGTGGAACATGACTTTGTGTTTTATTTCAATTTAGTCATCCATTAATATAGTTAGTAATACTCTACAATACATGCAAATCTCATTTGAACAATAAAATTTGAAGTATTTTTTAATTTCAAAACAGCTTCAAAACTCAAAAATTCCGAAAATTTCAAGAGTTTCCAAAAACATTTCAAAAGAACTTCAAAAATTTATTAAAACTGAAACTTGTGTCTAGTTTTGTTACTTTCAATTTGATTTAAAAATAAATCATTGCAACAATATTTAAAATCGGTGTTCTTCTAGTTTACTGTGACCATTTTTCTGTTAAGCTCCTATAGATTAAAAAAAAACACTTTAAACTTGATTCATTCAATTTTTTTATCTAAGTTTTTTTAAATCGATTAAGTAGTTTTTTGCAAAAACTTTTCGAAAAACCGACAGACAAATATACACACATGACACAAAAAATACAGAAAATTTTTAATTATTATCACGTTAGGTCTTTTAAAATTTCGAATTTTCTGCAAACAGCGGACATATTTCAAAAATGTTTTATTTTTTGTCTGTTTTTGTAGCTATTCTACATTCTGAAAATTTCAAAATAAAAATTAAGTCGAATAGTTCTTTCAAACTCTTGCCACAAAATTGATGGAGTAAGATTTATATCGAAATAAATATAGATGATAAATATGCAAACAAAATCGAATTTTTGAAATTCTGGTAGAAATAAATATCTCTTATTTGCTGTGTTAATATGGTTGTGCTAAATTTAAACACACCCTTTAGAAAAAGTTATCTACGTTCATGATTAACTATTCCACAAAACAAATGTAATTTATTTAAAAAAAACAATACAAGTCATTAAATGTTTTATGAATTGAAGCAAGAAGGGTAGTCACCCCTTTTATATCTATAATATACATATAATTAATACTCAGGGGTAATTTCCAGCAAACAAAATCATAAAATCGTGTAAACTTTGAATAAAATCACTTACAGACTTCCGGGCGCCAAATTATAATTATTTATGGGACTACACATTGATATTTTTAGTTTCTAGTTAAAATCGATATACGTTTGCTAAATATATTTACAAATTCAATTAAAAATTATTGCTTGAAAATATTATATTTCTAATAATAATATTTGTTTAGTTACAAGGTCATTTACATACATTGAAAGGATTAAGCCTTACCCCCTCCTGTCAACTCGTTTATTTTAAAAAGTAAAAAAACCCTGTAATACGTCAATTTTTACACTTTTATGGTTGAAAAAGTTCGGTATTTAGACAGCCACCCTGTAAATAGTTTTAAATAGCAATGGAGCTCATGTGATACTTCATTTGAAAGGTTATAACAATTTTGATTTAAAAAATGTATCATAGTAGTAAATTTTTGTAAAAAATGATAATTAGATAATCGTTTATAACACTTTTCAAATTATTTATAACTTTACTGTTTTAGTTTATTTACTTGTCCTATTATTCAAAGCTGTATCCAAGGGCGTAGGTAACTTTTTTCCTGGGGGGGTATTTTTTTCATAGAGGGAGAGGTACTTTTTTTCTTGGGGGAGATTATCAATCTTTTAGACAAATGTGTTTGTCCGTTTCTACATTTCATATATTTTATTTCTTTTTTTCATGCAATTTTTTGGTATCCTGGGAGGGGTAATTACTTTCTTTACCCTCCCCATATCTACGCCCTTACGTGTAAACGATCCAGATAGAATTGGTTGTGAATGATCCTCCAGAAGCAGATTATTCGGGAAATGATTACTTTTCTCTTTTTGTCCAAGATGTAGAAAAATACATTGTTGCTTTGTTTTTACATTTCGTCAATGGAAAAATGCATTCTTGCTTTGAATTTCAAATTCTTGCATAAAAAAATGCATTGTTGCTTTGTTTTTCAATATCCTGCATGGAAAAATGCATTCTTGCTATGTATTTCAAATTCTTGTGTAAAAAATATTTTCTGTGGGAAAAATGCATTGTTGCTTCCGTTTTTTTTTTCAAATTTGTGTGTGAAAAATGCATTTTTGCTGGTTTTCCATTTTTTTGTATGGAAAAATGCATTCTTGCTGTTTTTTCCAATACTCTTGTTTTTTCTACAATTCATATTTGAAAACTGCATTTTTGCTGTTTTTCTGTGAAATGGGACTATAGCAACTCAACAATTTACCGTAAAATTAATCATTCTAAATTTTAATCTGTGAAATTTAACTATGAAAAATGTATTATTGCTTCTTTTTTCAATATTAACGGTGGAAAATTGCATTCTCGCTCTTTTTTTCAAATTTGATTGTAGAAAAATGCATTCTTACTCCTTTTTTCAGAATTAACAGTGGAAAAGTGCATTCGTGCTTCTTTTTCAAATCTAACTATGGTAAAATGCATTCCTGCTTCTTTTTTCAATGTTAACAGTGGCAAAATGCATTCTTGCTCTTTTTTTCCCAATTAAAATGCATTCATGCTTCTTTTTTTTCCACATTAACAGTGGAAAAATGCATTCTTTCTTCTTTTCCCAAATCTAATTTTGAAAAAATTCGTTCCTGCTTTTTTTCAAATTCGGGCGTGGAAAAATGAATTCTTGCTCATTTATTTCAAATTGGAGTGTAGAAAAATGCATTCTTGATCCTTTTTCCTAAATTAACAGTGGAAAAATACATTCTGTCTTCTTTTTTTCAAATCTAACTGTGGAAAAATGCATTCCTGCTTCTTTTTTTCAATTTTAACGGTGGAAAAATACATTCTTGCTCTTTTTTTTTCAAATTTGATTGTAGAAAAATGCATTCTTACTCCTTTTTTCCCAATTAACAGTGGAAAGTGCATTCATGCTTCTTTTTCAAATCTAACTGTGGTAAAATGCATTCCTGCTTCTTTTTTCAATGTTAACAGTGGAAAAATGCATTCTTGCTCTTTTTTTCCCAATTAAAATGCATTCCTGCTTCTTTTTTTCCACATTAACAGTGAAAAAATGCATTCTTTCTTCTTTTTCCAAATCTAATTTTGAAAAAATTCGTTCCTGCTTTTTTCTTGCTCATTTATTTCAAATTTAACTGTGGAAAAATGCATTCTTGCTTATTTTTTCAATTTTGACTGTTTAAAAATGCATTCCTGCTTTGTTTTTCAAATTCGAGTATGGAAAATGCATTCTTGCTCATTTATTTCAAATTTGAGTGTAGAAAAATGCATTCTTGATCCTTTTTTTTTAAATTAACAGTGGAAAAATGCATTCTTGCTTCTTTTTTCAAAAGTAACTGTGGAAAATGCATTCCTGCTTCTTTTTTTCAGTATTAACAATGGAAAAATACATTTTTTACGCGCCCTCTAGTGGCGCAACTATTGGAAATTCTGGAAAAAGCTTGAGACAAAAGTTGTTGGGAATTTTATTCTCTAAAACTCTGTACTACAACATTTTGCACTAAAGTGTATTGTTTGTCCTCAAAATCAAGAAAAACTAGATAAAACCTACTTACACATTTTTTACACGTCCTCTGGTGGCGCAACTATTGGAAATTCTGAAAAAAGTTTGAAGCAAAAGTTATAGGGAATTTTATGCCCTAAAACTTTGTACTACAATATTTTGCACCAAAGTGTATTATTTGTCCTTAAAATTTAAAAAATGTAAAAAATTGTTACATTTGTATTTAATCAATGTCGGTCTTGAGGACCTTCTACTGCACCAATTTAAACCACAATCTAATGGTCGCATGGTCGCATTCTAGGCACACACCGACCCTCCATACCAAATTTCAGCTTGATTGGTCAAACGGTTCGGCAGTTATCGTGGAAGATGACACACAGACAGACCATACGCTGGAAATGGTTTCAATCTTCTTGGGGGATCTCAAAATGGATATTTCCATCGATATCTCAATTTTTACTTTCCGAACAACAGAGTTGTATAGAAGGAAAGTATTGCGATCATGATATTTTGGCCATACCCAGATTTTAACGGATCTTTACGTTTTGAGGTCACCTGAATCCATTTATACCATTTTAAGCATGATGTCTGTGTGTGTGTGTGTGTGTGTGTGTGTGTGTGTGTGTGTGTGTGTGTGTGTGTGTGTGTGTGTGTGTGTGTGTGTGTGTGTGTGTGTGTGTGTGTGTGTGTGTGTGTGTGTGTGTGTGTGTGTGTGTGTGTGTGTGTGTGTGTGTGTGTGTGTGTGTGTGTGTGTGTGTGTGTGTGTGTGTGTGTGTGTGTGTGTGTGTGTGTGTGTGTGTGTGTGTGTGTGTGTGTGTGTGTGTGTGTGTGTGTGTGTGTGTGTGTGTGTGTGTGTGTGTGTGTGTGTGTGTGTGTGTGTGTGTGTGTGTGTGTGTGTGTGTGTGTGTGTGTGTGTGTGTGTGTGTGTGTGTGTGTGTGTGTGTGTGTGTGTGTGTGTGTGTGTGTGTGTGTGTGTGTGTGTGTGTGTGTGTGTGTGTGTGTGTGTGTGTGTGTGTGTGTGTGTGTGTGTGTGTGTGTGTGTGTGTGTGTGTGTGTGTGTGTGTGTGTGTGTGTGTGTGTGTGTGTGTGTGTGTGTGTGTGTGTGTGTGTGTGTGTGTGTGTGTGTGTGTGTGTGTGTGTGTGTGTGTGTGTGTGTGTGTGTGTGTGTGTGTGTGTGTGTGTGTGTGTGTGTGTGTGTGTGTGTGTGTGTGTGTGTGTGTGTGTGTGTGTGTGTGTGTGTGTGTGTGTGTGTGTGTGTGTGTGTGTGTGTGTGTGTGTGTGTGTGTGTGTGTGTGTGTGTGTGTGTGTGTGTGTGTGTGTGTGTGTGTGTGTGTGTGTGTGTGTGTGTGTGTGTGTGTGTGTGTGTGTGTGTGTGTGTGTGTGTGTGTGTGTGTGTGTGTGTGTGTGTGTGTGTGTGTGTGTGTGTGTGTGTGTGTGTGTGTGTGTGTGTGTGTGTGTGTGTGTGTGTGTGTGTGTGTGTGTGTGTGTGTGTGTGTGTGTGTGTGTGTGTGTGTGTGTGTGTGTGTGTGTGTGTGTGTGTGTGTGTGTGTGTGTGTGTGTGTGTGTGTGTGTGTGTGTGTGTGTGTGTGTGTGTGTGTGTGTGTGTGTGTGTGTGTGTGTGTGTGTGTGTGTGTGTGTGTGTGTGTGTGTGTGTGTGTGTGTGTGTGTGTGTGTGTGTGTGTGTGTGTGTGTGTGTGTGTGTGTGTGTGTGTGTGTGTGTGTGTGTGTGTGTGTGTGTGTGTGTGTGTGTGTGTGTGTGTGTGTGTGTGTGTGTGTGTGTGTGTGTGTGTGTGTGTGTGTGTGTGTGTGTGTGTGTGTGTGTGTGTGTGTGTGTGTGTGTGTGTGTGTGTGTGTGTGTGTGTGTGTGTGTGTGTGTGTGTGTGTGTGTGTGTGTGTGTGTGTGTGTGTGTGTGTGTGTGTGTGTGTGTGTGTGTGTGTTTGTATGGCTATAGTAGTGTGGCCTTTCGTCTGAAAATTCACCGACTACTGGGGTCTGTCGAAATTATGTGGCCGAACTCGCGTCCACACAAGTTAAAACCATGTTTTTCGTCATCTACGTGATCTCCTGATTCGAATGGTACCTACTTTAAAAAAAAAAGTTTGTGGGACCCCCTTGTCCACTCCCGAGTCGTGTGTGCGGAAAACAAACCACACGCAGAATAATGTGGACCTGGATAATGGCGCCCTCAGCGGTGAATGCTACAGTTACTTCGTATGTTTGGCAATTTCTTGTTACACCAACTTATGCTGTCATTCTATTTTTAAAGTCAAGGACACATGATTAGCTTTATTCATTTGGAAGTAATTTTGAAATCCGTGATGAGTGTGTTTATTGTCTTATACTACGATCGGACTTATGCGCCCAGAATAGGAAAAAAATATGTTTAAGTATCGGAGTATAGGCGATGTGGTATTTGATATTATTTAAAATAAGGTTTAAATACATTTATCTTCTAAATACATTTTTTAACTGTTTTTTTATTTTTAGTAACCAATTAAAAATTACTTAAGAATGCTCTTAACATACTTTAAAAAATATATTATATACTTTTACACTATTACACTTAAACTTCGAATACCTCATTACATCCATTTTATTTAGTTGAAAAGTAGGTACTTCTTTACAATATTTTTTCCGCGCAAATAAGGTGTGAATAAAAATAAATGTGTAAGTAAATGTAAATAAGGGTAAATACCGAAGTGAAAAAAAATTGGTTATTTGACGTATGCATAGCGCACATCTTTTTGATAATAATGAAAAAGTAAAAATGGCAAGAAAAGTGACATACTGTATTATAATTTAACTCTTACCATCAGATTGGTAAGTGCCGGTTTTTGAGGTACTTGGATTAAATTTGGGTGATTGTCGTTTCGTCTATAATCCGCTTAATAGGTAAATAAGGTATATCGTTTCGTCTAATGGGCAAAATTTAAAATCTTGAAAATGTGTGGTTTCGTCCAGCCGTCTTTCAGGTACATTACCGTTTCCATATTTATTAGAATATTTTTAAATGAATATTATACAGGGTGTTTCATAAGGAATGGTCAATATTTTAATCATAGGTTCAGGACCTCCAAATATTAATATTTTACTAAATAACTTTGGGTCAAATGTTATCTACTACTGAGATACAGGGTGTTGAAATTAAAGTTTATTTTTCGTTTTTTTGTAATAATTCCTTTATTATTTAACGTATTAACATGAAATTTGGTAAAATCCTTAATCGGGGATTAGTAACCCCCGCGGCGCCTTATCTCATTTGGACATTTAAAAACAATAAAGGCAGGAAAGAAACATTTAGGTCTTTCTGTATATAAGGCTGGAAAATACACTTTAGATGTGTATTATTGAAATTTTTATCTGATATTATGGAAGCTGTAAAAATTATTAGTGAAAAGAAAAAACCAATTTTAATTTTTTAAACAATATTTCTAACAGTGGCGATGTGTGAATAAACAATAATGCTTGTGCAACCATTTGATCATGTGCTAAAATAATTATTTGTATGTTTCACTTATCTCAATCTTGGTTTCGAAAAATTCAAAAATTCGGTTTGACCATTGAATATAAAAATGAAACCTCTCCAAAGGGTGAATATATTTAAAAACTTTATTTGGCATATCATACGTAAAACCAGAAGAAGTTGAACCTTTTTTAACCATGAATTATTTCAATTGGTGCCAGGGTATGATAATAGATTTGTAAAGTTACGCGATTATTTATATAAAACATATATTTCTCAGTTTCATCCAATATTTGAGCTTGTAAGACTGATAGATTATACAGGAGTACAAACGCATGAGAATCATTCCACTCAAAATTTAATTCTGAATTTTTTTCATCTCATTCTCATCCAAATGTTATTATTTTCTTATCAAAAACTACTGGATATTCAAATCGAAGTCACTTTTGAATGGAACGTTAAAGTCAAAGTATAAAACATCTAAACAAAAAGAAAGTTTTTGTCGAAAAATTTAAATAAATATTCTAATAACATGATAAATTACTAGAGTTTCAAAAAATCTACTTGAAATATAATTAATGTAATCATAATTATACAACGCACTTTAATCACTTTATTAAATTGTTACAGATTACGTTTTTTTATAAAACACTGTATATTTGAAAAAAGATTGGGTATTTGTTTAAATTTAATTTTCCATATTATAAGTAAATGACCAGTTATGAGACAAAAATATTTAATAATTTAAATTAAATTAACGAACAACCAAAAACATTATTTTTGAAAATTTCACTTGCTCTTTTTTTTCAGTTTAAATTTAAAATTTAAAATTCGAAAAAGGTTTGACAGTAACAGTCGTTTAATAAATTTTACTATTTTTATATTGTGCATTTAATGGATATACACGCCTGTTATCGGAATCTGTATATAATAGTTTTAGTTCTTCCTTCATTTTACTTTCCCGGACCCATTAAAGGGAAAGTAAGGTGAACGAGCAAAAAAAAAAAATTGAGATATCGATGGAAATATCCATTTTGAGGTCCCCCAAGAAGATTGAAACCATTTCCAGCGTATGGTCTGTCTGTGTGTAATCTTCCACGATAACTGCCGAACCGTTTGACCAATCAAGCTGAAATTTGGTATGAAGGGTCGGTTTAAATTGGTACAGTGGAAGGTCCTCAAGGACCGACATTGATTAAATACAAATGTAACAATTTTTTACTTTTTTCAATTTTAAGGACAAACAATACACTTTAGTGCAAAATATTGTAGTACAAAGTTTTAGGGCATAAAATTTCCTACAATTTTTGTTTCAAACTTTTTTCAGAATTTCCAATAGTTGCGCCACTAGAGGGCGTGTAAAAAATGTGTATGTAGGTTTTATCTTGTTTTTCTTGATTTTGAGGACAAAAAATACACTTTAGTGCAAAATGTTTTAGTACAGAGTTTTAGAGAATAAAATTCCCAACAACTTTGTCTAAAAGCTTTTTCCAGAATTTCCAATAGTTGCGCCACTAGAGGGCGCGTAAAAAATGTGCATGTATGTTTTCTCTAGTTTTTCTTGATTTTGAGGACAAATAATACACTTTAGTGCAAAATGTTGTAGTACAAAGTTTTAGAGCATAAAATTCCCTATAACTTTTGTCTTAAACTTTTTCTAGAATTTCCAATAGTTGCGCCACTAGAGGGCGCGTAAAAAATCTGCATGTAGGTTTTCTATAGTTTTTCTTGATTTTGGGGATTAACAATGCATTTTAGTGCAAAATTTTCTTGTGCAAAGTTGTAAAGCATCAAATTTTCTTTCACTTTTATATTTAACTTTTTATCGAATTCCTCATAGTTTCGCCGCTAGATGGCGAGAAAGATACATATTTAGCAGTTTCCATTTTTTTTTAAATTGGAAGTAAATTATGCTCTTTAGTGCAAAATGTTTCAGCTCAAAGTTGTAAAGCATAAAATTCCCTACAACTATTGTATGAAAATTTTTCCCGAATTCCCAATAGTTTTCACACAAAATAATAATAATAAATAACAAATTCTCTACGAGCCGGGAAAGTTCTGGGGTGACACAGCCGATTTTTTTAATATGCGTGTATAATTTACTTTAAAGTATTATATGTTTTAAACTGAAGTAAATTATTTTATCTACTCCTATTAAGTTATACATTAAGTATTCAACTGCTTTTGAGCAATTAATAGTATCTATAAACAAATAGCGTGAGTTCTGACTTTTCATAACTCACTACAGTGAGTATATTTACTATACAAAGGTATCTAGTTTTGTACAAGTCGATTCGCCGAAGTAGAATAGTCCATTACTGTCATTGAGGGGAGTAATGTCACTCGATATTTTTATTTAATTTAATTAATTTTGACGTTTATAATTTATAAATCAAAAGGTAATAAGATGAATTCTGAAAGTGAAGATGAATTATTAGGTAGGTACACCTCCAGAAATAAGACAAATAACTAATGCTACAATACAGAGATAAGATTTGGTAAATTTTGTTAAGATTTGTTAAAATATGTCAAAAGATTTGCGAGTAAAGTTCTTTCTCTGTACTTGCAGCTTAGTATTCATTGTTATAGTCGTAGATAAAGTATAGTATTCAACTGGCGGTAATGTAGGTCATAACTCACTTGATGAATTACAGCACTCGCCTGCTGCTCGTGCTGCAATCTTCATCTGCGTGAGTTATGACCTACATTACCGCTCGTTGAATAATATACTATTATCTACTCCTATTAAGTTATACTTTAATTATTCAACTGCTTTTGAGCAGTTAATTAACATATTTAAAAATTAAAAGATGTTAAAATAAATTAAAAAATAATTTAACAGAAAATTTTTCAAAAGGCTTAAGTATTAAAAGAGATTTAAAAGTTGCGAATTGTTAAATCCGAATGTTTAATTTTATTAATTTCTAATGTTTCCACGTAATTTAACCGAATACCTTTACTTTGCATATGTAATATTTCAAAATTTTCATTAAAAATATGATTTTCACTAATTAAATGATTAGAATAATTTAAATTTATTTTATTATGTTGACAAGATCTTTTATGTTCATTAACCCTTTTGACAAAAGTTCTCCCTGTTTGACCTACATGGACCTTTTTGGACAAGACCCACAAGATAGTGAATAGACTCCCGATTGAAATTTTTTACTTATTTTATTCTTATTATTTTTAATTGCCATACATGAAGTATCCGTAAATTTAATTTATAATCATTATTATATATCATCATATTAAAATTAGTGCAAACTAAAGGCATACTTATGATTTATATAATAAGAAACTCTTTCTATTTATGTTTATGAAAAAATACCGACTTATATGCCCAGAAACATTCAACGTTACATGAGTGTCGTCCTTGAGCGTTTCACAGAGATTGTCCACATTAGTACGCGAATTACTTCATCCAACCTAAGAGCGACATTTGTGGACAGACCGCCTAAGTAGGTTAAACAAAAATCGATAAGAACCAAGGAGTGCATAGTAAAACCGTAAATACCATTCGAATCCTCAAAAAAAGCTCTTTCCGATGTATATAATATCTTCACTGGCCACAAAAGTTGGTCTATTGCATGCGGCCACGTAATTATTGCCATACAGGAATGTGTGTGTGTGTGTGTGTGTGTGTGTGTGTGTGTGTGTGTGTGTGTGTGTGTGTGTGTGTGTGTGTGTGTGTGTGTGTGTGTGTGTGTGTGTGTGTGTGTGTGTGTGTGTGTGTGTGTGTGTGTGTGTGTGTGTGTGTGTGTGTGTGTGTGTGTGTGTGTGTGTGTGTGTGTGTGTGTGTGTGTGTGTGTGTGTGTGTGTGTGTGTGTGTGTGTGTGTGTGTGTGTGTGTGTGTGTGTGTGTGTGTGTGTGTGTGTGTGTGTGTGTGTGTGTGTGTGTGTGTGTGTGTGTGTGTGTGTGTGTGTGTGTGTGTGTGTGTGTGTGTGTGTGTGTGTGTGTGTGTGTGTGTGTGTGTGTGTGTGTGTGTGTGTGTGTGTGTGTGTGTGTGTGTGTGTGTGTGTGTGTGTGTGTGTGTGTGTGTGTGTGTGTGTGTGTGTGTGTGTGTGTGTGTGTGTGTGTGTGTGTGTGTGTGTGTGTGTGTGTGTGTGTGTGTGTGTGTGTGTGTGTGTGTGTGTGTGTGTGTGTGTGTGTGTGTGTGTGTGTGTGTGTGTGTGTGTGTGTGTGTGTGTGTGTGTGTGTGTGTGTGTGTGTGTGTGTGTGTGTGTGTGTGTGTGTGTGTGTGTGTGTGTGTGTGTGTGTGTGTGTGTGTGTGTGTGTGTGTGTGTGTGTGTGTGTGTGTGTGTGTGTGTGTGTGTGTGTGTGTGTGTGTGTGTGTGTGTGTGTGTGTGTGTGTGTGTGTGTGTGTGTGTGTGTGTGTGTGTGTGTGTGTGTGTGTGTGTGTGTGTGTGTGTGTGTGTGTGTGTGTGTGTGTGTGTGTGTGTGTGTGTGTGTGTGTGTGTGTGTGTGTGTGTGTGTGTGTGTGTGTGTGTGTGTGTGTGTGTGTGTGTGTGTGTGTGTGTGTGTGTGTGTGTGTGTGTGTGTGTGTGTGTGTGTGTGTGTGTGTGTGTGTGTGTGTGTGTGTGTGTGTGTGTGTGTGTGTGTGTGTGTGTGTGTGTGTGTGTGTGTGTGTGTGTGTGTGTGTGTGTGTGTGTGTGTGTGTGTGTGTGTGTGTGTGTGTGTGTGTGTGTGTGTGTGTGTGTGTGTGTGTGTGTGTGTGTGTGTGTGTGTGTGTGTGTGTGTGTGTGTGTGTGTGTGTGTGTGTGTGTGTGTGTGTGTGTGTGTGTGTGTGTGTGTGTGTGTGTGTGTGTGTGTGTGTGTGTGTGTGTGTGTGTGTGTGTGTGTGTGTGTGTGTGTGTGTGTGTGTGTGTGTGTGTGTGTGTGTGTGTGTGTGTGTGTGTGTGTGTGTGTGTGTGTGTGTGTGTGTGTGTGTGTGTGTGTGTGTGTGTGTGTGTGTGTGTGTGTGTGTGTGTGTGAACACGATAGCGTCTAAACGGCTGAACCGATTTAGATGAAATTTTATATACATATTTAGGGTAGCAAGGAGACGACCTGTATAGATTTTGGAGTTAATCGGACAACCGGAAGTGACAGTTGCTATAAGTGGTGACGTCATTACTAAACAAGATGGCAATAAAGTTTTACACATTTATTTTCTATACGTTATAGTTTAGTTTCGAATGATTAAAATTTTTAAAAACTTTTGCCATTGTTGCCAGATTTATCAAAAAGTATTTTTTTTTCATATTTTTCTTAAATAACCAAAATAATGAATTTTTATGAAAAATTACGGGATATGAAAGTTGTAGAACATAAAATTTTCTACACATTTTGTCATTACCGGTTTTTTGAATTCATCATAGTTTCGCCGCTAGAGGGCGTGAAAAAAATTTATATAGACATTTTTGTGACTTTTTTAGATTTTAAGACAAAATTATGGATTTTTATGAAAAATTACATGAGATCAAAATTGTAGAACATAAAATTTTCTATAAATTTTGTCTTAACTATTTTTTCAAGTTGCGCATAGTTTCGCCGCTAGTTTTTATTTTAATTTTTATCTTTATTAAATTATTATTTTTCAGTTAAATTTTTATATTAAAAACTTAAAAAAAATATCTTTAAATTTGTAATAATTAATTTTATAATTGTAATTTTTTTCAAAATTTTATTACAAAAATTTTGGAATTTTTAAAAAATTGGCAAAGAAATTTAAGATTATATTACGATTTTAAACTAAATTGAATAACTTCAAAAATATGAAAGTTATTGAAATGTGATTTTCACCATTCGAAAGATAATATAAAACTCTAAATTTTAAATGTATTTTAGAATTTTCACCATAAAAAAGATAATATGAAATGTATGTATTTTAGTTTCTTCTAATTTAGAATTGTAATTATTATAGCCAAAATTAAGAATTTTTTTAAATTTTTTTGTAATTTCGTTTTATCAATAAGTATAAAATAAATGAAAAAATTAAATAGCATATCCGAAAAGGATCCAAAAGTACTATGTGTATAAATTATTTCATAATTTTAACATAGTATTTGTAAAAGTTATAGCAAAAAATGAAAAAAGTTAAAACAATTCAATGGATATATACCCATGAATTTTTGAAAAAAAATTTGATTTTTTTTTAGTTTTTTAAACTAAATTTATTAATGCATTTTGATCCAAAAACCAAAAAAAAGGTCTGTTTCCCATTTTGAATAAAATTGAATGAGATATTAATTATTTATTGATTTTAAAATTATTCACAAATAGGTTTTATTTGTTTTACGGTTAAAATTAATATTAAAAATTTTAAAAAAATTACCACCCTTAAATTTGTAGTAAAAAACTCTATAATTGTGATTTTTTTCAAAATTTTATTCAAAAAATTGTAGAATTCCAAATTTTTTTTTTGTAATTTAATATAAGTTTAAAAGAAATTGAATAACTTTAAAAATATTAAAGATATTAAAATGTGATTTATACCATTCGATAGGTAATATAATTAATGTATTTTAATGCAGAAAAACTAAAATAATCGATTAAACAATTACTTTACTAGGAGTGTTTGGAAAGTTGGGTGGGATTACCCCCTCATTTTTTTTTTGCTCGTTCACCTTACTTTCCCTTTGACGGGTCCGGGAAAGTAAAATAGAGAAACATAGGAAAATGGGAAATAATTGGAAAAACAATAAAAAATAATGGAAAAAAATAAAGAAACATATATGAAAGAATAGTATATTCTTCAACAAGCATAGAATAATAGCCATAATTCTATGCGAGTTGAAGACTATACTTTCTTCAGGACTATACAAAAAATTACATACCTAAAATCATAGTTTTTATCACAAATCTTTAATCGACACTTAAAATATTAAACTTTGACGTTTGTGCATTTGACATTTCAAATAAAATGGATGTTGATAAGATGCGATTGGTTGGTTATTTTCAAAGCAATGTGATTTGAGTTGATATTAATGTAAATTATAGAAATCAAAGGATCTGATTGGCTAATTACCGTGGATTCTTAAATTTATTCTTCAACTAGTGGAAGTATATACAATCATTCTTCCACGAAAAATGTAGTCAGAATTAGCTTATTATTAAATAGTCGTGGAGAAAAGGTATAGACATAAACTTTAAATTTTAACGAATTACGGTCGAATTTCGACCACTGGGCAAACCACTAGTGCGAATAAATGGGAAAAGGTCAGATCAATTGGAAATGATTGTCTAGCTAGTCACTGTTCAGTAAATAATGGTTAATCATTAAAATTAATTGTATTTGTCTTTATTAGGTCCCTAACGGAATTCCTTTAATAGAATCATCTTCTTCACTAAACACTGTATATACTATACGAACCAAGTTGATAATTATAATTAAGTACTTATACACACACACCCATCTTGACCCATAACTGCACATACAGGACTCCCATTGAGAATGCAATGTAATGCATCACATGTTACCCATAAATTATTGGTCAATAAAAAGAAAAAACCACGATTTACTTGATTTTATTTATATGGGCTTGTCTTCGAATGCTTGTGTAATATTTTATACTGTATTACGACGAACAGATAGTCCGCTTAAGGCATGTGCAACATGTTACATATTTTTTACACTTAATTTAACAGCAACGACTAATTTGCAGCGCATGATGTAGAGATAAGATGCCTCAGCTAAAACATTAATGAATGGATTTTTTTTCTAATTCATCCATCATAAAAATTTTTAACTAAATATTACTATATAAAAAATGTTGACATGAGTCTTCTTTCATCTAGTCAAATCAAAATGATTATTTTAATCTGCAACATTAATTATTCACTTTTTATATTACAAAGTCGGTTAAAAGTTTGCACGATTAGAAAAGCAATTTAATAATATAAAGAAGTTGTCAATATCAGGGATTCTTTTCAAGATATTTAATTAAAACCAAAAGGGGCCCAAATTATTTTATTGTAGGTATAAAAAATGTATTTGGATTTTTTAATGGAAAAAAGATTAATTAGAAAATAAAATCACTTAAAAATTTAAATTGGATTTGTATTAAAATAGTGGCTACCTTTTTCATTTTATTAATGCTACAACAATTTTTTTTCTAAAATTTTAAAAAATAAAATTTGTAGTATTTTAAAAAAGTCAAAAAATTCAAAACAACGTCAGAAATTTCAGAAAACGTTACAAATTTCAAAAAAAAATTAGAAAAAAATAGGAAAAATAGAGAAAAATAGTAAATAATATACAAAAATAAAAAAAAAACGGGGAAAAAGAGAAAAAAACATGAAAAATTATAAAAACAGGTTAAAAATTGAAAAATAGGAAAAAAAATTAAAAAAAAAATGAAGAAAATAGGAAAAAATAAGAAAAACTGAAAAAATAGGGGAAAATTGGTAACTATAGACAAAAATAGAAAAAATGTTGAAAAACAAAAAAACTTGAAAAATGGTAAAAAACAGGTTAAAATAGGGAAAAATAGAAAAAATAGACAAAAATAGGAAAAATGGCAAAAAAAGAAAGAGACAGAAAAAATAGCAAAAACCATATAGTCAAAAATAGAAAAAATGGGGAAAAATAGAAAGAACGGGGAAAATAGAGATAAGTAGTAAATAATAGAGAAAATTAAGAAAATATAGACAAAAATAGAAAAAATGGGTAAAATTTGAAAAAAATACATGAAAAATCATAAAAACAGGTTAAAAAGGGAAAGATGGAAAAAAGGGAAAGATGGAAAAAATAGAAAAAAATTAAGAAAAAATTGAAAAAATGGGGGAAAATTTCAAAAAAATTTACAAAAATTCGTGATTTTAAAAATTTCTAAAATCCTAAAAATTTTAAAGAATATCAAAAATTCCGAAAATTCCAAAAACTGCAAAAATCCCAATTTATAAAATTCCAAAATTAAAAAAAACATTTCTAATGCCCGAAGTCGAGATAAAAAAAACCGTCAAAAATGTCAAAAACTTCAGAAAAATGTCAAAAATTTCATAAAAACGTAACAAGAAAACATTTCTAGAATAACAAAATCAAAAAATGAATAAAATAAAGAATTTTAAATGATAAAAATTTCGAAAAATTCTAGCTTTAAGAAGTTTTAATATTTCTAAAATCCCAAAAAATTGAAAAATGAATAAAATAAAGAATTTTAAATGATAGAAATTTCAAAAATTTCGAAAAAATCTAACTTTAAGAAGTTTGAATATTTCTAAAATCCTAAAAAATTAAAAAATTAAAAAATTTTGAAAATTTCGATAATTTCTAAAAATTTAAATAAAATTTTTTTCTAATATATTGGTCAAGAATTTCAATAATATCAAAAAAACGTCAAAATTTTCAAACAAATGTTACTACTTTCAAAAAAACGTTTAAAAGTTTATAATTTCAAAAAATTCTAGAATTTTAGAAAATTAATTTTTTTTCAAATTTTGTAATTTTAAGACAAAAATTCAAAAAATTCGAAAATATCTGAAATTTTAAAAAATCAAAATTTAAATGAAAAATTAAGAATTTAAAATGTTTAAACAACTTTCAAAACAACGTCAGAAAACGTTGCAAATTTCAAAAAATTTAGAAATATTCGTAATTTTAAAAATTTCTAAAATCCTAAAAAAATTTAAAAAATTTCTAAAATTCCGAAAATTTCTAATATAAAAAAAAACATTTCAAATGCCAGAAGTCAAAAGATCAAACCCGTCAAAAATGTCAAAACTTCAGAAAAATGTCATAAAAACGCAACAAGAAAATATTTCTAGAATAAAAAAAATCAAAAAATGAATAAAATAGAATTTTAAATGATAAAAATTTCAAAAATTTCGAAAAATTCCAACTTCAAGAAGTTTTAATATTTCTAAAATCCCAAAAAATTGAAAAATGAATAAAATAAAGAATTTTAAATGATAGAAATTTCAAAAATTTCGAAAAAATCTAACTTTAAGAAGTTTGAATATTTCTAAAATCCTAAAAAATTAAAAAATTAAAAAATTTTGAAAATTTCGATAATTTCTAAAAATTTAAATAAAATTTTTTTCTAATATATTGGTCAAGAATTTCAATAATATCAAAAAAACGTCAAAATTTTCAAACAAATGTTACTACTTTCAAAAAAACGTTTAAAAGTTTATAATTTCAAAAAATTCTAGAATTTTAGAAAATTAATTTTTTTTCAAATTTTGTAATTTTAAGACAAAAATTCAAAAAATTCGAAAATATCTGAAATTTTAAAAAATCAAAATTTAAATGAAAAATTAAGAATTTAAAATGTTTAAACAACTTTCAAAACAACGTCAGAAAACGTTGCAAATTTCAAAAAATTTAGAAATATTCGTAATTTTAAAAATTTCTAAAATCCTAAAAAAATTTAAAAAATTTCTAAAATTCCGAAAATTTCTAATATAAAAAAAAACATTTCAAATGCCAGAAGTCAAAAGATCAAACCCGTCAAAAATGTCAAAACTTCAGAAAAATGTCATAAAAACGCAACAAGAAAATATTTCTAGAATAAAAAAAATCAAAAAATGAATAAAATAGAATTTTAAATGATAAAAATTTCAAAAATTTCGAAAAATTCCAACTTCAAGAAGTTTTAATATTTCTAAAATCCTAAAAAATTTCGAAAATTTCGATTATTTCCAAAAATTTGAATAAAAAATTTCTAATATATAGTCAAGAATTTCAAAAATATCAAAAAAAGTCAAAATTTTCAAAAAAATGTTTCTACTTTCAAATAAACGTTAAAAAGCTTAAAATTCCAAAAAATCTAGAATTTTAGAAAATTAATTTTTTTTTTAATTTAGTAATTTTAAGACAAAAATTTCAATAATTCGAAAATATCTGAGATTTTAAAAAATCAAAATTTAAATGAAAAATTAAGAATTTAAAATGTTAAAACAACTCTCGAAACATTCTAGAATTCTAAAAAATTTCGACAATTTGAAGTTTCAAAATTTCTAAAATTTTTGAAAAACAAATTTCTAGTATTTTAAAAAAGTTAAAAAATTCAAACCGTCAAAAAACGTTTCAAATTTCAAAAAATTTAGAAAAATTTGTATTTTTAAAATTTTCTTAAATCCCAAAATATTCCAAAAATTCCGAATATTTTAAAAATTTCAGAAATTCCAAAATTTTCAAAATTTCTCAACTTTTAAAAAAGTTAAAAATTACAGAAAATAAAGAAAAATTCATGAATTTCGAAAAATTCGTACAAAATTTCCAAAATGTCTAATTCTAGGCCAAAATTTCTATAATCCTAGGAAATTCAAAAAGTTTCAAAACAAAAAAATTCTAATATTTTAAATGGTTGAAGAAGAAAATATGCGCAGCAGCAATGACAAAAGGCATTCAAATTTTGCTTCGGTATTACTGGACCTATTTTGACGGGTCATTTGATTTGAAAAATGACGTAAAATACGCAAAGAAAAATTTGAATAGTGACGTAGAATAAAAAAGTAAAGGAATTTTTCTCTTAAATATGTATTATACAAAATTGTATAAATGTATTTTGTTAGTTCTACTTAAAGTCATCATCAGAAAAATATTTTGTTACGGCCCTGTAATTCGAAATAAAATTATGTTATGGTATGATGTTTCGCGGGAAACTTTTGATCCCATATGTTCTCCCACACTACTTGAAGTTGTTAACTATTAATTTTTTATGCACCACTCGTTAATTTTGTTACCCATTCCAATTTTTTTTTATTGGGACAAAAGTGAAAATTAAAATTGTAAAATACGGAAAAAGTGAAGAAATCAAAAACGAAAAAAAGGCCTAAAAAACGCAAGAAATCGAAAAATATCACAAAAAATCGCAAAACAATCGCAAAAAAACGCAACAAAAGCACACAAAAATCGCAAATTATCACTTGAAATCAATGAAATAAAAAAAATGAGAAAAATTTAGAAAACAAAAAAAAAATTGAAAACAGAATGATGAGAAAAAACGAGGAAAGATTAGAAAGAATTGAAAAAAAATAAAAAAAACACAGAAAAGGAAACAAAAAGTCATAAAAATTAAAAAAACGAGAAAAAATTAAAAGAATTGAAAAAATTGAAAAAAAGAAAAATTAAATTGTAAAACGAAAAAAATGCAAGAAATCCGAAAAATATCACAAAATAAAAAAAAACTAGAAACAAAAAAAAAATAGAAAAACAGAACAATAAGAAAAAAAAATATTAAAAGAATTGAAAAAATCGGAAAAAATCGGAAAAAATCGGAAAAAATAGGAAAAAATCAGAAAAAATAAGAAAAATGGGAAAAAAATAATAAAAACGACTTAAAAAAAAGAAAAAAATTGAAGGGGAAATTGGAAAATATTGGGAGAAAATGAAAAATTAAATTGTAAAATACGGAAAAAACGAAAGAAATCGAAAAATATCACAAAAAATCGCAAAAAAACCGCAACAAAAGCACAAAAAATTGCAAATTATCACAAAATAATAATGAAATAAAAAAAATGAGAGAAAATTAGAAATCAGAAAAAATAGAAAACCAGAACAATGAGAAAAGATTCGGAAAAATTTAAAAAATAAAAGTAACCACCCCAGAAAAAGAAACAAAAGTCATAAAAATGAAAAAATAAACGAGAAAAAATTAAAAGAATTAAAAAAAATTGGAAAAAATCAGAAAAAATAAGAAAAACAAACAAAAAAAAAAGAAATTAGAAAATATTGGGAAAAAAGGAAAAATTAAATTGTAAAATACCGAAAAAACGCAAGAAATCGAAAAATATCACAAAAAATCGCAAAACAATCTCAACAAAAGCATAAAAAATCGCAAATTATCACAAAAAATCAGTGAAATAAAAAAAGAGAAACAATTAGAAAACAAAAAAAAATAGAAAAACAGAACAGCGGGAAAAATGAGGAAAGATTAGAAAAAATTGAAAAAAAGTAATGAAAATGAAAAAGAAAACGAAAAAAAAATGAAAAGAACCGAAAAAATACGAAAAAAATAAGAAAAGTCGGAAAAAAATAAAAAAATAAAACAAAAGCGAAAAGCAAAAAACTTTGATAAAAAGAAAAAACTAAAGAGAGAAATTGGAAAATATTGGGAAAAAATTAAAAATTTAATAAATCGAAAAATATCACAAAAAATCCTAAAACAACCGCAACAAAATCAAAAAAAAAAATGACAAAAAAATTGCAAATGATCAGAAAAAATCAAAGTAATGAGAAAAAATTAAAAAACGAAAAAAGTAGAAAAAAAACAGAACAATGAGGAAAAATTACAGGAAATCAAAAAAACAGAAAAAAGCGAGAAAAATCGAAAAAACCAAAGAAAAACCAAAAAATCTGAAACAACTGTAACCATAAAAAATGAAAAATTCGAAAAAATTGAAATAAATTGCAAGAAATCGTAAAGAAATCACAAAAAAGTCGCAATTAATTTAAAAAAACAAAAAAGTAGAAATAGTCGAAAAAAAATTAAAAAAAAAACAAAAAAAAAACAAAAAGTCAGAAAAGTTGGAAAAAACTACAAAAAATACCTCTGTATAAAATAATAACAAATAATAGATAAAAAAAATTCTTGTGCTGAAAAAAATCATAATATAAATCAAACCGAGTTTATTATTTGAAGAAATAAATTAAAAAAAAATTGTTTACTATATATACAAATCAGTTATAGATTTAGATGAAAATAATTTAAAAAAATATTAAAAGATACCTTACCCATTCACAGGCGACTTTATTTTAGATATCTGATTATAGGTCAGCAGTTTTTGGCCGGACGAGTTTAATGCTGTCATAAAAATCTTCTATTTAGGTATTTTATGTCACTAAAATCCCAAAATCATTCAAAATCCGGCGGTCGTAAAGTCTGGCAACTAAGCGAGTATTATTGGAGAATAATAAACATTTAAATTTTTACTCAGAAAGTGCATCTAATCGCCATCTATCGAATAATAATGGAATTTTCGCAAATTGTATATATTTTAGCGTTGTAATGTTTATTTGTACAGTTCCAATAAGTTTTACCAAAGTTTTTTTAAAACATTTTTTTTTTGAAAAAGTATATGCACTATAAAGTATAAAATATTTCCACGTTCACTTGTAATAAATTCGAAATTTTCCATATTTTATGTTCGACGTATTAATATAAAAATCGGCTGTGTCACCCCAGAACTTTCCCGGCTCGACCGTAGAGAATAGGTTTTTTATTATTATTATTTTTATTAAAATTTGCACTGAAATACATTGTTTATGCTCAAAATCAAGAAACACTAGAGAAAACCTACATACACATTTTTTACGCGCCCTCTAGTGGCGCAACTGTTGGAAATTCTAGAAAAAGTTTGAGACAAGAGTTGTAGGGAATTTTATGCTCTAAAACACATAGACACAAGACACACAGACACAAGACACACAAACACAAGACACACAGATACAAGACACACAGACACACAGATACAAGACACACAGACACACAGATACAAGACACACAGACACACAGACACAAGACACACAGACACAAGACACACAGACACAAGACACACAGACACAAGACACACAGACACAAGACACACAGACACAAGACACACAGACACAAGACACACAGATACAAGACACACAGACACACAGATACAAGACACACAGACACAAGACACACAGACACAAGACACACAGACACAAGACACACAGACACAAGACACACAGACACAAGACACACAGACACAAGACACAAGACACACAGACACACAGACACAAGACACACAGACACAAGACACACAGACACAAGACACACAGACACAAGACACACAGACACAAGACACACAGACACAAGACACACAGACACAAGACACACAGACACAAGACACACAGACACAAGACACACAGACACAAGACACAAGACACACAGACACACAGACACAAGACACACAGACACAAGACACACAGACACAAGACACACAGACACAAGACACACAGACACAAGACACACAGACACAAGACACACAGACACAAGACACACAGACACAAGACACACAGACAGACCATGCGCTGGAAATGGTTTCAATCTTCTTGGGGACCTCATAATGGATATTTCCATCGATATCTCGATTTTTTTCACCTTAAATTCCATTTGATGGGTCCGGGAAAATAAAAATAAAAAATATTAACTACCCTGTAATTTAATCGGCATAAAGAAACCTTCTATGTCTTTGTCTTCCAAAAATTATTATTATTAAATGCGCAGTTTCCCTTTACCGCTTCTCATGGTCCAATTTCCACGATAAACTAATTAACATGCAATCAATTTTTGTACAAAATTTTGTAAAAAACTGTTTTGTAAATTTTCAGAATTGTGTTTTAGAATTTCATTTTATCAAATCTAAGAAATCACGAAACTTTGGCAAACTTTATGATTTGGCGACATACGAGTTGCATCCCAAAAATTTTAATTTTTACCTGACCAAGAAAAGGTACCATCCGAATTGCATCCCCCCTCAAAATAAAGGTATTTATTGATTATTAAAACTATTGTTGGTAAACTCTGTAGCAAGGTTGCCACCTTGTGCTAAAATTCTAGACTGTTTAAGAAATTTACCCTAGCACAATGAATTATAAAAACATTTTAAATCAGTTTACATGATTTTTTGAATTAATCACATCACTAATACAAGTTTTTAAAAAAGCTTTACAATCTTGTTTTGTACATTGCCATCTCTTCGCTGTATTTTTTGAAAACAGGATGTTTAACCCTGGATAACAAATAAACGTTTACCGTTTTCCCTTATAACCGTTTGTGATTTCATTATTTTCAAGAGAAAAATACACTTTGTATCTGCATAAAATGTTACTATGAACACTCTGAAACGAATGAGAATGTTGAACTCGTTCTAAATGCACTCTCAAAATTTTTAAAAGAAACAAATAAATAATATACCCCAATAGCATAATTTGTAACTCACTTAAAACGTCATTTAACATTTCCTATTCCCACATAGTACGTCATCAATACTATGGTATTGTACTTTATAAATTCTTAACATATTTTTTACTATTTTAGTGTACCTACACAGGAATTTTATACTTCCAAGAATTACTATTTTATATTTGAGTCCAGTTTACAGTAATGAATATTTATTTATATATTCCAATTTAGTATTAAGTAAACGTGACAACAATATCCGTTATTATCACAAAGTATATTAATTTTGCTGCTAAAATTAAATTGGTCAATGGGATGTAATTCGGATGGTCGTGGGATGCAACTCAGATGGTAAAAAATCTACCTGCTTCACCCGGATGCAACTCGGACGCTCCTATGATTTTACCCCCATCTATTTGAGAACAGATGGCGTAGGATTTTTGTGACATACAAAATTATTTTATTTTAATTGAGAAAAATTGTTTATTTCAGTAAAATTTTACAATTAATTAAATCTGTGTACTAGGTTAGGGTTTATGTGTTTTTGTCCATCAAACGAGACTTTTTTCAGTTTCTATATTAACTTCTAATTACTATTTACCATTCATTGATACTTAGTTAATCTAATCTTTTAACGACATCCCATCATAAAATTGTTTATGTTGAAACATCTGGCAAAAAAGCAAGTAGTTCGCTGTAGCTACTTGAAGAACAAAAAAAAACAGACTTGATAGTATTCCTTATGATGTTGCCAGATGTTTCAATATAACATATAAATTGAAGAAAAGTTGTTTTTACTATAATCCAAATACAACCACTTTAGATTTTTTTTTCTCCCACAAGTAAATTTTGAAACAATTAATTGGCTATTTTTTTAATTGATTATTTCCACTAAAATTCCGTTTTATGACTACTTAGAAAAATTTTGAAGCATTAAAAATATTACACGAGGTAAAAACATATAATGTTTTTAGTACTTCGGCCCGAAAAATTCATTTGTAACAATAAAGACAAAAACTGTACGCAACACAAAATTTATGGACGCTATGAAGACATTTTAGTCTTTTCAACAGACGTAATCAGAATAACATTTTTCATCATTTACTCAAGAAGTATTGTGAAGTATAACAAAAGTGACCTGTGAAAAAATAAAAAAAGAAATATAACATATCTAAATTAATTGTGGCGCATGAATTCTTCAAGTAACGTAAGTAACCGTATAATGATTTAAACAGTCTTATGGCTGCGAGGACCTGTTTATGACAAAAAATTTTAAGACAAAATTGATTTTATTATACATTTTTATTGAAATTAAATTTTTTAAGGTTTTTCTTCCTATTTTTTTAAAAAATTTTGCCATGTTTCCTCATTTTTTCTGTCTTTTTTTTTGTTTTTTCCAATTTCTTCTGATTTTTTATGATATTTTTTTCGATTCATTCTAATTTAATCGCTTTTTTGATCTTTCCCTATATTATCCTTATTATCCCGTTTTTTCATTTGTTCCAGATTTTTCCAGTTTCTGTTCGGTTTTATACGGTTTATTATGTTTTTTACGGTTTTCATGATTTTTTATGATGTTTTACGATTATTTACCATAATTTTTTACGGTTTTTTACATGTTTTTACAATTTTTTTCGGTTTTTTTTACAATTTTATACGTTTTTTTCATTTTTTTATCATTCTTAATTTTTTTAATAATTTACGAAATGTCATTGTTTTTTGCCTGTTTTTTACAATTTTTTACGAATTTTTACGATTTTTCAAGATTGTTTACGATTTTTTCCATTTTTTCTCCTTCTCAATTTTTTAAATTATTTTCTAAATTTGACGACTTTTTGCCTGTTTTTTACAGTTTTTTACGTTTTTTTACAATTTTTTCTGAATTTTTACGATTTTTTACATTTTTTTTCTCTTTCTTAATTTTTTAAATTATTTACGAAATGTCAACTTTTTGCCTGTTTTTTACAATTTTTTACGATTTTATTTTATTTCTTTTTAATTTTTTTCCATTTTTATAAGTTATTCGCATTTTTGGATCTTTCCCGATAGTATCCGTTTTTTTTTCATTTTAAGAAAAAATTGATTTTACAATACATTTTTATTGATATTAAATTTTTTAGAGTTTTTCTATTGAAATAAAAATTTTTATGGTTTTTCTTCCAATTTTTTCCCATCTTTCCCCATTTTTTCCGACTTCTTTTTATTTTTTCCAATTTTTTATGATTTTTTTGTTTTTTTTTTCGATTTTTTTCTCATTTACTCGCGTTTTCGATCGTTCCCGATATTATCCCTTTTTTCAATTTGTTCCAAATTTTTCGGTTTTTTACGGTTTTTTATGATTTTTTACCATTTTTTATGATATTTTACGATTATTAACTAAATTTTACGATTTTTTATCCGTTTTTTATGATTCTTTCCGTTTTTTCCTATTTTTCTCAATTTTTTAAATTATTGACGAAATTTTACGCCTTTTTACCAGTTTTTTACGATTTTTTCCATTTTTCTCCTAATTTTCACAATTTGTTAAATTGTTTACTAAATTTTACGACTTTTTACCAGTTTTTTCCTATTTTTCGTAATTTTTTAATTAATTTACGAAATTTTACGACTTTTTTCGATTTTTTTTTACGATTTTTTACAATTTTCTATGATTTACGATTATTTAGCATTGTTTACTAAATTTTACGGGTTTTCTTACCAGTTTTTTTACTATTTTTCACGCTTATTTACGAAATTTTACGTCTTTTTACCAGTTTTTTACGATTTTTCACAATTTTTTCCTTCCTTTCTGATTTTTTTAAATTATTTTCTAAATTTTATGACTGTTTATTAGTTTTTTACGATTTTTTTACAATTTATTACCATTTTTATGATGTTTTACGATTATTTAGCATTATTTACGAAATTTTACGGCCTTTTACCAGTTTTTTTACGGTTTTTTACGTTTTTTACGATTTTTTCCAGTTTTTCTATATTTTTCGTAATTTTTTAATTTACAAAATTTTATGGCTTTGTACCAGTTTTTTTACGGTTTTTTACGATTTTTCCTAGTTTTTTCCATTTTTTTTATTGTTCTAAATTTATTAATTTATTTACGAAATTTTACGATTTTTTTCCATTTTTTTACGTTTTTTTAAAGTTTTTACAGTTTTTTACGTTTTTTTACAATTTTTCATGGTTTTTTACATTTTTTTCTTATCTTTCTCAATTTTTTAAATTAGTTAAGAAATTTTACGACTTTCTACCAGTTTTTTACGATTTTTTTTCCAAGTTTTTTACGATTTTTTTACCAGTTTTTTACGATTTTTTCCATTTTTTACCTATTTTTCTCATTTTTTTTTAAAATTATTTACTAAATTTTAAGACTTTTACCAGTTTTTACGATGTTTTATGATTATTTAGCATTATTTACGAAATTTTACGGCTTTTTACCAGTTTTTTTACGGTTTTTTACGATTTTTTCCATTTTTTTTTCCAATTTTTTAAATGTATTTACGAAATTTTACGACTTTTTTTCCAATCTTTCTCAATTCGTTAAAAATCCGTAAAAAATCGTAATAAATCGTAAAAAATCGCAAAAAACCGTGAAAATTAGCGAATTAATTTTATAAAAATTAGAACATGGAAAATATTTTTAAAAATTGCGGATATGAATTTTTTGAAATTTCAACTCCCTCCAGTTCCGCCTATGAAGGTTAAATCGAAAAAAGTTTTAAGCAAATTAATTTTATAATAATTAGGACATGAAAAATAATTAGGACATGAAAAAAGTCTTATGACCTGTTTCGATATTTTTAAAAATGGCGGAGATATGAATTTTTTGAAATTTTTGAAATTTCAACACCCTCTAGTTTCCATCCCCATGCCCAAAAGCAATATGGATCCTCTCGTAGATACGAGAAAAACGATTGGCAAAAGAATTTTTAAAATCGGGCGGAAAAGTTATTTTAGCAAAAAAAAATTCAAGTTGTTTTAATTTTAATACTTCCGGTTCAGACTGAAGTAATTAATAAAAAGTAAAATTGCAAATGTTTACTAAAGAAGGAATGATTTTTATTTAAAATATTAATTGTTGGAAGTAAGTTAAAAAAAATCTGTTTAACAGTAACATTTTTTTTCGAATTAACACAGGTGTGCTACTCAATCGCTAAACGTGTTAAATACGTAAAATCAAACAACAAATAATCAAATTCAAATATACGTACTTATATTTAGCCACTATAAAATTAATTTAAGACAACGTGATGTAACTTAGGTAACCAAGTTAAAAGTATGATAAAAACTGATTAGATAATAAGCGTAGGAAAATAAACTTATAAATCAAGATTGTGAAAATAAATTTTATTGTGGGCATAAATTTATGCTAGAGATATCTGAAATAAACTTGAACTAGAAAGCCCCGGTGGGTAGAAATAGAAAAAAAATCTAGGTTAGGAATAATTATGTAGTACGGGGAAAATTTTTCTTTACGAATATATTTAAAAATACACATATTTAAGCCTAATATTTTAATGAAGAATGAATGCCAGAGCTAATAAGGAATGAAACATTTTGCCATTTATAGTAAAACCGTCAGAAAAAAAAATCCTTCAAGTTTGTAATTTCACTGAACTAGAAACCCTAAAGAATCCGTCGAATCGAACATGGATTAATTTACGTTTATTCGAGTCAGCATCGAGAAAACATGTCAAGCAATACGTTTGCAATTTAATCTTTAATTTTATCTTGCGAACTTTCTGTGTCAGTTATTGAGATCTACCGATCCGGCTTTCCTTGAAACGAAATGTTCCATAATAAATGTGCATCCGATCCGTTTCTACTTCTAATCTGATTCAATTTTTTAGTTACTGGATTTGAAGTTTATAATAATCGATATTTTTCATTTTTACCAAACATTCTAATAATCAAAAGATATACAGGGTGTTTCATTGGGAAAGTGACATGAATTAACTGCAGATCTCAAAAACCTCATACTTATATGGTCTTACTGCTTTAATAACCAATGCAGGGTGTTTTATCTATTTTGCCAATTTCTTGCATGTTTCATAACTTTTTAACCACCCTGTATATTTTCATGATATTTTCGGGCATATTTTATTTAAAGTGTCCAATCAATCAATAAATTTACAATAAAATAAATCCAGATCCGGATTAAAAAATATATAAAATATTCCTACACAAAAACAACACCCTGTATAGAAGATTTTTCTAAAATAGGTTCTGTATTTTGCAAATAGCCCGAAAAAATTAATTTAGTGATATAATTTGCATTTTCGGCAAAATGTTTTTTCTTGTTAAATTTTGAGTTTGAATTCTGATGTAAATTGTGAGAGCCCAAAATTGAAACTAATTTTTTTTTATGTGATTTAATTTTAATGAAGACTAGTAAACCTAAATTGTTAAAATTTTAATATTTTAAGTATTTTTTCATTATTTGCGATAAATAATCCACAAAAAACATTCATCTTTAATTAACGAATAGATAGTAATGAATCCACAAAAAATAAATAACTTTAATTAATGAAGAATTACAAACATCTTAAAAGACGCATAAAAAATATTACACGGGGTACTTAAAACATATGATGTTTTTAGTACTTCGGCCCGAAAAGTTCACTTTAACAAGCAACTAACCACAAGGGGGGATAACATGCGACGACTACGAACCCCACCCCTTCCGCTCCGTTTTTCTTTCGCATAGACTTATTCTGCACACATGTTGAAACGTCGTCGAGTAGGAAAAGTACTATGCTTATATTTTTGATATTTTTTACCCTTACCTATACTCCTCTACATAAGACTCCCAAAAAAAAATTTGTGTGGTCGGGAGAACTAAATTCCTTATGTGATTTAATATCTCTTTCCCTCTTTATCTCTCTCTCCCTTTCCCTATTTTTCATTATTTTTTCCCTATTTTCATTATTTTTTTTCATATGTTTCATTATTTATTTCCATAATGCTACTGAAAATAACAGAGTGTTTATAGCTCAAAAAAAATAATCCGATCCATATTTGATTTACATTACAGAGATTCTTGCAGGCCTATTTTTATTGACAAAAAAATTATGCCTTTTCCCTGCATCTACATATATAGAAGCCTACTGTATATAAAGGAAAATCTTTCAAAATTCCTCAGTAATTCTAGCATACATCAATACCAAACTAGATACAGCAATTTATTGGTACTACCCAAGCATAAAACTACAAAATTCGAAAATGGCATTCCATATGCAGGATTAAAACTTTATAATCATCTTCCTGATAATATTAAAAAATTAAATACTGTTATGTTTAAAAATAAAACAAAAAACCTTTTATTGAACAAATGTTACTACACTGTCTACGAATATTTTTTAGATAAACATGTTCACTTATAATTTTTTTGAAATGTTCCATTTATACATGTTTTTAACAATTTTAATATTTATATTTTATTTATTTATTTATTTTATTTTATTTATTTATACTCTTATGTGACTTGTCCTATACATTTGTAAATGTCTGAAAGGATCAATAAATATTATTATTATTATTTTTTAGTATTTTTTTTCATATGTTTCATTATTTTTTTCCACATTTTTTAGTATTTTTTTTCATATGTTTCATTATTTTTTTCCATATTTTTTAGTATTTTTCTTTTCATATTTTTCAGTATTTTTTTCCGTATTTTTCATTATTTTTTCCATATTTTTCATTATTTGTTTTCCATATTTTTTTCATTTATTTCCCTATTTTTTATAATTTTTTTTCCATATTTTTCATAATTTTTTTCTCCAAATTTCTTTATTTTTTTCATATTTTTCATTACTTTTTTCCATATTTTTAATTATTTTTTCCATATTTTTCATTATGTTTTTCCCCTATTTTCCATTATTTTTTTCCATATTTTTTTCATTTATTTCCCTATTTTTTATAATTTTTTTTCCATATTTTTCGTTATTATTATCAATATTTTTCATAATTTTTTTCCATATTTTTTATAATTTTTTTTTTCATCTTTTTCATTATTTTTCCATATTTTTAATTATTTTTTTCCATATTTTTCATTATTTTTATCCATATTTTTAAAGTTTTTTCCATATTTTTCATTATTTTTTCCATATTCTTGATTTTTTTTCTTCATATTTTCCATTATCTTTTTTCATTTTTTTTTTCATATTTTCGCATTTTTCTTTATTTTTTCCATGTTTTATTATTTTTTCCATATTTTTCAATTTTTTTTTTTCCAAATTTTCATTATTTTTTCTATTTTCTAATATTTTTTTCCCTTTCAATTTCTTTTCATTTCCTATGACCAGTTCAAGTATAGCAGAAAAGTACTCTTGACATTTTTCGATATTCCCCCTCGTTTCCGAAATTTTCGGAATTTACTTTCGAAAAAATTTCTTTTTTTTTTATTTTAATTTTTTCCCCCCAACTTTTTCAACAAATTTCGGAAAAATACTTCAAATAATATTTGTTGAGCTATTTAAGTCCATTTTCATATTTACCTTTTTTGAATATCTTTCACGGTTTCAGAGATATCGTTATTTTAAAATGATGACATTTTCGGAAAAACCATCCGGGAAAACCCAGAAGAAATTTTCCAATTATTCCGATTTTCAATAGGCTTCGTAACAGTACTTCAAGCTATCTTTTTCCCAAATTTAAAGCGATTTGCTCAAAAATTACAACCTGCAGCGTGTTTCCTGTAAAACTACAAAAAAGTGGAAAAAACCGGAAAACCCCGTTTATTCATTTTCCAATTTCACTCATTTTCTACTAAAATGTAGTACTTGTGGGTCTTAAAAAAATGGTGAAAATTTCAAGTCGATACATCAAAGCATTCAAAAGTTATGGCATTTGTAAGCTTTGAGGACGACAACTAGACATACAGACAGACAGACATACAGAGCACATAGAATTCGATGGGGATCATTTCCCCCAAGATACTATAACCCGTTTTCGCTTAGTTACGAATATGGCGTAGTAAGCAACTCCCTATAGGGTCGTCGCTAATTATAAACATAGGAACTAAATGCAATAACGGTTTTTTTTACGATTTTTTACGGTTTTTTACGACTTTATCGATTTTTTTACGATTTCAATTTTTTTTTCAATTTTTTACGATTTCTTATACAAGAACTATATGCAACACGAAATTTATTTTTATTAACGTTTTTCAGGATTTTTTACGATTTTTATACGATTTTATCGTTTTTTTCATGATTTTATCGATTTTTTTTTACGGTTTTTTACGATTTTTCACGTTTTTTATAATTTTTTTATGATTTTTTCGATTTTTTTTGCGATTTAGGCTGTTTAGATATTATTTCGCTTATTGTATTTTAATTTTAATGTCAAGTACAATGTTATTTATACATCATATTATATGTAGGAGCATACTGAATTATATGTTTATAATATTGAATATTGAATTAATAAATTTGGACAATTAAACTATTCTAAAAAATTAATATTCCTAAAACTTTTTTAATTTTTATTTAACAAAATCATATATACACTACTTTTTCAATGTCTTTCATATAGCTTAATTACTTTTTTCATATTTTTTATTAAAACATAATTAAAAGAAGTATATTTTTACTTTCCCGGACCCATCAAAGGGGTAAGGTGAACGAGCAAAAAAAAATCGAGATATCGATGGAAATATCCATTTTGAGGTCCCCCAAGATGATTGAAACCATTTTCAGCGCATGGTCGGTCTGTGTGTCTTTGTGTAATCTTCCACGATAACTGCCGAACCGTTTGACCAATCAAGCTGAAATTTGGTATGGATGGTCGGTATGTGCCTAGAATGCGACCATTAGATTTTGGTTTAAATTGGTACAGCTCAAGACCCACATTGATTAAATTCACATAACAATTTTTTTCTTTTTTTAAATTTTAAGGACAAACAATACACTTTAGTGCAAAATGTTTCAGTATAAAGTTTTATAGAATAAAATTCCCTACAACTTTTGTTTTAAACTTTTTCCAGTTGTAAAGCATCAAATTTTCTCTAACTTTAATATTTAACTTTTTATCAAATTCCTCTTAGTTTCGCCGCTAGATGGCGAGAAAAATACACTTTATAATTTTCCATTTTTTTAAAATTGGAGGTAAATTATGCTCTTTAGTGCAAAATGTTTCAGTGCAAAGTTGTAAAGCATAGAATTCCCTACAACTATTGTATGAAAATTTTTCCCGAATTCCCAATAGTTTTTACACATGATTCTAATCCTAATTGTAGCAGTGTGATATACAACGTGCGCATGCGCAGCTTATGTCATCAACATTGAAATATCAATTCGGTAGACGTATTCACCATCGGCTCGCTATTTTTGAAGTGTTCCATAAATTAATGTAATGCTAGTATTTTGTAATGAAAATAATAATAATAAATAACATATTCTCTACGGTCGAGCCGGGAAAGTTCTGGGGTGACGTGACAGAGCCGATTTTTTTTATTTGGGCTATAATTACAAGTCACGTGGTGTGCAGGTCTCTTAAGCGTATTAATTTATTCAGTTTAAAAATACGTAAAATTTGTAATTTATAATTTAAATGTATCCGAACAAGAAGCTAGTACTGATTTTATTAAAAATATGAATAAAAACAAATTATTTTGTTCCAAAGAAAAAGTTCGATTTTTCTGAATTTTTAATTTTGAGCAAACATAATTAATTTTTTTTTCGACATTTATTAAAATTTCAATTTTTAGCGGTTAAACTAACTCAAATTTTAAAATTTGGGCTTCGTCACAACTCGGTTTATGTGGTCAACTAACTGCAGAAAAATTTTCATTGTCATAGATTCACTCGAAGCAGTTTAATTTCGCGAACAAAGTTTTCAATCTGAGTCACGATAAAGAAAGCTCACCTACGGTTCGTTTTTATAAACTTTTTTATATATTTTTAACTAGTAATTTTGGGTCTATGACAAATCGCCGAATGGACAAAACGCCGAATGGACAAATCGCCGAAAGGCTGGTCAAAACGCCGAAATTAGTCTTTGGACAAATCGCCGAAAGTGGTCAAAATGCCGAAAATAAGTCTTTGGACAAATCGCCGAACGTGGACAAATTGCCGAATGGACAAATCGCCGAATGGACAAATCGCCGAATGGACAAATCGCCGAAAATAAGTCTTGTAGGAATACTTTTACTTGGTATTTTATGAAATGTAGATGACATAAATGAGCTATTTAAAGATTAAAGATATGCTTTAGAATCCAGTAACTGACAGTTAGTCGTTATGTCTATATATAGTATATTATATTAAAAATGTATGTGTCCACTTCAGTTTCTAATTATTGTGAGTTAAAGAGTTCGCTTTCTAAATTATTGTCTTGTATACAAAAATAAACCAAATCTGAAGTGTTGTACTCATTCTTGTTTCGACAAGGACACAAATAAATGTGTGTACAAGTGTATACATTTTTTAATGGATTGAATCCAACCGCTTTAGACACCATATTATCCTTTAGGACCATCGGCCTATAAAGGTGCAAAAAATTGTGCAGCTCAAGACCTTGATAGAAACGAAAAAATTATTTAAATTTTTCATTTTGCATCCTACAATATGCTTGTGTATTAATGGCTATCATTACATGATCGTTGCATATATAAAAATTGTAATCCACTATTTTATAAACAATATTTATCGTAGAAAAAATAGCATTTTCTACATAAAATATGTTTTTTTCGTTCGTAGAATAGCCCCACTCGCTTCACTCGCGGTCAAATTTTCACTGACAAAAAAACCACTATTTTCATGTCTTGTTGTAAAATATACTATTTTGGTCAAAAATTCATAGGGATTTTTCTGATTTTTTTTTAACTTTTTACATTACTGGCTATAACTTCTACAAATATTATTTTCAAATTATGAAATAATTCACACATTTAGTACTTTTTATTTTCTTTCAGGCACTTTATTTACTTTTTTTAGTTGTTTTATAATATTAAACTAAACATAATTACAAAACAATTAAAAAAAAGTTATTTTGGTTATAACAATTACAATTTTAAATTCGAAGAAACTAAAATACCTTCTAAATTTAAAGTTTTATACCTTTTGAGTGGTATAAATCCCATTTTTATATCTTCAAAATTTTTAAAAGGTATTCAATTTTTTTTAAATCTTAATAAAATTTCAAATTTCTTTGAAATATTTTTTTAAAAATTTCACTATTTTTGTAATAGAATTTTGAAAAAAGTCAGTTATTAATTATACAGTTTTTTATTAAAATTTAACGGTAATTCTTTTACATTTTTAATATTAAATTATAACTAAAAAAATTAATAAGATAAAAATTATTTCCAAATTAAAATAAATACTGGTGGCAAAACTATGAAGAATTAAAAATAAAGTAAATAAAAGAAAGAAAATTAAATAAATTTGTTCAAAAAATTTCTCTCAAGTTCTTGAGCTCCACAATTTTTTGCACCTTTATAGGCCGATAACTATAAATGGTAATAGCGGTTCGATTCAATCCATTAAAAAATGTACACACTTGTACACAAATTTAATTATATCATTGTCAAAATAAGAATGTGTTGAACCCCTTAGATTAGGTTTATTTTTTTATACAAGATAATTTAGAAAGCGACCTCTTTAACACACAATAATTAGTAACTGAAGTGGATAAATACATTTTTAATATAATATACTATATATAGACATAACGACTAACTGTCAGTTACTGGATTCTAAAGCATATCTTTAATCTTTAAATAGCTCATTTATGTCATCTACATTTCATAAAATACTAAGTAAAAGTATTCCTACAAAAGACTTATTTTCGGCTTTTGACCAGCCTTTCGGCGATTTGTCCATTCGACGATTTGTCCATTCGGCGATTTGTCCATTCGGCAATTTGTCCACATTCGGCGATTTGTCCAAATAATAGTTTCGGCGTTTTGATCAAGTTTAATATTTTGATCAGAGTATATTAATTAAAATTGTGACTTCGGCTTCGACGCCACAAACCCGATCTATGCAGCGTCGTTTTACAGGATTCGGCAATTTGTCCACGTTCGGCGATTTGTCCAAAGACTTATTTTCGGCATTTTGACCACTTTCGGCGATTTGTCCAAAGTCTACTTTCGGCGTTTTGACCAGCCTTTCGGCGATTTGTCCGGATCCCGTAGTTTTTTGTCCGTTTGATACCGGACTATAAGTCCTACTCAATTCCGAACCATTCCTAACATATGTTTCGTACCCGCTGCTACTGGCGCTGTCAAGTTTATTCACATTGTAGACGCGCACACATATCACACACGCCAGTCTAAAAATAATTGAGGAACCCTTCATCAAGGCCTTCTGAGGATGTATATTTATGTTTTGGAAATGTTTAGTTTTTAGAGCGAGATAGCGATAGGACTGAGGAAAAATTTATGTCAAACAAAACAGCCGTGACGCGTCATTCTGGAGATAAATGTAAATATTTATACAGGGGGTTGGCAAGTAAGTCTGGATAAACTAACGATAGGATAAAAATACAGGGTGATATAAACTTATACGAATAATTCATTAGTTTATTTAAATGATAAATATTTCATTAATAAAAACAAAATATTATCCATACTCAAATGTGGCATAATATTCAATAAAGAATAATTAAACTCCCACTCCCAAGTCATACCACACAAATTAAATTAAGTAACATACAGTCAAGGCCGCAACATGTTTTGGTCTAAAAGACTCATCAGGCATATCAACAAATATGAAAATGAAAATAAAATTTAATATTAATTACAAATTATGTTTGGATTCAAAAACAGAAAAGTAAATTAAATGGGGTATGAAAAACCTACATCGAAAATTAAATTCTAAAAAAACAACATTGACAATATAAAAAAATCGGCTGTGTCACCCCAGAACTTTCCCGGCTCGACCGTAGAGAATATGTTATGTATTATTATTATTTTAATTACAAAATACTAAGCATTACATTAATTTATGGAACACATTAAAAATAGCGAGCCGATACGTCTACCGAATTGATATTTCACTGTTAATAATGACATAATCTGCGCATGCGCACGTTGCAAATCACACTGCTACAATTAGGATCTCCTAAAATCATGTGTGAAAACTATTGGGAATTTGGGAAAATTTTTCATACAATAGTTGTAGGGAATTTTATGCTTTACAATTTTGCACTGAAAGATTTTGCACTAAAGAGCATAATTTACCTCCAATTTTAAAAAAATGGAAAATTCTAAATGTGTATTTTTCTTGCCATCTAGCGGCGAAACTTTGAGGAATTCGATAAAAGTTAAACCTAAAAGTTAAAGAAAATTTGATGCTTTACAACTTTGCATAAGAAAATTTTGCACTAAAATGCATTGTTTATCCTCAAAATCAAAAAAAAAACTAGAGAAAACATACATGCACATATTTACGCACCCTCTAGTGGCGCAACTATTGGAAATTCTGGAAAAAGCTGAAGACAAAAGTTGTAGGGAATTTTATGCTCCAAAACTTTGTACTACAACATTTTACACCAAAGTGAATTATTTGTCCTTAAAATCAAGAAAAACTAGAGAAAATCTACACGCACATTTTTTACGCGCCCTCTAGTGGCGCAACTATTGGAAATTCTGGAAAAAGTTTGAAACAAAAGTTATAGGGTTTTATGCTCTAAAACTTTGTACTACAATATTTTGCACTAAAGTGTATTGTTTGTCCTTAAAATTTAAAAAAAGTAAAAAATTGTTACATGTGTATTTAATCAATGTCGGTCTTGAGGACCTTCTACTGTACCAATTTAAACCAAAATCTAATGGTCGCATTCTAGGCATACACCGACCCTCCATACCAAATTTCAACTTGATTGGTCAAACGGTTCGGCAGTTATCGTGGAAAATTACACACAGACAGACCATGAGCTGGAAATGGTTTCAATCGTCTTGGGGGACTTCAAAATGGATAAATCCATCGATATCTCGATTTTTTTTTGCTCGTTCACCTTACTTTCCCTTTGATGGGTCCGGGAAAGTAAAAATTATTAAATAACTCACATGGAATTATTTAAAATTATTACGTTATTAACATCAAGGTGCATGATCAAAAATAAAAATTAAAAAGAAAAAATATTGTTTTGTTTTTTATTTTTAATCTCTGATTATGCAGTTCAATTTAAAAATAAAATTATATGTTATTCTTTCTGTCTCATACACGTCCATAATAATCTAGTCGACAGGTACTTTTTGGGTCAATCTTTTTTCTCCGCCTTCGAAAAATACAAACGAGTTGTCATTCGATTGCAAAAATTGCAAAAGTTTAAACAATTAACTAGAAAATAAAAATGAGGTTTAGTTTTTTGCAAATATCTCAAAAAGTATTTGACATTTTTCAAATTTGAAAAAAGATTCATGAAAAGGAGGAAATTTACCAAAAAAAAAACTATACCTCCAGGAACTGTAGCACCAACATTTATAATTTTCCCAGAGTGTTGAAAATAAGACCGACTCTGGCTTGCGTAAACGCTGCCCACTTTGGACCTTTAATGAATAAATATTATTTAAACTTATTAAATATGAAAATTAAGAATTGAAAAAATTCAGGCATCTACAGGATAGATTTATAAACAACTAATTATGCATTACAATTTGAATTTGCATTTTTTTTTCCAAAATTCTGATTTTTCTTTCAATTTATAATTTTCTTTTCCGGTTTTTTCGATTTTTTTCTCATTTTTCTGATTTTTTTTAATTGTCTCTAATTTTTTCTCGTTTTTTCCCATTTTTCTGATTTTTTTTTCCAATTTTCCTCATTGGTTTGTTTTTTCTATTTCCTTCTTTTGTTTTCTGATTTTTTCCTATTCTTCTGATTTTTTTTCTTCAATTTTTCGGTTTTTTTCTTTTTTGTCTTTTTTTTCATTTTTTTGTTATTTTTTGCTTTTTTTTCTTGTTTTTCCCCACTTTTTCGCGTTGTAACCCATTTTTCGAAATTTCCATATTTTTCCCATTCTCAATATTTTTTCTGTTTTTCATGGTTTTCTTATTTTTCCCATTTCTTTCTATTTTTTCCCATTTCCCCCCATTATTCACTATTTCTCTTGTTTTTTTCTTTTTTCCTATTTCTCCCTATTTTTCCTATTTTCTCAATGTTTCACTATTTTTTCCTTTCTTTTTCTCACTTTTATAATTTTTTTTCTTGTTTTTTGATATCATCTGCATTTTTCTTATTTTTAAATTTAAAAAGTGAAGATGAATAAGGTACACCTCCAGAAATGAGACAAACAGATGCTACAATACAGAATTTTTTACCCGAAAAATCACAAAACAAATATAAAGGTGTATATAAAAATTTTCAAGGTAAATTGTGAATAAAGTTCTTTCTCTGTACTTGCAGCTTAGTATTTAATGTTATAGTCGGTAGATAAAGTATAGTATTCAACTTGCGATAATGGTCATAACTCACTTGATGAATTACAGCACTCGCCTACGGCTCGTGCTGCAAACTTCATTTGCGTGAGTTATGACCTACATTACCGCTCGTTAAATAATATACTATTATTAACCGTTTTTTAATAAAAAAATATATTCTTAAAAATCACATCATTACAAACAACCATTTAAAATGCCTTTTCTTTAATATTTCTTAATTATAGCATTATAAAAATCACAAGTTAAAGAAGTAAAAATAAACATTTTTTATGATAATGTTGAGGTCATTAAGATGTGTTTAGATAGAATAACTCGAAAAATAAAAATCTGCTTTGCAATCACTCTGTAAAACAATCGTTTTTATTTCATTATTCTAATCTAAACCAACTGCTGAATCGACATTCCTAGTCACTGTTTTTTAATTAATCATTTCTGTGTTTTTGTTTTACGAACATGTATGGAACGAGCGTATTTAGCACCTGATGTGGAAATTTCAAAAAAAAAAATAAAACAATGACACGGTTGAATACGGGTGAAAGCGTAAAAAACCGTTTACCACATTTTAAGTATGTGTTAAACATACAAATCATTTTTCTTCGGTGTGAATAACGCAAACAATGGTTTAAACATTTGGAAACGTTCAAATTGAAAATGTAAAGCTAAAGATAGGGAAAGAGTGTCAGGTGTATTAAAAAGAGGGGAAATGTGTGAAAACGTTTGGCAATAATTATTAGGCAATATTTTTTAATGACCTTTTAAATGGTACGTTTATAAGAGACAATGTATAGTTTCTATTCTACAAAGTATTTTGACCTAAATTTATTATGTTTAATATAGAATACTGTTGATATAACTTCTAGATCCGAAAATATTTCGCAGATGGTGTGCTCAAAGAAAAATTCTCGTTCTGCGACATTGCCACGTTTAAATTTCATATGATTAAAAATTGTTTATGTCTGCATTACTGCCCAATAGTGTTGTTTTTGTTTGAGTATTTTTGATAAACTAATAATTATCTTCTTCTTTTTGTTACCTAACCTAACCTATGACAAGGAGAGGAAGGCGGCTCCAAAATGCATGAAATGATTTAGGCTCTTTACCCCTTTCAATAAAATATTTGGGCCCTTTACATTTTTAATCACATCCTAAGTTTTTATATTCATATATGAGCTGTATTTTGGAGTTCGTAAAAAATAAATAATTATAGTTCGTGAAAATAAAGTGTTAATTGGTATCGCCCAAAATGCGCCTAGAATTAAAAAAAAAATTAGCAAAAATATTTTTGTCATTAAACAAAAATGTTCTTAGTGCTTCTTAATAAATAAAACATTAGGCTGAAAGTAATCATAGTAACCAAGCAAGAATTAATTTTTAATCATTTTAGAATTTATAAAATCAGTGCGGAAAAGTACAACTTTCCGCACGCTTGTAGAAAAAAGTAATAACATCGAACCGACAACGTCGAACAGTCCATTGCCTAACCATAAGTGGTATCTGTGTTTACCTATCCGAAGTGTTTTAAAAAGTTCCTGTGTCTCAGCTAGAGGGCATTCTGCAGACAACTAAATCTAGCATAGAAATTTGAAATATTACTTACTGTTTTTCGGTTACTTTCGATTTGTCCGATTTTTTCCGATATTTTCAGGTGTATTTCAATTTTTACGGGTTTTTTACGATTTATTACGATTTGTACAATGTTTTCCGATTATTTTGTATTTTTCGGATTTTTTTTTTCGATTTGTTTCGTTTTTGTAGGATTTTTTCTGATTTTTCCGATTTTTATCCAATTTTTTTGGGTGGTCGGTTTTGTTCCGGTTTTTTTCCAATTTTTCCGATTTGTCCAATGTTTTCCATGTTTCTTCCATTTTTCCGACATATTACTCAAAAAAGTAATAAATATGGTTGGTAAAGTGACTAAGCGTACGCAATTTTTTCCGATTTTGTTCAATTTTTTCCGGTTTTGTTGCAATTTTTTCCGATTTTTGCCTTTTTCAGATTTTTTCGATTTATCAGATTTTTTGATTTTCTTCTGATTTCTTCGGATTCTTTTTAGGTAGATACAATTTTTCCGATTTTTTTTATTCCTGTTTTGTCTAATTTTATATACGGTTTGATTTATTCCTATTTTTTTAAATTGTATTTTGTTCGATTTTCCGAATTAATTTTTCCAATTTTTTTCATTATCCGATATTTTCTATTTTTTTAAAAATTTTTCTTTTAAGTTTTTCGAATATTATCCGGATATTTCCGTCCTTTCTATTGCTTTCCCCTTTTTTACGTAGTTTTTTTAAATTTTTTTCGATTTTTTATTAATCCGATTTTTTTTATTTTTCTGATTTTTAACGATGACTTTTAATTTATTCCGATATTTTGTTTTTTTTTTCGATTATTTTCTTCAATTTTTCCGATCTGTCTATTTTTACAATTTTATACTATTATTATAACTTTTTTATAATTTTTTCGATTCGATTTCTTTTTTATAATTTTTCCGGATAGTTGGGGTTTTGTCGGTTATTTCTGATTTATTTTTTCCAATGTATTTTGTTATAGTATCTTATTGTTTACGATTTTTTTAAATTATCAATTTTTCCAGACATTTGTATTTTTTAATTTTTTCTCCTTTTTTAGGAAATTTTTTACCCGAGTCGTATGTTTTGTTATTATAAATAAAATATTTTGAAATGATTTAAAAAATCTTTTATCTTTGGGACCAAAAACCGTAAATTCCAAAGTTTTAAAAAAAATTGTACTTATTTAGCTTAATACTATAAAAGTGGTTGTCTTGATTTTTTCGAAAATCAAATTGTCGACCTTGCTGAACATTTTGGAAAATACTAGTCTAGATATTCCATATATTCATTGTAATTTTTAAATTTGTATTTAATTTTTCCGGAGGTCAACTTAAATCATAAAATATGCAGATTCTCATAGTGCATATGGATAAAAAAATCACGTGTAATTCCGGCGATTTTTTCAAACGAATCTTTTCATCGAAATGAAATATCAAATAAACAAGATACATAAAAAATAAATACAGACCGCATAAAAACCTCTTTTAGTATTATCAGTTTGATCGCAAACCTGAATAACCTTTTGAATACCACACGGGAATAAGAATAAATTCGAAAATGATTCTCCAGATTTTTCTTGGCAACAAGGTTTCTAAAAAACTGTCGAATTTATTCTTATTCTCTTATAAATATTAGTACTGATCATTTTTTAAATTAATTTTAGTTGTTTTATTCATATCTGAAAGTATTTTTACCTCTCGCCCTTCAGATAAGAGAGGTATAGGAATCATGCTAAAAATTGGGTAGTGAGTTTTCAATGGATAAATACGTTTTAAGGTCCCTAGAATACGATTTTGATATTTTCGCGATGATGTCTGTGTGTGTGTGTTAGTGTGTGTGTGTGTGTGTGTGTTTGGATGGATGTTGTAGTAACGATAACTCAAAAACTACAGAATAAAAAAATTTGAAATTTTGCATACAGGATTCTGATACCCTAAATTAGATCTGATTAGATTTTGGTGCCAATCGCACAACTGGAAGTGGCAGTTGCTATGGGTGATGACGCCATTATTATACAAAACGGCAATAAAGTTTTACACATATATTTTGTATACCCTATAGTTTCTTTTCATATTATTAAAATTTTCGAAACATTTGCCATTGTTGCCAGATTTACAAAAAAATAATTTTTTTTCATAAGTTTTTGTGTCAACCTGTAAATTTTTGATTCAAAAATGGCGAGAGGTCATGTGCTGGCCACATCAGATTTTTATTTTTAAAAAAGATTTAGAACATTGCAATTTTCACCACTGAAAAGAGAAAAAAATTTCTATAACGTAAAAAAATTCCGTCTTAAAATATTTAGTATAGAAAAAAATAGTTTAATATTGACTTTTACCTAGAACAAATTACAACACTCTTACAAAAAATATTTATTACGAGAAAACGAAAATATATAGAAAGATGCGGTTTGTGATATTTAAAAGAGTAGAAAATTTTCTATAATATGGAAATTTTTTTACGGTATAATACTAAAAAATAATAAAGTTAGTACTATGATGACAATCACCTAAGAATCTTTTGTTAAATTTTGATTACCTTTCCTGGGTATTAGCTGCTGCTGGTAGCACAAATAAAAGTCATGAAGGACAAAATTATCTTTTATTCAATTACCAAAATCCGGAAGAGAGAAAGATGTGTAATATAGTTCTTTCCCGGACGGTACAGGCACGTATTCTCGGCTGGCGTGTTGTGGTTGGATGATGGATCCTGACTCCGGTACAATAGGTTCCCTACAGCTTGACCTATCTCTAAAGGTCGAGGGACTGCACTGCTGCTCTTCTCTAATTGGGACGGCCATAGCAAGTCTCGGGCTGCCACTGCAGCTGTCGACAATGAATTGTATTGTCCTACTCGATAAGAGCTTCGGCGGCCCGGTTGTAGATGTCACAGGTGAACGTTAGTTCAACTGAACTGCCAGTCAAATTTGAACCGAGTTCATTTTGGTTTTCGTTGTAGTCTGCAAGATCAACATTAGTTTAGTTGAACGCCATTCATGTCAGGTTGGTTGCACTGATTCCCGTTTTTTGTCGGAAATATTTATGTTCCATGCCATTTGTCTAATCTTTTGCTTTTGACTGTTGTTGATAGTGACATCGTGACAAGTGCTATATTTGATTACATATTTGTTAGTTTAATTATTATTTATTATATTTATTATTTGGCCTAGATCTTTTTACATTTGAAAAGGTATTCATAATAATCATCAATATGTTGTTGATTAAATAAATTCTTGTCCATCATGCTAAATATCAATGTTGTAGGTACACGTGGTGTAGATTTATCAATCCCATTGAAGTCCGCTGTAACCTAAAGTATAGAACCGTAATGTCACAAAAACTGTCATATCAGGTGTGAGTGCATGGTTCCTAAAATATGTTTCATTTATAATATAATTGCTAATGGTATTTTCAGTTTCAAACACTTACTTATCGACCTTGAATGTAATTTCTTCCGAGATCTGATCAATTAGAAATCTTACAGTTCGTTTTTCTAATCGAAATCTACATTTAAATTCAATATCAGACCATATTTCAAAGTGACTGGGTCTGTTTCTGAAGGTTTGTGGTCTTCTAGGATGCAAAAAACCATTCAATATTTGTAAAAAATCTTCATCGTCGGTTAATTCTTCAATAAATGTGTTCATTTCGAATAATGAATGAAAGAACAATTTAAATTTTTGGGGTTAACTACTCAACGTCAAATGTCGAAACCTTGAACCGTCTTTAAACGCTCTTTATGGACCGTTCAAGTAAACTTCGCTTTAAACCACAGATCAGTGGTGATCGACCTACATACAACACAAATTTTGTAGTTGAACTCGGTTCAACGCAGAACCACAGTTGAACTATGGACTTACAACCGGGCCTAAGAAGCACAGACAGTCTCCATCTGTCGGGCGGAGTTTCAACTGGTACGACTGGCCTTATATTTGAAGCTTCTCTCATAATTCTACTCCAATGCCGTGCGTGGTTTAATTTATATATTTTAATTACTACGGAAAAAAGTAACTTTGTTACAAGAGGTAACGAGGAAGCAGACGCTCTGGTGAGAAAAGCCTCAGCGACCAAATTTACGGGTCCCGAGCCGGTGTTTGGCATTCCGAAATCCTCAGTAGTCGTGCGGCACTCTTGCGTTAACTTCTACTCCGCTGTCAGGTGTGTTGACACTGACATAACACACATAGCACATTTCATTTGACACTTGGATTAAGGATTAATGAGTTACTGTTCTGTGTTTGCGTCTGGCGAGAGTGCCAAGCTGAGGTGTGCGAAGTTGCGTGTTTGTGTCAGTCTCGGCAATATATGAACTATGGAGAGTATAGAAGGAGGGCAATCTCTAATGGACAACACGTTTAAAATGTGGGCAACATTTTATACGCAACTAATGGTACATAAAATAACCGACGCGGCGCTGATTATCGTATGTTGAAAAACTGTTTGTAGATTGATTAGATCCATAATCTCAAATGACGTTTTTTATTTAATGAGTCACCCAATTTTTATAAAATACATATCTTTTAAAAGTTTACGTAATGAATTAAAATTATTATTTAAAAAAAAGTCAAAGGAAATGTCAAAACTCGCTTAAACTGTCATCAACAGTCGATCAACAGCGCCACCAACTGGCTTCCAAAATTTATTCCCTTTTTCTAACGTTGCGATGTGCCTCATTCTATACCCTCCATAATATGAACATTATGTAAACAAACTGGGAATCCCAAAAATCATAAAGTCAAACGTCAAAGCCTTCTCAGGACATTGCATTCATATATCTACATAAAGGTTCCGTTATATTTCGTTCTAATATTTATTTTAGGCAACCGGTAAATTCCACGTGATGTAAAGGTGGTTACTTGCAGTTGCAAGTTATTTATCCTGCTTGGTTGCTTCCTTGTACCCTGCTGTAGGAGAAGTTTTTCCTCCTTTTCAGGGATACAGTGGGTGTTGGGTTTGATCTGAAAAGTAATTGGTTAGTATATTAGCTTAAGATATTTTATGCGTATACGAATTGGTTTTATACTTACGAGCATCCCCAGGGGGAGGCTCAAGCGAGCAGTGGGTCATTGGACGTCAGTGGGGTGAGCAGCTCACCTGATGCTTAGATGAGCCTCCTCTAGATCTAGGAGCTCGTCCGGAAGATCTTTGGCTTCTTGTAGAACTTTTATGTTCGGTTGCGGTAGTTTTCTTCTTGGCTTCTTGGGTAGAGGTCTTCCAATCCTTCCATCTGTCTTCTTTGACTAGTAAAAAATAGAGTTAGGGAGGAAAATGTTAACAAAACTTATTTTGCAACTGCTCAGTAAAGTTTCGCAAGTGTACCTTAGAAAAATGTTTGTCTTATGCTTGTGTTAGTGGCAGTGCCAACTATTTTGCTAATACAATGTGTTGACACAATGAACTGTGCTTGTGTTGAAGTGTTGACACACAAAAATTTAAAGTGTTACCCATCACTGATCCTTAGTACTACTCTAGCTAACTAAAGAACATTAGTCAAGCTGGAATCGTGATGGGTCAAAAAAATAGTGAATTCATCAAAAAAAACTATCAAAAGCACTGACTAACGATATTCTGTAGCTAAACAGAAATCAAATAAGGCATATCACGGGACTAATAACTGGACATTGCCACTTTAAGGCTGGTCCCCACCAAAGCAACACATGTTGACGACATTGTGCTTAACTTTGTTGCTATTTTCACAAACATTGTTGAAAAATATCAAGTCGTCCCCACCTACAAAATATTGTTGACCGACTTTGTTACTATAAAAAAACCGAAATTCATCTAGTGTTTGGCAACATGTGGAACGACGAGGATCTCGCCAAAGTTTTAGCGGCATTCCTTTTTATTTCGCGAAATGAGCATCGTCGTGGTCACCACCTACGTTGTTTTTGGATACGTCCTAGTCTACGGAAGAGAAATGTGTAGTGGTACTGACTTGCTAACTGACCTTAATTCAGACGATTTTAATACCCTTCCCAATGAATTGAGAAGTAATTAAAAAAAATTCTTGAGAATGAGTTCAGTTGAGTTTGAAACATTGCACCATATGGTTTGTAAAATGGACACAAATTACCCAGGTGCAATTCCTGTTTCAGAGCGACTTGGAATTATTCTTAGGTTTTTAGCTTCTGGAGATTCATTTATTAGCCTTGATTATCTTTTCAAATCTGGAAAGCAGCCGGTTTTGAAAATAATACCAGAAGTATGTGATGCTCTGATTGCTGAACTTAAGGCAAACCTTTTGGGAATGTACACACGTTCTGTATCCATGCTCGAACGTACAGATTCTCTGGCTTTTTTGAATTTTCTAAAAGATTGTCCGGTGATGTTTTTTATTTTCCTTTCAACCTCCGCCTTGTCCATTTCTAAACTAGTTGCAATATCATTCCAGACTTCGTACTTTTTGTTTCGGTTCTTAACCTTATTATTTCACTCCATACTAAATTTAAAACTAATTAACAAAAAGAAAGCACTGCAAGCTCTACGCCTGGCCAAGTATAAATGGATCACAAATAACTAAAATACCCGAAAAAAATCGCTAATCAAGTTGATTCGGTGGAGACGCATTTCGATAAGTTTGTAAACATTGTCGCGGTGTCTATTTTTCCTAAATGTACCGATCCTTGCGCGAAAAGGAAAACAAAGTCGGCAACTTAAATTTGCTACATAAATGTTGACGACGTTCCCGAATTTTCGGAAACTTCGTTACCAACAGTAGTCGCCGACAAATGTTGCTTTGGTGGGAACCCGCCTTTAGAGAACACCTATGCAAAATGGGCATATATCAAGATGATCCCATCTGTAGATTATGTAATGATGAGGAGGAAACTGCCTCAATCTTAAAAAAAGACAATATGAAAAATAGGACGGGAGCTAGAGAGGATAGCGCGTTTTTCAAGATGGCCGATGTTACACGAGGAAATTTTGGTGGATTCCGGCGGTTTACACTTGTTCCATGGTCCTTTAACGATTAAAAAAATAAAACAGTTTCCTGTTCGTTTTGCCATCCGAATGTCTAATTTTACCAGGCCATACATGTCGCTAGTAAAATACGAATATCGTTTTTATTACATAATGAACGTCAACCAAAATCATTCGCTACCTACGTGACAGATGGTTAAAGATATTCAAATTCTCAAATTCTAGTTATAGTAGGTATTTCAGTTCCTATTTTTTGAGTTTTAAAAATCGGCTATAATAGGCCTCGGGCCCACGCCTAAAATTTTTATGATTACCTAACCGTGAAGGCTTCGTATATATTATATTAGAATTACTTGATATTAAATGCAAACTCTCATGCTCTTGGGTTGGGTTCCTTCAAAAAAATAATAAACATTACAAAAAAATTAAAAAAAAAAAATTATAGTTTTGGGCGCCTTAAAAAATCATCTGGTTCTTCTCTCTCCTGTATCACCTCTTAGTTAATCCCCTCTTCTGTTTTCTGTATTCTTTAATCTTCCCCTATTTCTGCCTTTCCGTCTAATCTAATCTGCACCACCTCGTTTTTCTACAGACCAATTTGTTTTTTGTTTTCTTTGATTTTTTTTTATATTCTTGTAATATTTTTCTTTTTATTAATAAACCTTTTTTTTTAATATATAATTTTTTTATTTTTCCAGAATATAACTTCCATTACTTTATAATAAACTTTTTTAAACATATTCTATTTAGGACATTTTTTTATCTCTATCAAAAAACAAAAACTGTTTATTATATTACTTTTCTTTTGTTTTTTTTTTTATTTCCAACTAGATTTTTCTAAATTTATTGAATAATGATACTAAGATTTTTTTTTCTTTTACATGTACCACAATTGTTGTAAATTATTAATGAACTCATTATAAAATCAAAAAAATAATCATCTAAACACAAAACACTCTTAAAAAAATCTTAAACACATTTAAACATATCCATACGCAATACTTCTCATATCATAACCTTATTTCCATTGTCATACTTACATTTGACAATAACCTTCTACCTTTCAATCTCAGTCAACCACAATACATACAAAAACAGAACTACAACTACACATATAAATAAAAAAACCATATCAATATGTTCTTTTTGTGGAGTTGGACAAATGTTTTATTTGGAAAATTCTGGGTGGGGGGCGTTTTTTTGCATGAAACTTGCGCGTCTGACAAGTACCCCTCCAAAAATTTGTCGGACAAGGTTAGAGTTTGTTTAACCATCCTTTGCCGTTGCGTCATACATTATCCATCTTGGTCTCTCCATCATGAAACGGATGAGACGGAATTCTGACGTCATTAACGTATTTCTTAACTAATGTCGATTATTTATTACTTTTGACAGTTAAGTTGTAGTTGTCATATTTTGATTTGTTTAGTATTTTTGATTATTTTCAATTAATTTTTCATTGTTAAAATGCCTTCCCGGTATAATGAGAAAGAACAAACTTTAATTTTGAAGTTTATTAATTATTTTTCAAGAAAAAGAAATGCTGGAAGCAGTCACTGATGGAGTGGCTCGAGGAGAAGCAAATTCACTATAAAAAATATGCTATGAAAGCTCAACAACTGTGGGATGTAATAAAAAGGCACTTACCAGAAAAAAGATATAGGTGGGATATATACCCTGTACGTATTTCAAATATGATAAAACCTCTGGCTATAGTTAGATTGCGTGAAGTTTTGGCTATAATTTTAAAATATCTAAGTAAGGCCGAAATAAGGTATTCTGGAAAAAGAAAAATGAATTGATGCATCTCATTTTCTTCCTGTTATCATAGATCTAAATGAATCGGACTCCCAGAGTGATGATGGAGATGATTTTGTCAGTGATGAAGCTTAGACTTTGCATTTTATTTCATTACATGCTATTTTAGTTTACGTTTCTTATCCGTTTTTTCGTTTCTTTTTCCTATTTGTATTGTGAGTTTTTTCAGAAATTAATTTATTTATTGCCTGTTTTCTCCCATACATGTGTTTTTTTTTCATTTTTTAGGAATACTTACGAAAGTATTTCTCACAATATGACACAGACAAAAATTACTGTACAATTTTTAAAAATATGAGTAGATATTCTATCTAATTTGAAATAAACTTCGGGTTCACCCCAAAAATATAATTATATGTATAATACATTTTTAATATATATTATATGTATAATTCGCCATTTAGTCACGCTCAGGGACGTTAAACATCCCCAAACTATAAATTTGAAACAAATCAGTTAAAAAAAACGGAGGTTTAAGTTAAAAAAAATACTAAAGTATGTAAAAAGGTACGCAACGCATAAAGCAAAATACAATTTTCGGCATTACCAATTTATTAATACAAACACACCTTAACATATGTCATTAGTTATATTTTAATTTTGAGGTTATGTGTAACATAACATTCAAATAATATACGACAAACGTAAAACAGCAGAATACGTCACCGATTATGACGTAACGGCAAAGGATGGTTAAACAAACTTTACCAATTAATTTTCAATAAAATCAGCTGTGAGGTACAAAATTTCATGACGTCATAACTTTGGCATGTTTGGATGCGCCAAAATCCCAAACTATTTGTCTGACAATTTTTTTTTTATTAAAAAAAACTGCCGCTTGAAAGAAAAGCCACATGTAGGCCATTAATTTCCTTTAGCATTAAAGCAATAAATTTGCGAGGGACCAGAAAAAAAAAACGCCTCCCTACCCAGAATTTTCCAAATAAAACATTTCTCCGACTCGACATAAAGAACATATATACGAAAACCTATAATTTTTGATCAAACATTGTTAAATTTTAAGCCTTTAATAAAATGACAAATTAAATGTTAATTTTTTATTTACATAATAAAAAATATCTGTTTTTAAATTATCTTTACTAATTATCGCCGGTTATAGCAATTATAATAATATTTTTGGTTGATACAACAAAATTTAAAATTACCTATTCACTAAAATCTATCTTAGAGACCTTGGACGGGACATCCAAAAATGTGACTAGACATGGTCGTTAAATATATTGAACGAAATGATATCGTAATTATACCTATTAAAGTATCCATCTATGATTAAGCTTGGACTTTTAATTTGTTAACCATTACAGTTATAATTCTCTACCTGGTGATTAAGTTTAAGACAATAATGAAAGTTTCCAATGATATATTTCTTGGAATCTAGATTTGTCACCGATTATAAATAAAAAAAATAATTATTATTATTATTTAGATCTATGATTGCAAGAAAATGTTTACCTCACTTGTAGATAAACTTGTCGTTTAAGTACTTAGAAATGCTAGGTCAAGTATGATAATTTAAATATTCGATCAATTATCGATACATAAAAACGATCTCAACCACTTGAAAAATGTCATAAAAAAAGCGAAAACTATAGACATACTTCATAACCTAGTGTGAAAAAGATAAGTAAATATTTTCAAATTCGCGTGCATAACCTTGCAAAATCTAAACGAATCTAGATTCTAGGCAACCAATATTTTACATAACTGCATCGGTATGTATGTTATGACATCGCAAATAGCAATAGCAACAAGAAACCGGTTTTTTTATTTTATTGTTTTTTTCTCATTTTAATTCACTCACTTGTTGAACATCAACCGCGTCATGATCTCACTCGATACGTAGTCGAAGTGGTTATCAGAATAAATTATTTTTCTTTAAATTAGATATATACAGAGTATTTTAAAATAGACACTAAATTGGTATAAAAAATACTAGCATGTAAGTCTCTATTATTTTAATTACCGAGATACAAGAAATTTTTAAACCTCTTGTTATATTTGGTTAAATTTTTTCAGTTACATTTTACTAATATCAATTTTGGCATTTATATTACTTTCCCGACCCACCTCCTAGAAGGGAAAGTATTGTGAACGAGCTAAAAAAAAAATTCGAGATAAAAACAGAAATATTCATTTTCGGGTCCCCTGAGACGATTAAGACCATTTCCAGATGGAAGTCTGTCTGTCGGTCTGTGTGTGTGTATTCTTCCACGATAGGGGCCACACGTTTAATCCGATTGAGCTGAAATTTGGTATAGGGGTTGGGGTTACCCGTCGGAAGAACCCATTAGTTTTTGTATGACATCTGTCAAACGGAAGTACCACTATCAAAAAATGACAGATGCAATATGTCACGGAATTGGACATGCAATATGCCCTTGAAAAACTCTATTCAGAACAGTCAAAATTATTTCTCCAACTGTCACCTGTCAAAAATTATAAAATGTCAAAAGTTGAAACTTTAACATTAAATATCTGAAAAAGTATTCGTGGATACTCGTCGGGAATGTTTTGGGGCGACACAACCGATTTTTTTTCTATTATCGATGGTTTAGGGAAAACCAGAGTATAAAGTTTATAATACCCTGACAAAAATTTACTACATGTTTAAAGAATTTGAACATGTACATACTTCAAGAACAAAAAAATTCACCGAACCCGGAGGTCATGTGGTTCCTCCTAGTGTTAAAGGATCTCTTCCTTTTCAGGAATCTTTCACTTCCTTATTATTCCATCCGGGAATTATCCTACCTTACTAAGGTTTCCAAATTGAAGGTCATACATTGTTTCTTGTTGGGTTTTTTAAAGGCTTCAAAATTTATTCTAATTTTTAAATTTCATGTTCTACAACCTTTTTCTAATTTCTGTAAGATACTCGTCCTTTTCCCCTAGTATACAAAAAACCCCTTAGCATTATATTACTAGTTAGATCTACAATATAATTGTTAAATGTTAATTTTAAATTAACCTCAATGATATCTACTTCCATTTCTGTAGAAGAACCAGTCCAATTTTTAAAGCATTTATGTTGTGGTATCTCTACCTCTTCCCTTTTTGCAAACTGATATATTTGTTTCTGATGCCTATAAATAGTAGTAGGGCTTCACACGAGACGAGATAAGGCGAGAATTTCAAAAAGCTCGTCTCGGTCTTGTTAGCCGAGAAAAAAATAAGTCTCGGTCTCGTCTCGTAACCGTTTGTTTCGTCTCGTCTCGTCAAATCTCGTTATTGCTAGAACATATTTCTAAGATAGTAACGAGGTAATTATTTATTCTATTGTAATTAATAAATGCGTGAATATTTATTTTTGTTTTTTATTTGGACGTTAGTAAATCATTATTTATACAAATTATAATTATAAACATTGTTATATAATAAAATACAACTTTTTTTCATTCATACAGTCAACTCTTTTTGAGCTGATAACAATAAATATCTTTTCATTCCTGTCCGTATTATTGTCTTTTCTGCTAATTATTTTTCTTATTCTGGATTTTTCACACACTATACATATTGCTTTTTTTTCATCTTTAATTATTTCAAATTTAAATTTTTTTTTCAAATTTTGATGCTACCGAAGTGTTTTTTATTAAATATAGTTTATTAACTGGTTCAATTTCACTTAATGTGTCATCACTCAACGGCATTTTTGCTGTAACTGAAGTCCAAAATTATAAAATAAAAAATATCAAATGGTTTCCAAATTTTAGATTTCGTAAATTATTATAAAAAAAATAAATGTTTATACCGCTTGCTAGTTTATTTTTCTCGGAAATTCAGATGAAAAATTCTGAAGAAATGTGAACACGACCTGAAACGAGACTCTCGTGTCTCTATATCGCCTAAGTAATTTTCAAAAAGGTCTCGTTTTGCTCTCGTCTCGGTTTTAGAAATACGGAAAAAATGAAGAAATCAAAAAACCGAGAAAAAACAACGCTAAAAAACGTTAAAAATCGCAAAAAAAACCAAAAAATCGCAAAACAATCGCAAAAAGACCGCAACAAAATCACAGAAAAATGACAAAAAAATCGCAAATTATCACAAAAATCAATGAAAAAAAAATCGGCTGTGTCACCCCAGAACTTTCCCGGCTCGACCGTAGAGAATATGTTATTTATTATTATTTTAATTATAAAATACTTACAATAATATATGGAACACATTAAAAACAGCGAGCCGATGGTGAATACGTCTACCGAATTGATATTTCAATGTTGATAATGACATGAGCTGCGCACGCGCACATTGTATATCACACTTCTACAATGGGGACGTGTGATGCGGTAGCTACAACAAATTAATTTGTAGTATATGAAAATCTACTTAAAATTATTCATAAAAATAGGTTCAGTTAACTTTGAAACACTACGATTACTAAGAAATAAATTTTCAAAATTTCGAAGTGACGTCAGCTACATTAATTTGTTTAAAGTCATGTAGATGGCATGACAAGGTATAATTTACAGTTATCTGTCGATTATTACTAAAAGAAATAGCCTTGGTCGCTTAGACTATTAAAAATTATAGTAAAAATTATAGTAAAAATTCAAAAATAAAACGCTGTGACTAGCAGTACATCGGATGTATGGAAGTGTGTTGGAGCATTTGCTTGATAAATTTGATAATATTTCTGTAACGTTGGTTTTGGCGTAATACGTTAGTATATGGTTTCAATGTAAAAGGACCGAAGTTTGATTCCTAGGTACGGCCAACTTTTTTATTTTTTGATAATTTTTTTAGCTTTATAAAAACTATATAAAAACGTTGATTGGTAACCGGTTTCATTTGTACAGTAAAGAGTTTTTTTATACATAATTAATGATAATTAGATTTTTCTTTTTTAACTTCTTGAAAACTACAAAAAAATAGTGACTGGTAACCAGTTTCATTTATACAGTAAAGTATCTTTTTTTCACTTTTTTTCTCAAAGTTCGAGATATAAAAATTAGTTCATTTTATTTTCCTATGTACGAGATAAGTAAACAAATCCAACCGATGTACTGCTAGTCACGGCGAAAATAAAAAAAAAAAATTTCTTCTTTTCTCATATTTACATCAGGCCTCTATTTAGTAAGGAATTCAGTTCGTATTTACTGCCATCTCTTGACAGTATTATCAATTAATGTAGATATTTTTAATTTATTTTTTTTAAATATAATGTATGTTTAAAAAAATTATAAATATTTTTGGTAGGCACATTTGATACCATACTTTTAAGTGATAATTTAAAAATTATACATAATACGTCCCCATTATGATCTCCTAAAATCATGTGTGAAAACTATTGGGAATTCGGGAAAAATTTTCATACAATAGTGGTAGGGAATTTTATGCTTTACAACTTTGCACCAAAACATTTTGCACTAAAGAGCATAATTTACCTCCAATTTTAAAAAAATAGAAAATCCTAAATGTGTATTTTTCTCGCCATCTACAGGCGAAACTATGAGGAATTCGATAAAAAGTTAAACATACAATTAAAGAAAATTTGATGCTTTACAACTTTGCACCAGAAAATTTTGCACTAAAATGCATTGTTTGTCCTCAAAATTAAGAAAAACTAGAAAACCAACATGCACATTTTTTACGCGCCCTCTAGTGGCGCAACTATTGGAAATCCTGGAAAAAGCTTGAGACAAAAGTTGTAGGGAATTTTATGCTCTAAAACTTTGTACTACAACATTTTGCACTAAAATGCATTGTTTGGCCTCAAAATCAAGAAAAACTAGAGAAAACCTACATGCACATTTTTTACGCGCCCTCTAGTGGCGCAACTATTGGAAATTCTGGAAAAAGTTTAAAACAGAAGTTATAGGGAATTTTATGCTCTAAAACTTTGAATTACAACATTTTACACTAAAGTGTATTGTTTGTCCTTAAAATTTAAAAAAAGTAAAAAATTGTTACATGTGTATTTAATCAATGTCGGTCTAGAGGACCTTCTACTGTACCAATTTAAACCAAAATCTAATGGTCGCATTCTGGGCACACACCGACCCTCCATACCAAATTTCAGCTTGATTGGTCAAACGGTTCGGCAGTTATCGTGGAAGATTACACACAGACAGACCGTACGCTGGAAATGGTTTCAATGTTCTTGGGGGACCTCAAAATCAATATTTCCATTGATATCTCGATTTTTTTTTTGCTCGTTCACCTTACTTTCCCTTTGATGGGTCCGGGAAAGTAAAATGGGAAAAAATTAGAAAACAAAAAAGAAAAGAAAAACAGGACAATGAGAAAAAAATGAGGAAAAATTAAAATTGAAACAAATACAAAAAAAATCAGAAAAAAAAAGTCATAAAAATAAAAAAAACGAGAAAAAATTCAAAGAATCGAAAAAATCTGAAAAAAATTAAAAATAATAGGAAAAAAATAATAAAAAAACCAAAAACTTAAAAAAAAAGAAAAGAAATGAGAGAGAAATTAGAAAATATTGGGAAAAAATGAAAAATAAATTGTAAAATATGGAAAAGACGCAAGAAATCGAAAAATATCACAAACAATCGCAGAAAACCGCAACAAAATCACAAAAACAATGAATAAGTAAAGGAATAAGTAAAAATTGGAAAACGAAAAAAATATAAAAAAATCAGAAAAATGAGAAAAAGCGATTGAAATCGAAAAAATATTAAAAAGTGTCCCGAATTTCGAACTTTAAAATCTGGTCACCTAATTCAAATCAGAAAAAATTGAAACATTGGGAAAGTATGTAATTAATTTTACAACAAAATTTTATTTTTTGGATCTTTACATTTTAACCCTTTTTGGAGATTAGTTCTGAAATAATCATTTCCTAATAAAAATTTTATAACTAACAAATAATTTCCACAAAAGTAAAGACTTCTGGTACTAAAAAAGATCATTATAGTATAAATCAAACCGAGGTTATTTATTTGGAGAAAAGAATTAAAAAAAAAAATTGTTTACTATACAAATCAGGTACTGATTTAGATAAAAATATTGAAAAAAAAAATATTAAAAGATACCTAACATTCACAGGCGAGTTTACATATCAGATTCAGTAGTTTTTGGCTAGGTGAGTTTAATGGTGTCATAAAAATCTTTTATTTAGGTACCTAATGCCACTAAAATCTCATATTCACTTAAAATTAAAACTCGGCGGTAGTAACAACCGGCAACTGGCAACTAAGCAAGTATTATTGGAGGATAATAAACATTTAAATTTTTACGCAGAAAGTACATTTAATCGTCATCTATCGAACATTTAGTTAATTAATAGTTGTTATGAAAATCATGCGGGGTGCTAATTCCGTCTTAAGAAACAACATATGGGCACAAACAAATATATGGAATTTATTTTTTTATACATTTAATACGTTTTCTTGTTTAAAAAAATGCTCTTGTGATATTCTGTTCTGTCGTAAAACAAAAAATGTAAATAGCTTTAAAGCATCGAGGAAAAAACAAAAACAAATAATGCTGTATTTGTTTTGGGTAATTTTTACTTCACAAAAATCGTTTTTAGTTTATATTTGAATGTACAATATTATAGAAAAAAGAAATTGAAATATTGGGTTTCGTAATTTTTACCTGATTTTATTTGGTCCTCAGTTTACACGTCGGATTATTAATCCCTGTTTTAAACGTTCCTCAGTTTACATACTCTTGAATCTGATTATTTTGTCTTTGAATAATCTGACCTTTTATTTGTCTATGGGCTCTAGAAAGACGTACTTTTTTATATCGCTTTTTTTTCAAGAAAAATATCTCGTTTTTTTTATAAAAATCTTATTTATAGGTATCAGTAAGAGCAGATATAAAAGAAAATAAGAACGAAAAAGACGCAAACAAACAAGGCAGCAAAAAATTGGAAGGTCACATAAATTGATAAGACCAAAATAGTATACAGGGTCTTGTTGAAATATAAGTACATTTTAAAACAGGTTAATCTTTAGACTCTCCCAGAATGTGCGAAAATATTTTGAAAAATGCATATAATTCAATGTGTTATTAAATTCTTAAAATGTGTTTTAAATCAAGTGTACGCCAATGAAGTTGATGTAGGTCATGTAGAACCTGATCGGATTTAAACATTAGCCTACGGTTTTTTATTTCGAAATCCCCAGTGTTGCCAAGCATTCTATAATTTATAGTATTACATAGTGGAATTTAAATCTATTTTTATCAAAGAAAATTATTATTGCGTTTCATTTTTTTTTTACATTTTTATGTTGCAGATATATTAAGCACAATACATTTTTCGTTTAAAATTTATTGTATTGTATTTTTTCAATTTATTACTTTAGGATTCTCAAAAGGCCTGTGAGATATTTGCGGTTGCGGTTGTCCGAACCGCTACAGCGTTCACATATACCAGGTCCGTACCGAATTCGTCAGTTCAGTATTCAGCATGGATTTGGTAGCAACGGTTGCTATAATGTATATGCTCTCAAAATTAAGAAATCGAAACGTAAACGTTACGTTATAATCGGTGACGTATTCTGCTATTTTACGTTTATCATAATATTTGAATGTTATTTTACACTTAACCTCAAAATTAAAATATAACTAATGACATATGTTAAGGATTGTTTTCAATGACCCATGTTAAGGTGTGTTTGTATGAATAAATTGGTAATGCCAAAAATTGTATTTTGATCTATGCGTTGCGTACCTTTTTACATAATTAGTAATTTTTTAAATTGAAAGCTATGTTTTTTTTAACTGATTTGTTTCAAATTTATAGCTTGGGGATGTTTAACGTCCCTGAGCATGATTAAATGGCGAATTATATCATATGTATTAAAAATGTATTGTACGATTATATTTTTGGGGTGAGCCTTAACGTTGCGGACTGCATTTATCGATAAAAGCGGTATTCCAGCATCTCCTGCTCTTGAAAAGTAATTAATCAAAATTATCTTTTCATTCGCCCCTGTACGAAAGTGTAACTTTCTATCTTGATGACAGAAATGAAACAGACAGGTGATCGGTTGCTAGGTGTTGCTAGGTACTTACTTTCGCGACTAGGACAAAAAAGTAAAAATGTCAAAACTTACAAATTTCATCATTTGAAAATACTTGCGACTTTTGAGGCTGATAACCTTCATTTTTCCTCTTCAAAAATGCCTTTAAGCGGCTAAATTGCGACATATATTGATCTTTTTCTATAGAAATAGTCAATTTCAGCATGGAGTATTCCGACCATAATGTAGAAGGAGACAAAGTCTTTGATTGTTGAAAGAAAAATGCTAATAACACATCTTTAGTTATATTGGAAACATTATTTGTCGCACACCACTTCGTAAAATTTACATAAACTAAATAGTACCGTTCTTTCGATTTGTCCGGCAACAAACTTTTACAAGCTTTTTTTTGAAGAATCTTCAATTAAAATCATTTTTGAATTTTCAAACTTTTAAATTGTTTGACATATGTCAACCACGGAATATCTTAGTAGTTGGGGACTGCAGCGTTGCCGGAGCAACACAGCAGAATGTATTGAATTGAAAATGAAAAATGTACCTACTAAATTGGTACTAGATGTACTTTTTTGACATATAACGTCATTAAAACAAAAACATTAGAAAGTGTGGAAAATGTAAGAAATATATTCAATGATAAAAAAGCAGTCAAAAATAAAAACAATATCAAAAGCGCCTACTAATAAGTATAACATTTTCATTTAAAAAAAAATATTGCAGGAAAATGTACTAAATTCAGTACATAAATATGTATCGAAACGGCAACGCTGTTGGGAGAATGAAAAGTTTAATACATTACATGATCCGAAAGCATTTTCAGGAGCTCGGTGTTTTTGACTGGCCTCGGAAAATCAAAAACAGTTAGCTTTCGGATCTTTTAATGTATTGCTCCTTCTCATTACACCGGCAAAGCATTTTGACAATGAAAAATTAAATGAACTGTCAAAAGTAATAAATAACATTTACGTCGACATTCGTTAAGAAATACGTTAATGACGTCATAATTCCGTCTCGTCCATTTCATGCTTGAGAGATCAAGTTTGACAATGTATGACGTAACCGCAGAGGATGGTTAAACAAACTCTACTGGACCATCCTTTACACAAAACGTGCTTAACCAATGGTCAATTTTATTACTCTTTTCATCAGGTGAGATAATAACCTGAAAAGATTTTTAATTCAATTTTTCGATGAATTAGTGACGTTGATGAGACCTCACCTGTAAAAATCAAATCAGAAATTGTATTATCGTGGGAGAAAAATTAAACAGTCACTATAAGTTAAAAAAAATATGTTTTATTCTTGGTTAAATGTTTAATTCTACAGTACCATTACAAATGTTAAAAGTCACTGAAATCGGACGATTACGAATCACTGGGTTAAAGTATAGGATGTTTTGAACGAGAAGAACATGTGCCACAGATGGGTTTGATGGTGATGGGTGAACGGATAATGATGTGGAGGAACGGTTTGGTGATAAACTTGCTGAGCATTAGGCACATAGTATGTAGCAGATCTGAACTGATTATGATTAGAGAGCTGATTTACTAATTTTTCATAATATTAGTTTTGAACTTTACTACTGGTTATGTTGTACTTGCGATACGAAGATAGTCAACCTGAGTTCTACTATTGGCATAGGGAATTCAACGTGTTAGAGAGAGAGGTATACTAAATTCAGCGTGTCAGAAAGAGAGACCGCTGATGGAGCGAAGTACCTGAAGACCAGAGCTGACGTAGCTGAAGTACTTGAATACCAGAGCTCTCTCTCTCTCTTTCTGACACGCTGAATTCCCTATACCTCTCTCTCTAACTCGTTGAATTCCCTACACCAATAGTAGAACTCACGTAGACTATCTACTGCGATACAACAATTTTGTAAGTAACTATAATTTTCGATTCCATTGCATATCTTAACTTTTGTAATTGTTTATTATACGTCTGATGATGGTCATTGTTTGGCCGAAACATGTAGCCGTCCGTTGTTTATCTTCGTTTTACAACTTTATATAAAATATTGTGGTACGACTTGTTGTTTATTCATTTAATTTTTTGTTGTACCTCATCTACTAATCAGGTAAGTATGTCCATGATCTAACTGGATGTTGCGCAAGTTAATTTTACGATCGTACATCGCATTTATCGGCCTTATCTTAACTTATATGGTAAACAAACATTGCCACATTCCGCTATATATACGACGAGTAACTTACTTTTTAAATAAAATTAACACCATATGAGAAAAAAAAATAGATATCTGTGCCTGCGTAGGTAGGTCATTTGGAGAATTTATTATTGTATGTAAACTACGTACCATATGGCGAATGGTACCAGGAATAACCGGTACGACCGGAAAGTGGTTGCATAACCTCAAAAAAGTATCTGTTAAAGTCCAGTTATTAATAACAGGTTGACGAAACTTAAAAAACTTTTTCTTTATTACTTAATATTTTATGTAAATTAAAAAATTAAATTATTTTTAAAATTGCAAACGAAAAATATATTATTCTAAATCAGAATGATTTGGTCATGAAAATTTAAAATATAAATAAATTTTGGGTTCCTTTTAATCCACAGAGCTAAAATTCATTCTCAAGGGAGATACTGACCTAAGTAGTGTACTGACGTGAATCGCACAAGTATATCGGAAGTTACGGTGCACACAGACTAACAGACAGACACACATGAAGTTAACGTTGATATAGGTCTTGTTGAACTTGATCTAAATTATTTCTAATATTTGTAAGGTAATTAAAACTTGATTAGTGAAATTTAATTTATTACTTTCCCGGACTCATAGATGGGAAAGTATAGTGAACGAGCAAAAAAAAATCGAGATATCGATGGAAATATCCATTTTAAGGTACCCCGAGAAGATTGAAACCATTGCCAAAGTAAGGTCTGTCTGTGTGTAATTTTCGACGATAGCTGCCGAACTGTTTGACCAATCAAGTTGAAATTTGGTATGACCGGTTGGTGTGTGCTTCGAATGCGACCATTAATTTTTAGTTTACATTGGTGCAGTAGAAGGTTTTCAAGAACGACATTGAATATACATGTAAAAATTTTTGTCTTTTAAATTTTAATGACAAACAATACACTTTAGTTCAAAATATTTTAGTGCCAAGTTATAGAGCATAAAATTAACTACAATTTTTGTATCAAACTTTTTCCCGAATTTCCAATAGTTGCGCCACTAGAGGGCGCGCAAAAAATGTGCATGTAGGTTTTTCTAGTGTTTCCAGATTTTGAGGACAAGCAATGCACTTTGGTGCAAAATGTTGTAGTGAAAATTTATAGAACACCAAATTTCCTTTAACTTTTATAATTAACTTTTAATCGAATTCCCTATAATTTTACGCCGCTAGAGGGCGAAAAAAATATACATTTAGGATTTTTTTGCCTTTTTTAAATTTTGAGGACAAACAATACACTTTAGTGCAAAATGTCATAGAGAGAAGTTGTGGAACACCAAATTTCCTTTAACTTTTATAGTTACGCTGCTAGAGGACCAAAAAAAAAACATTTAGGATTCTTTGCCTTTTTTAAAATTTTGAGGACAACCAATGCACTTTGGTACAAAATGTTCTAGTGCAAAGTTGTACAACATAAAATTCCCTACAACTTTTGTATTTAATTTTTTTCGAATTCCATTTTTGAACCATGATTTTTGGATATGTAGCAGTGTGCTATATAATGTGCGCATGCGCTCGCTTATGTCATTATCAACATTGAAATATCAAGTCGGTAGACGTATTCACTATCCGCTCGCTATTTGAAATGTATTCCATAAATTAATCTAATTGAAATAATCCTATTCTCTACAGTCGAGCCGGGAAAGTTCTAGGGCGACACAGCTGATTTTTTTCTATTAAAGAAAATTATTATTGCGTTTCAATTTTTTGTAGTTATACATACGGAGTCTCTTTGGTACCTGGGCTACCAAGCGTTGCTTGTTTTTCCTATTTATTCCTATTTTTAAAAATTTTTCTTATTTTTCCAAATATTTCCTTATTTTTTAACGGTCTTTCCCATATTTCACTATTTTTTCCTATTCACAAATATTACTATTTTTCTCCTGTTTTTATCTCCTCATTTTTCCTATTTCTTTCTTTTTTTTTCCATGTTTTCCATTATTTTCCCCACTTTTCTCTATTTTTCAATTTTTTCCCATATGTGTTATTTATTCTCTAATTTCTCTATTTTTCCATATTTTTTTCCTATTCCTATTTTACCCAATATTTCTTTGTTTTCCCTTCTCACTACTTTTCCCATATTTCCCTACTATTCCTTATTTTGGCCTATATTTCCTTATTTTACTCTATTTTTTCACTATTTTTCCCAAAAAATTTGCCCTAATTGTTCCAAGTTTTCCCTATTTTTCTCCATATTTTTCAATATTTTCCAATGTTTTTCACTATTTTGACTATTTCTATTATTTTCCGATTTTTCCTAAATGTTTCTATTTTTTCTGGTTTTCCATTAGTTTTTCCTATTTTCTTAATTTTTTCCTATTTTTCCTATTTTTTCCCATTTTTCCTATATCTTTCTACTTTCCTATTTTCCATCAGTTTTCGTATTTTCTTTATTTTTTCTTGTTTTTTAGAATTTATCATTATTTGTTCTTATTTTCCCTATTTTGTCCTATTTTCCTAATTTTTCTCATGCTTCTCTATTTTCCGTATTTTGTCCTATTTTTCTCATTTTTTGCATGTTTCCCAATTTTCCCTACTGCTTCCCTATTTTTTCGTATTTATTCTCTAATTTTCCTATTTTGCTATATTTTTTCTTGCTTACCTAATTATTCCATAATTTTTTCCTATTTTTCCAAAATTTCCCAATTTTTCTAATTTTTTACTCCTGTTTTCATATTCTTCCCAAATTTCCCTATTCGCCCTGTTTTTCACCATTTTTTTTCTCCATATTTTCCCAAATTTCCCTATTGTTCCCTTTTTTTTCTATTTTTCCCTTTTCCTATTTTTCTCTATTATTTCGCATTTTTCCAAAATTTCTCTATTTTTCACTATTTTGCCCCATTTGTTCCTTTTTGCCATGTTTTTCCCCATTTTTCACTATTTTTCTCTATTTTTTTCTCCATATTTTTCACTACTAACGCTATTTCTTCTATTTTTTCCTACATCTTTCTATTTTTCTATTTCTTTTTATATTTTCATGTTTTTGATTAGTTTTTCCTGTTTTCTTTATTTTTTTCTATTTGTCCCTATTTGTTCCTGTTTTTCTCTATTTTGCCCTATTTTCCCCATTTTTCTCTAATATTTCCTATTTTCCTTGTTTTTCCAATTTTTTCCCGTTTTCTCCCATTTTTTTGCTAAAAAATCAAATGAGAAAAAATCCGATAATACCGAAGACATTTTCTACCTCTTATAATCAAAATTTCGCAAAATCCTTTCTTAGTGGGTGTCTATGTTGTGAACAGAACATACTATCAAAAGTTCAAGTCTCTGAATTCAGTAGATTTTGCTGTGCGTTGATTCTATGTGAGTCAGTCAGTCAATCAGTCAAGACTTTACCGCTTATATTATAGTTTTTAGAATTTTTTGACATTCGTCTTTCGTTTCTGGCATTTTATTGATTCTGTTTCCCATTTTCCATCTCCCTGGATTTCAGCGTTAGAAAACAAAATAAACATTGTACGGTGATATTTAAAACTCGAATTTTCATTTAACATGTTGCCGTAAATTTTGTCACCTTTAAAGTATCAAAGTTGAATTATAAAAAAAAAACTTCAAAGTTGAGACCGTAACCACGTCACAGCAAGTTTAATGGAAAAGCTGGAATAGGGCTTTTTGTGTATACTGGTATTAATTCAAGTACATAAGGAGCTCAACCTTTCATCGCAACCCGTCATCCAGTCAAAATTCACTTAAAAAGTAATTGATGTTTACTCTGTAGGTAACATAGGCGTAGATAAATATTAATTTTAAAGTTTTAATAAAAAATGTTTTTACTTATTCATCGTTTTTAAATTTTAATCAATTTTTAAAATTTTCTTTTTGCTGCTCAAAATTGATTAAATATTAACAAAAGTACATATTTAAATGGTTCCAAATACCCGAAAGATTAAGATTACATTTCGAATAAAAATATTTCTTCATATATACTGTATTTCCACATTGACTAATAAAAACCGATAAAATTGTCAAATAAAGTATCAGGTATTGGAAAAAAAAACTAGCTTAAGGCGACTTTACTCGAAACTGGAAAATATGCTGTTAACTATTTAAAAAACCGGTCTCTGATTCAACTAGTTAGGAATTTTTCGTTTGGATAATGTATTTCGAGAAATGCATGTACCTGATGATTAAAGTAAAATGTCAGTTAAAGTAAATAACATAGATAACGTTATTTTTGTATTTATGATTGTTTTATCGGCTTATTGGAATGTCACGTGTAATAGGGATTCAGGTAGAATTTCAAAAAAATAAAACTAGTAACTTATTAATATTAAGAAATAAAATCAATCTTTTAAGAGTCCGTCATCGCGAGTCGGTTTGCAAGGGTTTTGAAATAACTTTTTTTTGAGAACAGTATAAGCTACAACAATTGTAAACACTATCTATATAATTTGTTTTTGGAATGGGCACAGAATCAATTTGTGTAAAAATTGTCTAGCAAATTGTGTAATATACTTTATTGGTTTTTAATTTAAAAGTTTTGTATTATTTTGCATTAAATTTTTTGATTTTTTATACATGCTTAATAGAAATAATTTTATTAGATTTGTGAAATTAGTTTCAACAATTGTTTGACAAGTAAACACATTGTGGTTATTATTATAATAAACTTTTTGAACATAAAGTACACAAGTATATGATTTTCGTACACAGGATTGTGTAGTATATTCCAACAGTATATTTTTTTTATTTAATTCAGATTGTAGAAATTGTACAAAAATTAGGGTTAATACTTACATAATTTGTGCAATAAATGTGAATAGGATGTGCATATTTTAACACATTTATGTATACTTATGTAATACCAATACCGGTATCTTTTAACACAATGCTGTGTAGTTTCACTAAAAATTGAAATATTCTTTTTGTACATATATTGCTTAGAGAAAATCTATAGAATATGTGCCTTATAGTGTTATAATTTGTATAAAAATCATAACTATATTGGAAATATTTTTACATACCAAGAGCAGGTTACACATTTTTTCTGAAATTGGAAAAAGATTAAAAAAAATCGGCTGTGTCACCCCAGGACTTTCCCGGCTCGACCGTAGAGAATATGTTATTTATTATTATTATTTTAATTACAAAATACTAAGCATTACATTGATTTATGGAACACATTAAAAATAGCGAGCTGATGGTGAATTAATATTTCAATGTTGGTAATAACATAAGCTGCGCATGCGCACGTTATATATCATACCGCTACAATTAGGATCTCCTAAAATCATGTGTGAAAACTATTGGGAATTCGGGAAAAATTTTCATACAATAGTTGTAGGGAATTTTAAATGTATTTTTCTCGCCATCTAGCGGCGAAACTAAGAGGAATTCGATAAAAGTTAAAATAAAAGTTAAAGAAAATTTTATGCTTTACAACATTGCACAAGAAAATTTTGCACTAAATACATTGTTTCTCCTCAAAATCAAGAAAAACTAGAGAAAACATACATGCACATTTTTTACGCGCCCTCTAGTGGCGCAACTATTAGAGATTTTAGAAAAAGTTTGAGACAAAAGTTATAGAGAATTTTATGCTCTAAAACTTTGTACTACAAATTTTTGCACTAAAGTATATTGTTTGTTCTCAAAATCAAGTAAAACTATAGAAAACATACATGCACATTTTTTACGCGCCCTCTAGTGGCGCAACTATAGGAAATTTTGGAAAAGGCTTAAGACAAAAATTGTTAAAATTTAAATAAAGCAAAAAATTGTTACATGTATATTTAACCAATGTCGGTCTTGAGGACCCTCCACTGTACCAATTTAAACCAAAAACTAATGGTCGCATTCTAGGCACACACCGACCCTCCAAACCAAATATCAGCTTGATTGGCCAAACGGTTCGGCAGTTATCGTGGAAGATTACACACAGACAGACCATACGCTGGAAATGGTCTCAATCTTCTTGGGGGATCTCAAAATAGATATTTCCATCGATATCTCAAATATTTTTTTTGCTCGTTCACCTTACTTTCCCTTTGATGGGTCCGGAAAAGTAAAAAATCAAATTAATATCATAAATATTTTTATTTTATAAAACGAAAAATATCCATGTGCTCACAAAAATAATATAATTTTTTTATCCAAATATTTAGATTGTGTATTTGAATAAAAAAGTGGGTAAAATAATGTATTTCAGATAATTGAGAATATAACGTTAAAAACAAAAAAACAAAACAACAAGAACAGAATTACTAAACAATATTCAGAATTAAAACACTAATAAATGTTTATTAAAATATTACTACAATAATTATAGCAAAAATAACTGCCTTATGTGTAAAACATAGTAAGTTGCATAAATCACAATGACTGCTTAAAGTTCAAAATAATATACTGGGTAGTTCGTTAATTACTATACTTTCGAAAGAAATGAGAAAAATCGACAAAACACTGTGTGTGTCTCTATATTAATTACGTGAAAACCATTAACCATAGGTTTCTAGAAATATCTTGGTCTCTCCTATTCTCAGTCACCGTTTGTCTATTTATCAATGAAACACTCAGTATATTGGAACAAACTTACAATAAAAACTTAGAATTATAGCATTAAATTTGACCTCATTTAGTAAATAGGTACGTACTTACATTGATTATATCAGGTATTGGTAAAATTTTATAAGATAATCCCACTGTTGCCTTTATATACAAATAGGCTTAATTCCTGGCTTGGATCGAGCTCTACTTCGATTTCATCATCGGTTACGTAGACTAGTAGATATAGTACTTGAACAGTTGCTGCCTCCGAAAAAATGCTTTGATGAGAAACAGCCTAAAAAAACATTTCTTTAATAAAAATCGATAAAAGTTCTCATTTATAAATACTTTATTCAGTTGAACTTCCTGATCATTTATTTTAATTCTTCATATCAGAATTAGTTCCCTAATGTGGTTTTATGTCCTATTTTCGAAGATCTTGTGGTCAATTAGATTCTCTTAAATTATAATTAAAAAAGGTTATTAAATAAATCAATAATGAAAATTTGGTATTTACTTACATATTTGCCTATCTGTAAAATGTTTTTCGACTTGCTCATAACTTATCCTAGGGTATCAAAGCGCAAAACACACTAACACTAAAGCAGGAGCAAAATACTGAGACATTGAGATAGTCGAAGCGCTGTTATGTTGCCACATCGCCATAAAAAATCGTGATGTGTTTTTTTAACTTATTTTGTAGATGACTTTTGGATTGTGTTTTAATGATATTTCGACAACAAATGTGCAAATGTATACAAATTAAATAAAAATGGTTACCTATTGGGCAATATTAATTGTTTTTACCAATTTATTAATTCCATTTCATTACAAATATTATTTCTCTAAAATATCTTATAAGTAATATGGCAACATGGCTAGACTAATGACAAGTTTTCAGAGAAAGGCGCCATTTTGTGCGCGTCTGTATTTCTACACAATTCAGTATCAAACATACTCAATACATATTATAATTTGTGTGGAAAAAATGTTAATTTGCTGTTGAATTTTATTACCAGATTTCTAAAGATTTTCTTACAGTAAATGTTAATTAATATACACAGTTTCTGGTTAAAAAGAATCCGAACTTCCTGTGTATTAAATATGAACCATTTTCTTATGAAAATTACACATTATCTCGTACACAAAACATATGAAAATTTTTACACACAGCTGTAATACAATTTCGAACAATTCTGTAGTGTAATTAAACAATTTTTTTATACAGCAAAATGAGAAAAAATACATAGGTATTTTTCTGGGTGTAGTATAAAATAAAAACAGACATAAAGGAAAATGCTAAGCCTTCGGCTCTATCATAATCCAATTTTATACGTTGGTTCCTAATTTTTAAAAAATCGATTAAAACTTTGGGACATATTTATCATTTTTTTTTGTGTTTTTTAAAAAAATTTACAGTGCAAACTACATAACTGACAAAAAAATTATTTTAATACGGATTTAGTATGGTCTATAATCATTCATTTGTCATTAAGTTTAAAATAATTAGTTAGTTTTTAACAAAAATTTTAAGTATCCTTTTGTACCTTTCGTTAATTTTTCCTGAAGTGCAACTATGTACAATGGGTTGCCTACTTCTTTTACAGATATTAAATAAATTTTGCAAATGACGAGAATTCATCATGTCAGAGAGTATCTTGTTATTATTAGGGTGTAGTTGTGATTTCGACATACTTAGGAAGTTTTGATCTGTTTTGTAGATTTTAGATCAGAGCCAATCATTTTCAAAACAAAAAAAATTCTTAACAGTATCTAAATGGTCGGAAAATTTAGTGTAAGTTATAAGTAAATTAAGAAAAATTAAGACGACTCAGTAAAAGTTTCGGAAGGGATTGGGGGTAGGTAAATATGCGTTTTGAGAGTTGGATATTGATTTTTTGCCGATTTGTGATTGAAATATGCATCCTATGAAAAAAAATTTAGTGTAAAAGATGTAGGTAATTAAAAAATCTAAAAAAATAAAAAAAAATGATAAAAAGTGTTTTATTATGAAACTTAGTGAAAACGTTATTTTCTGTAATTTAAATAAGCTGTCATTTTTTCAAAGTACAATTTTTCCATTTTTGACGAATGTAAATAAAAAAATCCAATTTTCAATCGAAGAAGTTGGTTTACAAATTTAAAAAAAATGTTACTTTATCAGGTACAAATTTTTTTCCTTCAAACTCGACTTTAGATGGTATAAAAAATATATTTGTATGGAACAATGTCGTTAAAATGCAAAAAAAGACACAAATAACGACTAATCGTTTTTTTAGTTAATCGTAAGAATTTTTTATTTTTTACTGCAAATAAGCGTTGAAATTGATGAAAAAGATTAATTTTCATGTATTCCTATTGTTTTTCTTTTTCTGGTACGACTTCCAGTTTTGCCGGAAAGGAAAAAAAAAGTGCTAAAAAACGGCTAGAAATCTAAAAATATCGTAAAAAAATTCATAGAAAATCGTCAAAAAGCACAACAAAATTGCAAAAAATCTCGAAAAAAAGACGCAAGAAATCGTAGAAAATAGCAAAATAAATTTTAAAAAATCGCAAAAAAAATCCAAATGCAAATAATCGAAAAAAAAAATGCAAAACAAAACAAGTAAAAAACCGAAAACAATTGTAACAATTGAAAATACGAAAGATTTGAACGAAAACAAAAATCAGAAAACAAATGAAATAGAAAACAAAAACAAAAAAATTAAAAAGAAATTGAAAGAAATGGGAAAAACTCGAAATCCGAATGAAAGAGAAAAAAAATCGGAAAAAGAAGAAAACATTAGAAAAAGTTGAATAACACAGAAAATACTGGAAAAAAATGAAAAACAAAATTGTAAAAAATTCAAAAAATGCAAAAAAAATCGCAAAAAACAACCGAAAAATAGAAAAGTATTGTAATGATTTAAAACAAATCAAAAACGGTAATATTTTTACCGTAATTTCGAGTTTTCGAAAATTTAAAGTTACGAAAACAAATTTCTATATAGGTATCTATGGTATAAGCAGCGGGAAAGTAAAATAGGTCAAAGATTAATATAATTTTTGGGGTTTTTAACGATGCTGAATCGATTGCTATTGCCCGTTTTTTTCTGTCTCTCACCGTTGAATCAGGCTAACAGACGGACGGACGGACAAAACGATCTTATAAGAGTTTTTTTCTTCGAAAACTCTAACAAAAACTAATTTTTGAATCATAACTAAACTATATTTATCCTTAAACTTATCATCTAATTCAGCTTCATGACGGTTAAATGTATACTCTAAAAGCCTAAATTTCATTGTTATTACTTACGATTTTGTTTTAAGTGGAATAAAAAAGTACTTGCAGTATATAATGAATTAATAATGTCCTAGCGTAAAATCAGCTTTTGCTCATGGGCTGAATTATTGTAACCACGCCTCTCAGAGGGTCTAAAAATGTCTAGTTTAGATAAAATTGCAAGCGATAAACCGTGTTGAGGGACTCTTAAGACACTATTAGAGCAAATTTAGCGCCGATTTTATAAATGAAGCATCTAATTAATGCCCGGTTTCTCCAACATAACTTAAAGTAGAGAATAATAAAGCTCGACCAATCATGAAAGGCAGTTTAAGTTTAGATTGCGTCGCACAGTGGCAAATTGTTTCCTATTTTACCCAAAACACCTTTTAAGCTTGGAGTTATATGACAACGTCGCAAAAAAACTAGTTTTTTTCTTAGTTTGAGGTTACCTACCCTGTTTCTTTGACGTTGTAAATCAAAGTTTTGCTTAACAGCTGTTTGTTGAGAATTTTCAGTTTTGTGCACGTTTTGTTTTATTACTTTAAATAAATCTCAATTTCTTGCGTTAAATAAAAATAATGGCAGAAAAAAATGTAGATACAAAGCGGGTTAACTACACCAGCGATGAAAAACAATTTTTAACAAAGTTAGTGGAAGAAAATAAGGCAACAATTGAAAACAAATGTACAAATTCAATTAATAATAAACAAATTAGCCAAATGTTCAATGCAAAGGTAAGCTAATTTTTGTAGCTGAATGATTTCGTAATTTTAGGTCAAGAAATTATGAATTAAAAATCATTTTCTTTTTCAAGAACATATTCTAAGATTCTGTTAAAGTTAGTTCACAATTTTTTTGATTTTTAATTTCCCGACCCACCTCCGAGAAGGGAAAGTATTGTGAACGAGCTAAAAGAATTAAGACCATTTCCAGATGGAAGTCTGTCTGTGTGTATTCTTCCACGATAGAGGCCACACGTTTAATCCGATTGAGCTGAAATTTGATATATGGATTTGGGTTACCCGTCGGAAGAACCGATTAGTTTTTGTACATCTGTCAAACGGAAGGGTGACTATCACAAATGACAGATACAATATCTTACGGAATTTGACTTGCACTATGTCATTTGAAAGCCCTTGAAAATCTCTATTTAGAACAGTCAAAATTATTTCTCCAACTGTCACCTGTCAAAAATAAAAAAATGTCAAAATTTGAAACTTTAACAGAAAATATCTGAAAAAGTATTGATTGAGCTGAAATTTGGTATATGGGTTTGGGTTACCCGTGGGAAAAACTCATTAGTTTTTGTATGACATCTGTCTAACGGAAGTGTCACTATCAAAATATGACAGATGCAATATGTCACGGAATTCGACTTGCAATATGTCATTTGAAAGCCCTTGAAAATCTATTCAGAACAGTCAAAATTATTTCTCCAACTGTCAGCTGTCAAAAATAAAAAAACTTTCGGTACGATTTGTGTAAATTTTTACTTTCGCTCTAATAAATCATAGCGAAAGTTCGATTTTAATAAAGAGCAGCAGTTCATTTTGAAATTATTTGATTTTTTCCAACGGAAAAAAATGCCGGAAATATTATTTTGCCCTTGAGTGCAGCTTTATATTTATTTTTAGGACATTGTCTACTCTACATATTTGGCAAGTAACGTATTGAAAAACATTTGGAGTGCTATAAATTAAAATTACAAAATTATACAAAAACAAGTTTTGAATAAAAGTTGTAGAGAATATTTTTATCTACAAAAATGGTTTTTACTATTTTTCTCGTACGATGCACGGTTCACGAAATAGTTCACCAAACGTGTTTTTCAAGATGGCGGCTGACGCTCGCGCCACCTCGTTTCACCAACTTAAATTTATTTTCAGGGGACACCCCTAAACATGTTCCAATAAAATCTCTTCCGTAAAAGATTGCAGCATCGATATTTGGTTAATATCCCTGAGTATCGAAACATTTAACCGAGGGCCATTTTCCGTATGTTCCGTGCAAAGTAATTTCAAAGTTTGATTTGCATAGAAAATTATATTGCCTATTAAGACAAAACATTTATAGCGTTCAAAAGTTGTAAAAATTTTTTAGTTTATGCATTAATTAAATTATAAAATAAGCTTAAATATCATTAATGCCCGTATTTATAGTCGGTACTCAAGACGCTGCCGATGCTTGAGGTCGAGTCTGCCATGGCTCAAGCATACGCAGACTCGACCTTAAGCATCGTTACGGACTTGAGCACCGACTATAAATACGGGCATAAGTCCGTTTTTCAACTGTTTTTTTATTGTGTTAATTATTTGTACCCGAATGTATCCCTCTGATATGTATTTTGATATAAATCCTTTGTTGGTCTATAACATAAATTTAACAGCGTGCTAAATAATTATTAATGAACTCTTTCTAATTTATTCTCAAAACCGTATACTTGTTCTTCAACTAACAACACGAATGAATCGCACTATATATAGAATCGACACTAAATTCTCATTTAGTAGAATAAAAGGAATAAGAATTGGTTTGTAATTAGTTGGAACAATAAATCGCGAGAAACAAGTGTACAGTTAAAGAGTAATTTGCATAACAATTTACTGGGTATTGTGGTATTGATAATATTTAATTTAACTACCAAGTATACATTTCTCATTTTCTTTTCATTATGCATAGTTGGAAAAATAATATCAGTAAAAGATTTAACCAATCGACCCAAATTGAAAACATTGATTGGATTTCTTTAAAAATACTAATGGACACTAGGATACTATTTTTTTAAAGTCCAGATTAAAATATTATATTTTATCCACAATCACTTTATAATTGAAGTTTAATCCACACTTACGAACCGTATAAAGTACCTCTTTGTGGAATAATGAAAAATAAATACCAACCATTCAACACCTCCCTAGGACTTCACAAGAGAACGATACTTGTCTCGTCTCGTAAAACCGAGACGAGACCTTTTTGAAAATTATTTAGGCGATACCGAGACCACATTGTTTCTGAATTTCTGAGAAAAATAAAGTATTTAATTTTTTTATAATAAAAGAAAGGTCTGCATAGGTTATGATAAATTTACGAAATCTAAAATCTGGTAACCATCTGTGAAAGATTTTATTTTATATAAAATGACACTCTCAATATATTCCAAAGGGTACCTAGAAACTACATTTGTTGTTAAAGGTATGTATGCAGAAAAAAGCATTTTAAATAAACTTTTCAATTCTATTGAAAATAGGAGTAACGAAATCAACATTGACATGCTCTTCAGTTCAAATTCGGCAATTGCAATTTTTTTAAACTGTGTCTGGTCAGACATTCAGTTATCTCCCAATTTTATAAAAAAATAATATTTTTAAACTAAGTAACATTTATCATTAACGAAGTATAAAATGTATGTTTGCGAAAATATTGTAACCTGTATAAGTAAAAAAAAAGTTGTATTTTATTGAATATATAACAATATATTTATAATTATAATTTGTATAGATAATGATTTAGTGATGTCCAAAAGTAAATAAATAATCACGAATTAATAATTACCTCGTTTTGTACTATCTTAGAAATAAGTTCTAGCAATAACGAGATTTGACGAGACGAGACTGAAACGAGACTTATTTTTTTCTCAACTAACGAGACCGAGACGAGGTTTTTGAAATTCTCGCCTTATCTCGTCTCGTGTGAATCCTTACACCTCCCGATATTTTGGTACAGGGTGTCCCAAATTGGTGTGTTTTGCAGGGTATCTCGCAAACTAGAAAAGATAGAAAAAATGATATAACTTCCTTTTTTGTTAAAGTAACGATGTCAGACATCAGTATCCTTATTACAAAATGTTAAATTTCGTTACTGAATGTTCAATTTTTTAAGAGTCTTTCACCTGATAACATCGATAAATGGTTTATTTGCACTGAAAATAGATATACAATATGTCATATCAGGTGAATGAGAATTAAAAAAGGAAACAAAAAACGTCAAAATATACAGGGTGTCCCATTAAAAAAAATATAAAGAAATAAAAATTTAAAGTAAATTCTCCACATATTTCTGCGAATACACGGTTCTATCAGCTACTTCGGTAATATTTCTTACAAATTATCTAAAGTTTTCAGAAAACAACATTAAAACAGCTTTAAAAACTAATTCCAATACCCATTCTTTCATTGTTAACACTAATCATTATCTTCATAAAACGCGTGTCTACAAACTTTGTTGCTATTATTGTAATGCAGTCTACGTTGGCCAGTCAGGTAGAAGATTGGAAACTAGAGTAGATATACAACGTTAGTACGAGCGCAGCCACTTTTTTCCTGTCTCGAGATCTCTAATTTCGTTGCTATTGGTCCGATTTAAACGCGGGAAACGGCAATGTATTTGAAATGTGACGTATAATGAATACGTAACTAAAGCTTGCTCATATCTCCGTTACTATTGGTCCAAAATGAACGCGGGAAACTGAAATGCGGAGAACGATAGCCAAAAGGACCTTAGCTTATATATCCGTTATTATTGGTCCAATTTGAACGCGGAGAATAATTACATATAAATACATGTAAGGGGCACTACAAAATATCTCCGTTACTAATGGTCCAATTTTTATGGGAAAAACGGTTTTGTATTCGCAATGTGTTGTAGAATAAATATCTAGCAAAAACATGCGCAGTAACACCGGCAAAAGGGCCTTAGCGCCTAACTTTGTTATTAATGGTCCATTTTGATATTACAGATGTGACGTGACTAATATCATACACAGTTTACTTATATTTTATTGTTAATCTATTTTTCATTCATTTGTTATGTTGTTATTTCTTCTTTAGGCGCCCTTTGTCTAAATTTAAAAAACATTAACTTACGACGTATCACTATATACAATTTATCTGTCAATGTTAACTGTCAAATACCATTTTATAGTATTTAACACGTTTCAGTATGTTTAGTCGCGCCGTTATGCTCGCTAGTAATTTAATTTTAACAGTGATACATTTTTTCTTTTGGCCGCCTGTAGGCAGCCGATTATTGTGAATAGTACTCCTGTCTTTCCTTCACTAAATTTGAATCTTCACACTCCATTTTGGATAACGAACTGTGTTCGAATTTCAAATTTGTTCGACTTAAGATATTTTAAAATCATTGGCGGTACCTCAACTAAGTTCTACCCAAACCGACCTCGGTTTGTTTCCTCAGATATTTTTTAATTTGTATCATCAACTACAATTATGTATACCCTTCCTTTTAGTACTACGTAATAAATTTTAAATTTAATAATGTTTATATAATAAACCTAGATTTAAGTGTGCGCTTTATTATAGTAACTAGTACTCAATTCAACTAATAATATTAATTTTCCTAAATAAAATTCTTTGTTATCCCCCTTTTATGTAACTTATTTTGAACATTTGTATTATAGGCCTGATGATGGCATTACTATGCCGAAACTAGTTGCCAACGTCTAACTATAATATCATTAAAAATTTTCGTGCTAGTAGACTTTGAATTTTTATTTCTTCATCGGTGGGCCCACATTTGAGATTATGGATAACCTTAATGAGACTCCCTAAAAAATTTTTTGTGCGCCAGTGAACTCTTCAATATTATATCTATCAAAAGTTTTTATAACGTTTTTTTATATTTTTCTTAATTAACCTAACTGCTTTTTTTCCATCTCTTCTAGTTTACCCTGAAAAACACACCAATTTGGGACACCCTGTATGTAATTTCAATGATTTTTGAGGTGACAGCCGCTGTCAAAGCACAATGTCAAATCTTTTTTTGATGAAAAATTTCGGCCATTGAAGGTGATTGTGGATAGTTTGTTTAACCATCATCTGCCGTTAAGTCATACATTGTCCAAATTGATCTCTCAAGCATGAAACGAATAAGACGGAATTATGACGTCATTAACGTATTTCTTAACTAATGTTGATGTCAAAATACCTTCCCTTTATGATGAGAAAGAGCAAGGTTTAATTTTGAAGTTGATTAATTACTTTTCAAGAGGAAGAGATGCTGGAATACCGCTTTTACCGTTAAATGCAGTCTACAACGTTTGGGTTCACCCCAAAAATAGAATCGTATAATACCGTTAAATGCAGTCTACAACGTTTGGGTTCACCCCAAAAATAGAATCGTATAATACATCCGTATTTTTTTTTCATTTAGTCAAAAATCATGCTTAGGGACGTTAAACATTCCCGAGCTAGAAAGTTGAAACAAATTTGTTAAAAATCGGAGGATTTAAATTAAAAAAAATTACTAAATTATGTAAAAATGTACGCAACGCATAAAGCAAAATACAGTTTTTGTCATTACCAATTTATTCATACAAACACACCTTAATATGCGTCATTGAAAACAATCCTTAACGTATGTCATTGATTATATTTTAATTTTGAGGTTATGTGTAAAATAACATTCAAAAAATGTATGACAAACGTCAAACAAACGCCAACACGTTGTACTGCATAGATACATTTTATTCGCTTAAGACTATCTAAAACACTTATACAATAAATAACTATTATATTATTTCTTAAAATTTTTATATAGGGTGTAGCAAAATTACAATAGAAATAAATATTAATAATTCTAATAATAAATTTTTGTTACAGGTGAGTGTCTACTTGTTTTCAATAAAATTACTCCCAAGTGCAAATGTATCTTGTCAAAATGAAATATATGGTAAGTACCACTGAAAAATTCTAAATAAATAGCAGATAAATTATTATTTGGAACCCGACCATTTATCTTTTTAAAATTCTTTTAACGATTTTAAACTCAGCCGGTTATATAAAAAATGCATATAAACATACCAATTTACATTCAATTTGATTACATAATGGTAATAGTATTCTTCTCTATTTTTAGATCGGTTACAAAAGCGGAAACTGGTTTGTTCGGTAGACAGACCAAGTCAAGTGGTTGTTAATTTGCAAAGGAACGACTATTATTACGAAATTTTATAAATTTAGTTTTAGAATACAGTCATCACATTAGAGACATTTTTTTTTCTATTTGGTGCCTTTAATGAAGTTTTAATGAAACGCAAATTATCTCATAATGATGAGCAACTTTTTATTTTTTATGAAACACGACTACGTGGATTCTGAATCTTTAATAATTTACCGAGACCAGTACGAATAATAAAAGAAGGTTGAGTCTCGTTTAGCTTACAAAAAAAATATTTGCTCTTTTTTAATACATATCAATCTTTCATTTAACGAAAACTAAAGGAGATAGAATTTTGTCTTCGCCATAAGCGGACGTTTTTGTAATTTTAGAAGGGAAAATTTGTGCTTGGTAGCTTATTTTATTATTTTTTTGAATGAATGTTTAATAGGTCACCCCGTACCTAAAATCGTTGTATTTAACAAATCCTTTAAACCTATAAAATTGATAAAAAAATCAAGAATATAGTAAAATTGGTGTCTCAAATAACAATTATGTTTTGAATTTTTAATTTTCATATTTATTTCTATTGAAACCGGATGTCGGCCATATTGGATTTTTATTTAAAAACATCTAAAAATGATTCTATTACAGAATGTTTCATAAGTAATGATCAATATTTTAATCAAAATGTTCAGGACTTCCAAATATTAATATTTTACTAAATAACTCTGTGTTAAATTTTATCTACTACTAAGATACAGGGTGTTGAAGTTAACTACTTTTGATGGAATTTGGTGAACAAAATTAACTTAAATCTAACAATTAATTATTTGAGTAAACTAAATAAATACTGTGGCAAGAACATTATACAAGATAATATCTCGAAATGAGTTGAATGTATATTATTAAAACAAGTATACCTTGTTTGTTCAAATTTACAGGGTGTATCATAAATACTTGAAAAAAATAATTAAAAAAAGGCCAAGAATAAAAAAATGGATACTTATCTTCATCCAGTAGTGTATGTTGTGCCCTATTTTTCTAATCTCAAAATTGATAACATGCTTATGATTTACTAACTTAAAAATATAACCATACCAAAAGTCAATACGTTATATAATAAATAAATTATCGCAAAAAAACGAAAAATCAATTTTAACTTCAACACCCTGTATCTTAGTAGAAGATAATATTTGATCCTGTGTTAGTTAGTAAAATATTAATATTTGGAGCTCCTGAATCTATGATTAAAATATTAACCATTCCTTATGAAACACCCTGTATAATCGACCAAAATTTGGGATTTCGTTAACAGTTTTAGATACAATGTTGCATACTTAAATGGGAAAAAGTATATTTAAGACGAATTGAAGATTAATTTACACCTTAATCTTTGTAAATTGTAATTTTTTATCGCTTAAGAAAGCGTATTTAATTTTTTTTAAAATAGCTTCAACGATTTTTAAATACGGACCTGCACTTTATATTTCATTTTTGAAATTCGAACGAGCTAAACAAATTTTCGGGATAAAGATGGAAATATTTATTTTGAGGTCACCTGAGATGATTCTGTGTGTATTCTTCCACACGTTTAATCCGATTGAGCTGAAATTTGGTATATGGGTTTGGGTTACCCGTCGGAAGAACCCTATTAGTTTTTGTACGACATCTGTCAAATGGAAGTGTCACTATCAAAAAATGACAGATGCAATATGTCACGGAATTTGATTTGCAATTTGTTTATTTAAAAGCCCCTGAAAAACTATTCAGAACAGTCAAAATTATTTCTCCAACTGTCACCTGTCAAAAATAAAAAATGTCAAAATTTGAAACATTGACATTACATATCTGAAATTTTTTTTTCTTATTTTTATAATATTTTCTGATTTTCTTTTGATTTCTTCAGATTTTTTGCTAATTTCCATTTTTTTTTATGATTTTTTTCAATTTATTTTCTGAATTTTTCAAAAAATTTTATAATGAGGTTTTTTCTGGTTTTTTGATTTTTTATTTTTATTTTATTGATTTTCTTTTTACTTTTTCTTATATATTATTTTTTGTGATTTTTTCTGATTCTCCTGTCGGATTTTTTCTGTTCTTTCTGATTCTTTACAGATTTAGGTCATATGTATAACCTGTAAAATTAAGAATTTTTGAATCCTAATAATCCTGGAAAAGATATTTTTTCTGGTTTTTCTGATTTTTCTGATTTTTTCAGATTTTCCAACTTTTTTCTGACTTTTTGTTTTGTTCTGTTTTTTTTTTCGATTCTTTTAAAGTTTTTCTTCATTTTTTTCTTGTATTATTTTGTTTTTGTATTTTTTTATTTGTTTTCTATTTTTTTCTTATTTCTTCGTTTTTTTGCAATTATTTGCGATTTTTTGCAATTTTTTTTTTGGGATTTAGTTGCGATTTTTTGCGATTCTTTAAGACTTTTTACGATTTATTTCAAATCTTTTGAATTTTTTGTTTTCCCGTTATTTTTTTTTAAGGTTACAATTGTTTCCGGTTTTTTGGTTGTTTTTTGTTTTAGCGGTTTTTGCCGTTTTTGCTATTTTTTGTAATATATTTCAATTTCTTTCATTTTTGCGAATTCTTTTTCGTTTAGTTTTTTTTTGCGATTTTTAGACCTTTTTTTTTTTTTGATTTTTTACAATGTTTTTTTATTTTTTCCGAATTTCAAAATTTAATTTTCCTTTTTTTTGAGACGGGAAAGTATTGTGCTAAAAAATTTTCGAATTAAAGATGGAAATATGAATCTTAAATTTTGAGGTCCCCTGAGACGATTAAGACCATTTCCAGGTGGATTCTGTCTGTCTAGCTGCCTGTGTGTCTGTCTGTGTCTCTATCTATGCGTCTGTCTGTCTGTGTGTATTCTTCCGAATTTTTACGAATTTTTCAAAGTACGGTCCTGTTGAATTTTTATAAATCTTTTTGAATAAAATCAATTAAAAATTTGGAGTTTAACGCCCTAATTTGTATTAAATATCTGAATAAAATGTTCTTACATGATTACAATCAGAAAAAATTCTCCCTTTGTCTAAATTACCAAATATTCGTGTACTCATATTTTCAGGGTAAAATGAACAGGACCGTATTTAGAAAAAATCCTTCATAAAATAATAAATTAATAAAACCTAAAAAATATGATTATTTTATTTGGTTGGATATAGAAACAAAAATGGATATTTCAAAAATTAAATATAAAGTACAGAGTCGTATTCGAACAGAATAGTTGAGATTGATCCTTCAAAGATGAAACGTGGTTTTTAAAAAAATGGATAAGCTATGTTAAGCAATAATGGGCCTTCAATAATGAAGTTTTTTTTTCCATATTTAAAAAAAATAAAACGAAAATCCGAGTATAAAAAAAATGTATGTAAGTTTATGTGGATTTTTTGGCAACGATTTACAAAGAAGTAATGAACCGATTTTAAGCAAATTTTCATAAATCTGATCATGCAGAAATATTCTAATTATACATAAAAACAATTTTTGTTCACACCAATGAACAAGGAAACTAGACAAAATATAAATCACCCTTTTTCATTATTTTCTTCTGCATATGAAGGAAGTGGGCAGAAATGATGTAAAAACTACTTTAATTATCTAGTCAGCAAGTGCTTTTTGGGTTAAACTTTTTCTTCGCATCCGAAAAATATGAACAAGGTGTCATTCGATTTGGAATAGAGTGTAGATGATTTTTGAAAAAATTCAAGAGCCGTTTGCAAAAATTTTAAAAGTTATAAACAATTAACTGAAAAAAATGGGGTTGGGTTTTGTGCAAATATCTTAAAAACAATTTAACATTTTTCAAATTTGAAAAAAGATTCAAAAAGAGGAGGACATTTCCCCAAAAAATTGTACCTCTCGAAACTGTAGGACCAATATTTTTAATTTTCTCAGATGGTTGAAAATACGTCCGAAAACGGGGACTCTGGCTTGCGTAAGCGCCGCCCACTTTGAACCTTTAATGAAAAAATTTTATTTAAACTTATAAAAGATGAAAATTAAGAATTGAAAAAATTCTGGATAGATATATGAACAAAAATCCGCGGTCAAAAAAATTTTATCGTGATTTTTCTATTAATTATGAATTAGTTAATTAACAATTTTTCCTATAACATGAACATTGTAAGTGCGATTATTGTTAAATAAAAAATCTGGTTTTTTTTCCTTTTTTTGGACCTACTTTTGAAAGGTCTCAGAAGAGATTCCCGTTGGAAAAATGAAAAAATTGTTATTTTTCACTTTGTTATTAACAATTTACTTAGGTTAAAAATTAAAAAGCTTGATTAATTATTGAATTTCATATTACTATTGATTCGTTTTTTTTATGATCAGAAGTCACATGAAAATTTTTTTAAATTTTTATTTCCTATTTACAAAATTGTTATAAACAAATGCGATGCTTATAAGATAATTTTAAAAAAAATTTAGAAGCATAATCTGTGATGCAAATTATGATTTTTTTTTAAAAAATCGGTGCTTAAAAATTTTTCTTCTGTTTAAAAATTTGTGAATTAACAATTTTTTCTATTCCCTGTAATTATTATTAAGGAACCATTTTTTAAATAATAATTTATCTTGCTCTTAGATAACAAAAAAAATTGTTTTAATTTAAATTTTTTCTATATATTTTTTTCATTTTCTATATAATGAAACAAAGACAAACAATATGTTATTTTTTGAGAAAAATAATTTATTTATATTTTTTATAGAATTTCACTGCATCATTCTCTCCTGGTTTTTATGTTTAAACTAAGATACGATGAAAAACTAAGACTTGTTTATTCTTTTTTAATTAAAGAACAAATTAAGCCCAAAATTCAAGTTCTTACCCAATTATTTATTTAATTTATACCATTTATTTATAAATAAAAAATTCAGCAATTTTTTTATAAACTTTTATGTTTAAATATCTTATAAACTATAATACATATATAACTTTTTATCTGACGTATATTTATCAACAATTTCAGCTTATACATATTATTCTCACACTATTATTCTCTGAATTATGAATAAAAATAACTTAATAAAAATTTTTTTCCCAAAGTGTATTATCATCTTACAAACTAAAAATGAACTAGAAATTAGTTACGAATAATTGTTTATTGTTTTATTTATTTTATTTTACATTACAATTAGTTTATAAGATATTTAAACATAAAAGTTGATAAAAAAAATTTGCTGATTTTTTTTTTATAAATAAATGCTATAAATGAAATAAATAATTGGGGAAGATCTTGAATTTAATAAAGAATAAATCAATCTTAGTTTTTCATCGTATCTTAATTAGTTTATAAGTTATAATAAGTAGAAGTAAAGGAGAACAGAATTTTTAAAATTCGATAAAAAATATAAATAAATTATTTTTCTCAAAAAATAACACATAGTTGTTTTTGTTTCATTACGTAGAAAAAGAAAAAAATATATAGAAAACATTTAATTGTTTATAACAAATTGTTTATTAAATAAAAAATGAAAATTTAAATGAAAACAATTTTTTTTATTTATCAAAGAGCAAGATAAATTATGATTTAAATAAATGGTTTTTTAATAATTATTACAAGTGGTAGAAAAAAATTGTCAACTAACAAATACGTTTTTAAGCAATTGCAATTTTTTTAAGTAATTTTTTTTAATAAATCATAATTTGTCTCAAAGATTGTTTCCAAAAAAAAAATTAAATTATCTTATAAGCAATGCATTTGTTTATAACAATTTTGTAAACAATAGGAAATAAAAATTTGTAAAAATTATTTTCATGTGGCTGCTGATCATATAAAAACGGATCAATAGTAATATGAAAAAAAATTTTTTTCAATGATTAATCAAGTTTTTTAATTTTTAATATAAGTAAATTGTTAATAACAAAGTGAAAGTTAATTTTTCTGCCGGGAATCTCTTCCGAGACCTTTCAAAAATATGCCCAAAAAGGAAAATAATCCAGATATGTTATTTAACAATTATCGCACTTACCATGTTCATGTTTAAGTAGAAAAAAATTGTTAATTAACTAATGCATAATTAATAGAAAAATCGCGATAAAAATTTTTTGACCGCGGATTATTGTTCATAAATCTATCCAGTAGATGCTTGAATTTTTTCAATTCTTAATTTGATATTTAATAAGTTTAAATAATATTTATTCATTAAGCCAGAGTCCCCCGTTTTCGGCCGTATTTTTAACTCTCCGGGAAAATTATAAATATTGGTCCTATAATTCCAAGAGGTCCAATTTTTTTGGGAAATTTCCTCCTCTTTTCTAATCTTTTTCAAATTTGAGAAATGTCAAATAGTTTTTGAGATATTTGCAAAAAACCAAACCCCATTTATTTTGAGTTAATTGTTTATAACTTTTGCAATGTTTTCAAGCGGCTCTTGAATTTTTTTAAAAATCATCTACACACTATTCCGAATCGAATGACACCTCGTTCATTTTTTCGGAGGCGGAGAAAAAATTTGACCCAAAAAACACTTGCTGACTAGACTATAAAAGTAGCAAAGAAATTTGCCCGGCATCTAATTTGAAAATAAATAAATAAAATAATTAGATAAAATAAATATTAAATCAATTAAAATAAATAACATATGTTTTTCCACAAATAAATTATTTTCCCAAAACACAATTTGAAATCAGAAAATTTAATATAAAACATAATGTTAATAATTATTTCCATAACTAATATTAAATTATTTATTTTTCTTATGTTTGATAATATAACGAAAAATGGTATTTAATTAATAAATAAACAAATGTATTTTCTGTTATAATTCATCATATAAAATAGTTGAAAACATGGCAACACTGTGAACGTTTGTATCATTCGGGTATCACTGCCAGCATAATTGTAACTGAAAATCTGTGGATAACTTCACACAAATAATTTTCACCATTTTAGAACTGATTACTTTTAATTCGCCATCAAGAAACATTAACGACAATTTTAGCGTTATCAAAGTTTTAAAAAAGTCGTAGAAAAAATTGAATCTCCATACTGTTTGCAATTCTTACCAAAGGCATTAATTAATAGTTATAATTAGCAGAAAAATGGTCATAGTAAAGTAGAAGAAAAAGGAGACTGACATTTATTGATTGCGTGCAGGATATTAAGTTGCGTTCAGTATATTAGGAGTTGCGTTCAGTATATTAGGTTACGTTCAGTATATTAGGTTGCGTTCAGAATATAAGGTTGCGTTCAGCATATAAGGTTGCGTTCAGGTTATAAGGTTGCGTTCAGTACATTAGGAGTTGCGTTCCGTATATTAGGTTACATTTAGAATATACAGTTGCGTTCGATGTGAATGAAATAAGATATTTTTAAATGTTGTCGGAATGTTTTGTTTGTAAATTATTACAGGGTTCGGAGGATATATATCAAGTGATATATATAATGATATATATCATTTTATTTATTAAATTAAAAATGTTTTCCACCATTTTAAACATCCAAAAATGTCTAAATACGCTCTTGTACAAAAGTATAATATCAGTAGCGATTTATTTGGCTGTTGCGCAAGCATCCCCGCGCCGACTTTGGGATTCCCAGCCCTTCGACACGATTTATTTTGTTATTGCTTTTACTTATCCTCTATCCAAAATAATCAGGGTACCGTTTTCAGTAGATTTCCTACTAAATTAGTAGATTTTTAAGAAAAATGAAGTGTTATTTTTTTTGTCCAAAATTTTTCCTCTTTTCACTTTGTCACTTTTCTGAAAATACCCCCTTTTTTCTGAAATTACCCCTTTTTTCTGAAAATTACCCCTTTTTTCTGAAAATTACCCCTTATTTTCGTCATAAGGCCTCTTCCTCCCAAAATTTCACCTCTTTTCTCTCAAATACTGTCACTTTCTGTCTCAAATTTCCCCTCAATTATTGTCACTTTTTCCTGAAATTACCCCTTTTTTTCTAAAATTACCCCATTTTTTTCTTAAAATTACCTCTTATTTTTTCATTTTTGTAATTTTTTCTCAAACTTCCCCTCTTTTCTTTCAAATTTTGTCACTTTTTTTCTTGAAATTACCCCGTTTTCCCCTTTTTTTTTCCAAAACTACCTATTTTTTCTCATTATTGTCAGTTTCTGTCAAATTTCCACTTTTTTACGAAAATATCACTTTTTTTGAGTAATTATTTTCTTCTTTCCCCCTATCTTTCCCCCTTACCACTCCATTGGTACTGATAGAAAGGGAGAGGGAGAGAATTAGAAATAAAAAACAAAGATTATATATAAAAAAATTGGGGAAAAAGTTTGAAACTAAAAAAATAGGGGAAAAAGGCTGGGGCGAAAAGTGGAAAAAAAAGTAGGGGAAAAAGGCTGGGGCGAAAAGTGGAAAAAAAGTAGGTGAAAAATTGGTAAAAAGAGTTTCAAATTTTAAATTATAATAAAATTAGTGAAACAGTGGAAAAAAGTTTGACACAAAGAAATAAAAAATTAGTAAAAAATGTAGGAGAAAAAGTGAAAAAAGAAGGGAAGGGATGGAATAAAAAAGTAAGGAAACTTGGAAGAAAATAGGAGAAAAGTAAAATAAAAATAGGAAAAGAAGTGAAAAAAAAAAGATTTAAGGAGAAAAATTTGAAGAAAAAAAATTTTACACAAAAAAAATGGTCAAAAATGTATGAGAAGAAGTGGGAAAAAGTAGGAAAAGGACAGAATAAAAAAGTAGGGGTAAAGTGACAAAATAGGGGAAGAAATGGAAAAAAGTTTTAAGGGGAAAAGTGGAACAAAAAACGTTTGACACAAAGAAATTAGTAAAAAAAATGTGTGAGAAAAAGTTGAAAATAGTAGAGGAAAGGATGGAATAAAAAAGCATGGAAAAAAGTAGGGGAAAAGTGAAAAAAAATAGGGAAAGATATGGAAAAAGTTTTTGAAGAGAAAAGGTGGAACACAAAGAAATTATTAAAAAAGTAGGGGAAAGAGGGTGGGGGAATAATGGGAAAAAAGTTGGAAACAAAAAAATTACTGAAAAAACAGGAGAAAAAATAAGTTAGGAAAAAAAGGGAAAAACTTTGAAACTAAAAAATGTAGGACAAAAAATGTAAAAAAATATATAAATCAAAAAATAGTGGGAAAAAATTGGAAAAAAATTTGAAATATAAAAAAATTGGTAAAAAAGTAGAGGAAAAAAAGATGGTGGAAAAATTGCAGAAAAAAATTGAAATAATAAAAATACAGGAGAAAAAGTGAGTCGGGGAAAAAGTGGAAAAAATTGGGAAAGAAGTAGAAAAAAAGTTTTAACGGGAAAAGTGGAACAAAAACTATGACACAAAGAAATTAGTAAAAAATATAGGAGAAAATGTAGAAAAAAAGAAGTGGAAAGAGTGGAATAAAAAAATAGGGGAAAGTGGAAAACAATAGGGAACGTAATGGAGAATAAGTTTTAAATGGAAAAAGAAAGCTATATTTTCTTTTTTTTTAATAGACAGGTTAGATTTAGATAGTCAAGGCTTCTTTCAATAAAATAAATATAAATAGTGTTATATTTTCTTCTTTTTTTAATACACAGGTTAGATTTAGATAGTCAAAGACTTCTTTTAATAAAATAGATTAAAATACACAGGTTAGATTTAGATAGTTAGTAGATTTTGGTAGTTTATTATCGAAATGTTGGTAGAATACGGTTTACTGAAAAAGGTAACACTGCAAATAATCCTTTCTGTGTTTCTTCTTTGTGTTGATTGTTGTGTTAAGTTAGTTCTGATTTTTATTTAATATTATGCCAAAACCAAAGCATTCTGTTTGGCGGTATTTTGACTGTATTTCAACACACCAAAAAAATATGATATATATCCGATATATATCAGATATATATATATCATGTGATATGATATTTATATAAATATCATGTTATTTTCGAACCCTGAATTAATATGAGTAAAACATTAGACATACAATTATTTCCCTTTAAGAGGACAGAAACTGGTGACTTGAGAAATCAGCTAATTACCATGGAAACATTTATAAACTATAAAACTATTTCAATATTAGATTCCATTTCTTGAAGATAATTTTGGTTTTTATTAAATATAATCAGATTTTTTTTTGTTTTTCATCTTTGTACTTTTTGATGCTTTCTGGATAAAAAGATTTAGAACATACGGTATAAATTATAAAATTAGCCACAAAATCTAATTTAATAAATACCCTTTTACAAGCCGACCAAAACTTGTGTGATCATATCCTCATAATTTCAGCTTTGATGAGCTTAAAAACTTCTTCCACAATTACATCCGAACTAGGGGACAAAGCTGATTAAGCCTTAATCGGACCATAAATTAAACTTGACATTTAGTGTGTCGCAAACGTCATTAGAGATTTTCTCCTCGGAAAGATGTCTACTAAAATTTATATTACCTAAGACGGTTTACCCTTAATAAGCTTTCAACATTCCTGAACTAAGGGGTTAATGATTTTATTGTAGGACAAAACTTTGTTATAATGTCGTTGGGAGAAAGTTTTGTTTAGATACATAAACGTTGTGTACCGGGGTAGCTAAGAAAATATTTTTTTTTATATTTAATCGCTATATTTAGACATCCTGTAGGAAATATTTTTTGGAATGTCTAAACTTCAGTGGAAGGTACATTGTAGTTTTACCTTAAAGAAATACTTTTTCGTTTGTTTCTATATTCTATTCGGGCATAAAACTAAACCAAACTAAAGAAATACAGTTCTGTAACAATATAAACGGATATACACATTCGTTTGTTTCCGGTCACAGTTAGTTTTTCGCACGTAACATTGGTATTTACATTCATACATAAAAAATAATAAGCGAGAATATGTATGGCACTGGGCTGAATACCAGTTGCATTAACTGTTACATAAAGCATTGGCATTGACCCAACTATTCTTTATCAATGAAAAAAAATAGATGTCCTTATTGTCAAAAAATATTGCCTTTATTTGAACTAAAATATAGTTAATATTTAAAAAAAAATTGTTGTAACAACTAAAAACTTGCAAAAGTTATTTAATTGCAATGACTTCCAAATTGCAATTTATTTTACTAAATTATACTTCTTAGAGACTAGGAACCATGCAACTTTTTTTATTTTACCAGTACACCACTGTATACTTGTTAGGTTAGAAAGATATTTCAGAATCAAACAGCAAGAAGCTTATTCTGACTAAAAGACATTCGATCCGGAGTTCCACAAGGTAGCATACTCGGTCCTGCACAAGAGATAGGAGACAGGAAGAAGCTGCTCAAAATCTTCAAACCTACATTAATAGAATTAACAGTTGGACTAAAACAATGGCGCATCAAGCTAAATGAAAGTAAATCTTTACACGTAGACTTCACTAATACCAACACATACCATTTAATGACATCCAGATTCCACATGATGACATGGCAAAATATCTGGCATGAGAACTTACAAAAAAATGTATTATCTTCTTGGAAAGTAACAAACTTTTCTACAACCAAATCCTACGTATGGTATCCATAAAGAGGGATCTTGAAATGGACAGACACACTTCATCAGACAATTAACAAATTTGCAAAGGGCCACGAACAGCGACTCTCAAAACATGTGACACCACTAACCAAACAAGGAAAACTCGAGAAGGCCAAACCTCATGAGTTAGTGAAATTGTGTCAGTATAGGAGTTACATGACACTGTTAGTGTAAAAAAAGTAAAAAGTTAGATCCTAAGGAATTACTAATCAGTGAGACCCTTAGAATTAAGTTTTTGGTAATAAGTTGTAACGCTCTTTGCGTCGTCACGCGGTCTTTTGGTGCGTTGGTCCAGGTTTCGGATTGTCTCGGGCGCCACCTTCCGTTTATAGTGTGAATGCCACTTGCACCAGGCAGCGCCAGTGAAGAAAAATACTCCAGGGGTCGTTATGGCATCAACAAAATCCTTAGCGGCCAGAAGGACGGTCTTTACTTGCTTGAGTGTGTTAGCTGCTAGTATCACAATAAATAACTGTCTTTTAAATACCAATCCCTTCAAAGAAGAAAAAGGTGTGCAACACGGTTCTTTAATTAGTGATATATCGGACGGTACAGGCAAGCACATCTTCCAGACTGGCGTAACGGTCGGATTGACGGTTTCCGGTATAATTGAACTTAGCTTCGCTCCTTCAGCTTGATCTATCTATAACGGCCTCCGAATCTATACTCAGGACTCAGCTCGAGCTCAATGTTGCCAACTGTATTGGAAGCTGTTATAGTACGGGCACTTAAATTATTATAGTACATTGGAGAAAATATAGTACAATAAAGTAACAAGAAATTTGTAACGACACCAACAATAGCATATAACTGCACCAAAAATAACAAATACTAATTATCTCAATTAGGTATCTGAGTTCAATCAACTCTTTCTGGATTATAAATTATACTTTCTCTGCTCTTGGTAAATGATAAATCCTTAAAAATGCATAAAAATCCATAAAAATCCAATAAAACTCTTAAAAAAATTTAAAAATGCATAAAAATCTTAAGAAAAGCATAAAAATACTTTAAAATTCTTAAAAAATCTTTAAAAGTCCTAAAAAAAATTTTAAAAATCCTAAAAAAAATCCTAAAATCCTTAAAAATCCCTGAAAATACTTCAAGACTTACAATTATTTGAAAATCTTGAGCAATTTTCAAAAATCTTTAAAAAATATTAAAATTGCTAAAAGTAGTTTACAATTCTTAAAAATCCCTCAGAATCTTAAAAATCCTCAAAAATTCTTTAAAATGCCTAAAAATCCTTAAAAATCTTAAAAAAATTTAAAAATCAGGAAAAATCTTAAGAAAATCTTAAATTCTTAAAAATACTTTAAATCCCTTCAAAAATCCTTAAAACATTCTTAAAAAATCCTTAAAAATCCCTAAAAATCTTTAGAAACCCTTTAAAATATCTAAAAAAAGGATTAAAATTACTTAAAAATCTTAAGCAATTCTTAAAGATCCTTAAAAAACATTAAAATCCTTACAAATAGTTTACAATTCTTAAAAATCCATAAAAATCCTTAAAAGCCTTAAAGATCCTTGAAATAATTTAACAATCCTTAAAAATTTCAAAAATCCTTTACAATTCCTAAAAATCCTTAAAAATCTTTAAAAATCCCTTAAAATACTTTAAAACAATTTAAAAATACTTAAAATTATTTAAAAATGTTAAGCAATTCTTAAAGATCCTAATATAATCCTTAAAAAACAACATTAAAATCCCTAAAAATAGATTACAATTCTTAATAAAATCCTTAAAAGTCCTTGAAAATCCCTTAAAAATCCCAAAAATCCTTAAAAATCCCTAAAAATCCTTAGAAACCCTTTAAAATACTTAAAAAGGCTTAAAATTACTTTAAAATCTTAAGCAATTTTTAAAGATCCTTAAAAAACATTAAAATCCCTACAAATAGTTTGCAATTCTTAAAAATCCCTAAAAATCCTTCAAAGCCTTAAAGATCCTTGAAATAATTTAACAATCCTTAAAAATTCCAAAAATCCTCAAAAATCCTTTATATCCCCAAAAATCCTTAAAAATCCCTTAAAATTCTTAAAAAAAAAAATTGAAAAACCGTAAAAACCTGAAGAAAATCTTAAAATTCTTAAAAAAAAATTAAAAATCCGTAAAAATCTTAATCTTAAGCAATTTTTAAGATCCTCCTAATATAATCCTTAAAAAACATTAAAATCTCTAAAAATAGTTCACAATTCTTAAATCCCTATAAATCCTTAAAAGTCCTTGAAAATCTTTAAAAATCCTTAAAAATCAGCAAAAACCTTAAAAATCTTAAAAATACTTTAAAATCCTTAATAAATCCTTAAAAATCGTTAAAAAATCCTTAAAAAATCCTTAAAAATCCTTAAAAAATCCTTAAAAAATCCTTAAAAAATCCTTAAAAAATCCTTAAAAAATCCTTAAAAAATCCTTAAAAAATCAGAAAGTAAAATATTAAATAAAAAAAAATTTGGATGCCAGTCTAAATGATTTTTTGATGTAATTAGAAACTATTGACAAAAAAACTAGGATATATTTCAAATCCGTCCTTTCTTTCTTTTTCTTAAAAAAAAAAACTTAGCTTTTCTTGAGGTTCTTGAGGTTTCTTATCTTCCTTCTCGAAAGGAAACTTAGGTCCAAAAAAACGTAGTCCAAGAAAACGTAGTCCAGGAAAAAATGTAGTCCAAGAAACAAAAATCTAGTACAAAAGAAACACAAGCTTGGTCCAAAAAGAACGTGGTCACAAGGGAAAAAATGTAGTCCAAGGGAAAAAACCTAAAAGTTCACATAAAGTAAATATAAGCCAAAAATCTTATAAATTACCAGATTTCGTGGTCTCTGTTTTTGAAACAATATAAAACAATGATAACATTAAAATGAAATACATAAATTTAAGATCAAAATATGAAATACAAAAATAATTAAAGTGAATTAAATTTTAAGACAATCTGTAAAAACAAATTAAAAAATAGATTCTCTTTTTGTAAAACGAGACTCAGACATCAGATAATTTATATTGTTATAAAAGATGAGATATAATTGAGTAAATATAACAAAAATATATATATATATATATATATATATATATATATATACTTCTCTGCTACTAGATGGCAGTAGAAGTATCGTTCATTTATATATATATATATATACTGTCATTAAAAAGAATTAAAAATAACAGTAAATAAAAGTTAAAAGCGTCGAAATAATTAACAACGAAGGCAAGGGATTTTGGTCAATATATAATTTAATATAATAAAAACTTATATATAAAGAGGAGAAGAAAGAAAATTTTCAATTTACAGCACAGACGATATATAAGTCGAAGAGGCAAAGAGAGAAAGTTGGTAACATGGGAAAGACATTTTATAGTAATACCTAAAAGAGAGGGAGATCTAGAGAAGGGATATGAAGCGAGCTGAAATCAGATAGACCGAGTTAAGAAATAATAAAAATACAGGGTGGCACAAAAAACGTAACAACATTAAGTACACTAAAATGTGCAAATTGCTTGTTTGGAATATTAGTTTAGTACGATACAAAAAAGTTTAAATAAATTATCAAAAAACAAATAATAATTCTCAAAAATTAAAGCGATGCTTTAACTGTCACTTTCTTTCATGTATTTCTATAAATCATCAATTAATTATTCTTCAATGCTCTCATATACCAAATCTATAATGAATTGCTTGCATTTATATGGAAGTATCCATTCTTCTGTTTTAAATATCTTTTTAACCTTCCTCCACCAGTCTTCTTTATTGACATTAGATTCCTCATTAATTAGTTTAATAACTTTTACAACAAATATTGGAAACTATTTCTTTTGTAGTTTGATAATCTTGTATGACTTAATTTTCGTTTGAAAAATAGTCCATTTTTTCCATAACCGGACTATAAAGTCTTTAAACGATCCGCCTATAAGGGAAAATGCGGGGATTTTGATGAGAAATTAGATTTCGAATGCGGGTTGAATCCTAAAAACCAATATGAAGTTATAAGATTCTCTTATAGAATTCTCTAGATGATTGAATTAAACGGACTCAAGATATACATTTTATCTACTACGGGTTGGATCGAAACAAAGTAAATATTGGATAAAATATATTTTGGCAAAGAAAACATCGATGGAAAATTAAATAAATTATATATTAAGAGGAAAGGTACAGTTTTTGTTTGTACATTCTATATAGTTTTATTACAAAAAAAAATATAGCTTTTTTCTCTTACTATTATTATACTATTAAATCCAAAACAAGATAATTAAAATTCTGATTAAAAATAAAAACATATTTTTTTCTATTTTTCATTCCCGTAATAAATTTTCAATGAAGGTATAGCCAAGCATACGAGCAACCTCACGATCATTAATAAAAAAATAATTAAGCACATTTCCTACTAGCATTTAATGATGTGTGGGGTGTGCGGTTGTATGACGGGAAACAACGACAATATTGAATTTAATCGATTTTAAAAGTTTTTAAAAAGGGTCCGCACTAATTGAAGTCGACGAGGGTTACTGTTGACAGGTCGTAACGGGGTCGTGAGGTACACCCCGCTATTTGAACAGTGGCGTGATAATTTCTATATTTCTAGATAGATCATTTAATATGAAAAAAAAATGATAATTTTTGTTTAAAAAAATAGTGTATGATATTTTATTCAAAAAAGGCGACTTTTTATTTTTATCGAAAAATATTTAGTTATTCATCAATTTCTATTTTGTCTTATTCAAAGTAATCCTCAGATATTAATACACTTGTTCCAGCGTTTTTTCCAATCCGCGAAGAACTCCTGATATGCGCTTTTTGACGTCTATGTAGCTGGAATACCCCCACGGCAGAATTTAATGGAAAATGCGCTGGATTTATGTGCTAATTTCGGACGCCAATAAAAAAATTTGTGCTCTTATCTTTTAAAAATTACAAGAGGTTCTGATGGCTTCAGACCAAGCTGGAATAGCCCAGGCCAAATATAGTGGAAAATAAAGTACATTTCTGTTATCTCCTATTTATGTACTTTACCAAGCTGGAATTAATAATACAAAGGTATAAATAGCTCCATCAAGCTGGCAGTGAAAGGTTAGCAAAATCAAAAAAAATACACTGGAATTAGTTGCTAATTAATTGCCAAAGAAACGATTTAATTGCTCAGACCCATCACGAGAAATCGCAAATTCCGCTAGCTTTTTAGAAAGGTAGCGGAAAAATTTAAACAAAGTTATCGAAATCGAAAAAAAAAATAAACTCGAATTAGTTGCTAATTAATTGCTAATTAGTTACCAAAGAAACGATTTAGTTGCTCATACCGGTCACGAGCAATTGTGAATACTGCTAGCTTTATATAATAAATAGATTTTTTTGCTCTTGCCATCATAACACCCCGGTTTCTTAGTGTTCAGCATGTGAATAGAATTTGTTGTTGATCGGGATATTGATACATAAGGTCCACTTAGTCAGCAACAAAATTGCAATTCAAAATCGGCCAGTTTCTTGCTTATTATTTGAGCACCAAATTAGCAATAAATTCTTACGCACATTTATAAATAGCTAGCGGTATTCGCGATTTCTCGTGACCGGTATGAGCAACTAAATCGTTTTACTGGTAACTAATTAGCAACTAATTCGAGTGTATTTTTTTTCGATTTCGCTAACTTTGTTCAAATTTTTCCGCTACCTTTATATAAAGCTAGCGGTATTCGCGATTTCTATGATCGGTATGAGCAACTAAATCGTTTCTTTGGCAATTAATTAGCAACTAATTAGCAACTAATTCCACTGTATTTTTTTTTGATTCCGCTAACCTTGATGGAGCTGGTATAAATTGGTGTTGATTATATATTTTTATAAAATAAAACATGTGGCAGTACTTTATTCTCCCTTTTTACTATATTTGAGTTTTTATTAAGGTAATCGTAGTTAATCCATTTTTTTCCTTGTCTAAAGGCAAGTCCCATATAATGGCCATAATTTTGCCTTAAACTGCTCTTAGACAATGGTGGTCTTTTACATTTTACAACCCCAGTAAGTGGCATTTTTAAATGTTTTTGGACAGCTAATATGTTCAGGAATTGTTTCTAAGGGAATTGGTCTGAAGCCAGCAGAACCCCTTGTATTTAAAAAAAAGAGTACAAAATTTTATATTGGCGTCCGAAATTAGCACATAAATAGGAGACAACGAAAATGTTTTTCAATTTTTATTTTTAAATATATTTGAGCTGGGGTATTCCAGCTTGCTCTGAAGCCAGCAAAACCCCTTGAATTTTTTAAAAAAAAGCACAAAATTTTTTATTGGCGTCCGAAATTAGCACATAAATAGGAGATAACAAAAAAGTTTTTCAATTTTTATTTTCCAATATATTTGACCTGGGGTATTCCAGCTAGGTCTGAAGCCCGCAGAACCTCTGATAATTTTTAAAGGAAAAGAGCACAAATTTTTTTATTGGCGTCCGAAATTAGCACATAAATCCTGCGCATGTCACATTAAATTCTGCCGTAGGGGGTGTTCCAGTTACATAGACGTTGCTTTTTGATAAAGTCTTAAGGTCTTCTAGCGATGCGGTCTGTATCTCCTCAATGATGACAAAACGCCGTCCTTTTATGGGTCTTTTCAGTTTTTGAAAGAGAGAAATGTCGCAAGGGGTAAATGCGGTGAATACTGTCCCAGAGGCATGATTACTGTGTTGTTTTTGGTCAAAAAATGACGAACCAGCAACGCTGTGTGAGAAGGTGCATTATCGACAAGAGTCTCGGGAGAGGAGTGATTTGGCTGACAACGTTGCCAAATCTAGCGCATCACGGCAGGCAGGAAATTGAAAGTTCGTACAAATATATTGCTTCGAGTCGACACTTTCATTATTTTTATTCAAACTAACTATTTAACTGTTTAAAATTGGCTAACACTAATATGAAATATATTATATTAGACTGGCTATTGTGACAACTCTTAATCTCTTTTAGGGTTCGGTTCCTTAAAAAAAAATAATAAACTTTACAAAAAATAAATAAAAAAAAACTATAATTTTGGGCGCCTTCAATACTTCTTTCTTCAGTTCTTCCTTTTACTATTCTATATACTTTTCCTTCTTAATACTCCTCCGACTGAATTTACTCTGCTGTTTTCTATAATCTTTTTAAGTCTTCCCCCATATCTGCCTCTCCGTCTAATCCACACTGCACCCCTTCGTTTTCTTATACGCCAATTTGTCTTCTTCAATATTTTATTTGTATTCTTGTTATGCTTCCCTTTATATTGATAAACCTTTTTCTTATATAAGAATTTTATTGATTTTTCTAAATTATAACTTCAGTTACTTTATAATGATACATTGTATTTAAAACATCTCATTCTACTTTTTTTTTTAATCTCTGACATTTCTAATTTTTTTTATTAATCAAAAAGAAACCAAAAACTGTTTATTATTTTTTCTTTCATTTGTTTTTTTCTCCCCCTAACTAGATATTTTTTTTTATCTCTAAATTTAAATGACTAAACACACTAATAGCCGGTAGATAGAACGATCTTTAAATATTTAAAGAACCGTTAGCGCGCTATTGAGTCGTTAAAACCGACATTGGGTAGATGGACCGCTCACTAAGCTAATTTTAAAGGTCTCTTAAAGACCCGTTAGACATTACCGTCTACATGTAAATTTCATTTGTTTTGTCGCAATAAAATAAATATGGTGGATATCTGTCAAATTACATTTTTAAAGTTAAAAATATTTTAAACTAAAAATAATATATTTTTTTAATTAATTTTATTATTGTTTTTATTGCATTATTTATCATATACTGCACTTTTTATACTATATTTGCATAGTTTCTACCGTTCGTGCTCTCACTAACTAACGACCCAATAAATTTAAAGACTCGTTAAATTGTTGTCGGGTAGACAGAAACAATTTATTTCTCTCGTTAAGAGCATGATTTACTTGACGAACAGATACACCTGAGGGGCAACGGTGTGGTGGGAAGAAAGCATATTTTATGATAGGGGGCGTGTCTTATCCCTTTTGACCACGTTTCTCGGTCTCTACCAGGGTAGCTATAAAAGTTGGTGGAATTGTATCGACTGGATTTATCACAATAGTTACATTTTTACGATAGTTTTGGCTTTAATATAAATAAGTAAATTAAATAAATAAAATATTTATTTATAAAAATAAATTTATACAATAAATTAATTATGAATGATAATTTTTACAAGATTTTGAGCCATAATTAATTACTTGTTTGGCTATAACTTCTACAAATATTATTTTAAAATTAGGAAATAATTCAAACACATAGTAGTTTTTACTCTTTCGGATCCTCTATTAGGGTACACATCGTTTGGTCCGGTAAACCCCTAATAAAATAAAGGTAGTAATGATTGTTTACCTAATGAATAATCAAAATGTGTTTTTCAGAAAATAGGATTATTTTATTTAAAATTGTATTACGTACGTACTTTCTGTTTTGAAAATTATCAATGCGAGACATATATACAAATTCAGAATATTTGTAAACAAAAAATCTCGAATTCTAAAACCCAAAACGGGCAAATTATTTAATAAAAAATTAGGCAATTAGATAATAATGAAATACATTTATTGCACTATGTAAAATTGAGTTCCGAATATAATAGTTTTATGTAGTTACTTATAATAATGTTATCTAATTTTGTATTTGTGTCTCATTTAAAATATTTTTAAAGTTATTAAAAATATTTAGTGAATTAGTATTTTCTTTAATATTGATGAAATTTTAAAAAATTCCGTTTAATAATTGTTAATTCTTTTTCTTTGGTTATCTCCAGTTCATCAAGCAGGTATTAAGTCTTATAATATTTTCACTATTATTGTCCATAATTACAAAAAACAAAAATTAATCAGTTAATTTTTATGAAAATTTTTTGGCAGTTCTAACAACTAATCAAATTTTGTCATTTTGTGTCATATGAAACAATTTCACCGAATCATGTCAACATTACACTGAGAATTTCATAAATTTATTTTCAACCAATTAGAAGGCTCCTTTTTGTTTACGTTGCTTATAGCAACGGGAGACTATCGCGATAATTTTGTTAGTTCCTATTAACTTAATGGAATTAATAAGTGATAATTTTTCTGTGAAAAATGAAGCGCCTTATATTTATTTGCAAAAGTCACTCAGAATAAACATTTTGTTGCTAACTTATAATTTTTATTGATACGAACCAATTTGCTTTACATATCGAACACCGGGGCTAAAAGAAGACACAAAAAACGTATTATCAATTTCTCCTCATTTGTACAATTAATGTCCGTCACATTTTAGTAACAAAAAAGTGTTACATAACGTGAAAGTAAAATTTTCTTGTGAAAATTCATATTTCTGCATAGTAACAAATAATGGGATCATAAAATCTTCAGTTATACATATAATGGTATTATAGGTATTTCCGTTTTTGTTTATAAACAATTAAAATGTGAAAGGAATTTAAAAATGAAACATAAGCTTCGAATAGAAATTGGGGTCTGTTTAAAATGCACGAAGCGAAATTAGGGGGTAGTTTGAATTTATTTTAAAATGCATTTTTATGAAAAATTACTTGTTATCAAAGTTGTAGAACATAAAATTTCCTACAAATTTTGTTTTTACTTTTTCGAATTTCGCCGCTAGTTTTTATTTTAATTTTTAAATAACTTTTATGTTATTAAATTAATTTTTTAGTTAAATTTTAAATTAAAAAAATATTTGTAGAAGTTATATATCCAAAAATGTAAATAGTTAAAAAAACTCAAAGATAAGGGTAATTATTGATAAAAAATTTGATTTTTTTAATTTTTTTTAAACTAACTTTATTAATGTACTTAAAAACTAAAATAATTGATTAAATAATTACTCTACTAGGAGTGTTCGGAAAGTTGGGTGGGATCACCCCCTCTTTATTATTTTTAATCTGATTTTTATTGTCTGCGGTTGATGTGAACGCATCTTCTAGTCCGTGCAGGTATGAAAAAAAAGTTACCGCATCTCCCACTGACCGCATCTCGGAATGGCCTCATCTCACACGACCACTAATTTTTTTTGTAATTAAATCCGTTGATTTAATAAATATTTTTACACTTACTTTTTTATCCAGCAAATCCTATTTCGTTTTGATAATCGCTTTGACGATGTGAATAATAGCTATTTGTGTATTAAGAGCGGAAAGTGATACTTTGCTGCTTGAGGCAGAGAGTTGCCCGCGCGACGCGTAGCGGAGCGCGGGCAATCTGCCGAAAGCGGCAAAGCACTTTCTGCTCGAATTGCACACAAGATTTTTTCTACGATCACATTATTTTTGGACAAATAATTAAAAAAAAACATGAAAATACACTTCATAACCTAAAAATGAAATAATGACGTTTCATTAATTTCATAGTCTACTATTTGCACAAAATAGTAAGTAGGTACTTAAATATGCAATAACTGTTGCATATAGGTGTACCTAGGTGTATCTAGGTGTACCTTTTGACTGTTATATTTATACTAGATAAATTTTATAAAATAAAGTTTAATTTCGTTCGAAATATCTTTAAATATTAATATTTCAACTAAAATATTCAGACTGCCCTACATTTTGTTTTAATATACCTGTTTTTACTACCTTTCATTAGTTTATTGTAAATGAAAACAGGCGAGCGGAAAAGTACGCGCTAGAGCGACAATAATGTCAAATTATTACAGATCACGGAAAACGTCAACTTTGCGGTTAGATTTGAGTGTGCAAAAGCCTACTTTGGGTAGTGATCGTAGGAAAACGAGTTTTTAGTCTTTTACGGGGCATTTTTAAATATCCTAATTGATATTAATAATAGTCCCTTCACTTCACGAGAACAATAATTAATAGTTGAAGAATCGAAATAATCAGAACACTAAAATCACCACACTTATCTCTAAGAAAGATCAAACTAATAACAAAATGTGTCAAAAATAGTCTAACTTAAACTTTTATCCCCAAAGTAAGTACCGAAAAAATATCACACCCCCACCACCACTGATTTTTGCTGACAAAGTTCTTTGCATTCAAAACATACCGATTGTTGGTAATTAAACCGTCAAATGATGCCGATATGCCAATGTTGGGTAGCTAGAATATATCTTATTATTTTTTACTACTTATTAACCGTGCGATGTGTAAAAGTACCAATACATTTGTAAATTAAATCTCAATTTTAACTTACTAAATAAATTAATTAAATACTTATTATATGTTGTTAAACTCCTGTAAAATTTTAAAAATGATGAGTGAAATTAGTTTTATTGTAATTTTCATGTTGAAAATTGTAGTTCATAAAAACAAAAATTGTCATCCAAATAATAAAATTATTTTGATTAATTAAAAGAAAAATATTGTCCGAAAAATTATAAACTCTATAATTAAGTTTAAATTTATTTCATACTGTTTACCCTCGTAAAACTCTGCTAACAAGAGAATTTATTTTATTTCAATTTACAAGCTGTGTTCCCTAAATTCTAACGGTGGCGCCACTTCCTTGGAGCAAAATCTTCAGTTGCAAGGGTTTCGCTTTACTCGTCCTATACGTTTGTTTTTTATTTTTAATGAATGAAAAAAATATAGGTGTATTGGAGAAGATCTAATCTGTGCTCCTCTGCAGCTACTTTTTGAATATTTTACTTCGTTTTTTGTAAAAAAAATTTAGAAAAATGTCTAAAATGAACAATTTTTGGATTTTTTTTGAAAAAAAATGAAGCCAAATTTTCAAAATGTAGCTGCAGAGGAGCACAGATTAGATCTTCTCCAATACAAATATATTTTTTTCTTTTACTAAAAATAAAAAACAAACGCGTAGGACGAGTAAAGCGAAACCCTTGCACATACTATTTTGTCGCAAGGTAAATCCTCCTCTTAACTAAATAGTCAATAGCAGCGCAAGCAATCGGGCAACAACGCTTTTTCGGATCTGAACTGGAGTGAAGTGAAGTTGTTCTTTATTGACAGTGACATTCCGCCGTTCGCGCAAAATTATATGTTTGGTTATATATGTGTCTCTGTATATGATTTCTAAAATGGAAAGTCAAAAAGTGAAAAGATCTCGCGGGGCTAATTATACCTCAATTGAAAAGGAGAATCTGCTTAACATTATTATAAAGTAAGGATTACAATCGTTTTGTAGAAAACATTGTTTTAATAATTATATTTTAACCTATACCATTTGTATACCATCTTTTCAATTTCCTTAAATGTTTCCTGTGGCTCCTTATCCCAAATTTACCTTTTTTGGAAGATATAAACAGATAATTGAGGATAAAAAAACAGACGGGAGAACTGTTATGTTGAAAAAAAAGTGCTGGCAAGAAATTGTTCAGTTGTACAATGCTTTGGCCACGTCTGGGCCGAGAACTATCGACCAGCTGAAGATGTTATATGATCAGCTAAAACGTTCCCTTAGAAAGCAGGTGGCTGAAGAAAACGTAAGTTAATCTCAATTTTAACATATTTATATTTAAATTAAACTGTTTGTTTTAGAAGACAAAATATATTGAAAGGGGAGAAAGTTTGGAGGTAGAAATTGAGGAAGCCCAAAGAAAGCAGCGTGTAGATAAGGTTTGTACAATTATTTATCAACTAATGAATCAGATAAGTCTGTAGATATACATAATCGCAATAAATTAAATCAGTTATTGTTAAAAGATACTAAAGACGATTTTTCACAATGTGCACTTTATTTGCAAAAGGAGATTTTGGATTTGAATATATTAAGTAACCAAGAATCTTGTTTATCTATAATTAATATCATACAAGGTATGTCTTAATATAAAAGCCAAACAAATTAGTACGGTAATATTATTTTGTATATAATAACAATGACTGATTAAATTATATTTAGTTGAATTAAAACTGTTGCTTTAGCTAAACTCTTATATAAATAAAGAAGTACGTTAAGTAATTGCACTATGAAATTATTTAAAATTCAAATAGTATTCTGGTTAAATTCAATACCACTTTAATTATATATTTTTTTTAAGAAGTGTAGATCAATGATACAATATTTAATTTATTTTCACTATTTAGTAAATTAAGGTCTTTTAGGCATATAGTAAATGAAAATGATGTATATGTAACATTGAAATTGTGTGAAAATTGTTCTAAAATATGTAATCAGAAAACACGTATGATATTTTAATGATTTATAAAAAATGATGTTAAATAATTACATTTTTATTTTACTTCTAGTTAGTCAAAACAACCTTTAAAAATGATTTCATGTAATTTTGAAATGAAATTTAATTTAAGTTCATATCTGTTGCAATGTTTTGTAGGTACTCTTTTTATTGTTGATTAATCTTATATATAATATTTCCTCTATATTATTTACATGTTTATTTATTTCATATTTCAGGTTGAGATGAAAAAGACAGGAGGAGGAACTATTAAGCCTCAATTGGATGAAGCAGGGGCTCAAATTTTAGCAATTCTGCAAGAGCAGATAGAGCCCCTACCTAATCCGTTTGATTGTGCTGCTACATTTTTTGGTAACGTATAAATGCTAGTATTTATATCTCAATTACTTTATTTTCAGAATTCTGCATATGTTTATACATTCTTTGATAAATACATCACAAAATTATGTAAAAACTATTTCCCACAGATAGTTGTGACTGGCTCCCATCATTTTTGTATAGATGGCATGTTATAGTCATTTATTTTTGTATAAATATGTTGTTTTAAAAATGGTTTTACACTTTGTTATTAATATGTACAAATGAGTATTCAAGCAATTTAGAAAAATATAATTGAAATACTTTAAAATGCCCTATTGTGATAGGAGACAAATAAGTAACATTTGTAACTACAGCTCTTTGAGGAACCATTTCCAAGAGTTCCAATGAAATCGCAAAGAAGATTTTCTTAGTTCATATAAACAAAATAAAAGTTTGATAATGTTCTGTAACAACCATTTTAGCATAATGTAAAATTTTTATTTAGGAGACAATCAAGAAATGCAACCTGGACCCAGTTCTGCTCCTCAACCTCCTCAACCTCCCGTCATACCAGAAATTCAAGCTGGATGTAGTTCAGCTCCTCAACCTTCTACCCTACCAAATAACTTGCCAAGACCTCCCAAAAAACCTGTCCTAAAGCATTATAAAAAAATGAATGCAGAACAATTGAAGAGGTCTTATTTTAGAATAAAAATTAAAAATGCATTATTGCAAAGACAGTTAATGTTTAAACAAGATCGACTGGACACCACAATAAAACGACTAAAAATAAAAAAATTGCAGTCTTCGCAATAATGTGTTTTTAATTTTTATCATGTAGGGGCTCTTCTTATTCACATTAATATTCAGTGAAGTACAAGAAATTTTAAGTAATATTATAATAATCAATCAGCATCAAGAGGAAATATTTATGTTTGTGCTAGTAGTAAAAAAAATATATTTTAACTGAATATTAATGTTTGAAATTTATATTATGACTCAGTAATAATTGTAAATTAGATTCACATCAAATTTTCTTGAAAAAATTATTAACTATTCAGTAAATATAAACAAATTCTATCCATCATTCTGCTCAAATTCTGTTAACGTTATTAATATCTAGTTTTACCCTTAGATTATTATTAAACAATAAAATATCTGAATATTACGACAACAAAATTGGTGCTAACCTACACAATAATTATTAAAGTCAAAATTAGTTGCAATCTTAACAATATATACCCTAACAAAGATTTAGTACCTTTTAAAGCAGAATAACACAATAATTAGTTTTGAAAATAATTATCTAACAATTCATATTATACATTAAATTTTTGGTAAACTTAAACATTTGTCAATTTTAGATGTGAAATTTTTGAAGATTTCATTAAATTGGCTTCATGAAATTTAAATAGCCTAGTAATTATCAATTATTTTAAAAGCTAATATTTGGAGTAACACATTTTTTTCTACTGTAGATTTGACTTTACATATAATCAACCAATTCCGTTTTATTGGTCGTCAGTTTTTAGTATATAAATCTATAAATAAAATTAAAACCTCTGGACTTTAATTTTGATTTAAATTCAAACCGAAAAACCAATAAAATCCAATGGGTTGGTTATAAGGTGAAACGTAGGAAAAATTTAAGTTGATAAGAATTCTTTCATACAAATGGATCTTTTTAATTTATTAATTTGTGTATTTTTATTTATTTTTTATTCATATTTCTAAATAAAAACAAAACAAAAATTTTCAGAGTTATTTTTTTACTACTAACCCAAAAAACCTACCAGTGGATCAACAATAATTAAGATTTTAATATTATATAATAGCAAACAACAAAATAATAATTAATAAGAAAAAAATATAAAACGAAAACGTTATCCATATCTCAAACTTCAAATAAAGAAATAAAACTCCAAATCATAATCATATACTTCAAAATATAAAAAAGTTCTTTAACAATATATTTTGTGGTACATGATTTGGAGTTTTATTTCTTTATTAAAAAAAATATACAATCACAACACAAATGTGAGCTTATTTTTAATAAAATCAAATTTAGCAACAGAAGATGGCGATCCACCACTTTATAAATACAAGAATTAACGAGAAGTTATGCAGCCAAAAAACCACATATGTATATAATATTTATATACATAAAATAAAAGTAACGTTTATTCTTTTGTGTATATACATTTTGTTACATTGGCCTTTTCTTGGTTTTATACTTTTCACATAGGTGGCTTTCACATATAGGTGGCTTTAAATTGCTAAAGCATACTGCCAAGTTGATAGGTCTGGTTTTATTAAAAATAAATGTTTCTTTTCAATTGTGATAGATTAATATTTTGAATAGGTATGTGCTTTTATATTTTAACATTATCGATGTTAATGGTAATAACAATTAAAACAACAAAGAAACTTGATTTAGCACTTTTCGAAATAAAATTAACAATTTTATCTTGAAAATACGCTGTTAATTAGGGCTGTTCTAACAGCATCATTTCTATTGTTTTCTACAATGGCATGGAATACATCATCATCAATATTTGGCATGTCATCTTCAGCTATTGGTATTTCATCCTCTGGTAGTGGATCTACTAATTCCAACGCCAAATTATGTAGTACAGCACAAGCTACGATAACTCGCAATGTTCTTAAGGTACTTAGTCTCATGCCATTGTGGAGACATGGAAATCTTCGTTTTAATACACCAAAGCAACGTTCCACAGTATTTCTTGTTGAAATATGCGATCGATTATATGCCTCCTTACTAGGTGTATCGGGGTTTAAAACAGGTGTTAAAAGATAAGGCTTACAAGCATATCCACTATCACCTAGAAGAAATGAATTTTCATACATATTGTTTTCAAATTCAGCACACAGCGGTGAATTATTGAAAATGGTGCTGTCGTGCACGGACCCCGGCCATCTAGACACAATATTTAATATTTTCAATTTGCTGTTACACACAACCTGAACATTTATTGAAAAATATTGTTTGCGGTTTCTGAACAACTCAGCATTATTACCACCTGGAGAAAGAATTTTAATATGCGTACAATCAATCGCACCAATTACACGTGGAAAACCAGCGATTGCAAAAAAATCAATTATTGTATTGTTTGTATCATCACCGGGAAGTGGCATTTTAATATAATCATTTTTTAGCAAACATATTTGAGTAGTTACTCGATGAACTATCTTTCCTACAGTTGACTTGTGAATATTTATTGTGTCTCCAATTAATTGTTGAAAAGCACCTGTTGCATAAAATCTTAATGTAATGATAATTTGATTTAATGCATTTATTGATTTCGATCTTTTAGTAATGGGTTCCAAATTTGGTCCAATTCTGTGTACTAAATCCATTACAGTATTTTTAGAAAACCGAAATCTAATTTTAAATTCAAAATTATTATACATTGTAAAAGGATTATTTCGTTCTCTGATATGTCTGACAATATGAGGCACTTCCTCGTCAGAAAGATCTGATAGAGATGAATCAGACATCTAAAAATTAAGTTATTATTTAATATTTATTATAAATTCTGAAAAGAAGCTTACCATTAATTATTGTATATAAGCGTTTTTTTTTTAAACAGACAAAAATTATAAATGTATATAATAAAAAATAAAACCAAATAAATTATTTAAAATGAAAGATAATGTTATAAATTTAATTTAAACAACTCGTTTTCAATATTTTTAAATATTAAATTGACATTTGACAGGTGTCCGCCATATTTAACGAGAGTTTAATCAGCCAGATTTGACCCTTTAGTTATAGGTTCTTTAAAATTGGTTTTATTGAGCCGTTAGCTCCTAAAGATCGTTCCGGATACCCAATTTTGATTTAATGAGAGATTTAATGAACCTTTAACTAACGATTCAATAAAATCAACCTTTAACTAACGATTCAATAAAAATGATTTAATGAGAGATTTGACTGTATATTGAAACAATATAACAAAAGATGTATTAAAATTATAATGTTTTATACGTGAATTTTATTTTAAACATGGAATGATTGGTACAAATTTTATTGTTTTTATTGATGTTGAAATGAAATTGAAGATAAAAAAACAATAATAATTCATAATAATTGGTGCATCATCTAAAACGCCAATGTTAAAAATCTCTCAATAGCAAAGATCAAAAATTTGAATTCAGTGTATACAAATAAAATACTTATATTTTGGGAAACTGATGAAATAAGTATTATTAAAGAAATTATAATCTATAAAGATGAATTACTACGGCCCGCCCATACTTCACCTTTGGTGAAGAAGGGCAAATCGTATATTCAAATCGTGCAAAAATCTCAAAAATTTTTTTTGGTGCAAATGACTTAAAATATCATGAAACGTGGAAAAAATTAATTTTCCGCGAAAAAAAGAGTCTGTCTGTGTGGATGTCTGTGCGCACGATAACTCGAGAATGGTAAGGCCGATCCGGAAAATTCTTTCGGCCATCGGTTTTTATTCAAAAAAGAAAGGCTCCAAGTTCTTACTAGTATTTTTAATTAACTTATTTTACTATAAATAATTAAAAATAAAACAAAAATGTTATTTTTATAAATAACTGGTAATGACTATTCTATATAAATAACTATCTTAAATGATAAGGTATGTCTACATAAATATCAAATAAGCGAATTCAGGAACAAGCAACATACACGCAATGTTGTTATACAGTGTGCCAGTAAAGTATGGAACAAATTCATTTTTAGCTAAACAGGCCATTTTAAGAAATAATCCTGAAACACGTCGATTTTTGATTTTAATTTACCGTATTTTAAAATAATAATCTAATATACAGGGTGAATTACTTCCGAGTAATGAAGTCACCGTCTTTTTTTTTAAGTGGAACACCCTATATTTTTTTATATTTTTAGACTCATTCCGTGAAGCTGATTTCAAAAACCTATTACACTTATATTCTAAAGTAAATAGTTTTGAAGTTATAGACAATTGAAAATTGCATTTTTTCAAATTTAAGTGATTGCTCCGGCCAAACGACATAAAATCGGATAAAACGGCTTACATGTCCCTATCTTAAGTTTTTGAGTTCTAATTGATGGCATAAGAACAAAATGTATATAGGGTGATCAAAAGTACGCAAATTTTGATCACCCTGTATACATTTTGTTCTTACGCCATCAAGTAGAACTCAAAGAGTTAAGATAGGGACACGTTAGCCGTTTTATCCGATTTTATGTCGTTTGGCCGGAGCAATCACTTAAATTTGAAAAAATGCAATTTTCAATTGTCTATAACTTCAAAACTATTTACTTTAGAATATAAGTGTAATAGGTTTTTGAAATCAGCTTCACGGAATGAGTCTAAAAATATAAAAAAATATAGGGTGTTCCACTTAAAAAAAAAGACGGTGACTTCGTTACTCGGAAGTAATTCACCCTGTATATTAGATTATTATTTTAAAATACGTTAAATTAAAAACAAAAATCGACGTGTTTCAGGATTATTTCTTAAAATGGCCTGTTTAGCTAAAAATGAATTTGTTCCATACTTTACGGACACACTGTATGTTGCTTTTATAGTGTGGACGTAGCTATACAATGCAATATATCTAGTGTTGTCTTCTATATACTCTAAATAAAACATCCATAATTTCTATAAAATTAAGTACACTGGGGATAGCTTAAGATAGTTTCATAAATTAGAACCTAAAAATAATATTTAATTCAATTAAAACACTATTTAAATAATCTTACAAACACTACCTGAGTTATTTCATAGAATTTTTCTGGTCAATTTTTGTGTATAGATATCCCATATTACATAATTTTATAGTAAAAACTTTCTTAAGAAATGCATTATAAGTATTTTGAAAAAGTTTTAACAAAATACTTGGCCCATAAACAATACAATAACAGAGGTATCGTTGGACAGTATTTTCTTCAACAAGGTGGTCGACCATATAGAAATAATCCCTTTGTATTTATTTTAAATGCTTTTGTGCCGTTTATTCACATGTTTTTGAAATGTTCATTAAAATCAAAATATAATAAAATGCCATCAGTGTCGTCAATAATTTTTACGGTTCAACTTCAGAGTATAAAAAGCAATGTTGCCAAATCGAACACGCTCCGTTAGTTAAAGGTGCTTCTATCTACCCAAATTATTTTAACGAGTCATTATATTTATTGACTCTGTAACTAACGGCAGATTTAAAGGACTTTCTATCTACCGGCTATAAGATTTTTCCTTTTACTTGTAACACAATTGTTGTGAACTCATTATTACATTCAATGAAAAATAATCCTCTAACAAACATTCGTAAATAAATCTTAACACATTTACATACATTCACACGCACCTTAAACTTTTTTCATAACCTCATTTTCATTGTCAAACTTACATTTGACAATAACCTTCCACCTTTCCATCACTGTCAACCACAATACATACAAAAACAGAACTAAAACTACCCATATAACTAAAAAACCATATCAATATAAATGTTAGGGGAGTGTCCCACTCTAATAATAACATTATATCAAAGTAGTAGACAGATAATCAAAAATTAAAACTACAATAACTTCGATAATCATATCGTAGCAAAACACAAAATAAAATTATTAAAGAATGGTGCAAACTATTTACACACATAATCAAGAGGACAAAAATAAAAAAATATTAAATTATTAAATTTGTTAAAATTAAATTTAAGTTTTTTCAATTAAGAATTTCTTTGTTAGTTTTTAAATGCTACCTTATTTACATTTACCCTCACATTTTGTCTTAAACCCGTTTAGGTACGAGGTCGCGAAAAATACACCGGCGTTTTATAACAATTTTAACTTAAAAAATATTTGTTTAAGACATATTTATTAATATATAGAAAAAGATATTTACGTCATTTACTTCTATACTTCAAAATTAAAGATAAATAATTTATGTATAAAAAATAGTTACAGTTTGAATAAAAATAATGAAAGTGTCGACTCGAAGCAATATATTTGTACGAACTTTCAATTTCCCGCCTGCCATGATGCGCTAGATTTGGCAACATTGTCAGCCAAATCAGTCCTCTCCCGAGACTCTTGTCATTATCGTGATGCAAAAGCCATGAATTATTTTGCCACAAATCCGGGCGTATTGCTTCACACAAACGGCGCAAAACTGAAGTTATAATTCCTTATTGACCGTATGACCTTGTAATAGAAGAAACCAATGAGCAAAATATTCACATTTGACCGAACTTGGCGTGCTTTTTTCATTCTTGGCTCGTCTGGCTGCTTCCATTGGTATGATTGAGCTTTGGTTTCGATGTCATCGGTTATAATCCTTTTGAACCAATCTGGATCGTCGTTGACGTCATTCAATAGCCCCTGAGTGATGCTCATGCGACGGTTCTTTTGGTCAAAATTTAGAAATTTCGGAACAAACTTGGTTGCCACAAGTTTCATATCCAAAAAAGCCGACATTCGGACATCCTCAGTAACTTCTCTAATAGAGGCTCGACAATTCTCTATAATATTTTTTTTACTACTTTAACGTTTTCATCGGTTTTTGACGTCATTAATATCTTTTAGATCTTCTGTGAAAAGATTGTACCACTTACGTACATTTTTTTGCTTAGGTACACTCGTCAAATTCCACAGTTAATATTTCAAGTTCGCTGATGCACTTAATTTTATTTTTCACACAAAAATTTAATACTGATTCTTTGATTCATTTTTTTCGATAGCAAAAAATCGTCAGGCATACCAAAACAGGTCTAACCTTTATATCTGTAAAGAATGCAAAATGGCTGAACATGTCAACATATGTTGGGAACATGTGTGCCAACATAACAAAACAAAAAATCCAGAATCTGTTACGGTTTTTGGCAAATCATTCCTTTTCCATCTATAATTTTTTTTTATTAACAAATTTTTGTAAATTATTGTGACATTTTTTTAAAAAATATTCATGACATCCATCTGTTTATTATTTTTCTTGCCTTTTAAATTTTCTTACCACTAGATTTTTTTTAATATCGCAACCTTAGTTTAGTTTTATTAACCCTATATTCCCTGTTTATTATCTGACTTTGATTTCTTAAATTTCATGTATTATAATTCCAAGATTTCAATTTTATTATATCATCTTTCATTATTTTAACAAATTTTAAGATTCTTTCATTTTTTCAAAATTGCCAATTTATCTATAATACCTTCGCTTCTTTTTCTTTACTTACATATCCCATTTAATAAACATAACATTTAACTACTAATAATCTCTTAATAGATTAAATTTCAGTTCAAAAAAAAAATTTAATTTATAAAATTCCCTATACAGGGTTTATTTTTTTTATAACAATATATGTATTTAAACGATTCATAAGTGGAATATTTATCGATCTAAATAATAAAATTCGATAATTAAGAGGCCCGCATAAATTGTTTTTTTTTTTTAGCATTTTTCAGTTAATGTTAAGTAATCCTGCCTACAGGGTAGAGCTCCAAAAAACTTAATTATTCGTTTTTTCATGATATTTAAAATATTTATTAAAAGAGCGCGTCTGTGCTATTTTTTTCAAATTTATTTAGAGAGAAAAAATTGATAATCACTTTACTAAAATTAATTAAAAAAGTACCACAGATAAACGCTCTTAAGAATTAAATACATAATCGACTGGTGAAAACCGCAGCTTCCTATCTTTAATATTAAGAGAGCGCCATTTCAGGCAAGATAACATGTGATATTGGTGCCTCTTAATATCTCCAAAATAATACTTTGATAACTTGAAAAAAATTATTTTCGTGGGTATGGAATCTCCAACAACTAACCTCAAATCGGGCTTAACTAAAATTTGGTTTGTATTGTAGATTTACTTTTAGCGCAAAAGAACACCTGTTTCAATTCCTCGAAACGAGATGTAATCTGTATTTTTTTAACGTAAGTACCGGTTTCGCAACCATTTGTAATTTTCCGGTGACATTTCAAAAGGGATTTAAAGCGTAAAGCTGTGTACGTTCGGGGTCACTGACAATCTAGTTTTTTTTTACATACATTCCTGGGTATCGATGCGTAACTTTATATAAATGATATATTTTGGGGAAATTGCAAATCATATCTGTTTTCTTACTTTTTATTTAAATATTAAAATTTGGTTGAGCGCCAATTTAATTTTATTATAAACAAAAAAGTTAATAAAAACTAATCTTTAGAACAAATTTTCGTTCTTCCTTTAAAGTTTTATTTTTTATCAATGACTGTAAAGATTTTTTTACGAATTCTACATTTTGAAAAAAATCACAATTATAGAATTTTTTTACTACAAATTTAATGGTTTTTTTTTTTAATTTTTAAAATTAACCTTTAAAAAAATTAAAACCTTTTTTGAATAATTTTAAAATCATTAAATAATTAATATATCATTCAATTTTATTCAAATTGGGTAACAAACCTTTTTTTTAGGTTATTCTGGATTAATAAAGTTTGTTTAAAAAAACTAAAAAAAAAAATCAAATTTTTTGTCAAAAATTCATGAATTGTTTTAACTTTTTACATTTTTAGATCTAACTTTTACAAATATTATTTTAAAATTATGAAGTAATTTACACATATAGTACTTTTGGATTCCTTTCGGATATACTATTAACTTTTTTCATTCTTTTATACTTTCCACAAAATCATAAAAAAGTTTAAAAAAAATTCTTTATTTTGGCTATAATAATTACAATTCTAAATTTGAAAAAACTGAAATACAATTTAGTTTTATATTATCGTTCGAATGATGAAAGTCCCATTGTAATATCTTTAATATTTTTTTAAATTTAGTTTAAAATCTTTTCTCAATTATAATGTTTTTTATTACAAATTTAACAGTATTTTTTTTAAATTTTTAATATAAAAATTTATCTAAAAAAATGAATTTAATAAGATAAAAATTATTTAAAAATTAAAATGGAAACTAGCGACTAAACTATGCGGAAATCGAAAACAAGGTAACAACAAAATTTGTAGGAAACTTTGAGTTCTACAATTTTGATGTCCTTGAATTTTTCAAAAAAATCCATAATTTTGGCTCAAAATCTAAAAAAGGCGCAAAAGTCTATATATTAAATGGAACACCCGGTATTTCAGATGTCCTATCTAAGAACCTCAATCCGGGTTGGGTTCACTATAATAAATTTATAAAATAAAAAAAAATATACAATTTTTTTAATTTCAATATTGCTCTTTTGTTTGTGTTTCTTCTATCACTCTTATCTCAGTCTTGTTTTTTTTTTTGTCCCAACTTATCTATTTTCTTAAGAATATTGTACGTCCCTGTTTCTTTAATATCCAAGTTATCGATAAAGTCTATACGAAGTCAACCCGATCAGCAAAAAAAGACTCATGAACCGGGCCTGATAAATGTACTAGTTAATACCATATAAAACCTCCCATATAAAATTGATGTTTAGATCTCGTATGAATTTCTTATCAAAAAATGTTGGGTCCACTGTGAACACCTGCGTTTGTATTTTCGAATGAATTGTCAGTGGTGTGGATTGGATTAGGATTTATAAAATTAGTTTATTCTGCCTTTTTTCAAATTTTATCAAGTGGCTTGTATTAGAACTTTTCTAGATGTTATTAATAATTATTAATGAATTAAACAGTGGTAAATGGATGAAATGTGTCCAGAATCTTCTTCGTCTTCTCCGTTTCACCTTCTCTTATTACTCTTGTATTGTTTTATTTTATTTTTGTCTAGTCTAATTTTTCTTTTTGTAATAATAAAATATTCTCACCTTGAAAATCAACTATTTTATTTATATTTTTCTTGTAATATTTACCATTATAAATAATTATTTATTTACAATATGTTTTATCCGACAATTTTAAATTTACTTTTCCAAATTGACAAAATTTAATATTTATTATTTTATGTCTCACTTGATTATTTTTTTTTTAAATTGCCAAATAATAACTCAACCAGGACTGTGTATCTTAGATATAGCATCTGACATGATCTGACCTCTTTATATTTAAATTTTCATATCAATATTTATCTTACACGCCCCCTAGAGGCGAAACTATACGGATTCAAAAAAACAGTAATAATAAAATTTTATATTCTACAACTTTGATATTATGTAATTTTTCATAAAAATGCATAATTTTGGTAGTTATAAAAAATATGAAACAAATTAACTTTTTGATGAATCAATGACAAAAGTTTTTGAAAATTTAAATGATCCAAAATAAACTATAATATATAAAAAATATATTTGTAAAATTTTATTGCCATCTTGTTTAGTAATGACGTCATGACGATTAACTCCAAAATCTATACAAGTCGTCTCCTTGCTACCCTAAATATGTATATAAAATTTCATCTGAATCGGTTCGGCCGTTTAGACGCAATCGTGTTCATACACACACACAGACAGACATAATGCTAAAAATGGTAGAAATGGATCAAAACGTAAAGATTCGTTAAAATCTGGGTATGGCCAAAAAATCATGATCGTAATACTTTCCTTCTATACAACTTTGTTGAGTTCAAAAAGTAAAAATGACGCATACAAAAGTAAGATTAAGAATATCGAACTTGCCTCATTTTTTTTTATTTTTTATTGATATAGGTTATTATCATGGTTGAAGTATATCGTTAGACATTGCGCAGGATATGTGACGTCACCTGGTGCCCATCAAAAATTTTTAATGTGTCATTTAGATGAGGTTGTTATTTCACCTATTAACTGATTAAAAATGTATTGCGCTATAAACAGTACAAAGTTTTTTCGATTTTCGAAGTGTCCTTTATTACAAAAACAGTAAGTTTTATATGAATAAACATGTTAACGTTTTTAGACTTTATTTTAAATAATACAAAAAAAGTTCTGTAAGATGTACTGTGTAATAGTTTTAAGTAGTTACGTATTCATTTATTAGTTATCATTTTATTCAATAATGACAATAAAGCACTACACAACTTATGAAAAAGTTTATAACATTTATTTTACATACCACCTTGTATGACTGTAAATCTAAGTTATACTCGTATTTACATTTGCCATATTCGTTCTAGAGTGTAAATTAAGCACTAGGCATATGAAAACCTAAGTAACATAAACCTGCAATAACAATGTGCATCAAAAAGTTTCACTGATAATATAAGCTATTTGAAATAACTTTTTTTAAATAATTTTTTGATTAAACATTATAAAGTTAATCTAAAGTATTGTATTTGTTACATATTTGAAAATTAGTTTAACGATAAAATTAGCCATAACATAATTGGGCATTTTCTGGTTTTTACATCTAGCAATTAAATAGTTTTTACAATACAAAACACATCGGAATCGTAAAAAAAGTTTATACCTTTATTAAAGTAGTTATCACTTTTTAGTGTACAATACTTTACAGTACATTTTTATTAAATATATAGCCGTAAAAACATAAAAACCACCCGAAATACACAATAACCCTATGCAATCCAATGTTAAATTATTTCGTTTGGACTCCAGCTGACGTCATGCGCAAACTTTGACGAATTTGGCACGTCTGAGTGTCTAACCTGTGTAATTTTTACCTCTCGCCCTTCAGATAAGAGAGGTATAGGAATCATGCTAAAAATTGGGTAGTGAGTTTTCAATGGATAAACACGTTTTAGGGTCCCTAGAATACGATTTTAATATTTTCGCGATGATGTCTGTGTGTGTGTGTGTTAGTGTGTGTGTGTGTTAGTGTGTGTGTGTGTTAGTGTGTGTGTGTGTGTGTTTGGATGGATGTTGTAGTAACGATAACTCAAAAACTACTGAATAAAAAAATTTGAAATTTTGCATACAGAATTCTGATACCCTAGATTAGATCTGATTAGATTTTGGTGCCAATCGCACAACCGGAAGTGGTAGTTGCTATGGGTGATGACGCCATTATTATACAAAACGGCAATAAAGTTTTACACATATATTTTGTATACCCTATAGTTTATTTTCATCTCATTAAAATTTTCGAAACTTTTGCCATTGTTGCCAGATTTACAAAAAAATAATTTTTTTTCATACTTTTTTGTGTCAACCTGTAAATTTTTGAATCAAAAATGGCGAGAGGTCATGTGCTGGCCACATCAGATTTTTAAATCATGGGTTATTATCTGCAAGTAGCGAAAAAACGTGTAAAAACTCATTTAATTCCCTATTTTATTTATAAAAAATCTGATGTGGCCAGCACATGACCTCTCGCCATTTTTGAATCAAAAATTTACAGGTTGACACAAAAAAGTATGAAAAAAAATTATTTTTTTGTAAATCTGGCAACATGGCAAAAGTTTCGAAAATTTTAATGAGATGAAAATAAACTATAGGGTATACAAAATATATGTGTAAAACTTTATTGCCGTTTTGTACAATAATGGCGTCATCACCCATAGCAACTGCCACTTCCGGTTGTGCGATTGGCACCAAAATCTAATCAGATCTAATCTAGGGTATCAGAATCCTGTATGCAAAATTTCAAATTTTTTTATTCAGTAGTTTTTGAGTTATCGTTACTACAACATCCATCCAAACACACACACACACACTAACACGCACACACACAGACATCATCGCGAAAATATTAAAATCGTATTCTAGGGACTCCAAAACGTGTTTATCCATTGAAAACTCACTACGAAAATTTTTAGCTATACCTCTCTTATCTGAAGGGCGAGAGGTAAAAATGTTTAAAATACTACTCTCCATGGCGGGAATAAGTATAGATTTAAACGGCTGTGACGTCACTGTACGCTAGAATCTGTCACCATCTAGCGGTAGTTCTTTGTAATAACGATTGTTGTAAAAAATTTTATTTGATTTAAGAATCTTCAACAAAGAATCAACATTCGGTAAATTTTGGGAACATGGTTTTTGATATCCAGTGACGCAACTTTGTTTAGGCATTTTGTTTTTTACCTCTCGCCCTTCAGATAAGAGAGGTATAGGAATCATGCTAAAAATTGGGTAGTGAGTTTTCAATTGATAAACACGTTTTGGGGTCCCTAGAATACGATTTTAATATTTTCGCGATGATGTCTGTGTGTGTGTGTGTGTTAGTGTGTGTGTGTTAGTGTGTTAGTGTGTGTGTGTGTGTGTTTGGATGGATGTTGTAGTAACGATAACTCAAAAACTACTGAATAAAAAAATTTGAAATTTTGCATACAGGATTCTGATACCCTAGATTAGATCTGATTAGATTTTGGTGCCAATCGCACAACCGGAAGTGGCAGTTGCTATGGGCAATGACTCCATTATTATACAAAACGGCAATAAAGTTTTACACATATATTTTGTATACCATATAGTTTATTTTCATCTCATTAAAATTTTCGAAACTTTTGCCATTGTTGCCAGATTTACAAAAAAATAATTTTTTTTCATACTTTTTTGTGTCAACCTGTAAATTTTTGATTCAAAAATGGCGAGAGGTCATGTGCTGGCCACATCAGATTTTTTATATGTTATTTTAGTGACAGATAAAAATGACAATACTTGTATAATCATATGTTGACGCGGAAAAATATAAATATCGTTATACTGCGTAAAATGAAGTCATAGCCAATGGCAGGAGTTGTGATGAATTTAAAAGTTATCCAATTTAGGGGTCTATTCAGTAAAAATTTGGTTAAAATTAACCCTAGGTAATAAAAATAACCAGAGGTTATTTTCCATTTTATATTCTGTATGACATATTTGATTGAAATTGACACTTGTGTTAAAATTTTAACCGCATAGTTATAAATAACTTTTAACCTAGTGGTTAAAATTAACTGAAACGTTTTACAGAATAGACCAGAACGTTTGTTAAATAATTAACAAATTAAAAGTAATACGTTTTTTTTAACCTGTTATATCGTGATATATTACTTTTTTTACTTTTATTCCCTGGGGACTAAAATTATTTAGTCCCAAGGGACTAAAATATTTTAGTCCTGCAAATTAAAAACAATTGAAACCAGCCACCTTGTTTATTCTAATTTAATTCAGAAATGTCAAATACTTCAACAAAGGAGTGAGTATAGGGGACAATTTTCGGTAGTACAGTCTTCAATTTTCTTTTCTCCAACACCATTTTAGGAGATCTTCGTAAGCTTTTTCATATATTTTTTACGATTCTATTATAAAATATCTTAAAAGAGACAAAGTCGCAATATTCTGTCATTAATTACATAATATATCCGTATAAGGCAAGGTTTTACAAATATTTTTACTGTCAGAATTAGCTCAGTTGGTTCGCGCAAAGGTAATTTGAATGCGGATCGAAATTGGTCTGGGTTCGAGCCCCCACACCCGGGAACCTTGTTTTTTTTTTAAATTTTTTTAAGTGCCGGTATTTTATAAAAAATACATAATTTAATATCAAACATGATTGCCTAATCAGAAGTAGGAAACTTACAAATAATAGAATTGATTGTTACGTTTAAATATTTACAAAATTAACAGGTAAATAATTATTAGAGTTTTAAGGGAGCTTGGGTACCGCGGTCTAAAAAATAGCGTATATACTATTAGAACATTCTTATCTTAAGAGCGTATTATCGATCTACAAATACTAAATTCCTAATAACTTTTTTACGGAGTTACAAATTTTATTGTAGTTTTCACCAAAATATGAGGAAAAAAATCTATTATTGTGTCTACGAAGTACATTTTTTAAATCAGCTTATATTTTTTTTTCAAGCTCTTTAATTTTTTTTTGAATAATTTTTTAGCTTTCCACAATTCCCTATAATATTTTAAGATATTTGGTAAAAGAAAAAAAGAAAATCTAATAGTAGTTAAATTTTAAGAGCGAATTAAGAAATATGCATTTAATTATTTTGGAAAGTGCTGCCACCTCTTAGATGGACCTAAATCGTTACGTTTTTATCATTATTGCATTTCAAGTCTCCATACCTGTCCCATTGATTCAATCAGAAATTAGAGGGGCGATGCAACTAGATTTTAGTTTACAACGATAGAGTGCCGAATTCCATAAAAAAATATTCATTTTAATATTGATGCAGGTACCCTATTGTGATTAGTAGTAAAACAAGAATAAAAACCAAGAGAAAAATTGACATTTTTTTTCCTCATTATTTGATGAAAAACGGAATAGTTTGAAGAATATTTCTTGATTAAAAATCGTCTAAAACGGGCCCTATCACCAACCAATCATTCGTTTCCAGCAAGTAACGTCATCGGATGTCTGTCGTTTGTGAACTAAGACAGAGAAGAGAAGTTATTCCAATCTAATTTCGAAAAGGTCCAAGCTTTAGAATTCCATTTATGGAATTTTCAATTAATTTTCTGCGAGAACACTTCTTTCTGATTTGGATTTCGTTTTGTAAAAGGTAATTGTCGATTGCCGTAATGTGGCTCTGAGAGTGTTCTTTGATTGTGTACTTATAGTAATGGCGCTTACATTTATAAATTTTATTCAAATTAAATTTATATATTTCTAAACTTTAAGTGTGATTTTATACAGTACAAAATAGCAAATAGTAAATAACAAATATCACGTAACAAATATCAAATAACAACTAGTGAAAATGTTACCATTTATACACACCGAATTAACAATTAGCAATAAATGGTACGCAGGCGCACAAGCCAGTTTCAAGCCATTTGAAATTTGAATGAACCTAACCTCATAATTTCATAATAAACAACATTCAAAATGTTCAGTGACATGGATGAGGTGAATAAATAATAATAATAATAATAATACTCGCCCTACATTTCACCCCCTTACGAGTGAACCCCAGAAGCCAATGGCTTGTGCGGGGAAGGGACGGCTATTATTATTATTTGCCGGGGCGACTTACTGAGGATTGATGGCGCCATTTGGCTATACTTACTATCAGTGTAAAGAGTTGATGAAATCGTACCCCAAGGTTTGTCTTTCATATTTTTCTCCTTGAATTCCTTGCTCCTTTTATCGTATAAATAGGGAAATTGTCGAAAAAGGTCCACAAGAACAGCGTCGTAAAATTCCATTTCAAAATAATATATTTGTTCCAAACAAAACCCCCGATAAAAGCAAACACAACACATAAATAATATCGTTTGTTTTGACAGAAGTTAGGTTAAGTTTCTTCACTGGACAGGCCAATCAACGGTCACCTGCGTACGTGTTACGCACAATAAGAAAATCACGTTCAATTAGCGTAGAAAGTTAAAGTTGGCCAACTTCTTATTTGTTATTTGTTAATTGATATTTGTTATTTTGTGCTGCATAAATCCACACTAAGACGGTAAATATTAATGCCGCAGTTTTGATATATTTTGTCCAATTTAACACCGATATATTTATTTTGGGGGTTCCCAAATTTTACTATATAATTTGAAGTAGTCGACAAAAAAATACTTAAATGCTTCAAAAGAAAGATCATTATTACATCTGAGAAATAATAGAGGCCCTAAGTTGGATCTTTGTGGTACTCCTAACAAATTGAGCACTAAGTAATTAATACTTTTACTATATAATTTCAAGTAGTCAATAAAGAAAATGCGTAAACGTTCTAAAAAAAGATCATTAATATATCTGAGAAATAATAGTGGTCCTAAGTTGGATCCTTGTGGTTCTCCTAACAAATTGAGCACAAAGTAGTTAATATTTTTACTATATAATTTCAAGTAGTCAATAAAGAAAATGCGTAAACGACCTAAAAAAAGATCATTAATATATCTGAGAAATAATAGTGGTCCTAAGTTGGATCTTTGTGGTACCCTTAACAAAATTGAGCACCAAGTAGTTAATATTTTATTATATAATTTTAAGTAGGCAACAAAGAAAATACGTAAACGTTCCAAAAGACAGATCATTAATACATCTGAGGAATAATAGTGGTCCTACGTTGGATCCTTGTGGTACTCCTAACAAATTAAGCACTAAGTAGTTAATATTTTTACTATATAATTTCAGGTAGTCAACAATGAAAATACGTAAACGTTCTAAAAAAAGATCATTAATACATCTGAGGAATAATAGTGGTCCTAAATTGGATCCTTGTGCACTCCTAACAAATTCTGCACCAAGTAGTTATATTTATGCAATAGTAGTATTTTTATGGAAAATCAGTATGTATCACATGAAATTTTAAAATTCTGATTTCAGATCTGGCTTCAGCATAACAGTTTACACAAAATGGTATTACGAAAAGTTTTTGCCTATTAAGACAAAAAAGTTATAGTGAGTGAAGTTTAAAAATTTATGATTTTTTTTTAATTGTATGTTTAAAATTCTCATTTTAAATTTAGATTCATCATAAAAAGTAAACAAAAACTGTTTTAACAAAAAGTTAGTGTCTTTTGAAACAAAAAAGTTAATAGAGATCTGAATTTTGAAATTTGTGAATTTTTTTTCTTATTTGTGTGAAATTTAAATTTCTGATATCAGATTTGCATTCAGCATAAAAAAGTAAACAAAAAACTGTATTACAAAATCTATGAAGTCTGAAACTTTTTCAATTAAAACCATTTTTTTACAACTAAACAGTATTAACAATTTGCAAAGCAATTTTTGGTTTTTATCTCCCGGACTATTATTAAGACCAAAATTAATTGTGAACTATTGACAAAACTTTAATTGGATTTTCCAGCGTATCATCAATGGAAGCATAAATCTTGATTCTCTATTTAACGTTCACAGCGGTTCCGAGAGCACAGAGACACTTTCTAAGGATTTATAAATTTGGGGCAAAGTTGAAATTTCGAAATTCGAAACCGCGAAAGGCGATATATCTATCTATCCAATTAGTGAGTAACATTTGATCCCTTCTTATTTACCTTTCTTGGGTTCTTGTAGTAAAATGACCGTCCACAGGCCACAATTTATATTGCCTAATCCTTAAATAAAACAGATTAATTTCAGTCACGACTGATATTTCATAAAAATATTTCGCGATGGGTCGATACATTTTTTTTTGGCCGATATACCGGGTAGCCCCAAGTCAATGTACGTCCCCAATATATTGGTCGTTTTTGAATTTATAAATTCCAGAGACGCTCAAACGGTAGTGCACCATTTCGTGACTTCGGCCCATCGGACGAACACTTTTTATGCTGTGAAGCATATGCACTAAATAAATGTAGAACACAAGTTTTCCCATGCAAACCACTCTAATTTGTATGGCGGGTACCGGAAGGGCCGGTCCGAGCCTGCTCAAATTCAATAGGGTTCTTCTTTGGATCATATAAAGTGAATACCGGAACTTGATCGGAGCTTTCGTTCAAAAGTTACAGTCTGTACATCCTGACGTCCGGACAGGTTTAATTTTTTGCATTTTCGCACTCAGGGAGCTCGGAAACGTCAAGAAAAGTGATAAAAAGTTCCAAATTTTCTATATAAAGTGAGAGTGAATTAAAATATTTAAAAACGGATATTATGAGATCACAATAGTATTCCTGTATATTAAAAGTAATGAGGATCCAAGGCCCTTAATGGCACCGCTGTCTATTACAATAAACTTATTCTATACATTAAATTATATTGGTCGTCTATACAATTTTGTCAATATTCATGTTGATGACCTTTTGTTATCCTCTGATCTCCCCCACGGATCGTACCGTAGCGTGCATTTGTTTTTATACAACAGAGTTCGGTTATGTAATGTAACAGCCTAACAGTGAAGGCCGACTGCGATTCAGCGGCATATCTGGCATTCCAATTCAGAAATAATCACTCATTAATTGCGATCATATGAATGAATCACTCAACCGTTCTATAAGGACAAACAAAAAAAAATACTATGAGTAATTGTGATTATTTCAATTTTTTTTGTATAATTGTAATATAAAATTAGATGTTCATTTAATGCACTTCTTTGATATGTCAAAAATAAAAGTCACATTTTTACTTTTCCGATCCACCTCCACAAGGGAAAGTATTGTGAACGAGCCAAAAAAATTTTCGTGATAAAGATGGAAATATACATTTGGAGGTCCTCTGAGATGATTAAGACCATTTCCTGATGCAAGTCTGTCGTCTGTCTGTATTCTTCCACAATAGAGGCCACACGTTTAATTCGATTGAGCTGAAATTTGGTATATGGGTTTGGGTTCTCCATCGGAGGATCGTCATCTGTTAGACGGAAGTGTCACTATCAAAAAATAACAAGCAATATGTCACGAAATTTGTCTTGCGATATGTCATTTGAAAGACCTTGAAAAACTATTCAAAACAGTCAAAATTATGTCTCCAGCTGTCATCTGTCAAAAATTAAAAATGTCAAAGTTTGAAACTTTACCATTAAATATCTGAAAAAGTACTTCATAATGGGTTTTGGTTAATCGTTGGAAGAATCAGTTAGTTTTTGTCCGACATCTGTCAAACGGAAGTGTGACTGTCAAAAAAATGACAGAAGCAACATATTATGGAATTTGACTTGTAATATGTCATTTGAAAGCCCTTGAAAATCTATTCAGAACAGTCAAAATTAATTCTTCAACTGACACCTGTCAATAATAAAAAAATGTCAAAAGTTTGAAACTTTCTGAAACTAGCGGTCGATAGATGACATGAACGTGGATTAAAAATGGCGGCGTATTGCTCACAGCGCCATCTAACAGTCGAACGTGATATATGACAATGAATCTACAGATAAAGGGATAAGATTCTATACTCTACATCGAATTGGCGTTTGTACCATGTGCACGAATATAATTAAACCGTTCTTAAACTGCTTTCCAGCATCCACCCAACCGCACGCATAAGCGGTTAGAGGAATTTTTAAGGCTCCATAAAAAAATTGTCACTGATTAAGTACTAAACTACTTATAAAAACCAAGACAACTGGCAACATTTTATCAGGAACCGTACTATAAAAGTTCTCGGGCTATACATACTAAATATTACTGTAAATTCCTATGATTTGTTTTTATCATTTCTGTTTATACACTTCTTATCACTTACTACAAAATGAAACGGAACAACTCTTATTAGAACAATCAAAAATTGCACGAAAGGAAAACAATAGAAAACTAGTAAAAGGAATAATCTCTGCGCGATTTTTCAAGACTACGGCCCGTTTCCGTCAGCGGAAGAAAGTCCGATTTTTTTTTTTTTTAGAAATCAGTATCGACAAATTTGCTTCCCTTATCGAGATATCTCGAATAGAAGTTTCACTTAGTAGGCGGGACCGGGATCCTCGAACCCGAAATTGCTCATCTTCCGATAGAGCCTTTCTTTTTTGAATAAAAACCGATAGCCGAAAGAATTTTCCGGATCGGCCGTACCGTTCACATCCACACAGACAGACTTTTTTTAAGTCATTTGGAGCAAAAAAAAATGTTTGAGATTTTTGCACGATTTCAATACTACGGTTTGCCATACTACGGTTTGCCATACTACACCAAAGGTGAAGTATTGGCGGGCCGTAGTAATTACTATTATTTAATATTTAACAATTATTAGTAAGTGTCTTTTTGACAAAGCTACTACACACAGTATATATTTGTCATATCATTTAAACTACAGAGCTGTAAATATATTTTTTTATTTAAACATTTCATTACACGCTTGTACTAGTAATTTAATTATCATTGTAACGTATCTATGTATTAAGTCTTAATGGTTGTGCAAGAGAGACGCAAAAATTATTTTGTAATTTAAACATTTCAATTCGTTTGGACTAGGAATTTTCTTATCTTTACAACGGATATTAGCATAAATTCCATTTAGATGCGCGCTGCACTTTTTTTTATCATTCTAACGCATCAGCCGCTTTGACATAATGAACGTGAGGAAAACATTGAGTGGGAGAGCCTGCGACGTTGCCAATATAATTTTTAACATAAAATGTTGGTTATATGTTAAATTTGCTTTTTACTTTAGAACTATTAAAAATTATACTTAATTTGTTGGTAACTATTCCAGAGAACCAACAAGAAGTAAATAACATACCGAAAAGTACGCATAATACATGGAAATATCTGAAGGAAAGTGAAACGATCTGGAACAATAGATGAAATAAATGAGAATTATAAATTAGAAGAATGTAGAGTTACTTGTAGGTGATGTGATATCGAAAAAAAAAAAACGTTTACACTCATAAGATATAGCGAAGTCAAATTTGATAAGACACGTAAGGATCAAGGATATGGGATAAAGGAAAAAAAAAACAAAAGAATATTTGTAGTTATAAGATGATTTAACGTACAATGGAAAACATGAACATCGTACTAGCAAACGACAAGAGGCAAGTACAGAAAAACGAAAAATATATCGTTTCAAAAAATTTCTCGTGTTTTTTTAGCAAATCTAAAATAAAAATTATTTTAATTTTCAGTATATTAAAATAAATGATGGTGCAGAGCATAACAGTTTTTTTTTCACAAAAAAAGCAGCCCACATTTTATGTTCTTTTGTTTTGTTTTCTATGTTAAGCTATCTGATGATAAAAATTGGGCACCTTGACTGCGTTTAGTTCTTTTTGGTTTCAAAATTTCTTTAGTAGAATTTATTAATTAAAAAAAACAAAGGAACTTATTATTTTATCCATCTTTTTTTATCTTACAAAATTATTGTCAATCTAATTATTCGTTTATAATATTGCGCATGTTTTTTTAATATCCATTATATATCTTTAAGATTTTCTAATTGATAACAAAGTCGATCGCATTGGACGCCTATAAAAACAGAAAAACCAACCATAAATAGATCAGAAACAAAATACAAATCGGAAGCGCCTGCGCGTTAGCAGGCACGTGACGACTTCTAAACACGCATCTTCTCATGAACCATAACAGATATCTCAAATCGGTTTTGAAATATTGATTCAGCGTTAAATTTCACGTCGGCATACTATTTTTGAAACCGGTAGTATCACTTCTGGTTCCGGTTTGGAAAACCAGTTTTGAAACCGGAAGTCAGAAACATCTGAAAATGTGGGACCTATTCAAGGTATACTGATTTTATTACCGTTGGCCGTTTGTCTCTATCTCTTTTCGTTTTTGAGTTATAAATGCGGACAGACAGACAGACAGAGCCCTCGAGGAAGTTTTGGGGCGACACAACCGATTTTTTCGTAATTTGTTTGATTTTAATAGAAATTAATTATTTTTATGACAATCTTTATTAATGATGTCCAGCTTGTTGGAATACATCATTAAAACAATACGTGAAAAAAAAATAAAAAGATAAATTATTATCGTTATTGCATAGTTACTGTGTGTTCATAAATAATGTATTTATCAATTAACGATAAGTAGAAACAAAACAATAGCAGATAAAATAATTTAAATATTTATTAATAATGATGAGAATATGAATGCAAATACAATTGTCATGTATAGATTTTTTAAATTTTTACTGAATTATTTTCCAGTGAATAGTTGGGAATAAAAAAATTAAATTATAGTATCCGAAATAGAATCTCATGCCGTAAAAATTTAAAAAAAAATTAATTACTCCTTTACTATACCTAAGTCTTGGTTGAATATTTGTATATTTTATAGGACAATTAATTAGCGTTAAATAATACACATTGTCTATCGCCATTTTGAGAATATACAAGGAAAACCAAAAATGCTTTTTTTCATTTGGGCCGCCTATCATTTTTATTTCAAATATCAAAAAATTTATAAGGATTTTTTTTTCTCCATATTTTCAGTGTGTCATCAAGTCTTCAATGTGACGTTTCGTTTTTTTCTTACCGCTTCTGATATAGCAATTTTATTACGTCAAATTTAGACATTCTGTATAATTGATACAGTTCGTCATTTTTTATCTAACGCGAGTAATTTATTTCTGGAGTGGTTAATGTGTTTTAATTCTTAATAATATGGGGATAATTAACCTTATATTATTATGTTTTCCCTATAGTTGGAAAGAAAGAAATAACTACTTTTTTTTTGATTAACTCAAAGGGGGCAATTAAAATACCAAATTCAAGTTTGACTTATTGTATTTCAACTCTCTAAAGTGATGGTTCGCTTTATATGTGAGTGCTAACGGTACGAGGCCACAACGTGGACAAGAAAAGAAAAAATATACAAAGTGTCAACGTCAACCATCAATTGTCATAAAGCAATTTTAAGCGAACTACCAATATTTTTTGGTATTTACCACAAAATTTCTTGGTTATCCGGTGCGATTATGAAAGGGGTTAGTATACTGACGTCATAAGTGCTAATCACTTAAATGAAGTGGTATTTATCGTGATTATAAATTTGTTAATTTTCAAATGTCAATTGATTTAACCTCTCTTTTTGGCTATGTTTGACGTTTGTTTATCGATTTTCATTTATGCTGTATTGTTTATTGTCTAAGAAAGAATGGATGTAAATTTGCCGTCTCAATGTCTGCAACTTTCACATTGTACCTTCATAATTTAAGCTGAGCCAATATTCATCTGCCATGTCTGCCATTTTTTAAACTATTTTTAATATTTTTCTGTACTTTTAAGAACAAAATATTCACTTTTTTGTAGTTTTATAACTGTCAACTTCAACCAAGAAAAAAAAATGTAAATGCAATTTAGATTTTACCGTTAATAAATGGGTGAGAAAATAACCCTTAAAAATAAATCAAATTCATTCTTTTCTGTTAACCCTTTAACCGGAAAAATTTTCTTAAAACTATTTTATATAAAAACGCTAATTTTGCGGTTTTCTGGAAATAAGAAAAGATAATATGTCACTAGCTTTCAACTTTTCTATTTTATTTTATCTTATATTAGGCGGTAAACCATTTTACCAGAGACCGTTTAGGGCTAAATATGTAGGTATAAACCCTATACCACCCTACCTAAATATTAGAATTTAGAGATTTTCATGCACCAAAGATATTACTTAGATGCTCACAAGGGCTTCTGGCCGTGGGTTAAAGGGTATAAACAACGATTATAACACGCGGTGCATATAAAAAATAAAAAAACAGAATAAAAAACAAAATAACTTTCAAACAGATTTATAACAATAACGAAACATACAAAAAACGAGGAAAAATTATATGGAACTCTATAATAAATAAACGAACATAATCTTACAAAACTTATCACTAGTATGATAGAGACCAAAGCACTCTACACATAAAGCTACTTGGCACTCATTTCACATAATTACTTCTTTTCTGAAATCTCCGTTTACTGGACTCTTGACATCTTCTTTTTGTGGTTTTTATCGGAAAATGTGAAAAAATTTCAAAATTCTTATTGTTGCTCTCTCAGGTCTTTTTCTATTCGAATAATTTTTGATCAGTTGGTCTGCTAGAAGACTTCGAAACTTCGGATGACTTAATGGTTTTCTTCTTGAACGTTATATTGTCATGAATACGGCCCTGCATTTTTTCTAATCGTCAGATAAATTGAGAAAACCAAAAACTAATGAGAAACATGTTATTAAAACAATTACTGCAGTTTTTAATATCGTTATCATACTATACCATTATTTTCATTTGTAAAATCCTACATTCAAAAGGAAATTTGGCAAAATTTTCCTAGCGCAAAAAAATCTACAAACTTCTTGGATATTTTATTGAGATAGACATATAAAGCTTGTATCAAAATATGAATCTCGAGCTAATCCTAGAACTCATAGAAAAACTAATTCAAAATAATAAACAAAATTCACAAAATATATTCAGTTCGTAAATATGTATATTTTTCACAAAAACTATGGGTACGGCACCAGAAATTTAAAGTTATAGTTATTCCGTATACATATATAGATAATACTTACCTATTTATTTTATCAAAATCCCATCTGGGTAATCAATATAAATAAAAATTAAATTCAAAACACAAAATCTACAAAATTAATGTCTTTGGAGTATCACTGGTATATATGGTGAACCACACTTTTAAAGACAAATTCACCCCGGCAAATCGTGTAAATAACTGATGTCGCAGAGCAAAGGACAGTGAATGGCGGTGTTTTTAAGATAGATAATAACTTGCCTTCAAGGTTAAAATAACGAATGAATAGGGTGGTACCACGTTTATACCTAGGAACGCTAAAGGGTTAAATAATGTGTCTGATGTGCTAATCAGACACTGGTCCTTCGAACTGAAGATGGTTGATGCCAAAATGTCGACCAATTAGTAAAACAAATTCCAAATGGATGTTGAGTCCTTAATTCATATTTATTCAGGAAATATTCCAAAAATACGTTAATAAACGAAAATGTGAGCCCGCACATCAAAATCATCGAAAGGAAGGATCTTTTTTGTATATACCACCACTTTCCACCAAAATCTAATAACTTTTCTCGAGTGCCAGTTGCAGATCGTGAAAAGTGGTTAGAAGACTTTTCACGTTAAGGCATTTAAACAAGAATTTACAAAGAAACGAAAATAAGCCTGGCTGTAAAAACTAAACCTTAAAATAATTAGTAGCTGAATTCAATAACATCAAATGTCACAAGATTTGAAGAATATGTAAATATAATCTAATGTAAAAATATTGTGCCTTTAACTAGTTTAGCTTATTTTATTAATGTCTTGGGGATAGTATGATTAGTACAAATAGTTAATTTAACTATATTTATATTATTAAATTGTCGTTCAGAATGAACCCGTTATCTACGCCTTTGTTTTTTTGCTGTCAGTATATTAAGAAAACTCTAAAATCGCGTTACATATTACTAAATAATGATTTCAATATAGTCGGGAATATATTTACTTTAGTCCTTATATAAAATGAGGAAACATTTTTTTTCGTAGACAACGTATAAATATTTATAAGTATCCGGAAGAAAAAAAATTACCATACATATATAAAACCGCTGTGTGGATCAAGCAACTGAGCTTCTAACGAAATTCTCCTAATTTATATTCCCTTTTTTTTTTGGTAAAAAAAAATCGACGTCTTTGGTTGGGATTTCAAACGACTGAATATTTTATTTTTTGTTAGAAATGTTTTATTCGGATAATTTATATGATATAAAAAATAATAATTATTAGCATAGTGACATTAAAACTTTCCAAATGATTTGAATCGTCGAAAAAACGAAAAAATAAAATAAAATTTTTTATCCATGCCTAAGGTAGACAACATGTAAAAAAATGCAAATACATAAATAAATAATGTGAAAGATATTTTATTGTTTTGAATTTCAAATTTTCCACTAATCTGGTAGTTTACTTAAATTATATTTCTAGTGTCAAAATTATTGTAAATTCTAATATTTTTTTTAAATTATGTTATTTATTTAATTTGCAGTGAAAAAACATAAATTTATCTGCTTTTATTTCATATAGAAACATAAATGAACGTAAAAATAACTAAAATAGTTTAATATTACAACAACGTCAACGTCAAACTTATTGCCAACCAAACTGTTGCCAACCATAAAGGACAAAAGTACTACATACCTCAATATAAATACAATCGAGCATACTCTAGTAATTATTAAATAAAGAATATTTATTTGTGTGTGATGTACTAAAATTGTCGAAAATTATGCAAAAACAAACAAAAGATATTGTCCTGAGCTGTGAAAGGGGGAATTTTTGTTTTCCAAAAATACATCATTTGATTTATAATTAAACCATCATTTTAAAGAAACAAATGGCCCACTATGTTACATAAAATAATTATGTAAAAATATACTGGGTGTTTCATTTACAAATGACGTGTAAATGCGAAAAAAGATGCATTCAGATGTAGATAATCAGTTTTTCATATTGTCTCACAAAAATTTGAATTATCATAAGGCTAAAACAAAGATGGGGAAATATGATCCAGACTAATAAATTTGGGCAGGCGCTCGACACATTCCTTGAGAATGCTTGCGATGAGTTGTCGCGGGGTGCGGAAAATTCTAGACCGACGAGCGCCGCGGATATTTTCCAAATCGAACCGGAAGTAGACGATGAAAATAATCGACTGGACTTCATAGTTGACCCCGGTCGTTCGTATAATTCGTAACGAAAATGATTGTGTACAAAATATACTTAAATTTAATAGTAGAATAAAACTGTTATATTCAAAAAACAAGATATAAGTACTATTTTTACTGTCAATGGAAAACTGTATCTGAACTTTTTGAATAAAAATAAAAATTTTCTCCTTTGCATATTTATTTATTTATTTATTAACAAAAACAAACAGGCCTAATTACATGTTTATTAATATATATAGAAAATTAAAATTAAAAATATACATCTATATATAGGTATAAGTACACACAAAGAAAAAAAGAAAAAACAAATTAGGGTGAGATATGTAAAAATAGAAACTATAAGACACAAATAGGGAAAAATACGAAAAAATAATGAAATAATACAAGGAAATCGAAAAAATAGAAAAAATAGGGAAAATTAGCGAAATATAGAGGAAAATGCAGAAAAATATAGGAAAATTGAGTAAAATAGGGAGAAATAGAGAAATTATAACAAATAGATAACAAAACTCAAGTCGAGTACCACATAAAATTTATTAAAGATGAATTGAATTGGTTGACAACTAGTTTCGGCAGACTGCCATCATCAGGCCTATAATACAGTCTGCCGAAACTAGTTGCCAACCAATTCAATTCATCTTTAATAATTTTTATGTGAAGAAAATAGAAAAAATAGGAAAAAATAGCGACATATAATGAAAAATGGGGAAAAATAGGGAAAAATTAGGAAAACTTGGGAAAAATAGGAAAACATGAGAAAATAGTTCAAATTAGGGAAATTAGAGAAAAATAATGAGACACGGGATAATAATGAAAAATATGGACAAATAGGAAAAAAGGGAAAATAAAAAAAAATGGCCAATAATAGAGACAAATAAGGACAAATTATGAAAAGCAGGAAAAATATTGAAGAACTAGAAAATATTGGGGAAAATATTAAAAAATTGGAAAAAACAGGAAAAAGTAGAGCAAAATAGAAAAAAGGGAAAATAGGGAAAATTAGAAAAAATAGGGAGAAGTATGGAAAGTAGTAAAAATATAGAAAATTTTCAAAAAAAGGAAAAAATTGTGAAAAATGTGGAAAATAAGAAGAAATAGTAAAAAAAAGCCAACAATATGGGAACTTATGAAAAACAAGAAAATATTATGATAAACAGAAAAAAATAGAAATTATAGGTAAAAATAAGGAAAAATGTCGAAAAATAGGGAAACATAGCCAAAAATAATGAACACTTAGGGACAAATAGCGAAAAATAAAAAAGAATGATAACTAGGAAAAAATGGAAAAAAATGTCGTTCCGGTACTAATCTTAACGAAACTCCGTAGAAAAGCAAAGGGTATTCAGCTAGTATTTAATACATTTGTTCTGTACTGTCTCCAATATTTGGACTAAATTTTTCTTTCTCGGATCCCATACCATAGATCCAAATTCTAATTTACTACGAACAAATATGAGAAGTTTTATTGTAAATATATCTGAAAATTCATGAGTTGACATTATTAAAAAATCTAATAATAATTTATTAGCTTCTTTGATGATATTAAATATGTGATTAGTACATTTAAAAGCTTTGTTCCTGTTTTTAGTTTTGCTTGTGCAGAACAGTTCCAGACATGCGTAGTAGACTAAAAGTGTTCGTGTTTTCTGGAACTAAGTACTGAACTAAGAATACTGTGTTTTAGTTTTTGTTTAGAACGATTCTGAACTGTTTCAAATAATTCAATGTGATTTTAGGTAAAAGTGTGAACGAACTGACGAAAACCGTTCTAGTCACACATGCGCATTGCAAGGCATTTTATAAAAAGGATAATAAACAAGGTTTAGGGTTATGTTTATATTGTGTAAATTCTTTGTTTATCTGAGATTATATACAATTATATATTATGGAATTCGACTGGAAAAGCTCAAGTTCGTCTTCTTCAAACTATACTAGTTTGACTTACCACTTTCCAAAAGGGAAAACTCCATGTTACCCCACAATAATTATCTTTTTTATTTTTCTAGTATTACAATGTGACAAATCATGAATGACAATTGACATTGAAGTGTTCGTGTTAATTTCTTAATTCAAAACTGTTCTGAACAATTTTAAATTTGTGTCACTGAGCAACTAGTTTTGCGCAATTTTAGAACGGTTCTATTTTAACCCTTTCGGCCCTACTTTTTTTCTAAGGTTATAAAAAAACTTCTAATGCCTTTTTGGTATTTGATATATATAAATGTATCATAAAAATTGGAAAACAACATTTTTTTTTTAAATTTTGACATTGACAGGTGGGACATATGTATCCCATTCGTATTGTCCAATGGGTTACATATATCCCAGTGGTATCAAATATCTACACATAAAAAAAATAATAAAGATTTATTCCCAAACCTGAAATACATTCTAAGTATGATATGCGGTGAAACAGTTCTTACAGAGAGGAATTTGACACATTTGACATATTGTAGTTGTTCTCTTTTCAATTTTTCTCTGAGAACATCTTGAACATCGTCCTCCTTCAACTGGTAAATGGTCGCCAACATTTAACATATTTCGGGATGTTTTAGAAGGTCTTCCTGATGACCTTTTTCTAATATATACTTTTGATCTTTTCTTGCAATGGTCAATAATATCTTCAGCAAGAGTCATCAAAAAATCTATTAGGGATATTTTTTTCGCTGGAGTTCATTATAGATAACCCAACTATTCACGACAGCAATCATCACCAAGCGAAAAAAGACCTTTTTCCACCACTTGCCTGATTTACGATCCATGTCGTAGAGCCCTGCCATCTGGTCTGCCAGATCAACACCCCCCATAAAGCTATTATAAAATGCAAATGCTTCTGGACAAGGAATCTCTCTGCGGATACCATCTTTGCCTTTTCGTTTCACTATTGTAAACTCGTTCCAGTGGCAATTAGTAAGAAGCAAAACTTCTTTCGTATCTAACCATTGTGCGCATATTGTTCCATACTGATTTCCTACAACTTCTGATTCCCCCTTAGTTTTTAGTTTTTTTTGAAAATACTGGTAAATTCTTTCTTCTCTTTATGACAGTGCCGACGCATGGAAATTGGATGTCCTTCATTAGTGTCACAGAAGAATAAAAACGATCAAAGCATATCGCTACATCTTTGGTTTTTATTGTATTGGTTAGTTTATATACAACTCTTTCACCAAGTGTGTTGTCCTATTTCTGCAATTCTTTTCCAGCGTAGACATTTAATCTCTCGTTTCACAGGTTTCAATGGCACGTACTGCTTTAGACTAGATCGCCCTTTAAATTTGACCATGCTCTCATCTATGATTTGTCTCGATGAATCAGAGAAACACTTTTGAAAGGTTGACTTCAAGCAAATAATTACCTCATCAATATAATAAGTTTTCGACTCATTCTGTTTCTCAGGGTCATTGAAATATAACTTTGCCAGAAGAAGTGTAAATCGATTTCTAGATATACTGTCTTTTATTCGAATATTTCCTACCGAGCTTCTTGATGACCAATAATCTCTAATGCCTGAGAGTCTATTGTAACACATAACTAGTGTGCAAGCTCCCCTACATCTGTTCTAGTAATTTTCTTTTTTTGTTTTTGTTCCAGTTGAGCTAATCTTTTGTTTGTACATTCGGCAATGAAAATCATCAGGCTGGGGGGGAAACATTTTTTTAAATATTTGTAGTGGTTCTGAACTTCTTCTCATAGCACAGTCGACTTCACCACTTTTCTTTTCGGGAATTGAAACTTAGGACAGAAATCAGCGGTTAGGTAGGACCAAACTATATCATGTTGTTCTGTAGGTTGTCCAATATCTTCTTGACCATATTCATTGTGAATCTCTTCGTCATCTGTTGGTTGTCCAGCATCTGCTTGGCCATCTTCGTCTTCATCTTCACTTATTTGTAGCTCAGTCTCCGAGTTCGTTGATGAAGTGTCTGCCTCAGTTTCATAGTCTAGATCTCCGTCGTCTCGGTATCAAAAGGTTCTACATCACTTTCAATGTCGGATAAGTGGTTGGCTACATATTCCAAGTCTCTTTCATTTAGTTTTCTTTTTGCCTTCCTGTAAGAGAACACCACTGGTGCCCCGTCAATAAATACCGCTGGGACGAATACGTCCCAGTATGATAGAACGTCCAAAAACGATATTCTGAAGATTTATTTTTATCTAGAAATTCAGTATAAAATAATAGAAACTAAATTACCTGAGGTAAGACCCAAAATTGTACGTAAATACAGTTAAAATTGCTTGTAATTTTCCGAACACGTGCACCGTACAAGATATTCAATCACAAACTAACGTTAACCACCAAGTGAAGTCTAGCCCACTTTGAAAAATCACCTCTATTTTATTGGATTGGTCCAAAGAATACCATTCAGCGTAAATTCCTGTAAAATTGGTCCGTATATAACCCAATAGGTTTATTTAAAATGTCAACGGGACATATATGACCCAATGGGGCCGAAAGGGTTAAAGAACACGAACAAACCTAAAGTCTGTTTGAAAATGAATTCCTAAATCATATATTTCAGTAACTCTTTCTAATATGGAACCTTGCATTGTGCAAAGTTCAAATAATTTTTTGTTTTACTACTACTAAATGTAATGATTTTGCATTTAGAAGTATTGAAAAATAACTTATTTTTAATTGACCATTCACAAATAGAATCTAAATTACCATTTTTTTTGTTAATTGGAGTTAAATTCGCTAGAAAATGTTGCTGTTTTTAGTGACTTGTGTTAAATATTAAAAATCTTTACATGGCTTAAAAACATGGCATGGAATGTTATCAGAACCCGCTTGTCTTTTTTTGGTTTTAACTTTTCAAAAGCAGTGTCTAAATCCCACACAGTTACGTTAACAAAATGTATACTCCGTTCTGCAAATAATTTTTCCAATACAATAAAATATTGCATTTTGCTTGGGGACAAACATTAAAAAAGATAAGAAAAGTGAGAGAAAAATTGTTCAGCACGCCGGCACTTTGGAGATTGTGGGAATTAAGTGTTGCATATTTTTCAATCGATCGCGAATATTATTTACTGACTGATAGAAGAATATTTTGAATAGACCGCACAATTTGTTAAAATATTAGGATATGCAATAATTTATCAATTTGCAAAAATCTGATGTTAAACAGATTACAAATCGAATAGGACATTTAATAGTATATTACATAACAAGAGTTGTTAGAAGCGTATTACGCACAAGTAGAAAGTTTGCGTACGAGTAACGTAATTCCATGAGTACGTAATTGCCTTACTCTAGTAATGCACTATACTTTTCCTACGTCACTTATTTTTTATGTGTTCAAATTATTACAGCATATACAGTGCGAAGTCTGCACCGTATGAGAAAAATTTTTATTATTCATTTGACAGAAAATTTTATTCTTAATAAAAGTTGGTGCATTGCGTAAAACTGCTATTTCAAGCGTCAAACATTCAATTTTCTCAATGATATACAGGGGCGGGCAAAAAATAGGAATTTTGACCAAGAGTAAAGTACCCTTATTTTTAACAATATCAAAAAAAATTATTTAGGAAAGTTGTTTAGAATTGAAAATTACACTAAGATTTAAAATCACAGCCTCCTACGCAAAAAATTCATTTTTATATGTTTTTAGCCTAGCTAAAATAATATCATTTCTAATGCACTTTAGGGGCCTTCCTTCAATCACTATAATACATTTTGGTTAAAAAAAATTGGTTTTCGTCGTTATTTTTACACTATTCTCGGCCTTGTTTTAAAATTTTTATGATTTTTGGTTTTTTCTTCGTGCAAAGTTGAAATTTCACCCTGTAGACATGTACATAAAAACTACCATTATGATTTAATTGAAGAAAATGGGTAAAAAAATGATACCCAACCGTTTTTAGTACCAAAATGTAAATAGCATTCACTTATTTACGTCAAAAAAATATTTTGAATTAACTAAATATAATGAAGTTTTGAAAATTAAAATAAAAAAAAGAAAATAAAAATAAAAAATAATGGTTATTAATCTTAAACGTGTAAAATCAAACCTAAACTAAAAAGATCAAGCTTTTTAAAATTGAAATAAAAATAAAGAATATAATAATTATAAAAATAAGGGTACTTTCCTCTTGTTCTTAGTTCCTATTTTTTCCACGCCCCTGTATACCATTTAGAAATTTGAAAGTTTGGCACTTGAAATTATAGTTTTACGCAATGAACCAGGTGTTATCAAAAATAAAATTTTCTGTCAAATGAATAATAAAAATTTTTCCCATATGGTGCAGACTTTTTGAGTCGCACTGTATATTGTTCAGATTTACTCATACAAAAAAATCTTAATTTTTGGCTGATTTCTATAAAAAAAATAAAAAAATAACAAACATTGCAACAGAAAACCAATCCTAAATATAAATTTTAAATCCTTTCCACCTCCTCTTCTTTAGACGCCTCCGACAAATCTACCTTCAAATTCTTCTTTAAACCAGCTTCGTCTATTTAATTCCTCAACCTTTATTCTATCTTCCTTCTTCAAAATTCTTCTTAAATTGCTTCCCCCGACACTAATCCATTTTAAATCATCTCCAACATACCAATCAGCCTTGTCTACGTTTTCAAAAAAAAATCTTCCTTAAAATTTTTGAAAATTTTTTATATTTAAACTTTTTTTTATTCCAACATTAACAATAGCCTTTTATTGATACAACTTCGTTTTTTACAAATTTTTTTTATTGACTATAATATGCAGTACTTATTCAGGACCATGCAGTACTTGTGCAGGACCATACAGTACTGATGCAGGACAGTGCAAGACGTCATACAGTACCTGCAGGATTGTTTTTTTTACATTTCTGCAGTAGGTGTACAAAAATTACTCAAGGTTGCATAGTCCTCGAATTTAGTATATACGGTAATGAAATATTTTTTATGAGTTTTGTTTGAATTTTATAAAAGTTTATTGATCACAGAGCGAAATGGGTTATTTGAATAAATAATATCATATTGGTTGACTGTAATGTTGTTGCATTTAATAAATATTATTTGTATGGAAAAAATTGTGTTATTTATATGAACTAATAGAATTATTTGGATCCAAAATGATTAAACAAAATATATTGTTATTTGAATGAACAAAATTTAAACGGTACGTGTCACATGACTGTAAACCTTGTTCACAATTGGTCAAGTGGGGAGAACTTAACGTGATTCTAAATTGGGATTTATGTTTTAAAATTAAAATATCTGAATATTTAGAGACAATAAAATTAGAAAAATGCCTATTAATGTTTTAAGGTGAGTGCTTCTTTATAATGTTATTTTAGGTTAAGTAAGTTACCAATGCACTTTTTACTCATTTTTTAGTTTTGAGATGTTTTTACAAACTGTTATTTAACAAACTATAGGTAAGTCAGCATATTTATTTCGGAGTGAGATTAGCCCAATAACCTAACAAATAAAAAAATAATTAGTATTATTAGTAAGTATAATATGTCGAGCAAATCATGTGAAAATAATAAGCATTATAAATATTTTAGGGATAAACAGAAAGGAGTGGCTTTCATTCAAGAAAACATTTTTTTCATTGAACTAAAACTTTTTTTTCAATTAAGAAAACATTTTTTTCAATCAAGAAAACATATTTTTCAATCAATAAAATATTTTTCTCATCCAACAAAACATTTTTTTCATTCAACATAACATTTCTTTTTATTGAAGAACACATTTTTTTCATTCAACAAAATCATTTATTTGGATATTTAAATAAGCAGTTTTGTTGAAACAAATAACACGTTTTGTTTGACCTATCTAAATAACATATTTATTTGGTTCATATAAAATTTGGTTAATTCAAATAATCTTTTTTCTCCACGACCATTACTGAATGTATGAATTCTGAAATCATTTTTAATAATAGAATGTAAACATTCACACTCTAGAGTCTGAATATTTATTCTATAATACTTGCCTCTTATGCATTTTGCATGTATTTTCATTCTTTATCAAAGTAAAGAATGGATTTTCTGTAATCAAATTAAACAATATCGATTGCCATGGACTTCAAAAGTGTCACTGTCAGATATAAAATGGTGACGGTAATAATTATTTTCAAACAAGTTTTAGTTTAAATAAAATAATGATTGAAAGATCAAGTGAAGTAGATATAGAATTTAATAATATCTAAAATTGCAAATTATGAAAAAACATCAATGCACCAGATTTTAATATCGGTAAGTGTACCACAGCACTATAAATATTAATACAATGTAATACAAATATGTCAACAAATAACTTGTGTTCAGATTTAATTTAATTTTGATTTATACTTTTTGATCGTGGAGAAAATATAGTCTGTTACTCGGTCAGAATGAAAAAATTCGACACTCGTGGTTCCTCACACTCGCTTTCGCTCGCGTTCGGAATTTTCCACTCGTGTCGAATTTTTCATTCTAACCTTGTTACAGAATCTACTATTCTCTGCGTAGTAATTGGTATATAAGTTATTCTAAATCGACAATTGTGGAATATGAAAAATCTTATTTTTATTTTTCGCACATCATAATTATTATTATTAGTATGAAAATAAAAAAAAACCTTGGGAAATGATATTAAAAAAAAAATTTAAGTAATTAGGTAAAAGGCAAGATTTGAATTTATTTTATTAATCAAGTAAGAAAAAATTTAATTTTGGGGAAGAAACAGATGAAAAAAGTAATAATAATAAACAGGCATGTCAGAAATTAAAATAAAAGTAATGTCACAAGAATTTATAGAATTTATCAAAAGTTGTTAATAAAATTTTTTTGTAAAAAAACGAAGTTGTATTAATAAAAGGCTATTGTTAATGTTGGAATACAAAAAAAAGTTTAAATATAAAAAAATTTCAAAAATTTTAAGGAAGATTTTTTTTTGAAAACGTAGATTGGTATGTTGGAGATGATTTAAAATGGAGTACTGTTGGGGGAAGCAATTTAAGAAGAATTTTGAAGAAGGAAGATAGAATAAAGGTTGAGGAATTAAATAGACGAAGCTGGTTTAAAGAAGAATTTGAAGGTAGATTTGTCGGAGGCGTCTAAAGAAGAGGAGGTGGAAAGGATTTAAAATTTATATTTAGGATTGGTTTTCTGTTGTAATGTTTGTTATTTTTTTATTTTTTTTATAGAAATCAGCCAAAAATTAAGATTTTTTTGTATGAGTAAATCTGAACAATATACAGTGCGACTCAAAAAGTCTGCACCATATGGGAAAAATTTTTATTATTCATTTGGCATAAAATTTTATTTTTGATAAAACCTGGTTCATTGCGTAAAACTACAATTTCAAGTGCCAAACTTTCAAATTTCTAAATGGTATACAGGGGCGTGCAAAAAATAGGAATTAAGAACAAGAGGAAAGTACCCTTATTTTTATAATTATTATATTCCGTTTATGATTTTATTGAAAAATATATGGTTTAGGTTAAAATAAAATATAAAAGAGAATATAAATTTTTATTTTAAGAATACCTATTTTATTTTTTTAAAACATCAATACATTTTTCAAAAATAAATATCATTCTACTTTCTACTAGTGAGATATTTGGTGTTGGTAATTTCCCAAGAATGTTTGAAACATATATAACTGAAACATCGTTATCTTCAGTTTTAAATTTTGTTTTATTTTCATCCGTTACCCTCAACGACATCACCTCTATTTCTTCTTCTTGAAGATATTTGGATTGTACAATACAAACGTATTTAAATGGAACGGTGTTTCTTTTTCCACTAAAATATGTAACCAATAGATAATCCCTAATTTTTATATTCTTAAATTGTATTGTTTCCACCTCGCAAAAATCTTCAGTCATAATTTCACCTTGTTCACTGTCTCCACTAACCAACCCATTCGGATGAGTCCGAATCTTCTTTATTATTCTTTTTAGGTCGAGTTTTAGATGTGTGTTCCTTGATAATTTCTCACTACTTTGCTTGACTATCGAGTTGTCTATTCAATTTGGTTTCAGTGTTCAATTGTTTTGGTTGTTCACTCGACTAAATTAAATTGTGTTCTAAAGAAAAAGCGACTTTCGCAACAAGAACACTGTAAATAGGCAACTGTTTTATATACACCTCATGATCCCCTCCATTAACAAATTTAAGGCCAAGGTCATTTCAAGTCAAGGCCATGTCAAGCCAAGATCATGTCAAGTCAAAGTCAAGGTTAATAACGACAGTGACAGATGCCAGCTGTTATTCGATGATTTCGAAACTATTATGTAATAAAAAAAATTACCTGTTAGTCATTACGTAACACTGTAATACTGAATTTACTAATCCAGTAAACAGTGTTTACAGCAATTTAATAATAAAGGAGTAAAAAAAAACTATTAAAAATCTGAAATGTATTTCTAATTCTGTTTGTCAATTGACAACATCATTTATTCACAATTTTTTTCTCAATTTACTCTCTTTATTGACTGGTCCATCTTCTTATTTTGCAAAAGCTACAAAAAATTAACCAGAAACGAGTGGAAAATATTTCGGGACCTTGTCCGGCGATCATTCATAATTTAAAAAGTCATGAATTTTTTATATAAAGCACTTGCAAACTCTCTCCTTCCTTTCTGTTTAAATGTACCTTGAAAAATCATTTCCCAGCTAAATTGCTAATTAAACTTAATTTCGCTGCCATGTAAATGGAAATTGTAATAGAAATGACTGTACAAACGTACTTATAGAGTTTTTGTAAAATTTTTATTTAGTTCTAAAATTCGATATTTTAATAAAAAAAATTTGTATACTAAAATTAGTTTTTATTGTTATAGACACTGTTAGTGAAATAATAAAACGATGAAAGGATCTCCTACAAATTTTTAAAATGTAAAAAAATTATTTTGGTAGGATTTGGTTTATTTTAGGAATTTTAAAACGATTAATATTTATGCTGAACAGTTGAATAACCCTAATTTACATACTTATTTAACGTTTTCCATAATTCGTGGTATATTTCGGTTGTCGTAAAATATACGATGTCATTAATTTCTTAAGGGTTACCAGATACATTAAATAAAAAATGATCTGCAATAAAAAAAGTAATACGCTAAAAGGGCGTTATATTACAACACATGAAAAAAGTAATAAATTTTAAATATTACTTTTTATACAGGGTATTTCATTGGGAAAAGGGATTCCGGTAATTGTAAATAAAGATCACTCAGATAAATTGAGTTTTCCGGTATTCTCTGGGTGCAGAGTGTATGGTGGGGACAACTGAAACGATCCCAGCGCTTGTAGTGGTCAAAATTTCGTGAAATAATGCTCTTGTCATAAATAAATACGTCAAAATTAAATATAAAATTGTTCATAATGGTTGTGAAACGATACTTTTATTTGTTGGTAATAAATAATTAATGTGAGTTAAGCTCAAATCCTTTTATTATGAGTTCGTTCCACGAATAGAATTTGAAATATATCAGAAGTATAATATTAAATAAAGAAAATTTTGGACGCCAGTCTAATTGATTTTTTGATGTAATTAGAAACAATTGACAAAAAAACTATGATATATTTCAAAATCCGTCCTTTCTTTTTTTTGTGGGTTTAAGGAAATTAAACTCAAATTAAACGTTATATTTGTTTATTTTATGATAAACGAAAAGTTTCAGAGATTTTTTTCTTTTTTTCTCATTTAAAAAAACTTAACTTTTCTTGAGGTTTTTTTATCTTCCTTCTCCAAAGGAAACTTAGATGGCTTGGTCCAAACAAAACGTAGTCCAAGAAAAACTGTTCCAAAGGAAAAACGTAGTCCAAGAAAAATATGTAGTCCAAGAAACACAAGCTTGGTCCAAAAAGAATGTAGTCCAAAGGAAAATATGTAGTCGAAGGGAAAAAAAATTAGTCCAAGGGATAAATGTAGTCGAAGGGGAACAATGTAGTCCAAAGGAAAAACCCTAAAAATTCACATAAAGTAAATATAAGACAAAAATCTTATAAATTACCAGATTTCTTTTGCGGTGTTGCCAATGATTGTTCTTCATCAAAACGCTGGTGAAAGAAAACAGGAGCAAAAATATAATTTTTTTTGAATAAGTCGATCAAATGACAGAGTTCAATTATTTATCAAAGGTGTATGTCAACAACAGTAATGCGTGTTTCTGAACGTGAATTATGTCAGGGGGTGTTTCCGATGAACATGACGTCATGGGTACACTTTCAAATGCGATATTTTTTCGAAATAAAAAATATATGCTCAAATCCCAAGTTAAATGGACGTTTCATATGATATACAATCGACATATATAATTGATTTTTCGGAAATGAAAAGGTCCATTAAGTGCGACGTCTCAATCATCCATAATGACACTTTACACTCAGACTTTACACTGTTCTCTGGCGCTGCGACGGCCGTACTTAAATTCACCGTTTTTGTTACGTCACCCACCGTATTTTGACGGCCGTTAGATGACGGCACCGCTTCCGAGGAAACAAAGCTTTACTAATGTTTTTTCCATTCTGTCGAAAATTCTTTATTCCTGTGGTGTCTTGATGATCCTGTTTGACGTAGAAATTTTGGTGTGGTTTCTGTGTCTCAGTAAAGTAGTAAAAAACTTTATTGACGTCACCCGTATATTATAAATTTTCTTCTAATATTTGATTTTCATCTAAATTTTTTTTTATAAAATTCAATTTCATTGTAATTATAATGAAGATTTTCATATAAAAATTAATTATTTTTTTCACAAATTTGGGTGTATATGCCATCTAATTAAATATTCGATTACAATATATAAATTTTGATTTAAATTTGAATACTACTAAAACGGCGTTTGGTTTGATGAAAAACTAAATGTCGAATTCATCGCCTGTACAAACTTAAATGTATTTAAACCGCCAGATAGAACAATCATTATTCTTAGTTTAGAACTCATATGCAAAATGGGTAATGTAACGTAGGAGCGATTTTAACGATAGAATCTGAAATAGAAGCGAATGAAATTGTTGTGACGTCAGCGGGTCGGAAAACAAAAGACTGCGGTTTCCGTCGGTTGACAGTTGAGTTAAACTATTTTCAATTAATGACAGTCGTGCTATTTGCACGAAGAGTGCTTCTGCTCTGCATGTGATGTTTTGTTTTATACCGAATGACATACTCGTCGAAAATGAGAAAGAGAGATGCTGCAATTTTATAGTCAGTGGGATGGATCCGTTTGCTCGTCGGTGCATACGTGAAAATTATTCTAAACAAAAGTTATAGATCTGAATAAATGATGCAGTAGAAACTTTTCAGAAAATACGAAAAAAAATGTTTTTATCAAAATTTGTATATTTTTCTTCTTATACATTTTTTTGCGTTTTCAATAAAAATAGAAATAAATTAAAAAAATAACATTTTTTGTTAATCGAACTGACATTTAACTATGCATAGAGTTCAAATACATAAAAAGACACAGAGTGTGTCATGTAACAATTGAAGATTAAAGTGATTTCCGATCAAACCGGATTTTTTTTTTACGCCAATAAATTGTAAGTTATACTTACTCCGTATTTTAAAAAATCAATTGCCCCAGTCAAGAGTTTCAGGAGTTTTAGTACACTGAATTTCATGTGAAAGATACATAAGAGATGTGGTAATTACTTGAACACCACTACATCCCAATCAACCCCAATACACCCCAGGGACATCTACCGGTTCAGCCCTCCACTTAGTAGAAACTTCCCTGGACAAAAAAGTCCCGCCTTGGATGTTTTCATAGATTTGACACGATTTCAAAACGAGCAATTAACATAAGTGTAGAAGGAAGGGGTACTATCACCTCTACTGTGGAACATAGTCTTGGACACTCTCATCAGCCGCTTCAACAGTTTGTCAATTTCCAAGTATCTTCATGTTTTCTCCAAGGGATATACACCGAACTGGTCTAACGAGATTTTTAAAATTGAAAAAGTAAAATTCACTACCGACAACGTTCATATTGGAGGATAGTAAAAAAGAAGAAATTCAAGAGGATTTCTGTACCCTGTCATATATTTGGTTGAACAGGTATTAATAAAACGAGGAAATCAATTTTTTTAAATGGCTTGGAATGGATTCACACAATTCTTGGATTAATTAAAATAATGTATTATAAATTTTTTTCAAATAAAATACAGTTTAATTATATATTTGTTTAATTCTTTTGTAAACATTACTTCTATGGACTACATCTAATATAGGATTAATAATTATAGCTGCCTCTTTAATTCGGCTTTAGAATCGTATTCGGTCTAGTACAGCTGACTCCCAGTTACTTTTTCTGGCTTCTTTGTACTCATAATTCCTAACATATAGTAAGTAAATTCGGTTGATCTCTTCATTAAATTTCACTTTCTTCATAACTGCAAATTTTCTTTTAGAATTTTAGGATGTTGCTACATAAGTTCTAAAAATATGCTGTACATATCTGGATTTACTGGCTTAATTGGTTTCAATATATCTAGAGCAGAGGCAATCACATCATTAGAATTCTTAACACCCATTTGTAACACTTTAAGGGTAGAGCTGAATGGATAAATTTTACCGTATCCACTACGTGCTTTATCATAGGTAAAACTTTCCAAAGGGTTGAAATTGAGTTGTCGCCCAATAACATATTAGAATACCCATTAGACACCTACTTCATTGTCAACGGAAATATTGTATGTATTCAGTTTAATGTCTCTTCGTACAGAACTAAATAACTGAGGAGACACGCGGTTATTTATTATATTTTTTAATTGTGGAAGGGGTGATCTATTTTTATATTTTACTTGTCTCAGATTGTCTGGCTGACCTAGATTTCAATGATCTAACCTTGACTGTCAGCAGGTGTTCAATATGGTAATTAAAAAAACCGGTTTGCACATTTGTACTGTCATCCTGTTAACAGAAAAATTCGAGAACACCCTCTGCGAAAGAATGCAAGTAGCTCTCAGAATTACAGAATAGTGGTGCGAGGACCACTCACTGTCTATCAATCCTCAGAAGACAAATGGTTCTCTTCACAAGAAAAAGGAAGCTACTGGAAATAAAACCTCTGGAACTTCTTTAAACAAAACTAAACTTCGCAACAGAGGTGAAGTACCTAGATTGTCTCACTTTTGACAGCAAGTTAACCTGGAACTCACACCTAGAAAACAGAGTCAAAAAAGCATACATTGCTTATAAACAGTGCCGTCGAACTGTGGGACGCACCAATCATAAGACCTATGCTAACATATGGTCTTATGGTCGTCTGGGGACCAAAAATCCAACAGCAAACAACTACCTGAAAACTAGAACAAATTCAAAAAACAACATGCCTCAACATAACTGAAGCCAAGAAAATAATACCAACCTATGGAAGTCATCCTCAGCCTCACCCCCTTGATATTTACATCAGTGAGTGTAACGGTTCAATTTCCGCACTAAGACTTCTGCGCTTACCTTGAGTCTAGTGTAGACATTTTCGATATTTTCACTAGGGTTTTATTCAAAATGTTTGTGTCTGGTAGTCCTGCCTTTTTGTTCCATATTGTATTCGTTCTTGTCAGCCCAAGGACCGACCTTGCCATTATCTGCCGGTGAAATAATGCAGGCTGTAACCTTCTGTCGAACATCTAGACATCGTTTTGTCAGCCCAGGATTTTTTTTTGGTGACAATCCTGCCATTGCCCTCTGGCGAAGCATTGCTGGCTGTAACCACCTTTTCGGTCGAATATCGAGACGTTATAGTTTTTTTTTGTTGTTGTCACCGATTCTAAAATCATATAAGGTTATTTTTAGAGTCAAGGGGGGGTATTCTGGTTTTTTTGCTTAGGTTTAGCTTACACTAGGATCACTAGCTATGGCAGCAGTGGTTCATCAATTTTCAGTCTCTTGAAGCTAGATCTATGTTTTTTTTTTTAAGTATATTGGTCCGTTTTAGCTTGGCTGATGCTAGAATCAGCTAGGGTACATTTTTAGTATGTCTCCTTGGAGCAGAATCCTAAAACATTTTAGTGCGGTGAGTACTATAACTCACTGGGATATATTTGTGGGGAATAAATAACCTCTTAAGGTTGTGAATTATGAAGTTATTTTGGGTTTAATGTAGATTTTTAGTGCTTTTCAGGGTCAGTAAATGTCTCATGAGGTTTCTTACTTGTTTTCATTGGTTTTCCTTTTCATCTTGGGCATAATCATTCTCTTATTTCCATTCATCACCATATTTTTGATTAATTAACGATTTGTATACATATTTGTCAGTAACGGGATTTTATTCTTCTTCTTTTATTTTTGTCTCTGACACTATCGGTCGTGCCAGGCAAATCGGCGCGGAGAGTGTTCGTTTAGCTCGTTCATGGGTCTGTTGCCATGTTCGGAGTCGGCTGTGAGAACTTTGCGATCGGAGCGCGCTATGCCGTAGGTTGTGTTTTCGCGACATCAACTTTGGTGGTTCCTGATGACGTCAGCTCTAGACCCGTATTTGGGTCCGAAGACAAGGGTTTGTCGCTTCTAAAATTTTAGAAATGTTGAGCGGTAAGAACGTCTAAATTGACTTGCGGGTCGTGGTATAACCGTCTGAGGTTGAGTTGTGGATTCTGACATCCTGTGTTGTAGAGGGCGCCGTAAGCGCGTTTGTCGCGTGCTGCTCTATTAGGGTACTAATCACTTCTGTCTTTTTGTCTGTGTTTGACATTTCTCTGGGTAGGATATCAGGTTTTCGGCTGTCATCTGCCATCTTGCCGAGAAGTACTTTGCTTGTCTGATGGGAGAAGGTGAATTTTTAAGTTGGAACGAATCTGTAAGATTTAATGGCCTGTTGAGTCATCCATTTGTGGGATTATCTAAATTCGCGTCCATGTATGTCGAAGTGACAGGTTTTGGTGATATTTACTGCCAATTGTGATTTGGTGCGGTATTTGTGGAGTTACCTGTATTCGACGCCGTCTGTATCGGGATTATAACTTAATTAGCTTCTTTCTGTCGGTAAGTTCTTTTTTCCATCTTTATGGCTATTCAGAGAGTAATTTCCCATTTTTGAATTTAGTTGTTCGATGAAGTCCTACTAGGAGTCCAAGGGGAAAATAAACCAAAGTTGAAGGGAGATTCTCTGTGTTGCATTTTACACCCTCGAAGGAGGTATGTCTTTTTTTATGTATAAAGTGTATAAACCTTATTCATCTATTGGGTGGCCTCTTATAATATTTTAAATGGGGGGATACAGTGAATTTTTTTTAATATAAGTAATATCACATTTTTTTTTCTTGTCATACGGTTGTTTAACATCTGTTTTAATTAGTAAGATTTGCATATTATTCATGGTAAATGCCTTGTTTGATAAATATTTTTCTAGTTATTTGGTTCAGGGTTGCGTAAAATTTAACGAAGGGGCCACAGGGATTTAAATTAATTAGAGTTACATTAAATTGGGGTTCCTTTACTTATTTTAAGGGTTCTCTGGTGGGAGGCCCAGGAGTTTCTTCTCTGGTGAGGAAACTAAAGACATGTTCATGCGAGGGTCTCGAAGGCCTATATTGGAGTGATTGGCCTACGGAGGATGATGGAAAAACCTACATTTCAGAGAAGTTCTTCTGGTTTTGGTGAAGTTAAATCTGTTATTTCTTTTTGAATATGAAAATTTTTAAGTTTTAAGAAAAGCTGTGATGACAGTAATCTTACGGAGTTATATATCTCTACTCTCTTACTTAGTTTAAGATATTTTCAAAATTTAGTACTATTTTTTTTATTTGATATATACAAATGTTTTTGGGGTTAATGTGTACGGGTTTGAAAACATGATTTTATTCGGGGTATTATGAATTTACTTATTATCTGAAAGTTGTCGTGTAGGTTGGTACCAAACTATAAGCGGCTTGAACGTATAACATTTAGTTCAAATAACGGTTTGATTTTTTTTACTGTTTTCTTACCCAATTATTTTCTTAATCTATATAGGTAACTGTAATCACTTGGGAGGGGAGAATTTAAATATTTTTTTATGGATTTGAAATAAATTTAGTATAATGTGAGACTTTGGTAACGTCTAGTTAAGATCTAGCTTAGATATACCTAATTGAGTTCTGGTTAAGGACATTGTGATCCTGTATAAATAATTGTTTTGGGTTACGGTCAGTTTTTTTGAACTAAGGAATAAATGTGAATATTTTTGAGGTCTGTCTTTTATTCTATGCTTTCTATCCATGCTAGGTTGGGGTAGAAACTACGGAGAAGGCCTGAGGGGTATATTAACTTAGCTGGCGCCCATAATTATAATAACAGTATCCTGGATTTTTTCTTAAGTTTGATCCACACCCGTCTCCACTCGAGTCGTAGCCGAGGGCCGGAAAGGTTGAGACCAGGACAACCGAAGACACTTTTCCTCTTTCGCTGGAAGAGCGATTATATGAGGGCGCCTTGATGACTATGATAAGACTCCGATCACCGCGATTATGTCAGGGCTTACAAAGTTATCACAAAATATATAAAAGAGCCGGAAGTTTCAGGTATGCTTCACATTTACACCGATGTCTCCAAAATAAAACAAGGTTCAGGGCGCGGCATATGCTCCAGATCCTTAAACCTAAACATAAAATGGGCTATAGGAAAAAGTACCAGCGTAGCTGAAACGGAGCTAACTGGCATCCTAATAGCAGCAAAAGAAATCACTATAACTAATATCACTGGCAGAAATATGCTCATCTATACAGATAGCGGATAAACACTGCTCATCTTGGACAAGCCACGAATTTGCTCAAAGTTAACACTAGAATGTCACCAAACATTAGTCGAAGCATCCATCAATAATGTAGTCAGTCACCTTAAGATGGATCAAAGGCCATGCCACAACAAAAGGTAACTGTCTCGCCGACTCATTAGCCAAGAAGGTAACCAACCAAAAATTATTTGGACCTGGCTCACCAAAAACTATTTGGACCTGGCTCCTTCATTGGACTAACGACATAGGTCGTGACGAACCTAATTAAGAATCACTCCCTTATGAAATTCAAGGAAAGATGGGATGAAACCAGAATCTACAAAGTTGCTAGGGACCTCTTAAGTTACCCTGACAACACAATAGCCAACAAATACTTCTCCATGACTAGGCAGAATCTGCACCTTTTAACAGGTATTGTGACTGGTCACTGTCCAATACGAAAACACCTCAACGACGTGTAACTGTAACTCCGCACTCTGCAGGGGGATAAGAACAAGAAGACGAGACAATCGAGCACATCCTCTATGATTACCCGTTAAGGGAGGCACCTGTTGGCGACGATGTTAACTACATAAAAACTGTAGACTCACTTACTGAGGATGATGCACAATGGGCCTAACAAGGCCTAAGTGCGGTTTGATAGCCCTCTTGTGGAACAACTCACCGTCCCCATTTTATAGATATAGAGACACTGAATTTCTTAAAAAAATCGGTTGTGTAGCCCCAAAACTTTCCCGACGAGTATCCATGAATACTTTTTCAGATATTTAATGTTAAAGTTTAAAATTTTTTTTTTTGACAGGCGACAGTTGGAGAAATAATTTTAACTGTTCTCAATAGAGTTTTCAAGGTCTTTCAAATGACATATTGCAAGTCAAATTAAGTGACATATTGCATCTGTCATTTTTTGATAGTGACACTTCCGTTTGACATATGTCGTATAAAAACTAATAGCACAAGAATACAATGTCAACAAAAATAAAATTTTAAAATTTAAATGGAAAATGGCAGAAAACTGACTACAAAATTTAATTTATAAATAATCTATAGGTTTTACCATGGAAAAAGTTTTTACTTAAAAACGAAAATATGGTAAAACAAATTTAATGCAAAGTTGTTGAACGAAAATTTGAAAAATCTTGTTTTATTATAAGGATCTGACAAGAAAATATTAATAGAAATAATGCCATGGTAACTCCAAAAAATGTAGCAGCTATTGTATTTATATAACCAAAATATCTAAATTTTCGGTGACAAGAGTTGTCTCACTTTTTTTATTAAACGCAGTATAATCGCTGTCTCATTCAATTTAGAAATTAAAAAAAAATATTAAAATTCTGATATTTTTGAAAAACTGAAATTTTTCAATAATTTTGAAGACAGAAATCAATTTAAAAACATCAAATTTTAGATTTAAATGAGTTTAAAAAATTATTTAACAAATGGAAAAAAAATTTGTCAAATTTTGGAACAATGTTTTTATTGCAAATCAATCTAAATAAGTTTTAGACGAAAACCTTAAAAAAAATCCAAATACTAAAAGAAAATTTAAATTATATAAACAAAAAAAAAACAGAATTCGAAATAAAAAAAAACTAGATCTAAATCTAAATTTTTAATTTTACATATTTGTTTCTTTGTGGTAAATTTTCATAATATTCTCATATTTTTGTCTGTTTTGGTCTCTTATCTTGCAGCTTTGATAAATTTCGTCAGTGTCCTATTTTTATTCGATTTCTTCTGAAGTATTAATGTTGATTTTCGGTAACAGTGAATGTTCACATTGTTTGTTTTATGTCTTTGGAGAGTTCAAGACATATTAGGTCATATTTAGAAGTGAGTGTTTTATTGGATTGTTAAGTATATTGGTTATATTTTTAAGTACTATGATCACGTTTTTTTCTACAGTTTTTCAGGAAAACTGAAAAAATTAAAGCAAGTCACATATAACACAAATATAAGTTAGGATTTTGCGCTGGAGATTGTTCATTATTTAAATTACGTTTTTGACAATGTGTCGCTAGCTGTTGTTAAACTTAACACTAATTATTCATTTCTCACAAAATTATTTAAAATGTACAACAATCTGTTGCGCAAAATCCTGATTGTCAGTGACTGTAGGTATCTAAGTACCAGGTAATTTGTAGTACAGTTTTTAGAAATACCTTTGTTAATAGTACCCTGTTTTCCTAAGAAGAGTTACATACTAATAGTAAAAATTAAGAAAATCAGTGGCGTGGGCGAAGTACTCTTCGCGACGTATCAACTGAAACTGAATCCTCCTTCGCTTCGAGTCGAGTGTGTCATTTATATGGGAGTCTGCGCGCGCTTTTTTGACGCGACCAGGTAATGTTGTTATTTATTCCTTTCTAGTGAAGTTCTCTGGTGCTTCCAAGTTCAATCTGGTCGAGTAATGTCTTGATGTTACTAGTAGGTCGGTGTTTTGGAAAAGGAGCCTGTGGTCTCCGTCGGATAATATGTGTTCGGCTTCGGTTTGTCCTAAACGACAGCTTCGTTTTTGTTCTGTTATTCGTGTGCTAATGCTTCTCTTTGTTTGTCCTACATACATTTTTCTACAAGTGTCGGAATTCTATAGACTCCTGCTTATGTAAGAGCATCTCTGCGGTATTTTGCTGTTTTTAGATATTCTATTTCTTTGTTGGTTTGTAGATGGTGCTGATGTTCTTTTTCTTTAAGATTTTCCCATTCCAGTCAGTGCCAGATAATTTGTAGTATAGTGACAGTTCCTCGGTATTGTTCTTCACCAGGATTGGTGATCTTCTTCCTTGGGCGTGTAGCACCAGTTTTGGCTTTACCGTATCCATTTGCTTATAGTACTATTGTTAGGTATTTCATTTCAGTGTTGACATATCTTAGTTCACATACCCTTTATTCACTGTTTACTAAGGTATTGATAACAGTCAGTTTTCTGACTGGGATGTCGGTACTACCTAACGTGATGATGCTCTTTAGGTGTTCGATAAAGTGCGTAGAATCTCGGATGTACGATATTGTTTTGCTCACGTATGGGCACGTCCAGGTTGTAAGATGGTGTTCCTATGGCACCTCCCAGAAGTTAGCGAAGTTAACTGGGTGGAACATATCAAAATTCTTTAAGAATTTGCCGTAACTGAGTCGTGAAATTTTTTATGTTAATTTCGGAGAGAATTTAGAACAACCATTACTATAAAATGCATGAATATTAATATAATGAGTTAAAAAAAGTCAGACGAAGCGTGACGTAAGAACAACAAAATAATAGGTAAGAAAAATTTTTTGTACGGTTAATTTACGATTATTTACGATAAACCAAGTTCCAGTAGAAATTAATATGGCCATGACTAAATTATTTAAAATTAATTATTCCAAAAAAATCATAAAATTTGTCGCTAATTATTTGTAAATCCGTTGTGAAATAATATTTTGTATATGTACTTGTTAATATGAAAAATTTATTTAAAACAAATAATCCCAACTAATTAATTAAATTAGCCTTAAATCTGACAACGTATAATAATTTAAAAAATTTGCATTAACAAAAAATTCATTTGTGACATAATTTTTCTTTTATTTTTATACATATAATTTTTTTTAATAATTATCTTTGTTAGAACCTAAAAATATAAATTAAATGGTTATAAACAATTAATAGTCTAGTCAACAAGTGCTTTTTGGGTCAAACTTTTTCTCCGCCTCCGAAAAATATGAACGAGGTGTCATCCGATTCGGAATGGCGTGTAGATGATTTTTGAAAAATTCAAGAGCCGCTTGCAAAAATTGCAAAAGTTATAAACAATTAACTGAAAAAATGGGGTTAGGTCTTTTGCAAATATCTCAAAAAATTTTTGACATTTTTCAAATGTGAAAAAAGATTCAAAAAGAGAAATAAATCTCCCAAAAAAAATTCTACCTCCCGGAACTGTAGGACTAATATTATTATCTAGTCCTATTAAGTTAAATAATAATTATTCAACTGCTTTTGAGCAATTAATATTATTCATAAACAAATAGTGTGAGTTATGACTCTCCATAACTCACTATAGTGAGTTATGAATATTTACTATACAAAGGTATCTAGTTTTGTACAAGTCAATTCGCCGAAGCGGAACAGTCCATTACTGTCATTGAGGGGAGTAGGTAATATTTTTTCTATTTCTATGTCTTTTGTTTTTAATTTTTTTCTTATTCTTCTGGTTAGGTTAGGTTTTTTTTCTCGATTATTGTGATTTTTTGCGCCTTTTTTTCATGTTTTTTTTTTGGTTTTTTTGATTTTTTCGTATTTCACAATTTAATTTTTCATTTTTTTCCAATATTCTGATTTTTCCAGATTTTTTTAAATTGTCTGATTTTTGTTTTTTTTCCAATTTTGCTCATTGTTCTATTTTTTTCTACTTCTTTGTTTTCTGATTTTTTCTTATTCCTCTGGTTAATACTGACATTGACATTAAAATTTAAATAGTGAACTCGTCTGGTCAAAAATAAAAAATACATCACAGAATTCAGTTTTTTGTGTTCTTTCCACATATGAAAACAAATTTCAAAAACTCACAGGGTGTTGTTTTGAGGGTGGAACAATTTGTGAATTTTTGCCAAGCCTGACCTGGATTTCGTTACATTTTAATACAACCGTATGAAACGATACTTTGATTTGTTGATAATAAATAATTAATGTGATTTAAGCTTAAATCTTTTATTTATGGGTTCGATCCACAAATAGAATTTGAAATATATCAGAAGTAAAATATTAAATAAAAAGAAATTTGGACGCCAGTCTAATTGATTTTTTTGATGTAATTAGAAACAATTGACAAAAAAACTATAATATATTTCAAAATCCGTCCTTTCTTTCTTTTTGTGGGTTTAAAGAAATTAAACTCAAATTAAACGTTATATTTGTTTATTTTATGATAAACAAAATTTTCAGAGATTTTTTTCTTTTTTCTTATTAAAAAAAACTTCGCTTGTTCTTGAGGTTTTTCTTAACTTCCTTCTTCAAAGGAAATTTACATGGCTTGGTTCAAAGAATAAGACTATTGTAGTCCACGTAGTCCAAGAAAAACGTAGTCCAAGAAAAACGTAGTCCAAGAAAAAATGTAGTCCACCAAACACAAGCTTGGTCCTCAAAAAAACGTAGTCCAAGAAAAACGGTAGTCCAGGAAAAACTGTTCCAAAGGAAAAACGTAGTCCAAAGAAAAAATGTAGCCCAAGGGAAAAAATGTAGTCCAAGAGAAAAAATGTAGTCCAAGGGAAAAATTGTAGGAAAAAAAACCCTAAAAGTTCACATAAAGTAAATATGAGACAAAAATCTTATAAATTACCAGATTATCTTTTTGTAAAACGAGACACAGACATCAGATAATTTATATTTTTATAAAAAAAGATATGAAATTTTGAATAAATATAATAAAAAAAATATATACCGGCCTTAAAAAGAATTAAAAATAACAGGAAATAAAAGTTAAAAGCATCGAAATGTTTAACAACGAAACCACGGGATTTTGGTGAATATATAATATAATATATTAAAAACATACCCTATATAAAGAGGGGAAGAAAGACGATATATAAGTCGATTGTTTTGACTGAATAGGCAAATAGAGAAAGATGATAACATGGGAAACACATTTTATAGTAATACCTAAAAGAGAGGGAGATCTAAAGAAGGGATATGAAGCGAGCTGAAATCAGATAGACCGAGTAAAGGAATAATAAAAATACAGGGTGACACAAAAAACGAAACACGTATATTCAATAAGATATGCAGGTCATGTGCGTCAAATGTCAAAAAATCTACAGGGTGGTTCAAATGTTATGACCAAGGAAAGAAATGGGCAAAATGGATAAAACACCCTGTATCTCGGTTATAAAGAGCGTAATACCTATTTTATGGGGTTTTTTTAGAATCATCTCGGTGACCCCCATCCACAGATAACATTATGTCCGTTTCCCAATGAATCGCCCTGTATAAGTCTCTGACTCTTCCACAACCAATTCTCGAAGCAGACTTTGTGATGCACTATGGGTATTTCGCCTTAAAATCCACGGTCGGGTCCAATAACTTGTTTTTTTGCGATTATTTTATCCCGAATTGCATAACAAATTAATTGCACACCTACATTAACAATTTTACGTACTACAAGTATTCAAAATGCATCGCCTATTGTATAAACATTTTTGATTTCAACACAATTCGAACTATGGTTCAACGACACAAATCGTTCAACCCAGATCGACCCCTGAAAACGCGCCTTTACCCTTCCCTCTTTTACCAACAACAAACAATTTCAAGGTCGATTTTTTCTACGAAATTACCTAAAAACAATCATTTAGGTCATTTTAGAATTATTAATGACCAGCAATAATATTTTGTTAAATACAGATCCGTAGTTAAAAAAATAGTTGTAGGTATCCCCGTTGAAATTAATAAAAAAAAAATAGAAAGTAAATATCAAATTTACTTACAAGTTTCCATTGTGTACTAACTATATTTTAGATTATCTTGCCCAGAGACTAGACATCCCGTTTCATCACTATAACGACGGTTTAATTGCTAAATTATTTGTGATGAACATTTCTGGCATAATTCCCCGTCGCTCCAGAGAAGTTTGATACTTAGAGAGCTTATAGGGACTGTACGCCGTCGAACAAACTATAAGTAGTTTTTGACACTGAGAAAATTTCAAAACTAATAGGAAATGAGTTAGGAGCAAGTTGAATTTTCTTGGAAACTTGTTACTGTCATGTAATCCTTTTCCTGTGAACTAACTCGACAACAAAAGACTATTGTTATGTTTAAATCTGGTTTGATAATTATTTTGATATTGTGAATAATAATAGAGTGACAATAAATGAAGGAATTAAATAATTTATGGTTGTTAAAAAAAATGCAGATGATTTAAGATTTGAAAAATATATAATAAAACTGAATTTATTTTTAATGTAATATATCAACAAAAAAGAAGAATGTAATCGATTTTATTAACTTATTTATTTTCTAATACGAAAAATTTTTTTCAACATGGTTATGCTTTAAACTATTTCATTTATATGAATAATAATAGATATCCGCTGGGCAAACAATTTGGAACACCCGGTATATAGCGGGAAAGAAAAATTATTTGAAATTTAGAAATTTTAGATATTTGGAACTTTATTTCATTCTTTTATATCTGAACTGTCGGAAATCGTGTTATTTTTCACAATTTTTGGTTCAATAATGATGTTTACTACCAAATAATGCAAATATCAAATAATTATTACTGTATGTTTATTCCACAGGGAATAATACTCATTATTTCCTTTTGTAAACAACAGATGTCATAATGAATAATGATGAGGGAGTAATAATCAGTATTCGTTTTTATATCAAAAATAAAATAAAAAATAGAGACTGATTACTAGGAAAATAAGACAATCAAGCAAAGCCTATAAACTTAATTAACAGAGGTGGCTATATAATATATTTCAAAGATTATGTCCCTTGATTTATATCAACCAATGAAATGTTACAATAGTTAAAATTCTGACCAATCGGAATCAAATATCAGCGACTATTTCACTAGACACAATATCAGCTTCCTAGAAAAATAGTCACTTTGATACGTCACATAAAAATGTCAAATACATCTGTTAATTTTTCATGTTTTCAACTTTAATTAGTAGTTGTATTCCTGATATTTGTGTACTGTTAATAAATTTTTTTTTCTAATTTACTTAATCCGCAATTAAATTAATTTTCACGGAAAATAATCTTCCTAAATGTAACACGACCTTGATTAATACTCTGCTAAATTTCTCGAATATTTTACAATTTGATTCGACATAATTTTGGCATTAACAATCAATTGATTAAAGCCAAAATTATGTCTCATCAAATTGATATTAAAATATTCTCAAAACTATCAACGTCTTAGTATATTATTTCCCTTGTTTTATATTAACCAATGAAATATCACAATTTTTAAAATTCAGACCAATCGGAATCTATTATCAGTGACTACTTCACTAGACCATAGAGATGGATAAGGTTAGAGAGAGCGTGAAAGAGACAGACTTATAGATATTCAATGTAAAACCGATGTTATTAACATCTCGACTCGAAACGCACCTTTTGCTTGGATAAGGACACATAAAAACTCATTAGCGTCGTTAGTTCAGGGGCGTAGTAATATTTCGAAATTGAAATATAAAAACCATATTTTAATTTTTGTTCATCATTTTTTTTTACTTAATTATTCAACTTTCAGTGACAATGAATTTTTATAACAGTTCGTTGATATATACTTAAACAAATGTTAAAATACAAATATATTATTATATAAATTAAATCTGTCATCACCGCTTTCAAAGGTTCGTTATGAGTCTTAATGTAATGTAATAAAAACGAAATTGAATAAAGACCTTGACAATACGAAAAGTAACACGCAGTGTTTTAAAAATTAATATATAAACATTACTGTTCAAAAATAAAAGGTATCACTCTGTATAAATGTAAATTATACAATAAATCAATCTGACAGTAGTAAATTGATAAATACTAAAATGTCACGATTGGTGAAAACTAAAATTTAGAAAACTTACCTAGTAATGAAAGTTTGTTGAATTAAAAGGCATACAAAACTCTAATAAATATCCAGAACTAAATTCTTATAATTCCAGTAATAAAGTAATCCAAATTAATTCATTCTCTTGGAATAAAAGTTTACTTTAGGACATCACTAAAATCGTAAAATAATGATCGGTCCAAAGTTATTTGATAAAAATATCAAGTAAGATGTTAGTTGGTTGTTAAGAGGAAACTAAGGGGGTTGTTGACGACGGGGAATTTTTGGATAATGATGGTCGTTAAAATTTTGCAGACCTAAAATAAATATAAATATATTAAAAAAAATCATATTGGTAAATCATAAATATCAAGAGATGCAAAACAAATATTCACCCGGGATTAATTTGTAACTGTGAACAATGTTTTCACCAGTGCCAGGAAAATATATGGAATGGTCTTGAACGATTGGAATAGTGAATGTTAATAATCATCTGCGAGAGTAACTTAAATAAAAAAAAATTACAAAGTTAAGTCATAATAAAAATAAAATTTGAATCTACCAGGGTAGAAATTGTATTAAATCTAGTCAGCTGATTTTTAAGATGGCATATTTATATGAATCTGTGGAAAAACAGCTGAGAGAATTAAAAAAAAGAATTTCTTTAATTAATATGATAAAATTAAAAAAAAATCGGTTGTGTCACCCCAAAACTTTCTCGACGAGTAAGTATCCAGAGACGCATATTGCAAGTCAAATTCCGTGACATATTGCTTCTGTCATTTTTTGACAGTGACACTTTCGTTTGACAGACGTACAAAAACGAATGGGTTCTTTCGATTGGTAACCCAAACCTATATACCTAATTTTAGCTCAATCGGATTAAACGTGTGGGCTCTATCGTGGAAGCATAGACACAGACAAATACACAGACAGACAGACACACAGACTAAATGGTCTTAATCGTCTCAGGGGATCTTAAAATGTATATTTCCATTTTTGTCGAAAATTTTTTTTAGCTCGTTCACAATACATTTTTTCCACACTCGAGTTTGAAAAAAACATCAAGACTGAATTTTTTTCACAAAAATTTAAAAAAACAAGAGATACAAGAATACGATGAAAAAAAATAGTAAAAAAAACACATTTTATTATTTTCACATATAAATTGGTATAAAATCAAGAATGCATAAAAAACTAGAAAAAAAACAACAAAAATGCGTTTTTTCACACATACATTGGGAAAAAAGCAAGAATGGATTTTCTGCATAAAAATTGGAAAAAACAGCATACTTAATTTACACAAATTTGAAAAAAAAAACAAAAGCAAGAATACATTTTTTCTTATTCAAATTTGAAAAAATGCATAATGCATTTTATTTCACACAAATTTAAAAAGAAACAAGTAACAATTTTTCTACACGAAAAACTAGAAAAAACAGCAGAAATGCATTTTTCCACACAAAAAATTGATAATAACAGCACAAACGTATTTTTTTTTCAACAAAATCGAAAAAAAAACAGCAGCACGAATGCATACTCAAATTTGAAAAAAACCGCAAAAATATATTTTTCCACAAAAAAAAAATTGGAAAATACAGCAAAAACGCATTTTTCATATATAAATTGGTAAAAAAGCAAGAATACATTTTTCCACATAAAAAACTAGAAAAAAAACCAGCAAAAATTGAGAAAAAAATGAAGCATACATTTTTCCACACAGGAAAACTAAAAAAAACAGTAAAAATGCACATTTTCAGATATAAAATGGGAAAAACGCAAAAAAATTTGATCCAATACGAATGTATTTTCTCTCAAAGGAATTTGAAAAAAAATCGGTTGTGTCCAGAGACGAATACTTTTTCGGATATTTAGTGCTACAGTTTCAAACTTTGACATTTTTTTTGACAGGTGACAGTTGGAGAAATAATTTTAACTCTTCTGAATAGAGTTTTTTAAGGGCTTTCAGATGACATATTGCAAGTCAAATTCCGTGACATATTGCATCTGTCATTTTTTGATAGTGACCCTTCAGTTTGACAGATATAGTACAAAAACTAATGGGTTCTTCCGACGGGTAACAAAAATACATATACCAAATTCCAGCTCAATCGGATTAAACGTATGGTCGTATCGTAGAAGAATACACACAGACAGACAGACAGACTTCCATCTGGAAATGGTCTTAATTATCTAAGGTGACCTCAAAATGGATATTTTCATCTTTATCTCGAAAATTTTTTTTACCTCGTTCACAATACTTTCCCTTCTCGGAGATGAGTCGGGAAAGTAAAAAATTATAAAATTTGTTTTATCAAAAACAATTAAATAAAATTTAAAATGAAAGAGAGAAAAAGAACTGAAATAACTTTACAAAATTAAATTTTTTTCAATGAACCGTCCCTGAGATAATAAATAAAAATACAATAAAATTGAGGAGTTAAAAATTGTAAATAAACTCATATATTTTATTACAATAAGCATTTTGGGGTTTATGTTGGATACAACTTCTCTCTCTGATGCTACACCTACCCTACCATATAGGTCACATAAAAATGTCAAATATTTCTGTCAGTTTTTGCTCACCCAGTTCTGTCACCTGTCAATTTTTTTTCTGACGCAGGTCACAATTTAATAAATTATTATAAATTGCTGATGTTTGTGTTCTGCTAATAAAGTTTTTTTTTTAATTTACTTATCTGATATTAATTTCATTTTCGCGGGAAATAAATCTTTATAAATATAACACGACCTTGATTAATACTCTGTTATTTTTGTTGCTAAATTTCGAATATTTGCCATTTGATTCTAATCTGATTAAAGAGATGAGAACTTTGGCTCGAGGATTTTAATCAATTGATTATTAGTGCCAAAATCAAATTAATATTAAAATATTCTCAAAATTTAGACGCAACAAAACTAGTCGACTATTTATTAACCTTGGAATATTACCGTTCATCATATCGGATTATAAGTATATTGGTTGTTTGCGTTCATTATTAAATCTTGTTTTTTTTTTCATTTTATTTATATATATAGAAAACGTTGGGACCAAATAAAATCACTAAAATCGTAAAGTAATGATTCTTCCAAAGTAATTTGATAAAAATATCAACTAAGGTGTTAGTTGGTTGTTAAGAGGAAACTAAGGGGGTTGTTGACGACGGGGAATTTTTGGATAATGATGGTGGTTAAAATTTTAGAGACATAAAAAAATAAAATAAATATAAATATATCAAAATTAATAAAAAAACATTGGTAATTCATAAATATTAAGAGATATAAAACAAATATTTACCTGGAATTAATTTGTAACTGTGAAAAAAAACAAGATTTAATTTTCATTACAAACCAACACTATACTTTACTGAATTTTTTGTGTAGAAAAGCGGAACGGAGGTCAGATTTTAGACGGTCGTTCGGTGACCTCTGTTGTGTACTAGAAAATATGTATGTATGCATTGCGAAGGTTGGTACGATCAGCGTATTATAATTAATCATTTGTATTTTATATTTTATCTGGACGATGATGAATCGAGTATATATATATATATATTTATATTTATATTTTTGATAAGTACGCTGTTAGATAATAAAGTAATTAAAATATTTTTCTTATTCTGCCAACGATAAAATAAAATAGGAATATATAAGCTATTTAATATCTAATTATAAATAGATGTTAGTAAACAGAAATAAAAAAAAAACTATTTTTAATTTAATGTTTATTATTATATATAATAATGACAACGAAAAATACAAATTGGCGCCAAAATACTAATTTCATATTTTGAATATTTGCCAGGTTTTCTAGATAATTGGCCACCGTACAACAAGGGTATAAAATATCGTTACCGAAGCATTTCATTAATATAATAGGTATTTTCACGGAGCTAATCCCGAACTAGTTCAGAACACATTCAGGATTACAAACTGATAAATTATTTGCGCATGTCCTATTCGGAATGTATTCAGGATTTTTATGTACCACGAACGCATAAGTTGGAATTTATCTATGACATAACTCAAATAACAAAACAAATTAAAGTTTGGTGTTTTTAATTAGTTTGTTACTAATTTGTATCATTTATTTGTTTGTCCAAAATATCAATTGAGTAAGGCTCTTAATATAGACCAGGAAAGTTATGACGTCACAAATGTCATTCTTGTCAAAAACTGAGTCCAAACAAACCTCCGTCGAAGTTAAATTTAGCAGCTCAAGATAAAAACTAATTTTTTTTTTTCATCGAAAGCAACATCCAAACAACCAAACACAAACTAATAAGCAAAGCATCAACAGGGAACGTAACCTCAAAATCTTTGTTTGGACTTAGTTTTTGACAAGAATGACATTTGTGAAGTCATTACCTTCCTCGTCTATTCTTTAAAGCAGGATAAGTCGCCAAAGTACTTAAACAGTATTTAATCATTGATTCATTTGTTTTCGGGTTATATCGTTTTCGAAATATACTTATAGGTTACTTTACAGAAGACATGAAAATAATTTACATTTACGCATGCGTACTGTGCCTAGGATTGATTTCATATCCCTGCTTATGTCCTGGGATCTATCGGACGTCGTCTATTTTGTTACTAACCAAATTTTAAAATGCGCATGCCTATTATGTCTGAACTAGTTCGGGATTAGCTCCGCGAAAATACCTAATAATTGTAGATTTTATTTTGTTTAAAAAAAATGTTAGATTAGGGAGACTTTGAAAAAATTACGATATTGAAAAAATTCCGAATAATACAAAAAAATACTTGGATTTTCTCGTAAAAATTACCCAGAGTTCTTGTTAAAATCATACTAATATTTTAGAAGGGTCCCATGCTCCCGGTCATAAGATTTTGCACACTTGTAGGTCTATAAAAAAGAAAAATTTTAACTTCCAAAACTATTTCGGAACATCTTCAAGTAAGGTCTTTTATAGGAGAATTTTTGAAGACAAAACATGATAAAGTAGACATTTTGGCAACACAGCTATGTGCGTATCCTGGGGTTCGATCCAAATTCAATGGAAACTGCCGGTACCCACCGCACCCAAAGTACTTTAAAATTAAGCAGTAGATAAAAAATAAGCTAACTAGTCCAAAAGCCAGAGCAAAAAAGTATGTTCATAATGCAATCTTCTACAGATTTAATTATATTATTGGTACATGTTCAAGAGGTGTTCCCAGAAAGTAAATTCAAGTTGGCGGGATGGTGTAATGCGAGCGTCAGCCGCCATCTTGGAAAACAGGTTTTGTGAAATATCGTACGAGAAAAATAGTAGAGATCAATCGAAAGAAATGAGAAAAATGAGAAAATCCCTTAAAGAATTTGAAAAAATCGAAAACCAACACAAAAAAAGCAAAAAACAATAGAAAAAAATCAGGAAAATAAAAAAAAACACGAAAAAAACTGAAAAATCGACAAAAATTAGAAAACAACAGAAAAATTAGAAAACAAAATAGAAAAGGGAGAAAAAATGAGGAAAGATTAGAAAAATTTGAAAAAACAGAAAATCAGAAAAATGAGAAAAAATTTGCAGAATCGAAAAAATCGTAAAAAATGAGAAAAGAAAAACAACACTTTGGAAAAAGAAAAAAATTGAAAAAAAATCAGAAAATTTTGGGAAAAAATGAATGATAAAATTGTGAAATACAGAAAAAACGAGAAAAATTGTAAAAAAGTCGAAAAACGTAAAAAAACGGTAAAAATAACGATAAAAAGTCGAAAAAGTAGGAAAAATCTCAAGAAATCTAAAAATATCGAAAAAATCGTTATACAATCGCAAAAAATTGCATAAAACCGCAACGAAATCCCAAAAAAAAATTGGAAATAATCACAAAATATCAGAGGAATAAGAAAAAATAGAAAAAAAATCGAAAGAAATCGGAAAAAAACAAAAAATCCGAAAAATGAGAAAAACGAAAATAATAAAAAAATAACGCAAAAAAGACATAGAACAATCAAAAAACCGGAAACAATTGTGATCATAAAAAAATTGAAAAGTTCCAAAAAAAATTTGCAAAATAAACCCAAAAAATCCGAAGAATAAGAAAAAATTAGAAAGCAAAAGAAAAAAAAAACAGAACAATTAAGAAAAATTAAAAGAAATCGAAAAAAAAACAAAAACAAAAAACAGAAAAATAAGAAATAAAAATTAGAAAAAATCATTCTATAGGATATAGTGTGTCCACGGGTGGGGTATACTATAGGTGAAATTATTTTAAATTTTAGTTTTAGGGAAAAATGTCATTCTTGATAAAAAGTTTTGCTTGTTCTGAAATCTAAAATACAATCATCAGATATAAATTTTTTCCAGTAGTATGCGAGGTTTGTCAAAAAATATGAATATTACTCAAGAGTAAAGTACCTTTAAATTTGACAACATCGAAAAATGATATTTAAAAAAGTTGATCAGAACTAAATATTAAGTTCAAATATGGAATTACATCTGTTTCGTACCTTACCTGAAGTAAGTGTACAATTCATAAATAGGGTTGCTAACTTATAAAATTGAGCAAAACTATTTACAACGGGCTGCTTCCCATAAGCGCCAGTTCCTAATTTGGATCCTTGGTTGAATGAGGTTTATCTGTTTGATTCCAATGAAACTCAATATGTAAATTTAAGAAGTATTTAATAAAATGATTATAATTAAGTATATAAAAGATATAAAAAGTGTAAAATTAAGAGTAACTAAAATGTAAAATAAAAGGTAAATAAATGTAAAATAAAATTTAAACTAAAAGGTAAATAAAATATAAATATATAGATGTATAAAAGATAAAAAAGGTGGTGAAAAAATGTATAATAAAACTTAAATAAAAGGTAAATAAATGTAAAATAAAATGTAAATAAAAGAGGTATAAACTGTACAAAAAAGGGTGTAAAAACAGAAATAGTGTGTTCCCTTCAGAGAATTAAACCCAATCAATATCTAAATAGTGTTCTGATATGTTCTTTAGAATGAGAATAATGTTTAACTCATCAAATATTATTTTGTCCACATATCTTGGTGATATATGGGAGATATATCACTCCAAACAGCAATTAGAGCTTCCTTAGCTCTGGTGAGATAAAAGATCCACAATATTGGCACTGTTCGCTTCACGTACACAACACTCTGTATATACTCTGCATACAGGACAATTGCACCAATACACAATACTCTCAATGGAGGGGGGGGGGGGTGGTTTAGGTGGGTACCGAATTTAAATAATACGGTAAACTATCAAAAAAAAACACAAACTTTGAGTGGAGGACACTTGCTTTCTATACGGCTACTATTTGCCTATTGCATAAAAACTACCTAACTAAGGGAATACAGCCCTACGATAACCGTACGACCGCGATAAAAAATCTAAAAATAGCACATTCTCAAAAATGGGCTACGCGGAGCGACGAATTTCACCTTCGTCAATCAACATATCGATGGTCACACACGGGAAGATGAGTTTTGAAACAAAATATAATTTTATGGTCGGGGTGGCCCGAACAACATCCATTTCCTTTGAAAAAATAGGTTTTGTGCTTGTTTAATACTGTTTCTATTTTGAATGAACATTTATCTATTGTGTTTATAAAAGTCATGATAACCTTCTCGTTTCTTAATATTTTCTAACAATTTTGCAATTTAAACACGTAACTACAGTAAAATTTGCATTGTTATTGTACCTAGAAATACATTTTTTCAATGTAAATGGATGTAAATGCATATTTGAACTTAGTTTTCAGTTCTGATCAACTTTTTTAAATAACATTTTTCGATATTGTTAAATTTAAAGGTACTTGAGTAAAATTCATATTTTTTGACAAACCTCGTATACTACTGGAAAAAACTGATATCTGATGATTGTCTTGTAGATTTCAGTACAAGCAAAACTTTTTATCAAGAATAACATTTTTCGATAAAACTTAAATTTAAAAATTTTTCACCCATAGGATACCCCATCCGTGGACCGTATAAGAAAATTCTGAATAAGAAAAAAATCATATTGTAGAAAGAGACAGAGAGGTAAAAAAAAAGAGGGGAAGTCGCCTGGAGGCGCCATAACGCTTTTTCGTTACGTGACGATTTCTGCCAAATAATCACTACCGCAAGCCGCGTTAAGGCACTTTGTTCCAATAAAAAAAAATACAGAGTGTTACATTTAAAATAATATAACTACGGGGAAGATTTTTTTATTGAAGCACCCTGTATAAATGAAGATAATTTTAAATTATACTCATATAGACCGTGTATGTACCGGTAGTAAATATTTTTTACACAATCTTATCGTTTTCTACATCAAGACCAACATGACGCGTATATGGTGGGCCACCCTTTATATTTCATTATAGGGTGTTAAATAGAGATTAGCAAAATATAGTTATTACCTCTCGCCCTTCAGATAAGAGAGGTATAGGAATCATGCTAAAAATTGGGTAGTGAGTTTTCAATGGATAAACACGTTTTAGGGTCCCTAGAATACGATTTTAATATTTTCGCGATGATGTCTGTGTGTGTGTGTGTGTGTGTGTGTGTTAGTGTGTGTGTTTGGATGGATGTTGTAGTAACGATAACTCAAAAACTACTGAATGAAAAAATTTGAAATTTTGCATACACGATTCTTATACCCTAGATTAGATCTGATTAGATTTTGGTGTCAATCGGACAACCGGAAGAGGCACTTGCTATGGGTGATGACGCCATTATTATACAAAACGGCAATAAAGTTTTACACATATATTTTGTATACCCTATAGTTTATTTTCATCCCATTAAAATTTTAGAAACTTTTGCCATTGTTGCCAGATTTACAAAAAAGTAAATTTTTTTCATACTTTTTTGTGCCACCGTGTAAATTTTTGATTCAAACATGGCGAGAGGTCATGTGGTGGCCACATCAGATTTTTTTTTAAACATTTTTTAACTTTAAGGGTTAGGTTAGGTTAGTCATAGCAGAAAATTTAAACTTTATCATTTTTTTACTTTTAATAACATAAACAACATTTAAAATTTTCATTAACTTCCACCGAGGGCCAATTTCTTAACATTCTGTGCGGGGTTCTTTGTCAATATCCAAAACTATTTTATTTATAAAGAAATATATTTTCTATATTCTGGGTGTCTCAATTTTTTGCCCCAATTATTAAAGATTAAAATCTTTTTTACTTATCACTTTTATTTTTTCACTTATTGAAATACTAGAATCGTCTAATTGTCTGCAATGAAACACCCTGTATATATATTTATTTTAAATGCTTAAATTACATTTAAAATTAGCGGTTTTTACATTTAGATTTAAATTAAAACGATTAAAAGCGAATAGAATAAAACTAACGCGACAAGACTAGATGCACTTATTCACTCCGACTTATTAAATTCTCCCCCACAAAAGCACCGTAAGACGTATTACGTAAACCTAAGGCAAAAGGGAAGTAAGCACATACCGTGAGTGAGAAGCAAACGAATGAAGGCATCGCCAAAGCCACCGGAAGACTCTAATTTCTTATTCTATTCATGATGTATTTAGAAGCGAGCTGTCTCCTCCTCTTCACTTGACTTGTCTGTCTTCTTAGCACGTTTTGATTTATACAGGGCGAAATGATTTACTAAAAATATTAACCTTTCATGAATAAATAATTCTTCATTTTAAATATTTAAGGTTTTGGTAATATTCTGTTAGACTTTAGATAAATAATCATCAAGATTATTTATCACTCACAGGGACATTTGTTAAAGTCCTTTCTAGCTAGTTAGACAACAGAACCTAACTCAATGTTCTGAATATTTCATATTTCACATTTTGAATTTCCCTAATTAATTGTTTCCATCCAAGTAACGGCATCTCTGCGTCAAACAGACATTGCACTCGGCAATTGTTATTATATTAATTGCATTATAAATTTGAGTCAATAGAGAATTACTCCTACGGCGTCGAGAAGATGGAGATGCGAGATGTGAATTCAAGTATATATTCTTGATATACAATACAATCTTAATCCATAACTGGATTTTCGTTCGTCAGACTGTAAATGATAACAATAATTGCTGGAAGTAATTGTACAATGGTTTATCAGGCATTGTTATGATAAACATATATATAATAATAAAACGGCTGGATCAGGAGTATACTGATATGGAATAAAAAAGAATTCAATTTTTTTTAATTTAAAGTTTAAAAATCATAAAACCATCAAAATAAAATTTTTGTTAACAGTAAAGAAAATAACACCCTGTACACAAATTACCCTACCTTAATGGTAAACTGCCACCTTAATAATTTGGTTCAAATTAAGAAATGTCAAGGATCACGATTGCTGATAATTAAAAATGAAAAACTAACCTATTAATGGAGCATTTCGAATAAAAAGACATCTTATAATAAAGCATTTTGATTGGTCCATTAAAATAATTTTTCATCAAACAGCTTTGTTTTTCTCGGTTGCTAGAAAGTAACTAAGGGGTTGTTGATTTTGGAATTTCGGAATAGATGGATGTTAAAATTTTCGTCCTCAAATAGAAAATTTTAACTTAAAACAAATTGGAATAATATTCATTAAATGAAATAAATTCAATATAAACAAATATTCTTCAAACAAAAATGTAAAATTATGTATAAAAAAATGCAAATAGTGAATTAAATTTAAAACATATACTCTGAAGAAAAATGTTGGTCACCCTCTACAGAGGATAGTAGAAAATCGTCCAGATAATAAAACAGGAGAATTCAAATGCAGAAAGAAGATAGAAACTTTCAGTGTACTTGTCAGTCAAAAGTCTTTCCTAAAAAATAATAAAAATATTTTAAAAGAAAAATAAATAAACATTTTTCTGAGGTTGAAATAAAATATACAATTAAAATAATTTTCTTTTGTAAATATTAGAATAGTTTGTAAATATTAGTTTTAAAAGAATCTCACCAGGTGAAGTTAGGAATTTTATTATAATCAACACAGCTGTGAAAGGACTATTAAAATTCTCAGCCATTTTCTATCCATTTATCAGCTGTTTTGACTAAACTTACTGTCAGAGCGTTTTCACACGGAGCAATATATTCCAGCAATAAAAAGTTGCTATATCGCTTTGCACCTAAAATACATGCATTTAAATGAGTCATTTTCACATGCAACGCGATGCGATAAATTTATGGCAGCAATATTTTTCTATCGCAATGACGTGCAATATTTTCTACGGAATTCTGCGATATCGTATTGTATCAATAGTAGAAAATCATTGTATGCTTATGAAGGTGTTCTCACTATTCGCTGTTTATACTAGCAATTTATTTAGCAATGTTGCAAATACGTATTATAAAATATGAATAAGAAAATGAAATATTTAGCAGGTGTTTTTTTAATAGGTCCAATATTTTAAGAATAATTTAAATGGTGTTACCAGAAATACGTGTTATAAAATAATAATGATAATAATAATAATACTCTGCTTATATTTTACCTCCTAACGAGTGAATCCCAAAATCAAAAGGCTTGTTCGGGGAAGGGACGGCTATTATTATTATTTGACTTACTGATGATTGATGGTGTAGCAGAAACGGTTTATATGAGGAGTATTTTTGCGTCGTGTCACAAATCGGTGTCTAATGACGTCATGCAAATATTTTGTTAACATTTCAAAAAAGTTAAAATAAAGTTTTATTGTTATTTGTAATTGAAAGAATATTTGTTTCTCATTTATAAAAAAAATCACATTAAATACATATAAAGAAAAATCAGTATATTCAAAATTTACACAGAAAATTCAAAATTTTTTGGTTTAATCTTTGGAACCTCCCTGAGATTAAAGAGAACTCATTGCTCTTAATAAAATAAAATAAAAAAAATATTTAAATGGCGCCCAACAAAGTATAAAATTTTACAATTTCAAATAAAAAAATTTAATAGACATCTATAAAAAAAGGACCCTAAATTACAATTCATAGCAATGGATTAAACGAATAAACTTGGAAAGGAGATTACTACTATATATGAAAGTAAAGACAATTTAGTAAAATTGCTTTTAATAAGATTCGGCTTAGTAAAAAGAAATAGTAAAGGAAAAATCTGTTTTGAAAACTAAAATGATCAAAAAGATCTATGTAAACAGAGTCAGGTAAAATATTATTTTAGCGATTAAACTCGCCGGTAAAGAGCGCCACTAGATAAAAGAAAATTATTACTTTAAAGCTCCTTAAAAGTATTTAAAGCTGTAAACAAAATACTAGGATAATAGTCGTAAAACAATCGCAAAAAAACCGCAACAAGAATCACAAAAAATGACCAAAAAAATCGCAGTTATCGCAAAAATTAGAAAACAAAAAAGCAATAGAAAAACAGAATAATGAGAAAGAAATGACGAAAGATTAGAAAAAATTGAAAAAAAAATTTAAAAAAAAACTGATAAAAAAACAAAAAATCAAAGGATGAAAGAATTAAAAGAATCGAAAAAAAAATCAGAAAAAATCGGATAAAATAATTAAAAAAAAAAAACAAAAAATTTCTAAAAAAAAGAAAAAAATTGAGATAAAAATTAGAAAATTTAAAATACCGAAAAACGCAAGAAATCGAAAAATATCACAAAAAATCAAAGGACAAAGAGAAATGATAAAAAATTAGAAAACAAACCAAATAGAAAAAAAAAACAAAACAATGAGAAAAAATAAGTAAAAATTAGAAAAATCGAAAAAAATAAAAAAAAAATCAGAAAAATGAGAAAAAATCAGGAAAAATTGAAAAAAATCTCAAAACCAAAAAACCGGAAATAACTGTAACCAAAAAACAATGAAAAAATTCAAAAAAATTTAAACAAAATGTAAAAACTCGCAAAGAAATCCCAAAAAGTCGCAAATAATTGCAAAAAATTAGTAGAAAAGAAAAAAATTAAAAAACAAAAGAAAAAAATAGAAAAAGAAAAACAGAACTATGATGAAAAATTACAAATTTGTTCCGTATTAATTCAACAATCAACATCCGTTAATATTCTGTTAAATGTGCATCAAATTTATGTTAAAACTTGCAATAGTGAAACATTTAAAATTCAGAAAAAAAAATAAACAAATAGAGTTTATTAATAAACTAAGACTAAAGAATACGACGACAAAAACATTTCAAGATTTTCTTTTGTTAAATACTTAAATTTATCCCTTCATTATCCTAACATTAAATTTATTCGGGAGTAATACCACTAGAGCTCAGATTTGGCCGGATATTTTTTATAAGTTTCATTTCGAGTATTTATTGTCAAGTCATTTTGTCAAATAGTTCGAGTTAAATTTTCAATGAAAATAAATACGAGAAAGAACCTTAAGAGCGGAGGTACACTTTCTGTAGCATATGCCTTTCCAATGTAATCTTAGAAACAAAATCCCAGAAAAACGGGACAATATTTTTGAAAAATTCAAACGGTCAGTTAAAACTTAGGTCACTACGGATGTAGGAAAGTTATTAAGAATCCTGAAAATATTTAGTTTTTGAAAATATTAGCATATGAAAATTAATGAAAATTGATAGTTCGTAAAAAACACCCAACAGAATATTTTTATACAATCTCAGGGACTTTCCGAGCTTAAGAACAGGTTAAGAAATCATTTAAAAAAAATTTGATTCAAAAATATTCAGTAGTTTTTTCAGGATTTTGATTATAAAAATGGTATTTTTGAAGCGCTAACAGCTATCCTATGAGATTTGTTTTCTTACTCGCACAATATAGCCGTCGACGTCGTTTAAAATAAACAGTTTGTACGGACTCAGGACCAATTTGTGCCCATTATAGTTTTCTAATGGAGCTTATCTTGTTATTAATATAAACATAATAAATCAGATTAGATTTTAAACGAAGTGGCTTTTTGTTTACATATTGTTTTAGATCTTTTTAACTCCTTTGGTAGCTTGCATAAGAAATATAGCATAAACATGAATAAATAAATGAGGGAAGAAAATAAATAAAAAAAATTACTAATATTATATTGTAACATTTAATGGAACTCCCAAATTTATGTACACAAAAGATATTAAATATTTGTATTTTCTCTGTTTACATAAGTGCATAAAATAGATTTTTTAAATTTTAGGGACAAACAGTACACTTTAGTACAAAGTTTTAGAGCATAAAATTCTCTACAACTTTTTTATCATAATTTTTCCAGAATTCCTAATAGATTTCACACATTATTTTAAGAGATCATAATTGTAGCAGTATGTTATATACAATGTGGGCAAGCGGATTTTTTTTTTTGAAAAATTATAGGAAATCAAAATTGTAGAATTCAAAATTTCCTACAAAATTTATTCTCGCCTTGTTTTGGAATTCCGCATTGTTTAGCCGATATTTTTTATTTTAATTCTAAATATTTTTTATCTTATTAAATTAAGTAATTGGTTTAGATACATTTTAATATTACAAATTTTAAAAAAGATACGATTAAATTTGTATTAAAAAACTTTATAATTGCGATTTTTTTCAAAATTTTATTAAAAAAATTGATGAATTTTTACCTCTCGCCCTTCAGATAAGAGAGGTATAGGAATCATGCTTAAAATTGGGTAGTGAGTTTTCAATTGATAAACACGTTTTGGGGTCCCTAGAATACGATTTTAATATTTTCGCGATGATGTCTGTGTGTGTGTGTTAGTGTGTGTGTGTGTGTGTTTGGATGGATGTTGTAGTAACGATAACTCAAAAACTACTGAATAAAAAAATTTGAAATTTTGCATACAGGATTCTGATACCCTAGATTAGATCTGATTAGATTTTGGTGCCAATCGCACAACCGGAAGTGGCAGTTGCTATGGGTGATGACGCCATTATTATACAAAACGGCAATAAAGTTTTACACATATATTTTGTATACCCTATAGTTTATTTTTATCTCATTAAAATTTTCAAAACTTTTGCCATTGTTGCCAGATTTACAAAAAAATAATTTTTTTTCATACTTTTTTGTGTCAACCTGTAAATTTTTGATTCAAAAATGGCGAGAGGTCATGTGCTGGCCACATCAGATTTTTAAAATAATGGATCAAAAAAATTACGATTTTTAAACTAAATTGAATAACTTTTAAAATATTAAAGATATGACAATGGGATTTTTACCATTCGAAAGATGATATAAAACTCTAAATTCACAATGTATTTTACTATCTTCGAATTTAGAATTGTAATTATTATAGCCAAAATAAATAATTTTTTTAAATTTTTTGTAATTTTGTGTTATCAAAAAGTATAAAATAAATGAAAAAGTAAATAGTACATCTAAAAAGAATCGAAAAGTAATATATGTGTAAATTATTTCATAATTTTAAAATAATATTTGTAAAAGTTATGATCAAAAATGTAAAAAAAGAGAATTTTTTTAACTTTTTTAAATTAACTTTATTAATATATTTTGATCCAAAAACCCAAAAAAAGGTCTGTTACCCAATTTGAATAAAATTCAATGGGATATTAATTATTTATTGATTTTAAAATTATTCAAAAAAGGTTTTATTTTTTTAAGGTTAATATTAAATATTAAAAATTTGGAAAAAAAACGACATTAAATTTGTAGTAAAAATTCGATAATATTGATTTTTTTCAAAATTTTATTAAACAAATTGTAGAATTCGTAAAAAAATTTCGAAAAACTTTTGAATTTTAATATAAATTTAAAGAGAAATTGAATAACTTTAAAAATATTAAAGTTATTAAAATAGTATTTGTACCATTCTACAATACAAAGCTCTAAATTAAGAATATATTTTAGTTTCTTCGAATTTAAAATTGTAATTGTTATCCAAAATTTTTTTAATTTTTTTGTCCTCTTGTTAAATCGAAAATGATACAACAAATGAAAAAAATAAACAATACATTCGAAAAAGTACATTATGTGTGAAATATTTTATAATTTTAAAATAATATTGTCGAAGTTGTAGCCAAAATTATAGAAAGTTAAAAAAAAATTTGACAAAAATTTTACTTTTTTAATTTTTTTAAACTAACTTTATTCTTGTATTTTAATGTTGCCGAATAGTAGATTCTGTAACAAGGTTAGAATGAAAAATCAAAACATAATCTTTAATGCAAAGTATGAATTAAAAAATATCGTTCCTAGAAAAATTTTTTTCTACCCCCTGTAATTACTATTAAGGAATCACTTTTTTTTTAATCATAATTTATCTTGCCCTTTGATAACTAAAAAAAAATTGTTTTTATTTATATTTTCATTGTTTATTTAATAAACAATTTATTTTAAATAATTAAATTTTTTCTATATATTTTTATTTCTACATAATGAAACAAAAACAACCATGAGAAAAATAATTTATTTATATGGTAGAATAAAATTGTTAATTAACAAATACGTTTTTAAGGAATAAAAAAATTTTTGAAGGAACGATTTTTTTAGAAAAAATCAAAATTTACATCAAAGATTATGTTTCTAAAAAAAAAATTAAATTAACTTATAAACAACGAATTTGTTTATAACAATTTTATAAACAATATGAAATAAAAAAAATCATAAAAAACAGATCAATAGTAATATGAAAAAAAAAATTTTTTTTTCACTGATTAATCAAGCTTTTTAATTTTTAACCCAAGTAAATAACGAAGTGAAAAATAACAATTTTTTAATTTTTCCAACGGGAATCTTTTCTGAGACCTTTCAAAAATAGGTCCAAAAAAGGAAAAAATCTCAGATTTGTTATTTAACAATTGTCGCACTTACAATGTCCAAGTTCAAGTAGGAAAAATTTGTTAATTAATGCATAATTAATAGAAAAATCGCGTTAAAAATTTTTTGACCGCATATTATTGTTCATAAATCTATTCAGTAGATGCCTGAATTTTTTCAATTTATTATTTTCATATTTAATGAGTTTAAATAATAATTATTCATTAAAGGTCCAAAGTGGGCGGAGCTTACGCAAGCCAGAGTCCCCGTTTTCGGCCGTATTTTTAACCGTCTGAGAAAACTATAAATATTGGTGCTACAGTTCCGGGAGGTATAATTTTTTTGGTGAAATTTCCTAATCTTTTTGAATCTTTTTTCCAATTTGAAAAATGTCAAATAGTTTTTGAGATAAGTATTTTCAAAAAAAACAAATCCCATTTTTCTCAGATAATTGTTTATAACTTTTGCAATATTTGCAAGCGGCTCTTGAATTTTTTCAAAAATCATCTACAGGCAAAAAGTACCTGCTGACTATATTAACAGTTAAAAATAAAATACGAAATATATTTTTTTCAAAGAATGTGGGTATGCTAATTGAATTTCTCACACAGTCTAAACGTAAACATATAATACTAGAGCACGTTGGGTATATAAAAACAAAAAGGTTCTACAAGTTACATCAGTCTGCATTTAGAATGAAATATTGCCATTAACAATCTTCTAATATCCAATAAAATGTCTGAGACAAAAAAGTTGATATGCGTGCACATGCAAACGCGAACCACTAAATGCAAGAATAACATTCTGCGTAAATCAAGCGCGCAACTGTATAAATGGCTGAATCTCAAAAACTGTATTTCGGATTTCCATATGTAATCCACACAAAATTAAGACAATTAAATTCTGCAGTTTTTTGCGTAAAACAAAGTGTAGGTTAATATATCAAATAAGGGAGATTGTACGGTGTGTACAATTGAAAAATTGAACTAAATTGTGTACCTCTCAAGTTTTTTGGTTCTTTTAAATTTTTTGAGAAAAAAAATTTAACAATGTTGAATTGCTATTACAGAGACACAAAACAGAGCTTTCAGATAAAACAAAAACGATGTTTCTATTTATTATAGAAGCCAAATGGCACGGTCATAACGTAAAAAACAAAATTTAACCTAATTTTTTTGTCTTGACCAATTGAGAATGTCGTAAATTTTGATTTATTATGTATAAATTCGTAATGGACAATAATATTAATGTCTTATAAAGTTATACTCCGATTTTGGGTTTTTGCAATTTGTCTACATAATATCGCCACACAGATTGAGTAGGTACGTTACTGTAATATTCAAACATTCACTCTAAATCTCATCGGTTGCATATTGGCTGTATATGTTGTAGTTATCTACGTCAGCTCTCGCTCGAAGTAAAATTAACGTGGGATACAATCGCCAAATCGGTGCGAGAGTTTCTGAAATTTGTACCTCCGCTCTTAAAAATAATTGTTAAAATTACAATTATTATATACAAACGAACAGTAAATGCTCGCGTTGCTACGGTAACGTAATTTATCCAAATTTTTTATCCACTTGCAATTCTGTTCCTTCCTATTTATCCGATAGCAAACTGACATTTTTGTATTAGTATATGGCATTATTTACATAAGAATGGAATTGTCGAGTTTATTATGCATAATAATTATGTATCATAATTTTTTAAAACAAAATAAAGGGTAAATTAACAATTGTTTTATTTTTGCTGAAATGTAAATAAAATCAAGTATGATAATTATTTCTATGGTAATCTTCTGTAATCTCTTAATCCTCAAATTCAAAATAGGTGGCGCATTTTACATGTCCTTTTCGGACCACCCGGGGCACGTGGAGCATCTTACATACAGCCGTTTATATCATACCTAATCTCACATTAGCTATAAAGAAAGCTGATGAAAGACACATTTATTCGCATCTTCCGAAACAGCTGTGTGAGCTGAAGAACCTTATTGTAAAACCGCGTTCACACGGTCAAAGGGTGATTGCTTCTGGACTAACTTCCACATCGACTGAGCCAAGGTATAAAATGATTAGACACAGAAAATAAATAAAATAAGATAACAAACATTGTAAAGTGATTAGTGAAAATGTAATTAAGTTTGTTGAGTACTGAACTAAAGTTTGATCAAATAAATGTAAATAAAAAATATCATTTTGCGCAAATTTATTGTGAGGAATTATCTGTGTGAGCAAATTTCTATGTGGGCAAATTTCCTGTGGGTATTTCTACTTGTGGGCAATTTTCTGTGGGGAATTATCATGTGGGGATTATTCTAGTGTGGAAGTGTCCGGTCACCAGATAAATGTTCTTTAATGGAAACCCCTAATGTAGGTACCCGGACAAGAATTTCATTCTAGTTTATTGTAGCACTTAAGAATAAGCAAACTATATAAACCGAAATTTTTATACTCAATAGTATAATATAGTACTAACCTGTTACGCTATCTTCCTTTAATTTCAACTCTGATAAACATTTATTAGAATCGTTACTTATTTGTGTAATAAACACTTGTTGGTCTGGTATGAAAATGTTTCAATTATATAATGTAGACCTTAATATCCATTGATAAGCCTTTGTACTTATAAAATAATGTATTTCTTATTATCCAAACCATCTCAGTATTCCATGTCCTTAAATTTCCAGGTATAAATATATTTGTTTTTGATTTTTAATAAATTAGTTTATGATAAATGTTAAACTGTTGTCGAATGTCGAAAGTTTCTTCCGTAACCTTGTCTATATTCTTTCCCATTAATGAAAGTTCGGTCTTTTTTTTGGTGGTAACACAATTATATTACTTCACTACATATGATGTGGGGCCATTTATGTCAGTTTTTCTGTCTTTGAACGACAAACGTTCCTTTTGGCGTTGGATCGGCATAAGTGCAGGTCGAAGAAGTCTTCGCGCGTTTATATTCGCCGTGTCCATGGTTTTGATGATTCCCTTTAAAAAAAATCTGATGTGGCCAGCACATGACCTCTCGCCATTTTTGAATCAAAAATCTACAGGTTAACACAAAGAAGTATGAAAAAAAAATACTTTTTTGTAAATCTGGCAACAATGGCCAAAGTTTTGAAAACTTTAATAATACGAAAATAAACTGTAGTGTATACAAAATAAATGTGTAAAACTTTATTGCCTTTTTGTATAGTAATGACGTCATCACTCATAGCAACTGCCACTTCCGGTTGTCCGATTGCCACCAAAATCTAATCAGATCTAATCTAGGGTATCAGAATCCTGTATGCAAAATTTCAATTTTTTTCATTCAGTAGTTTTTGAGTTATCGTTACTACAACATCCATCCAAACACACACACACACTAACACACACACTAACACACACACTAACACACACACACACACACACACACACACACTAACACACACACACAGACATCATCGCGAAAATATCAAAATCGTATTCTAGGGACCCCAAAACGTGTTTATCCATTAAAAACTCACTACCCAATTTTTAGCATGATTCCTATACCTCTCTTATCTGAAGGCGAGAGGTAAAAAAGGTATGTTAATTTACTTTTGGTAATTAGTAGCTATTGGTAGAAATAGTTTCGTGATGTTTTACCAAGTTTATTTGTTCTTATTAGGGACGTTTCTGGACCTCCTGGATTTTTTTGTGGTCGCCAGCCATCTTGTCGATGCCGACTTTTTTTGTTTTGGATTAAAGGCCGAGAGCTTTAATCAATTGATTTAATATAAAAACAAATTTTCGTTTTCCTCCCTTAGATTTGCAATTGAATTTTTTTTTTCAAAAGAAACCCAAAACGCCCATTTAAAACGATACACCCCTTTATTCAAAACAACTTATTAATTTTAAGTTTTGAATTAGACGAAATTCGCTACACAATTTATTCATATGTATTCCTATATACCAGTATTTCTGCAATATACATACAGTGATTGGTAAACCGACTGTATTAGACAATAAGACAATGCTAATGCTTAAGCTAAACTAAATTCAAAATATATAATATAGAATCAGACAAACGCAAACGCAATGGGAATGAGGGAATGGGTGAAGTACATAAAAATGTCTGTGCTTCCGGATCGACATCTGACAATGACAAATGACTTCGACGCCCAACGAGTCTGAAGACTAGAAAGCGCCATGTTGCCTAATCCAAATTGTTTTGTGTCCAAACCAATGAATTGTTGCCAAATTCAAAATAATACCTTGCCTTGTAAAATCCCATATTTACCGTTTTCAACTGAAAATATTGATATTAATTATACGGTATTACACCAGATTTGAAATTGTCCATTTTTTATCCGATTTTCGGATGGGTAGGAAAATTATCCGTCACAGTCTTAAATTATCCGCAAATCGGCAACACTGCCAACGATAGAGATAGAGAAGGCCAGCCACTAAGCATTCTCCGACCGACGCCGACGATAATCGAGTGAGAAATCCGGAAAATTTTACACTATGCCTCCTTCCTCTTTGAAGTTTATTTGGTATTAATAAAAGTTAATTATTACATTTAATGAATTTTATTTTACTTTTCCTTCTACTTTAACATCACAACACCTAATATACAGGGCCAATAGGACAAGTAAAGCCCTTCCATCTGGCCGCTAAGGCATTAGTCGATACTTGGTTTATTTTATTTAAACTGACTCTGGCCGGAGCAAGTGACCTTTACAACTTTTGAATCATTCTTATCAATTTTGAAATATAAAGATTGAATATATACTATTTTTCCAAATTAATGGCCTCTTTCTTATTTGGGGGTTGGGAAAATATTTAAAAAAATTTATATAAACAACAAAAATAAGTAACATTACACATATGAATAATAATAATACATAATAACTTATCATGTAATTTCAAAGGTATTTATGGAACGTATAAAAAAAATAATAATAATAATAATAATACATAATAACTCATCATGTAATTTCAAAGGTATTTATTGAACATATAAAAAAATAATAAAATTAGAAAATTTGGGATAAAAACAAATGACACCAAAATTATCCCTCCCTGAGATAAAATCATACAAGGACATAATAAAGTATATTAAAAATTTAAATAAATAATGCTAATCTATTATACTATACTAAATTAAAGATTTTATTAATTCACTAATCCCCATACTAACCTTAACAAGAATTAAAATAGTGTTAAATCTAAATTAGCAGATAAACCCTACATAAAATATTTGGCCTCTGCCACAGCCAAAACTGAATTAAAAAATATTTTGTTGTAATAAATAATAGAAATAAAGTGGATCCGTGTTTTTAGTAAACATATTTTATATTCAGCTACTAAATACCATCAATATTCCACTTTTGCGAACAGACAAATTTAATAAGTCAGGATGAATAACAAGAGCGAAGTAAGCCTTTTCTCGAACATACATTTTATCCCCTTTCTCGATAGTCCGTCTGCATTAGAAGCACATAAAGTTTTCGGAGTTCGCAACACTTCTCTTATTTTATTCGCAGAGAAAATCAGATAAATTGAACCGAAAAGGAAGCCCTTTTAGGTGTTAAAGAAGGTTTGTCTAGGAAGTAAGAGTGTGTTACTTAAACACAAATTGAATTGTTACTTTTCTGTTATACTTCGGGTTAAAAGATAAGGTTAAGAGATTTGCTATATATTGAAATATAAAACCCTTTATATGAGGATTATCTATTCTTGATAAAACAGATGGTCTCTCATATGCGTTGGGTTCTATATTCCTAAATAAGGAATTACATTAAACATGATGAACAAAAAAATCATTTATAATTCTTCTTTTTTTCTCTTCAACTTTGAATAAATTTCACTGGAATATTATCCAAAAAATGCAAACTAATTCATATTTATTTCAAAATTAATAATATTAATCTTTCAGTTCATACTAATGTGTATTATTGTATATTTTAATATTTTATAATTAAAATCAACACAATATTATTCCGTCTTTCTCTCAGACTTTTTTCTATCTACTTGCATAATATTGTTAACAAAAATAAAATACATAAGCGACTGTTGCTATGCAAGAATGTTATTCCATCATTATAAGAGACAAAAAATTCTTCCCGCTACGATGCTTAATTCAAGGCTATTTACATTTCACGTCACATCTCTCCTACCAATAAAAAACCACCAACCCTCCTCACAGTTAAAAATCAGAGCACACACGATCTCTCGTATCCAGACAGTGAATGAATTCAGTCATGCATTTACTAGAGCAAAGAAGTTTCTTCAAATAAGTAAAATAGTGCGTAATTAACCGCACCCAAAAAGTTTTCTGATTTTTCATAGTAAAAAATGTAAATAGTTTTTACAGTGAGTGAAGTGATTGAGTATAATTTAAACATTCATTTTTCGGTTTCATAATTTAACTTAATGTGCTGCTTTATGATTATTGTTCATGTTTCGTACTTGGAAAAAATGGAATAAAAATTACATTCCAATTTCAAATACTATTTTTATTTTAACATTCATATTGGTTTTTCTACGCAAGAAGTTTGGTCCTTCGAAATCCTTGAATTTATTTTAGCACGTTCGCAGCCTATTATTCTTTCAACAGTTATGAATACTAATATTCGTAATTCGTTCAAACTTCTTTTCAAAGACGTTTCTTTTATCTGCCCATATATCTTCTATATCAGCCACTCACCTTCAAACATTTATATTCTGTTTCATCTTCTTCTTCTCCTCGCAGTTCTTTTTTTGTATTTTATTATTTTAATGTTAATGTGTAAAATAAATATTGCTGACTTTTGTTATTTGTTATTTATTTTTATATCTTCCTTTTAATATAAATATAACATTGCTAAATATTCCTTTACAAATCTGATATCTATCTGATAACAACTTATATATAATCTTTGCTGTTAAATTTTTTTTTCTGACAATTTTTATAAATCAATAATAATTCGTTTTTTTTTATTCAAAATTATCTTTAACTTACCTATTATTTTTTTAACATACAAAATTTTACTTTCCCGACCCACCTCCGAGAAGGGAAAGTATGGTGAACGAGCTAAAAAAAATGTCGAGATAAAAACGGAAATATCCATTTTCAGGTCCCCTGAGACGATTAGGACCATTTCCAGATGGAAGTCTGTCTGTCTGTCTGTGTGTATTCTTCCACGATAGAGGCCACACGTTTAATCCGATTGAGCTGAAATTTGGTATATGGGTTTGGGTTACCCGTCGGAAGAACCCATTAGTTTTTGTACAACTATCAAACGGAAGTATCATTGGCAATATGTCATTTGAAAGTCTTTGAAAAATTCTATTCAGAACCTGTCAAAAATAAAAAAATATCAAATTTTGAGATTTTAACATTTAATATCTAAAAAAAATCGGTTGTGTCGCCCCAAAAGTTTTCCGACAAGTATCCGCACGAATACTTTTTCAGATTTTTAATGTCAAAGTTTCAAATTTTCACTTTTTTTTTGACAGGTGACAGTTGGAGAAATAATTTTGACTGTTCTGAATAGACTTTTTCAAAGGCTTTCAAATGACATATTGCAAGTCAAATTCCTTTAGATATTGTATCTGTAATTTTTTGATAGGGACAATTCCGTTTGACAAATGTCATACGAAAACTAGCGAGTTCTTCCAACCGATAACCCAAACCCATATACCAAATTTCAGCTCAACTGGATTAAACATGTGGCCTCTATCGTGGAAGAATACACACAGACAGACAGAAAGACTTCCATCTGGAAACGGTCTTAATCATCTCAGGTGAACTCAAAATGAATATTTCTATGTTTATCTCGAAAACAGAAATTGAAAAAAATATTTAAAACAAATGTCAAAAAAAGTTGAAAAAATGCTGAAAAAATAATGCTAAAAATGAAAAAAAAAATGCCAAAACAAAAAATCTAAAATGTTAAAAAATGCTAAAAATTCCAAAAAATTTAAAAAAAACTACAAAAGGATGCCAAAAAATATAAAAAAAGAAGTTAAAAAAATGCTGAAAAAAAGTAAAATAAAAAATGCCAAAAAATCTAAAAAAAAAGTCAAAAAAGTAAAATAATTTTTAAAAATGCAAAAAATGTCAAAAAAATTAAAAAAACTGCAAAAAATGCCAAAAAAATTAAAGAATTCAAAAAAAAATGCAAAAATTAAAAAAATGCAAAAATTCGTGGATACTCGTCGGGAAAGTTTTGGGGCGACACAACCGATTTTTTTTAATACCACCCAAATGGCAAACAATCCACCTGATGTAGAATGTCACTCAACTTATCACAAAAATTTCATACTTCAAATGGCTTAAGCCCTATACACATTATAAAATTTAGTTTTATATTTTTTTTAATATCATTTATTAAAATTTCTTTTGAATTTTCGTTTCTCTTGTATTATAAATAAGAAAAACTGTTAATTTTTTTTTAAATCTTTAGTACCATAATGAATTTCATTACAATTCAAAATTTTCATTTAAAATTTTTCATAAAATTCTAAAATTTTAAATATTTAAACTCTATTCATATCATTTTATTCAATCAATCCTTACAATGTTATAAAAAAAATAATAAACGAAAACAAACGAAAACAAATGAAAACAAACAAAAACAAATGAAATCAAACGAAAACAAATGAAAGCAGATAAAAACAAATGAAAATAAACGAAAATAATTGAAAATAAATGAAAATAAATGAAAATAAATGAAAATAAATGAAAATAAATGAAAATAAATGAAAATAAATGAAAATAAATGAAAATAAATGAAAATAAATGAAAATAAATGAAAATAAATGAAAATAAATGAAAATAAATGAAAATAAATGAAAATAAATGAAAATAAATGAAAATAAATGAAAATAAATGAAAATAAATGAAAACAAACGAAAATAAACGAAAACAAATGAAAATAAATGAAAACACATGAAAACAAACGGAAACAAATGAAAACAAACGAAAACACATAAAAACAAACGAAAACAAACGAAAACAAATGAAAATAAATGAAAATAAACGAAAACAAATGAAAACAAACGAAAACAGACGAAAACAAATGAAAACAAATGAAAATAAACGGAAACAAACGAAAACACATAAAAACAAATGAAAATAAACGAAAACAAATGAAAACAAATGAAAACAAATGAAAATAAACGAAAACAAATGAAAATAAACGAAAACAAACGAAAACAAATGAAAACGAATGAAAACAAACGAAAACAAATGAAAATAAATGAAAACACATGAAAACAAACGGAAACAAATGGAAACAAACGAAAATAAATTAAAACAAATGAAAACTAACGAAAATAAACGAAAACAAATGAAAATTTTACACCTGTTAACACAGCTACTATTTACTATAAACTTTTTAGCTATTATTCCCATATATGGTATAACAAATTTTACTTCAATATATACTGCCGATGTTTTAGAAATAATTCATACCAGCATAAAAGTAAAAAATCATTACACAGTAAAATACTTTAATAAAACACAGCTAAGCATTTTATTTTATTTTATTATCCTGTATCATTGACAATGATTTTATTTCATTTCATAATTTCATATGATAGACTGCGACTGATAAGAAGTAATGACTGCGGTTGGGAATTCTGATATTAAATTATTATTTATTCTTTAAACCAACACACATGACTAATCGCTCTCTGATATCGGGATTCGCTTGAAAACCCGCTTTATCATCAACCATATAAAAAAATCTATATATTCGTTATCTTTGTTACCAGGTCTCGTTATATATTTTTTTTGCAAAAAACCCTTACACCTCTTATGAATTTTTCAAATTGCAATGTATTAGAAAGTTTAGTTCTTATCTTTTTTTTAATTATTAAATATAAACTTCTCAAATTAATGAATCTATCTAATCTCCACTAAATTATAAGTAACAAAAGTATTGGAAGCAAATTTACTTTTGAAAACTTGTTACATAACCAAAATACAAAAATACAAAATCATCTTTTGTTTTATATAAAATTAGCAAAGTAAAGGCAAAACCGTAACTGTGATAAAACAGGGACATACATTTGAAAATAAATACCCTATAGTATGTTAAAATAACACTAAAATTAATAAAATAACACTAAAATTAATAAAATAATACTAAAATTAATACAATAATACTAAATCTAATAAAATAATACTAAAATTAATAAAATAACACTAAAATTAATACAATAATACTAAAACTAATAAAATTAATTTCACTTGCTAGATCTTTCTTCTATATTGGGCCCTTGTATATTGGGCCCAGTATCGGTTCAGCGACCCTTATAGAGAAGTCGAGTTTGAAGGGTGCGAAGCCTAGCTCGACCACAAAAGCCAGTGCACGAGACAGAGAGGCCTGACCAGTGGGAATCTATAGAACTTTTCAGCAGTGACTACTTAGCCCAGTAGGGCAAGTTAAGGCGTTAGTCTATACCATAATGATCTCTAAAGTATTTTATTTCAACTGACGCTGCCCGGAGCAAAAGTTTCAAGATTTACCATAAAAATTTTAAAGTGTACAAGCGCACAGTGCAAATTTGTATGATTTAAATAATTTCCAATTGTTTGATGTGATATAATTAACTTGGTTGTCGAATCAGTTGTCATTTTCTTATGATTAATCGAGTACGTCACATTTGTTTTATAAATTCGATATTTTCAAATTAAATGTTACTATAAAATCCTTTTCGAGTAAATTAAATATTAGAATATTCTACTGGTCTTTTGTTGTAAATTAATGCATATTATTAAGTTATTACCTAATTTATGTTTACCATTTAATAAAATAAAATATAACAAACAAAGTGATTAAATAACAATTATATACGAAATCATTAAAAGCTTTGATGATTTCATTTAAAAAAACTTAACATATTTACATATATGCTTATCATATCTTATCTTGCTGGAAATGGTTTTTGGGCGCGCGCTCTCTTAATTTTATAGATAGGAAGCTGCGGTTTTCACCCATCGATTCTGTATTTAATTCTTTATAGCGCGTTTGTGGTATTTTTTAAGTGATAATGATATCAACTTTTTTCTCTAGATAAATTTGTTAAAATAAACAGTAATAAATATTTGAAATATCACGAAAAAAACCGCATATTTTTAGTTGCTGTATTAGGCGAGATCTCTTCCAAAAAGGAATATTTCTACCCTGGGAAAAAATGGACCAGAGAGTAGGATTACTTAACATTAACTAAAAAAGAGTAAAAAACAATTTTTACATCCAATTTTTTAAAATAATACCACATTTTCTCTTAAAGATTGATTTAAAATACCAAATTAATGTTATCAAGCAATATTTTCAAATCCAACCCTGATCAGGTTCGTAATAGAATCATTTACTGCTATAAATTTCTAAAACAATTCTGATAATAAATTTTTGTTACAGGTGAGTGTCTACTAATCATAAATTAACACAAACGACCCAATAAGGTGTGTTCTTACCAAAACGAAATCCATGTTATCGTAAGTATTACTGAAATTCTAACAATAAGCGTTCAAAAACAGTTAAAGTAACCAGAATTAGATAATAAATACCAACAGGTCTATCATTTTAGGGTTTTCGAAAAAATATTTATACAACGGCTCTATCCGACCGTCTGTCTGTCTGTATGTGACAAGATTCAACTCAGAAACGGTAATAGATAGCCACATATAGATAACTGACTCAACATAGTTAAACAAGTGAAAAACAACAATATTTTGGCCATAATTTCGAGTTTTCGAAAATTTAAAGTTACGAAAATAAATTTCTATATAGGTATATACCTTATACAGTGTCCACGGATGGGGTATCCTATGGGTGAAAATTTTTTAAATGTAAGTTAGCGAAAAATGTCATTCTTGATAAAAAGTTTTGCTTGTACTGAAATCTAAAATACAATCATCAGATATCCGTTTTTTCCAGTAGTATACGAGGTTTGTCAAAAAATATTAATTTTACTCAAGAGTAAAGTACCTTTAAATTTAACAACATCTAAAAATGTTATTTAAAAAAGTTGATCAGAACTAAAAACTAAGTTCAAATATGCAATTACATCCATTTACATTGAAAAAATGTTAGAAAATATTAAGAAATGAGAAGGTTATCATGACTTTTATAAACACAAGAGATAAATGTTCATTCAAAATAGAAACAATATTAAACAAGCACAAAACCTATTTTCAATGTAAATTGATGTAATTGCATATTTGAACTTAATATTTAGTTCTGATCAACTTTTTTAAATATCATTTTTCGATGTTGTCAAATTTAAAGGTACTTTACTCTTGAGTAATATTCATATTTTTTGACAAACCTCGCATACTACTGGAAAAAATTGATATCTGATGATTGTATTTTAGATTTCAGAACAAGCAAAACTTTTTATCAAGAATGACTTTTTTCGCTAAAATTAAAATTTTAAATTTTTTCACCTATAGGATACCCCATCCGTGGACACACTGTATATATAGGTCAAAGATTAATATCATTTTTGGGGTTTTTAACAATGCTTGAATCTATTGTCGTTGTCCGTATGCATCTATTTTTCACCGTTCTCGAATTGAATCAGGCTAACGGACGGACAAAACTTTTTTTTTTAAGAAAACTAAAACACCTAAAATGCTCTTAATCATTGACCTATCACCTCAAGGTAATTTAAAATTTTTGAAAAATCGACAAATTGCGGCAAAAATATTGCCGTTTTTCACTTGTTCAATGGAAGTAGCTAGCTTAGGTACAAAGTTAGACTCTCTGTGTAAATACAGGGACATGTTTGGTTTATTTTTTAATTTCTACTTAGTTTTTATAGTTTTTCCATGAATTTTGAAAAAAAAAAGAAAAAAAAAAGATTGATTGAGCAATGCATACAAGTCACTATTTTTATCTGTTATATTGAAGTACCTGTTTGCTTTTGATGTTATTTATTTGAAAATAAAAAATTAAAGAAAAAGATTGACAATTTAAACAAGTCACTTTTTTGTATGTTTTAAGAAGCTAAAAAATTAAATAATCTCGTATCGGAAATCGAGCCCAAACCATTTGGATGAAACCTCCATAGCGGCGGAGGTAAATGTGCCAGCAATAATAATATTCTACCTGTTACGATATTAGGATTTTAAAATTACACAGGTATTTGTGCCACCAAAGAAAAGGGCCTCAACCTGACAGGTTAATCAGGGTATAAGCAATGATTACCAAGAAATTACCACTCGAGGTTTTAATGACTCAATGATGTTTGCATTTATAATTTGTAAGGTACAGAAATATCACCCTGGAAATTCCAAAACTGTTGTTTTTTGAACTAAATGCTCAATCCCCGGTCTGTTAAACGTTAACCTTATTTTCCTGTTAACTGCTTCTAATTGTTTCACATATTTGTTTATGGTAATAGCAAAGAAAACACCATTCTTTGGTAATAGCCATAAATAAAAATTTTACTAGTTTTTAAGACTTAGTTTGAGATAATGACAAATTTTTAATGTTTGTAATAAGTTTAAGTTAAAAAAACAGGAGGTTATCCATACTCAAATATGGTGAAAATTATTCAGAGAATAATGAAACTCAAAGTCATACCACAAATTGTAATTAAAGATGTTACGTTTTCAACAATGGGCGACATGCATCGGCGATTCGATGGCCATCATCAGGCCTATAATACAAATGTTAAATAAACGCTAAAATATCAGTAAAGCATTTCCATTATTTCAGTTGTCCAGGAAAGTTGGCAACAATTTTCGATATTGTTAAAAATAAAAGTACTTTTAAGCAAAATTCATATTTTTGACAAACCTCGCATACGACCAAAAAAAATTGATATCTGATGATTGAATTAGGTTTTAGAGTATGCAGAACTTTATGAAGAATTGTTTTTTTGTAAAATTAATAAAAATGTTTTACATTTGTTGCCAACTTTCGTGGACATACTGTATAGTAGTCACACTGGTTAATTCAATACAATAGCGTAATCTATGTGACAGTTATTTTAAAGAATACAATTTTACTAATTTATTGCAATTATATAATCATACCCCAACTGTTAATGGCACAAATACCTGTGTGTATTTAAAAAACCCTTTTGGTCGGTGGCACATTTACCGGTACCCTTTTCTGGTTAGTTATATTTGGTAGCACATTTACCTCCGCCCAATACTAGACCACATGGGATCTTATATAAAAATAATTAAATATTTTATTTAAAGTAAGTACAGTAAATAAACACGTCCCTGTATTTAGAACGAAAAGAACAAAATGAAAATTTATCATAAAAGAGAGAAACTAATTTTTTCAAAAATATTTGCAAAACATTTACATTAATCAATAAATTAAATGAAACTCAAAATCATGTACCATAATGAATTTAATATAGGTGTAAACGGTAACTAGTTTCAGCTACTTGGGCCTAAAAGTATTTCAATGCTCGAACAATTATAATAAAAATTTACAAAAAAACAAACTGACTTCCCATATATAATAAAGAATTAAGTTGTTAGATTAACAAAAATGCAAAAGCACATCAATAGTGGATAGTAGAATATTTGAAGGGGATGATAAGGGAGGGAAGATTATGGTTACATGAACTGGTAATACGAAAAATTGCATTGCACATTTCAACAACGTTGAAATAGGAAAATAAAAACTTAAAAAGTATTGAAAAGCGTAAAAAGTGAAAGGGAAATGGCGGAGCCTGAGCCGGGCCCCTTTTTTCGGTAAGTGTTGACACACACACACACCGACCACTCGAAGACACTCCGGAGTGAATAAATTGTCCCTCCTGAGACTGGACGAAAATTGGTCATATAAACCGACCAGTAATTTGGCACATCAATGTGAAGCAACGCAACCACTAGAAGGCTGGCGCATCACTAGATGGTGGTACCTAAACATAACAGGTGGGAAATTTAACGGTAGTAATAGTAAAAAATTATAAAATCGACTTAATATATATGACCCGATAGACTTTTTCAAAAATTAGTGCCTAGAAATAGTAAAATTTTAAACTAATAACAAAACTAACAGTAGTAATAGTAAAAAATTATAAAATCGACTTAATATATATGACCCGATAGACTTTTTCAAAAATTAGTGCGTAGAAAAAGTAAAATTTTAAACTAATAACAAAACTAAATAATTTAAATTTAAATGAATTGAATGAAAAATGGGTGATGTGTATTATAAAAAAGAAGAAGAATTGATGACATATTTAAGTAAAAAAATGAATGAAAAGTGGGGTTAAGTCGAACTTCAAGAACAAACCAAAACAAAGGAATATTAGGGGGAGATAATAAGACAGGAACGATAACAAACGTGAGAGGAAAAATAACTAAAAAGGGTATATGGGAGGGTCGGGTGACAGTAGAAGTTCTTAGAGAACATTGTTAAACTGGTCAGATAGAAAGATGCGGTTCTCCTTCGGACTTGTTGTTCATTGAGATAAGTAGAAGTCACGTTCTTGAAACAAGAGTACATCTCCAACATTTCCAACAGATTTAATCTGTTGCTTTTGTGACAGTCATATAAAAGAACAATATCTAACATGGAGAACGAGTGGTTGTATGTAAGGATGTGATTAGCGAAGGAAGGTTAGGTTAGGTTCAATGTGAGTGGAGTGTTTGCTCGCCCCTTTATGGTTGATTTAGGTGAAGCTTCCTTGAAGTCGGTAGGCTCCAGCTGTACAAAATCAAACGTACGAAGCCTATTCATTTCCAGGGCAGGGCAGGAGCTTAAAATATGCTCCGCCATTTCGTCTTCCACACTGCAGAAGCGACAGTCCGATGTTTGACTCAGACCTAGCTTCTTCAGATGGTACCGAAACGACACTGCCCTGTAAGCAGTCCAATTATAATGCGTAGATCATTTCTACTCCATTCCAGGATCTGCAATAGGGTGCTACCTGAGGGTTTGAGCTAACCGAGGAATTTTTTTTCTGTGCTGGACAGTTTTCCTCTCGGCCCATTTCCAGATAGTGTCTTTGGCACTGCTTTTGGCCATGCCAAAGAATGGTCCCGGTCCAATGAACTTTGCACCTCTTCTCGCAAGAGTGTCCGCTTTCTCATTGCCCTCCACCCCTTTATGCCCAGGTACCTAGAGTAGGGTTACTCAGTTACTGGTAGCAATGCGATCCAAGGATTCGATGCAGTTCCACACCAGCTTCGAGTCCAGCCGGTTGGAGCTTAGTGGTTTTAAAGCTGCCTGGCTGTCCGATAAAATGTAAATACTTTTGTTGACAAGACGATGGTTTGCCAATTCTCTTGCACACAATTATATAGCGAAAACCTCCGCCTGTCAGATGGTAGCATACTTGCCGAAGCTTACTGTAATGTCAACTCTTGGTTTTCTGCTGTACGGTCCAACTCCAACACCACTTGGGGTCTTTGAAACATCTGTGTACAGTACATAAGCCGTCCCTGGAAAGAGGATCTCCCCCTTTTCCCATTCGTCTTTTCTCGGAAGAAGGACGTTGAAGGACTTCTGTATGTGAGTTCTGGGGTAGAGCACATCCGTAACCATTCCGAGAGTGTGGTGAGTACTCATCTCTCGCAGCTGTCCAGAGTGGTCCCATAGCTTCTCCCTCTCAATTTGACTAGCCACTGACATGGCTCTGTAGGAGGTTATTCTGGCCTCCTGCTCCAGTAATATATGGAGAGGAGTAAGGCCCAGAGATATTTCCATTGCCGCTGTCGGGGTAGATGACATGGCGCCTGTAATAGCCACACAAGGTAATCTGCGTAGTCCAGATAATTTAGCTGCCGTAATAGACTGGAGCCCGTTCGTCCACCAGGCTATTGCGCCATATGTGACCATTGGTTTTATCACCGTTTGATAAATCCAGTAAATCTGTTTGGGTATCATTCCCCACCACTTACCGCATACCCTGCTGATATTCCAGAGGGATACTCTGGCTTTATTGATTGTTCTTTCCAGATGGTAATTCCAGGTAGGTAAGTTTTCTATCAAAGATAATCCCCAGATATTTTACCTCCTCCGCAAACGGAATGGTTACGCCTTCCAAAATTGGATGACGTAGCTTATCAAACTTCCTCCTTTTTGTAAAAGGAACTACTACCGTTTTCTGGGGGTTCACAGACATCTGTTCCTCCTCAAACCATCTGTATACGATGTTAAGGGCTTCCTGAAGGATATTGGAAATAATCTCTACAGATAAACCTCTAATCATTATTAAAAGGTCATCGGCATAGCATTGAAAATCCACCCCCAGCTGGGAGAGCCTGTTCAGAAGGGGGTCGATCACGAGTGACCAAAGAAGTGGAGACAGCATCCTACCTTGAGGACACTCCTTCGCCGTCCTAAATCTAACAGTCTCCTCCTGCAGTTAGGATGTGACAAAACGATTTTCTAGCATGCAGATTAGTCTGCTTATTCCCCTTCGCAGCAGTATTGTCTGGGGTTGAGGGGAATTACCCTGCAGTTCCTGTCTCTAAATTGCCTATCTAGAATTCTCTCTAGAGTTTTTAGTACGAACGAGGTAAGGCTGATTAGTTTAAAGGATTTAGGCAGGGAATTGTTTACCTTCCCCGCTTTCCGTATATATACGACCCTAGCAATCGACCAGCCCTGTGGTATGTAGCTCCACACCAGGCTCGCACGATATAGTTTCACGAGAAGAGGCAACAGCTCCTCTGTCCCGTTCTGCAACATTTCAGGAAAAATACCATCTTCTCCTGGTGATTTGTATGGGGAGAAAGACTTCAATGCCCATAAGATTGAGTGTGGAGTGATCACCTCAGATGCAAACCTCCAGTCTTCTTTAACAGGTCGTGTAGACGGTCCAGGTGGAAGTGGAAAGGGTTGGGGAAGATCTCCCAGAAGCAGGCTACCCGAGAAGTGATTCCGCAAGAGGATCTCTAAAGTCTGCCTTTTTGGAGTCCGTAAAAGAGCCGTCCGGTCTGTTGCTTTTATGACAGTCATGTAGAAGAACAACATCTAACATTGAGAGGGAGTGGTTGGATGTGATTAGCGAAGGAAGATGGGGTATTAGTTTACACCTATAATTAAATTCATTGTGGTACATGATTTTGAGTTTCATTTCATTTATTGAACACTGGACCACATTTGGCATATGGATAACCTTTTGTACTTATTTGCATTAATATTACAAACGATATGTCGTCTTTAGTGCCATTTTTAGGCTTGTTTCAGATCTATTTACAAATTATAAAAATAAGGATTTATAGAGTGTTTTTTTGCAATGTTAAATAAAATTATTCTTTCGAGTACGGACCTGTTTTTTTTAATCGCTTGAGATTCCATTAATAATTAGAATGTAGGTATTTTGGTAATAACTCGGTGTGTGGTTTACCCTGAAACAAGTAAATAGAAGTAACATATTATTTATTATTATTTTTAGAATACTCAATACCTTTTAAAACTATATCTAGATCAAAATATGATATAATTTACTTTATTACAAGTACAATTACGTTTGTAAACAATTCCAATAGGTCATTGAATTTAAATCCATATTAACCTTAACGCTAAAAGTGTTGTAAAGGTCAGTAACGGTGTAATTACTTATACTAATTTTACAAGAGTATGTAAATGCTCATGAAAATCCTTCACTAATAATTAGTTATTAATTAAAGGAGCGTAGTTAATATTTATCATAAAAAAGATGCTTAAAAATCAATAATGAAGTAACTAGTCGACCTTGGATTGCTTCCTATGTTTTAATTCTTGTTATCCGAAAATGTTTTGTTTTAGAAAACATATAATTTTGTATTCATTACAATTTTTACATCTGTTTTTCGTATTTATTCAAAATACTTTTTTTTTAAATATTGATCAAGATGTAATGGACTTTGAAAAGACGTTATCAAGGCCAATACAACGAGAATATGATGGGTGATTACGTTTGGGGTTTGATTCGAGAAAGTTCATACAAACATAAGAAAAAAACATAAAATATTGTAATATTTTTGTACTTTGGATTCATTTGAATTTAAACACATAATAACTATAACTTCCAATTTATATGAAACACGACTAATAAAATATATTAATTTATATAACACAACATACAAAATTGAACTTTCGGATTATTTATATACATTTTGCTTGATCTGCGAACGCCACGTCGTTTCCAGAACAGTCGTTAGTCACCAAAATTCTACGTACATTCCATCCGGCCTCGTTATAATATTCATTTTTGAACTTGTTTTTTAATTTGTTTACTTTTGTAGGTTTATAATTAATATATTGTTCTTAAATAATAGTTACTCAGATGTATAACAAAAATGTATTTAATATTAATTTTCAATAAAATTTTGAAAAAATGCGTTTTTTCAAAATTTGAAATTTTGCTCACATTTTCACAAAAGCAAACTTTGGCCAAAAATCTATTTTTCCCCTTATTTATTTGCATAAAAGAAACCGCAAAACTAAAACTCATAAATCGTGCCGACTTGTGTAATTGTTGTTTAGTAAAATTATTAACATTAGAGCAATTTTTTAAATATTAATTAAGATCATGTTATCGGGCCTGAAATGGTTTTTTGGGGGTCGCTGTTTTAATGTTAAAGATAGAAAGCTGCGTTTTTCACCAATCAATTCTTTTTATAATTATTTTTATTAAAAGTGATATGACTATCCACTTTTGTCTCTGCAGTATTAGGCGAGATCTCGTCCAAAAACGAATAATTATGTTTTGTGGCCCTGTGTCCTTAACATTAACTGGAAAATACTAAAAAAAAACAATTTTTACATCCAATTTATTAGAATACAAGCACATTTCCTTGGGTAATTCTCTAAACAGCAATAACGCAAGTCACGAATTATATAATATTTTCTAGTTCGTACTTTATTATTTGATATTTTTGTGTATCCTTTGCTATGAACGATGAATTTTGTTGGATGACTTTGTCCAATAGTATCCTTATTATCAACTTCTTGCTCTTTTTGTTTAATTTCGAACTTACAAGTACGCCTATGGGTTTATTAAGGAAAACAAATGAAAACAAATAAAAACAAACGAAAAAAGATTAAAACAAATGAAAACAAATGAAATAAAATGAAAACTAACAAAAACAAACGAAAACAAATGAAAATAAACGAAAAAAAAATGAAAACAAACTAAAACAAATGAAAATAAACGAAAACAAATGAAAACAAACGAAAATAAACGAAAACAAACGAAACCAAATGAAAACAAATGAAAACAAACGAAAATAAACTAAAACAAATGAAAATAAACGACAACAAATGAAAACAAATGAAAACAAATGAAAACAAATGAAAACAAATGAAAACAAATGAAAACAAATGAAAACAAATGAAAACAAATGAAAACAAATGAAAACAAACGAAAACAAATAAAAACAAGTGAAAATAAACTAAAACCGATCCCATTGAATGGCAATTTTCTTAACCAAATAATAACTCAATAAAAAACAGATATTTTTTTCGAGAACTGTAATAATTGAAGCTCTAGTGGTTTTACTAGTGACAATTTTTAAAAATTTCAAGAATTTTAACAAATTAGAATGATTCAAATTTTCGATAGTTTGTAAAAATTTGAATATTTGAAATATTTCAAAAATTTCAAATATTTCGAAAATTTCAACAAAATGTCAAAAATTCAGAGAATTTAAAAAATACATTGTTATTAATATCAAATATTTCGTTACATGAAAAGGCTCGAAGGATAAATAGGTCAGTACACTAACAAGGGGGCGGAGGGGTAAAGACTAAAATGTCAAAAATTTCAAAAAATTTCAAGAATAATAAATATTTTGTTAAATAGGTAGACTCAAAGACCAAATACGAATTTCGAAAATTCCGAAAATTAAAAAAAAAATTAAAAAATTTAAAAAAACAAAATGTGGAAAATATCAGACCTAAGGAATAAACAGTTTTTCAAAAATATTTTAAAAAATTCAAATATTTCGAAATTTTCAAAAAAATGCCAGCTCTAAACAATAAAAAGCTTTTCAAAAATTTCTGAAATTCTGGAAATTTCAAAAAGTAAAAAATTTCAGAAAACGCTTTAAAAAGATTTTCAAAATTTCGAAAATTTCAAATATTTCTAAAAAATTTCAAAAATATCAGGCCTAATTAAGGAATAAAGAACTTTTTTAAAATTTCAAAAATATTTCAAAAATTTCCAAAACTTCAAAAATTTCAAATATTTTGAAATTTTCAAAAAAATGCCAGTTCTAAACAATAAAAAGCTTTTCAAAAATTTCTGAAATTCTGGAAATTTAAAAAAGTTCAGAAAACGCTTTAAAAAGATTTTCAAATATTTCGAAAATTTCAAATATTTCGAAAAAAATTAAAAAACATCAGGCCTAATTAGGGAATAAAGAACTTTTTTTAAAATTTCAAAAATATTTCAAAAATTTTCAAAACTTTTTAAAAATTCATGAATTGGGAAATTTGTAAAAATTTCGGAAATTTCAAATATTTTGAAAATTCAAAATATTTCGAAAATTTGATAAACCTACGGAAATACAAAGATTTTCAAAAATTTCAAAATTTCCGAAAATTTTAAAAAACTGAAAATTTCCAGAATTTTAGGAATTTAAAAAATTTCAAATGTTTCAAAAAAATGTCAAATATTTCAGTCAAATATTTCAAAAATTGCATTTGAATGTGAATTTGACCTAAAGACATGGCTCAAAATTTTTGTTTTTTTTTTTGGTTTATTTCATCGACGTGACTTCAGTTAATGTTTCCTAAAACCGAAACTTGATGTATTTTTTTTCTCAACTAATTTCACTAATAATAACTTTGTTAAATAATAAACACCATAAAGAAAATGATGTAGGTTATTTACGTTAAAACGATGACGTCACAAGATGACAGATTGCGGTGTTGCCAATTGTTAAAATATTTCAAATTTTTTACAGGTTTTTTATGTACTATATTCTTTCTTCTACCATATATACTACGTAGAAAGCCTTGTATATATTATAGCTACACAATATGTGTCCGACATTATTTATGCGAGGAAGGGGACAATGTTATAAAAGTACCGATATTACGGGGTCACGACGATATTTTAAATGCTATAATTAAATATCTAATGAACAATTTATAGATTTTTATTAAATAATTAAGTTTCTAGATAAATTTAAAAACATTTTGTATACAAATATGCAAAAACTAAAAATGGAAATACCGAATTTATTGGAAAGTGCTACGCCTATGTCGACATAATATCTGAAATGATTGATTTACTGCATGAATATAGTATATAGAAAGTTATGCTAAGATTTAATAAATTTTGTGGTACATGATTTTGTGCTTTATTTTCTATTAAAACTTTGACCATATTTGAGTTATGGATAATCTTTTGGTTATAATTGTATTTCTGTTGGCGCCGGTTTCCACAGACTTTTATCGCTAGACTTGGATTCTTGTCACTTGCTGTCGCTAAAGTAAAACGAAACTCAGGAAGTTACAGAGACACATAACATTCTACCCCTCTTTTCTGAAAAAATTACCGGCCGATATGTTACAGTCAAGTCTTTAGGCCAGGTGCTACGGGTGGAAGTTTAAAATCAATACGTAAATTTAGAAAATATGCAAAACACTATTTTACCGATATTATGTGCTAATTTATTAGTGTTCTTTATATCAACAATTGTTTATAGAAAAGTAACGAATTATTTAGTCGTAAGATAAGTAGTGTTAGATAAACATTTTAATATTGTATTAGACAATATTCACAAATAATATTATAATCTGGATATGATAGTATATATAATAAATAAGTTCCCAACTAGCAATTTTATATTTTATTGGAGTTGCGAAAACGTTGGTAAAATAATTATAAAATAACATTACTTTTAAGAAACATTTTAAATCTATTTTTACAACTACTATAAAGCTAAAATTGGCACCACTTTATAAAATAGTTCAGTCTTCGTTAATATTTTGTAAGAGCTTTTGCCACCATTACAAAAGTATTTTATAAACATTTCTGTAGCTCCTAAAAAATCTCGAAAGGTGCATTAAATAATTTTATAAAAGCTTTTCATACTGCCTTATAAAACTTTCTTAGCTTATTATTATGTTACTTCTAAAAAACAACTACACAACAGTTTTATAAATATTTTGTAGTAGGATCATGTAAACGTTATAAAATAAAAATGCAACATGAAATAAAAACAATAAAATAGAAAAGTTTTTTTAAATTGATTTTGTCCACGACTGTTTTATAATGAAGCCATTTTTGAAGAATTTTCTAACTTAAAATGGTATATATTATACACTAACAGCAGTGAATAATCATTATTCACTACTTTTTATCACCGCTCTTCCTATGCTTAGCCATTGTGATATAACGATTATAAATTTTATCCATTTTATTAGTAAGCCGCGACTGTCATCTAAAAGTCAAATTAATAATTTAAATTGAAATGTCAAACTTTTGACTACAGAATATTTTATTAAAAATTTTACTAAATTGTAATAAAATAATGGATTGAGAAAGTGAAAATAAAATGTCCTTAACACCTTCACCGCCAGAAGTAAATATCAAGCTCCATACAAGTAAATGATTCTAATACTTATGCCAGCAGTCAAAAATTTCAACAAATAATCAAAATATTAATGTAGACGTTAATCCTATTCCTGCAATTAACAAATTTTTCAAATGTAACTATTAACATAAATAATTGATGTTAAATTATAGTTATATTATATTAATATTATATCTAGTTATGTTATAAATATTAATAATAATGTTCCATCAATGTTTGAATCAATAAAAGTTTGTTAATAAATTCCTAACAGTCGTGGACAAAGTACAGTATTCTACTCGCATATAATGGCTATTATTCACACGGGTGATTTACGAAACTCGCCTGCGGCTCTTGTCGTAAACTATACCCTTGTGAATAATAGCCATCATTATATGCTTGTTGAATAATATACTATTAAAAGCTACAGAAAACTATTTTGAATTAGACGCAGGCAAAATATAATGAATTTCGAGAACTATGTTTACAAGAAGCAAAAAGAAGCTATTGTGGTTTTTCTTTTATATTGTAGTGTATTTTGATAGTTAATATTTGAATAAATGGATCTAAAAATAGTTATTTTCCTAACAAGTGCGGAAAGTTATACTTTTCCGCACGCAATTGCAGTTGCCCGACCGACGCGAAGCGGAGTTCGGGCATGCAATTAAGTGGGGAAAAGATACTTTACGCAAGTGTTAGGAACAATATTTTTTCTACAAGCGCCTAGAATTAAAAAAAAATTTTAGCAAAAATATTTTTTTGTCATTAAACAAAAGTTTTCTTAGTGCTTATTAATAAATAAAACATTAGGCTGAAAGTAATCATAGTAACCAAGCAAGAATTAATTTTTTAATCATTTTAGCATTTATAAAATCAGTGCGAAAAGCAACTTTTCCGCACTAGTGCGGAAAAGTACAACTTTCCGCACTCAAATGCGTGCGGAAAAGTATACTTTTCCGCACGCTTGTAGAAAAAAATACATACCATGATTTAAAGTTGTCATAAATTAAAGTACCATTTAGTAGTTAAAATACAATTTAAAATTGCATTTTAATTTTTGTCACAATGAATAAAGTCTATTTATTTTAATTGATAGCAGGAATTAAAGCAAAAAACCTGAAAATAAAAAAAAATTAAATAAAATATCAAGGGTAAAATTATATATAAATATATTGAGAATGGAGTTTGAAAAAGAAAAACAGAATAAATTAAAGAGTAAGGGAAAAAATATAACAAGAATGAGGTAATGAGAAATATTGTCTAAAGGGATAAAATTATGTAAGGTAAAGGGGAAGTTAAATTTTGGATTTGGTAGAAATCTGAAATTTATGTAACATTATAGCATAAAAAAAATAAGAAATTTGAAGATATTGTATAAGGATAGGGGTATTGAGAACAATGTATAATAATATTAGTTAAGGAATATAATGTGAAACAAAATGTTTTCATACAAATAAATAAGCAAGTAAAAGTAACAATCGTAAACAGGTGACGAGTGTAAAATATTTGAGTAAAATAGAAATGGGGCGAAATTAAAACTACAAAATGAAATACAGAGGACATACATGACAGTACAAAGTAATAAAAAAATAATCATGAATACAGGGGGGTTTTATTAGACGTCACAAAGTAGGGGTTAAACATAGTAATGAAAAGTAAAATAAGGTAAAAACCACTTTAAAATGTTTATTGAGGCTTGTACATAAGGCAGTGCTATGAATTGAGACAGCAGGAACACTTTTAGAAACAATTTGGGAAAATTTTGAGAAAGACGTTAAAAAAATAAAAAATAGAATAAAACTAACATAAAAGTATATCAAAAGAATCAAAAAAAAAATTAGAAAGTCAAAAATAAAGTCAAAAGTTATCAATTAACAATATTAAGAAAGTGATCAATAAATTTAGAAAAAATATTTTGAAAGTTGATAAAAAAATTGAACAAATTATCCGTTGCTATGGTTTTAGGGCATTTATATAAAAGTGTTTCGACAGAAAATCGGGGAGTCCCTTTGAAGTCTTTGAAGGAGCAAGAACTGTTAAGAAATTTTTAAGAAAATAAGTAAAAAAATTAATAATTTTCGTAAATACGACGTGGGAGGAATATATGATTGCAATAATCATATTTAAAGCGATGGCCACAGCTCACAAATGTTAATTAGAGCAAAATTAAGCAAAGCAGAGGTAAAAAAAGATACGATTAAAGAATAAAAATATTAAATGAAGACACTTACCAAAGAGAGAAGGAAATAATAAATGTATCCTGACACTCACATAACCACACTTTGTGAAAAATAAATAAATTATCACCGGATGGAGCCAGCAAACAAATATAGTATATCTGCAAGAATACTGAGCGGCCACAACAAGAAAACTTCACAAGAAAAAACTTATAGATAAATCTTTGGAAGAGGAAAAACATCACAGATATTCCAGAACGCATCTTACACTCAGCTGTTTGGGTGAAGAGATAGGCAACCAGCAATATAGCGAAGAGACGAAATTGTACAGGGTAGGATCAAGAAAATATTTGAGTAAGATAAAACATTTTTATAAAAAATTAAAGTGAGTTATATGATGACAATTTAACAATTTAATTGAAAATACTATTTAAATGTTACATTGGGGGTATATGTGTAATATTCAGTTTATGTCCTTTTCAAATTTTTAATTGATATCGGGGGGAATACAAATAAAAAAAATTAAGAATAACAAAATTAGAATAATAAAATTTAAACAAAAAAAGGCAAACAGATAAAGCTTATGGTAAGGAAACAATTTGGTACTTGAAGGAAAGTTATAATTAAGTTTTATATCCATCTAATATTAAATAATAAAAATATATAAATATAATTTCTTCTACTGTTAGTAGAGACAAAAATAAAATAACATAACCGGTAATAATTAAACTTTTATTTATCACACATTAATAAATCTATTTTTCATCACGTCTGGTACACACCGTGCAAACTCAAACCTGAAACAAAAATTTTATAAAATAAATAAATAACTAAATATTCATTATTAGAAAAAATTTGCCTGAAATAATAAAAAAAAAATTAGTTGTATTATTTAGATTATAATTTTTTTTCTTATAAAACAAGATTGTGGTTAGATTGCAACTAGATAATTAAATGGCGCCCAACGTGGGGCCTTCTGAAATGTATACACCTCTACTACACAAATTAATGGCGCCCAACGTGGGGCCTTCTGAAATTTATACACCCCTACTACACAATATATTATATATTATTGAAATAACCCCCTTAGTGCTAAGTGAGGGATATTAGAACAAACTGCCCATTGTCTAATATTTCTTCTAAGTTCTACGTTTCTCCCAACATCTAGCATGGAATTATATTCTTCATTCGACTTCAGTTCTACCAACCAATCATCTCGTAATTCATTAATATCAGATACTATTTCTTTATCATTAAACTGGTCCACTGGCTCTGTTTGTGAAAATGAATTTTTATCACAATCTTATCCTTGTTTTTCTTTTTCTGATACATTTTTGGGTTTTGCATTATGACTACTGTGACATATTGATGATATATCTGAGGCATTACTGAAACAGTTAGTGGATGTTTTATTTATCTGTACACCAATGTTATTATTATCTTCAACCTTCTTCGAAAAGCGCCGCTTTTTAAAATCTTTATATTCGACATTTTCAATGTTTACTACAAATATTGTTAAATGTTAATTGACATAAAACACAGTATAAAATAGTTATAAAATTATCACTAGAATGATAATTTGCCTTTTAAAATAACAATTTTCATTTCAAAACGAAATTATTTTTTATGACACTTTAATATAACTATTTTATTAACTTTCCATAAAGCAACTATTAAATAATTTTTTTAAACTTTTATAAGAGTGTTAAGAATATCACCGAAACGTCCTAAAAAACCACTATAATAATAATTTGAGAAAAAAATGAATCTATGCAACTTGTATAGTGCATCTACGTCACTTATGTGCAATAGCTGCAGCATAATATTAACGTGAGCCAGTTTCTCTAAATAAAATTGACGCTTTCAAATATAGATGACGTTTGCTTATAAAGTGTCGTTTGGTCAGTGTGTTTTTAATTGTATTTACTTTTACCTTTGTCTACGTATCTTTTGGGTCGTGTTGATGACATAAATTTGATTGCTATAGTAAAAAATCTGATGTGGCCAGCACATGACCTCTCGCCATTTTTGAATCAAAAATTTACAGGTTGACACAAAAAAGTATGAAAAAAAATTATATTTTTGTAAATCTGGCAACAATGGCAAAAGTTTCGAAAATTTTAATGAGATGAAAATAAACTATAGGGTATACAAAATATGTGTGTAAAACTTTATTGCCGTTTTGTATAATAATGGCGTCATCACCCATAGCAACTGCCACTTCCGGTTGTGCGATTGGCACCAAAATCTAATCAGATCTAATCTAGGGTATCAGAATTCTGTATGCAAAATTTCAAACTTTTTAATTCAGTAGTTTTTGAGTTATCGTTACTACAACATCCATCCAAACACACACACACACACACTAACACACTAACACACACACACACACACTAACACACACACACAGACATCATCGCGAAAATATTAAAATCGTATTCTAGGGACCCCAAAACGTGTTTATCCATTGAAAACTCACTACCCAAATTTTAGCATGATTCCTATACCTCTCTTATCTGAAGGGCGAGAGGTAAAAATTATTTTTTTGTAAATCTGGCAACAATGGCAAAAGTTTCGAAAATTTTAATGAGATGAAAATAAACTGTAGGGTATACAAAATATATGTGTAAAACTTTATTGCCGTTTTGTATAATAATGGCGTCATCACCCATAACAACTGCCACTTCCGGTTGTGCGATTGGCACCAAAATCTAATCAGATCTAATCTAGGGTATCAGAATCCTGTATGCAAAATTTCAAATTTTTTTATTCAGTAGTTTTTGAGTTATCGTTACTACAACATCCATCCAAACACACACACACACTAACACACACACACACTAACACACTAACACACACACACACACACTAACACACACACACTAACACACACACACACAGACATCATCGCGAAAATATTAAAATCGTATTCTAGGGACCCCAAAACGTGTTTATCCATTGAAAACTCACTACCCAATTTTTAGCATGATTCCTATACCTCTCTTATCTGAAGGGCGAGAGGTAAAAACGTTGGAAAAGTTATGAATAAACGAGATAAAAATTGTTTTGTCCCATATTGTTTAAATACAATAATTAAAACAGCTAACAAAAATTTGTGACGGTTTCAATTAATGAAAACCGCCGGAGGCGTTGATTTGAGGCTGTAAGACTTATTAATTTTAATAAAAACACAACTTATTTCTATTGCGAAGATCATTTTGACGTAAGTATTTTAATGCATTTACATAAAATAATGTATAGTTTCTTACATAGTTCAATATTGTGTTGATTCATAAACATTGTATTAGTTTCAGAATAATATGTAGAATTATATGAAATTCAAAATGATGGAAGGCAAAATTATTATCAAAAAAAAAAGTTGAACCCCAAAGAAGAGGATATTTGATACCTGTTCTGAAAGTGAACCATCCACCAGTAAAACAAGTGAAGAGGTATTCAATACCAAGTTTAGTGTGGGAACACAATGTTTGCCTGATATCAATGATAATTATTAGCAAACTGAAGTGCCTGTGAAAGATGTGAGTGTATCTTGCAATACCCAATTTACACAAAAAACTGTTAAATTTGATACCTCAAGTTTAACTTAAAAAAAAAACATTCCGACATCCCCAATTCAGAAGAAAAATGTTTTATATATTGAAGAGACAAGTACAGAGGAAACTACTCAGGATATACAAACTGGGAGTGATTTTATTCCAATACCTGCAATATTATATAAAACATTAATAATCGTAGTTTATATAAATAAGTACCTAATGAGAAGCCTGAGAATCTTTTATTTCTGTCAGATTGAACCTTTTATCCTTTTCAAGGAACTCTGCACCACTATATGAGGCAAATTATTAGAGTTTGCTTTTACAAACTGGGCCATCATCAACAATAGTAAGAAATCATAAATCACACAAAAAACACGGAAAATTACCAACAGCAACCAGCTCTACAGAGTACAAACTACACTCTATTTATCTCTCTTGATTTTGAATGCGAATTCACAGTGGATAGGTCCAAGTTTTTATTTCTTTATCCAATTATCATATAATGGTTTTTTCCATCGTTGTCTGTAAAAGTAAGATTTAACAGCTGTTATTCATTCGTATTCTCTTCTTTACACATTTGCAGTTAATGGCTTGACTGTAACTTCATTGCACATAAGTGACGTCACGATTGTAATGGCGGCATATTCAAATAATTAGAAATTTGAATTTTTAAATTAATTTATTCAAAAATCTAGCTCAAATTACTGTTAATAAAGTAAAAACGTGAGGTTATATTTTTGTTGAACTCTCCATTTCGTGATTGTTTTATAAAACCTTTTATAACTTTGTTTTATAAACGTTTTGGGGATAAATCTATAAAACAATTTAGCTACCTACAACAGAAAGGCATTTATGGCAGCTCTTATCAATTAATTAGCATTTTGGAAGTAATTATTTAATATTAATAAAATAAAATAGTTGTAGAACCATTGAGTTATAAAATAACTTTCGTGGGTCTAATTAACAAACCACGTAACTCACATTACCCACTTTTTACAGGGGAAACAAAAAACTGATTTATTTTTGTTTTAAAAGCCATATCTTTACAATAACATATTCTTATAATGATTTTTATTTAATATATTTGAGAGTTACAAGGATTTAATACTTTGTGCAGTAACCATACATTAGCTTAAAAATAACAAAATCGGATTCTGTGGAGTTACGAGGTTTATTAATTAGACCGACGCTTTGCTAGTTGGATTCAAACAAACATTTTTAATGCTTTGGAAGGATGAATGATTTAATAAACGGAAATTTAAATTCAAATATTTGGTCGCCCGATTAGGGCCTTTAAACAGACATATGATTGGTGTAATCAAAGGTAGATTTCGTGAATAAACTTTTAGTGACTGATTATTGCTAATAATAATTATCATCGGTTGTAATTGTTATCAATAGTTCTTAAATGTGAATTCTGTAACAGCTTTGTGACACAGCAAAGAACAAAGGATTAACTAGATAGAACTTGGCAGATTATAGGAACAAAAACAATAGCAGATTATAGGGACAAAAACAAACAATTTGGTCCAGACAATATGTGTCGGTAAGAGTGGATGTTAAAGAAAATAATGTTTATCTTGTCACTTCTTTATTGTGATAGAGAGGATTATGAGGAACTTGTGAACTAGCAGAAGTTGCAATTTTTGGGACACCTCTTACATCTGCTGCACTTTTGGCTGGATACATAGCAAGAAAAGAAACAGACTTATATCTCAGACGATAGCCAACTTAACTTATCTAGCATACAATTGGAAGTTTATGCATGGAACATCTAAGTTTAATAACTGAAGAGACTCTACAGAGTAATCCAGAACAAGGAGAAAAACCCCAACATTCCAGTACCCCAACTTTCAGTAAAGAACAACTTATAGGCTAAGGAGGATTAAGAATCAGAATTGTTAGAAGAACCTAAGCCAGAACTACTTGAAAGTTCATCAGAAAATCAGAAAAAAGTGATAAAGAGTTTACACAATAAAGTGATTAAAATACAGAAAACAACACAGCCAGTTACAATTAATTTCAAATTAAAATATATCAACCTAATTAATTCTTTTCATTTTTCTACGGTTAATATAACGTAAAGTATCTATTCATTGTTAGTTCCATTGTCAGTCAAAATATCAAACTCATTAAGAGGAAGTAATACCCTAACGAACATTCAGTCAGCGCTAAGACACGTAAAGTTCGGACGTAAAAAATAAATGAAATATAACATTTATTGAATTATTTTTATAATTTTAATACTCTCTATCTATTACCGCTAATAAAAATCTTGAATATTTTGCTGCTTTATTAAAATATAAAAATAAAACCCACACAAATTTAACTTAATAAAAAAAAATTACCTGCAGTGTTCGCAAACCCCACGGTCCCCATAAACTGACCGAGGGTATGCCAGGTATATGTTCGCAAACCCCACGGGTAGCAAAGCCCACGTGACCGTATGCTACATCCTATGGTTAAAAAAAAATTAAAATTAGTTTCCTGCACATGTAGAGACACACCATAACGAACAAACATTTCAAGTTTTCATTTTTTTTCAACAACAATACAAATCGATAAAACCGTAACAAACAAACTAAAAATAATAGGTCTATAATCATAAATCTCAATTTATTAATTTTTACAAAAACTTCATAATCTCCAATTCCAAAAATCCCCACATAATAATTTCGAATGAAATCGGTCCATCATAAACCTCGTCCGCTATTTTGGAGTCACCATCTTATATTTAAAATTCAAAATTGGTTTCCTACATATCTAGACACCACAACGAACAAACTTTTCATGTTTTCAAATTTTACTTTCCCGACCCACCTCCTAGAAGGGAATGTATTGTGAACGAGCTAAAAAATTCGAGATAAAACCGGAAATATCCATTTTCGGGTCCCCTGAGACGATTAAGACCATTTCCAGATTAAAGTCTGTCTGTCGGTCTCTGTGTGTGTGTATTCTTCCACGATAGAGGCCACACGATTAATCCGATTGAGCTGAAATTTGGTATAGGGGCTTGGGTTACCCGTCGGAAGAACCCATTAGTTTTTGTACGACATCTGTCAAACGGAAGTATCACTATCAATAAATGACAGATGCAATATGTCACGGAATTTAACTTGCTATATGTCATTTGAAAGCCCTAGAAAAACTCTATTCAGAACAGTCAAAATTATTTCTCCAACTGTCACCTATAAAAAATAAAAAAATGTCAAAAGTTGAAACTTTAACATTAAATATCTGAAAAAGTATTCGTGGATACTCGTCGGGAAAGTTTTGGGGCGACACAACCGATTTTTTTATAAAATATTTAGGAAATTAATAAGCAAACACTCCGATTTATTATTAAATGATCAGCTGGACCCAAACCATTCTCCTCTGTTCAATCTTTTTTAATACTATCTAAGCCTTTAAACAAATATTAATGAGATATGGATAACTCATTGGATTTAAATATTAATGACCTTTAACGGCTCTAATAAATTTTAATATCCTAATCTTTACAACGAAACATGTCACTAGTCAAAACATAACTTTTCTTATATTTTTTTTGTGAAAATCATAAAACGTAGTTTTATTTATATAAATATAAAGTTTTACTTAAATTATAGACAAGTTACATCTTAATCTTTCATTTTCTATCTTTAAAATAAGTTACAGTCGACTAATCTAAATAAGAATAATAATACGACGTAAGAAAACAAAAATAAATTTCTGTTAAACCACGCCGCTGGTTCTCACACCAGAATGTTTATAAATCGACTTGGATGAAGTATTTCTGTAAGCTTAAAATCTCGCCGCTAGAGAGCAGCTCCAATCAGGGCTATAATTTAAAAGTAATTTTATACCTTAAGGGCGCGACAACGCCATCAGCGGTTTGTAACAAAGCAAATCTTCAATACATTGTACATAGATGGCGACAGCTGTACGACTAGCTCGATTTATAATTTTAGTACGTGCTTCTATTTCAAGGTTGTCAAATTTACGGACGCTAATATAAATATTTTAGGAGAATAATATGAAAATTGCTGTTGGCCAGTTTCAATTATTGCACTGGAACATGAAAAGTTAATCTGCTCAAAATTGCACTTGGTTTATAAATGCTAAATACCTAGTTTAATTGTGATAAAAAACACAAATAAAATCATGAAAATAACATTTAAATATTTTCTCATAGTACCTACTGGTATATTCTAATCACATGTAATCTATATTTATCCAAATTTTAATCTTAAATTACCGGGACAATTGAACTATTCCATAACTCAGCAAGGTGGTTGTGCTCCAGATGTTTCGGCTTAGGACAGGCCCTCCTATTAGAGGGTCAAACTGGTCAGTTTATTTATCTTTTGTAAATTACTGAAACTACTAAATCGATTATGTTATTATTTAAATAACTTATCGATTCAATTCGATAATAATATAAGTAATCATTTGAAATTTTTTAATGTCTATTTAAATACATATCTCTTTTAAATTTAGTTAATAAAATATAATCTGAAAAGAATATGGTCAATCCATCTTTGACCATGTTTTGATTGAATCGTCAATGCTTGTAAAAATTAACAATCGATTCTATTCTGTCGATTATAATATTTTTAATCATAGCAACCCAGGACGAGTGTTGCCAATATTAGGGTAAATGCCTGCATTTATTTAAAACTTGTGGATTAAAAGTGGGCCATTGACCTAATATTTGAGGATTATGTATTTAAATTGATTACAAAAATATTTTTCTAATTATTTTTTATATTTTTGTCGCTGTGATCTGCAAATTTATTAAACTTTGGAAAACCAAAAAAAAAGTAATTTTTTAAGAATTTCTGAGCTGATTTAAAATAATAAGAGTTCAAAATTATTTATTTTTTAACTTTTTTTATTATGTATAAAAATACACCTTTTGTGTACTTACTAGACATTTACTCTGTAAAAAAAAAAACAAAAATTCACAATCGGAACTATATTAAAAATTCACTGGGCACCGCGATGTGTTAAAAAAGAAAAATGTCAACTTAAATTACCCTTCCGTCGAACCGTTTGTTGAAAAGTTCCAAACTTTAAAAAACTGCACATGTCTTAAAACCGTTCTTATTTTTCAAGTATCTTTGAAACTTGAAAAATATACATACGGCAACGTCGTATTATCATATACAAGTGTCTCTAAAGGTCGATTCCCATTGTTCGTTAAAATGTTTTTGACAGATACCGTTTGCATTCCTGATTGGTCAACCATTAATTATTTAGACAACAACTCAGCATTTATCCAAGTTCCAAAACTTATGTAAACTCACCCTTACGAGGCGCATTGGTGGTGAACACGGTGAACTACAATTACATGATAATTCACGCGGCAATTTTTAAAATTGTGTCAAAAATTTGCAAATCTAAATCATGCTTTTAGCAAAAACTATCCCACATCCAGCCCTCATATTTTGAAAAAGGTAATAAGAAACGATAGAGAATGGATTGAAATAAATTTTGTTATTCATCTTTAAAATTATAATTTCAAAGTTTATATCGATGTTGTGAATTTACGGTTAGTTATTATCGAATATATTTATATTCAATTCATTCTTACAACATTGCTGTTCATAAATATAAATTAGTTTGCTTGTAATTTTTCCTTATTTTCATAAAAAGCATGATTTAGTAAAACCTTGTTAACTGTCAAAAAAGGCCGCCATTTTTAGCCCATTTCCCAGCCTTAACGGAAAAGAGAAGAAATTTGAAATTTTGAAAAATAAAATGCTGAAATTAAAAACTTTTTATTTTTATCTCGTAAAATCAGCTTAAAAACAAAATTCTAAATACATACTTCACTTTAATATTTGGTATAAAATGTGTCTCAAAAATTTCATTTAAATCGCTTAAAAAACATAGACATAAGGTTTGGTCCCGAAGCGAGTTCCTAACTTGTTATGAACATACTGAGTTGCGCAGTATAAAATAACTCGTCCATTATTTTGTACTGCGCATACTCCTGATCCATTATTTCATAACTGCGCAACTTTGTATGTTCATAACAAGTTAGGAACTCGCTTAGGGAACAAGCCTATAATTTTAATTTTAAAATTACGGCGGGGAATGTATTCCTCTTAAAGGATTCAAAATATGTGTTAAGTGAATTTTTTTCCTAATTACAAATCCTTATTTATAAACGTTGCATAATCAATATGTTTTTAAAAGAGATAAATGTACAGGCATTTATGGTTTTTGGGCATTTGCCTGAGAATTTATCCTGAGCGTTTGCCCTGACTTATAAATGCCCATACACTTCACATCACTGTACGTTGTACTCATTTGATCAGTGTTGCCAATGATTAAAACCAAAATTAAGCGCGCCCTCTTCTGTAATTATGCAATTTTGTTGAAAATTATGCGATTTAATGAGAGATAATAGATGCAGATGCGTTAGTTTTGCAAACGCAGTTTTAGTTTTCGTTAGTGTGTATATTATTTGGCGCGATTTTTAAATGAGGAAGGACTACAGTATCACTTAGAACGATATCGCCAGCAGCTCATGATTTAAAAATCGCTGTACTTAAACTGCCGTTAAACGGTAGCCTACTAAAATGCCGTTATTAGATATGACATCATTAAAGTGACGCGTCTGACGGCTTTTATTCGATGGTCGTGTATAATGCCGTTAGTACTACAAATGTCCGGATAATTATCCGATTTTCGGATAATTTCGTCTACCATCGGATAGTTTTCGAATTGAATAATTTTTCGGATAATTTCTGATCATTCAGTGTTCTACGGAATGAATGTATATTTTATAATACTAATACCTACCATGAATGTATGATGTATAAAAGTATGAAATCATTTAAAATCAAATAAATTTCAATTTCAATTTTTTTCAAACTTGTTTGTGTAAACGTGTAAATTTTTGATTAAAAAATGGCAAGAGGTCATGTGCTGGCCACATGAGATTTTTAATTTAAAAATTAGTGTTTTTAAACATCAATTACACAATAATTTATTCAACATGGCCGCGTCAGATAAATGAAATGTAAGAAAATTAGTACGTAGGCTTTGGAAATTATTAGTAAGGTTGTAGATTTATTGACTGTATAAAAAAATAGCACAGTTCCAATAAAAAGAATTCGATAGGACCCGTACGGAAATGAAAATAAAAATTAAATTACGTTTTTTGAGCCTTAATAATTTTCATAGCCTACTTAGTAATTTTCTTACGCGGCCATTTGGAATAAATTAAAAAATTATTTGTATCTTACTTATTTTTTGGAATTTTTAGATCTCAAAAAACTGTTACACTAACTGTCAGTAGATAGAACGTCCTTTAACTTTAAAGATTCAGTAACTAAAGGCGATGACGTTTAGAATTAAACTTTACAAGTTGATTTCTTGTACAATTGTCACAATCTAAAAATCATTGTCGTTAGTTACAGAACCGTTAAAGTTAATGAACGTTCTATCTACTGACAGTTAGAAATTTATGCTTAATGAGAAACCATCAAAAAAATATAATCATTCCATTTAAGAAAAAAAATTAATGTAACTTCCGATTCAGCCGGAAATGAAATTTTCATTCCTGTTAGTCTAAAAGTAGCCCATTCTTGTCTAATTGATATGTAAAAAACCTTATTTTTAAATTCAAAAACAACCCGGGGTGAATATTGACTCGTGGCCACCCGCTATACTCTATTCCAAGTTTAATCTAGCCAGAGTAGGACAAGGACTGATTATTAATATGCAGCAATAATCAGCAATATGAATAATAATCAGTCCTGGTCAAGTCTGACCAAAATAAACTTGGGACAGAATATACTGATAATGATAGCTAAGCAGTCGAATAGAGCAATACTTGATTAACGGCATTTTTATTATGCTACCGTTTGACGGCAGTTTAAGCAAATCCAGTAAAAAGCCGTCAGACGCGTCACTTCAGTGACGTCATATCTAATAACGGCATTTTAGCAGGCTACCGTTTAACGGCAGTTTAAGTACAGCGTTAAAAATTACAGGTCTGCAGCTTTTGTAATATGCTCAATGACAAGCCATGCCATAAATAAAGAAGAATTTAAAGTTAAATATTGGTAGAAATAACACTAGTTTTGACAAAATTATTGACTTTGGTATATTTTATTTCATCTCTATATTAAAATATGTAAAACTTCTCGAAATGTTTTAAACACAAATAAAATATATAAAAAAATACCTGCAACATCTAAATATTTATTAAAATAAAAACAAAAACATTTAAAACCAAGAAATTAACTAGCTACATTAAGGGCCGGTTCTTCAATTGAAAATATATACCTAGAATAGACAATACCCAGAATCCAGTATAATCTTTGAAAGTTGCATAATATTCTCGGATTCACTTGCTTGGTCTTCTTATGAGGCCTCAGCTGCATGGGCTATTCGGCCTAACGCCATTTTTTTGATGACATTTGGCTATTACGTTCTGTCTTTCCCAGGGATTCTGTAAGTAAAGGTGTTGCCAAGTCTAGTAAAAAAAAAACTAAAAAAGGCATTTTTTTGTAGAAAACTAGGACGTTGTAATTTTTTATGCGATTTTTATGGGATTATGCGAAAATATGCGATTTATTTTACAATGCGAAAATTATTACCCGGCTCTCAAATTAGACGCAAATCACATAATTATGCGCTAATCGGCAACACTGCATTTGATACTGATAAACGAGAATTTGCCTAAAACTGAAGCTAAAACCAATTGCCACTATATATTGCTGACTTAAGCAAGTCATGACTTACTATTGGTTTTAATTTGTCGGGATTTTGCCAAATTTGATGTATCGCTAATAATTTATGAACAGTTACGGAATTGGCCACTATTAAATTTTACTATTCTGTATAATCGATTTCAAAGATTTTTACTGACCATAAAAGTAGATTTTCTTAATTCTAGATTTGATTATTATTGATTATAGTATATGGAAATAATTATTTGTGAAAAAAAGGTATGAGACAAATTTACTTGTTTATGTTAGTTTCCAGAATAAATTTAAAATTTATGGATATATGCAGTTAAATTTGTCATTTTTACTATATTTATTATCACAATTATGTATTTTGTTTGTTATTGGACAAAAGGAATTGCGCAATTTAATGCATTGACACAAATTAATGTTTAGTCACAGACACGAAGCCATAATTCTGCTCATTGAAAAAAAAAACACATTATACCATAATTGCTTACCAAATGACTTCATATTATATTATCATCACCTTTACATTATCGACAATTACTAATGTCGAAACAACTAGCGTACGTTAAATTCCAAATGAGATTTATTTTTACAAAGTGACACATGAAATCAATACAATTTAGTCTTTGTCAGTTATCACCATTTATAAGCATGGTTTATATACTTTATAAAAAAAAAAAACGTCTAAATGTAATTAATTAAATTACCTTTGACCCATTTTCAATATATTAAACGTTCGACAGGCACACATCTAATTGATTTCTGGGGTCAACGTCTATCAGATTGAACGTATGAAACGGCTCGTACGTCGTACATTGGTTTCTGTGATGCGGATCTGTTCTGTTTCTAAGATAAGCAAGCTAAAGCCGGTTTATTGCTATGGCTTCCGTTTCCTCCATTTTGGTGCGCTTTCATTGCCCATCAATGGAATGTTTGTGGGGAAAAACATTGGCATTCAAACTATTTCATTTTCTACACCGCAAAAAATGTATATTCATAAATTAAGTTAACGTACTTTTGTTTGAAGACATATTTATGAATAAACTACCTTATTATCAAGGACACAATCTTAATTATCATAGCTCATATTCCAAATCTTTTTCCTTACATTGCTGTATAGATTATACGAAGTCAGTTGGAACGACATAAAAATTAAATATCTACCAACCGTCGGAGAATTCTTAGTAAACCATATGCGGCGTGATATAATTTATTATCAAAATTAATTTTATTTTTCATATACCTAGACGGAAAATTTTTTTATTAGTAATATTGAGTAATGCCAAAAAACACCAGTTTGTCCTGCCATGATAATTTAATAAAAAGTTAAGATTCATTATCTGAATTTTCAGAGCTTGAGTGTAAATTTGGAGTTATAATAATTGGGGTCAGTAAAAGGTAAAATACAATATTTATTCTCCTTTTTTTATAACATTTCGGACACATTTCATCCATTTACGACTGTCGTTTAATTCATTAATATCCGTTCGTATATTTCTTAGCACGGAAGCACTGTCAATTGGAGATTGATTATATTTTCTCTTTTTTTTAACGTCCAAATCATTTCGATCGGATTAACTCTGGTAAGGTTATTCTCATTTCATGAGTTTAAATTAAACAAACTTAGTGCCAGTGTTTAAAATAATCAACAAAACTAAGATGATTTGTAATCATTTTGTTATCAAAAATACACGACCTGAATTTAGTTTTCAGTCAAATTATTACTCTCTACATTCGAAGAGACTCCAAAAACCCGCTCTACATGTCCAAATCCTTCTTAAATTCATTCGAAAATTAATACAATTACTTTGATTTACAAAATTTTTATAATGGTAAAATGTTCATTTGAAGAAATTATTTCCAATATCCTTCAGTTAGCCCTTAACATCGTATAGAGGTAGAGGAGGAACAGATGTCTGTGAACCCCCACAAAACGGTAGTAGTTCCTTTTACAAAAAGGAGGAAGCTTGATAAGCTACGTCATCCAATTTTGGAAGGCTTAACCATTCCGTTTGCGGAGGAGGTAAACTATCTGGGGATTATCCTAGATAGAAAACGTACCTGGAACTACCATCTGGAAAGAACAATCAATAAAGCCAGGTCATCCTTCTGGAATATCAGAAGGGTGTGCGCGGCAAGTCGTGGGGAATGAACCCTAAGCAGATTTACTAGATTTATTAAACGGTGATAAAACCAATGGTCACATATGGCACTGTAGCCTGGTGGACGAAGGGGTTCTAGTCTATTGCGGCGGCTAAATAATCTGGTCTCCAGAGATTAGCTTGTGTGGCTATTACAGGCGCCATGTCAACTACCCCGACAGCGACAATGGAGAGATCTCTGGGTCTTACTCCTCTCTACATATTTTTGGAGCAGGAGGCCAGAATGACTTCCTACAGAGCCATATCGGTGGCTAGTCAAATTGAGGGGGAGAGGCTATGGGACCACTCTGGACTGCTGCGAGAGATGAGTACTCACCACACTCTGGGAATGGTTTCGGACGTGCTCTTCACTAGAACTCACATACAGAAGTCCTTTAACGTCCTTTCGAAAAGAGACGAATGGGAAAAGGGGGAGATCCTCTTTCATGGGACAGCTTAGGTACTGTACACAGATGGTTCAAAGACCCCAAATGGTGCGGGAGCCGTAGTTTACCGTCTTTGGTTGGCGAATCATCCTCTTGTTAACACAAGTATCTACATTTTGTCGGACAGCCAGGCAGCTTTAAAAGCACTGAGCTCCGACCGACATCCTTAGATCGCATTGCTACTAGTAACAGAGTAACCCTACTCTAGGTACCTGGGCACGAAGGGGTGGAGGGCAATGAGAAAGCCGATACTCTTGCGAGAAGAGGTGCAGAATCCGAGTTCATTGAACCGGAACCATTTTAGGCATAGCCAAAAGCAGTGCCAAAGACACTATCTGGAAATGGGCTGAGAGGAAAACCCTCCAGCGCTGGAAAGATATTCCTGATTCAGCTCACTTTAAGGCGTTCGTAGTCAAACCCTCAGGTAGTACCCTATAGCAGATCCTAGAATGGACTAGAAGTGATCTTCGCATCCTAATTGGACTGCTTACAGGGCACTGTCGCATTACCATCTGAAGAAGCTAGGTCTGAGTCAAACATCGGATTGTCGCTTCTGCAGTGTGGAAGACGAAACGGCGGAGCGTATTTTATGCTCATGTCCTTCCCTGGAGATGAAAAGTCTTCGTACGTTTGGTTTCGTACAGTTGGAGCCTACCGACTTCAAGGAAGCTTCACCTAGATCTCTGCTGCATTGAACCTAACCTAACCATGATTTACCAGTCTCCTATATCAAATTGAATTCTATTTGGTTGATACTCAGGAACACATAATACACTTTTTTCGAAAATTACCCCATATGCGGACCCAAATCAAGGAATATATAAATATTATGCGAATGAGCTGATTAACCGTATGACTAAATCTGGTTATTTCTATTATTTCTAATTTTGCACGACACCGGTTCCCATTCAGCCATTGTGTCTAGGTACGAAAACGCACCATCACAAGCTTTCTGATGAGGGTTTTTAATTTGCTACAGTCTTGTTCTTTTACATTTTACTCGGTTGACTTTATGACTGTATTTTGTGTGCCACTGTTGATTTGAAGTCTTTTAGATCTTGTAAGTTATCCCATCGGATTCTTTAAGAATTTTAGTCAACAGAGAACTTGATGATTGCTCTCGTGGGGTGTCTAAGATTCATCTAATTCTTTTATGGTACAATTCTTCATATGCAATAAAAAAGTGCTGCCATTAATACATCTATTAAAGAATTGAATTCCTCTTGCTCTAGCTTGTTCCGTGCGAACTTCCTAAATTTCTTCATTGCCTCGTATAATGCAAGGGCTATTACTGCGAAGATTTGTATTACATTTGTAAAACAAATCTTTGAATCTATTTTACATGAAATTTTTTGAACTTTTGGTAAGGTTCTATTGCTATACTGGCATTAAATCCTAGAACTTTTACTTTAAATGCATTTGCTCGGTTTTACGCTGAGTCTTGTTTACCTTGAAGGATGAAATATTGTCTCCCAAGTATTCTAAGGATATTTTATCTACTAAAAGAAGAAAATAACATAGGAAATTGCTAAGGTCCCTTCTGTTAATTTATGTCCCACTCAAGAACACTGCCGGTCTGCACCACCTCGTCTCGAACAGATTTTAACAGGAATCGGACATCTTTTAACAGGTCTCGAACAGCTTTTAACAGGTCTCCAACAGCTTTTAACAGGTCTTGAACAGCTTTTAACAGGTCTTGAACAGCTTTTTACAGGTCTCGAACAGCTTTTAACAGGTCTCGAACAACTTTTAACAGGTCTCGGACACTTTTTAAAAGGTCTCGAATAGGTCTCGAACAGCTTTTGATCAGGTTTGATCGGCTTAAAGCGGAGACCTGTTAAAAGCTGTTCAAGACGATGTGGTGCAGAACCGAGTGTGACAAATATTAACAGAAGGGACCTTGGCGATTTCCCATGTTATTTTCCATAAGGAGTGAGCCAGAACTGCCATTGCTATTCTACTTGCATCCCTGAACGTAGAACAAAGCCTTGAACCGGGACTGTACAACCGGCCCTTATTAATTTAGTAGCGACCCTCACATTTGTTGAAACCAAGGAAATTCAGTCCTTATACATACTGGTGAAGGGGTGACATGACAGACCCACAAGAACCAACTTTTTGGTGTGATGCAATATAAAGAAATGGAATTCTATAAATAAATGACCATCGTGAAATATTTTTTGCATATCAATGCTACAAAAGGAAATTCGTTATGTGTATTTCTTGTTAACGTAGATTTGCTTAGAGTGGCGTTTCTAAAATGAAATCGTTGACGTAGTTTCTGTGTTTATAGAAGTCTAAGGTCGAACAAATTGAACGGGCATGTAATCATCTTATAACGGCTATCGAGTGTTACGTTTACGATTATTTTTACAACCCAAGCTATCGACACGAAAAGTTTGCCATTTACGAGACTAATGCTCCTTTTAGAAACTACTTCAAATAATAATAACAGCGAATGGATATATTAATATCCATGTTTATATGGAAGCCGTATAAAATGTTTAATAAAGTCTGAGATTAAAATCAGTGTCTATACAGAGTGGAAGTTAAAAAAAACAATGAGGATAGTACAAGGACTCGAAGGAAACACATATTTAAGGAAGAAACTAATAGTTCCTTATTTATAATTTTTGGAAAATATGTATAAGGAATTATGCTGACGAGTCAAGGGCTTTGGACCAGACCACTTTAATGGCGTCACAAATCAATGGATGTTGATTGTTTAAAAATCTAAGACGCCATTGAGAAGCAAGGGGGAAATATAGACATTCAGGTAAAATCACTGTCGAAGAACACACGTATGGAATATTGTTTCTAATAAAGTGGAAGTTAATGAATCTTAGTAAGTAATCTAAGTTTTATTTTGCATATATTAAATTTATATACGAATATCGATAACCTGGTGTTATTGTGAATAGCAATAAATACTTAGGTACCTACTTCTCGGTAAAACAAATATATAAGTAATGAGGTAATCGTTTGTTTACATTTTTATTACTTAAGTCATGCGATAATTATTTATCTAAATGCTTTAATCTATCAGATGAAAATATATAGACGACAACAAAACATGTGACTTTAATTGCAAAACTTTAATACAAGTTATTTAGCCCCACGTTGGGCGCTATTTTATAAAGTAAAAATTAATAACCAAAGTCTAGTACCACAAAATACTTTAATATTTATACAAAGATTAATTAAAACTCCAAGTCATACCACAAAATTTATTTCAGGTTTAAGATGAGATTAAAATGGCGACATGTTTCGGCCAAACGATGGCCATCATCAGGCCTACAATACAAATTAAAAATTTAAATACAATAAAACATACTCACAAAGAGGTTACTTACAAAAATAATGACAAAATTATACATGTTGTTATAATTTGGTATAACAAGTGAACACTAACAGTAAATTTTTTTATAAAATTAATGTTGAAATAGTAGTTTGTACAACAAGTGCGCAAAGCGTCACTTTTCCCACGAGTGCAGAAGTTTGTGGCACGAGCTGTAGGCCAGTGCCGCAAATCTAGCGAGTGGGAAAAGTGCTTTGCGTACAAGTTGTACACAATATTTTTTCTACAACCACATTTATTAATAAAAGAAAAACAGTAACTTATATAGGTATTTTACTTAAACTTTGAAAATAAATAATTAAAAAATGACTATTGAATATAGAAAAATTAATTTGTTTATAATTTATAAATTAAAATAAATAATCAAATAAATAGTTTACTTACTTTTAGTTTCAATTTCAAATTTGAACTCCCAGAAATTCACTATAGTGTTAAACTGTCAAAAAAAGTTGACAGGTCATAGCTGTCTGTGTTTGACGTTTCCGTGGGGAAAAGTGCCATAGCGCGTACTTTTCGCACACTAAATTATTACTTTTCCCACGGATATCAAAGAAATTAAGAAAAGGCCTGCTTTGCGTATAAAAACTTGTGTAGAAAAGCGTGTTTTGCATAGTGTTTGTAGAAAAACTTTTTTACACAATTAACCAATATCCAACGCCCCGTAATCTAGAGGGTCACAAATAGTGTATTGTAACATCAAAGTCCATCCTACGATGCACTAAGGAAGGAAAAATTAAGTTTTTTAAAAAAATTGAAGTAGCAAGTACCATGCTGCAGCTATTGAGATGACACTTGACAGAAAGACAAAACTGAAATATTTGACATAAAGAAACAGAACCAATATGAAGAGGGTTACAGACCACAAGAGGAAAACCATAATGTAAGAGGCCAAATTTATAGATTAATTAAAAAACAAGAAGAGGAAATTGGTAAAAGAAGAAGATAACCTATAAAATGACGAGGAAATAAATAATAAAATCAATTGTGGTCTGTTATCCTTTCCCTATTGGTTCTGTTTCTTTATGTCAAATATTTCAGTTTTGTCTTTCAGTCAAGTGTCATCTTAATAGCTGACGCATGGTACTTGCTACTTCAATTTTTTTTAAAAAATAATTTTTCCTTCCTAGTGTTGTAATGCACTATTTGTGACCCTCTAGTTTAGGGGGCGTTGGGTATTGGTTAATTGTGTAAAAAAGTTTTCAACATTAATTTTATAAAAAAATTTACAATGTTAGTGTTCAATTTTCATACCAAATTTTAACACCATGTATAATTTCGTCATTATTTTTGTAAGTAACCTCTTTTTGAGTATGTTTTATTGTATTTCAATTTTTAATTTGTTTTGTAGGCCTGATGATGGCCATCGTTTGGCCGAAACATGTCGCCATTTTAATCTCATCTTAAACCTGAAATAAATTTTGTGGTATGACTTGGAGTTTTAATTATTCGTTGAATAATTTTACTACATTTGAGTTATGGATAATCTACTGTTTTTAATATTTATAGTTTGAAGAGAAACTGTCAAATAGTTTCTGCAAATATATGCCATCATTTAAATTATACAATATGTTAAAGAAACATGGTTACATGTGCGCACTTAAAATTAAAGGGAGGAAGTTTGGAAAAGAAGGGAGACCACCAATTTTTGAATACTACTTAACGTCTCCCTTCTTTTCCTGTACCACACCTAAATTCCAGACATCCTCCCTTTAATCTTAAGTACGCATATGTAGACATGTTTCTTTAATATATTGTATAATTTAAATTTTAGCAACCTTATAATTTTAGTTGGCCTGATGATGGCATATATTTGCGAAACTAGTTGCCAATTTCCCATCCATAGGAAACATATTTCACCGCCCGGAAGTTGGCACCCCAATTGTCGGGACCCTTTGATTTTTTCGGAGTTCTGGACTCGTCTCGAAGAGTTCTAGAGTTCTCGAGGGGGTGCAGATAGAGTTCTGCAATTTTTTTTTCGGAGTTTTTAAAAAACAAATTTTGGGGTGATAACTTCATGCCGCACCCTTTTTTATTTACTGGGTAGTTTTAGTCACTTATGGCTGGTTTTAAATACAGCACCCCTGAGTTCTGACTCTAAAAAATACTGAAAATTATGAAAATGGATATTTTCAAGGGGTGCTACAAAGTTCCGTTTTTTTTTCGCTAATTTTTCGACGGAATAATCAATTTTTTATTTGCTAGATTAGGTGCTGTATTTAAAAGCAGCCCTACGTGACCAAAACTACCCAATAAATAAAAAATTATTACTCTTCCAAAAAATTGACCGTGGTTAACACACGAGTTGTATAATTTGTTATATTTCAGTTTTTTTTAAATAAACCGTCGTATACTGGATGTTGTCTATTTATCGTTTTAGCATTTTTTTCAATACAAAAATAAAACTTCACTCAGATGCAGGGTTGCCGTTTTCAGTAGATTTCCTACTAAATTAGTAGATTTTTAAGAAAAATGAGGGGTTTAGTAGAATTGATAATTTTAGTAGATTATTTGGTTTTGAATTTAAAACTATTGCGCATAATTCGAATCCTGATACATATTTTTATTTGCGAAATAAATTTTATCTCAAACACTGTTAATTTTTTTGTCTGAAATTTTTCCTCTTTTCACTTTGTCTTATCTGAAAATACCCCCTTTTTTTCTAAAATTACCCACTTTTTTTAAAGTTACCCCTTATTTCCTAATTTTTGTCATGTTTATCTTCTTCTTTCGAAATTTCCCCTCTTTTTTCTCAAATACTGTCACTTTTTGTCTCAAATTTCCCCTCTTTTCTCTTGATTTTTGTCACTTTTTCCTGAAATTATCCCGTTTTTTCTAAAATTACCCCATTTTTTATTAAATACCCCGTATGTTTTCATTTTTGTTATTTTTTGTCAAATTTCCCCGCTTCCTCCAAAATTTCCCCTCTTTTTTTTTTCAAATTTTCCAACTTTTTTGTCTTAAATTTCGACTCTTTCAAATTTTGTCACTTTTTTCTTAAAATTACTCTGTTTTTCCCCTAAAACTACCCATTTTTTTTCATTTTCAGTTTTTGTCAAATTTCCACTTTTTTTACGAAAAGTCACTTTTTTGAGTAATTATTCTTTTCTTTACCGCTCCATTGGTAATGGTTGAAAAGGAGAGGGAAAAAATTTTAAATAATAAGTTGAGACAAAGATTTACGTATAAAAAAAATTGGGAAAAACGTTTGAAACTAAAAAAGTAGAGGAAAAAAGGGTGGGGTGTAAAGTGGAAAAAAAGTAGGCGAAAAGTGGAAAAAAAGTATGGGGGAAAATGGGTAAAAAAAGTTTGACAAAGAAATAAGAAATTATTAAAAAATGGTATTGGGAAAAGTGGAAAAAAGTAGGGGAAAGAGTAGAATAAAAAAGTAGGGAAAAGTGGAAGAAAGTAGGAAAAAAATGAAAAAAAAAGGGAAAGAAGTGGACAAAAAAATTTTAAGGAGAAAAAGCCGAACAAAAAAAATTAGTAAAAAATGTAGAAGAAAAAGTGGAAAAAGTAGGGGAAAGGATAAAAAAAACTAGGGGAAAGTGAAAAAATAGTGGAAGAAACGGAAAAAAGTTTTAAGTTGTAAAACGTTTGACACAAAGAAATAAGTGAAAAATGTGTTAGAAAAAGTGGAAAAAGTAGGGGTAATTGTGGAATAAAAAAGTATGGAAAAAAGTAGGGGAAAAGTGAAAAAAAGGGAAGTGGAAAAAGTTTTAAGGAGAAAAAGTGGAACACAGAGAAATTATTAAAAAAAGTACGGGAAAGAGGGTTTGGGAATAATAAAAAATTAGTGAAAAAATGTAGGGGAAAAGTGTCAAAAATGTCTAAAACAAAAAACTGGAAATTTAAAAAAACTGGTAAAAAAGTAGCGGAAAAAAAGGATGGTGGAAAAATTGCGGAAAAAATTGAAATAAAAAAAGGGGAAAAATGAGTCGGGGAAAAGTGGAAAAAAGTTTGAAATATAAAACAAATTGTGAAAAAGTAGGGGGAAAGGTGGAAAAAAAGTAGGGTAAAAATGAAAAAATAGGATAAGAAGCGGAAAAAAAATTGTTTAGGGGAAAAGTGGAACAAAAAAGTTTGAAACAATGAAATTAGTAAAAAATGTAGTAGAGAAAGTGGAAAAAAGTAGTGGAAAGAGTGGAATAAAAAAGTAGGGGAAAAAGTGGAAAAAAAGGGAAAAGTGAATAACAATAGGGAACGAAGTGGAGAAAAAGTTTTAAGGGGAAAGGGAAAGTTATATTTTCAGATGTCTTTTAATACACAGGTTAGATTTAGATAGTCAAGACTTCTTTTTAATAAAATAAATATAAATAGTGTTATATTTTCTTCATTTTTTTTTAAAACACAGGTTAGATTTAAATAGTTAGTAGATTTTGGTAGTAAAGAGTACTTTACTATTGTCTAAAAATAAAATTTTTAAAGGCTCCTCGTATATTACGTATGTTTTACTATATTTTGTTGGTGAATGTTTGGTTTTAGGGAATGCCCAAACTTTTAAGAATAATTTTTTGTCGATAAACCCTTAATAAATAAGTTTCCCATATGGTTCATACTTTGGGATGACACTGTATAATTCGATTATCACTATTTCTTAATTTTTGAAATCAAATTTAGTTTAAAGTCACTGTTCGTGCTTTATTTCTAGAATAATATGAGCAATTTACTATTTCCTTCCAATAGCTAGGTATAAATATATCTATTGTTGGCCTAATAAAGAACGTTGTTATTAGATTGTAAGCAGACACGTACAAAAATAATGTGGAAGAATATAGCTACGCTTGAATAAAGGCAATAAACTAAAAGATATATTGTGACCATAAAATTTTTGATCGTAATATTTTGAGTGTCAATAAATTAAGTGAGAATAGAAATATTGATATGTATGACATCGAATTACCTTAAGGAATATTTAAATTGCCATCAACGTAATAAATTTTCGCTATTTACATCTAGTTTTTAGTACAATTAAAATGTTTCTCTAAAATTGAATTGATACAAAAAATTTAATTAACTTTTAGTAATAAAGCAAGGTGCTTTCGCCCTATTTTTAATAAAATTTTAACTTTTATTAAAAGACCCTTCAAGTTGTTGTCAACATAGAACCGGCGAATGGCAATCTTAATTTTTCTCGTTTTGCAGTTTTAAAGGTAAATTGAATTTCATGCCAACCCGTATAAAGGCTCCAGCGCCAACTCCTAAGAGGCAATTAAAGTTTAGCAATCAATTACCTATTGCCGGTGCGTTAGTTTTCTCGTTTACAAATCTCAAGATAAACAATATACCTATATACAGTGTGTTTCATTGGGAAACGGAAATACTTAAAACGCGAATAGAGGTCACCGAGGCGGTTCTAGATATACCACATTTATTGGCTCTGGCGGCCTTTGTAACCGAGATACAGGGTGTTTTATCGATTTTGCTAATTTTTTCGTGAGGCCTAACTGTCGAATCATCCCGTACATTTCTTTGATATTTGGTACACATGTTACTTATTCAGGAAGCAAATGAGCCAGTTACTAATCACAAGAAAAATCCAGGTCCGGATTAACAAAAAAATAGAAAGCAATTGTGACCTTGGAACAACACCCTGTATATTGAAATTTTCAAAATCTATTTGCATATTTGAAAAGAGCGTAAAAAACTAAATTAAAAAGTGCGTTTTAAATTTTTGCGCAGACAATTTAACAACTCAGATTAAGAACTTGGAGACTAAAAAGTGGTTTTTATTAACTTTTAATAATAAATTATTAAAACTATTGAATCCATACTCATTTTAAAATTACTAAATAATTATTAACTACGGTAGTTTCCTTTTTTATAGCTGTATATCAATAAAGTTTATATTTTCCAGGTCCCTACTTGTCATTTTTGAACAGTTTTTTTAAACGCCTTGTATGCATGCATTAAAAATTGGTATTATGTTATGTTTTTTTAATGTTTTAGTAAAAGAATTGAGAAAAATTAAGTCGATTTCGTTCTAGCTAAAATAATTTCATTGTTTTAAAATACAATAATTTAACAAAACTATTATACTGAATTAAAAAGATACAAACTATAAAAATTGCTCAAAATATCCTCCATTTTGGTATATAGAAGAAGCATGCGGGAAATACAGAGAAAAAATCCAAATTTAATCCGAAAATTACTCCGAAATATTTTAATTTATTATCTTGATTATATTAAATTTCGATTTAATTCTTCACAATTTTTAATACATGCATACAGGGCATTTAAAAAACTGTTCAAAATGACAAGTAGGGACCTGGAAAATACAAACTGGATTGATCTACAGCTATAAAAAGGGAAACCAACCTAGTTACTAATTATTTAATAATGTTAAAATGAGTATTGATTCAATAGTTTTAATAATTTATTATTAAAAGTTAATAATAACCACTTTTTAGTCTCTAAGTTCTTAAAAACTCCACTTTAAGTTCAAAATTTGAGTAGGTAAATTATCTGCGCAAAAATTTAAAGCGCTCTTTTTAATTTAGTTTTTTGCGCTCTTTTCAAATATGCACATAGATTTTGAAAATTTCAATATACAGGGTGTTGTTTCAAGGTCACAATTGCTTTCTATTTTTTTGTTAATCCGGACCTGGATTTTTCTTGTGATTAGTAACTTGCTCATTTGGTCTCTGAATAAGAAACATGTGTACCAAATAGCAAAGAAATGTACGGGGTGATTCGACAGTTATAGCCCCAGGAAGAAATTAGCAAAATCTATAAAACACCCTGTATCTCGGTTACAAAGGCCGCCAGAGCCAATAAATGTGGTATATCTAGAACCGCCTCGGTGACCTCTATTCGCGTTTTAAGTATTTCCGTTTCCCAATGAAACACCCTGTATATACAGGGTGGGGCAGTATATACGGGACCGAATTTAGTGCCTAAACCATAACCTTTAAAAAAAATCTTTTTATATGCATATATGTATTTCAATAAGAGTTACATTTTAAAAATATTTATCAATATACAGGATGCTTCAAAAAAAATTGGCATAACAAAGTTATATATTTTTAAATGGAACATCCTGTATTTTTTTACATTTCTAGATTCGTCTGTTACTCCTATATTATAAAATAAAAGTTTTGAAGTTATAGACAATTGAAAATCCCATTTTTTCAACTTTAAGTGATTGCTCCGGCTAACGACATAAAGGAGGGTATCGTTTTAAATGGGTGTTTTGGGTTTCTCATGAAAAAAATTTTTATGTTTCAAAAACTTGAAAATCCAAGAGAGGAACGCGAAAAAATTTGTTTTGTATTAAAACTATAAGCTTAAAATGAATTTCCATTGCGAGAAATTCTAAATTACCTGATTTTTAGGGTGTATACGGACGGCTAAAATTATTAATAAATAAAACATATTTAATGGAAGAAATCTCTTTGAAATGAAAAAAAATAGGTAGAATGAATCACTAATATTGTTAAAACTATTACATCTATCTAAAAAAGCCCAAATATTTAACAATTGTTAACTGAAAAATCTAAGAACTGTAAAAGTTTGACATTTATTATTAATATCCAAGTTATTAAACCAATTTTTAAATATGGCAACATCGCATGTCTTAACATAGAACCACAGTAGCTCCTATTTGAGATGGAGCTTTTGGGAGACAAATACTCATGATTGTGCGCATGCGTCGTTAATGTTAGATTAGGTTTTTTCTGATTATTTAGAATACAAATAAAAAAAACTATTATTTGGATTAAACGGGGGTTAATCAGTAATACAAAATTGCATTTATTTTGAATTTCAAAAGAAAAAAAAAATTATGGAATATTTGTCTCCCAATAGCTCCCCCTACTATGAGCCTTATACTGTGACAGAAATAGCTCCTCCTACTATAAGCTGTGACAGAACTAGGACTTTTATGTTTTTTTTAACTTTAATATGTTAATACCCGTATTGATAAGCAAAGACCAGGATTTAGCAGTTTTTTTTACGATCAAACGTTTAATTTCAAATATTTAATATTTTGGAGATGTCTTAAGGTAGATCAGTTTAAGAAATAAGCCAAAGATGGCGCCAGTCGTCAATTTAAGTTTGAATTATCTATTTAAGCAAAAATGGCGCTACAATCGAAGTGATTCAAAAACTAGAATAAAAACGTAATTTCGACGCTAACTCCCCCTTGGTTATTTATAGTATTGAGGTGTAGTATTGCCGGTACTACAGAGAAAACTGTTGACTGTAAACCGAATTTAAATAAATCCGAATGGCACCATCTTTCTCATATTTGTTTAACTGAACACATTTTTTAAAAGCTTTATTCAAATATTTATCAATCTTAATTTATTAAATTAACGTGAAAAGTATAGTTAGTATTGTTTGAAATATTGAAACTTCGATATTTTAAATCAGATGAAATGCTATTTAAATTAATACCTTTTGCTCTTCCATCCATTTGATGAACTTGTCATAATCTTTAGTGTCTTCTGATTTTTGCTGTATTAACCGCGATTCTGCTTTATTATTTTAGGTATCAATGTTAGAACTTATTTTTAAGTAATATACAACCTGTAACAACTGTGGTGACAACAATAAATCTTATGTGATAGATTGCAAATTAATTTTTGTATTTGTCATTTCGATGACAGCTGATGACATCACTAATTCAACCATTTTACATTATTATTTCTTATTTCCATTTTTTGTAGTAATAATACCAGTATTTATGATTTTAAAGTGTACCAATAAAAAAAAATAGCAGAAAGTATTCGTGGATAACTGGTCTTGACCTATTTCGAGAAAAATCGCGCTTGTTCTATTAAATGACAGCTGGCCGCCATGTTGCCAAATCCTCCTTGTCAGTCCTTGTGATTTCAAAATTTCGAAATTAAAAAAAAGTATGTTCCGGGGCGTTTTAAAGAAAAAAATTTTGGGAAATCCATTTTTTTTTAATATCTTTTAGTGAGAAAAATTTCGTACGGGGTCGCAAAAAACCCAAAAAACGATACCCTCCTTTGGATAAAACGACTTACATATCCCTATCTTAATTTTTTGAGTTCTACTTGGTGGCATAAGAACTTAATGTATACAGGGTGATCAAAAGTACGCAAATTTGCTATTTCATTGTCAATTTCTCACTCCTGTACCACTTTCACTTGTTGCTCTTGATCTGCTTGATCTGTTATTTCTTCACACCTCCTCTTAACTTGATCTACTGGATTCCATTGTTTGAATTCTATTAGCTCTTCCTTAATTGCCTTTATTTCTTCCAATACAGATCATCTTATATCTTGATTATTTGATTTTGTAAAATTTTAAATATTTATATATTTTTCTTTTTATTATATACTCAATTTACTGGTATGTTTTATTCTTCCTTCCAAATGTACATATCACTCGTTTATATGTATAAATATATAAAATTTTTATTAATTAATATTTGTATATAGGTGACATTCAAAAATTTTCAATTTTGTTTCTAATTGACTTTTTGTTTATTATTTCTTTCTTCACCTGTTTGGCCACTTTAATGTGAAAATCTTAATGAAATCGTCACCCTGTATTATTTAAAATCAATAACTGAGGATTAATACCTCAAAACCAAAATAAGTTCATAGTAGTTTAGTTTTGTTGCAACTCATCATGTTTTTGATATCTTTCATTTTATATACAGGGTAACCCAAAACTCACTACCATGATTTTCTCAGTTATTTCAAATGGATATATTATATAATTTTCATAAACTATTTACAAAATACTTTTACTTTTGTTAAGCATTCCCTGTAAATTTTACAGTCGTACATTTATTTCGATTTTTAATAATAAAGCGATATTTTTGGCAAATACTGAAAGTTAAGCTGCCCAGAATTTTACAGAAGGTATTAAGTAATGTTATGTTTGTAAACTAATTATCAATTAATATTTGAGTTTTGATTCGGTTCTCCCTTTTGTTTGTGTATACAATTGGAATTGGCATATAGTAATTCATGGCCAACTTGATGATCAATTTCCAGAACGATGAATAGGTAGGGGAGTATCAATTCAGTGGCCAGCTACTAGATCGCCAGATCTAACAAAAGTTGTTTTTTTTCTGTGGGGGTATGTGAAAAATGAGGTGTATAGAATACCTGTAACTACAAGAGAGGACATGAAAAATAGAAATAGGGTTGTTTTCTAAAACATTAGTATTCAAATGACTATTAATGTGGGGAGGTTATTGTAATTATTTTGTTCTAAGTATTTCAATTTTTTTGTTTAGTTTATTGCTGTTAATATTAATATTTTAGTCTTGTTAAACAATGTGTAGGTTTATTTTTTATTTTTCAGTATTTGCAAAAAATATCGTTTTATTATTAAAGATCGAAATAACTCTACGACTGTCATATTTCGGTATAGTGAATGTATAACAAAAGTAAAAGTATTTTATAAGTAGTTCATGAAAATTATATAAGATACAGGGTGTTTCGTTTGAAATGACCGAGAAAATCATGGTCGTGAGTTTTGAAAAATATCAAAAACATGATGAGTTGCAACAAAACTAGACTAATTCTAACTTATTCTGGCCTTGAGATTTTAACCCTCAGTTGTAAATAATACAGGGTGGCGATTTCATTATGATTTTCACTTTCTGTACATCCCGATAAAACCATATTTTGCCGGATTAGAAAAATATTTGGTATGCCGTGACTTTATGAAACACCCTGTATATTACGAAATAATTTTAAAATGTGTAGCTTGACTCTATCTATAATTTTTATTTAAAACTTTTTTTCGTATTCATCAAAATAACGGAGCTATCATACTCCAGACTACAAGTTGATCACCCTCTATACTGCGTGTTTTATAGATTTGTCCAAAACTAAACTGTCATTTATTTGTTATTTAATTAATTTTATTTAAATTTGGCAGCCTCTTTTTAACAGTACTTTTGAGTAATCTTGAAAGAAAAAATCAAAAATAATTTAACGTAGAATTCCTGAAATGGTGCCAGGAATTTTTTTAACGTAAAAAAATTATTTCTTGTACGAAATTTAAATAGAATCGAGCAAATAACAATAAAAAATGACACTTGGAAAGAAAAACAATTTTATAAAATTGTTATAGTCTATACGAAGTCAATTCGAAGGCATAAAACTAAATATCTACAAACCGTCGTCGGCTTCTTTGTAAAGCATGGACGGCGTGATATAATTTATTTTCGGAGGTAATACCACAAGAATTCAGATTTGACCGAATATTTTTTATAAGTTTCATCTCGAGTATTTATTTTCATTGGCAATTTAAAGAGATCTTTTGAAAAAATCTCGAGACTAGTTAGGTCGAGTGATTTTGTCAAATAGATCGAGTTAAATTGCCTATATGGATACGAGAAAGAAACTTAAAAAATATCTTGTCCAAAATAATAATAATACTGTTCTATTTCTTTAATTATTTATTCTTCCGAAATTACCAAATCGAGACATATTGTTTTCAAATTTAATATTTGACGTTTAAAATTACAACAATAATAAATAAAAAAACACATCTTTGCGATGGTAAAGTGGTATTATTGATTTTTATCCAGTTATATTATCTCTACCTTCCTAATTGGTTAAATATCCGATAGAAAACTACGATTTTTGTATTATATGGCATTTTTAACATAAACGTGGCATTGTCAAAATTAATTTTCATGTACTTACACGGATATTTTTTTATTGGTAATATGCCAAAAACACCAGTTTGTCCTGCCATGAGAATTTAATGAAAAGTTAAGATTCATTATCTGAATTTTCAGAGCTTAAATCTGAATTTGAGGTTATAATAATGGGGTTAATATTTATTCTTCTTTTTATTACATTTTGGACACATTTCATCCATTTACTTCATTAATAACATTAATAACATCAAGAAAAAGTCTCCACAAATAATAACAACTAAAATTCGCAACAACGCAGAATAAACTAATTTTATAAATCCCAACCCAAGCCACAGAACTGACAATTCACTCGAAAATGCAAACGCCGGTGTTTACAGTGGATCCGACATTTTTTGACCTTCATATTTTGCTTGTATGTCCACGCAATATAATGTATTGTACTAGATACAGCTGGCCGACTTTGAGTGACGTTCCAATCATCAGTTTTATATGGTAGTAAATTTATCAAACCCGGTACATGAGTCTTGTATTTAGCTGTTCGGATTGACTTCATATAGACTATACCCATATCGCCCACTGAAACTAAAAACACTAAAAATGATTATTATGTTATTATGATCTAAATTTTGTAGTAACGATTATACATATTAAAACAATAATACAAATAAATTACATCGTCCATGGGCCAATAAATTTCACGCATAAATGAATTTATAAATTGTAAAAATATTTATATTTTCCTTTGACTACCAATTGAACCAATACAAAGCGTTATACAGGAATGAAGTATTCGAGTCCTAATTGGCTTTTAATAATCAATCAATATGAATGGGTCCGGTACAGCATCACATAAATAAATTAAAAATAAAAATAATGTTGTTACGTTGTTTAGTTCGTATTAAAAACGAAATGAATTTGAATTGAAATTAGTCAATTTTTCAATCTGGTGTCTAACAATTTTGCAACCGGTCTAAAAATAAAATAATATTGAATTTGATTGGGTAATCCGTCATGCCAGCTTATATGCTTTATCGATTTCATATATTTCTCTAACAGATTGTTTCTATAATCCTCTTAAAAAAATATCATAAATTTAAAAAAAAAAATTAAATAAAACTTATATGTTTAGCAAGCTTAATTTATTATAAGGTTTTTCAATAGATTAATATTTTTTCCACCACTAGTATTAGAAGTTTCATTTTCTGTACCCGTTTCCTTCCCCGATTTTTTTTCACCCCTCCAAGTGTAGTTAACTATATCAAGTGTTATATCAAATAAAAGGTCATTGTTTGCAAATTTCAAAACAATTTTTTTATATTTATGTGACATACTTTTAGACTTATGGCGAAGTTTTCCGGTCGAAGTAATTAATTCATACCGGTAGATATTTATCTAAATTTTACGGGAAATAAAATTAGCTATCCAAATTTAATAATTTTTGTGAAAATAAATCTAAAATAATTCATACTGATAGTCGATTATTATCTATATTTTACAGAAATAATTAAATTAAGTATCCAAATTTAATTAATAATAACTATGAAGTTTCAGTTTTAGCTGGACGGAACCCCCGGTACGCGAGTTTTCGACTCGCACTTAACCGGTTTTTTTTTGTAAAGAATAGACCCCTTGAAAATATCCAAAACTGAAGTACATGTTTGTTTATTTATTGAAGGAAATCTACGGATCAATTTTTAAGAGGCATGGGAAGCGCGTCATCAACTTCGAATTCCCTCCCGCTTCCTACCACTTCAGGTCACATCGAGCGGGTATCTAAAATTTTGTAGTAGGGCAATCGTTTACACATGACAATTTTATTGCTATTGGGATATTTTAACTATTTTAATACATTTACAACTACCTAACCCGAAGTTTGTATTTTTTACTCTACTAGTAGTCGCCCAGTGGTCGAAATTTGACCGTAATTCATTAAAATTTTAAGTATATTTCCTATTTTTTTATATTTTTCCTATTTTTGCATATATTTTCTAGTTTTTCTCCATTTTTTCCCGGTTTTTCCTATTTTTCCCTTTTTTTTCCCGGTTTTCCCCAATTTTCTATTTTACCTATATTTCCCTATTTTTCCGTGGGTTTTCCCATTTTTTTCTATTTTTTCCCATTATTTAATATTTTTATAATATTTTTTCTATTTTCAACCATTTTGCCTATTTTCCTTATATTTCTCTGTTTTTCCTATTTTTGTCCATTTTCCCATTTTTCTCTATTTTCCCATTTTTCTCTATTTTTCCCTATTTTTTTGTTCGTTTTCTTATTTTTATCAATTTTTTTAGGTTTTCCTATTTTTTCTGTTTTCCCATTTTTTTTAATTTTTTACTATTTTTTTTCGATTTTGTACTATTCTTTACTAATTTTCCATTTTTATCTAAATTTTCCTGTTTTTTCTAAATTTTCCTATTTTTTTCGATTTTACCTATTTTTCCCATTTTCCCCATTTTCTCTGTTTCTTTTTTTTAATATAACTTTCTATTTTTAACCGCTTGATATTAATCTTTAAAAAAAATTTATATATTTTTTTTTGAGTAAGTGCGTCAACCAAAAAATCGGCTGTGTCATCCCAGAACTTTCCCGGCTCAAGTGTGAAGGAATGATATTATTTTAATTACAAAATACAATATTTCTGAATGGAAAAGTAAAATGTTGTACAAATGAAATAAATTGCAGGAAAAACTGGGTAAACATTGCAAAAAATACACAAAAATTAATTAAAATGAAAAACGATAAAAATTACTTAAAATGGCTCATTGTTATTTTAAATACCAACAAGATAATGAATTATTTTAAAAAATGGCAAAATATTGTTAAAAATGATAAGGAATTGCTAAATTTCAGCATAAATTAAAAAACTACAAAAAAAAGAAAAAAATGAAAGAGAAAAAACTGGACGAAAAAAAAGGAAAAGGGGGAAAAATAACAAAAAGTCAAAAAAAAAATGTCAAATAAAACAAAGTAAAGAGAGAAAATGCAAAATACGCCAAAAAAAGTAAAAAAAGGAACAAAAAATATAAAAAAGCAACAACAAAAAGGCAAAATAGAAGCAAATAAAGGCAAAAAATGATCAAAAAAGCTCATAAACCAAAAACAAAATACGCCAAAAAAGTTTAAAAAAGGTAAAATAGAGGAAAAATAAAGCAAAAATGGCAAAAAAAGGGAAAAGGGAAAAAAAATCAGCAAGAAGTCAAAAAAAAGGTCAAATTATACAAAGTAAAGGGAAATAGGAAAATACGCCAAAAAAGAAAAAAAAACATACAAAAAAGTTAAAAAAAAACAGAATAGAAGAAAAATAAAGGCAAAAAAAAAGTTTTAAAAAAGTCCAAACAAAAATACCACATAAAGGGAAATAGCCAAAATACGCCAAAAAAGTAAAAAAAAAGAAGCAAAATAGTATGAAAATAAAGGTAAAAAGGCAAAAAAAGGGGTAAAAAAGCAATAAAAACTTCAAAAAGATAATCAAAAAAGGTTTTGAAAAGGGCAAAAAGGTCAAAGAATGGAAAAAAAGGGTAAAAACAAAATTAAAAGTGTCCAAAAAAGTCAAAATAGGGGTAAAAGGACAAAAAACGTCAAAATAGTAAAAAAAGCAAAATAATAAGAAAATAAAAGCCAAATGGCAAAAAATTCAAAAATAGGCGAAAAAAGGGGTAAGAAAGCGAAAAAAATAGGTAGAAAAGGTAACAAAAAAGGCAAAAAGGACAAAAAAAGTCAAAAAAAATTTTTAAACGGGGCGAAAAGGCGTAAAAAGGCAAAAAAAAAGGAAAAAAGGCAAAAAGCACAAAAAAAGTCAATAAAAAAATTTTAAACCGGGCGAAAAGGCGTAAAAAGGCAAAAAAAAGGAAAAACGGCAAAAATGGTAAAAAGGCGAAAAAAGTTTTAAAAAAATAAAAAAAAAGGTGTAAAAAAGGCAAAAAAGGTTAAAAAAAACAAATAAAAAAAAATTAAAAAGGGGGCAAAAAAAGGAAAAAATGGGCATAAAGGTTTGAAAAACCGGAGGGAAGTAAACGGGTACAGAAAATAAACTTTTATGTATTTCGACATCAACGCGAACAAAGTCGCGGGCAAGAGCTAGAGTTTGTTTAACCATCCTTTGCCGTTGCGTCATACATTATCCATCTCTATCTCTCCATCATGAAATGAATGAGACGGAATTATGACGTCATTGACGTATTTCTAACTAATTCAGATTATTTATTATTACTTTTGACAGTGAAGTTGTCATATTTTGATTTGTTGAGTATTTTTGATTATTTTCGCCTTTTTCAATTAATTGTTCATTGTCAAAATGCCTTCCCGGTATAACGAGAAAGAGCAAACTTCTAATTTTGAAGTTGATTAAGTACTTTTCAAGAGAAATATATGCTGGAAAACCGCTTTTACCGTTAAATGCAGTCTACAACGTAAGTATATAGCTGTATTATGCTAAATTAAGCATTTATTGATTTGTTTTTATTAAATTTTATAGCATGTTGCTCTAGACATATCTATTAGAACCATTGATGCATCTTATTTTCTTCCTGTTATCATAGATCTGAATGAATCGGACTCCCAGAGTGATGATGAAGATGATTTTGTCAGTGATGAAGCCAAGATTTTGCATTTTATTTCATTATATGCTATTTTAGTTTACGTTTCTTATCCGTTTTTTCGTTCCTTTTTTCCTATTTGTATTGGGAGTTTTTTCAGAAATAAATTTATTTATACGTGTTTTTATTTTCATTTTTTAGGAATACTTACGAAAGTATTTCTCACAATGACACAGACAATAATTACTATACAATTTTTAAAAATATGAATATAGTTATATCCCCAAACTAGAAATTTGAAACAAATCAGTTAAAAAAAGGAGGTTTCAAGTTAAAAATAATTAATAAATTATGTAAAAATGTACGCAACCGATAAACCAAAATACAATTTTCGGAATTACCAATTTATTAATACAAACACACCTTAACATGGGTCATTGAAAACAATCCTTAACATATATCATTAGTTACATTTTAATTTTGAGGTTATGTGTAAAATGACATTCAAATAATATACGACAAACGTAAAACAGCAGAATACGTCACCGATTATGACGTAACGGCAAAGGATGGTTAAACAAACTTTAGTTACCAATATAAAAATAACCTAAAAATCATTTTTATAGTTTTTCAAATAAGTGTCAATTGAAATGAATTCAGTTGTTCTTAAGTAGTAGTAATATGTTTTAAAAAATAGAAAATTGACTACTTCGTAGCCAATTTTATAAAAATAATAAAATCGCATCAGTATTACCTATAATAAATAGTTTACGTCATAATTAATCAGACAGAAATACCGATAAGATAAACTTACTTACACAACAAAAATATAAATATTAGTAAATATTATTTAAACGACTCATACCAAGAAATTTTCAAGTGGTCTGTAGTGATTATTATTTATTATTAGAAGAACGCGCTTGTACTACTTTTTTTTAATTTATCCAGAGAAAAAAGTTGATAGTCATATCACTTACTAAAAATAATTTAAAAAATGTGCCATAGGCGCACTGTTAAGAATTAAATATAGAATTGATTGGTAAAAACCGCAGCTTCCTATCTGTAATATTAACGGAGCGCCCGTCCAAAAACAACTTCGGGTAAGATAACATGTGGTATTGGCGTCAGTTCTAAAAAAATTGTAACTTAATTTCAAAATAATCTTGCATTTTGATCAAAAATTCAGTAAAAGTTTATCCATTTAACTCGTATATACTCTCAAATGTACGCAACGAGGATAAAAAATATATGTTAGTTGAGTTTTATTACGGCTTGTTTATACGACTTCACTTTATTTTGCTTTGACGATTAAACCAATGCGGTAGCGAAAATTGAAGCTCCTGTCCGCTTACAATATTTATTTATCTCGAATTTTACTTACCATTGACGTACAGTAATGGAGATATCTACGAAGGTAATTCGACTATAAGATTTACAGATAATAATCTAGTTTGGCGACAGATAAAAAGCGGATTAACAAAATTTTTATTTGGAAAAAGTCGTTTACAAATTAAAGACCTTTAATACCTATTAGATAATATAAAATCTCATGTTGTCTAAATTATATTATCCAAAATATAATACATTAAGTCCGTGCCTGATTTACTTAAGTTCAAATTGTCCTTATCGATAATATGGCTTCATTTATTGAGATAAATAAATAATAATAAAAACATAATTCCAATCGATTTTGTTTTCCATTAAAAACTTTTCCTTCTATTGCTAAATTCTTACTCCGCCTATGTCAAACTTCCTTATTTCGATGCCGTTTTAAAGACCAACACAAACCAGCCATAAAATCCATTAGCGGGCGCAAAGAAAGTGTAATTCTTCCAATTCGGCTTTTCGAATTTATTCATTTTCACAAAAGGCATTAGATAAATGCTCGTTGATGGTGAATTTTCGTTTCGTTTTTTTTTATGGCAAAAGCCAAAAAGAAATCACAGATTTTGTCGAGCTAAAACGTTTTCGATAAAAAACAAATCTTTTCCTCCTCATTTCGTTTCCTGAATTGTTATCGCTAGTTAGAAATGATTTAAACCGACAAAAAAATCTAAATGAGGTTTAAACTGGAAATATGTATGTATAAGGTACTTCAAAAATCACGCATGTATGTATTAATAATAATAATATTTAAATCTGGTGGGAGTAACAGTGACTATAATTAATATAATAGTTATAATAATAATGTTTATTTACCAAATGAAATAAAATACAATCTACAATTACCCTACTAGTACTTAAATATAGATTTTTTGTACTTAACAGATTTATGGAATTAAAATGAATTAAATTATTTTTTTATACAAAATATAAAAATCATAAAAAACCATTAAAATAAAATTTTTGTTAACAGTAAATAAAATAACACCCGGTACATAAATTACCCTACCTTAATGCTAAACTGTAACCTTAATAATTTGGTTCTATTTATAGGTAATGCCAAAAATTGAAGTATCACGATTGGTGGTAATTAAAAATGAAAAAACTTACCTAAATGGAGCATTTCGAATAAAAAGCAGTTTGGACATTTTAAAATAATCCCAGGAAGTAAATTCAATACAAAATCATAATAAACTCATTAAAATAAATTCAATTTAATGTTTAAAAATCCAAATTGTCAGACATTTTATAATAGAGCATTTTGATTGGTTCATTGAAATAATTTTTTTATCAAAAAACTGCTTTTCTCCGTTGCTAAGGGGTAACTAAGGGGTTGTTGATTGACTGAATTTAAAAAAAGAAGATGTTCAAAATTTCCTCCTAAAATTGAAAAAGTTTTCTTTTAAAATAAATTTGAATAAAATATTCATTAAATTAAATAAATTTAATATAAACAAATATTCTCCCAAAAATGTAAAATTTTGTATATAAAATAAATAGTGAATCAAATTCAAACCACGTACCCTGAAGAAAAATTCTGGTCAGTCTCTACGAAGTATCGTAGAAAATCGTCCAGAGGATAAACCAGGAGCCTTCAAAAGAAAGAAGATAGAAACTATCAGTGTAATTTTCAGTGAAGGTAATCAAAAATCTTTCCTAAAAAAATATTTGAAAACAAAAATAAATAAACATTTTTCTGCGGTTATAAAACATTTAAATAAATCGGTGTCTAATGACGTCATAACAAAATTTTTGTTAAAATTTTATGAAATTAAAATAAAGGTTTATTTTTAGTTGTAATTAAATGAATATATATGTTTCTTATTTATAAAATAGAATAAAAAAAAATATTAAATAAATTAAACAAAGATAAAAAAATAATAAAAAAAAATCAGAATATTCAAAATTTATACAGAAAATTCAAATTTCTTTTGCTTATATCTGTGGACCCTCCCTGAGACTTAAGAAAAATCATTGCTTTTAATACAAAATAAAATATTTTAATAAAGATTAAAAAAAATATCAATAAAAAGATCCCAAAATTTCAATTCATATCAGTAGATTATTATATTAATATGTGCTCCCTAAAAAGAAAATTTATTCCCTTATGATACTTAAAAAACAGAAGATAAAAAAATAAAAATGGTTAACTTAAAGCTAGGCAAGGAAGGAGAGAAAATAAATAAATAAAAATAGTAATAGGAAAAAGAAAATACTTTTGAGATTCTACTATTGTGGATCTAGTAGAATTTTAATTTCTTTTCGGTCTGTGGCGAGTAAGAATTTTTTTTTAATTTTTTTTTTATTGAATTAATGCTAAATTTGATTTTAAATGTCAATTCATTAAACAATCTAGACACCACAATAACTAGTTCCACCCCAATGACAGAAATCTGGAAGAAAATTAAACGTATTTCGGGCAATTATAGTTTCAACAAAATAAACTGCTTAGAAACTAATGGCAAAAACGTCATAGAAGACAAACAGATAGCGGCGACGTTGGCTGAAATGTACCAATTCCGATCTAGCACAGAATACTATGAAAAATCTTTTCAAAAATATAAAAAATCACAAGAAACCAACCAAGTACATTTTGAAGATGATGAAGACCCTATAAATACAGCACTCACAAGAATCGAATACGAAGAAGCATTAAAATCATTTAAGGAAACCTGTGCTGGACCGGACGACATTCCTATCAGCTTTATAAATAACTTACCAGAAAACGGACATGTACATCTTTTAAGATTATTTAATATAATATGGACACAACATAAATTTCCCACTGCATGGTTGGAATCTACTATAATTCCTATTCTAAAACTCCATAATCCAAAAAGTAATCCCGAGTCATATCGTTCTATCTCATTATCAAACTCTATGTGTAAACTTATGGAAAAAATTATAAACAAACGCTTACTCTGGACACTAGAAAATAAAAACATTATAATATCAGAACAAAGTGGATTTCGCAGCAATAGATCAACGATGGACAATATATTAGCACTTGAGAATGAGGTACACGAAGCACTGGCAATGGGACAGAAATGTATTGCAGTATTTTTTGACATTAAAAGAGCATATGACACGGAGTGGAAACATAGAGTAATAAACAATCTTTATTCACATAAAATAAGTGGACATTGTCTAGCATTTATAAACAATTTTTTATCCAATCGAAAATTCAGACTTAAAACCAACGGAGTAATTTCACCAATTATGAACTTAGAAAATGGAATCCCTCTAGGGTCTGTGATCAGTCCTACTTTATTTTTAATGGCAATGAACGATTCACTTAAAAACTTACAAACACCACTAAAAGCTCGACTATATGCTGATGATTTAGTGATCTTCGGCAAAAGCAAAAATATAGAAAATCTATTTACCGTTACTCAGAATTTTTTATATAACTTAGACGAATGGTCACAGAAATCGGGTTTCCGTTTCTCAACAGAAAAAACGCAATATATAGTTTTTTCAAATAAAAACATTCCAAACAGTCCTCAATTAACACTTTACAATAAAAACCTACCAAACAAAAATCAAATAAAATTCTTGGGAATGATAATCAACAAAAAATTAGATTGGACAGAACATATAAAAAAACTCAAAGCAGTATGTTACTCAAAACTAAATATTCTGAAAGAGCAAATAAGGAATGGGGATCAGATAGACAAACTATGCTCACCTTATACAGATCAATAATAAGGTCAAAATTAGACTACGGGGCAACAGCTTATTCATCAGCAGCTAAATCTAAGCTAAAATCTCTAGATTCAATTCACCACTCAGCGCTACGACTAATATTAGGTGCTTTTCGAACAACTCCAGTTGAGAGTCTATATTGCGAATCAGGCGAAACGTCCCTATTCGATAGAAGAACCTACTTAAGACTAGCATATGCAATAAGAACTAATGCTAATCCCAACAACCACACGTACAGCATAACCGACAATGATAGGCTGGCAGCAATATATCATAACAGAACAAGATTACATAAACCATTTTACAATAGAGTTGGAATAGACTTTCAATCCCTTAACCTATCCTTACCACAGTATTATTCCACAACATATGAACCCCCACCACCTTGGATTCTAAAACCACCAGAAATTATAACAGCACTTACTCAGTATGACAAACATGCAACAAACACACAAATAATATTAGAGAGCTTAAAAAGTATTTTAAACAAGTATCCCAACTATCTACAAATTTATACAGACGCGTCAAAATCAACAGAAGGAGTAGGAGCAGCAATTGTATCACCATATACAATAAAAAAATATTCATTTCCTGTCGAATGCAGTATATACACAGCCGAATTATATGCAATATATAGGGCCCTAACTGAACACTCTCATATACAAAACATAGTTATTCTTACAGATTCACTGAGCTCAACCCAAACTCTTATGCATATATACCCTATTACTCATATAGCAATGAAAATCCAACAAGAATTGCACAATCGGCAAAGCAGTCATAAGGAAACCGTATTTATTTGGATCCCATCACACATTGGGATTATCGGCAATGAAAAAGCAGACAAAGTTGCCCGCGAAGCAATTATATCTACAAACTCTATCCACACACCACATATATTATTAGCAAAAGACGTGATAAATGGTGTTAAAACAAAAGTGCAAAGCGCATGGCAATCCCGATAGAACAATTCAACATCAAAACTACATATAGTGAAACGCAAAGTGAACCCATGGACGCGTTTACCAAGTGATCGAAAATCCCAAGTGATAGTAACCCGGTTGAGACTCTGTCATACAAACCTAACACATTCATATCTACTCAGCAAACATCAAGAACCGATGTGCGACACCTGCAATACGAAGTTGACGGTCGAACAGTTTATGATAAAATGTCCAAAATACCACAATGAAAGGAATACATTCAACATCCCAAACACCTTATTTGAAGCCTAGGCTCAACATGTAACTTTAAAAATATAATATCCTACCTATCAGAAATTAAGCTTGTCAACAAATTGTAAACCAACTATCTCTCGCTAATAACCCGTAGGGTTGATGCGAATTATTAAATAAAAAAAAAAAATCTAGACACCAAGTGTCTATAACTTCTCTGACAAACCGTTTTTCTTGAAAATTCAGTTTTCAAATTTTGATTATGTTTGTATCTAGTAGGATAATAATGTTACAAAATAATAGTGGAATTTTTACTCTAAGAAAATATACAGAATACAAATAACAAAATAAATTAACTACAATATTAAAGATTATTACTAATATAAACAAATGAAAAACGGCCATGTTTTTGCCGTAATTTCGAGTTTTCGAAAATTTCAAGTTACGGAAATAAACTTTATAACCAATTTAATACAATTAATTCTAGTCAGCAAGTGCTTTTTAGGTTAGGTTAGGTTAGGTTCTCTTTTCTCTGCCTCCGAAAAATATGAACGAGGTGTCATCGGAATGGCTTGTAGGTGATTTTTGAAATAATCAAGAGCCGCTTGCAAAAATTGCAAAAGTTATAAACAATTAACTGAAAAAAAGGGGTTTAGTTTTTTTGCAAATATCTCAAAAACTATTTGATATTTTTTAAATAGTTCGAGCCCCATCGGGGACCCCGATTTTTTTATAACTTTTTTAAGAGCCGGTATTTTATAAAAAAATACATAATTTAATATCAAACATGATTACCTAATCAAAAGTAGGAAACTTAAAAATAATATAATTAAATATACGTTTAAATATTTACAAAATAAACAGGTAAATAATTATTTTTAAATTATCCTTTTTTTTCACATTTTTATCAATTTTTTCTAAAATTACCCTTTTTCTCATTTTTACTACTTTTTCGATTTAAATTTTCTCTCTTATTCAAAAACTTCCCCTCGTTTTTCTAAAGTTTTGTCACTTTTTGGTCTCAAATTTCCTATCTTTTCTCTCAAATTTTGTCACTTTTTTACTGAAATTACTCCATTCTCTCTCAATTTTGTCACTTTTTTGATTTAAATTTTCCCTCCAAAATTTCCTTTCGTTTTTCCTAGGTTTTTTCCCTTTTTTTTCTCATTTTTGTCACTTTTTGGATTTAAATATTCCCTCTTCCTATAAAATTTCCCCTTTGTTTCTCTCAACTTTTGTCACTTTTTTGTCTCAAATTTCCTTTCTTTTTTCCCTAAAATTACTTTTTTTTCTCTCATTAAAAGTACCCCTTTTTTTCATTTTTGTCGAATTTCCCTTCTTTTCTCTCAAATTTTGTTACCTTTTTAAGTAAATTTCACGTTTTTTAAAAAATTACCTCTGTTTTCAAAAATTACCCTTTTTTTCTCATTTTGTTCACATTTTTGCCTTAAATTTTCCCTCTTCGTCCAAAATTTACTCTTGTTTCAATATTTAATATGAAATTTCCTATTTTTCCCTAAAATCACATCTTCCCTCATTAAAAATATCCCTTTTTTAAATTAAACCTTTCTTTTCATTTTTGTCAAATTTCCCTTCTTTTGTCTCAAATTTTATCACTTTTTTCTGAAATTACCTCTTTTTAATTATTTTTGTCTCAAATTTCCTCTCTTTCTTCAAAATTTCCCCTCGTTTCTCTCCAATTTTGTGTTCCCCTCAAGAGTGTACTTTATATATCAAATTATAAGTTTTTTAAATTGTGCAAAAACATATTTTAACCGACTAAAATTCTTTAAAAGAAGTTTTAGAACAAAGTTATATTAAAAAAAAATTTATATTTAAAAAAAATTGTATTTAAATAATTATTTGAATTTTAAGGGGCCTTGGGACCGTGGTGTAAAAAGTAGCGTATATACCACAGGACTAAAGTGTCTTTTAATCCCTCAGGTACGCTCGGGAAACAATCTTCACCCTCGGGATTAAAAGATGCACTTTAGTCCCTTGGTATATAATATACTATTACCTCGCGGAACTGTAGAACCAATATTTATTATTTTCTCGGAGGGTTGAAAATACGGCTGAAAACGGCGCCCACTTTGCACCTTTAATGAATATTTATTATTTAAACTTAATAAATGTGAAAATTAAGAAATGAAAAAATTCAGGCATCTACTGGATAGATTTACTAAAAATAATCCCCGGGCAAAAAATTTTTATCGCGATTTTTCTATTAATTACACATTAGTTAATTGACAATTTTTTCCTACTTGAATTTTGTAAATGCGATAATTGTTAAATAACAAATCTGAGATATTTTCCTTTTTTGGACCTATTTTTGAAAGGTCTCAAAAGAGACTCCCGGTGGAAAAAATAAAAAATTGTCATTTTTTTATTATTAACAATTTACTTAGGTTAAAAATTAAAAGGCTTGATTAATCATTGAAAAAAATTTTTTTTTCATATTACTATAGATCCGTTTTTTTTATGATCATGAAAATGATTTAACAAAATTTTTATTTCCTATTGTTTACAAAATTGTTATAAACAAATGCATTGTTTATAAGACAATTTAAAAATTTTTTTCGAAACATAATCTTTGATTCAAATTATGATTTTAAACAATTTTTATTGCCTAAAAACGTATTTGTTAATTAACAATTTTTCTAACATATAAATAAATTATTTTTCTCCAAAAATAACACATGGTTGTTTTTGTTTCCTTATGTAGAAAAAGAAAAAAAATATATAGAAAAAATTAATTGTTTTTAACAAATTGTTTATTAAATAAACAATGAAAATTTAAATAAAAACATTTTTTTAGTTATTAAAGAGCAAGATAAATTATGATTTAAAAAAAATTGTTAATTTATAATAATTACAGGTGGTAGATAAAAAATTAACAAATACGTTTTTAAGCAATAATAAAATTTTTGAGGAACGATTTAAAAAAAAAATTATAATTTATATCAAAGATTATGTTTCAAAAAGAGAAATTTTAAATTATCTTATAAACAACGCATTTGTTTATAACAATTTTGTAAAAAATAGTAAATACAAATTTTTAAAAATCATTTTCATGTTACTACTGATCATAAAAAACGGATCTGTAGTAATAAAAAAAAAATTTCAATGGTTAATCAAGCTTTTTAATTTTTAATTTTCCGAGAAAATTATAAATATTGGTCCTATAGTTCCCTCTCTTTTTGAGTCTTATCAAATTTGAAAAATGTCAAAAAGTTTTTGAGATATTTACAAAAAACCAAACCGTATTTTTTTCAGTTAATTGTTTATAACATTTGCAATTTTTGCAAGCGGCTCTTAAATTTTTACAAAAATCATCTACACGCTATTGCGAATCGAATTACACTTCCATATTTTTCGGAGATGGAGAAAAAAATTTGATCCAAAAAGCACTTGCTGACTAGACTGAATGCAAGCACATTTTCTCTTAAATATTTATTTAAAATACCAACTTAATGTTATCAGGCGATATTTATTTTCAAATCCGCTTGATCAGGTTCGTAATAGAACCATTTACTATAAATTTCTAAAACAATTCTGATAATAAATTTTTGTTACAGGTGAGTGTCTACTAATCATAAATTAACAAAAGGACCCAACAAGGTATGTTCTTACCAAAACGAAATCCATGCTGTCGTAAGTATTACTTAAAAAACATTTAAAGTAACCAGAATTAGATAATAAATACCAACAGGTCTAACATTTTAGAGTTTTCGAAAAAAAAAAAACTCTTATACAACGGCTCACACATGCAAGGTTTCACCAACGACAAATAAATCTCTAATGGATGAATAGTTTTTAATCTCCCGTTAAATATTTTGATGTTTCAGCAACACTTTTAATCTTAAGTTAGCTGTTTAACAGTTAAAGCAAATATTTCTGTAAACCTACCTTTAAAACTGAATTATTTACAAAAAAAGAAGAATTTAAACTGCTACAATTATACTTAAAACAGTTTCTATCTTTAATCTAAGTCCCAAAGGTAGGCAAGGAAAATGTCTCTTTAGAACTCCAAAAGTTCGTTCAATAACGTTACGAGTTCTTATAATGTGCTGTATTGTAAGCTTGTTCAGACCTAATTTGAGGATTTAATAGTGGAGTTAATAGATATTTTCTACATCTATAGCCATTGTTTCCTAAAAGGTACGTACCCCATTATTCTCAAATGGAGCTTGTATTAAAGAATCATTGAAAATCGTAGCATCATGGACACTACCAGGCCAACGTTCGACAACATCTCTTATTATTTGTCTATCTTTTGGATAGGATAGTCTAAATCTAATTTTAATGTCAACATCATCATATTGAGTAATGGGATTTCTTCTTTCTAAAACAATTCGAGGTCGTCTATAATGCAAATCTTCAGATCTTCAGATGGTGATGTTGAAGAATAAGGTGGAGATGATGTTGAAGAAGATGATGAAAATGATGTTTTTTTCCTGAATCGGGCGTGGGAGGTCCCACCTGCACTGAGGCTTTAGGCCTATTCTGCCCTGCCAGTTTTCACATCAGTCCAGTTCTCTTGACAAAGTCAAGAATAGTCCTGATGTTAGCTTTCGATATCTCTTCGGGTTCAGGATACTGTACCCCAAAGTGCCATTCCCTTTCCCTGTTCAGGTCCCGGCAATACATGAAGAGGAGTTTCGTCCTCTTCCTCACATTTCCTACATAGGGAATCTTCTGATACACCTATGAGGTTCAGGTGTCTTCTAAGAACGCAGTGTCCTGTCAGGACACCTATTGCGGTTTTGAGTTCCCGTCTTTTTAGTCATAGTAGCAGATTTTCTCTGCTCTTGGATGGACCTTCGATAAGTGCTTTGGACTGTCTTAGTCCCTGAAGTTCCAACCAGTATTTCCTGTGTTTGTCCCTTAATTGTTTTTCCAGCATACTCTTTATGTCTAATTAAAGGTTTTTCGGCTCCTTTACCAGCCAGGCGGTCTGCCTTTTCATTTCCTTCAATGCCCTCATGCCCAGGCACCCATTCAAGAGTTATCTTGTTGTGTTCTGCCAGGGCAGTTAGGTTTTTATGGCAGTCCAATACTAGTTTGGACTGTATTTCCACCCTTTGTATTGCTTTAAGGGATGCTTGACTATCCGTGAGTATACGGATTCTCTTATTTCTAAGATTCTCGCGCAACATCACGTTTAAACAAGCATTTATCGCAGTCATTTCCGCTTGAAAGACCGTTGCCATAGATCCCAGGATTAGAATGCAAGTTCTCCCTGAGTTCATATGATAGAATCCAGCACCTATACTGTCTTCTGTTTTAGACCCGTCCGTATACCAGACAGATTCATTTTTCTGAGTCCTGACCTCACTCTTTCTGTCCCTCTCATGTATGGTTACTATGAAAGGTTTCACAAATTTGTGACTGATAGGCATTCTGTCCGATGGCATAGTTAGCACCGGATTTTTTCTTAGTTTTTCTGCGATCGTTGAATGATAACCTTTCCTTGAAAGTTCCCATCCCATGCCGTTTATACCCAGCCTGTACGTTGCTGCCAGTGCCTCTTTTTCCACTACTAGATGTAGCGGAGGAAGCTCCAGCAGAACTTCCATAGCCGCTGTTGGCGTTGTTCTAAACGCCCCTGTAATCAGAAGGCATGCTACTCTCTGTAGCTTGCCTAGCTGCTTTAGCGCTGTTCGCTTTCTGCCACCATATTACGGAGTCGTAGGTCACGGCAGGTCTCACAACCCTGGTATAGAGCCAATGCGACATTCCGGGGTTGAGTCCCCACTTAGACCCCACCATCCTTTGCAGGCCCAAAGGGCTCTTAGAGGTTTATCCGTTACCCTATCTATGTGATTAGAGAACGTTAATTTGTCATCCAGGATAGCTCCCAAATATTTAATTTCTTTGGTCAGATTTATTTGTTTTCCCCACATGGAGAGTCCCTTTATATTCAGGTTTCTTCTCCTTGTAAAAGCAACAACTGTAGTTTTCGCCGGATTCGTGGATAATCTCTCTCCCTGATGTTAAAAATCTGCTATAGTTTATAAATAAATAAATACGCGCAAAAATATTACAATTAATATTATTTGAGGTTAGAAAACATCAAATATAATTTAAACTGTCCAAATTTCGATGGTTAATTTAAACGTCAATTTAATCGTCGAATAACGCTATTTGACGTTAAATTTATTCATCGAATAAAGTCTTATTTACCGTTAATGAAACCGGGCAACAGGCAATTGACTCAACATAGTTAAACAAGTGAAAAACGGTAATATATTTGCCGTAATTTCGAGTTTTCGAAAATTTAAAGTTACGAAAATAAATTTCTATATATGTATATATGTTATATATAGTATAAGTAGCGGGAAAGTAAAAATAGGTCAAATATTAATAGCACTTTTTATAGTCAACATTGTTACGCATGTGCATTACAATTTCTCTAGAGGGGTACCCCCTTTTTCATTAAAAATAATCCAAAATCGCCCTTCATAAATAATGCACCTGAATACCTGCTTCGTTTTCCACTGTCATATTCAATATTTTTAAGCCAATGGTCTGGTCATCTTCTATTCTATACACTTTCTATCTACTACCTACTCATCAATCCCAATTATATCGTTGAAGAATATGGTCACAACTAAACAAAACTACTTTTTTATTCTCTACGTACGTTTCGAAAACTATGTTAGCATCATCAGGAGTTTTTTTATATGATCCAATCATAGCAAAGCCGAGTCTATCGTGACAAAATTCAACCCAATTATGATATTATTCATATTTATTTTATACATTTTTTTATCATTAAGTTTGTTTAGTCAACATTAATTAGTTTTTTTATGCCATACTAGTTCAAGATTGTGTTTTTATTGCTTAGTAACCAACTACATAAAGTTGTACTTTATGCCCGTGCACATAAAATGAACTTAATGGCCCGCGCGGGCATAAAGACAAAAAAATTTGAAATAAAATTGTTACGTAAAAAATAATAAATTATTATGTTAATGAAATCAAATAAAATTTTCAGATTTTTTTAAATATTTATGTTATGGATTCAATAACGAACCAGTATGACATAAAAGTTTGTATGCACCGCAGGTATAAATAGATATATGTGCCCTCGGGTTTGTAATCGTCGCCCTCAGGGCATAAACATCTATTTATACCCTTGGTACATAAATAACTATTTTAAACTCTATTTTTGATAACTCATATCAAAAATTGTTTTAGTTTTGTTTTTTCACTCAAAAAGTATATCCATGGATAATTTTAATGAACATTCTAATATAATTATTCACATGGTGAAATTTTCAATTTTTTTTAATATACATGGTGTTTTATTATAATATTTTTCCCATAGATCTTATTGCCCTATTTGTTCTAATGCTTCATCTTGTTCTTCTATTGACCCTATTCTCTTTCACTACCCTATACAATTTTTGTCCTTCTAATTATTTAATTTATTTTTAAAAAGAAATATAATTTTCAAAAAATATTTATTTTTTAAGTACCATTTTTCTAAATGTAAAAATAAGGTATACATATTTTTTTTAATTCTTTTGAAGTTAAACTTTTTTAAAGTAAATACACAATTTTTACTTTCCCGGTCCCATCAAAGGGAAAGTATAGTGGACGAGCAAAAAAATCCGAGATATCGATGGAAATATCCATTTTGAAGGCCCCCAAGAAGATTGAAACCATTTCCAGAGTAAGGTCTGTCTGTGTGTAATCTTCCACGATAACTGGACCATTGCAATGCATTTTTTAGTGCAAAGTTGTAGAGCATCAAATTTTCTTTAACTTTTGTATTTAACTTTTTTTGAATTCCCCTTAGGTTTTTCGTCTTTTTTTATTTGATAGACATAAAATTCGGTTTAGTGCAAAATATTCTAGTGTAAAGTTGTGGGGCATAAAATTCCCCACAACTTTTGTATAAAACTTTTTCTCGAATTCCAACCCATGCTAGGACATCCTTAATTGTAGCAGTGTGCTATATAATGTGCGCATGCGCCCGTTTATGTCATTATCAACATTGAAATATCAATTCGGTAGACGTATTCACCATGGGCTTGCTATTTAAAATTTGTTCCATAAATTACGAGAGTGTCTAGAGGTCCGTCAAGTCGGACCCGGTGAAAACCCAATAGGTCCGTCCGAGCTTCAGCATGTGCACGGTCCGACTGCCTAATAGTTGTACGTTAACTTGAAAGTTTGATTATTCATCACTATGATACGGTGTGGTCTAATGCTAGCGTGTGTGCGTTACATATTGTTATCATATAAAATTTACCAAAATCTCATTTGGGGTGGATCATAGACAAAAATAATAATAAACATTACAAAAATAATCATAAAAGAAATATAAATTAATGTTTATCCTGTTATATTCCTCTTCTTGGTTTTTCTTATGTATAATTACTTTTAAACTATGATTTCTTTCTCTTCTTTCAAATATCTTACTTTCTTGTTTCTTAATTAATAGATGCTTTTCCAGAATTTAATATTGTTATAATTTATTTTTCTTCCATTTCTTCTTACTATTGATTGAGTATCATGTAAATTATACTTGTCTTCACTAACTTGAATTTTTCTTTTACAATTTTTTTATATTTAATTAAAAAAAATTTCTTTGTTAATTGGTATATAATTTCATAATTTTCTTACATTCCTTTACATTTACCATTCAATATACATTTCAGCACAAAATTTTTCTGACAATTTTTAAAAATTATCAATAAAAATTTGACTTTGTTTATTATTTTCTTTTCTTTAACTGTCTCCCTCAAAATTAAAATTTTTTTTGTTACTTGATTAACGAATAATTTTTTTCTTTTAACCACTTTTGATTATCTTGCCATTTACTTTTTAATTATACAGCAAAAATTTACTTTAATTCCAAAATTTAACATTTCTATTAGATTCTTATACAAATAATAATCATTTATATTATAATAATGATTCAATAATACAAATAATATATTTTTTTATTATACTCCACAATTGTTGATTTTAAATATTTTATATACCAATTACTCTCACTAAATGCTTTGAACAATTAACTCTGTTTATTAAATTCAAAAGTCATAAAATTATTTATGTTATTCAAACATTTTAATAATTAAATAACAATTAACTTATAGAAAAAAATAACTCATACAGAGTATTTCATTACAATATAGAAGTTCCTGGTTCGATTCCTGAGGATATATTTTTTTAAATTTTTTTTACGAAATAAATGGAAGTTACTTTTTTTTAATACATAGGCTAGATTTAGATAGTCAAGAATTCTTTTAATAATATAAATTAAAATACAGAGGTTAATTACGGTAGCTCTCTAGACTCTTGTTTTATTTTTTCATCTTTTCTTATATTTATTTCAAACTAAATCCTAACAGCCGATTGACGACCTTTTTTAATTAGACACGATATCCGTCAAGACGGACTTATTGGGTTTTCACCGGACCTCTAGACACTCTCAAAAATTAATGTAATGCTTGATATTATTTTAAGTTCTGGGGTGACAGAATCGATTTTTTTTTAAAGTAGTGCAACTGTTTTTAAAAATAATTTAAAACAGGAAATAAATTATAACTATAACAATTTTTGCACGACTTGTAATCATTATTGTGTGTCCAATTTGTTATGTTCTGATTTTGTGTTGTATTTAATTTGAATGTGTTTACATAAAATAAATTAAATTTTTATTATCAACCATAATCTAGAAACGTTTCGTTTGCAAGTTTTGTAACTTGTCCATAAAAATAGCGATAAAACGAATCGTTAAAAAATTTGTTGTTTACAGTATTATTCATAAAACTTTGTCATCTTTTTGTTATTCGAAGTGGAACTGTAATGCGAGGTATTCTATGAATTCGGTTCGTAAATCATTTAGTGATCACGAGACTGGAATAGTTCTTAAATTATTGCGACAAGAATTAAGTTATTTATAAGTCAACTAAAGTTCTTATGCATCAAGTTTATTACTTTAACAAAAAGACAGAATATATTTATTAGAAATAAGAGTATTAATTGCTTTAACTCAATCCTAATTAAATTAACGGTTTTTCCAATTATTGTCATTAAGTTCGGTCATAAGCGATGCCTTTAATAATTTATGAAATTTACCATTCCATTTGATTCAGGATGATTAGCCAGGCTCCCAAAGGTTTAAGAGGTCTAAATGATGAAATGGTGAAATTTACCTTCTGGAATTCTAAAATTCCCTGGAGTGAACTTTGGATGTTTATGAACATTTACTTTTTGGGAATTTACATACTAATTTTTGATATACGCGAAACAGCTTTTAAGAGACACCAATATCAAAAGAATCGACGGTGATTTATTCTATAGGGTATGTTTAGCACTTTTGCACATACTTAAAGATGCAATAAAAATCGTGAAATAATCATTTGACATAAAGTTTTAAATTAACTAACAATTTTGTTTTATCTCGTATTTCATCAACATTTTTTTACGACAAAAAAACAAAATTATAAAATTTAACTTTCTCGGCACGTGTAACAAAGTTTTTTCTTCCAAAACTCATTCTTCTCGTGCTACTGAATTACTAAACGTAATAGCTTTATTTAATCGGCCAGTTTTTCAATCAAACCCCAATCCAGTTCACTCCAGAATTTTCCCCGATTTGTTGCCCATAAGAATTTATTAATAATGTATTTCGCAAAATCAACAGTGCGGTCCGAACCATTTGCTACAAACGGCGCAAGATTGATGGCCTGCTTCGATGTTTACGAAGGTTTTTACACAGGATCGTATTCAAGAAAATGTTACTACAAGGAAAAAAATTCAATATATACCTAATTTATTATATAAAATTTATTTCATTATTTTACCTAAAATCTTAAATATTTTGAGTCTTTTTATAACTCTACGATGTTCAAAACAATAGAAAAATATTTGCACAGACAGAAAGCTGGCAATATTATGGATTACATAGATAGACGTATCCTTCGATTATTTTCCATTTTTCTATACCTGCTTTGTAAAACGCTGGTTTTCTTAAGAGCGTTCTATCGACCTACAAATACTAAATTCCTAAAACTTTTTTACGGAGTTACAAATTTAATTGTAGTTTTCACTAAAATGTTGGGAAAAATCTATTATTGCTACCAAGTATTTTTTTCTGTTTCAGTTTATTTTGTAAAATTTTTTAGCTTTACACAATTCGCTATAATATTTTTAAATATTTGGTAAAAGAAAAAAAGAAAATCTAACAGAAGTTAAGTTTTAAGAGCGAATTAAGATAATTGCATTTAATTTTTTGGTAAGTGCTGCCACCTGTTAGATGGACCTAAATCTTTTTATATCATCATTGCGTTTTAAGTCTCCATAGGTGGCTCATTGCTTCAATCAGAAAGTAGAGGGGCGATTCAACTAGAATTTAGTTTGCAACGGAGAATTTACACGTGTCAGCTAGCTAAAGCAAGTTAGTAAATTTAGCTACTGGTATCAAGTGATTGATTTAGTACTTGAACAATTGCTGTATTTAGTAAACCGCTTAGTCACGTGAATAGGAACGGTTTCTATTTACTTGAGCAAGTGGTTTTCCATGAGCTTAAAGCTGTCCTACCACTTTTTTTCCACCATAATACTGAACAATGGAGAACACAGGTTTACAAAAAAAAGTCCGGACTATTTGACCTTCTAGGTCGTGAATACCTTCCAAACGTTGGACACGGGCCATCAATCTCGACCAGGACCAGCGCAGGGACAGCCCAGTGGATAAAATGTTACCATGATCGTTGTATCTCGCGAATTTCGATTTCCTTGCCAAGGTGTTCAATTTCGGCGATCCATTTGCTGTGAGATAATGCCAGTGGATCCAGCACTGACCCAAATGGCCCTATAACCTTGCTAGAACATTGGAGTTAAGCTTCGTATCCTGCTCAGGTCTGGCGCAAGGTGGAGAACCGGCTCAGGGGGTTACTAACTGGTGACTTTCTATTCCCATGCCAATCATCGATTGAGACGATGCATTTGCTGTGAGTTCATGACCGTCCACCCTGCATTTACCTTAAGGACCCAGAATCTTGCCAAAATTGTCTCATGCTACGTGTGCTGCCTAGGTCCGGCCCGGTGGGAAGAAAGTGTCCCCGTAATTACCAAGTTACGAATTTCAAGTTCTCCGTCAAGAAGCGAGAATTTGACGATAAATTTGCTTTGGTCGACTCAGCACTGATCTGAGAACCTATAGAACCTTGCCAGAACATCGAATCGATCATCTGATTCTCCCGCCAGAGCTGACTCAAGGTGTAGAATTCTCGACCACGGATATATGTTCAATGGGCCACTGTCAGGAATCCCGCTCCCGAAATTTCCGGCGACAAGACTCCGCGACGATAATGAAGTTAGGTTAGGTTAGTATTCTCAGCTTGACCCAATTTTTGGACGATGTTCTAGGAGCACTTTGAGAAGTGCTGACATTAACTGATGATAACTCAATCGCCAAAACTCTACGTGTTGGAAAGAGAAGCAAAATTCACGAACTCGAATTCCTTGAACCACTTGAGCATAACTCCAATGTTCTGGCAAGGTTATAGGGCTATTTGTGTCTGTGCTCGGTACTCTGTCATTAACTCAAAGCAAATGGATCGCCGAAATTGAACGCCTTCGCAAGATTGAAATTCGCAAGATACGACGATCATGACAAAATTTTATCCACTTGGCTGGTCCTGCGCTGGTTCTGGTCGAGAGTTGGGGACCGTATCCAATGTTTGGAAGGTATTCAAGACCTACATAGTTACCCCTCAACTTAATAGATCGCTTGAGAAATTGTCAGTTCCAAAAAATCACCATTTTGACGTCTACATGATCTTGAAATCTGGTTTTTATGAGGTGATGAGACAAAACTGACCCCGGGATTCTACTCAGGACTCCAAAATACCTAGGAATACCATGTGGAATTTATTACACATAAATTACAATTTATTACAGTCGGAAAAAAAAATATTACGCAATATGAGGTTGTGGGCCAGGTTTACGCTCAAGCTAGCCCACATCGTACCGAAATGCATAAATCCGATGGAAATGCATGGGGAAATTTATTACAAATTTATTACAGCCAATATATACGATAAATCACAAAATTTACCTGTAAAACCCTGTCTAAAATTTATTACACTGGCCCATTGTCGAAATATATCCCGTTTGAGCAATTCTGCGCTAAGACCCTGCTCAAAATTTATTACACCCAGCTCAAAATTTATTACACCCAGCTCACTGTCGTACAGATTGAGCAATATGTACAGATTGAGCAATTCAGAGGTGAAGGCATTATTATTTCACCCGAAAAAAGTAATTGGGCTACTGTAATAAATAATTTTAATCATTTCGATTGATGATGCAGCGCTGAGACCCTGTTCAAAATTTAGTACACTGGCCCATTGTCGAAATATATCTCGTTTGAGCAATTCAATCGCCAAGTCCCTGTTCAAAATTTATTACACCGGCCCATAGTCCAAATATAGCGGGTGACACAGGGACATGGATCATCCCTATAACTTTTTTAGTTATGGGTCGATCTTACTGAAATTTTAAGCGAATATTTTTGGTGTAATTTCAGATTTTTTGACGTACACAATCAAAATGGCCCACTTCCGGTTTCGCCGGAAATTGGTCCAAATTTTTATTTTTAAATTCATCACCCTGTATATTTTGATAAATTTGGATTCTACGGGTTAAAATACATATCATCCAATGGTCAAATGGCATTTTGACAGAAATTAGATTTTAAAAAAAATGTGTACAGTGAAAAAAAAGTGATAAGAGAATAATTTAAAATAATGGTTTATTAAAGGTATTAGGTGCTTTATTGAGAATCTTTTAAATAAAACAGTTTTATTTGATACTTAGATAATTGCAAAATGTATGTATAGAAGAAAGTGGGGATGCATAGTATATCAATTTATTCGTCTCAAAATGGGCTTCAAAAAAGTCCGGGTGATCAAAGAGGGTGTCACTTAAAAAAAAAGAGTAGTCTAAAATTGTATTACTATTTTGGTAAAATTGTTATAAATTAGGCCACAGCGGATCTTTAAAGAAAGTAACACTTTTTGTGCACTCCTATTTCCATTTTTAAACGATTTCACAGATTTATAGCAGAGTACACTGTAAAAAAGAATTTTTTTCAGAAATCCAATTTCCTGTCAATGTGACATTTCACAATTGGATGGTATGTATTTTGACCCGTAGAATCTGAATTTATCAAAAATACAGGGTGTTGCATTTAAAAATAAAAATTTTCACCCATTTCCGGCGAAACCGGAAGTAGGCTATTTTGATTGTGTGTACGTCAAAAAATCTGAAATTACATCTAATATATTCACTTAAAATTTTAGTAACCAATAACTAAAAAAGTTATAGGGCTGATCCATGTCCCTGTGTCACCCGGTATACAGGTTGAGAAATTCAGAGGTGGAGGCAATATTATTTCACCCGTAAAAAGGAATTGGGCTACTCTGATAATTAATTTTAATAATTTCGATTGATGATCTAATAAATTGATTGTAAAAATTATTTTTTTTAAATTTTTCAGTTAATATTAGGTAATCCTACTCCTCTGCGCAGAACAGGGTATGAGCGCCACAAAATACAATTTTTCTGTTTCGGACGAGATCTTGCCTAATATAGCAACTAAAAATATGCGGTGTTTTTCTTATAATATCTATTGGAAGAGCGCGTCTGTGATACTTTTACAAATTTATCTATAGAGAAAAAGTTGATAGTCGTATCACTTTTACTTAAAAAAAAAAATAAAAGAGCGCCACAGATGCGCTCTTAAGAATTAAATACAGAATCGATTGGTGAAAATCGCAGCTTCCTATCATTAATATTAACAGAGCGACAGTCCAAAAACGATTTCAGGCAACATAACATATGGTATTGGCGCGTCTTAACTTAAGAGACATTCTAATAAGTTATTTAGTAAGGATTAACGAAATCTACCATTAGTGATTTTTATTCATTGTTTTATTTTCTGGAGAAAATGTTAGGTAAAGGAAAACCTGGAAAATTTAGGGAATTTAAACATTGTCTAAAATCCATTTGAAAAAACATAATGAATCATATTAAAACGAAACATTTAGTATATTTGCAAAAAGAAATTTAGTACGTGCTCCGAGTAATAAATAAATCCCAAATATGTAACTTATCAGTTACTCGGCGTCAAGAATTTTACTTTTACAATGTACTTCATTCACATTTTTAAATTCCTCGAAGGCAAATTGGTAAAGTGGCAAGACTGAGAAAATAAAAAAAAATCACGTCCTCCGAAACATCCTTGAAATTTTGATGGAAATTACTGGCAGGCGAAACGCGCTGTCAATTTAATCAGAATTCCATTAAAAAAAATAAAAGAGAACAGAAGACGTTAAGCATACGGCCCAACGATTCGGAATAAAATCTTTTAATGGGTGCTTACATTTACAGAAATAGCTAGACTTACTCCAAAGACCGTCAAGGACGTTTATTTCTGTCTTTGTCTTTAAAATTATAATTGTAATTTATTTTACGGATATTTTTATAGATTTTCTATTTCGTTTGTTTAACATTAATAATAATACAATAAATAATATTTTTAGTACGGTTAACACGTAACTATATCAATACAGCAACGTTTTGAAGAAAAAATAGTCAAAATACCTGAAAGTTCGAAAATTCGCCCAAGTGAAATTTTTAAAAATTAACGTTGGGCGCCAAAAATTTTACACATAAAAGTACAAAATCAGGTAGATGTATTTTACTTTTAGATTTAAAAAAAATTTTAAATTAAGGCACAAGGCAAGCTAAAAATCCAAGACAAAAAAAACCTCAAACACTTTGTTAACTAACTCACCAAATTCTTTGGTAACCTTCTAGTAAATTTACTGTTTACTTTTTTCGATGTAAGTAAATAAAACAATTATGTACTCCTTAATTTAATGTTGGTATATTAGGAAACTCCATATACAGGATAAACAAATTTGATTAAAAATCGATAAATATTTGGAAAAGTTACTATGGAAGTCGATGTGTGAAGAACGACTATTAATCGAAGGACCAAGCTACTTGAGCTTCAAGCAGTTAAATATAAAACGCATATTGAAGTGAACTGTTTGTACTATTTTGAATATACTTTAACAATGATCAAGTTAACTATTGTCACTCACTATTCATTATATGTCTAGTCACAATACTTTGTGAAATACCAGAAAATGTTTGCTGAATGATGTGGTAAAAAATACGCGGTCTTAACCGGCATTTTTAACGAATAACTTTTACATGTTGTAATCGACTAACCTCTGCGAGATCTGAAAGGCTAGTGCTAAATGCTAATGCCATTACGGACAGCAATTATAAGATATATTCAGTATGGACAACGACACTGAAGTTGTGGCTTTTTTTTACTTATGTGCAAAATTGAAGCGGAAGAAAAGGTAAAAAAATGTAGATGGTGGATGGTGGATTAATCACTAATTTTTTTAATAATAATAATGATTACTATTACATCGAAATATCACGCCAAACTTCAATTTTTTTGCCCGCGCCTTGTAATCATTTACTGAAGTATCCCAGAGAAGAGGACGCTTTTGCATCTCTCCGATTAAAACATCAAAATGCAGCTGTTAATCGATACTTACGTGAATCTACAGCGTCGAACGCACATTTTATGTGTTTGGACTTCTTTAAGCAAAATTCGCAGTAGTTTTCGCATCCAGTCATCACCGTTGATAAAACTGGGATCCATTATTATATGCCAGAGACCAAGGGACAGTCAAACAATGGTGAATCTGCTACTATGAAAGCAAAAACGGTCCCATAGGCCGGAAAGTTCATGGCCACGATTTTTTTACGATTTCAAGGGAATAATCCTCATGGACTTTTTGCAGAAAGGAAGGATGATCACGGGGCTGTACTACAGTGAATTAATGAACCGATTCGATACAAAATTGAAAGAGACACGACCACATTTGTGTAAGAAAAAAGTCCTGTTTCACCACGATAACGCACCAGCACATTCATCCAGAATTGCATGAACAGCATTACGAATTCATGCTGCACAATTATTTTTGTTCCCCAACATGAAAAGGTGGCATGGGGGAAAAGAATTCAACTCAAACGATTAGGTTATCGTTGAGACAGAAACGTGTTTTGAAGAGTTGTACAAAGCGAATTTTTTTAACACGGGTACTTATTGATACACTCTCATATTATTAAGCACTTATCTTTTGCTATGTAAAACGGCATTTGATTTGTTAAATATTTATAAATATATTCAATTTATATTGTTTCTCTAAATTTTTTATTTATTTATTTGTTTCATTTATTTATTTGTTTACATAAAGGCTTTTCCAAGATAAATATAAAATATGACCCAAATTCTTTTCAGTTCAGCAACTTTTTTTAATTCAATGAATGAAATGAAACTCCCAAGCAGTGTTGCCAGGTGGGTAAAATTTTCAGTACCACAAAAACCATGAAAATGTACCAATTTTTGCCTCAATTTACCACTTTTTCATATTCTGTCGTGATGTCAAATGATGGCTGATATAATTACTGCGCGCGGACTATATGGTCACTTCATTCTTGGCTGAGAGACATAGCGTTACATATTTTTAGTTAACAAAAATAGTATTTTATTGTATTGTATTATGTTCTTTGAATATGAATTATGTTACCCTCGAGATGACTGGTGACTGCGATCATCAGACTTTGGCTGACTCATCAGTCGTGTAATAACCACGAACTCCTGGAGCATACCACCCAGTCGCACCCCCCTCCCCAGACACACTTAGCGTTGACTGCGACTAAATCTGTATTCAAGTCGGGAAACTGGCTGATGCGTTCTTCTATTTGCTTCTTCCACTCGTCTCCATACATCTTTGCCTTTTCGATAATTTTATTAGCCATTGCGATTAGACTCACTTTGACCAGAGCGTGGTGCCTTTCCAAAGGCAACTGAAATAATTATTGATAGTTTCCTTACAAAAAAAAAACAGTTGAATTTCGCAACTGGTGACCACCGGGTAGGTACAGACGAAGGAAATCTGTATATGTCATATCCAGGACGTACAAAGTCAGCAATACAAAATCAGATACAGAAGAGGTATGCCCTGAAATTGCATGAAGATATACAAACCTCATATTACAATAAATGTGCAGAATCAACACAAACCACCTGCAAACAAAAGTGGTGGAACTCTGATCTTGAAAGCTCAGGAAAGACACTCGCAAACTTTTCAATAAATCCAAGAAAATTGGCAAGCACACCAGCAAACACTGACCGAATACAACAAATAAATTCAGAAATCAAAGGCAGAATCTTGGAAGAAGTTCTGTACCGAAGTTGAAATCTGAAAGAGCAAGAATTCAAAAAATTCTGACCAAAAATTCCGTTGAACTGACAGGAACCATCGTAAAACCCGATGGCAGGAAATTTTCTCTAGTTTAATTTATTGCATAACTGTTTTCATCGTAAAATGAATCGGATAAGAAATATTATCAAAAAACTGTTTTTGGCGCCATTTTTTCAAAATTCGAGGCGGCAAAGTTGAAATTCGAAAAGAGCATGTTAAAAGAAGTCATATAAGTGAAAAGGAAGAATTTAAGACGCCTAAATTATAATTTTTTTTTGTAATGTTTACTATTTTTTTTATTAAAGGAACCCAACCAAAAAGAGAAACAGAGTTTCATAGATTTCAAGTAATCTAATATACTTGGAAGAGACGGACAAAAGAATAGAAGACGATAATATTGTTAGTTGTGTTTAATATAAATATAAGAGTTGTGTTTTTACTGTAAATAAATTAGTAATAGTTATACTGAGTGTTTAAGTTCACCGAACCCGAACTATAAAATTATTACAATACATACATAACTAATAGATATAATATTGTTAATTATGTTATCCTATATTTTTGTTTTAGTTCCACATGTTGAATTATTATATAACATAATATCTATTACTAAAATCAAGGCAATATTTTAAAATATTATTATCTAAAATTCATCTTATAAAAGGATTAAACATTATCTAAAATTCATATTGAAAGGATTAAACATAATGGCCCAATCAGGATGAATCTTATCAACGTTTCGCATCTTTCCCCTATATTTTCAACGGGTTACGGTTACAACAAGTTACTTAAATTCGGAAAATGTATTTTCTTATCTCATAAACTTGTTTTATCTGGCACCCTCCTCAAAGTTCCCTTTCTGATATCGTTAACCCTCCGAGATGGGTATAGAAAATAATATAAAGTTAGATGGATCCTGGATGGGTGGCGAATATAAGTAAACAGCATAAGCGTTAATAATCTTATATAAAGGCGGAGAGCCAATTAAACTTTCATAAAGTATCTTGTCCCAATTAAAAATATTTTTTCATCTTCGTAAAGGTTACCGTTACTTTGAGAAATTTTATATACTACATCAAACAATATATTTTATTAATTTTCACGTTGAATAGCAAATTTTATTTTAATAAATATGTATGCAAAATATCAACTCAATCCGTTGAAAGTTTTTAATACTTCATTAAATCTAGTTATCAAACAATTTATACATTTTGATTGCATTTGATACCAATTAACCTATCTTTAATCATTTCGAAGAAGCAATTTACAAAGTTCTCGGCAAGTCAGTAAGAGCGTTAAAGTTTTAGTAAAACACAACTATTATCTTTTGTTTCCTTCGTATTTATGGATTTATTTATTAGTCTCGATTCTTAGCGTTCGGAGACTCTAACTGAATTCCGATGAACTAATCTAAAATCATGATCACAATAATAACAAAAGCTAATGAAGTGATTGCTATAAAATCCCCAAGGAAAATCGTATCTAGGAAGACGGTATTACCGTTATATCGATATAGCCAGGCTAGCATATTTTACAGGGTGTTACCGAAATCGTTTAGTTTTGTCTGTAACACACTTAACAACTTTGTTAACATATAAATAAATAAAATAGTAAATATCACACAAAATTATATAATTTGTCTATGTTGATAAAAAATTATTACAATTTTCCATTTGAAAAGCATGGATGATTTACGACACTCGCCTACGGCTCGTGTTGTAAACTTTGTCCGCGTAAATAATTGCCACCATAACCACATACAGTTGCTTGTTTGCTATTATTTTTAATCTCTCTTTTCTGCTACCAGGGCTAATCTAGAAGGGACCCCTACAGTTTAACGTGGGCTCCGAACCACGGTCTTCAATCACTCTAAACACAGGACTATGTTTTAGTCATTCAGGTGATCTACCGACTAGCAAGTGTGTAATTGTGCCACCAACCCCTATCAGTTCCACGAAATATCCGATCTCATCCGGCCTGGTTACCGACGTGAATGAAACTGCGCATGCATGGCACAAATACCTTTTTGCACTTGCCCAAAAGTCTTATCAGACTTTAAATCCACTTGAGATTCATGGGAATCGAACCCACGACCCGAACAATGACCACGTATAAAGGCCGATGTCCTAACCAACCTGGCCACCGTGTCCGGTAACCACATACAGTTGTTCATGTTAGAAGTGTGGATGATTACAATGCCATGTTTTCGTTGTTCGGTAGTTTTGAATGACCTCCGCTTTGCCCATATTATTCAATTACGAACAAATAAACATTAATTTTTATGTATTAGATACGAGGCTGTTTCGTAGCTAGAAAAATTAAAGAAAAAAAGCCCATTCCAAGATTTTTAGTTGCCTTTTTATCTACCCCAATAGGATTATCAGTAAAGGATCTCCCCATTTATTATAACCTAGGAAGGTTGAAATTCCGGCCAAGGGGCAACACTCTACGACGCGAAGACCACAAGAGGCGAGCACTAGCAGGGAAGTTCCACTGTCTTTGCAAGACATAGTCGTCGATACAGACGAAGAAATATCCCCGCTAGAAGAAGAAGAGCCCTTCGGAATATGAACAAGCTCCCTTTATAATTAAGGCAATACCGATGGAGCACTAGCATACCCCAACAGAAGGGGTTTCTTCACAGAGCTAAATAAGATCCAAGGCTCTGCAATTGTACTTACAATATGCAAACCTAGTGCGACGCTATGTAGGAGGTTTAATAAAGAGGCTTTAGATATAGGCCTATTGTAAGAACCTGCACATAGTAGAATAAAATGCCAAATATCTAAAAGGCTACGTGCGTGTATTCTACATTGTAATAGGGTGAACTTAGTATCAATACCAATGCTATGCAACGGAGATTTTGTTACAGGTCAACTAACCCTATTAACTGAGGAAGGGGAAAAAATATGGTTAGTGTTAGTCTGTCCCGCATACTTCCCAGGAGATGTCCACCGCATAAACTAGACGAAATAATCACATATGCGGCAAGGGCGAATCTTCAACTCATTATTGGATGCGATGATAACGCCCATCACGTTCACTGAGAAAGCAAAAACATCAACAAAAGAGGTTAGTCACCTTTGAATTTCATCTTTATTGATAGTTTATTAGTTGTTAATTAAGGATCAATCCCACGTTCGTCACTTCACCGAGAAAAGAGGTTTTAGATATAACTATGGCAGATTAGATTTGATCTAATTACACCTTCACGAACTTTTACAAAATATAGAAACCAAAAGGAAACAAACTGGGATAGATATGTATTGTCTCCCACGCAGTCTCTGTCGGGGAATTTGGAAAAGATCGTAAACAAAGAAAGCCTTGAACGGGAAGTGATCCAACTAATTAGGATAATCACAAACGCCTGTCTTGAGAAGACAGGTAACTTATAACAAAAACAATCTGGTGAAACACTGGAACGCCTTAGAGATGAGGTGCGTAGACTATTCGAACAAAGCCAAAACCAACCAAAACTGACCTTTATACAAAGCTACAATTATGCAGTATAATAAAGAACTGCAGAAAGATAAAAGACATTCGTGGAGGAAGTTCTGTCTGTATATGCTCAAGCCCTAGCTGAAGAAAATACTGCCAACCCTGTGTACCTTATCAAAAAAGACGAAGAACCCTATACTGAATTCTCAAGGAAAGTCTCAAATTACTCGCATAAGTATACTTAACGGCATCGACAATTTTAAAGGACAATAGTAGACGGCCATCAAATAAAGCCAAATAGGCTTGATTGGAACCTTTTAAATCTAATGGAGTCAACGGGATACACCTAAAACTACTTCAAAAGGGACAGGAAATATTAATTCCACATCTGTGTCCCATATTTAAGGCTTGCATAGTACTGCGATAAACACCTATTTCTTGGCAGATGATAAAAGTAACATATGTACCCAAGATAGGGAAACATGTGATATGACTGTCATGTTTCCTGTTAAAAACATTGGAATGATTAAATGATAGATACATAAGAGACGATATCCCAAAGGAGAACCCTCTCAATGCATGTCAATACGCGTACCAACCAGAAAAATCAACAGATCCAGTCCTGTATGATCTTAATAGGCTACTGTCAAAATTTATAGAAGATAAGGGTATGGTAATAGGTTCATTCATTAACATCGAAGGAGCCTTTAACAATGCTTCATCCAAGCCCCATGATTGATGCCTCATCAAGACATATGAAGTACCAGCCACTCTATGCCAGTGGGTGAAAAGCAATCTAGAGAATAGGTTAATAATATCTATTCTAGATGACGTTATACTCATAGCTAGAGCAGGAAGGGGCTGTCCGCAAGGAGGAGTCTTATCGTCACTACTATGGGCAATCTTAATGGATGCCTTATTGCATAGGATAACATCCAAAGACATTTATTGGTTATAGGATACGCTGATGATATATCAATCGTAGTCAGAGGAAGATCATCTCAGAATGTTCACAAAACGCTTTAGATATTATTGACAAATGGTGTAAAAGGAAAGAACTACAAGTGAACGTTCACAAAACCACAGTTGTCAACTTTGCAAAGAAAAAGAAACTCTTAAAAACCTAATACTCTATTTGCCCAATCGGTAAAATACCTAGGTGTTATCTAGGCTTACATGGAATTATCATCTTAAGAAATGGCCCAAAAAGCTATAGTATGTCTTAACATAAGTAGAAGGTTGTGTGGTAAAAACTGGTGGCTACAACCGAAGAAGATGGTATGGATGTACATTAGGGTAATAAGACCTATGTTCTACGTCTCGGTGGTTTGGTGGCCGAAGACACAATTCATGTGTATCACAGGAGCGATGAGGACAACTACGACAGCATTAGAGGTATTACTAAGCCTACCACCCTTATATATTTACATACAGGCAGAAGCCAAGTTAGCCACAGGTAAACTAATAAAACGACAGCAGCCCATTATTAGTCAACATGGTCCTGACTATGAAATATTACATAGATAAATGACCCAATAATAGGGATGCCATCAGTCGAAATGCTTCTTAAATACAGCTTTATATACAGATGACTCCAAAACCAACGAAGGAGTTGGAGCGGGTATTTACATTGCAAACACAAAGACAAAATTCTCAATGAGTCTAGGCAATCACGCAACATTGTTTCAAGCAGAACTAATCCCTTTATAATATTGTACAAAAAATATTAAGGTAACAAGTCAAATCAAAAGCTATAGCCATATACTCAGACAACCAAGCAGCAGTAAAAGCATTATGCTCCATACAATATAAATCAAAATTTGCATAAGACTGCTTGGGGGTCCTAACACAGCTTGGAAGTCGAACAGATTAACAATAGGCTGGATACCAGGACATGAAGGGCATAGTGGCAATGAAGAAGTAGATAAACTGATACGAAAAGAGGCAACACAATCTCTAATCGGACCCGTGTGGAATTGCAAAGACAATATTCAGGACATCCTTCAATCGATGGAAGCTAAATATGTTTCAAGAGTGGTGGAAGAACTCACCAGGGCAGAGACAGGCTAAAGAGTTCATCATGAGACCATCGCCAAAACTCACACGGGTACCTACTGGTCAGAAAAAAAGAACTACTAGACTAATAGTAGGTCTTCTTACACGGCACTGTAGGCTTTACAAACATGTAAATACAACAGGTCTAGCACAGCAAGCCATTTGGTGTTGTCAGGAAGAGAAGGAACCCGCAGTATATATACTTTGTTACTGTGTAGGGTTATGTAGGCTAAGGTTTCTACTATTCGGCGAAGAAATGCCTAAGTAGCAATGCTACTTACTAGATTATGTAGTCTAATAAATAGATAAGATTTTCTAATCGAGAGGATAACCAGAATAGATCTGGCGTTGGAAGAGGTATTGGTACCAACAGTCAATTCTTGTCTAATCTAATCTAAAGGCTCTTACTATTACTTTAACTAACAATTTGTGACTAAACCGAAAATAGTAGACAGGTATGCATTTAGTTTTTATTTTCGATTATCAGTAGTAATATCCCTAGGGCATTGATAATAGACGAGATAATTTTATGACAAATTTCTCAAGCTCGTTCCTTGATAACAGCCTTCAGTCTTCGGTTTCGGTCTGTCATAAAATTATGAGGCATTTGTCAATGTCCGAGGAATATTTGGCGGAAAATTTTTTGACTTTCGCATTGCCAAAAGTTGACATTTTGAAATTTATTTGGAATGAAGTTGTCAAACTCAATAGTGTTGCTATAGTGATTGATAATTGCACTGAATGCAATTGTTAGTGTAATGTTGACATGATTGGGTGAAATTGTTTCATATGACACAAAATGACAAAATTTGATTGGTAGTTAGAACTGCCAAAAAATTTTCAGGTAGATAGAGTTCAGATGATCCATTCGTCTTTGATACGCAATTTATGAGTTATAAAATATACCTATATCGAAACAGGAGTACGGATCTGTTATTTTTAAATTTATAATGAGGAATTTACAACCTTTTAGGGTAGGTAGAAAGTCAACCAAATATTCTGGATGTTATGCCACCCTGTATTTTCATGATTCCTCTATTCAATATATTTCAGTTTCATACTTGCTTGATATCCCCTTCTTATTTTCTCGCGTCATGTCCCTCTGTTCTCTTGGTATTCCTATAAAATGTCTTTCCCATGTTAATAATCTTCTTCTCTTTGCCTACTCAGTCAAAATAACTGACTTTATATCGTTCGTGTCGCTTAATGAAGATTTCTTCTTTTTTCTCCCCCTCATCTTATAGGGGTTTTTCCTCTGGACAGTTTTTTTTCCCTGAGCAAAGAAGTTTTTCCTGGGAATTATTTTTTTTCCTCTGAAATTAATTTTTCCTTTGGACCAAGTTTTTATCTCTACACTTTCCTCAGTTTTTCCTTTGGACCAAGTTTTTATCTCTGGACTACAGCTTCTTCAGTTTCTGATTTGGACCAAGTTTCTTGGACTACAGTTTCCTTTGGAGAAGGAAGACAAGAAAAAGACCTCAAAAAAGCCAAGTTTTTTTTATTTAAAGAAAAAGTAAAAAAATCTATGGAACCTCATTTTTTATGAAATAAACAAATATAACGTTTAATTTGAGTTTAATTTCCTTAGCCCAAAAAAAAGGACAAATTTTAAAATATATCATAGTTTTTTTGTCAATTGTTTCTAATTACATCTAACAATCAATAGGACTGGCGTCCAAAACTTTTTTTTTATTTAATATTCTACTTCTGATATATTTCATTCTATTCGTGGATTTGAGCTTAATCACATTAATTATTTATTATCAACAAAATAAAGTATCGTTTCATGGAGGGTGCCTTATAATGGAAAGTTTTAAGTATTAATGCCCGAAAACAGTAATTAAATTGTATTGGATTGAGTATAAAATATCTTTTTTATAAACTTACAATATTACCGCCCGGAAGTTGGCACTCCAACTATCGGAACCCTTTGATTTTTTCGGAGTTCTGGACTCGTCTCGAAGAGTTCTAGAGTTCTCGAGGGGGTGCAGATAAAGTTCTGCAATTTTTTTTAAAACAAATTTTGGGGTGCCAACTTCATGCCGCACCCCTTTTGTGAGAAAAAAGAGTTCTGGTTGAATAGATATCTCAGAAATAAAGAGTTCTAGAGTTCTCGGTAGGTTTTGGAAAGAGTTCTGGGAATTTTTGGAAATTACAAAAAAAAATAAATTTTGGAGTGCTAACTTCATGCGGCATCCTTTTTTATTTATTGGGTAGTTTTGGTCACTTAGGGCTGCTTTTAAATACAGCACCCCTGAGTTCTGACTCGAAAAAATACTGAAAATTATGAAAATGGACATTTTCAAGGGGTGCTACAAAGTTCCGATTTTTGTCGCTAATTTTTTGCCAGAATATTCAATTTTTTATTTATTTTATAGTTTTGGTCACATAGGGCTGCTTTTAAATACAGCACCCTGAGTTCTGACTCGAAAAAATACTGAAAATTATGAAAATGGACATTTTCAAGGGGTGCTACAAAGTTCCGATTTTTGTCGCTAATTTTTCGCCAAAATATTCCAAGTTTTTATTTACTTGGCAGTTTTGGTCACTTAGGGCTTATTTATGATTTCTTGTTCTTCAAAAATAGAGTTATAATCTGATTGTATGAACTGTGCATTATTGTGCTAATGCTAAACATTATTTTTTTATAATCAACAGAAATCAGCTTTACTGTTTATTCGTTTACCTCTTCTGAGGCGAATAGTTATGAAAACATTCATGTAGTGAAGTGTTTTTTATTTCGGTACAAAATAAATTCTATATACAAAAATAAACTTTTATTCTAAATTTAAAAAAATAAAAACAAACATTTAAACCGTTCTTTGTGCTTATCACAATTGTCATAATGACAGTTTCCTTTCTATGCAGAATGTCATTTTTTTGGTAATACATTGTTACTTTTGGTACTCTCTTAATATGTGACGACGAGTCTTGTCAGCATCCTGAACTCTGACGTAAAATAATAAATGAGGCACGATGGTTTGATCTTTTTTGCAAAGCGTACGTACTTGAGAAATATCATCGTACTTGTACCAATTTTCACCGTTGTAAAAGAAAGCCGTGTAGTGACCATTATCAGCGGTTCCATATTGAATATAATTGACCGATCCGACAATTACGTAAGTGTCGTTTTGTACTTTCAGACATTTATCAATTGTTCTCAAATAAAATGGCACGCGTTTGTCGGATTCAACAAATTTGAGATCATCCAATATGCTGACCAACGACAGATCGATCAGAAATATCGTGCCGAACTTTCTTTTTTCTATAATCGAGTTTTTGCATTTTGTGCACAAAGTTTCAATGGTTCTACGGTCATCAATCGACTGTTGGATACGATTATTATTATTCGCAATTGCTATTGCAGAATCAATTGGTGCATGCACCCCTTGAAAATGTCCATTTTCATAATTTTCAGTATTTTCTCGAGTCAGAACTCAGGGGTGCTGTATTTAAAAGCAGCCCTAAGTGACCAAAACTGCCCAGTAAATAAAAACTTGAATATTTTGGCGAAAAATTAGCGACAAAAATCGGAACTTTGTAGCACCCCTCGAAAATGTCCATTTTCATAATTTTCAGTATTTTTTCGAGTCAGAACTCAGGGGTGCTGTATTTAAAAGCAGCCCTAAGTGACCAAAACTGCCAAGTAAATAAAAACTTGAATATTTTGGCGAAAAATTAGCGACAAAAATCGGAACTTTGTAGCACCCCTTGAAAATATCCATTTTCATAATTTTCAGTATTTTTTCGAGTCAGAACTCAGGGGTGCTCTATTTAAAAGCAGCCCTAAGTGACCAAAACTACCCAATAAATAAAAAAGGATGCCGCATGAAGTTAGCACTCCAAAATTTATTTTTTTTTGTAATTTCCAAAAATTCCCAGAACTCTTTCCAAAACCTACCGAGAACTCTAGAACTCTTTATTTCTGAGTTATCTATTCACCCAGAACTCTTTTTTCTCACAAAAGGGGTGCGGCATGAAGTTGGCACCCCAAAATTTGTTTTTTAAAAATTCCGCAAAAAAATTGCAGAACTTTATCTGCACCCCCTCGAGAACTCTAGAACTCTTCGAGACGAGTCCAGAACTCCGAAAAAATCAAAGGGTTCCGATAGTTGGGGTGCCAATTTCCGGGCGGTTACAATATTTCTATTTACAATAAAAGTAAATTGAAAGACATCATAGCAACATCATTTAATTGTGGCTAAAAATCAACTTCACTTATCAAATTCTTTCTCTTAGTGAGACATTAAAAATCATTGTTAATCACTTTTTATTGTTTTGATAATAATAACAATTATTATATAAATTGCATCACAATGAAACTATTTACCAAAAATAGAAACCCCATTAGTTGACATTCATTCGAGAATAAGCGACACCCTTCTGGAGTATCCAGAAAATGAAATTGGACGTATTCCCCGCTGAGAGCGCAAACGAATTCACGAAAATGATTTTAGCGACCGCCGCCGTATTTGGAATTCCTCCTAGTTCCGGTTTGGTTGCCGCTACATCGCGCCAAATACGAGCCTAAAAATAATTGAATGGTTCTCCCTGAAAGCACCTTGATTCCACACTAAACCGGCCCAATTAAATAACACTCGTGGTAGCCCCACTTCCGTATCAATTAGGAAATAAAACATTTGTCAATTTTTTTTGTGAATTATGTTTTTAACACTTTGGCATCTTTATTATTTCAAATGAATCAATTATATGTTTCCTCTGATGATTAAAAAATATCCACGAGAGGCAGCACTAGTGGGGGGTACACATGTTTTGATTTCCCTATTGACAGTAACGTTAAACGTACTTTAAAAAATCTGATGTGGCCAGCACATGACCTGTCGCCATTTTTGAATCAAAAATTTACACGTTGGCACAAAAAAGTATGAAAAGAATTTACTTTTTTTAAAATCTGGCAACAATGGCAAAATTTTTGAAAATTTTAATGATACGAAAATAAACTATGGTGTATACAAAATATATGTGTAAAATCTTATTGCTATTTTGTTTAGTAATGGCGTCATCACTCATAGCAACTGCCACTTCCGGTTGTCCGATTGGCACCAAAATCTAATCAGATCTAGTCTAGGGTATCAGAATCCTGTATGCAAAATTTCAAATTTTTTAATTCAGTAGTTTTTGAGTTATCGTTACTACAACATCCATCCAAACACACACACTAACACACACACACACACACTAACACACACACACTAACATACACACACACTAACACACACACACACACACAGACATCATCGCGAAAATATCAAAATCGTATTCTAGGGACCCCAAAACGTGTTTATCCATTGAAAACTCACTACCCAATTTTTAGCATGATTCCTATACCTCTCTTATCTGAAGGGCGAGAGGTAAAAAATTATTTTTTTGTAAATCTGGCAACAATGGCAAAAGTTTCGAAAATTTTAATAAGATGATAATAAACTATATGGTATACAAAATATATGTGTAAAACTTTATTGCCGTTTTGTATAATAATGGAGTCATTACCCATAGTAACTGCCACTTCCGGTTGTGCGATTGGCACCAAAATCTAATCAGATCTAATCTAGGGTATCAGAATGCTTTATGCAAAATTTCAAATTTTTTTATTCAGTAGTTTTTGAGTTATCGTTACTACAACATCCATCCAAACACACACACTAACACACACACACACTAACACACACACACACTAACACACACACACACACACAGACATCATCGCGAAAATATTAAAATCGTATTCTAGGGACCCTAAAACGTGTTTGTTCATTGAAAACTCGCTACCCAATTTTTAGCATGATTCCTATACCTCTCTTATCTGAAGGGCGAGAGGTAAAAATGTACTCGTAGAAAAGTTAGTTTTTCGTTGACAGTCCATTTTATATTTTGTCAAAGGTTTAAATATTTTATGTAATTATTTTTGTTTCCTTTTTTACCTCTCGCCCTTCAGATAAGAGAGGTATAGGAATCATGCTAAAAATTGGGTAGTGAGTTTTCAATGGATAAACACGTTTTAGGGTCCCTAGAATACGATTTTAATATTTTCGCGATGATGTCTGTGTGTGTGTGTGTTAGTGTGTGTGTTTGGATGGATATTGTAGTAACGATAACTCAAAAACTACTGATTAAAAAAATTTGAAAGTTTGCATACAGGATTCTGATACCCTAGATTAGATCTGATTAGATTTTGGTGCCAATCGCACAACCGGAAGTGGCAGTTGCTATGGGTGATGACGCCATTATTATACAAAACGGCAATAAAGTTTTACACATATATTTTGTATACCCTATAGTTTATTTTCATCTCATTAAAATTTTCGAAACATTTGCCATTGTTGCCAGATTTACAAAAATATAATTTTTTTTCATACTTTTTTGTGTCAACCTGTAAATTTTTACCTCTCGACCTTCAGATAAGAGAGGTATAGGAATCATGCTAAAAATTGGGTAGTGAGTTTTCAATGGATAAACACGTTTTAGGGTCTCTAGAATACGATTTTAATATTTTCGCGATGATGTCTGTGTGTGTGTGTGTGTTAGTGTGTGTGTGTGTGTGTGTTAGTGTGTGTGTGTGTGTGTGTGTGTGTGTGTGTGTGTGTGTGTGTGTGTGTGTGTGTGTGTGTGTGTGTGTGTGTGTTGGATGGATGTTGTAGTAACGATAACTCAAAAAATACTAAATGGAAAAATTTGAAATTTTGCATACAGGATTCTGATACCCTAGATTAGATCTGATTAGATTTTGGTGCCAATCGCACAACCGGAAGTGGCAGTTGCTATGGGTGATGACGCCATTATTATACAAAACGGCAATAAAGTTTTACACATATATTTTGTATACCCTATAGTTTATTTTCATCTCATTAAAATTTTCGAAACTTTTGCCATTGTTGCCAGATTTACAAAAAAATAATTTTTTTTCCTACTTTTTTGTGTCAACCTGTAAATTTTTGATTCAAAAATGGCGAGAGGTCATGTGCTGGCCACATCAGATTTTTGATTCAAAAATGGCGAGAGGTCATGTGCTGGCCACATCAGATTTTTATATTTAAGAATTGAAGAATGTATCGAGAATGGTAATGATAAAAATCTTTGATAAAATATAAAATGGACTGTCGACGAAAACTAACATTTCTATGAATACATTTTTATTTCCTGAAACAGGTAAAAGAGGTAAATTTCAATTTTGCTCTGGGTACATTATTAGCCGTTAATTCCATTTTTTTTAAAGTACGTTTAACGTTATTGTCAATAGGGAAATCAAAACATGGGTACCCCCTCTGGTGGATTTTTTTAAAATAATCCGAGGAAATAGCCTTATTGAAATATGAAACCGATCATATCCAACTGTCGTTCATATCTGTTATTGACTTTATATACAAATATTGGATTGTATAGTGAACTCTAGGAATGAGCTACAAGCGAAGGTCGTAATGATAGATGTAGAAATTGCGCACTCATAATATGCCTAAATAGGTATGAATACCTTAAATGATTACGAACCCAAAATGCATAATTACTAAACTCCTAATATTGCATTAGACGGATTACGGCGTAAGTTTGGACAATTTTACATTTCTAAGAACAGATTAACATTTTGAGAAGAAAGAACAAATATTGCTCACTGATATTGGAATATTTAAATGTTATTTTGCAATTTTGTAGACATAGTAAAAGTAATAACTTTAAATCCACCACTAACTTAATACGGCACTGAACTTCGACAATTTAACAATGTGCCATCAGCTCTCATAATTCGGTAAGAATTTTGTGCACATCTTGAAGTAACGACATGTTTCGTTCCGTGAGCTGTACCAAGTAGATCAGGGAATTCAATACGTTAAAGAAAGAGGATGCACACTTTCAGTGTGCAAGAGCGAGACATCACGCTAGCGTCTATCTGCGTTACTATTGATTCAAATTGAACGCGGGAAACGGCGCTATATTTGAAATGCGACGTAGAATAAATATATACAGGGTGTTTCAGAGTGAAGTGTACATACATTAACTAAAGGTGTGAGACACTTGGATGATTCAAAATTATAGGTTAATAATGTGTTTTATAGATTTCGCCTGAATTTTTATTTAGTCATAACTCAACGACCGCTAGGTATAAAAATATAAAATTTTGCATGTGAACTTATATATAGCCAAAATATTGCCATAGAAACCATAATTACAATCCAGGTCCGGCTTTACAAAATTTGACCATTTCTTTCGGCCTCAAAAACAACACCCTGTATAACAATATTTTGTAAATCTGATAAGATATTCGAAAATAGCGAAAGAAACTGATTTAGATTATGTTCTTTTCAAGTTTGCGCATGTCGTTTCAGAGGCCTTAATTTTTTGTAAAAAATTGTCAACTCAAGAATTTAAAAATAATTTTCTTAGGGTAAACTACGGAAAATATTTCTTTCGTATGGCAATTATTTGGCTATATCTAACGAAATCTATCTACCGGGTGGTTGTTGAGTTATGACCAAATTAAAATTCCGTCGAAATCCATAAAACACCCTGTAGCTAGGTAATGAGGTATGATAGCCCATTATTAACCAGTGATTTTGAATCATCCAAGTGTCCCACACCTTCAGTTAACATGTATTGTAATGTTACTTACGCAATCTCAATTTTGGTTTGGATTCTGTACAAGGTAGAAAGAAAATAACAAATTAATTTTACAAATATTGAATTATAAATAAAAATTTTTATAATCTTCCGGTAGCTCGCTTTCTTCACGTCATATGTCCTCTTCCTGCTGTTTTTGCCCGCCTATTTATTTTTTCTGATTGACTTTCTTTTTGCAGACAACTCCAAATTTTAATATCCACAGTTCCATTTTTGCTTCTACATTCCAATTTTGCTTATTTATTCCATTCTTCTTGATATATTTTTTATTATTTCTGTTTTTTATTTTTTAAGTAAATTCAGTTATATTGTGTTTAAGTTTAATTTAGTTTAAACCCTTATAAAATACTTTTCAATACATTTTCCCATTAATCTTAACAATTTTAGTTTCTTCCATATATTTTTTTGTGGTTGCTATTGATCTGTTATTTTTCTACCTTCAATTTTTTTCTGTAAATTTTTTTTAACCTTTTCCCACTAGCTTTAATTGATATCGCACCCTCAGTTTATTTTTTAGTAACACTATAACCCCTGTCTGAGTATTTGACTTCGATTACTTAAATTTAATATATTATGATGCCAAAATTTCAATTATATTGTATTATCTTTCATTGTCTTAACAAATTTTAAGATTATTTCACTTTTTTTTTAATTTATTGCCAATCCATCTATAATACCTTCCTTTCCTTTTATCTACTTACATATCAACAATTAACTTATTCATAAAAATTTATAATTACAGTATATAAATAAAAATCATGCGCATCAACAGCGCCAAAAAGGCACTAACCTCTATCTTCGTCATTATTTATCCAATTTGAATTAAAAAACACATTAAATATGACGTAGAATAACGTAAAGAAATATCATGTGCAGAACCAACGATAAAAGGGCAGTATCGTCTATCTCCGTTATTAATGATATAGTAATAATAATAATCACATTACAATTATACAGAATTAACGGTTTTAAAAATATCGTATTTGAGGCCACTTGTTCTGGGCAGCGTCAGTGGAGATAAAATACTCCAGGGGTCGTTATGGCATTGACAAAATCAGTAGCGGTCCGAAGGGCGGGTTTTACTTGCCCTTTGCTGCTAAATGTTAAAACTCGCACCAAATAAATCACAAAGTAGAAATAACTATTTATTCAGAAACCAAAATATTACAAAATCCGGAGATTATTGTGTAACACGGTTCTTACTGTGTCGTATCGAACGGTAAATTCACGTCTTCTAGGCTGGCGTTGACGGTCGGACTGACGGATCCGATACAATTAAACTTGTCTTCGCTCCTTCAGCTTGACTTATATCTAAGGGTCACTGAACAGTGAGCACGTACTGTAGCCGGATCTGGTACTCGGCTCGAGCTGCAAATCGAACTGGGACTGCCACTATGGAACTACTTACTAGATTATGAAGTCTTAACAACTATTGCAAAACTAGATTCGGTTCTCTAATCGAGAGGACAACCACAATAGATCTGAAAAGATCGCTGTGGAAGAGATATTGGTACCCACAGTCCCTTCTGTCTATCTAACAGTTAGACATGCAAAATTATAATGCTTCAAAATGATTAAAAGATTTGAAAAAAGTTTTACCTTTTTAATTCCCATGACATAAACCATTGACAAAAGTTATTATTAAACCACTTTTATCCTTTTAGATTTTTTCGAAGAAATAACCTCGAGAACGGTGAGAGATAGAGAGAGATAGAGACAAACAGACAACGGTAATCGATTCAGCATCGTTAAAAACCCCAAAAATGATAGAAATTTATTTTCGTAACTTTAAATTTTAGAAAACTCGAAATTATGGCAAAAATAATTGTCGTTTTTCACTTGTTTCGTTTTTTTAATACTCTGCAGATTTAATAAACTTTGATTCCTCTTATAAAGAGTGTTCGCGCGACTCTGCAGATTTTGGAACGACAAATGATGAACAAGGACGGCGATATTACGTGGTTCGTTGGATTCGGATGTTTATCCGAGCGGATATTTTGATAAATTACATATTTCTACTTCTTTTTCTTCTTATTTCGTCAACAACAAGTTACTGCTTCGTTTGAGTTTTGATGTATTGGAAAAATAGTAATTAACTGTATATACTTTTATATACTTTTCGGCTCGGCTTACTTTGGTTTTATTCACATGAAATATCGGTGGATTTTCTAAACGTTACAGTAGCGCACGTTGTAATTTTTTATTAACGTCAAAGAATCATGCTTGAAGTAAAATTAAAAATTGTTAAAGCTAACTGAACATTTTCTTATTCTTTTATTTTTGGATGCAATCGAGAATGCGACGTCTAAAATAAAACTTCCAAGTGCAAAATCACGGTTCGATAATCAAATAGCATTCCAATCAAATGCGACATTCTCAGGTAACTTTTATCGATGACAGGAATTTCATTTGAAAGATTTTTTTGTAAAAAAACTGAGCGCAATGCCAATACTCCGTGATGTTGAGCAGGATGAAAATGCCCGATTTGTCTTGAGGAAAAAAATTTAGGATGCACAAAGAACGCTTCAAGGAACTTTTGCTTTGGAGAGACATTAAATGTTTAATCATAATATTTTTTATACTTTTTTGTAAAATATATAGAAAATACATGGATTATTTCAAGAAATTATAATTTATATACTCAAACTTGAGGTTGGGTTTATTAAAAGACAAAAACCAATTTATAAAGTTATTTTCTTACGGTAACATGATAAAAAACAATTTGTGGGTTAAAGGTAGGTAAAACTTTTTTTTTAAATAATCCCCACATAATTGTGTGTGCCTCAAAGCCCTTTGTCGAAATATTCCATACCTGCACCAAGATTCTTCGAGTTCCTAAGGTTATTTCTGTAACACTGCCATTATGATATCCTTTTGTACGGCAACGATATTTCAAGAGATTGCGAGGCTTTACCGAAAACTGAAATAACTTTGCCTTTGAAACAGAACCGGATTTAGTAAATGAGCATAAAAATATGTATAATTTTATTTTTTTTTGTCAATAAATATGGGTTGTGGAAATATTCATGTTTATTATAAATCATTTTTGAAGTGAAAAAAAAAGTATTGATTTGGTAAACTGAAATTTTATGGTCTAGTCCTCTTCACAACAGTGGTCTATTGTGGTTTAAGGCCGTAACCAGAAAAATATTTTGAGGATTGTTGATTCAAAATCTCATATTTACTATGTCGTATTGTCGCCAAGCGGTCTTTTTGCGCCCTAGTCCAGGTTTCGGATTGACTCGGACGCCACCTTTCGTTAATAATGTGAAGGCCACTTCACTTGAACAGACAGCGTCAGTGGAGAAAAAAATACTAAAGGGGTCGTTATGGTCTCGACCAATTTTATGGGCCAGAAGGGCAGATTTTATTTCCCCCCCCCCCCCCTCCTAGGCTGAGGATCGGAGTATCTGCTGGTAGTATGAAAAAAAAATCATTAAATTCAACCAATTTTAAGTAAAGGAACAGCAAAAGACCAAAAATAAGCGAAATTTGGCTCTAAAAAGTAAAAATGGCGAAATATGGCCCTAAAAATTGGAGGGGGTAAAATTCATGTATTTGAAAATATGCAAAAAACGTTATATTTTACGACGTTTACAACGTTTTTTAACGTTCAGTATTTTGAAACGTTTGAAAACGTTCGAAACGTCAAATTTTACAACGTTTTCAAAGTTTTTTAATGTTTGCTTTTTTGATGTTAAAAACTTTCACTTTTTTTGCCTCAAATACGTGTATTTCCCATAAGAAAACATGTCAAAATCGATGAAATATGACATTGTTTTAACGTATTTTTCGAACCAAAATTCTAAACGTTAGAAAACGACGAAAACGTGTTTTTCAGAGGTTTCGACGCTTTTTAACGTTTCAAAATACTGAACGTTAAAAAACGTTGTGAACGTCACAAAATGTGACGTTTTGTGCATATTTTCAATTGCATGAATTTTACCTTCATCACTTTTTAGAGTCAAATTTTGCTATTTTTACTTTTTAGATCCAAATTTCGTTATTTTTAGGTAGATTTCCATATATGGAATCTACCTATTGTAATCGATTCAATGACGGGGCCCTGAACCGGGAATAGGGGCGCTACGCCGTTTATGACTTTCTGAATAAGAATCAATAAAAAAAAAATTATCGGTATATACATATATACATGTAGATTTCCATATATGGAATCTACCTATTGTAATGGATTCAATGACGGGACCCTGAACCGGGAATAGGGGCGCTACGCCGTTTATGACTTTCTGAATAAGAATCAATAAAAAAAAAAATATCGGTATATACTGTAATGATATTTACAATTTCTCTCAGAATTTTGGCTGGGTCCTAGTCAAAAAAATAATAAACATTACAAACAATATCAAAAAATTTATAAACTGTCCTGCTATATTCCTTTTTCTTGTGTTTTTCTTATATGATTAGTTCTAACTATGATTTCTTTCTCTTCTTCCAAATATCTGCTTCTTATTTCCTAGTTTCTTCAATTATAGATGTTTTTCCCAAAATTTAATCTTGATATAGTTTAGTCTTGCTCCAAATTTTTTTTTACTACTGATTGAGTACCATTCCAAATTTTATAAATTTTCTTTAACATTTTTTTTTTTTTTAATTAAAACTATATTTTCTAATTATTTTAATATATAATATATAACTTTTTACATCCTTTTCCTTTAACCATTCAATATCCCCTTTTTCATAAAATTATTTCTGACAATTCAAAAAAATTATATCTCCATCATCTTTTATTTGTTTATTATTTTTCTTTACCACTAGATTTCTTTTTTTAAAACTACCTCAGCCTTATTTTAGCTTATTAACCCTATATTCCCTTTTTACTATCTGACTTAACTTTCATATATGACAATTCCAAAATTTCAATTTTATTATAACAACATTCATTATTTAAAAATTTTTTAAGATTCTTTCACTTTTGTTAAATTTATTGCCAATCTATCTATAAAACCTTTCTTTTCCTATTCTTCCCCTGCATATCAAACTCTCCTATCTTATTTAACAAACATAACAATTAACTTTGAATAATCTTTTAATAAATTAACTTTTAAAAAACAAATATTAATTTCAAAAATTCCCTATACAGGGTGAACAATTTCATAACAATACATATATACATGTGTAGACATTCCGTTCCGGCACGATAGAGGTCGCAATTTTTGTCCAATCGACACCAAATTTGGTACAAAAATTCTTTGGGGCAGTAATTCATTGCGTATTGTAAATGGGCATTCTACATCTAAGGGGGTGAGAATTGGAGGGGGTTGAAATCTCAAAAAATTCATATCTCTGCCATTTTTGAAAATATTAAAAAAGGTCATGAGACTTTTTTATGTTCTTATTATTATAAAATTAATTTATCTGAAGCTTTTTTTCACCCGACCCACGGGGGTGGGTGGAACTGGAGGGGGTTGAAATTTCAAAAAATTTATCTCTCCGCCATTTTCAAAAATATTGAAACAGGTCACAAGACTTTTTTTATGTTCCAATTATTATAAAACTAATTTGTCTGAACCTTTTTTTCATCGGACCTAAGGGGATAGAACTGGAGGGGGTTAAAATTTGAAAAATTCATATCCGCTATTTTCAAAAATATTGATACAGGTCATTAGACTTTTTTCATGTCCTACTTATTATAAAATGTATTTGTTTTGAAACTTTTTTCGATCTGACCATATCGTGGAGTGGGGAAGGATGAAAGTCAAATTTAGACAGTAAAAATCTACCTCCTCTGTCGACCCTACCGACAGGAATTTTTTTAATTAGATTTTTTTATGGTGATGTACATGTAGATTTTACTGATAATGCGCTGGAAAGGGTTCTGATCCTTTACTATTTTATTTATACAAAGTCGCTGAACAGGTACTGGATCTGGTTCTCGGCTGAAGGTCTCCAACTTGAACTGGGATTGCCACCGGAACTCATGACACCGAATTGTCCTATACGGTAAGGATTTCGGTGTCTAAGAAGCACGGACGTGAGTGTCTTCATCTGTCGGGCGGAGATTTAACTGGTACGACAGCTCTTATATTCGAAATTTGCCTTTACCATAATTTTAAGTTAGTTCTACTCCATTGCCGTGCGCCATATCACAGTAATTCAGTAATTTTAAATTTAACAGCGTTGTAATTACCATTAACGGTGCTTACTAAAAACTAATCAGTGGACAATAAAAAAAATAGGTATAATATTTTCTCTTTAAGCCTGTACATGCGTTACATGTGAAATAATTCTGTCATTTATCCTTAAAAAACACAGGTAATGAATAAAAGTAAAGTAAAAAAATATATTAAAAAAATAATTATTAAAAATTGACCACTTTTGTCATCGGCCATCCTGTACAACAATCTTAGATTTAAAATCAATTTGGAAATTATGTATTGTTTTTTCGTATAACTATGGATTTCACTCCTATTTATTGATCTCAATCAACCTTTGGCATAATGCTAGTACTTTTTAATCTGTTGATGTCGTATTTGTTAAGATCTCTTGTGGTTAGGGCTTCACACGAGACGAGATAAGACGAGAATTTCAAAAATCTCGTCTCTGTCTCGTTAGTTGAGTCTCGTTTCAGTCTGTCTCGTCTCGTAACTATTTGTCTCGTCTCGTCAAATCTCGTTATTGCTAGACCTTATTTCTAAGATAGTACAAAACGAGGTAATTATTAATTTTATTGCAATTAATAAATACGTGATTATTTATTTATTTTTATTTGTACGTTACTAAATCATTATATATACAAATTTTTGCTTTAACTGAAGTCCAAAATTATAAAATAAAATATTTCACAGATGGTTACCAGATTTTAGTTTTTGTAAATTTATCGTAACCTATGCAGACCATTTTTTTATTATAAAAAAAATTAAATGTTTATACTGCTTGCCAGTTTATGCCAGAAATATGAACGAGACCAGAAACGTGACTCTCGGGTCTCGCCGTATGTGTTCTCAGTATCGCCTAAGTAATTTTCAAAAAGGTCTCGTCTCGCTCTCGTCTCGATTTTACGAGACGAGACAAGACGAGAAAAGTATCGCTCTCGTGTGAAGCCCTACTTGTAGTGGTATCTTATTGACGAAAGATTTGATGATGGCTTTGTAAGTTGAAAGCGCTTAGCCGAATTGTTAATAAATTATTAAATTTTACACACTGACACACTTTTCTCCTTAAAAATTAATTATTATTACCGTAAAAATAAAATCCTCGTAGGTAGTCTAAGGTAAAATTCACACCAAAGCAATAAGCAACTAGCAACGTTACGATACGCAACATAAACTTATCGGTTCTGAATTCACACCAACACGACAAGTTTACTGTGACAGCAACTAGCAATAGAAAAGTGAGAAGATTGTGTACTGCAATTGCAATTTACATCGTTTACTAATCTATTTGGCAAAACAAAAAATGTTGATGAACATTGATTATTCATCATATTCAAATAACGAATAAAATTGGGCGATACTCGATGACAGAGTACTTGTTGGCAGAGTAGTTGTTTGCTCTACAAAACTTGAACGACTGATAGCCCAAGAATTTACTGTGGGTGTACGTTGTGCTTCATCCTCTTGTTCCCCCAAAATATCATCAATCATTTGAAGTACAGACGTTTTCGTCTACAGTCCATTTTTCCATATCCGGTAAAATACTTCGAAGAAAATCGAAATCTGCATTAGATCTGCTTTGTTTTTGAATCTAATCTATAAAGCATTTACCAGCTTCATTTTTCATAGTTGGTGTTGCATGTATGGGACAAAATCTTTTTCGTGCAGTCTGGGAAGCTTTTGGAACGATGCAAATCATCTGGTTTTTCTATATGAGGCTCAGAGCACACTGTTTGATTTTTCGCTTGATTGAGTTTTCAGTCTGGAAATATTTGACTTTCTATTTCCTGAAGTTCATCGGACATATTCGAAATTTCATTTTCAACATCTTCACTAGGGGGATCGTAAATTTCCAGATTGAGTTCTTGATTAGATGTATGGGTAAGGTAAAATATATTGCATCACATCTTGCAGATAGTATTGTTTCTTATTGACGCCTGATTCAGATGGAAGCTTGTTTTTGAGCTCGACCAAACATTTTCCCTGTCTTCCATTTCTAACAAAAACAAACTAAGCAACATTTATCTCTAGCAACCGACAGACCATGTTGCTTGCGATAAAAGCGATAATATGTTGCATATCGCGCGTTGCTAATTGCTAGTAGCTTATTGCTTTGGTGTGAATTCTACCTAAGGTGTTCCGTGTTGCGTACGAATCAATTACAACCTGAAGGCGACGTGCTGAATCTTTATAAATCTTCTTTTGTTGGTTTTAATTTTCTGCTCAAGCTGTTTAACTTTTAATTTGTAGAGCCTTAATAAATTTCCAACTATTGGGGCGTACAGCGGAAACAATTGAACTGAAGCTGTTGTACCAACCTTCTACTCCATTGTTAGTTTTAGCTAATCCTTCTCTTGATGTCATTCCAAACACTAATTGGAAATTTTGGCGATCGCCTCTTTTCTCTTCTATCCAATGAATGGTCAAAATAATTTATTAAATCAGCCATTAGTTCTTCATTTTTATGTAATAAAGCTTCAAAAGCAATCTCTACTTCATCTTCAGGAACATAAATTTAAAAATTAGAGTATCGTAAAATCAGTACATTTGGCGATAAATTGTTTTGCGATGAAATGTCATAGCGATGAATTCTCGTTACGATGAAGTGACGACTATATGAGTTGTCGTGCGATGTAATATCGTGCGATAAATTGACGTAGATTTATCTTGTTTCTTACGTTAGGTTCTAATGCTAAAATTTTAGCTTGTAATATTGGGGGTTCCGAAAGGATTCGAATTGAATTATAAAATATTCCCAAATGAGTCTTAGGATTTTCTTATCTAAAAACATTTGATGTAACCAAATCTTCAATATAAGTAAAGTTACAAATAAATTAAACTGAACATGCTGCACAAATGTTATTTTTTTGTGCAACTTGTAATTTTAGCAACTCAATTTCTAGCATAAGTTCTTGTTTTTTAAGTTCCTCAGTGTCTTCTTTATTTTTTAGACTCTGCAATTTGTAATTTTAGCATCTCAATTTCTACCATAAGTTTTTGTTTTTTAAGTTTCTCAGTGTCTTCTTTATTTTTTAGACTCTGAATTTCAAGAATTTCTGTTACTTTATACATTCAGCACGGGATTTAGAGGTGATTGGAGGTCTGTTGTTTTCTATTTGTTCAATGTGGTATTATAAAATAAATTATTATCTTATTATTTCATTTCAGATAAAAAATGTGTTATAACAACATAGTCATTTTTTACATTTTTTTACTTAAAACACCGCCATTTATCACCGTTATAATATTACTTGTTTAGGTAAGGTTGATGTTTCCTTAGGATCTTGGACAGTACATTTGGTATAAAGGTCTGGCATATTATTAATGTTGTCCTGAAAAGTTACAATTACATTAGGTTTTTATTTACACAAATGGATATTTAATAAACGCCATATTAAAGCTGTATTAAACACATGACTAAACTAATAGCAAAAATACTTACAGATTGAATACATTCAATAGATTCATTGCCAGGTCCACTCTGTTGGCAATTAGTATTTGCTGTATAAACAAATATAGTGTCGTCTGTACCATCTTCACTTTAACATTGAGTTGAGATTGTTGTGAATTCTGCATCACTATCAAATTTATTTTCAAAGCCTTCAATAGTTTTTCTGTTTACTATTGAAATTAGTACTTCATCCATTTTTACTACAGGCATTATTCCTCCACCCGTTGCAAATCTCTGTATTCTTTCTTTGTCATCTTCTTACGTAACTCTTTTTTTCGGTTTTCATATAAACGATTCAAAAATTTTGTACTTCTATAACAGATTAAGAGTCATCTTCCAACCGATCCCCTACTTAAAATTGGCAGGGGGTGCGCCACATTACAGTTAGAAAAATGTTACTTGCAGAGGGTCAGGCCGTACGCCATTACTAACTTATTTTTTGACTTTTTTGAAGAAAGAACATTTTAGGGCGAAGTTAATGGTTTGCAGCAAGGATATATAGAATTAGATTTTCCAAATTATTTCTTGTAACGACATAATTAACGCCTTTAAATACGTAATATTGTCACGTTTTCATCCCGAATAATAACACTGTTTAAAAAAATTCATCATTTTGTACTTATACATTCCTAGAAATACCTTTTCTTTCGTCACCTACACAAGTAGTTTTAAGTAATTTTGAAAAATAAAGTTATAATTCCGCACGAGCTTAACCGCTGTTTTTGCTTAAAAATTCAAGCGGAGGATGGCCCTTACGGGGCCACTCGAGTTAAATTCCTCTTCAATTTGTTTCCATGCTGTGTTTTTATCTCCTATAGAGAAATTCTATTTGTTTTTTTTTTTGTAATCGAGCACACCTGCATATTTTTGTGCAATAAAATTGATTAAGAACTGTTTTTCACCAGGCGAAAAATTCGACACACGTTTTGATTCATTTTTGCTCATGATCACGAATAGTTTGGAAATCACAAGACCTATTTTAAAGTACGAAAACATCCTTCGATTATTAAAAGGTATTCAAAGAAAAATCCAAAAAACAAACAGCAAAATTGAGGTTAGTATTCAAAATTATTATTTTTTCATAAATTATATAGCACTTTCGCGGTGTTGAGATATTTTTCTAAGAGATTAGTAATCCACTCTTTCGCAATGATGGTGCATAACATCTCAATCCGGATTAATTATAGTAGATTTATAAATCCAGATTAAAATAAAAAGTCTTATATACGGCTGTTAGTTACCCCGGAGGATCTGAAAGGATTCGAATTGAGTTATAAAATATACCCAAAGGAATCTTGATTTTCTTATCTAAAAGCATTTGATTCGTTCATATAATTCCCTTATACACTATATTTTTTAAATAATACATAAAACTTCTCTTTCTATTCCGCTATTTTTATTAAATTTTTAAACAGTTTTCGTTAACCGAGTACGATCCTGAGATAGGGTGTAGGATAAATAGTGCCATGTATCAAAGTTGATGCGTGTTTTCCCTTATTTTGTGAAGGAGATGAAAAAAATTGTTATTTTTTTTTAGAGAAATTGGACTACTCGGCAATTCTAATATGGAATATATTTTCACCTTTTTTTTTTCTTTCTACATTTCTCAAATCATAGGAGTAGAATGAATAAATGTAAGAGGACATTTTAATTTGATTTATTATACTTATCCAATAAAATTAATAAATGAAAATGTAATAAATTGTAAATTCAGTGTCAGTGATTATTATTAAAATAATCAAGAAAATCTATTTATGTAATTTCAATAATGTTCATTTGTTGATGAATCATAGCTATATATTTCCATGAAGTAATAGACATCAAATAAAATACTTTTATAAACAGCAACAAACTAAATTAAAATAATAATCATAATAATTTTGAAATGACTAAACAGAAAAGACAAAGATCATAGATCAAAAATATAAATCAATAAGCAATGGAAATTTATCAAAAATTATGTAAATAGATTATAAATATTAAATTTAAATATAATAACGTAGAAAATTATACGATTAAAGTGAAATCAGTCGATAATTGATAAGAAACAAATGGATTATTATTTAGGGTGACAATGAGACTAGGGCCATGAACATATTTCCTTCACTTTTGAACCGATTTGAATAAAACTTGGTACATAGATATAAGACACAATTTTTAATTTATATTTCAAATTGAACACCCTATATATTTGATGTTTTTCGAATTCTACTGCTTAATTTACATACGATATTGCCAATTTTTTTTTTCAATTAAAAAATTTTAATTCTCAGATTTTTGTTTTAATAAACGGTTATGTTTAAATCTGACAAATAATTTATTCAGCAACTAAACATCACATACGTTTAATAAAACTAATAATGTAATTAATAGTAATTAATAATGTAAAAATTACAAAAATGCTGTATGTGCCTACTCCCTACTCGAGTTTTTGCGATTTTTTTGCAGTTTTTTAAGATTTTTTTGTGATTTTTTGCAATTTTTTTTATTTTTTTGTCTTCTCGATTTTTCAATTTTTCGATCCGTTTCCAGATTTTTCTATCAATTTTGTTTTCCATTTATTTTCGGTTTTTTGCGGTTTTTGTATTTTTTCTCGATTTTTTCGCTGTTTCTGTATATTTTAATCTTTTCCGATTGTTTTTTGTTTCACAAAATTTTTCGATTTTTTGCAATTTGTGCAATTTTTTGACATTATGTAAGATTTTTTTGCAATTTTATTTGCTATTTTTTTTGTCTTCGATTTTTTAACTTTTCCCAATGTTTCATGATTTTTTCTTTCAATTTTTTTTCTGATACTATCCATTTTTTCGTTTTTTTTTGCGGTTTTTTGTAATTTTTTGGCCTTTTTTTTGTATTTTCGGTTTATCAATTTTTCTCAATGTTTCGTGAATTTTTCTTTCACTTTTTTCTGATATTTTCCATTTTTTCGTTTTTTGCGGTTTTTTGCGATTTTTTCGTTGTTTCTCTATATTTTAATTTATTCCGTTAGTTTTTTATTTCCTAATTATTTTCGATTTTTTGAAATTTTTGTGAGTTTTCGCGATTTTTGCGGTTTCCGGGATATTTTGCAATTTTTTTCTAACTTTTCGTTTTTCATCTCTAATTTTTCAGTTTTTTTGCCATTCTTTAATTGTTTTCAAATGTTTCCTATTTTTTTAGGATTATTTGCGTTTTTCTGCCATTTTTTGCGATTATTTACCATTTTTTGATATTTTTTTGGGTTTTTTTTGCAGTTTTTTGCCATTTTTTGCCGTTTTTAGACATTTTTGCAATATTTTGCAATTTTTCCTTATTATCTTTTTGTTCTTCTTTTCTACTTTTTTCTGATTTTTGGGCTTTTTTAATTATTTTCAAATATTTCCTGTTTTTTTGCCGATTATTTATAATTTTCTGCCATTTTTGCGATTTTTCCGATTATTTGCCATTTTTTGAGATTTTTTTTCGCGTTTTTTTTCAGTTTTTTAAGATTTTTTGTGTTTTTGCAAATTTTTAACATTTTGTGCGATTTTTTAATTTTAATTTTCAAGCGATTTTTCTAATATAGCTGTCAGAATGATTTTGATAATGTCCCTAATGTTATTTTTTATTTCTGAATAAATTTTTTGTAAAATTTTTATTTAATGTCCTTTTTCCATAAGGAAAAATGCAGTGTCTTGAAATTTCAAATATTTTTGTTGATAGAAAAGCAAAAGATATTAAATTATACATTTTTTAAAAGAAGATGAATCGCTCTTTTAAATGCCATCAATATATACAGAATGTTCCATTTAAAATAACACATATTTTCCCCATTCATTTTGACCAAAATTAGTAGATCACCTTGTATTGACGAGATAAAATGTAAACAAACTTCATTAAAAACTTTTGGGTATTAGTTAAAACCCGATTTATTTAGAGCAATTAATACATTGTGAATTTACATTTAAAATTGATCACTCTTTATTTGGGACACCCTGTATATTTTTCATGTAAATATATATTGGGTATTTGAACGTTATTTTTAAATCTAAACACCTTTTCTTTATAACAATTTTCAATATTATCAAAAATAAAGTTTAATCTTGAGTAAAATTCATATTTTTTGACAAAACTTGTATACGGCTTAAAAAGTTTGATATCTGATGGTTGTATTTCGAGTTTTAGACCATGCAGAACTTTTTATAAAGAATGACTTTTTTTCATAAAAATAAAAATGAAAAAGTTTCCCACTTAGTTCCAACTTAATAATATGTATAATACTGATATGGATTTAAATTGTATTATAAAAAAATAATAAGAATAAGATTCAGGAGAAATTAAAATGTTTTTGGCAGGTTAATATACCAAAGGTGACGCCCCTGGATGTTTATCGTAGTCGTTAGGACAAGGTACATGGCGATGAATAAACTCAACACTGGAGGGCGAGTATTTTTTTGTGTAACTTTCAAATTTGCAACGAAAAAGAATTTCGATATAAAGAATTTTAAGGTTGAGTGCATTATAAGAGGAAAATACTTTTATAAATAACTTTGTACGATACACAAAAGAAAAGTTTTGACTTTGATTTAAAAATATTTGAGATCTGATGTGTAGTCGTTTATATAATTTTGAATTTATTTTATAACAAAATTATATACTAGTATGTTGTAGAAAATTGAACAAAAAACGTAAAAGTTTTAATTACGATTACATCAAAACTAATTTATTTAAATTTACAAAAGTTCACCTCATCACCATATTATATAAAACTAGCGTTTGCCCGCGACTTCGTCCGCGTTGATGTTTGAATAAATAAAAGTTTCCTTCTTATATATCTTTCCTTCTCCTACTTTTTAAACTCTGTGATGAAAATTGTATTGAATATTGAATATCTTGAAAATTATAACTGGTGATAGACGCTTGAAAATTTTTACGTAGATTCCCCTAAAGAAATGTATTTTTTAAAATGAAGGGGAGAGGTCCAAGATAACCATACAAAAATATGCGCTTAAAAATTGATGTTTTGATAAATAAACAAACATGTACTTCAGTTTTTGAAAAAATTGATCTGAGATAAATAATTTATACTTTCTCTTCTATATTTCTAATTAAATTACTTTGAGACAAATAATAAAAAAATCGGTTGTGTCGCCCCAAAACATTCCCGACGGGTATCCACGAATACTTTTTTAGATTTTTAATGTTAAAGTTTCAAATTTTGACATCTTTTTTTGACAGTTGACAGTTGGAGAAATAATTTTGACTGTTATGAATAGAAATTTTCAAGAGCTTTCAAATGACATACTACAAGTTAAATTATATGACATATTGCGTCTGTAATTTTTTGATAGTAACACTTCCGTTTGACAGATGTCGTACAAAAACTAATGGGTTCTTCCAACGGGTAACCCAAACCCATATACCAAATTTCAGATCAATCGAATTTACCGTGTGGCTTCTATCGTGGAATAATACACACAGACGGACGGACAGACAGACTTCCATTTGGAAATGGTCTTAATCATCCCAGGTGACCTCAAAATCTTTATCTCGAATTTGTTTTTAGCTCGTTCACAATACTTACCCTTCTTGGAGGTGGTTCGGGAAAGTAAAAAAAGTTAAAAATGCTGAGAAAAAGTAAAATAATGCTAAAAACGCTAAATATGCAAAAAAATCCCAAAAACGAACAAAAAAAGTGGAAAAATACAAAAAAAATACATATACGATGAAATGCACAATAATATATGAAAAGCAAAAAATAAGCTAAAAAATGATAAAAATTCTAAAAAAAAGCAAAAATAGTTTAAAATGTGTTAAAAGAAATTGTAAAAAATGTTTAAAAAATGCCAAAAAAATCTAAAAAAAAAAGTATGCTAAAGAAAGTAAAATAATGCTAAAAATACTAAAAATGCAAAAACAAATGTAAAAAATGCAAAAAAAAACACAAACAAACAAATAAATGCACAATAATACATGAAAAGCAAAAAATGAGCTAAAAAAAAGTTAAAAGTTCTAAAAAAACTGAAAAGTAAAAAAAGTGATTAAGGAAATTGTAAAGAATATTAAAAAATGCCAAAAAAAATCTAAAAAAAGTTTAAAAAATGCTGAAAAAAAGTAAAATAATGCTAAAAATGAAAAAAATGCAAAAAATGCCAAAAAATCTAAAAAATGTATAATAATGTTAAAAAAATACTAAAAATGCAAAAAATGCCAAAATATTAAAAAAAAAATGCAAAAAATCTGAAAAAAAGTCAAAAAATGCTGAAAAAATTAAAGTAATGCTAAAAAACGTTAAAAATGCAAAAAAATCCCAGAAAGTAAAAAAAAATAAAAAAAAAGTTAAAAAATGAAAAAACGCAAAAAAAGTTCAAACATATGCAAAGAAATGCACAAAAATACATGAAAAGCAAAATTGGCTAAAAAATTATGAAAATTCTAAAAAAAAAAGCAAAAAAGTTTAAAAAGTGGTAAAAGAAATTGTAAAAAATGTTAAAAATATCTGAAAAAGTATTTGTGGATACTAGTTTTGGGCGACACAACCGATTTTTTTTGTTTTTGACAGGTGACAGTTGGAGAAATAATTTTGACTGTTCTAAATAGAGTTTTCTAGGGCTTTCAAATGACATATTGCAAGTCGAATTACGTGACATATTGTATCTGTCATTTGTTGACAGTGATACTTTAGTTTGAGATATCGTACAAAAATTAATGGGTTCTTCCGACGGCTAACCCAAACCTACATACCAAATTTCAGCTCAACCGAATTAATACTTTTTCAGATATTTAATGTTAAAATTTAAAATTTTGACATTTTTTTATTTTTGACAGGTGACAGTTGAAGAAATAATTTTGACTGTTTTGAATAGAGTTTTACAAGGGCTTTCTAATGACATATTGCATGTCAAATTCCATGAGATATTGCATCTGTCATTTTTTGATAGTGACACTTCCGTCTGACAGATGTTGTACAAAAACTAATGGGTTCTTCCGACGGATAACACAAACCCATATACCAAATTTCAGCTTAATCGGATTAAACGTGTGGCCTCCAGACAGACAGACATACTTCCATCTGGAAATGGTTTTAATCATCTCAGATGATCTTAAAATAGATATTTCCATCTTCATCTCGAAATTTTTTTTTATCTCGTTTAGTACCACATTTAATATAATTCTTTTTTAAAGGGGGGCTTCAGGTTACATTGAATGACATGAGGGCGCGGCGACTAGTTTCGGCAATATGTGATCATCAGGCATAATTAGCAATTAGTTTGTATTCGTCCTGAAAAGTTGATTTCAAAAATATTACATTTATGATGCATACTAAATCCGCGGTGAAATAATTGGCCCACTCTGTATATTGTATAGGTATTATTTCGGGTTAATTAAAAAATTATTTTAGTAGCAAATATTTAATATTATGAACATAATTAAAACAATAACCTGAGAGGAAAATAAGAAATGTAAAATGCCCTTGACAACAATTTTAATTATAGGTGATGTAATTAATACTTATCTCTTTTCGTTAATTGATAAAAATATTTATTATTTAAGTTAATTTGAAAATGTTTATTTTTTTTTATAATAATTAGCAATTATTTGTCATCAAATGATCAATTTTTTATTTCTTTATCTTTATTATTTACAAACTTTGAATTGATTACTTTAGTACAAGGCCAAATTAAATTTATTAATTTTTTAAACATACCTCGTATCTTAAAGATATTACACGCATCTGTATAATTATTCCCTATCTTCAATTCTGCTTATATCTCTTGCATTATTCCATGCGCTTATTTTCATTGTTTTATATCTCCAGTTCTGTTTTATTTTTTCTTTTATTTTCTTTGTTTTATGATTTTCTTCTGATTTTATTACAGTTAATACTTTTTTAAGTCCTTGTTTAAGTCTAGTAGGGCTTCACACGAGAACGATACTTTTCTCGTTTCGTCTCGTAAAACCGAGACGAGAGCGAGACGAGCCCTTTTTGAAAATTATTTGGTCGGTACCGAGACCACATATGGCGAGACCCGAGAGTCTCTTTCATATTTATTCAGAATTTGTTTCTGAATTTAGCAAGCAGTATAAACATTTAATTTCTTTTATAATAAAAGAAAGGTCTACATAAGTTATGATAAATTTACGAAATCTAAAATCTGGTAACCAGCTGTGAAATATTTTATTTTATATAAAATGACACTCTCATGTGTTTCGAATTTTTTAGGACTTCCAAACAGTTTGAGGGTAATAACTCAGTTAAGTCTTAGGTACCCAAAGGGTACCTAGAAACTACATTTGTTGTTGAAGGTTGATGATATGTGTGCAAAATAAAGCATTTTAACCATTGGCTAGACGCGCTGGCGTACTCTGTACGCCAGTGGTTTAAAATATCTAATAATTTAACAACCATTCAACTCATAAAATTAGCAACCTCTCTAACCTTTCTTCAACATCTGTTTTAGTCAACAATAAGATAGTGAGGGTGTTAGTTCTGTTGGGTGATCCAGTTTAAATTTTTTACTTAAGTTGTCATCGATTTGGCGTCCTGCGTACGCCATCCGCCAAAATATGTAAGTAAATTATTTTCGTATAATATTTTACTGTTATTGCAGTGTTATCGTATTTTTTGTTATATTTATAACTGACGTCATTTTTTTAGTCATAAATAACATAATTATACTTTTTTTAGGCCCAACAAAAAAGTAAATATTGCTAAAATGAGCTGCCAAGACATTTATATGATGCTGGATGTAACGGACGAAAATGTAGAAGTTGAAGGCGAATCTTCAGGAACTGAACCAGAGGAAATAGGAAGAAGATGACTGCGATAGTGATTTTGAATTAAGTGTAGATGACATTGATGGTAATGTGAATGAAGAGTGGGAAGAATGTACTAAAAGAATATTTTATAAAAAAAAATATATAAAAAAACAAAAAATAAAAGACAGTTATTAGAAGAATTTCAATGGGTTAAGAAACCTCTAAGGAGCAAATTCGCCAAAACCCCAAGAAAAAATTTACTTGTAAAAAAATTCCCTGGTCCAAAAGATAAACACTTTCTGGATGTTTTAAGTGCATTTACAAAAATTATTGACATTGATATGATAGACCAAATAGTCGAATTTACAAACATGTATATTTCTAAAAAGAAAGATGATTACAGTAGAGGAAGAAATTGTCGAGACACCAATAGAGCAGAAATGATGGCATTTATGAGCTTTTTGTTTTTGATCGGAACAAAAAAAATGAGTAAGACAAACTTGTGTGAAATTTTTCAAACAGACGGAACCGGAATCGAAATATGCAGAGGTGTCATGTCCATAAAAAGGTTTATCTTTTTACTCACAGCAATTCGCTTTGACGATAAAGCTACAAGGGAAGATAGAAAAAAATCTGATAAGTTAGCAGGAGTACGAACATTTTCTGACAAATTCGTAAAAAACTGCAAACAATCATATTCGCTTGGTGAATTCCATACAATCGACGAGAAATTAGAACCGTGCCTAGGAAGATGTTCATTTATACAGTACATTCCCAACAAACCGGCCAAATATGGCATTAAAATATATACCTTGGTGGACTCTAAAAGCTTTTACACTTATAATTTAGAAATATATTGTGGTAAGCAGCCAGGCGGTCCCTTTCAAGTAAGTAATTCGCCCTCTAAGGTAGTACTTCGATTAGCAGATGGGTTAGAGCACTCTAATAGAAATTTGACATGTGACAACTGGTATTCCAGTTGTGATTTGGCTAAAGTCCTTCTAGATAAAGGTAATACATTTATTGGAACCCTAAAAAAGAAGTTCCTGTAGAATTTTTACCCAACAGAGCAAGAATTGTCGGAACATCACTTTTTGGTTTTCAAGAAGATCTTACACTAGTTTCTTATGTTCCAAGACAAAGTAAAGCAGTTTTATTGATCTCTACGATACACGATAATGATTCAACGGATACAGAAACGGGAAAACCCGAAATTATTTTTGAATACAACCGCATCAAAGGCGGTGTGGATACCGTTGATCAAAAATGTAGTGCGTATAGAGTTTCCCGAAGAACAAAACGATGGCCGTTCGCTACATTTATGGCACTTAACGTAGCTGGAATAAACAGTTACATTTTATATTCATATGAAAAACTCGATATTAATGTAACTCATGAACGTAAAAATTTTCTGAAACGTTTAGCGCTAGATCTCATGAAGGCTCATATGCAAGAGAGATACAAAATAAAATCACTTCCGCTACACATCAGATCAATTCTAGAGAATGTGTTAGGAAAGCCAACTTCCCGACCTACGTCTAATCAAGGACAGAGTCATAAAGGAAGATGTTTTCTTTGTGGACGTTCAAAGAATAATTATACAACTGTGAAGTGTGCAAAGTGCTGCAATTTTTCATGTAAAAAGCATAGTAAAACTTTAGTTCAATGTAATACCTGTCAAAATTATGAACAAAGTAGAGGCTCTGATTAATATTTATTTCTCTCATATTTTCTTGATATTATTGTTTTGTAAATTGTATTTTATTATATAACAATATGTTTATAATTTGTATAGATAATGATTTAGTAACGTCCAAATAAAAAACAAAAATAAATAAATAATCATGCATTTATAAATTACAATAGAATTAATAATTACCTCGTTTTGTATTATCTTAGAAATAAGTTCTAGCAATAACGAGTTTTGACGAGACCAACGGTTACGAGACGAGACCGAGACTGAAACGAAACTTATTTTTTTCTCAATCGTTCCTTGTTTTATTTCTTCTGTTTCGTTTATTAGTTTTTTGGGTTAGATTTCTTTATTTCGCTCTCATTGTTGTCCCACCTCCATATATCTCCATTTATGATTATCTTGTTGTATCCAATTTTAACTACGCTTCCTTTTTGTCTCTCATCCCTTGCTATGTTCCTCATTTGCTTCAGTTTCAACCTTTTATTTTTCGTTAAATCGTTGTTGATGTATACTCTTTCGTCTTTGTTGTCATTTAGTTTATATTTATATTCACGTCTATGTAGCTGGAATACCACCTACGGCAGAATTTAATGGGACATGCGCAGGATTTATGTGCTATTTATGTGCTAATTTCGGACGCCAATAAAAAATTTTGTGCTTTTTTCTTTAAACATAAAAAACCTAGCAATATTGTTTTGACTCATAAATTATTTTTTATTATATGTTATTTATATCAGTACCACCTTTATGATATGCTAGATACGTAGCTCAGTCAGTTAATCAAACAGTGATGCCAATTTATGGGAAATTTCCCATTTTTGGATATTTTGTAATCAACAGTGATGCCGATTTGTGGGGAATTTCTCATTTTTGGGTATTTTTGCACATACTTTTGTAATTATTGGTACGTGGGTATTTTTGGGGTCGGAGATTATGAATTTTTTGTCAAAATTAATAAAATGAGATTGCGACTCGAAGATGGCTAACGAAATTTATAATTATGGACCTATTTTTTGTTTGTCATGCACGATTGCAGCGATTAGTATTGTTGTTTAAAAAATTTGATTTTGTTCGTTATGATGATTTTTTTAACCATAAACTCAGGCGGCCCATCGGGCAACTGTTTGAGCTAGTTCATTAATATTTTTGACCAAACTTGTCAAATATCCATTAATGCTTAATTAAGGGTGTATAGTAGGAAAATGGATTCATTAATCAACCCTAAGTACAATAGTGCCTAAATCCCAATTTTGATTGTATTTTTGAAATGTTGCAAAATAATATTTTTTTTGTTACAAAGAATAACACTTTTTAGTAAAAATATTACTCATTTGACTAAATGTTTTAACAACCACAAATAAGTACATTTCACCTTTTTATAAATAAACATTTATGTGTTAGTAATAATGAGTCATAAATTAATTTATCCATCTGTTCAGTTCGTGTGTAAGAAAAATCATAATTCAATTGAATATTTGTTACATGACAATCTCACAATATTCTCTGACCTTCATTGTACTTATACAGCACGTGTTAACGTGACACATTTGACATATATTTCTTACATTAGTCAGCTTTCACATTTTTTTTATTTACTGAGTTAATTAAATGCAATAATTTTTTGAAACACTATGTACATGATAGGTCCAAAAAATTCGAAACGAAAGTTTTTGTTCTCGTAATCAATCTGATTGTCTTCGTTTTTATTACTACTCAGAGAATTTTGTAAAATAATAATCTAATCAAATTTCATTAAATGTTGATATGAAAGCGACCTACTTCTCATAAAACTTTACGTAAAGTTGTTTTTTTTTTTAACAATAGAAACGTACATATTTTTTTTAATTTAATTCATTTAGACATTTCCCATATAGTAAAAAAAAACATAATAGTAATGACATGTTGTGAAACTATTTCAAGAGAACAAATATTGTCGTTTTGCATAAAAATTGTCATTGTTAGATAGATCAAATTTATTACCCTTCAAAAAAAAACAACTTTTCATTGTTAATACTCCCCATTTCTGGTATAAAAACCCTTCACAAATTAACTGACAAAAACCAGAAGTTAAATCGGTCTAAGAAGTCACAACATGGAGTCCATTTACGACGCCATTACGGTCCCGATCAACAAATCAGATAAGAATGAAATTAGGGTTTTACTCTGACACATAAAACATGTCTTGGTTTATAATCCTTAATATATCGAAAGTGGGCTTTTGTCCGAGTAAATCTCTAACCAACTCCGGTGCCAGAAAAAAACATATAAAGTAAAATACAGGGTGTTATTGAAATACATGTACATATTCAAACAAATTAATCTCTTAGAAAGTGCAAGATATTATTTTGAAAAATTACTTATAATTAAAATTGATGTAGATCATGTTGAACTTGACCGAAATTACATATAAAAAGGTTTACGGTTTTATATTTCGAGACCGCAGTGTCGCCAATTATATTATTATTTATAGTATGTTAATTATTTAATACAGCCTTTCATTCGTATGTTTATTTGGGGTTGGGAGTTCAAATAATTTCTTCTGACTTTTAAATATTCCTTCTAAAATATCATTATAGGTAAACTAGCCAGTGATTAGCCATTCCGGACTTAATTTGCAAATATAAGGAAAGAGAGAATCCGAAAATACTTTCTAGGTACCTAAAATTTATTCTTTTCGTCGGTTACTTTTAATTTCCCTAAGCACTGTGCTTAGTGTATTTTTAAGCATTCTAAACAATTTTGTGCTCGGGAGCAGAGTGCTTACGAGCACTTTTTAAAATCGGTGCTTAGTGCTTAACACACTTTATCAAAGGGCTTAGTGCTCGTCTAAAGTGCTCGCGAGCAATCCAAAAGGCTCGCGGGCACACGAAAGAGCTCGTGAGCACTTCAAAAGGCTATATAAATAACAGTTTTTCCTAGCCCTTTACTCCCTTTTAATTATTTACAGAAAATGACCAAAGTTGAGGAAGGTACCAAATATTTAAAGATATTCTGCAGCTCAGTTACAAGCACATTTAATGGCAAGATGGGATGACGTTAACCTTTTAGCTGCGGCTGTCGTACATAAATGATTCGTAAAAACTCATCGCAAAAGAATAATTTTGTATATTTTGTTATTTCACAGAAAATTTTTGCAACTTTTTACAAATTTTACATTTTTTACAATTTTTTTATAAATTTTTCGCAAATATAAATTTTTATTAATTTTCTGAATTTTTGAAATTTCCAAATAATTTTTTAATGGTTTTTGAAACTTTTGACGTTTTTGAAATATTTTTAATTAAATGAATAATTTTGTTTTTCGAAATTTTCTATACATTTTAGAATATTTTTAAACTTTTACTTCTTGAAATTGTCGAAAAAAAAATTGCGTAGTTTGAAATTTTGGATATATTTTAGAAATTTTTGAATATTTTGACATTTTTACTATTTGAAATTTTTAAAATTTTCGAAAAAAAATTGAATAATTTTGTTTTTCGAAATTTTCCATACATTTTAGAATATTTTTAAATTTTTACTTTTTGAAATTGTCGAAAAAAAAAATTGCACAATTTGAAATTTTTGGTAAATTTTAGAAATTTTTGAATATTGAATATTTTTACTTTTTGAAATTGTCGAAAAAAAAATTGCATAATTTTAAATTTTTGATATATTTTAGAAATTTTTGAATATTTTGACATTTTTACTGTTTGAAATTTTTAAAATTTTCGAAAAAAATTTGAAAAATTTTGTTTTTCGAAATTTTCTATACATTTTAGAATATTTTTAAATTTTTACTTTTTGAAATTGTCGAAAAAAAAATTGCACAATTTGAAATTTTTGGTAAATTTTAGAAATTTTTGAATATTGAATATTTTTACTTTTTGAAATTGTCGAAAAAAAAATTGCATAATTTTAAATTTTTGATGTATTTTAGAAATTTTTGAATATTTTGACATTTTTACTATTTGAAATTTTTAAAATTTTCGAAAAAAAATTGAATAATTTGTTTTTCGAAATTTTTCATACATTTTGGAATATTTTTAAATTTTTCCTTTTCGAAATTGTCGAAAACAAAAATTGCATAATTAAATGTTTGATATATTTTAGAAATTTTTGAATATTTAGGCATTTTTACTATTTGAAATTTTTGATATTTTGAAAAAAAAATTGCATAATTTCAAATTTTTTGAAATTTTTGAAATATTTTAGAAATTTTTGAATATTTTGACATTTTTACCACATGAAATTTTCGGTATATATTTGAAATTATCGGAATTTTTGAATTTCTAGACATTATTATTTTTTTTTTTGAATTTTGGAATTTTTTGATATATTTTCGAAATTTTTGAACTTCTTAAAACTCTGCTTTGTTTTTAAATTTTTGAAAATCATTACCATCAAGATTATTGATGTTTTATTTATATTTTTGTCTCTAGAGCGTTTAGCACTCCAAAATTTTGCCAGCAGTTAAGGGGTGAAGAGAACCATCAAAACATTTTAAAATACCCAGAGTCACGTTACAGTTCCTGCGAAGCAGCAGCTGATACAGCTGCAGCAACGCCTCCAGCGGGTGCTCCACCTACTCCAGAGCCAATGTTGGTGATCAGATCTTTGATGTTAACACCTTCTAGGACTTTTGCAAAAAGACCTGGCCAGTTTTAACCAATGACGAAGAAGAGGTTTTACACCAATTGCTATTAGAAAATGCTTAAAATGGTTTCCCAAGAAGGAAAGAGGATTTGCAGCTCTGCATCAAAGCTTTTCTTGATAAAAATCTAAGAGAAAACCAATTTAAAAACAACCTACCGAATGACGGATGGTATAATTAAGGCTTTTTTAAGAATTCACATTATTTGGTCTACCACAACTCCAAACTATTGCATTATATTTGGAGTCCAAAGGGTATACAGATATCTTAAACGGCTCGACACGTATCTTCAATAGCGATGAAATGGGATATAGCTTGTGCAACTGAGTGGTTGCTCCAATAGGTGCGAAGAATGTGTATAAAGTTGAACATGCCTCATCAAAATTGGTTTTAACTGTATTGTTCACTTTTTCTGCTTCGGGGGAAGTTACTCCACATATGCTGATTTTCCCAGGCAGACGTTTGAAAGGGGACATTGCCAATTCTATACAACCAGAATAGGGTATCGGTCTAATAGAATCAGGATGGATTAAGGATAGTGCGGTTAATGGACATAATAGTCATTTAACTTTAGAAATAACTGAACTGTCTAAAAGTCTACAAATTATATTCATTTGTGTTTACTAATTCTACTCGACTTCTTCAACTAGCTGATGTTGCTGCGTTTAAGCCCATCAAGTCAAGATGGAAAAAAGCGGTAGGGGAGAGCGAGTCACAGTGGTGTCACTTTTTTGGTTTATATTTTTTTTTCCTTTGCGAATGCTTTCATTGATATGTAGTTTACAGGATTATAATAAGTAGAGTTTTTACCTCGTGGAACTAATAAAAAGAAGAAATAAATAAGACGGAATTACACCACGTTATAGCCCCTAAGGTCAATATCAAATCTATAAGTGGTTTGTAATCTGGAGGTACCTCCAGAATTTAAAGGTTGTGGAAGAACGACAACAATATCACCGATTGGTACCATTGCATCATCTTTAAAATTAGGAAATACAAACTTATTCCCAACTTTCCTAAAAAAAGTAATGAAATATTATTTAATTCCGTATTAATATTATTAACTTGACCAACAAAAATTTTATGGTTTTTTTGTTGCAAACTTAACAAAAACAAATGATTTAACAATTGCACTGTCAAAATTCTCGGATACGTCATCATTCGAAGCATTTGATAAGTTCGACATCGCATTCTCACTCTCACTTGTGGATTCTACAAGTTCCATAATGGGTTTTTTCTTTTGCTTTCGACCACTGTTTTCCATATTTCTCTTTCGATTTGAACTTTCCTGTCTCATTTTCCATGATTTCTTTTTCTAGCTTATTCATAACTGGCGTGCTTGTCAAAACTTTTGCTCTATTTTTCTTCCTTCCATCCCTTTTACTTATATTCTGTTCTGTACTGGCTTTCGGATATGAGCGCACATTATTGTTCAATGAAGAAACTTTCTCCGGTTCCACAGAAGAACTCGTATTGGATGTACTGGTTGTTGGTATAACTTGACCTAAAGGAGTTCTTGGACATGGATTTTCTGTGTCTTTACAAGTTGATGTGGACTGCTCACTTTCTAATCTATCAAAGGCAGATACGCATTCTTTTGTGTAAAAGCAAGGGGATAGGCAATCGCTAACAGTTCAGCAATTTCATATATTGTTATTTTCTCTCCAGGATTTGATACAAGCCAGGAGCTACATGCCTCATTATAGTAACGCTTCAGTGGACCATATACACATTTGTCTAGTGGCTGCAACTTATGGCTTGTATGTGGTGGTAATGTGAAAAGAATAACGCCAGAATTGTTTGCTAGCCTAATGACCTCAAAGGTTAAATGTGTTTCATGGTTATCCATTAACAGTAATACAGGGTCTTGCAATGAAGGCCTGGCGTGGTTAATGAAATGGTGCATTCAGTTTTCAAATTTTTTAGTGGTCATCCAATCCGTCGGTGAAGCTGCCCCTACTGTCCCTATGGGAGCGTTTTTAATCATGTTAACTTTAAAATTCACTCTAGGAAATATCAAAAGAGGCGGTATACAGTTTCCAAGAGCGATAATTGTACCACACATGGTCTCTTTGTCCAACTTGCCTTTGTCCTTTTTTTGCAATTATTTTACTTAATCCCTGTACAGTGGTTAAAGCTGTTTCGTCAGTATTATAGATTCTGCTTGCATTCAAAGTTGGGTATTTTTCATATAAATCCCTTAAATTATTATAGAACTTATCGACAACGGGCTTATTAAAAGCCACAGATCTTGCTATAGAAGTTGCTTCTGCTGTTCGTAAGGAATTTTTTGGATTTCTTTTCATAAACGCCGTAAACCACTCTTTCCTAGTAGATTGATTTCGGTGCAGCTTTCCGGAATAATTTTGTTAGCCACTGCAAGGTCATATGCCAGTTTTCTAGCAGCTTTAGCTGGTAACCCATGGTGTAGTTTTCCACATTGTATTAGGTATTCACATAACTCCACCCCTTCTTCATTAGTAAAAATCTTCCAGCGTTCATAATTTGGTTTCATTCTTGGAAATTCTGGTTCATCCCAATTTATACTTATATCACGGCATTTTTTAATATACGTAATGTGGATAAACCTTCATCTAATACAGATCTAACAGCTGCTTTCATATCGTTTTCATCTGTTAGACCAATAGTGCTTTTGCGTTTTCTATTGCGTGGCATCATCACAATCTTACAATCTGAAACAAATAAAAAACAAGCTTCAGACTTAAAAGAAATTATAACGGATAAATACTAAACACAAGTCGACTTATCATAAGTACAGGGTACAATGGCCACCCCAAAATCTTATAGTGAGCAGTGACCACTCTGTCAGAAATGACCCTGGCCACTGTGTACAAATCTAACCTTAAAACAAATTTCCTATATAAAATTTAGTAGTCAAAAATCATTTTCAATTGTAATGGTACAAAAAACAAAACTCATCAGTTTTTTACACGTGCTGCACATAAAACTAATCCGCGGCAACTTTAGGAACTAAAGCATAGCGGGCACTGTTCTTTGCATAATTTAGCTGCTGCTTGCTAGATAGCAACATATATACTGAATGCGTTTGAAAATTATTTTATACTGCCACTGTGCCCCGGTGGCCACTGTGACCCGCTCTCCCCTACTTGATTGGAGAAAGGAATACCTAAATGAATCTTTGACCAAAAAATTAATTTGCACCCATTTTGCAGAAAGTTGTGGAAAATAGTATAAACACCAAGATCTAACAGGATTATTTTCGTTTCTCCTGAGAAAAACACAAGCGTCTCTTCTGAGAAAACACCAGATTAAGTTATTTAGTTTGTGTGCACAGAAAAAGTAACTACCTTTGAAAATTTAAATCCTGCGGAAGTACAGTTCCACAAGCTTTTATTGTTTGGTATACTATTTGGGAACATTTTCACAGCCCAACACAACAATATAACATAAATGATCAAGAAAGAGACAAATAAAAAGGCAACTCGGAAGTAAATAGTTGTGACCAAAATATTTTAGAAAGATATGAAAATAATAATGAACCTGAAAAAATAGAAACCTTACAGTAGGAAAATTTAGAACATCCATAGATAATGTAACTTTAAATTTAAATGATATACCTATAGTTTCGCAGATTTTGAGAACAATATAGTATTCAAGAAAATACTGAATACAATACCGTTGTTACGGTTTAAAATCGCTTATCCCACCTCTAGATTAAAATTTTCGCGTATTTGGACCTGTGGCCTTCGTTACTCACGTAAGCGATATTGCCATATCTTTTTGGTACATTTCTTGACTGGAAGGTATTGATTTTGTCATTAAAAGTTCGTTTTTCTTTTTATTTTAAGTTGGTCATTGTAGGAAGTACCTTTGCCATTGGTTAGGTGGGGGGTTTTGCGATTTCCTAGTCCGATTTTGTGTGAGCGTAATCAAACTTAGAAGTTTAATTAATTACTAATATATATGTTTAATTGGTTGCATAAAACAGCTTATTTATACAAGTATATTTGGTTGCATAGTCATTATGCTACATCCATATATGTATTACTCCTATATCGCCAACGTCCTATCTTTGCCTGTAGAAACAAAGCGTTCCGACAGAAGGAGATTCAAGATCGGAATCGGGTGCCAACGCACATGCGTCATATACATTTTGAGTATATAGCTACATCGTGAATTGCATTGGCGTCGTGTCTCGTGGGGAAAAAGGAACGTAGAGAAAAAGGAAAGTTAAGCAAGCGTAGGCGATTTTTATTTTTGAAAATTATTCTACAAATGATAAATGCATATATCATAACTTTCTTTATTTCTACGTTTTTATTACAATATATCTTCTGCTAAATGTATAAAAATAACAATAAAAAAAAATTCCGTACAGCTGTGACGCCTATGACTTATCCGAGACTGCGTGAGAGAGAAACAATCGTCTACACTACTATCGGCGACACACTTCTCTCTCTTAAGCTGGCGATATAGGAGTATTACATATATGGCTACAGCACGTTGCTTGTTAAGAGACAACTAGTAAAGATTGGCAAAGAGTTTGTTACTGAATTATTAATTCAACCCTTTAGGGGATTTTGGTCAAGTGATTTTATGGTGTTAAAACAATTGTTTACTGACCTGTGGTTATTTGGAGTGGTATATTGTTTAAAAACATTCTCATTGTGAGGCTATAAACCAGGTATCTGTGAGCTCTTCACCCCATTCGATTAAAGGCGTTTCTTCTTCTTCTACTTCCACTTCTTCCTTTGCTTCTTTCGGTGCCGCTGTTGCTGCTGCCATAGAGTTACTTTTGTAGGAGACAACACGCTATTTACGAACTTCCACCGCTGGAGTCAGACAAGCGTTACGCTAACAAACTATTTTTTTTGGACATATGTGATTACGAATAATTATTGCTTAGTTGGCGCTTTAACTTTATAAAATTATCTTACGCCAACGAATTCAAGTCGCGTAAATCTGCTATTTATTTATTGTAAGTAGTGCTCTAAGGCGTAGCATTTTATCCTTTTCGTTTATTGTATCTTACAAGTCCTCGCCAGAGCTCTAGCGTCGATTTTTGGTTCAAAGGAAAATCCATTACGGTTAATCACGCTCGTGGGCGTGTATGAATATAATCATTTTATTTTTATCTATTTTTTTTTAAATACAGTGCGACTCAAAAAGTCTGTACCATATGGGAAAAATTTTTATTTTTCCTTTGACAGAAAATTTTATTCTTGATAAAAGTTGGTGCATTGCGTAAAATTGCTACTGCAAGCGTCAAACTTTCAAATTTCTAAATGGTATACAGGGGCGGGCAAAAACTAGGAATTTTGACCAATAGTAAAGTACCCTTATTTTTGACAATATCAAAAAAAAAGGTATTGAGGAAAGTTGTTTAGAATTAAATACTACATTCAGATTTAAAATCTCAGCCTCCTACGCAAAAAATCCATTTTTTTATGTTTTTAACCTAGCTCAAAATAATATCATATCGAATGCACTTTAGGGGCCTTCCTTCAATCACTATAATATACTTTGGGTAAAAAAATTTGGTTTTCTTCGTTATTTTTATACCATTTTCTAATATGATTTTTGGTTTTTTCTTGGTGCAAAGTTGAAATTTCACCCGATCAGTGATTGAAACTAGTTGCCTGCTTGTACGTATAATATTAAATTCTTATAGTACCTGACTTTGTGCTTTTTACTTAAAAACCTGGACCACATTTGAGATATAGATAACCTTTGCGATTTAATAATGATTATTATTATTATTAATAATTCTAAACCTGAATAAATTCACCAGGTGTTTAATAAAAGCACTTTATTTGTGAAAAGAATCTGTCAACATATCTGGTGTACAAGATAAGAAAATGTTTAGTTTTATCACTTATCAAAGTACAAAACTTCCATCGGGGATAAAAATTCTGCTAAAAAAAGAATGCCGTAGAGCGACGACATTCAACAAACTTTTTCGAACACTTTAAACTTGTTTTCGGCGGTGATTGATTATTATTCTTCAGGAAGTACGTATGTACCCAATTCCCTAAAGACATTTTCGCAATTTTTTAAAATAGATTTTGCGCAGGGAGCAAAAATCAATTTACAAAAGTGAACGTTGTTTCGTATCCAGGGAACGAAATAAATTCGATGATGTTACTCTTTCTACTAAATATTCATTACTGCACACAAATCGAAAGAATACAGAATCAGTTCGGATTGATTTATGTCTTCTAATCGAACTTCTAATTCTCTCGCGAAATACAATTTTTTTTAAACGTAATAAATTATAAATATTCATAACGATACTTTTTTAGGAATAGTTAGTGAAATCTAAGCGAGGCCGACCCTGTATCAAATTGAAATATGCAATATATTAATTATAAATATTTATAAATTGTGAGGATTCTACCCAAACTAATACCCATTACTGGTAGCACCTTAATTTTGAAGTAATGCTATTGCAAGTCCAATCCTATACGACATTATTAATATTTTTTAGAAAAATAATAAAAAACGTAAGTTATCCGAATGTGATTGTTCACTAAACGCAATCATGTATGGTAATTTAAAATATGAAAATAATTATTCTCAGATTTATTTTAAAAAAAGTAAATTAAGGCCAAACTACAAAATTATTATTTTTTTTATGTGCCTAAATGTGACGTTTTAGTTATTTCAACGAATAGAAATGAGTAATTTTATATTAATCTAGTAAAACCAGTTAGATTTACCTTCCTTTAACATCATTATTTAACAATTAAATAAATTATTAATTTACCAAAAAAGATATTACTTTTAGAATCATTGAATAGATGGCCGGAAATTTAATGTGATGTTTAAAAGATCCTAATATTCACGGATTAAAATGCTTCAAAGTATATTTAAAAATAAGCTCATACCGATTTATTAAAAGTAGCCAACTCGTTCTTCAAATTTTTATACGAACTCGTGATTAAATAAAAAAGTGTTCGTTGAAAATAAAATTTTATCGATAAAAATTGAAAGTTCGTGATAATAAAAAACATTAAAAAAATAGGAAATATCCATCACAAATGGTCCACATAGAATCTGAAATATTAGACCTTTGGCAGCTATATTTTAAATCATTAGCTATTCGTTACAAAAAGAGCTAAATTCACTAGAACATTTTTACCATACAAGACAAAAAAGTAAATTTTCGCTACCTATAATGAATAAGACAATGAAAATGTCATTTTTTTCTAAGTCCGAAAATTTTTAACTCTATCATTGAAAATTTTAAAAATAACTTAAATTTAAAGGGGAAACATCGAACTCTGCCACGGTATAAGTAGGGGATTATTTATGGGCGAATTCTGCCACAAACTGCAGGTAGGTAAAAAATAATTATATCAAATAATAATAATTGATCCTGATAAAGCCATTACTACAATTTATAAACAAAATTCTTTGAAATAATATTTTTATTGTAATATTTTTGTACTTTGGGTTCGTTCGAATTTAAACACTTCGTTGAATTATAACTAATTTATTTAAGTCACACAACTTCTAATTTATATGAAACGCGACTAACAAAATATATTATTTTAAATAATACATACAAAATTCAACTGGCTCTAGTCCGTCCTTTCAGATTATTTATATTCATTTTGCTTGATCCGCGGACGCTTGTGTTGAGTGTTAAAAATTAATAAAAATGACCCTTGAAGTCCAAAAATAATCATAAAATAAATCCTAACTGTTAAAAATAATCAGAATTAACATGAAAGATCAGAAAAAAATTGTTGAGCCATAAAAAAAATTAGAATTAACAAAAAATGATCCTGAAGACTAAAAAAGTATCAGAAAAAATTGTTGACTTTTAAAAATAATTAGAATGAATAAAAAATGATCCTGAAGATTCAAAAATGATTAGAATAATTCTTGAGTTGTAAAAATTAACAAAAAATGATCCTTGAAATCCAAAAACGATAAAAAAATAATTATTAACTGTCAAAAATAATCAGAATCAACAAAAAATGATTCCGAAAATCCAGAATTGATCAGAAAATAATTGTTGACTCTTAAAAATTATTAGAATTAACAAAAAATGATCCTGAAGATTCAAAAATTATCAGAATAACTCTTGACTGTTACAAATTCACAAAAAATGATCCTTGAAGTCCAAAAACGAAAATTAAACAATTCCTGACTGTTAAAAATAATCAAAATTAACAAAAAAATTTCAGAAATAATTGTTGACTAAAAAATATTTAGAATTAACAAAAATTGATCCAGAAGATCCAAAAATGATCAGAATAATTCTTGAGTGTTAAAAATTAACAAAAATTGATCATTGATGCCTAAAACGATCATAAAATAATTCTTGACTGTTAAAAACAATCAGAATTAACAAAAAATGACCCCGAAGGTTCAAAAAATGATCATAAAATCATTGTTGACTCTTAAAAAAAATGGGCTGTCTCACTCCAGAACTTTCCTGGCTCGGATGTAGAAAAAGAGTAAAAATAGGCAAAAATCAAAAATGGGAAAGAATCTTAATACAATTTGTAAACTGATCAAAGAAAGGCAGAGTGACAAAAATTGCAAAATAGGCAAGACAAGAAAAAGGTAAAATAAAGCAAAAAAAGGAAAAAAGGCTTAATAACGAAAAAATATGAAAATGACAAAATAAAAAATTTAAAAAAAAACCAAATAACACAATGTAAAGGGAAAAGAAGCAAAAAAACACCAAAAAAGTAACAAAAAATCAAGAAAAATTTAAATAGCTATAAAAAAAGTAAAAAAGGGCAAAACAGTGGTAAACCATCCAAAAAAAAAGTAGAACGAAATAAAAAAAAAGGCAAAAAGGAGTTAAAAGGCCAAAAAAAAGGAAAAAGGTAAAAAGCCAAAAGAAAAACCCTAAAAAGGCAAAATAAAAGCAAAAACATGGCAAAAAATTCAAAAATGGTAAAAGAAGGAACAAAAAAGGCAATAAGAAAAAAAGGCCAAAAAGGGAAAAAGGATAAATCAAAAACAAAAAAAAGGCCAAAAAGAAGTAAAACAAAAACAAAACACAGTTAATTAAGGCAAAGACTCCAAAAATGTCATATTAATGCTAAAAATGATAAAAACACAAATTCAGAATTAAAAAAAGTCAAATAACATAATATAAAGGGAAAAGAAGCAAAAAAATACCAAAAAAATCAAGAAAAGGCAAAATAGAGGCAAAGTAAAGACAAAAAGTTCAAAAATAGTCAAAAAGGCCAAAAAAGCCCAAAAAATTGGAACAGTTTGAATATAAAGCTAAAATATTGCAAAACAGTGGTAAAAAAAAAACAGAAAAAAACAGAAAAAAAAAGGAAAAAACACAAAGAAGGCAAAATGAACGTAAAAACATGGCAAAAATTCAAAAATGGTAAAAGAATGAACAAAAAGGGAAAAATAAAAAAGGTTAAAAAGGTAAAAAGGGTAAAGGGTAAAAAACAAACAAAAAAACCCAAAAGAAGCAAAATAAACTTAATTAAGGTAGATATATATAAATAAAAAATGTAATGTTTAAAAATAAATTTTTCTTTGAAATTTATCTTATTTTTTTCCTACTAGAATATTTGTAATTTTATTATATATAAAAGGAACTACTGTAATTAGGATTATTAAGACAGGCAGTACTAATCCCCAACCCTTGTGTAAATCGGATTACCTCGATTTTGTGACAGATTTCGTATACGTCCATTTAAAGCTATTCACAACGAAAATAACACAATATATTATGACAACTTCGGGACTCTACATCCACTAGTTAATGGGTAAAACTAAATTAAACTGGGCCTAATTGAATTAAATTAAACTAATTAAAAAAAAACACTGAAACCTACATATAATTTCCTAAAAAAAATTATAGATTTAGAATTAAAATTATATATTAAGTTTATTATTAATACTATTATTTTATTTTATTCGTTTATATAGTTATTAGATTTTTACTTACATACAGGTGCTCAAACACCTCGTGAGTCTTTCATCTACTTTATTCCATAATTTTTTTTTATAAACTGTGTATATTTTAATGTACTTGTTGTTGAATAAAGTTTATTATTATTATTATTATTTTTTATATTATGAAATATTTCATGACTCCTCTCTTAATTACACAAACATTACATTACACAACTCTTTTATACTAATGTTGAATTCAGTTAGTCTACCATCACTAACTCCATTAATCTGTTTATCTTTGTACCTAATTGTATTTTGATTGAAGATTATTCTGGTGTTTAGGTAAAATTTAACACAAGGTAACACATAACGTATGACCCAAAATAAACCGTACTGAATTTATAAATATTTTTTATTCTAGAAATACTTAAAAGTTGCAAAGTTGTCATGTTATTATCCTGTGAAAAAGGCTTGCAACGGGTAAACTACCCTTTTGGATGTGAAATTAGATAATAATAATAAATATATCTATACTTATATTGAGACTCTTAAGGGGTCTCGTTCATACCTTAATACGGTTTATGTTTATTTAGGGGTTGTTAGGATATTTTTCAAATAAGGGTTATTTTTAAAGGCGCCAGTTTATTTTTGCATATTTTAAAAGTCCCTAAAAACAAACACAAATACACTTGTAATTTACAAAAAAGAATGAAATGAAGTTACTTTATTATTTATTATTAATTTATTTACTGAATTTTCAAATATACTCTGTCGCCAAATTAAATAAAACAACTAATAGATAGATTAAGTATAATATAGAATTTAAAACTTATTGATTTTAACTGGCAAAAAAATTAAAGATGTTACTCACCAATAATTTTCTTAGGTAACAGAAGTGGCTGCACGTGTCGGAGTGCAACCACTGTAGGTTGTTTGTAAGCTGAAATTCCGGTAAGCTGATCACATGAATGATAACTTGAGCCAAGCATAAACTTGTAGACAGAAACTTGATGTGAACCAAACGGTTTACTTGAATCAAACGAAAACTGGAGCCAAATAGGTAGCGTAACTTGAGCTAGCAGTTAACAGTAATCTTTGGCTAGCAGTTTACAGAATTTAAGCCAAACAGAACTTGAGTCAGCAGTTAACAGAAGCCTTGAGCCAGCAGTTTACAGAACTTGGGCCAGCAATTAACAAAAACCTTGATCCAGTAGTTAACAGAACTTGAGTCAGCAATTAACAAAAGCCTTGAGCGAGCAGTTGACAGAACTTGGGCCAGCAATTAACAGAAACCTTGAGCCAGCAGTTAACAGAACTTGAGTCAGCATTTAACAGAACTTGAGTCAGCATTTAACAGAAGCATTGAGCCAGCAGTTAACAGAACTTGGGCTAGCAATTAACAAAAACTTTGATCCAGTAGTTAACAAAACATGAGTTAGCAGTTAACAGAACTCGAGTCAGCAGTTAACAGAACTCGAGTCAGCAGTTAACAGATGCCTTGAGCCAGCAGTTAACAGAACTTGGGCCAGCAATTAACAGAAACCTTGAGCCAACAGTAAACAGAACTTGAGTCAGCAGTTAACAGAAGCCTTGAGCCAGCAGTTTACAGAACTTGGGCCAGCAATTAACAAAAACCTTGATCCAGTAGTTAACAGAACTTGAGTCAGCAATTAACAAAAGCCTTGAGCGAGCAGTTGACAGAACTTGGGCCAGCAATTAACAGAAACCTTGAGCCAGCAGTTAACAGAACTTGAGTCAGCATTTAACAGAACTTGAGTCAGCATTTAACAGAAGCATTGAGCCAGCAGTTAACAGAACTTGGGCTAGCAATTAACAAAAACTTTGATCCAGTAGTTAACAAAACATGAGTTAGCAGTTAACAGAACTCGAGTCAGCAGTTAACAGAACTCGAGTCAGCAGTTAACAGATGCCTTGAGCCAGCAGTTAACAGAACTTGGGCCAGCAATTAACAGAAACCTTGAGCCAACAGTAAACAGAACTTGAGTCAGCAGTTAACAGAAGCCTTGAGCCAGCAGTTTACAGAACTTGGGCCAGCAATTAACAAAAACCTTGATCCAGTAGTTAACAGAACTTGAGTCAGCAATTAACAAAAGCCTTGAGCGAGCAGTTGACAGAACTTGGGCCAGCAATTAACAGAAACCTTGAGCCAGCAGTTAACAGAACTTGAGTCAGCATTTAACAGAACTTGAGTCAGCATTTAACAGAAGCATTGAGCCAGCAGTTAACAGAACTTGGGCTAGCAATTAACAAAAACTTTGATCCAGTAGTTAACAAAACATGAGTTAGCAGTTAACAGAACTCGAGTCAGCAGTTAACAGAACTCGAGTCAGCAGTTAACAGATGCCTTGAGCCAGCAGTTAACAGAACTTGGGCCAGCAATTAACAGAAACCTTGAGCCAACAGTAAACAGAACTTAAGTCAGCAGTTAACAGAATCCTTGAGCCAGCAGTTAGCAGAACTTGAGTCAGCATTTAACAGAAGCCTTGAGGCAGTAGTTGACAAAACTTGAGCCAGCAGTTAACAGAACTTGGGCTAGCAATTAACAAAAACTTTGATCCAGTAGTTAACAAAACTTGAGTCAGCAGTTAACAGAACTTGGGCCAGAAATTAACAGAAACCTTGAGCCAACAGTAAACAGAACTTAAGTCAGCAGTTAACAGAATCCTTGAGGCAGCAATTAACAGAACTTGGGCCATAAATTAACAGAAACATTGATCCAGTAGTTAACAGAACTTGAGTCAGCAATTAACAGAAACCTTGAGAGAGCAGTTAACAGAACTTGAGTCAGTAGTTAAGAGAACTTGAGTCAGCAGTTAACAGAGGCCTTGAGCCAGCAGTTAACAGAAACCTTGAGCCAGGTTAACAGAACTTGAGTCAGCAGTTAACAGGAGCCTTGAGCCAGCAGTTAACAGAACTTGAGCCAGCAATTAACAGAAACCTTGAACCAGTAGTTAACAGAACTTGAGTCAGTAGTTAACAGAAGCCTTGAGCCAGCAGTTAACAGAATTTGAGAGCTAGCAATTAACAAAAACCTTGATCCAGGAGTTAAAAGAACTTGACTCAGCAGTTTACAAAAGCCTTGAACCAGCAGTTAATAAAAACCTTGATCCAATAGTTAACAGAAACCTTGAGCCAGTAGTTAACAGAAACATTGAGCCAATAGTTAACTTATATTATGTATGCTTATATTTCTGTAGGAGGAATAGAAACAAAATATTAGGAGAAAATTTGAATTTAATTTAAATGATTTTTAAATAAAAATGATTGCAAAACTTATACCATTATCATTTAGAGTTTGTTGATGGTTAATTGGTAGAACATGCTCTGTAGATGATATTTACACAGGATGAACTTTGCCCTTTTTTGTAAAACTTGTTAATATTACATTTTATATACTAATTGTCAGTAGATAGAACGTCCTTTAACTTTAAAGACTCAATAACTAAAGGCGATGACGTTTAGAATAAAATTTAACAAGTTGATTTCTTATACAATTGTCACAATCTAAACGTCATTGTCGTTAGTTACAGAACCGTTAAAGTTAAAGGACGTTCTATCTACTGACAGTTAATCTTGTATCTTTATGGAAATAATTATTATTATTATAATTACTGATTTTGAAATTGCTTTTCTCTTATACCCAGAATCTATGAGGGTTGGTTACCGATTTCATCTCAGGCAATCCTTTTATTGCAAAATTCAAAAATTTCGACAATCTGGTGAATATCAAAATAAGGATTTTTATACAGGAAAATGGCTTCGGACTACATTCGGATTAACATGTTTAGATTCCAATGAGGTTGGTGATTGTTTAGTATTTCAGTTATTTGAGAAATTACCAAGAAATAAAGAATTACAAACAAATTGTGATTATTTAGTAGAAAAATATATTAGTGATGAGAGGTTCTTCTTTTCCACCTTCCTTGTGGGCTGAAGCTAGTGAATCGGTTTTAAGAACAACCAGTTCATGTGAATTTAAAATCGCATTTTTATGAGCCTAATCCTAATCTATTTAAATTTATAGATGTATTAAAAGGATTTCAAATTGAATTTTATGTACCGATATATGTGTTAAACGTTATAATATAAAATTGATAAAAAAAATAAGAGTATAAAATATTTAATAATTCAATATAAAAATTCTAGAAACGCTCAAACGGTCGTGTACCGTTTCGGGACTTCAGTCCATCGAGCGAATACTTTATGCTGTGAAGCATTGGTGCCAAATACATGTAGAACATGATCTGACGTATTTTTTTTTTTAATTTGCAGTGTTAAAAATTTTATCCCTTGAGAACTTGATTTTTATGGATCGTTGTGGGGTGGGTACCGGAAGTAGAAAAAGTTCTAAAAATTTGAATTGGAAAAAAGTTTCCCCATACAAGCCACTTTAATTTGTATGGTGGCTATCGAAAGGGCCGGTCCGATCCTGCTCAAATTCAATAGGGTTCTTCCTTGGAAAAACTAACTAGGTAAAGTGAAAACCGGAACTCGATCGGAGCTAGTTACAGTGTTTACATCCAGACCGACAGACATCCAGACGTCCGGACAGGATTTTTTTTGCATTTTCGGACTCCGATAAAAAGTGTGGGTGAGAAATTGTTGTCGCCATCACGAAACTAATACTGAGACTTTTGGGCCTCAGTATTAATCTAATAAATAAATTTTAATTTCATTTTAAACTACTTATTGAATATTTTATAATAATTTGTAAGATGATTAAAAAAAAATTTGTTAAAATTATACACTCTACTCCTATATAAATAATATTTTAATTTTTTATAGTTTTTATTTTTTCGTGTTAGATGCGCATATTGTTATTCAAATGTTTACCTAATTTAAGCCGCGGCGCAATATGTATATATACTTTAGCATAGGGCCATTAAGAATCGCAAAATGTAGTCGCTCTTCGTTTTAATAATTAGTAATTCCTTCTTCATTTAATTAATCATATTGTAAAAATAATTAATTTGTAAATAGCTAAAATGAAAATGCACCATGAATAAATAAAATATAATAAATACGACGGTCTTCCTTCGTATATAAGGTCAAACGGAATCAGTTGTACAAATTAAAAATCCTCCAGACAGATAGAAACAGTAGCATAGGTAACAAACATTACCTTATAATACGATCCAATTCGTTCTCATCAGTTAGAGCTGAGATCTTGATGCAGGTCCAGTATCTGTTTAGCGCCCTTTAGAGTTAGAAGGCATTGAAGTCAAGCTCAGTCTACCACAAGCCAGTGCACCAGACCGAGATACACTTGACCAGAGAGACCGAAAGCTCTAGGAAAGTTCAGTTATATCGGACCGGAACTGTCAATCCGACCACCACGCTGGACTAATAGTATTGTCCAACCAGACCAGAGTGCAACGTTACTAAATAGGAACCTTGTTACACACCATTTTTGTTGTTCGCCGGATTTGGTAATAATTTTAATTTTTGAATAAATTATATTCCATTTGGTGATTTTTATTATTTGTTTTCTAATTGTGTTTTTTCTTTACTGATGCTGCCCGGTACGAGTAATCTTCAGACTATAAATGGAAGGTGGCACCCGGAGCAACCCGTTACCTAGCGTAGGCGCCAAAAGAATCTTGAGACGACTTGACAAGTCTTGACAGATCTGCAGTCCGTAACAAGGCAAAGACGGCGCACGTATAGAGTGACAGCCAACTTTATATTTTAGTACTGTTTATTTATAGCCATACTGTATATAGGGTTATCGTAGAAATACATGCAAAACAAATAGTTTAACATTTTCTTAAAAAAAAGCAATTCTAATTATATTTTTTTGTTACAGGTGAGTGTCTATTGGTCGTAAGTTAACACAAAGAACTTAAACAAATGCAAGAGCTAAGCAATACGAAGTACATCCTGCCGTAAGTATTACTAAAAAATATTACACAGGGTAAAAACATATAATGTTTTTAGTACTTCCACCCGACAAATTCACTTTAACTATAAACACAAGAACTATACGCAACACGAAATTTATGGATATAACGCTATGAAGACATTTCAGTCTTTTAAACAGACGTAACCAGAATAACATTTTTCATTAGCTATTGAAGAAATATTGTGAAGTATAACAACAGTGACCTGCTGTAACTTCTCCTATCTTTCGCTATTTTTTCCGTCTTTTTTATTTTTTTCGATTTTTTCTAATTTACTCGCGGTTTTCGATTTTCTCCGTTATTACCATTTTTTTTCATTTGTTCCAGATTTTTCCAGTTTTTTTCGGTTTATTACCGTTTTTCACGATTTTTTACAGTGTTTTATGATTTTTTACGATTGTTTACGTTTTTTACGAATTTTAACGATTTTTCACTATTTTTACGATTTTTTCTATTTTTTCCTAGCTTTCTTAATTTTTTAAAAAATCGTAAAATAATTACAACATAAAACAAAAGTTGTAGAGAGTTTAATTATCTAAAATCTCCCTATTTTACCTTTTTCTCGGAAATATATAATTTTACCGGAAAATTGGAAAAATAGGCAATAAACCCCAAAATGTTATATACAGGGTGGCGCAAATTCAATTGAATTGAGAGGGTGTAATAAAAAGGACAAATATTTTTTCATTGACAGGCTTGAGTGGTAAAAGATAAACATTTTTACATGGACAAAGGCGAAAAATTTCAAAAATTACAAAAATTAAAAAAAAATCGAATATTCTAAATAAATCAAAAATTTCAATTTTGAAAAATTAAAAAAAATCAAAGATTAAATAAAGCTGAAATGGTAAAATAAACAAATATTATCACATGGGCAGGTTTAAGGGATAAAAGTTTAAAAAATTCTAAAAATTTTCAAATTTCCAAATATGTAAGAAATTTCAATATTTTTACGGTTTTTTCATTTTTTTCACAATTTTTTATGATTTTTTACGTTTTCTTACGTTTTTTTTACGATTCTTTATGATTCAAATATTTTCACATGGGCAGGTTTAAGAGACAAAAGTTTAAAAAATTCCAAAAATTTTAAAAAAAGTTCAAAATATTCAAAAAATTAAAAAGATTCAAAAATTTGAAAGATCAAAACTTCAAAAATTTTCAAATAATTTCCAAATATTTCAATTTCAATAATTTACAAATATATTCTAGTTAGTTTTCATGTCTCTAATTGTAATTAAAAATTATTTCAATGTTTTTACAATTTTTTACGATTTTTTACGCTTTTTTCACTTTTTTCACGATTTTTTATGATTTCTTACGATTTTTTGTAATTCAAATATTTTCACATGGGCAGGTTTTAAGGGACAAAAGTTAAAAAAAATCCAAAAATTTTAAAAAAGTTCAAAAATTTCAAAATCAAAAAATTCAAGAAAATAAAAAGATTCAAAAATTTGAAAGATCAAAACTTCAAAAATATTCAAAAAATTTCCAAATATTTAAGAAATTTCAATAATTGAGAAATATATTCTAGTTAGCCTCTAATTCTAATTAAAAATTGTTTCAATATTTTTACGATTTTTCACTTTTTCACGATTTTTTACGATTTCTTACGATTTTTTTACGATTTTTTATGATTTAAATATTTTCACATGGGCAGGTTTAAGGGACAAAAGTTTTAAAAATTCCAAAAGTTTTAAAAAAAGTTCAAAAATTTCAAATCCAAAAAGTTCAAAATATTTAAAAAATTAAAAAGATTCAAAAAGTTGAAAGATCAAAAAATTTTCAAATATATAAGAAACTTCAATAATTAAGAAATATATTCTAGTTAGTTTGTATGTCTCTAATTCCAATTAAAAATTATTATTTCAATTTTTTACGGTTTTTGTCATGATTTTTTACGATTTCTTATGATTTTTTTACGATTTTTTCCGATTCAATCGTGAAAAATCGTAAAAAATCGTAAAAATTAGCGAATTAATTTTATAATAATTAGAACATAAAATAAGTCTTATGACCGTTTTGATATTTTTAAAAATGACGGAGAAATAACTTTTTTTTGATATTTCAACCCCCTTCAGTTTTATTCCCCTATGTCGGATAAAAAAAATTATAAAAATTAATTTTATAATAATTAAGATATAAAAAAAGTGTAAAGACCAGTTACAATATTTTCAACAATGTGCGGATGTTAATTTTTTGAAATTTCAACCCAATTTTTTTTATGATTTTAATACTTCCGGTCCGGACCGAAGTAAAACTCCGGCATAAAATATTTATTAGAATATGAGAGTGTATAAATGGTATTTTATAGAGTAATTGGAATTGGCTGACACTAAGGTGGTAACAAAAATACCAACTTGTCGAGCTCTATTCCTTTTACAAGGGAATTTGTCATTTATGTGCAAATATGTTTCGTTTCAATGGGGGAGTTCCCTCAATGTTGCCAACCTAGAAAAAGGTCTACCAACGGGGAAGGATTATTTTTGGTCAAAATCTACTTCATTATTTTCTCAATGATAAAATATGTGTACAGGGTGGCCAACTAAGAATGCGAGGTACTGTATCTGGGAACCTAGCCATCGTAGAGGGTTGCAGCAAAAAAAGTTATGACTAAAACGGTCAAGGGAAAAACCTGGAAAATATTTTCAAGTTTCTGAAATGGCCGCTAGGGGGCGTAACTGCAATCTTGAAACTAAAAAAGTTATGTTTCTGTGAAATCCGCTATATTAACCTAACAAAAAAATACTTGATCATGAAAATCGAGGATAATCTGAATCTTTTTTGTTTGACAATTTTTGCTGTATCTCTAGAAATAAACTGGTGGGGGGTATTCAAATGTTTGCGTAAAAAACACCATGTATCTTCAAAACGGCTGAGCCGATTTTAACCAACTTGGGCTGGTTGAAAAGAGCTATTCTTGGACTACAAATGTTATAATAATTAGATTTTTGCTAGTTTTACATGTCGCCGCTAGAGGGCTTTTTTCGACATTTCGACAGAAATGATGCTTAAACAAGCTCGCGAAAACCGCATCTCGATATCTTATTCCTAACCTAAAATTTAGGCCAAAGAAAATTTTATACGGAAATCCCTTACATTTTTATTTTTTTTAATCTAATTTTTCTGGAATTTCTTTTTATTATTCAGTTGTGGCCCTAAAAAGGACCGATTTAAAAAGAAATGTTTTTAATGCCCCCGCAAATGCTCGAAATGCTGACCATCATGCTCTATGTATTCTTGAAGCCTCATATGGGTAGACAAAACTGCAGCTTCAATTTCGGCTCTCGGTATGTTACGAATTTTGCGAATCCGGTTTTTCATATCTTCTATCGTCTTAGGTTGAGACTGAAACACGATGTCCTTTAACCGTCCCCATAAATAAAAATCTAGACAAGTTAAGTCTGGTGATCGCGGAGGCCATGGAAACAGACTTCCTCTTCCAATCCACCGCTGTTGAAATACTGCATTAATATGCTCTCGCACAATAATTGAAAAATGTACTGGGCAACCTTCCAACTGCAAAGACAAGTTTTGCCTTGTTTCCAGTGGCACATCTTCCAACAACAACGGTAATTGATTGTCCAAAAAGTCAAGAAAGACCATGCCATTTAGAGATTGCTCGAAAAAATGTGGCCCAATAATTCTGCCTTCCAGTATGCCACACCACACATTTAAACTCCAACGCCCTTGGTGCTGAACTTCGCGCAACCAATGCGGATTTTCTGTAGACCAATAATGCATATTATGCAGATTAACTCGCCCGTTACTATTAAAGGTGGCTTCGTCGGTCCAAAGAATTTGAAATAAAAAATCTCTATTTTCGCGTATCATGCCTAACATCCAATGGCAGTAGTCCAACTTCCGATCAAAGTCTTTCTCTTTCAAGGCCTGATGCAAAACGACATGATATAGGTGCATTCTAAAAGTAATAAAAAAAGGTAAATTCAAATAAATCTCTATATTTTGAAGGCCATTAGAACTTACCTATGAACCGTTGTTCGTGATATGCCCAACTCAAGGGATAATGCTCTTGTGCTAACATCTGGATTTCCTTCAATATATCCCAGTACGTGGTTAATATTTTCTTGTGTTCTTCCAATTCTTTACCGTTGAAACGAAGGCTGAAAACTACCATTGGCTCGTAAGCTCGGCACTAATCGGGGAAAAAATCTCACATCGCAAAGACGCCGATTTGGATATCGAGCCGCGTAAACTCTTTTTGCTACTGCGGCATTCTGAAGACATTCAAAATAAACTGCAAGCATATCAACAGCCTCATCGTTCGTAAAACGCATTTTGTAAGCACAAAAATTGCTCAAAGTAACGCAAAACTATTAACAACTATTGACAGTTTGAGGATTATTTATTTTTGAATATGTATTTGTTTTGTTGTATTCCATGGCCTGCTCCTAATAATTGTCTTTTTCGTATAGTGAATATGCATTTAAACAAAAAATATGCCTTTTATTATTAGCATTACTTACTTCCCCTTTTAGCGCTATTTTTGCAGTATTTTCAAAAAAGGTGATTTTATTCTGAATTCCAGAAAAAAGTTAAAAAAAAATAAAAATGAAAGGGATTTCCGTATAAAATTTTCTTTGACCTAAATTTTAGGTTAGGAATAAGATATCGAGATGCGGTTTTCGCGAGCTTGTTTAAGCATCATTTAGCTACTTTTTCATGAAAACAAAAATTATACCAATGCATTTATTTTTTTTTAGAAAATTAACCATTTCTGTCGGAATGTCGAAAAAAGCCCTCTAGCTTCGACATGTAAAACTAGCAAAAATCTAATTATTATAACATTTGTAGTCCAAGAATAGCTCTTTTCAACCAGCCCAAGTTGGTTAAAATCGGCTCAGCCGTTTTGAAGATACATGGTGTTTTTTACGCAAACATTTGAATACCCCCCACCAGTTTATTTCTAGAGATACAGCAAAAATTGTCAAACAAAAAAGATTCAGATTATCCTCGATTTTCATGATCAAGTATTTTTTTGTTAGGTTAATATAGCGGATTTCACAGAAACATAACTTTTTTAGTTTCAAGATTGCAGTTACGCCCCCTAGCGGCCATTTCAGAAACTTGACAATATTTTCCAAGTTTTTCTCTTGACCGTTTTAGTCATAACTTTTTTTGCTACAACCCTCTACGATGGCTAGGTTCCCAGATACAGTACCTCGCATTCTTAGTTGGCCACCCTGTACAAAATTCTATTGAGCTTTCCAGAATATATCGTTAGCGAAATATAATGATTTTAATAAAATCTTACTTCTGATTGGTTGAAATTTCGTTGTCAAATGTCATTCCTCATAAAGTAAGTATAACAGAGCGAATGTTTCATTTTCAGATTATAGAATATTCAAACTACTCGCCATATTCAGTTTAGTTCCACCAATCCTCCAAGGCTGTAGGTCAGTCGCTGAAAATGAAACATGTCGCTCTGTTATACTTACTCTATGACGAATGACATTTGACAACGAAATTTCAACCAATCAGAAGTAGGATTTTATTAAAATCATTATATTTCACGAACGATATATTCTGGAAAGCTCAATAGAATTTTTTACACATATTTTGATCATTTCGAAAATAATGAAGTAGATTTTGACCAATAATAATCCTTCCCAGTTGGTAGACCTTTTTCTAGGTTGGCAACATTGAGGGAACTCCCCCATTCAAGGTTGGTAGATCACTAATGTAGTAAGTAAAGATTGGGACTATTTGTTTTTATTCTAAGTCGGAATGTTCATTCTCCTGCATGATTTTAAACTCTGATTATGTTCAGTTTATGCATTAAGCCTTTTAAGTTTTGAAATTATTGCCATTAAAGAAATAGGCATGTATGGCTTAACATCCTTTGGTTTAGGTTTAAAATAATAGACCTCTAATGTTTCTTGTTGCTTTCGATAAAATAATCTGTTTCTTCATTTTTATCCTTGTTAACAGTTTATTGACTTTTCTTTTAGCTTCTGGACTTATTTTTTCAGTTTTTGAGTTTTATTATTAAAGATGGTTTTGACGGATCTTTTCCATCTCTTATTTGGTGTTATTGTGAGCTGCAACTGGTGAAATTTTTTACTTCCTCTTCTAGTTGATTCATTGTTCTTAGCTTAATATTATTTTAAAGATCAACTCGAAATCTTTCCCAATCAGTATTAACTAGACTAGGAGGAGCTGCTCGGTTAATTCTCTTTTTACTCCGATACCAACTCCCAAGTTTTCTTCAATTAAAATGAAGTTAGAGATACGTTTTTTGTGATAAAAAATCTAGTTAATCGGCGATTTTATGAAGATCAATACGCAGACTTACCTGTTGAATCATAATTGCAAGTCAATTATTGACTTCAGTCTCTCTTAAAAAAGTAGAGGGAGTGTTAAGTAGTAATTTTTTTTAGTATTAACTGTTTTGTAGATTTAATTCCAACCAGTGTAAGTTGAATAGCTACTACACATTCTTCATGGTGATTAATGACATGACACACTAAACGGGACTGAATCAACTGTTTGGGTTTTTTAGTTTACTTAAAATACATTTTTATGGCTATTGCGTGCCTTGTTCAGGATATAAGAAATATTAAAACAAAATATAAATATTAAACAACATTTTACAATTTTTATGATAGTATTTTCCGAATATTTTTTTTAACTGACATCTATATTATAAGCGACAAAGTCTTGACTGGCTGGTATAAAATCAATGCACATCAAAATCTACTTAACCCAGAGACTTGAAATTTTTAAAATATATTCTATTCATAACATAGTCACCCACTAAGAGATGATTTTGCGAAATTTTGATTTTAAGGAGTAGAAAACGGGCGAAAATCTGTGGCTTACATAGAATAAGTAGATATATATATACACGACGATTTAAAGGTATAGAGAATATTGTGTCTTCGGTATTATCGGATATTCTCTCATTTATTTTTTAGGAAAAAATGGGAAAAAATGGGGAAAATAGGGCAAAATAGGAAAAAATAGGAACAAATAGAGAAACATGAGGAAAATAAAGAAAATAGGAAAAACAGGAAATAATAAAAAGACAGACGAAAAATAGGAACATACAAAAAATAGTGAAAAATAGAAAATACTGAAAATACTGAAAATCGGGAAATTAGGGAAAGATGTGGAAAATAGAGAAAAATAGCGAAAGTTGGAATAATACAAAAAAATATGGCAAAATAGGGAAATACCGAAATTAGTGAAAAATAGGAAATAGTGTAAATAGGGAAAAATAAGAGAAAATGGGAAAAAAAGTAAAATAGGAAAAAACAGAGAATAATAGAAAAAAATAGTGAAAATAGGGAAAATAGAGAAAAATAGGGAGAGTTGGAAAGAATTTGGGAAAAACTGAGAATAATAGAGGAAAATGGGCAAAATAGGAAAAAATGTGAACAAATACGGACAAAAACTGATGAAAAACAGGAAATAATAAAAAGAAAGACGAAAACTAGGAACATACAAAAAATAGTGAAAAATATAGAATAATAGAAAAAATCGGCTGTGTCACCCCAGAACTTTCCCGGCTCGACCATAGAGAATTTGTTATTTATTATTATTATTTTAATTACAAAATACTAAGCATTACATTAATTTATGGAACACATTAAAAATAGCGAGCCCAATTGATATTTCAATGTTGATAATGACATAAGCTGCGCATGCGCACGTTGTATATCACACTGCTACAATTAGGATCTCCTAAAATCATGTGTGGAAACTATTGGGAATTCGGGAAAATCCTAAATATGTATTTTTCTCGCCATCTAGCGGCGAAACTATGAGGAGTTCGATAAAAATGCATTGTTTGTCCTCAAAATCAAGAAAAACCAGAGAAAACCTACATGCACATTTTTTACGCGCCCTCTAGTGGCGCAACTATTGGAAATTCTAGAAAAAGTTTCAGACAAGAGTTGTAGGGAATTTTATGCTCTAAAACGTTGTACCACAACATTTTGCACTAAAGTGTATTGTTTGTCCTTAAAATTTAAAAAAAGTAAAAAATTGTTACATGTGCATTTAATCAATGTCGGTCTTGAGGAACTTCTACTGTACCAATTTAAACCAAAATCTAATGGTCGCATTCTAGGCACACACCGACCCTCCATACCAAATTTCAGCTTGATTGGTCAAACGGTTCGGCAGTTATCGTGGAAGATTACACACAGACACACAGACAGACCATACGCTGGAAATGGTTTCAATCGTCTTCGGGGACTTCAAAATGGATAATTCCATCGATATCTCGATTTTTTTTGTTGCTCGTTCACCTTACTTTCCCTTTAATGGGTCCGGGAAAGTAAAAAAGACGAAAAATAGGAAAAAAATAGGAACATACAAGAAATAGTGAAAATAGAGAATAATAAAAAAAAAATAGTGAAAATAGGGAAAAATAGGAATAAATACGGACAAATAGGGAAACAAAAGGAAAATAAAGAAATAGAAAAAAGTGAGGAAAAAGAGGATATAATAAAAAAAGACGAAAAATAACGAAACAAATATGAGTATACAAAAAATAGTGAAAAATAGAGAATAATAGAAAAAAATTGTGAAGATAGGGAAAAATAGGGAAAGTTGGAAAAAATACGAAAATGGGAAAAACAGGATATAATAAAAAAAGGACGAAAAATAGGAAAAAAAAGGAACATACAAAAAATAGAGAATAATAGAAAAAAAAAATAGGGAAAATAGGGAAAAATAGGGAAATTAGGGAAAATAAAGAAAAATGGGGAAAGTTGGAAAAATATGGCAAAATTACAGAAAAATAGAGAATAATAGAGTAAAATGTGCAAAATAGGGAAAAATGTGAACAAATACGGACAAATATGGAAACATAAGTAAAATGAAGAAATTAGGAAGAACTGATGAAAAACAGGAAATAATAAAAGACGAAAAATAGGAAAAAAATAGAAATATACAAAAAATAGTGAAAAATAGAGAATAATAAAAATAAACAGTGAAAATAGTAAAAAATTCTGAAAGTTGAAAAAAATACAAAAAAATATGGCAAAATAGGGAAATACCGAAATTACGGAAAAAACGAAAAATGAGGAAACGTACGGAAAAATAGTGGAAATAGGGAAAAAATAAAATATAAAAATATATAGAATAATAAAGACAAATACAGAACATGAAAAAATAATGAAAAACAGGAAAAATATGAAGAAATATTAAAAATCAAGGAAAAATGGGGAAAACAGTTAAAAATAGGGAAATAGCGAAAAATGAGGAAAATAGACCAAAATAGGGAAAACGCGTACAAATTAGGACAAATACAGAAAATAAGGAAAATTAAAGAAATCAGGAAAAACTAACGGAAAACGGGAAGAAATAGAAAAATAGGAAAAAATGGAAAACATACGGAAATAGAAATATAGGGAAAAATGTTACAAAATAGGGCAAAATAATGAAAAATTTGGAAAAATTGGGCAAAACAGGGAAATTTGGGAAAAATAGTCAAAAATAGAGAAACGTGGGAAAAATAGTCAAAATAGAGAAATTTCGGAAAAATAGGAAAATTAGTGAAAAAAGTGAAAAATATGGAAAACATGGAAAAATTAGAAAAAGATAAATAAAATAGGGAAAATAGAGATAAACAAAGAAAAATCGGGAAACATATTGTAAAATATGAGAAAATAAGGAAAAAAATTAAAAATAAGAAAAAACAGATCATAATAGAGAAAATACGGACAAATAGGGAAAAACAGGAAAAAATAATGAAAAATAGGAAGTAATTGGGAAATTAGAGAAAAATATGGAAGTATATGGAAAAATAAGAAACGGTGAAAAATAGGGAAAAATAAAAAAAAAACTAGAGAGAAATGGGATAAAATAAGCAAAAATAGGAAAAAAAGAAGCAAATTTCGGTTATTCAGTTACTAAAACGAGTCCGTAGCAAAGGGTATTCAGCTGGTACTCTATAAAAAATTACATGTTTTGTTTGTAAGTAACAAAATGCTGGTATAATTTTCATATCTTGGAATCTATTCGAAATGACCCTTCACTAGTAATTAATAAAGATATTAACGAAGCACCTCATGTGCCATACGAATACGAGCATACCACAACGTAGTCATCAACCGGCAGCGGCAGAAGAGCAGATGTGTGTTGAAGTGTAAAAAAGGCACTGTTATGTTATGAGTCACGAGAACTACGATAGCATACAATAATAATATGGCATTCCATTGAAACAATGCGTATGCAGTTCGTGCTCTCTTGACTTCGTTCGAAATCATTTACTAAACATTTAAAACTGGCGAATAGCCATTAGAAATTATATAGGGAAAATGTATAATAACCAGTGGCGTACTAAGAAATATTAAGCCCTTATGCAAGATGAAAGCAGGTTGAAAATATGCAGAACATAATGCTGGCCACTTCCGCATTGCTAACCCTTGTTATATAGCTACGCCACTGAAAATCATATAATTAATGATTTTAATATGGTGATACAATATGATATCAGAAATCAGTGACTGCATATTTTTCAGCTCACCAAAAAAATAGAGAAAACAGCGACCTCAAATTACATTCTTGAGGTACACTCTCAGTAGACTGTTGAGATTTAAATGTTTTATATGTTTCATATACAGATACAATATATGTGGGACAAAACAAAAGAGGGAGACAAAAAAGTGAGGAAAAGGGTGTAAAAGTGGGGTAAATATAAGTGAGACAAAAAAATAAGCAAAGGAGGAAAATAGGGCAAATAAAACAAGTAGAAAAAACAATAGTTGTAAAAAAGGGGTCAAAAAACAATGGTTGTAAAAAAAAGGGAGAAAATAGGGCAAAAATTCAATAGATGTAAAAAATTTTACCAAAAAGCAGGCGAAAAAAGTAACAAAAATTAATAGTGGGAAAAAACGGGAAAAAATTGGAGCAAAAACTAATAGTGGGAAAAAATGGAGCAAAAAGCAGGAGAGAAAAAAAGGAGCAAAAATTAATAGTGAAAAAAACGGGAAAATATTAGAGCAAAAATTAATAGTGAGAAAAAACAGGAAAAAAATGGAGCAAAAAGCAGACAAGAAAAAAAAGGAGCAAAATTAATATTGGGAAAAACGAGAAAAGAATTGAAGCAAAAAGCAGGTGAGAAAAAAAGGAGCAATAATTAATAGTGGGAAAAAACGGGAAAAAAAATGGAGCAAAAAGTAGACAAGAAAAAAAAGGAGCAAAATTAATAGTGGAAAAAAACGAGAAAAAAATGGAGCAAAAAGTAGACAAGAAAAAAATGGAGCAAAATTAATATTGGGAAAAACGAAAAAAAATTGGAGCAAAAAGCAGGCGAGAAAAAATTTGAGCAAAAATTAATAGTGGGAAAAAACGGGAAAAAAATTGGATCAAAAATTAATAGTAAAAAAAAACGGGAAAAAATTGGAGCAAAAAGCAGTCGAGAAAAAATGAGCAAAAATTAATAGTGGGAAAAAACTAGAAAAAAATTAGAGCAAAAAGCAGGCGAGAAAAAAAAGGAGCAAAAAGCAGCAAAAATTAATAGTGGGATAAAACGGAAAAAAATTGCAGCAAAATTAATAGTGGGATAAAACGGAAAAAATGGAACAAAAAGCAGGCGAGAAAAAAAGGAGCAAAAATTAATAGTGGGAAAAAACGGGAAAAATTGGAGCAAAATTAATAGTGGGAAAACCGGGAAAAAATGGAGCAAAAATCAGGTGAGAAAAAAGGGCAAAAATTAATAGTGGGAAAAAATTGGAGCAAAAATTAATAGTGGGAAAAAAATTGGAGCAAATATTAATAGTGGGAAAAGACGGGAAAAAATTGGAGCAAAATTAATAGTGGGAAAAAACGGGAAAAAATGGGAGGAAAAAGCAGGCGAGAAAAAAAGGGCAAAAAATAATAGTGGGAAAAAACGGGAAAAAATTGGAGCAAAAATTAATAGTGGGAAAAAACGGGAAAAAAATGGAGCAAAAAGTAGGCGAGAAAAAAAAAGAGCAAAATTAATAGTGGGCAAAAACGAGAAAAAAATGGAGCAAAAAGCAGAGGAGAAAAAAAAGGAGCAAAAATTAATAGTGGGATAAAACGGGAAAAAATTGGAGCAAAATTAATAGTGGGAAAAAACGGGAAAAAAAAGAGCCAAAAATTAATAGTGGGAAAAAACGGAAAAAAATTGGAGCAAAAATTAATAGTGGGAAAAATTGGAGCAAAAATTAATAGTGGGAAAGAAAGGGAAAAAACGGAGCAAAAAGTAGGCGACAAAAAAAAGGAGCAAAATTAATAGTGGGCAAAAATGAGAAAAAATTGTAGCAAAAAGCAGGCGAAAAAAAAGAGCAAAAATTAATAGTGGGAAGGAAGTCTTGATTATCTAAACCTAGCCTGTGTTTAAAAAAATTAAAAGGCCATGTGTGATTAGATCCCCGGACTCACTGCACCACTAGCGGGCTATGTCACACAGCTACCAGAGCTCATGCTGAAATATGTTCAAACTTATTATTTAAGCGAATCGCGTTTCACGCAACTCCCGGATCTTTATAAAATATGTTAAAGGTCCGCAAGAAAAATCAATGTCCTACTTGAAGACCTTCTACTGCACCAATTTAAACTAAAAACTAATGGTCGCATTTCAGGCACATACCAACCCTTCATACCAACTTTCAGGATGATTGGTTAAACGGTTAGGCAGTTATAGTGGAAGTTTACACACAGATAGACCTCACTCTGAAAATGGTCTCAGTCATCTTGGAGAACCTCAAAATGAATTTTTTTGCTCGTTCACTGTACTTCGATGGGACCGGGAAAGTAAAGTTTTTTTTTAACAATTCATAATTAGTTAAAATTATTACTAAAAACTAAGAAGGCTGAGAAATCAACAATTTGACAGTCATTTTTGAAAATTTGTAAAATGAAGAAATATTTGAAATAAAAAAAATGAAAAGCGAAAATTAAAAAATATAATAATAGAAGAATTTTAACAATAAATATTGTAATTTCCAAATGGATCATTATTTTCATAATTGTCAACGAAAAAAAAAATCACAACCTATACATGACGCATTGAATATTGATAAAATCTCTCAACATCCTGTATAATCAGGATTTTAACGTTTTTTTTCTAATACAAACATCCTATCTGTTTCGAGTCAATAAAAATAAACCAGACACCTATTTGGACGTGGAATGGCCTTTATCCGATGCAAGAATGCCAGTCATTGAAATAAAATTTTTAAGAGCCTCGTTCGAAATACGAAATTTGATCTTAAAATCCGGGTTTCCAGAGAAAGACTCACTTTATAGAAGTTTGTCTACTTTTAAGCTTGACGGACAATGGATCATTCTTTATTTTATAGAACTTCGGTTGGCATGGAAGAGTATATACGCTTATTTTATTTGGTTATATAATTATAATTTATTATTAGTTTGGGCTAAAGACTTATGTTTTAGATGCTTCCCTGATTTAACTTTTTTTTTCTTCGGAAAATAGTGCGACATTTATAAGCAAAATAATCCTATATTATATATGTACATTCCCTTTTTATTTATGTACAAGAAAAATAGAGAAAAAGCTAATAAAAGCGTGTTAAAAAAGTTTTCGTTTGGGAAATTTTTATTCATAAAATACTACAGTGCTGATACTATAAAATGATTCATCATAATTTGAAATCTTAAAAATATTTGTAAGTATTGTTTCAAATACCAAAATTAACATAACGAAAATAATCTCATGTTATTAAAATCACTTGAAATTGTCTATGTGTATCGATAATATTGATTTGTTGATAAATTTTTTGCCTTATCATTTACATGAAAATATCTGCAATTTATTATTACTATTAATGAATATATTTGAACACTAAACAAAAGCTACCATCATCTAAAAGATCTCCAATAGAATCATTAACAATTCAGCAAAATATCACTCCACCTGTTAGTAGTAATGAAGAAGTACCACTTGAGTCGTCCACTTCTACTTCAAGTAAATTTTTTCTCTTCCAGCCAATAAAAACTCAAAAAAAACCAAAATACACAGCGAAATCCCGAGAAAAAAAACTTTCGGTCCCTGAGAGGAAATTTTACTACATACACAGGCGTACCTAAACGACACATCTACTTCATTCCCATTTAATTTTGAAAATATAATATAATATAAATATAAGGTTATTATATTCTTCCTATTCATCCCATGCTGTTACTATACTATTTGTTTCCTCTTTCACTAACTCTTCCTTAGTCGATCATTTCCTTTTACAGTTTCCTCATCCTTACTAAATTTGTTGTTTACTTCTAGTACCATAACCTTCGCCCCCTCTCGGGCCTTTAGACATTGACGTTGACGTTGACATTGACATTGACGTTGACATGGACATTGACTAATGACAGATGTTGAGTTTCTTCTTTTCTTCCTCGTTCTCTATGTGCACCTTCCCAAGTTACTGAGTTTGAGATTTGGTTCTCCTTGTCCTGTGCCCAGTCTCACAATCATTAGTTAAGAAAAGATTTTTGTATTTCTTCACTACATAAATTTTGATTACTGTTAAAAAATTTTACCCTTCAGGTTTTGTCTTTGTTTTCGGAGGTTGGCAACCCCCATTCACATCATGGTTTCTAAATATTTTATACTCTAAATTTATGTTGGCTGTCTGTTGTCATATGTCAGTTGTCTGATTTTAATGGTACTGTTACTAATTTTCTTAATATTACTTTCTAACTATTGCCCTTCAATGGGCCTTGGTTGAGAAACCTATCGTGCACCGTTCTCGAGCTCCCCCATCGTAGGAGTTCTTTCCTACCCCTACGTGGGATTCTGCATTGGCCCCCCCGTGCCTTTATCTCTTCCTGATCCCCTTCTATCACTTTCGTCACGAATACTTTTCCTAGACACTCTTTGTGTCCTCACAATGAATGTATTCGTTTGAATTTTATATTTTAACTTTAATTGTTTGTAATTTTATCAGTACCAGTATGTTTAAATTTTAAATTTTAACTGTTGAACTTAATTATATCTACCTCTTACCCCATGATGTCGATGGTAAGCCCCTCTTATTATTAATTTTGTACCTGTTGTATTAACGAGCGCTATTGTAGACCTGATGATGGCGGAAGCCGAAACTAGTTGCCAATTTCACTAAAACAACTTAAGAAAAAATATATATTGTGGTACTGGACTTTGTGTGTTTCATTACTCATTGGTTGACCACATTTGAGACATGGATAACCTGATGTATAATTATGAAAAGATACACAGATGTTATCGAAAGTTTAATCGATATCAAAGCTGAGACGAATCCTCTAATAGATTCGAATCACGAATCCGAATCACGAGAGGTGATTTAAATCACGGATACTATGTTCGGATCCCTTTTACAAAAAAAAAAAGATTCGAATCAAATAATTATTTCGAATCACGAATACGATTCACAATCATACCATATGTATATGTTATATAATACTGTCTTTTACTATCAGTGCTGCCAATGCAAAAATAAAAATTATCCGAATATCGAACTCAATTTATCCGACTTAGCGTCACATAAGGTCTGTTCTGGTTTCGAAAAATATCTGTCCGAGAAAGTCAGGCGCATGTGCAATATAAGATTCGTACTACTGTACATGTGAGTAACCTACTGTGCATGTCTCCGACATTCTCTGACAGATAGTTTTCGAAACCAGAACAAACCTAGTGAACTAAATCATGAAAAATCGAAAAAGAAGAGAATAATCATGACTAATGACAGTAATGACATGACAGAATTGACATTGACAATTTGACAAATGACGAGGATACAAGAAAACAAAATTACGGAGTGTAGACCGTAGAGTCCATACAAAACATGAATGGTTAAACAAACTACTGTCTAACCTACTGTAGGTATATCTAATAAATCTAATACCTACTGTCGGGGAAATCCCTATTACTTACAATCGCTACACATAAAGATCGCCGTGTTGTTAGACAATTCTATGTACACAGAACTGTTTTAAAAATAGTATAAATCTGCCGTACATAAAAAAAAATTATATAGAAAATATATTTAGGTATTTGATATTAAATGATTTCATACTTTTATACATCATATATTCATGGTATTAGTATTATAAAATATACATCCATTCAGAACACACTGATTTATCCCAAAATCGGATAATTATCCGGAAATTGGCAGCACTGTTTACTATACCAATTTTTCTTAAAAACTGACAGTAATGGAATGTTAGGAATGTATAACAGAGTTGCCACATTATCCAATATTTGGAAGAATTTCTTTCATCAAACAAAATTATGCAAATCAAATCTTTAAAATACATAATTATTGCTTAATATTATAATAAATCATATTTAAGATCATTTATCTCAGAGGTAATTTACAATACTTAAATTTAGGGACCCTATTTAAATGTTTTTTTTTTATAAAGGCTCCAATATGAAACAGCTATATATATGTAATTTACTACACAACGGCAACGCTGTTATGTCGTTCATCAAATTGCTAAGGCGTTGCCATGTGTTTTAAAATTTATTTTCTCTCATTTTTTGTCATGCAATAAAAGGAGAACATCTGATATGAACTTCGTATGGAAAAGGCAACGTCGCTTATATGTTTAGTTGTAAGTGACTTTGAGATCATGTGCATTGGGGGGAACGGGAATACATGGTAAATTATTTTATGTATTACCCATCTGAAGTAACACTTCTGCCAAAATTCATCATTATTCTGAAGCGGAATTTAACTCAATTTGAGAAAATTTTCAGGTTATTCAGTGGATCAAGCGGTAAAATTTTGTGGGAAATGAACAAAAGTTTCAGAACGCACAATTACTGACCTCACTTTAATTAAAAAATAAAAAAAAATTTTGCATTAAATTGAAATGTAAATTTATCGTATACCTATGTAAAACAATAAAATTGCCGCCACTGGAAAAATTTCCTCTTTCCCCTTAACCACTGAAAATCTGTACTACTTTAGAGCAATGACAGATGTCAACATTCCTTTCACATTCCTTAAAACATTCCATTACTATCAGTTTTTAAGGAAAATGGGTTTAGTTATACTCATAAAAATTTAAGATACAAAAAGATGGTTGAATAATAACTGTAAAAAAATAATCTACAAAAAATAAACTTTATTTTATTGCACAGAACAAAAAAATAACAGACAAACCAACAGAAACCAACCTATAGTTTTTCAAAAAATTTCTTTCGATACTATCCTTGGAGAGCACCAAAATTTCGTCCATTAAACCCGTTGCTTCAAGGTGCGTCAATTATACCTGTAAACGACAGGACCGTAATTATAAAGTGGTACACTGATGATGTAAGTTATTTTATATAAAACGTTAAAATAACATTGAATTTGAATTTTAACGGTTTAAAAATGTTTGCAATAAAAAAGGCAGGTCCGTATTTAAATAGCAGAACTTGATGGATTTCCTTTAAAACACGAAACGCCATATCAAAGATTTATTAAAATAATAATAATAAACTCAGTCATACCACATAGAATATATTGTAAACTATTTGAAAACGTGGACATGGGTGGGTAACATGTTTCGGTAAAATAATGGCCATCATCAAGCCTACAATACTAATTATAAAATATGTTAAAACAACATATAAGATCACTAAAATTTAAGTTACTTACACAAAATTATAAAAATAATCTGTATTTCATTTTGAATAAAATATTAATTAAAGCGAACCGTAGGTAAAAATTTTGTTTATGGTGACTCGAATTAAAAACTGTCCGCGAAATTAAACTGCTTCGAGTGATTCTAGTTTAATATCGCGGATTTTCTGAATAAAAATTGTCCAAAATTATAATAAAATAATATAACAAAGTTATTTGTTGAAGAAAACATTAACAAAGTGGGGTTTCGAACTGACGACTCTTTGCTTTCAAATCCGTGTCTTAAACCGCATAACATTCGAACCAAAGCAGAAGTGTAATATTTAATTTAATATAACTTACGTACCTTTGTATTAATAATAATTTTAATTTTTAGCGCTTAAACTAAGTCAGATTTTAAAATTTTGGCTTCGTTGTAACCCAGTTTTCTTTGTTCACATTTGTATGGACTTTAAAATTTTGTGTTGGGATTGTTTAAACTATTATTCTGACAGCCCACGATACAACATATTTCTTCTCGACTTCGGCGAACTTTCCGTATTGTTGTTGAAATTTTGGTCCGTCGAAAAATGTTTGGGAAAAAAAGTTCAAGTGCTAATCACGGCAAGCGCTAGCATCGGCTGTCAAAATGCTGCGCCTTCTCGCACATAGCGAATAACTAACTACTAATAAATAAAAATAAAAAAAACGAAACATATTTTTCTCAAACCGTCAGAGATATCAAATACAATATTTGCAGTCACAGGGTAGTTAGTCTCAGTCTGTTTTTGTTTATATTTCGCGACAAGTCAAATCTTGAGTAAGATTGTTGCTCTAAAAGGATTCGAATACGAATCATTTAGTATTTCTTGAGCGAATTCGGATTCACGAATACTTTTTTTAACTATTCGAATAGCGCTTTCGAATTCTCCCCAGCTGTGATCGACATGCTACTAAAGGCCTATCAATATTGCGCAGGTAAGACAGTAAAATGAGATTAACCAAACTCCGAAAAAAGATCCAGTAACAATACCAATCAAACTTCACATTATAATCATCGGACACAGACAACTCTATATATACATACTAAAATTTTATTCCACCATTTTTAATTCCTTATTTCAATGGAATATAAATAGCTCCGTGAAGTTAGCCCCCAAAGTGGCAATTTTTGTTTCGGAAATTTCCCGTTTGTTAATGCTTCGTTAGTGCTTCTTAGTGCTTTAATTATTTTCGTTGGTGCTTTTTCCGTTTTCTGCATATTAAGGATTTTTTAATTTCAAGGTCAGCTCAGACAATCTACCAAAATTGACGAAATTTGGTACTTTGATTTAGTGCTTCGTTACTGCTTCTTAGTGCTTCAAATAGTTTCGAAAGATTTTTTAGATATTTTGGATTTTAACTGCAAAACATTTTCCTCAATTTTGGTATCAGTTTTTAGTGCTTCATTAGTTCTTCTTAGTGCTTCAAAAAGTTGCAATGACGATTCTTTCCTTTTCGACATATTTAACTTTTAATTTTCAAGGTCAGCCCGCAAATCATATGGGATTGACTTAAATCTAGATTCGTTTCTTGACGCATCTTTAGTGCTTTACATAGTTTTCTGAATGCTTTTTCCGTTTCCTGGTTATTCAGTATTTTTTGTTTCCAAATTTGCACTCAAATTCTTTTGTTGTTTTTGTTGTTGTTGTTGTTGTTATAAGGGAAATGGCATCTTATTTTGGACACTCTGAATAGGGTGACCCGTTTATAAGGGACACTACCTTATATCAGAAACTAAAAAAATAGAACAAAAACTTATTGACCTGCTATATATTTTAATTTTAAGTGTACACGGCGAGTCACTGACCTGTTTTATTTTTAATGAAACATCCTGTATATTTTTTAATTTTTGGATTCTTCTCGTACCTCTAAATGTTTTTGTGTAGTTTTTCTCTGCTTCTCTATAATTTTAGTAGATTTGAAAAGACTTTAGGTGCAAAGGACAAGGCACACTTTTAACGTAATCTCGGTACAGATAGATTTTTTTGAAATTTTAGTATGTTATTGGGCATATAAATATGTTTTCTCCACGACCATTACTGAATGTATGAATTCTGAAATCATTTTTAATAATAGAATGTAAACATTCACACTCTAGAGTCTGAATATTTATTCTATAATACTTGCCTCTTATGCATTTTGCATCTATTTTCATTCTTTATCAAGGTAAAGAATGGATTTTCTGTAATCGAAATAAACAATATGGATTGCCCTGGATTTCAAAAGTGTCACTGTCAGATATAAAATAGCGACGGTAATAATTATTTTCAAACAAGTTTTAATTTAAACAAAATAATGAGTGAAAAATCAAGTGAAGTAGATATAGAATTTAATAATATCTGAAATTGCATATTATGAAAAAACACCAATGCACCAGATTTTAATATCGGTAAGTGTACCACAGCACTATAAATATTAATACAATGTAATACAAATATGTCAACAAATAACTTGTGTTCAGATTTAATTTAATTTTGATTTATACTTTTTGATCGTGGAGAAAATATAGTCTGTTACTCGGTCAGAATGAAAAAATTCGACACTCGTAGTTCCTCACATTCGCTTTCGCTCGCGTTCGGAATTTTCCACTCGTGTCGAATTTTTCATTCTAACCTTGTTACAGAATCTACTATACCGTTGCGCCAAACCTGTATATAGCAGAAAATTTTGACTAACGGTTTTATATATTAAGTATAGAAAAATGATTAATTAATTGTATTAATTATTGATAAACAGTATGATTTGGTGACATTTTAAAGTATACAGAGTGCTCATGTATTGTATAATCAAAATTTATTTTGTTCTACTTTATATTAAAAAAATATTTTAATATATGCAAATCATATTTTTTCCGAATTTAAAAATATATTCCCCGTTCATATGGTAGTGCTGTGTAGAGAATGTTTTTTTATGTACCAACATTTAAGATTAGGTAACGCTAAAAAAAATAAAGTAGAACAAAATCAATTTTGATTATACAATATCGGCGCACCCTGTATACTTCAAAATGTCACCAAATTATACTGTTTATAATACTTAATACAATTAATTTAACACTTTTGTGGAAAAAAGTATTTCTAATCACTATAAAATTAATTATATACCAAACATATAAAACCGTTAGTCTTAATTTTCTGCTATACCGAGTATACCTACAGGTTTGGCTCAAGGGTAAAAAATACTTAATTTTATATGCCCGATAACATACTAAAATTTCAAAAAAATCTGTCGATCCCGAGATGACATTAAAAGTGTGCCTTGTCCTTTGGAAACAAAAAATTCTGAATAATCTGGAAACGGAAAAAGCATTAAGAAAACTATCTAAAGCACTAAAAAGCGTCAAGAAACGACTCTAGATTTAAGTCAATCCCACATGATTTGAGGGCTGACCTTGAAAATCAAAAGTTAAATATCTCGAAAAATAAATGATTGTGATTGCAACTTTTTGAAGCACTAACGAAGCACAAAAAACTGATACCAAAATTGAGTCAATAAGAAAATGTTTTGCGGTTGACGTTGAAATTAAACTTTAAAATATCTAAAAAATAGACAAGCACTTTCGAAACTATTTGAAGCACTAACGAAGCACTAAATCAAAGTACCAAATTTCGTCCATTTTGGTAGATTGTCAAGACCTTGAAATTAAAAAATCCTTAATATGCAGAAAACGGAAAAACACTAACGAAAAAAGTTAAGCACTAAGAAGCATTAACAAACGGGAAATTTCTGAAAAAAAATTGACACTTTGGAGGCTAACTTCACGGAGCTAATATAAATGGGTATTATACCTACTTGAAATTGGTAAAAATCGTTAAAACAAATATAATCCATCTATTATTTGTCTACAAGAGACACATTTTACAGGGCATATCCTCGGAAATTTACGGTGAAGAATATCGTCACCACTAACCAAAACTATACTTTTTTATCTTTTTTATCACTCTCCGTACGTTTCGCTAACTATGTTATCATCATACGTACGTAAAGTGATTAAAAAGTGTAATTTTGGTTAGTGGTGACGATAATAATAACCAAACAAACTTTTTAATTGATATTCAACTACAGTAAATTTAAATAAAAAAAAATATTCTCACACTTACAATTTACCTCTTTATTTACTTTTAAATTAGATGATTTAATTCTTTGCTATAGACTTTTCTTTCATGCCCGTAGCGCACCTGGCTATAACAGAAACAGATGTTTCCAAAAATAGATTCACTTTCAGGATAAATTCAAATTTTTTGCGCGATGTAGTTGTTGTCATGATGTTAAATTAATTTTCATTCAAAAAGATTACATCATATAGTTGGAATCTTTAATGAAATAAATAAACAAACGCTGCTTATTTAAAAACTTACTAATCTGTGGGATATCATTTTTTTATGATATTTTTTCGTGCGATAGTAAATACCATATATCATTGGCACATTTTTGTAATACCCGTATCAATGTTGTTCAGCTATTTTTAGACCAAATACACGTTTTAATTACTGGAAAAAAACACTTCATTGGAAAATTATTTTATGTATGTGTATATACACGTACAAAATTAATTTGATTTTCTAATAAAAATTAGCACAACTTTGTTTTATTTTTGGTATTTTAATTATTCAATGGGAAACGTGTTGCTGGGTCGAATTGTGCATCATCGAAATATTGTAACATCGAAAAGTTACTGGGCCGAATAGTTGTTTATAGTCCAGTCATATTAGGGGTTTCACCTCGGAAATGGAGATAGTCAGCTGTAACCTTGTATAAACCTTTATTTTGACACCATAAAATTTGTCTCAAAACATACTTATCGCAGGGGTGGCCGATACTACTAAGGTCAATGGTTAAAAAATCGATTTTTTTCCATATTTTTGGAAATATTTCGTTTCCAATGGATTTAATGCCATTTGTATTTATTATAAATATTTAAGAGGATTAAATTCTCTACAACTTTTGTTTAAAATTTTTTTTTATATCTCGAACCGTTTTCAGAGGACAGAGAGCGCGCAATGTAGAACTGCACTTATAATAGGAGAAGATTTACCTAGTCGTGTTATTAAAAAGTTATTTAATTGTTTTTGTCTAATTCTAATCAAATGTATACTAATATACTTCTACTCCCTAACTAAAAAAAAGAAAAGAATTACGTTTTTGATTAATGTTTTTATTCAAAAATACCATTCCATACATTTATGAACGTTAAAATTAAAAAAAATTGAATAAGAATATAAACTTCAAGTTCTAATTTCAATTGATTATCGTCTTTCGGTCGCTGTAAAATTTCAAATTCCTCTTTGATCTCGTCTTCAACACAGATATATATAATATAATATATTTCTAGATAGCTAAAGGTATAGAAGTTTCCATAGGCTAAAGTGTGCCAAGAGTTGTCTATCGGACAATGCTGCTCATGCGCAGTTTAACTATTTTTTAGTTGCAGTGATACCAATATATATGAATTTGGTATTGTTGTTGAAGACTTCCTGATTTGTATTAAAATCTTAAAATCAGGAAATCTACTTATATTTCAAAATATTGTGGCAGCACTGTAAACTTCATGTTGATTTCAATGTCAAGCGTCCAGATCCGTATTCATATTCCCGCTCTACTTTGTGATTATTAAGTATTAAGTGTGGATTTCTTATAGCAAATTTGATTTATTAAGCACAGTTCTTAGTTTGGTTTACTATTTGGACAAATAACTGGGGTAATAATAGCAAATAAAAAGACTATCTGTCAGTAGATAGAACGTTCATTAACTTTAACGGTTCTGTAACTAATGACAATGACGTTTAGATTGTGACAATTGTACAAGAAATCAACTTGTAAAGTTTTATTCTAAACGTCATTGCCTTTTCTTACAGAACCTTTAAAGTTAAAGGACGTTCTATCTACAGATAGTATGAGTGCTTGTATGGTAATTTCGTGCCCCAACAAAGGGAAAATGCCGGGTATTAGCTACTTCAAGTAAGTAAACAATCCTATAAAATGGTTTTGGAAAACATTAATTCTGGTATTAAGTCTGCATTCATAATAGAAAATAATAATTATTAAACAATTTCTGTTTCATTATATTTGTTCATGGTTTTATCCATCTATAACATGTACTGATTAAATAAATCTGCCCCTGTCCTACGTAAATTTAAACTGCGAACACACGCTTGTTCGAAAATGCAATCTGCTAGGGACAATACTGCGCAACTCAGAAGGTTCAAATTCGTCGCGTGCTGCTTCAATTTAAGAGGTAGCATTAGCATTATATGTAATATAATTTTGTGGTCTTCAACGACATTTGTCTCCAGGATTTCGGGGTCAAAGGTACCATGTTACTTTGATATGATGAAACATTGAGACAAGCTTGCCCATTACACTGGCCGCAAGCTAAAGAGCACTGCAACCCTGCTTTACTGCATCCACATCACGAACCACAACCATTCTAGCAGTTGCAGAATATTGTGTTTAGTAATTTCTTTGGAGCTGCTGGAAAAATTGTCGTACTAGGTTCCAGGAATTCATCACGCATTATCCAACCCCAATCCTGGGCTTCTAAATCATGCCCTAACCGAGTCTGAACTTGATAATAAACACGGTTGAAATGTTGGTGAGCTGCTGCACTCGTTGGTGGAAGATTTGATAACTGTACAGGATTATTCAGTTTTGTTAACTTAATGGATGAACTGTAAATAGCGAAGACGATCGATACTATCCTCAGATATTGGAGCATTATAGATTGCCAACAAGGTTTGCACTCCTTTCTCAAAAAATGTTTGAACCGTGCAGTTTTCTTCTTCAAATGCTGCAGCAAGTTGATTAAATTTGAGAAGTTTCTCGAGTGTTTTTCAAAAAGTTTTTTTCCCTTTTTAAAAGAGCGCAGAAGTCGTGTCACAGCCACATCAAAACTTTTGGAAGAGTATATTTCAGTTTTTACATTTCCTTTGCCAATTTTTTTATAGAAAATTTCTTGTTGATGATAGGGTACGCCCAATTAAAATGACAAGTAAATCTATACCTTCTTCTATATTATAATTGCAGTTGTACACTGCGCGTTCTATCTCGAAAACGATTCAAGATATAAAATAAAATTTTAACAAAATTTGTAGAGAATTTAAGCCTCTAAAATATTTATAACAAATACAAATACAAGTAGCGGCCACTCTACGATAAGTAGGTTTTGAGACAAGTTTTATGGTGTCAAAATAAAGGTTTATACAAGTTTATAGCTGAGTAGGCAGAGGGTCACCCATTATTTATTATACAAATGTATAAAACGGTAAAATTTTAAATTATTTTTTAAATAATTGATAGTATACAGAATGTCCCAAATTGATTGTATTACATGATTATCTTCTTATTATTAAAGTTAAATTTTATACGAAACATTTTTTTGTAACTTTATAGTAATCGAAATAATCAACTTTTTCCATTTACCTTTGAAACGGTTCGAAATGTTTGAATACCATCTAATTGAATATAAGAAACTGCACAATATTGTTCATTTAACCGAATCTGTGACTTTATTAACAATATTAAGCCTTGAGTAATCGGGTGCCTGCAAATTACATGAAGAGTCGTAGGATCTGTGAGACCCAGTTTTTATTTAACAGATTGTAACGCTCTTTGCGTCGTCAAGCGGTGTTTTGGCGACTTCGTTCAGGTTTCGGATTTCCTCGGGCGCCACCTTCTGTTTTGTGTGTGAAGACCACTTGCACGGGCAGCGTCAGTGGAGAAACTGTTTACAATCCCCAAGAAATGTTGAATTTCAAAAAATTAGATGAATTATTGATAGCTGTATTTATTTACATGTGATATTTAGTCACATAATTGGTATATATTTCAATATCGGGGCAGCCCCGACCAAAGACCCCAAAGGGATGTTAATGCCTTCAATGTTAAGCAAAATATAAAAAAATTACCATTGGTCATCTGCTGGCGTTTCTGGCTGCATTATTTGCTGCACATTTCTGATCGACTGGGTCTACGTCCGATTTTGTAATATTATAAAATGTAATAATATTGGGCTTACTGTAACAGGCATTTCCAGAATATTCGCCAATGAAGTCATCATAGTGAAAAGATGATAACACCGTCAGGACTTTTTTTTATTTGGTATGTATGAGGGCAAAGTAATGGATTTTAAAAATGCAAACATAGACGAGTACTGTGGCCTGCTAGGATCAAGAATCTCCCTTTTGTTTTTGCTAATTGTTTCAACAATTGTGATTTTGTGCTGCTTCAGCATGCGGTTTACAATTTCGTAACTTATAAACCAATTATCAATGGTTATATTTCTAGACGTTCCTAATACAGGCTCATATATTCTTTCCACTAAATCAGTGGTTTTGGTACTAACGCGATATGGTCCTGGCATCCACCAAGGAAAATACTTTGGTGCTAAATTTGGCGGATTTATGAAAAAAGTATCTCGTCCAATGTCAAGTAAGACCGAGGAATATATTTCAGCTTGCAATTCTGATTGAATTGGTCAAAAACATTTCTGATTGGTGCAAGTTTGTCCAAGATTCTTCTTCTCTGGTATTGACATCTTCAAAACAAAGACAACGAAGCAAGAATACGAATCGCCTGTGGGCCATAGTAGCTCGAAACACCTCTTCGCATGTTCCAACAGTAGCCCAAAATTCTTTACAATTTCTGCCGCCGATTAACGCCATTATCTTCTGAGTATTTGTATGTCTGGCCTTATTCGAATCTGCAATAATTGTTTCTTACTTTATTAATAAATATGTTTGTGTTTTGTACAATGGTTTCGAGAATATTATAACCAATAAAACATTTCCAATGCTCTAAAGAATCAACAACTTGGCGAGTATTTTCTTTTGTACCAGGTACGTATGGATTATATTAAAACTTCTTGTTCGAACATTTTTTGGACGCGCTTGTTTTTTTCAGGATACCCCATATTTCGCATGATAAAAGAGCCGCCGGTTTCCAGTAGTAGCTTAAAAATATTCTTGCTCCAATTCTTCCTCTGTGTCTGTATTGTGGTCATTTTCTTCGCACTGGTCTGACTCTGGCTCGCTTTCCAAATCAATATTCTCTTCTTCTACTTCATCATAGAGCTGCTGTTAACTTTGAATTTCTTTCGGGTAAGGATCCATCACTCAAATCTGAAATTCAAAAGATAAAGAAAATAAAAGGCTGGAAAATTACTATGTATATAATGTACGTATATATAGCTTTTAGGTATGAAAATACTTGGTCTAGGATATTTTTCACAAAAAGTAGGAAAATAAATATACTGGTCGATGTTACAAAAGTTACTGGAATAGTCTGGTAGGATCTGACAGACCAAGAATGTAAATAACTAGTGAACTATTATACACTAACGCACATGCACACTGACACTCGACCTATGGACAGAAAGGTACTGACCAGAATTGGCAAAGATCCTCTCTTCGATTGGACTAAAAGAGTAACACGTTGAGGACTAAGTAGCTTATCTGAGGGCTAGATTTACACAAATATTTTTTTTGTATAAATAAAAAGGAAGAAAATTTTCGAAAAGTAGAAGAAACTCAGATGACATGTTTATATTGACAAATATCAACAAATTAACTCAAATCTTCTTTTTCTTTTTAAGACTGTTACTGTGACGATCATGATTTGATTCATAATTCTTCTTTCCCAAAAGTGACAAGTAGATAAATATTCGAAATATCATCTCAGATAAGACGACAAAAGAAAAGAAGAAAAGAAAAGTTAGATAAAAATTTTTTCAGGCCGACTAGGGGACTAAAATTTTATCAGACGGACTAGGGGACTAAAGCAGTGTTAAAAGGGCTAGATCTAGTCCCATCGGCCTAAAATTGTCCATCACTGGGTACTGACGATCGCGAAAAAACGAGAGTGGGAAATTAGAAACAAATTGTCGCTGGTCTCACAGACCCCACCCGACTACTCAGGGGTTAATAACGAAGCAATCCATGTTATACAACTCAATTTGGGACACACTGTAGTGTGCTGAAAAATGCTTGTTTAAAAAACCTTAAATTTGGCAAATCTGTGTTAATTTTGGTAGTTGTAATTTGATATATTTAAGTTAGAATGAAGATTTTGTGTAAATAATCTATGAGATTTGTACGTGAACACTGTTTTTTGTTTTAAGACTTAATTTTTCGACCAAACGATCCAAAAACTTTCGAACCGGCGATTTTAGATCCAACAAATATTCGACTCAATGTATACCGACAATTTTTTAAATTAAATTAACCCTAAATATTATTATTATTAATAATTAATAGTAGTTGTATACTATTTATTTAAATAACGTAATGAGATAATCTCAGTAAGTTTGCATTAAGGTCATGGATAACGTAACCTGCATTTTATGCGACTATTAATCTCCGTGGAATGCAGAAAATAATAGAAAAATCAGGTAAACGCCTTGACATCATTTTACTATAATTTAATGCTGAAAAGTTATTATGCATGTTTAAAAATTTAATTGTATAAAATAAAAATATGACACAGATTTAGCATTTTTCGTGCAATTAAATAGTAATAGTTCTGTTCGGAAATGTAGTATATTAGTACAGAGACAAAGTTGAAATTATGGGCGTTTGCTGGATATGGGCCCCTTCTATTTTCTAATATGTAGGCCACAGAATCTAGCGGCGAAAACATTCAACTATTAAAACTAGTTCCCAAACATCCCTGTAGATCGCTCTGCCATAGTGGCTGTCATGGTTTGTGAGCAGGATGTAATGAAAGTTTTGGACTTTTCTTTAAGCGTTTACCCTTAATATTATCCTAACTACATTATTATTAGTAAAACTATGGTTAACTACGCCTTCGGCATGTTGTAGGGATTGCGTTTCACATTAATTAAAGTCGTTTACGAATCGAAATAAGTAGGGAAAATTTTACATTTCAAGATTCAGGTATTATGGACCCCTGCACATAAGTCTAAATGGCAGTCTTAAGATAAAGAAAAAATGGCTACTGCTATAAAAGCGACTAAAGAGAAAAAATGAGACTAAAATAGGCTGATATGATTTTCTCCGTAAATCGTTCAACTTTGCAAAGGTTACCACGAACGGATAAACCGATTGAAAAAATCGTCAATATTATGTTGGGGCGTTCTACGGTTCTACCAAAAGGAAATAGAGGAAGAGCTTGTCAAATATCTCCTTATTATGGAAGCAAAATTCCCCATCCATTTGTTAGCGATGAAGTAGCTAATCATGCGTGGTTTAACCACTTTATGTCACGTCACATAAATTTTGAAACCATCCCCCACATCGATTTCTCGGACTAAGGGATTTAACAAACAAGCTATGGATGATTTCTTCAACTTACGTGAAGCCCAGTTCAATAAACACAACTAGAGTATTTAATGTCGATGAGTCAAGCCTTAGCGTCGTTTAAAGCAAAATTGCTAATGTCATTGGCCTGTGGGGGAAAAGACAAGCTGGCGCATTATCTGCAGCAGAGAGAGGATCTCTTGTTACTTCTATGTTCAGCATGAGCACCTCTGACATTTTTGTCCAACCAATGCTAATTTTCCCGAGGAAAAACGACGGAAACGATGATGAAAGGTACTCCGACTGGGTCAATTGGAAGATGCCACCCATTTGGTTGGATTCAAAGTAAACTTTTCACTTAGTAGTTTAACCATTTTGTCTCTAAAACAAAGACGTCAACTTTGTTGATTTTAGGTGATAGTTAGTTTACTTCCGCATACCACACATAAACTGCAACCACTAAATAGGAGCTTTATAGGATCTCTTAAACACCATTATAGCGATAACATAAGGCAGTGGATGTTGCACAACAACAGGTGTCTTGTACTATATGATATTGCAGATTTGTTGGGAAATGGTTTCTTTAAATGTTGAACAGGAGAAATAGCCATTCCGGGATTTAGAGTATTTCCTGTCAATCGCAAAATGTTCACCGATGTTGATTTTGCTCCATATGAAGATACCACAACATTCAAGATATAAGTTTGGAAACGCTAAAAGTTAACAAAGGACGAGCCTCTAAAACCAAATTTACAATTACATTCCATCAGCTCAAAGCACTAATCTTGGCACACCAACATCTTCTGGACCTATAAACCCCCTACTCAATCCAGCTGATCAGGCCTTCATAATATCTACACAATCTCAAAAAGACTTGGCAGAATCTGCGCCTACGGGATGTTCTTCTTCATTGAAAGTTGGTCTTCTGCTCATACTAAAATCAAAGAGAAAGTTAACAAACAAAGGCCCCAAACCCTTGAAATGAGCCGTTGTAACTTCTTCTCCCTATAAACGTGCACTAGAAGAGGTAGAAGTTAAGAAAAAAAATGTACAAAAAAGAAGACGAAACACAAGAGAGAACTAGAGCAAAGAAAGAAGGGAGTGGGAAACAACTTAACGATAGGACAAGTACAAAGTCAAAAAAAGTTAGTGTATCAAAATGAATCAGATGAAAAGGCAAGTGATAAATTGGATTCGGAAGAATCCCAACCAGAAACTGAAGTTGCTGTTTCTGGCCCTGATGATGACAATGCTGTGTGTCTTTTTTGTGAAGGGGTTGTTTTCTAGTGACACAAAGGGCGAAATCTGGGTCTAGTGGATGGCCTGCGAGATTTGGGTTCACAATGACTGTGACTTTTGTTATTTTTTTTTTGGAAGTATATGTATTAGAGTTGTATCTACAAGTAGACCAAAAACTTTGTTTAGTCTATGTTTTCCTTTCATTATACAGGGTGTCCCAAATAAGAGTGATCGATTTTAAATGTAAATGTACAGCTTATTAATTGCCATAAACAATTCCGGTTTTCACTAATTGTTTTCGTTTACCCAAAAGTTTTTTATGAAGTTTGTTTACATTTTATTCCGTCAATACAGGGTGATCTATTAATTTCGGATAAATTGTAAAAAAATACGTATTATTTTAAATCGAACACCCTATATAATTTGATGGCATTTAAAAGAACGATTCACCTTCTTTTTGCTTTCTTTTGCTTTCCTAACAACAAAGATATTCGAGATTTCAAGAAACACCCCATTTTTCCTTATGGAAAACCTAAATATAAAAATTAACAAATCTGATAAATAATTTGTTCAGCAACAAAACATAAAAATTTAATAAAACTAATAATGCATGCAATTAATAGTAATAAAGAATGAAAAAGCTACAATAAATGATGTATGTGCCTGGTGGCGTTGGCTTTGCAAACGTGGATTTTGCGAACCGTGGGATTTGCGAACACATACCTGGTATACCATCGGTCAGTTAACGGGGCCGTGGGGTTTGCGAACACTGCATGTAATTTTTTTATTAAGTTAAATTTGTGTTGGGCTTTATTTTTGTATTTTACAAAAACATCAAAATATTGAAGAAGATTTATTAGTGGTGGAGAGTTAAAATTATAAAAATAACTCTGTAAATGTTATATTTCAGTTTTATATATATTTACATTTTAGAAAAATCCTGCACACTCATAATTTTTGCAGTCCTGTCTTTTACCCTTAATTATTATTTAATATTTTATTCGTCAATTTAACAAAAATAACTGTCCATTTGTACAATGGAGTGTATAGAAAAAATTTCATTTTTTACTTTTTAGGAACGTGTTATAATTAATAAAATAACTCAAGAATTTGTAAGTAAGTTCCACTTTGACAAAAAACTAAATTATTCAAATATTTGACTGTAACTTAACAGTCGAAGAATATTAATATCTTGGCGTATTTATCTTTTGGATTTTCAATAATAATTTAATAATATCCTATATTAATACTTTTATAGTTCTAATTTTAAGTGTGTTCGCAAAGCCCACCGAAGATTCTGTTTGCAAAGCCCACGTTCGCAAGTCCCATGGAGCCATGTGCCGACCCTCTTGTTTAATGCACATATGCAAGCGAAATTTTAAATCTTCAAACGATTTTTCTAATACTGCTGTCGGAATATTCTCGATAATGTTCCTAATGTTATTTTTTAGTTCTTTTGTTATCATTTGTTACTGAATACATTTTTTGTCTTTGTTAATTTTTATTAAATGTCCTTTTTCCATAAGGAAAAATGCAGTGTTTCTTGAAAACTCGAATATTTTTGTTGATAGGAAAGCAAAAGATATCAAACTTACATTTTTTGAAAGAAGATGAATTGCTCTTTTAAATGCCATCAAAATATGCAGGGTGTTCCATTAAAAATAATACATATTTTTTCTATTTATTTTAACCAAAATAAGTAGATCACCATGTATTAACGGGATAAAATGTAAACAAACTTCATAAAAAACTTTTGGGTAAACGAAAACAATTAGTGAAAACCCTAATTCTTTAGAGCAATTAATACGCTGTGCATTTATATTTAAAATCGATCACTCTTATTCGAGACAACACTGTATATAAAACATTAATAATTGCATTTTTTTAATTTTTCATAATGTCTCCATTTCTTCAAACAGCTGACTACTGCGTAAGCTTTTTTTCTCAAGCCTAGTGGTTCCGCTCGCTTTCAGTGAGTTTTTGTAAAAAGAAAGCCCCGGGTCGGCTAGACTGAGAAATTACGGCTGAAAACGAAAAATCAGGTTCGTTAGTTTTTAATGACAAAAGGTTCTTTACAATTGATAATGGTCACCATCGATTTTGATCTCCCATTCTTGAGAAGCTCAAATTCGAATACAACCTCTGGTGGTAGGGGAAATGATTTACAATTTAATAGCTTCCACACCTTGTCTGAATATTTCGGAACCCATCTGGAGTAATGATCTAATATTCCATTCGTTCTCTGATGTTCTTTTGCAAAATTTTGATAAGGCAGGCTGAGGAGTGGTTTGAGTCCATGAAAAAGTGGAGATTTTTGTCATATTCCACCATTCAAATATGTATACGTCTTCTTGAACTTCTTTTTAAAAATAACGTCGAAATTGATAGAGGCGACCACGTGCTTCAAATGCAGTATAAGGCCGGTCCTTCTCTCACAACCTGGTTGAGTTGAATCACACCCTAACAATATACTGCAAAAAAGACCAATTTCAATTGGTTTTAATAATTAAAATTTATTTGTTTTAGAGGCAAGATCTAATAATTGAATCTGACTTTGATTGTTTTCAAAATACATTTTATGGATGTGCACATATGACTGCTTCTATATCCCTGCTCTCCTGACGACTTGTTCTTATATTTCCTTGTCTAGTTTTCTTTTGTTTTACCTCCTACCACTATTTATTATTATTTATTATATTTATAAAACCCTTTTTTTCATATCAATATAGATGATTAATTATCTGAAGGTGCATATATCTATGTTGGTCACCCAGGTAGCAGTGTGACGTGTTAAAAACGTTGAATATTGGTCATTATTTACGTGAAAAATACATGATATACAGGGTCAGAAGTCACAGACCAATGGCGTCTTTTTTACGTAAAAATTACGTTTTTTTACGTATTTAAAACGTAGTTAAACATCTATTTTAGCTACATTTGTAGATTATTATTATAAACAGTGATTAGTAATAAATTTCAGTTCAAAATATATTGGCATTTATTATAAGTTCTGTTTTCGTTATTGTCTATTTATTGAATTTAATGTAATAAAAATTTTTACTGAGTGAATATACTTTTCTGTTTTAATTTCATTGGGAATGTCAGTGCTCACCGATTATAAACTAATTTCTAAAAAGTACGATTTTTTATCCTCGAAAACTAACACCAAAATTCAACGAATATATTACGTTTTTTTATGACGTGTTAAAAACGTCCACCTAACCATGTTTTTTACACGTCATCTTTGGGCAAAAATTACGTCAGTTGACGAGAATATACCAATTTTCAACGTCTTTAATACGTCACACTGCTACCAGGGATTTGGTTACAAAAAAAGAGCTAAAGCACTAAATGAACTTATTCACGCAAGGTTTGTTCGACTTGCAAAATTCAGAACAGTTACAAAATATTTGTAAACTGCACAGAACTGTCTGTGCACTCGATTCGTATTTTGATTGTTTTTAATTTAGTTCAAAATATGAGACAAACGCGAACGACTAAAATTTTTTTGTCTTGACTGACTGCTTATTGGCAAGTGACAATTGATAAGCAAATATAATAGGACTATGAAAAGTAAAAGTCTGTTGTCCAAGAAACAATACCTAGAGCGCATGTGCAATCTAAACTGTTCTGATTAGAGAGCAAGTGCGCAAACTCTTGACTATTTTGACTATTTTGTACCGGTTCCGGTCACAAGTCGAACAAACCTACAGATGTACGTGAACCCTTTGAGAAATTTCAATCAGGTTTTAAGATTTTCTCATATTTAAAGATGATTTTACTAAGTTTAGATTTTTATATTTTATGAAGTATAAACTGAGGTAGAAACTACTTGTCAATGGCCATATTGTAAAAGAACTGTAAATAATTTGTTATCCATAAAGTAAAATAAATTCTTAGTCAGAAAAATAATGTTATCTTCTCCTGATTCAACCTTAACAAAATAAAAATAATGATGAGATCAGCACGAGACATATAGAAAATATAAACAGTGATTCAGAAATTGATAAAAAAAATAACATATAAGATTATTTTTTTAAAAATATTAAACAAAAAAGTAAAAGTTGTAAGGGCTAACCAGGTTTTAAAATTTTATAATGTCTGTAATAATAAGTAGAGTAAACTCTTCAAAAGTTACAAGCTGAAAAGAAAGCAATCAAATCAAAATTGTCATAAAATGGATTTTGAGAATTCTAAAAAGGAAAAAAAATGAAATTTGTAGATATGCTGCAACCATATTTAAATATTAGTAAAATACACACAGCTCTGTTCTCATTCAAAATATTTTTTTTATTTTACGACAGTTTAAAAAAATCTCGTTCATTGAAAAAAACTAAATTTTTTGTGCCATTACAAAAACAAAAAGAAAGAATTTTCTTTTTCACGAAATAAAGAAACGGAAGTAATATTTAAATGCGCGTAAACAACAACAATGTAAAAGAGTGTAAAAATGTGGCGGACAAGTGTAGGAACGATTTCCGTGAGAAAAGGCAAAAACGAAACAAACGACTAAGCAAAACTGTTATTTCTAAGTCGACCCTTCTCCACTCTTTCACGGATCTATGCCCTGCTGAATTCGGAATTCCATCATTAACCTCAATTTCGTCAAAACAATCATACACCGAAAAAGGAAATACTCAACGACGAACATGTCTCGGTTGACATAATTTCTGTTTTGTGAATTTTACACACTTCGAATCGTATTTGGAAATCCGTAATTAGATTTAAAATGCACACTAGAAAAAAAATTATATAATACGGCGACGGTCGATTGTGAGAAAATATAAATATGGATGATAATTAATTAAAGCATTAAATTATATCCATTCCAAGGATATTGAAAAAATGATTCACACTTCATTTATTTATCGTTATTTTAAATAAAAACTGAAGGGAAAAATATCTAATTTTCAGTTTAAAAAAAAATCTCTTATATCAGATGAATAAATATCCAAAAGAACCATCAACATTAGAATCAGCACAAAAGTCGAGGTGACTCAAAAAGGGCAGTAAAATCCTTTACGATTGAACCTTTTCGTCTAACCTAAATAAATATTTACCAAGAAAAAAAATAACTATAAAAACCGCGTAAATTCCCGCGGGACAGCCCCTTTTTGCGGATCCAACACTGCACGAAAGGAAAAAGTAACGCAGCTAATTTATCTGGATAAAAGTATGACATTCTTTTCACATTCGGGGTCCCCATTGAAGAAAAGAACATTTGGCCCATGTTATCGCAAAAAAAGGGCGCAATAAAAATACGGAAAGGGACTTGGTCGAGGGTTCGGTGTCGCGAGATGTACTTTAGAGATGGAAACGGCTCTCATACTTAATAATTATTTTGTTTTATTCATATATAAGGTAATAAAGGTTTTTTAGTATGTTATAGATTGGAGATTGTTAAAAATGTTTTATTAATATTGGAGAAATTTTTATTTCTTGACGACCCTGAATTTTCAGGATATACTTGACTAGTAGAAAGACCTGATGGGTGACGGTGTGGGCAGAGGTAAAAATTCTTATCTTCGATGAAACATTTGGACATCGTTCCCTGGTGTTTACGGGGGTAGCTACAAATGTTGGTAGAACAGGTGTCGTTGGGCACTTTTACCTGATTTACGAAAAGATAAATTTTTATTTTACTATACATTTGGTCACTGTGGCACTAGCAATTTAATAGGGTAATTAAATGTAAATAATTTTGATAAACTAAGTGATGTACATAATTGGATTTATTTATAAAAAATAAAACATTTTATTTATAATAATTTGCAATAAATTACAATGTTTAAGAACAAAATGGTTATATATTTATAAGAAGCAAATTTGACAATGTCTATCCTATTTATTACATTAGATAAATATTTTGATATTTTTTTAAATCCATATCTCAAATGTGGTCGTGTTCAATAATGAAATAAAACTCAAAGTCATATACCACATAAATTATATTGTAAGAGTTAGGGGACGGCGACTAGTTTCGGCTTAAAAGCCATCTTCAGGCCATAAATTGGTTGACAACATAGTGGAAATTTTATAACATAATGTTAAAGTTAAGATAAAATTAAATGAGTGGTTTTGAAAGGTAGGGAGGGGTTACGCATGATGAATAAAGGGAAAAGGGTGAGTGGAACATGAATATAATAGACAAATTAAATTGAAAAAGGAACAGGTGATTTTAAATGAATATTAGATATGGACTTCCTTAAACTACTTGACGTTTCCTTCTTTTTGCTTTTTTCCTCTTCCAATTATTACGATTCACTTGTTAGAATCACCCTACCCCATTGTGGAGATATCTAATATTCATTTAGAATTACCTGTTCCTTTTTCAATTTAATTTGTCTATTATTTTCATGTTCCACTTTTTCAATTTAATTTGTCTATTATTTTCATGTTCCACACATCCTTTTCCCTTTATTCCCCATACGTAACCCCTCCCCTACCTTTCAAAATCACTCATTTAATTTTATCTTAACTTTAAGATTATGTTATAAAATTTCCACTATGTTATCAACCAATTTATGGCCTGAAGATGGCTTTTAAGCCGAAACTAGTAGCCGTTCCCTAACTTTTACAATATAATTTATGTGGTACATGCCTTTGAGTTTTATTTCATTATTGATATTTTTTGTTGTAAAATGTGTTTTCATTAAATATTTGGTCGCAGTAATCCATTACATTCGTTAGCCGAGCTAATTTAATGTGAGTCTCGTTTTGAAATTTTAACAAAGTATTTACAAAATTGAAAATATTTTAATGACTTAAAGAGCTATTTGGTGAAAATTCAGAATCTTTTTTTCTGTAAGTTTTTAATAAATTGTTGGTGGTTTTTTATTCCTTACTGGGTCTGTAACTGGTTCAAATAAAAATGAGGTTATAAAAGGAACACTCTGGTTAAGAGTTTAAAATATAATGCTGCATAAAAATTGCCACAAATAACTGATTCCTATACAATTAATTTAATTACTTAAATAAAAATTGTAGTCAGAAAAAATGTAATCTCTATAGAGTGGCGCACCTATACGTGACTAGAGTCTAGAGACAGGATTTCTATACAATTATTTTGATTACTTAAATAAAAATTATAGTCAGAAAATTGTAATCTCGCTAATACGCGACTAGAGTCTAGAGACAGAAATTCTACTTTGATTTCTGCCATCAGTGCTGTTAACATTAACTTGAAAGTTTGGTGATTATTTATCATTGTGTTCGATTCCCGAGGAAACATTTTTTTTTTATTTACAGGCTAGTTTAGGGAGTCAAGACTTCTTTTAATAAAAAAATATTTTTTAATTCGATTTTAATACTGCAATTTATAAACACTATTTACATTTGACAGTTTTGACATTAAAACGCAGTGACAACTGAGTGAGAGATGACAGAAATCAAAATAGAATTTCTGTCTCTAGATTCTAGTCCTATACGCGTTGGTCTTTGTATGGAAAACGGCTTGACATTAATTTTTTTTCTTAACAGGAAATTCAGGGTTATTAACACTATAAATTAACAATAATTTGGATTATCCAAAAATAGTAATTTATATCAAAGTTCTGTTTTTTAAATAAAACACTCTGTATTTAATATTGTCTTTTGATTCCGCGAAAAAAGTAAAGTAAAGTTTATGTAATATTTAATATATACCTATCTCCTTTCGTTTTTGAAATATTTAAAGTATTCTTAATTTGTAAATTGAACAACATAACGTAGTATGTCGTGGTTATTTAAAACACATCAACAATCATCTGTAATATGCGTAGCCAAGATATTATAGTATACTATATAATAAAATGCAAATTTTTTTATTAAATTATACAGGGTGTTCAATTAGTCTAATTTAATTGGAGTTCAAAAATATTTTTGTTTTAAATGACACACCTTGTATTTAAATGTTAAACTGATAGATATTTAAATTATCTTTCATTCCCATATCAGATTTCCTATACCCAAATTCAACGGTTTTGTAAAAAGGTGTTTTTTTAACTTACGATTTTTCAATCATAGTAACCATACAAAATATGGTATTGAACGAAATACAATTTTTTATCCAATGTTAAATAAATTCTTCAATGAAAAGTTAAACTATAATTTTTTTAATGTATAAAAAAATTAAGTACAAGAAAATTTGAATTTGAAAACAACACACAAATGAAAAAAATAAGAAATAGAAAATTAACAATAAAAAAAAATAAATTCTAAAAAATGTTGTTCTAAACATAATTGAACTCGTTTCTCAAAGGATCGTTTAACTTTAAGAATTTCTCCAGTTACTGTCTGAAAAGCCGCTCTTATTCCAGCTTTCAGAGTAGTCAATGGTGTGTTATAAAATATACGTTGTCCCCATAAAAAGAAATCTAAAGGCGTCAAGTCCGGAGATCTAGGAGGCCAATTATGTGGACTACTTCTTCCGATCCATTTATTAACAAAAGGAAGGTTTAAGTATCACCGTATTCGAAGTAGAAAATGTGCGGGGGCTCCATTCAGCTGCATCTACATTTTCTGCTTAGTATTCAAAGGTACAGATAATTTTATAAGCAAAAATCTTAGAAACTTTCTGCCTTTTGAAAAATATGGACCAATCAAATGTGATCCTATTATTTCTCCCCAAACCAACTTTTCTGATGATCGAGAGTACGAAAAAAGTGGTGATTTTCATAATGGAAGTTATGACAATGGACTTATCCAGTAGGAACTAATTTATTGGTTTTATATTAATAAATGAATAGCTTAAAGAACCTAGTTGCTTATGTTGATTTTCATTGTTTTTATAATATTCATTAATTGATAAAATTCAATAAAAAGTAATTAATAAATTTTGAAAGTGGCGCTGCTTCTTGACCAATAATTAACGTTTTACTTTTTACAGGATTGCCAAGATTCTAGCTTTGTTGGTTTGTAGAAAAATTTGACATACTTCTTTCCTTATTTAAATCATAACAAATGAGAACCAGAGTTGCCAGTTTTATCGATATGAAAACATAGCCAAATATAATCGGTTTCAATTGGGCCACGTCACAAACCACTATAGCCCCGATATTCAAATTTTAAGAATTAATTACAGCTGCAGGATCGGTCTCAGAAGGGCTGGACCCGGTTCAATGTGTTATGGTAGGCCAAAATTATATAATATAAATATTAAAAAAAATCACTGGAGTCCATTAACAAGTTCATTATTATGAAAGGTGCACTGGTCCGAAAACAGAACATTATCAAAAAAATCTGTATCCGATTCTACTTTATCCATTTTATCCATAACCCATAAACAAAAATCAATTCTTTGTTCAAAATCCCTTCTTGATGCAATTGTATTTTATAAGGATGAAACTTGTGTTTTTTTATTATTCTTACAATACTTCTCCTACTTATTCCAGTTTCTCTTGTGTAACTTGTGTGTGGATTTTCTATCAGTGAACCAATAACCCAAAATTCATTCTCATGATCTCCTACAATAGGTTAAGGCTGAATATTTATTTTATAATCAACGCTTTCGCTAACTTTAAACTGTTGTAGTAATCTTTCTCTCGATCTGGGTATTTTTGGCTGTAAACTCTTGAAGCTTGGATAAATTTCACTGGAATATTATCCAGAAAATATAAAATAATTCATATTTCTTTTAAAATGAATAAAATTAATCTTTCAGTTCATACTAATGTCTATTATTGTATTTTTTAATATTTTATAATCTAAAAATAGATTTAAAATCAACACAAAATTTTTCCGTCTTTCTCTAAGACTTTTTTCCGTCTACTTGCAAAATACTGTTATTTTTCTCTTATATTATCCCATTCAAGGCTATTTACATTCCACGTCACATCTCTCCTACCAATAAAAAACCACCAGCCCTCCTCTCTGTTAAAATTCAGAGCATACACTCTCGCATCAAATCAAATCAGTCATGCATGTACTAGAGCAAAAAAGTTTTTTCAAATAAGTAAAATGGCGCGTAATTAACCTCACCCAAAAAGTTTTCTAATTTTTCATTTTTCGGTTTCATAATTTAACTTAATGTGCCGCTTTATGATTTTGCAGTTCATTTTACGTAAAAAATGGAATAAAAAATTACATTCCAACTTTAAATACTATTTTTATTTAAACATTCATATTGGTTTAACTTCTACCCAAGAAGTTTGGTCCTTCGAAATCCTGGAATTTTATATAGCACGTTCGCACAGTTATGAATACTAATATTCATAATTCGTTCAAAGCTAATAAAGAGTTTTCATGACACTCACCAAGAAAAAGGACCATATCAATTCTCTCTGCTTTAGACTAGGTTTCTATGTTTTAAATTCGATTTTTCGTACGTTTGATATATAACTTACCAAATAGAAATGTCAAATTAGGATTTGATATTTAAAATTCAATGGTTACTTTGATGAGAAAGGGTATTTAGTAAAATTAAGTAGGTTTTTAAATATAGGGTGTTTCATTTAAAAAAAACACAACTTTGATATAAATTACTATTTTTGGATCACCCTAAATAATCCGAAGAATTTTTAATTTGTAGTGTTAATAACCCTGTATATCCCTGTTAAAAAAATGTCTAGAAGTTTTCCATACAAAGACCGATGCGAATAGGATGCGCCACCCTGTATATTATGTTTAAATTATAATAATGGTAATAATAATAATGTTTACCGTCATAAAAATCTGCTAACAAGAGAATACATAACAAATTTTGTTCGATTAAAATATAGCTATTTTTGGATTTTTTAAACTAAAAATCCAACATGGCCGACATCCGGTTTGACCGGAAATTACATAAAAATTGAAAATTTAAATGGAACACCAGGTACATTTTTACATACTTGAATTCTACGACTTCAAACACGTACAAATCGACTTTCAAATGTCACTTAAGACGCCATTTTTATTTAATTTTTGAATTTTTTTTATCCTTCCTAGGTGCAAATAATTTGGTATAAATTCATTATAATCAATCTAAAATTACCTAAAATTTATAAATTAAATTATTTATTTTTGTTTCTTAATAATTATTTATATTTAAAATATGATGTTGTAAATATCTTCTAAAATTTTTTTAACAGGGATGTCTTCAGGAGAATTTTGTATCGAAATTAAAAAAAATAACATTCCTACTTTATTTGAGAAAAAAAAGAATGGTTCTGTACATTATTTTAATGGTAATTGAATGACTAATTTTTAATACCGGGTGGTCCATCTATATATTATTTATAATAATTGACAAAATTGAGACTTTTTAGGTAATTCTAGTTTAATTGTAAGTAATTTAGACTAAGTCATGCCCACCTAGAATGCATAAAAAAATTCAAAAATGAAATAAAAATGTTGTCTCAAGTGACATTTGACAGTCGACGTGTACGTGTTTGAAGTCGTAGAATCCAAATATGTATAAATATACCGGCCATGAATTTCCAATTTTCATGCCATTTCCGGTCGATCCGGATGTCGGCCATATTGGACTTATATGTAGAAAAGTCCAAAAATGGCTCTATTATAATCGACCAAAATTTGATTTGTATCTATTGACCGGCTTAAAAGTTATAGGGGTGGCCCATGACCCATTTACACCCGGTATATTTTATTCCTATTCGAAAGCTATGTTTGCCTTAAATTCCATCGGTGGCGCCACTTCCTCGGATCAAAATGTTCAGTTGCAAGGGTTAAGGGTTTCGCGTTACTCGTCTGACGCGTTTGTTTTTTATTTTTAATGAACCAAAAAAATATATCTGTATTGGAGAAGAACTAATCTGTGCTCCTCTGCAGCTACTTTTTGAAAATGTGACTTGGTTTTTTGTAAAAAAAAATTAGAAAAATTACTAAAATAGATTATTTTTGAAACAAAACTGAGTCAAATTTCCAAAAAGTAGCTGCAGAGGAGCACAGATTAGATCTTCTACAATACAGATATATTTTTATTAACTATATTAAATAAAATCAAGGGTTTTTGTGTCTAAAAGACATCTGGTATATTTCAAAATATGTTTAAATTGTATCCGTAGTGAATATACATAAAAAATCCTATGAACCACCCTGTATTTTAATATCCGTTAAATGAATCATTAAACATTCCGTAAACTAAACATAATGGTTTTTTTGCTTCTTTTAGATGATGAGGTAGTTTACCACTTGAAATGTTAAAGTGGGCTGTAGATTTATTAACTGGAGTCTACAGATGCCATAAATAAGTTTGTCTAAAGTTAGTGCACCGAAAATCACTTATAAATTTTTGGTTTTCACTATAATAATAATAATATTTATTTAATAAAAAATTACAGCGTGTTTTTTACTTGTTAGTTGCTTACCTGGATTTAGTTAAAATTTATTGTTATAATTAATTTTATGTTTCTCTATATAACCAACAAAAAAAATTAAAAAAATCGATAGAATTGAAATAAATCGAAAAAAAAATGAGAAAAAAATCATAAAACAAAATAAATAAATTGAAAAAAAAACCGGAACAATGAGAAAAACAAATGAAAATCGGAAAAATCGAAAAAATAGAAAAAAATCAAAATAGTCAAAAAGATAAGAAGCAAATGAGAATAATCAGACGAATAGAAAAAATCAAAGAAAATAAGGAAAAAACTGAAAACATTGGAGAAAGTCAGAAAATATAGAAAAATAAAATTATAAAATACGGAAAAACGAAAAAATAAAAAAAAATGTAAAAAAAATCAAAATTAGCAAAATTCGGAAAAAAACCGCAACAAAATAAAAACCAACCAAAAAAAAACCATATAACCAACAAAAAAAAATTAAAAAATTCGAAAGAATTGAAATAAATCGAAAAAGAAAAACAGTTTTTGTTTTCTCTCCTTCTTAGATGGTACTTATGTCTCTTTGGTTGTTATTTATTTTCATTTTTCTGTGTCTCACCTCCTATAATAGATACTTATAGATAATTTCCAATTTCCTATTTCCTATATTTCTTCCTGGTAAAATTTTTCTTTTTTTGTCATAATTGTTTTTATTTTCTTTATATTTCCAAATTGAATTTTCCCTTTAAGATATCCTTAAAATTTCATTTTCAGAAATCAATTCAGCCTGGACTAATCAACTTTGACTAAAGCAAAATTTATCAGTAGGACAGTTTGCTTTGTCAATTACTAAAATGTCATAACAACTTTCTACATATATTCGTATCGATTGTAATGAAAAATGCAGCGTTCTAGAGAGGGGCGCTCGGTGGATACACTGGGAACACTCAGTATGCGATGCGTAGTTTTTAGTGCGGTTGGTTTGGTTTGATGTTTATAAAATTCCAAGGTTTTAATTTAATATTTTTGGAAGTGGAATATTTTAGTTAATGCTTAGTTCTCAGTTTGGTACAAAATTGGATAAAATCGAAAAAACCGGAAAAAATCCAAAAAAATATAAAAATCTATTTTCAACGTATAATTATGCAAACTCTATCTCAAATTTTGGGATGGGTTCTGATCTAAATTAAAAATAAATCATAGAATTTTACAAAATTCTAAATACTTTACCCAATTTTTTTTCTAAATCCCACTATGGTACGTAATTTTATTTATTTGAACTAAAAAAATTTAAATTGTAATTGTTTATTTATTTCTTCATTTAGACACATATTCACCTCTTTTTACATTCAATAATTCATTTTCATTTAACAAATTTCCAAATCTACATTTCTATTTGACAAAAGTCCAAAATTAATTCAATCTTATGATATTTTTTTGTATCTAATTAATTCTATTCTCTTAAGAAAATCGTTACTTAATCGTAAATCTTATTACAAATCATTTATAGTGAATTATTTTAAATTTTTTTAAATTACTTTCTAACTATAAACAAATTTTATTTCTACTCAAATTTCATAAGACCTTTAGATATCCAAAATTGTTTCCTTATATACCTGTTTATTTTAAAGTAACTCATTACATTCAACTATAAAAACCTTTCGAATATAATTTTTACAACATAACACTTATAATAATAACAATAATAAATTAACGTCTATAAATCACATAAAATGATTTTATTATATACTTTTCTGTATATATACTGTATGTATGTGATCCATAAAAATCAAGTTCTCAAGGGATAAACTTTTTACAGTGCAAATTAAATAGTTATTTATGTACCAAGGGTATAAAATCTGTTTATGCCCGCGGTGCATACAAACTTTTATGTCCCATAGTCCTTTTTGAGGAACTAATTTTATTTAATTTTTTTGAAATCCTTAGAATGCCATCAAATATTAAATATTTTACAACCATTTTTTTATATTATACGTAATAATTTGTAATTTTATTAATAATTATTATTAATAAGTTAAACAAAAACAATGTTTTGTCTTTATGCCCGAGCGGGCCATAAAATGCACTATGTGGGCCATAACGTGCACTTTATGCCCGCGCGGGCCATACAATTTACTATATGGCCACACGGGCATAAAGTACACCATTATATAGTTGGTAACTAAGCAATAAAAACATAATATTGAACTAGTATGAGATAATAGTACATTATACATTAAGGTAGAGAAGAAATATTTCTCAGCCGAGCATTATTATTAAGAGATGCGAAGCATCGAGGGATAATAAGGTCTTCCAATAGATCAAGTTTCAAATTACAGTTAAAAATATTATGTAAGATTTTGACATTTTCAGAAGGAAATAAAATTGGGGTTGTTGAATTTTAAGTAACGTCCGAAAGTGGACTTATCAGGGTATCTAATGTGTTCTTTAATACGAGTGTCAAGTTTCCCGATTGTTTTACCAACGTAGATGCTAAGTTTGTTTAACCTGTACGAAGCATATATACTGACTCTAGAATGCCAATTCAATGAAACGAAAGTGATGCCAAAAGTACAAGACACTTTCAATTTCGCATGCTCAGTATTATCCTCAGTATACGGACAGGGTGGGTTTCTGTGAGATTCAAAGATATTATGATTCGTATCATTTTTTATTAACCAATATATTGTTAAGAAATTTAAATATTTAAAAGCAATAAAATTGAAAACTACTTACATGATTCCGTATAATGAGACAAAAGATGGTATAAAAATAAAATTTATAAAATATCCTAAAGCCAGCCCATAACTGTTAATAGCAGCCAAGCAAAACTTAATTGAATTTTTGAAAAATGTAGAGCGATTCAAGTGATTTTGAATGTCCAAAAAACCCCATGTTAAGGAACAAGCCTGTTGAAATTTAAATTAAAATTTCTACATAGAAGTCGCCCTTAGCGACCGCCAGTTCAATAATAATTAAATTAAATATTTTGCCACCTCTAACTCTACTATATCTAAATAATGTCTGAATACATATTTCCACGATAAATTTATAATTTATGTAATTATCTATATCTGTTGTGAAACACTTTGTTGGGGTAGGAGCTAGAGAAATTTATATATAAACACTTCTTTTTGGGAACAATAATAAAATTGTGCTACCTATAGAAGAGTCTAGTTTTATTTAATCGTAACTATTTATTGATTCGGCAGCTAGTCCTTCGAATTTTGCTCTGCAACCTAAAAACAGTGAAGTGCAGAAAACAATAAAATTTACGAACCAGCCCTTAACTTACAAAAATTTACTTCTTTCTTCAAAGCCAACTTAGCGTCATTAACCTTACTACCAGAAAAATCTGAAGACAAGTATGACAAATGATTTAATGTGGGTAGGAAGAAAAATAATATGTATTACACGGGAGTAAAGTGCCTTTTCCTCCCTTGGATGTATACCTCCCTAGGAATACAAACAGCTATATTATCCTGTTAACTGGGTCTCTAATATCTATGATTTATGATTTTTTGGAAGTCCTATATTGTAGTTAAATAATTTTTAAATACATGAAAGAAGTATTTGTATTTGTATTTAAATACATTGTCAATTGAAGTATTTAAAATACAAGGTAAATACATTTTTGAACAATTATTTGTATTTGTATGTAAATACATTTTTAAACGTATTTTTAACAACACTGGTAATCCTGGCTAGAGACACAAGCGCGTGGGTACGAGACCATATGTTTATAGGACGGAAAAAGAATAAATGACAGGGGTCATTATGTAAGGAGAAGAATATTAATGTCAAGGTGCGACAATAAAAATAATATTTGTAAACAAACAAATATAAAGAGAAATTATATGAAGTATATTATTTGTAAAGAAAGTATCTAGGAATAAGGAAATTATTAATGAAATGGATAATCTAGTTTGCAACGTTTGTATTATTAAAATAGGTTCAATCAAATTATTGTCCTTAACCATTAAAATAAAAATTAACAGAATTTGCTTGTTTTAATAAAAAATAAATTTAAAGTTTCATGTCAGATTGTAAATTGAATCGATTTTCATGAGATCGATTTTTTCTCTATTCGATTTTTCCAATATCGTTTTTTAACTCGACGATTCGAATCGATATTTTTGACAAAGATCGGAAGCAATACGATTTAAAGATGAGACTATGTAATTTCTTTACATTGAATTCGATTCCAATTTAATAGCTTATAACGGTTCCGATTTCGTTAGAATAATTAATTTCGTAATTACTGTTTTGCTTTATATAATAAATTGTAACTTAAATCATTACTATATCGGTAAGTTAGTTATATTTTAAAATTTACGTTTTGTTCTATCTCAAGGAACGAGTAAAAAAATTCACATCCAGAAATATTAAGTTCCAGTTCGATCCCACCTCGATTCGTCCTGTGACACTTTTATTGGCCGGCTCGCGGGAGTAATTAAGTAAGAGGAGAAGTCCCAGAGAATCATAATACGCTTTTCTTATATTTCAAAGTAAGGTTATACGTCGGTGATGGTGTTCAGAAGGTGCGACAGACGGTGCTCGTAACCCAAGGCGTATTATTGAAATGGATAGCCCATAGTCGAGCGGAGTAATAAAAGTTCCTTTTTCAAAAACATCTCTCGCTTTAACTATTTCGCACGATAGAAACGAGATAACCCAGTAGAATTTTATTTGTTGGAAATAGAACTGTTTTTCAAGTTAAAATCCAAACACATAAACGAAATTCTTGCTGTGAAATAAGAACAGAAATATTCTCAAACATTTAATTTTATTAAAGGGTAATTATTTCCCACATTTGTTTTTTGCCCCACTTTGGTTTTCTGTTCTATTTTTTCCCACTTTTGCTTTTTGTATTACTTTTTCCCACTTTCGTTTTTTGCCCTACAATGTCTTTCCTTTTTTTGTTCCTTTTGTTTGTTTTTGTTCCACTTTTTCCCAATTTTTATTTTTGCCGTACTCCTTTTTTCCCCATAAATTTTATGCTCTACTTTTCTTTCCCTTTTTGCCTACTGGGACATGTTACCTTTAGATACATTCTAGGACTTTGATAGTATTCTTGAATGACTGCGCGACTTTCAGTATCGGATAAAAAACACTTAATCAAAAATGGGACGGGGGGTTAAATCTATGGGAAAGAGACGTTTCTCATGGGGCTGCGTTTATGTCAAAAAAGGGGAATGTCTTCTGTTAGTGTTTTACTGTTACAGGCCAAAAAAAAGTTTGTAAAAAAATATATGAAAATACCTAAATCTTATATGTATTTTTCTATGCTGAAACCGTATTCGTTAGCAGTTTTATTCTATTACCCACCATTCTCTCACAATACGACATCGATTACAAAAAATGGTATTATTAATCTATAAAAAAATTGAAAAACAACGTAAAGCAGCGAAAAATAGGGAAAACTGGGGAAAATATGGAAAAATGACAGATAACTTCATAAACACGTGATTTTCACAGCACACTTGTTTAATCTCCTTTCAGTTTAAAATTTCTTGTAGTGGTGATATTGAAAATAAAGAGAATGCACGCACTCACAAAAACTCGCATATCTTATTTATTTATGAGAATTAAATTACACATGTTAACATTTTTAAAAATCTAAAGAACTCAGCTTTCGAATGGTGTAAAAATATACAAGGTGTTCCATTTAAATAAGTCAAGTAATGTTTAGTTGAAAATAGGCAATTTTTTTAACTCGCCCTGTATAACTGGGAAATTTTTTAAATATGATTGGGAAAATTTTTTTTGAAATTTGAAACTCATTGGTGAAAACCCCACATTTCTATCTCATTTCGTTTAGTCAATAATTACGCTTAAAATGTGACAGTTTCAACTGGGACACCCTGTATTTTAAAATATAAATATAGGTCAATATTTCTCTATTCTACGCTTGTTATTTTTTATTTTTTGCGAAAAGCTAACCTAAAATAAAAAATAATTTATTATTGATAGTTGCTTACCAAAAGGCAAACACTTATTATAAATAATCGTAAAATAATATCTACAAATTCTGCACGTTCTGAGCATTATTTAGTGTTGCAAAATATTTATGTTTAATTTAAATGACGCTTTTAAAATCCACTTATCAGTAAGTAGAGGTAATTAAAAAATCTCCTCATAAATCTCCAAGAATGTTTCTGAGAATGATCGTTTGCACGATTTAATTGATGCGACAACAACGGATTTATTTTATTGTTTTTGTAAAATAAAAAGCGTCATTACGACAATCCTGATAAATGACAGTTCTCTCTCATTTCTCCGTAGAATCTTCCAACTTTTGTAACGCTATTCACAATGAGGAATTAATCTTTTGTAACAAGATTTATTGTTAAACAGAATCAGAAGTAAAATTATTATTTAGTCTAAAACCTTGCACAATTACTGAAAACTATAACAGAAATAAAATTGTAAAGCAAAAATAAAACTATAATATCAAAAGAAAATTAATATCATTTAAAACAGCTTAAAAATAGTTTAAATATTCCATTAAATAAACAAAAATTGAATTGTAACACATTTTATAATTAAAGATGTTAAAATCAGGCAACTAGTTTCGGTTAAAGAACCATCATCAGGCCTGTAAATTACATACATTCAACAAAGTTTAGTTAAAAAATATTAATAATGGTAAAAACTAATGTGATGGTCCAATAACTGGTCCCTAAAGAGAACCATCTCTTTTTATGGGAGAACTTTAGGGCCATCATTTGATTAACTTAACTTTGTTTCGTTCCTTCTCTGGTCCCATATAGTTTTTCTGCCAAAGCTTTCCTTATTTAGTTTCCCCACAACACTTTTGGTTTACAACCCAATAATTCCATTTCATAACCTTACTTCTTCCCCCAACTGTCAATTGTCAACACTGTCAATTGTCAATATTTCTTCTTTCCGCTCTTTTTTTCCATCGTGACCTGTACCCAAGCTCTGACTTTAAATTTTATTTTTATAACGTCAAATTTTACATTTTTTCAATTTTCAGCTTGTTTAACTTTATTAAATTAATATTAACGACGACCCAATAGCTTACTACGACCTATATGAAATCGCTATGTTCGTAACTAAGCGAAAACGTACTATAGTATCTTCGGGAGAAATGATCCCCATCGAATTCTGAACAACTTAATTTTTTTCTGTGGTCTGTATGTCTGTCTGTCTGTCTGTATGTCTGGTTGTCGTTCGCAAAGCTTAAAAATGCCATAACTTTTGAATGCTTTAACGTATCAACTTGAAATTTTCACATTTTTTTAAGACCTACGACTACCACATTTTAATAGAAAATGAGTGAAATAGGAAAATGAATAAACTGGGTTTTCCGGGTTTTTCTCACTTTTTTCTATTTTCACAGGAAACACGCTGCAGGTCGTAATTTTTGAGCAAACCGCTTAAAATTTGGAAAAAAGATCCGTTGAAGTACTGTTACAAAGCCCATTGAAAATCGGAATAATCGGAAAATTTCTTGTGGTTTTTCCGGGTTGTTTTTCTGAAAATGTCATCTCTGAAACCGTGAAAGATATTCGAAAAACAAAAATAGGAAAATGTAGGACTGAAATAGCCTAACAAGTATTATCCTTTGAAATGAAAAAAAGTATGAAAAATTTGGAAAAAAATTAGGAAAAATGGGGAAAAAATATTGGAAAATAGAAAAAAGAAATAGGGAAAAAATGAAAAATAGTAACAAAATAATGAAAAAAAGGGAAAAAAATCGGAAAATAGGGAAAAATATTGGAAAATGAGAAAAATAGAGAAAAAATGAAAAAAAATATGGAAAAAAATGAAAAATATGGAAAAAAAATAATGAAAAATATGGGAAAAAATTATGAAAAATATGAAAAAAAATTATAAATTATGAAAATATTGTGAGTTATACCGGGTTGTTTTTACGAAAATGCCATTATTTTAAATTAATGTCGAAACCTTTTTCTTTATTTTCTTTATTTTTCCATTTTTTTTTTATTTTTTAATGTTTTTTTATTTTTACCCATTTTCCTATTTTTGACTATATTTTCCTTTTTTCCTTTACTTTATTTTTTTTCATTTTAGTTTTCAAAAAAAACTCTTATAGAGTCTAGCATATACACAGAATTTTGTTTTCGTGATTTTAATTTTTTGAAAACTTGAAAAAATACGGCAAATTATTAAAAATAGGGAAAAAAATTAGGAAAAAATATTGGAAAATAGAAAAAAAAATATTGAAAAATAGGGAAAAAATAATGAAAAATATAGAGAAAAATATGGAAAAATATGGAAAAAAATATGGAAAAAAATAATGAAAAATATTGAAAAAAATAATGAAAAATATGGAAAAAATAATGAAAAATATGGAAAAAAATTATGACTAAGTAATATGAAAAAAGATTATGAAAATATTGCGAGTTATACCGGGTTGTTTTTTCGAAAATGTCATGAAAATGTCATTATTTTAAAAAACTGTTTTCTACAAAATTTAAAAATAATAAAATGTAGGAATTAAATAGGTCAACAAGTCTTATTTGAAGCATTTTCCAGAATAATATCAAGAAAGTTGAGAAAAAAATTGAATATAAAAAAAAGATATTTTTCGAAATTAAATTCCGAAAATCTCGGAAACGAGGGGTAATATCGGAAAATGTCAAAAGTACTTTTTTGCTGTACATGCAAAGATCCTCCTATGAAAAGCTTTATCCATTTTCCTTCAATTTTGATAGGATTCGAGATACTCGCAAAAATATAAGCATTAGTCGACGACGTTTTAACATATGTGCAAAAAATGTCTATGCGGAAAAACGGGCCAGGGGGGATCGTAGTCGTCGCATTTACTACACCCTTGTGGTTAGTTGCTTGTTAAGTTACAACTTAAATCATTTTTAACCCACCTCCCCCAATTTATAATTAGTATTTCTTCTTTATCGTCTGCCATTTCCTGCTAAACTTGCTTATTGGTACTTTTGTTTTGCCCATTTTTGCGGTTTTATATAATTATTCGATAATGTTCTATCATCTGGTCGAATTATGGTTTGACCCCTCTATGGGATTTTACTACCCCTTCAATCTTTCGTTACCCAGGTGGTTATTTAATAACCATCCGTCAAGGGTTACCCCTTTCTTAATTTAAGTTTCATTTCTTGTATCACAAATAATTTTTTAACCCATTTTTACTGAATAAATTTAATGTGAAGTTTAAATTCAGGAATCAGAGCTGCGGTTCTCAGTACTCAAACTACAGGCAAATAATAGTAATTTAAGAAGACCGGACAATCATATTCAGTGTTTCCGTTAGTGTTTGTACGACATCTGTGAAACTAAGTGTCACTATCAATAAATGACAGATGCAATATGTCGCGGAATTTGACATGCAATATGTCATTTGAAAGCCCTTGAAATACTCTATAAAAAAATGTCAACATTTTAAACTTTTAGCATTAAATATCTGAAAAAGTATTAATCCGATTGAGCTGAAATTTGGTATGTAGGTTTGGGTTAGCAGTCGGAAGAACCCATTACGATATCTGTCAGACGGAAGTATCACTATCAACAAATGACAGATACAATATGTTACGGAATTCGACTTGCAGTATGTCATTTGGAAAGCTCTTGAAAAACTCTATTCAGAACAGTCAAAATTATTTCTCCAACTGTCACTTGTCAAAAATAAAAAAATCGGTTGTGTCGCCCCAAAAATTTCCCGACGAGTATCCACGAATAGTTTTTCAGCTATTTTTAACATTTTTTACAATTTCTTTCACACTTTTTAAACTTTTTTTTGCTTTTTTTTAAATTTTTTCACTTCTTGCGATTTTTTTGCATTTTTAACGTTTTTTACCATTATTTTTTTACTTCTTTTTAGATTTTTTGGCATCTTTTAGCATTTTTTGCAATTTTATCATTTTTTAACATCATTTTACTTTTTTTTTTACTTTTTTTAGACTTTTTGGCATATTTCTCCATTCATTTTTTCATTTTTAGCATTTTTTAGCATTATTTTCCTTTTTTTCAGAGTTTTTTAAACTTTTTTTTAGATTTTTTGGCATTTTTAAACATTCTTTACAATTTCCTTCATCACTTTTTTTTACTTTTCAGTTTTTTTAGAACTTTTAACATTTTTTAGTTCGTTTTTTACTTTCCATGTATTATTGTGCATTTCTTTGTATGTTTGTATTTTTTTTGCATTCTTTCTTTTTTTTTTGTTTTTTTTTTTGCATTTTTTTAATCTTTTTGGGATTATTTTGTAATTTTAGCGTTTTTAGCATTATTTTACTTTTTCAGCATTATTTTTACTGTTTTTTTAGATTTTTTTGGCATTTTTTAAACATTTTTTACAATTTCTTTTAACACTTTTTAAACTTTTTTTGCTTTTTTTTAGAATTCTGATCATTTTTTAGCTCATTTTTTGCTTTTCATATATTATTGGGCATTTCATTGAATATGTTTGTAGTTTTTTGTATTTTTTCCATTGTTTTCTTTCGTTTTTTTGCTTTTTTTCCACTTTTTTTGTTCGTTTTGTTGCATTAGCGTTTTTAGCATTATTTTACTTTTTTTAACATTTTTAACTTTCCCGACCCACCTTCGAGAAGGGAAAGTATTGTGAACGAGCTAAAAAAAATTCGAGATAAAGAGGGAAATATCCATGTTGAGGTCACCTGAGATGATTAATACCATTTCCAAATGGAAGTCTGTTTGTCTATCTGCCTGTCTCTCCACTATAGAGGCCACACGTTAAATCCGATTGAGCTGAAATTTGGTATATGGGTTTGGGTTACTCGTCGGAAGAACCCATTATTTTTTGTACGACATCTGTCAAACGGAAGTGTCACTATCAAAAAATTACAGACGCAATATATCACAGAATTTAACTTGCAAAAAGTCATTTGAAAGCCCTTGAAAAACTATTCATAACAGTCAAAATTATTTCTCCAACTGTCACCTGTCAAAAATAAAAAAATGTCAAAATTTGAAACTTTAACATTAAAAATCTAAAAAAATATTCGTGGATATTCGTCGGGAAAGTTTTGGGCCGACACAACCGATTTTTTTATTATTTGTCTCCAACTAATTTAATTAGAAATAGGAGAGAAAGTATAAATTATTTATCTCAAATCAATTTTATCAAAAACTGAAGTACATGTTTGTTTATTTATCAAAGGAAATATACATACCAATTTTTAAGCGCATATTTTTTGTGTGGTTTTCTTGGACCTCTCCTCTTCATTTTAAAAAATACATTTCTTTAGGAGAATCTACGTATCAATTTTCAATCATCCATCACCAGTTATGAGATATTCAATATTCAATACAATATTCATCACAGAGTTTAAAAAGTAGGGGAAGAAAACAGATATAAGAAGGAAACTTTTATTTATTCCAACATCAACGCGGACGAAGTCGCGGGCAAAAGGTAGTACAATATATAACTAAACAATTTCTTAAATGTTCATTTACTGGTGCAGTTACCCTACTCCAATGTTAATCATGTTACTTGAATAATTTTAAATATTAAATAAATAAATAATTTCAGTAGCTTTTATGGAACAATATTTCCTTTATTGCTTCTATTTAATTTCCTAACACAATCTAATATTAATAAAATCCTATGAGAGTAGAAAAGGTTATAAAGACCTTCCTGTCGTTTTATTAACTCCCATTAAAGCTGCATAATCAGTCCTGAAAATTACCTAATCCTCGTTCCTTGTTTTGACAACTCATCCGAAATGAAATTAAAAGGATCTTTATTATTAATCGTTTAGTTTCTTGCTACTAGATTTTGTAAAGATGAAGATTAAATAAAATATAAATGGATAAATTTATTTCTCGTATTTAAATATTTTTATGTATACTAAAACTAAATAACGGAAATGATGATTTTTGTTGAGAGAATACTTTTAAAATGACAGTAGACTGTGAGAAAATTACAAATATGGATAATAATTAGATGTTTGCGGCATTTCTTTCATACTATTAAGTCATCACGTAAAGTTTACAAATCATCAATATACCAACATCCACATAATTATTGTAATAGAAACCGAACAGAATGCTTTTAGCATAAAATTATGGCGTTCGTTAAGTCAATAATTAGTTTAAATTACCATCCGCACTGAGCCTTTTTTATTTGCCGAGAAAACTGACATGACATATTACTGGTTTGCTCTAGTTTTCCTAATAAGCCATTTTCGTTTTATAAACGAAAGAAATTCTTAACGTGTAATCTGTAACACCATTAATGACTAATAACCTCTAAGAGTACATTTTTTTACTTATAAGGCTAATTAGCAGGGTTCGAAAATATCATGATATTTATATAAATATCATATCACATGATATATATCGGATATATATCCGATATATTTCATTTTTTTAATTTAATTATTTAATTAAAAAACAGTATTGTTTCTAGCACAAACTAAATTTTAACACAAACACACATTAACAAAAACCTATATTCTAAACAACAAAACGGTTTATTCTAACTCAAACTAAAAATAAAAAACCAAAAATAATTAAAAATAAACAAATGTCACTGGGCATATTTTTTGGTGTGTTAAAATACAGTCAAAATACTGCCAAAAAGAATGCTGTGGTTTTGGCATTAAATTAAATAAAAATCAGAACTAACTTAACACAACAATCAACACAAAGAAGAAACACAGAAAGGATTATTTGCAGTGTTACCGTTTTCAATAAACCGTATTCTACCAACATTTCGATAATAAACTAGTAAAGTCTACTATCTAAATATAACCTGTGTATTTTAATCTATTTTATTAAAAGAAGTCTTTGACTATCTAAATCAAACCTGTGTATTTTAATCTATTTTATTAAAAGAAGTCTTTGACTCTCTAAATCTAATCTGTCTATTAAAAAAAAGAAAATATATTTTTCTCTTTCCACTTAAAACTTATTCTCCACTACGTTCGGTATTGTTTTCCACTTTCCCCTATTTTTTATTCCACTCTTTCCACTTCTTTTTTTCTACTTTTTTTTCTACATTTTCTCCTATATTTTTTACTAATTTCTTTGTGTCATACTTTTTTGTTCCACTTTTTTCCGTTGAAATTTTTTTTCTACTTATTTCCCAATTTTTTTCACTTTTCCCCTACTTTTTTCCACTTTTTCCCCTACTTTTTCACTAATTTTTTTATATTTCAAACTTTTTTCCACTATTTCCAATACTCATTTTTTCTCCTCTATTTTTATTATTTCAATTTTTTTCTGCAATTTTTCCATCATCCTTTTTTCCTCTACTTTTTTACCAATTTTTTTATATTTCAAATTTTTTTTCCAATTTCCCCCCCCCATTTTTTTGTTTTAGATATTTTTTTCCATTTTTTGCCCTGCATTTTTTAGTATCAAACTTTTTTTCCCCTTTTTTCCTAACTTATTTTTTCTCCTGTTTTTTCAGTAATTTTTTTTTCCAACTTTTTTCCCATTATTCCCCCTCTTTCCCCTACTTTTTTAATAATTTCTTTGTGTTCCACTTTTTCTCCTCAAAAACCTTTTCCACATCTTTCCCTATTTTTTTTCACTTTTCCCCTACTTTTTTCCATGCTTTTTTATTCCACCCTTTCCTCTACTGTTTTCCACTTTTTCTCACACATTTTTTTTTACTAATTTCTTTGTGTCAAACGTTTGCTGTTCCACTTTTTCCCCTTAAAACTTTTTTCCATTTCTTCCCCTATTTTGTCACTTTTCCCCTACTTTTTTATTTTATCCTTTCCCCTACTTTTTTATTCTGTCCTTTTCCTACTTTTTCCCACTTCTTCTCATAAATTTTTGACTAATTTTTTTGTGTAAAGTTTTTTTCTTCCACTTTTTCTCCTTAAATCTTTTTTTTCACTTTTTTTCCCATTTTCTTTCACTTTGCTCCCATTTTCTTCCAATTTTCCCTACTTTTTTATTCCACCCTTTCCCATTCATTTTTTCACTTTTCTCCTACATTTTTTACTAATTTCTTATTTCTTTGTGTCAAACTTTTTTCCACTTTTTCACTAATTTTTTTATAATTTAAAATTTAAAACTTTTTTTACCAATTTTTCACCTACTTTTTTTCCACTTTTCGCCCCAGCCTTTTTCCCCACTTTTTTTCTACTTTTCTCTCCAGCCTTTTTTCCCCTACTTTATTAGTTTCAAACTTTTTCCTCAATTTTTTAATATATAGTATTTGTTTTTTATTTCCAATTTTCTCCTCTCCCTTTCTATCAGTACCAATGGAGTGGAAGGGGGAAAGAAGAAAATAATTACTAAAAAAAAAGATTTTTTCGTAAAAAAGTGGAAATTTGACAGAAACTGACAATAATGAGAAAAAATGGGTAGTTTTAGAAAAAATGGGGAAAACGGGGTAATTTCAAGAACAAAAGTGACAAAATTTGAAAGAAAAGAGGGGAAATTTTAGAGGAAGAAGGGAAATTTGAGAAAAAATAAAAATAAAAAAACAAGAGGTAATTTTAAGAAAAAAATGGAGTAATTTTAGAAAAAAACAGGGTAATTTCAGGAAAAAGTGACAAAAATTGAGAAAAAAGCGGGGAAATTTGAGACAAAAAGTGACAATATTTAAGAGACAAGAGGGGTAATTTTCAGAAAAAAAAGAGGTAATTTTCGGATGTTTAAAATGGTGGAAAACATTTTTAATTTAATAAATAAAATTATCGATTATATCGGATATATATCAGGATATATATCACTTGATCTATATCCTCCGAACCCTGCTAATTAGTTTTTCCGATATAATGAAAATGGATCAACAAAATATTTGTGGTCAACGTCATCAGATTTCTTATTATGACTCATTACACATCGTAATAGTAGGTACTTAGTCAAATGACCCCTGATTCACCGAAATACTTGACCTCACATATTTTAAAATTTATAAATTGCTTTTATTGCATTAGACAGTCTTCTAAGTTAACTTTCTGAAAAGACTCAATTAATATAAATAAGTTTGACCTGACCCTACAAAAGGAATAAAAATACAGAATAAGATTACTAGGGCCCGCCCTAGGGAAGAACAACGCGAATACAAATATAAAGGGCGAGATAGATAAATTATTTATTTCTTTATTTTGTCAACGTTTTGTTTTATCAAATTAAACATATCCTATATTGTGTGACACCTAAAAAACGAAGTCAAGGGAAGAAAAATTAGAACAAAAACGAATTGCTAAAAGATTACGGTACCACACGGAAAAATAGTTTTAGTAAAATAAGTTTTGCTGATACGTTGTCCCTAAAAAATTTAGTTATAGAAACAAGTAGGTCTTAGCAACAACTAAACACGTTTAGTTAAAAAATTTACCAACAAACTGGGTTCAATTCCTCAGTCTTTCTTTTCTTTTCTTATATTAAGTTAGCAAATGGATAAGCATAGGGCAATTTTTGAACATATAAGACGGACTATCCGGTCAGGAAATATATGCGAATTTGCTTTTATAATGTACTAATGGTATTAAATAAGTTCCTGAATATATTTAAAAGTGAAATAATATTAAGAAAATGGAAAAACAATTGAATAATGAAAATTTAACCTAAAAAAAAAGGCATCAAAAATCGCCATAAAAACTAATTCAGGAACTCGATTATGCTTCCATTAGAGACGGTACATAAGAGATATTTCATTTTTTGCTTTCATTTACAAGTCTTATATGTTCAAAAATTTATAATTTGAATCATAGAACATCACCAAAAATACATCAGAAATCTGTTATTCTGTCAATTTTACAGTTCACGTACTTTTTATAGATGGCGCCACATGAAAAATACTTATTTTGGGGTATATAATTCATGTCTTCGTAACGCAATGTTGCCGTTATATTTTTAAGTAGCAGAAAAAAGGAAATTTTATATTTTAATAGAAAATTTATGTCTTTGTGCCAATATTTTTAAAATGCTGCTAAAATTACTATTTTAGTATAATACCTACTTAATGAAAAATAGATTTCTTTCAGAATTAAATTTATGGTGACTAGATTTTAAAGTTCGAAATTTAGGAGGCTATTTTTAATATAATTTTTACAAATAAGAAACAAAACTGAAAAAAGAACAAAAAATCATAAAAATGAAAAAAAACCGAGAAAAAATTGAGGAATCGAAAAAAATTTAAAAAAAAACAGAAAAAGTCGGAAATAAAATAAAAAAAATCTGATGTGGCCAGCACATGACCTCTCGCCATTTTTGAATCAAAAATTTACAGGTTGACACAAAAAAGTATGAAAAAAAATTATATTTTTGTAAATCTGGCAACAATGGCAAAAGTTTAGAAAATTTTAATGAGATGAAAATAATCTGTAGGGTATACAAAATATATGTGTAAAACTTTATTGCCGTTTTGTATAATAATGGCGTCATCGCCCATAGCAACTGCCACTTCCGGTTGTGCGATTGGCACCAAAATCTAATCAGTTCTAATCTAGGGTATCAGAATCCTGTATGCAAAATTTCAAATTTCAACCGAAAAAAAACGCTGAAAATCGCAAAAAATAACGAACAAAAAGGAATCAAAAAAACTCAAAAATTCGATAAATATCACAAAAATCGCAAAAAACCGCAACAAAATCTCAAAAAAAAAATGACAAAAAATCGCAAATTATCACAAAAATCAATGAAATAAAAAAAAATGACAAAAAATTAGAAAACAAAAAAAGGCTATTAAAATAAAACAATGAGAAAAAAATGAGGAAAAATTAGAAAAAATCCAAAAAATCAAAAAAATCAAAAAGAAAATCGGAAAAATGAGAAAAAGCGAGAAAAATCGAAAATCATCTCAAAAAACCATAGACAACCAAAAAATCGGAAACAACTATAACCATAAAAAAATGAAAAATTGAGAAATAAATTGCAAAAAATCGCAAATAATTTTGTAAAATCAAAAGAATAAGAAAAATTAAGAAAAAATTAAAAAACGAAAGAAAAAAAATGGAAAAAGAAAACGAGAACAATGATGAAAACTTATAAGAAAAACAGAAAAACAAAAAAGTAGAAAAAATCTAAAAAACCACAAAAAAAAAACGTAAAAATGAGAAAAAACTAGAAAGAATAAAAAAAACACCTGTGTAAAATAATTATGGTGCTCCGCCCTGTATATTTCATTATAGGGTTTTAAATAGAGATTAACAAAATTAATTATTTTTTATACGTTTTTCTAATTTTGATTGGTGTATTTATATCGATATTGAAGCTCAAAAGTAATCTGTTCTTTCAACATAAATGAGACATCCTGTATAAGAGTACTAATCTGTTTTTATTAGTTGCACTTCTATATTGGGTTTATTCATTTTTTTTTAGTTCGTTTTTCTTGTTTCAGCTCAGAAATACAAATAAATTAAATTAGTATGATTCGAGTTATTAAAACAGTATTAATTTTAACACTCTGTAGAGGCTAAATCAGTCATAGCACAAATTAAAACTTGACATTTTTTTTACTTTTATTAACACAAACAACATATAAAAATTTCATTAACTTCCACTGAGGGTCAATTTCTTAACATTGCGTGCGGGGTTCTTTGTTTTGTCATTGACCAAAGTTGGGTATAAATCTATGTACCCATAAACCATTGGCTCCGTGGGACTTGCGAACGTGGGAGTTGCGAACAGTACCTTTTTCGTTGGCTTTGCGAACATGTATACCTGGAATTAATCTAACAGCTGACCATCGGTGGGTTTTGAGAACACGCTTAAAATTAGAACTATAAAACTATTAAAGTTCAAATAACAAATATTATTAATAATTAATGATTGAATGACAAAAACGGAAATAAACAAAAGAAAAAAAATTTACCAAAAACAGGATGACAAAATTAATGAATTAGCAAATACGCTATACCAAGCTGGGAATATTTTACGTTGTCTTCGTAACAGTCAAAGCTTTGAATAATTTTAAGTTTTTTGTCAAAATAGAAAAACATATCTTTTTTAATAAATATTTACAAATTATTGAGTTATTTTATTAATTATAAATATTAAATATTAATGAAGTTTGAGGATGAAATACAGGACTGCAAAAATGTTAAAAATAAAATGAGTGTGCAGGATGTTTCTAAAAAAATGTAAAAAAATAACTGAAATATAACATTTATTGAATTATTATTTTTATAATTTTAACACTCTACCACGAATCAATCAACATTTTGCTGTTTTATTAAAATACAAAAATAAAACCCTCACTAATTTAACTTAATAAAAAAATTACCTGCAGTCTTAACAAAACTTACGGTCTCCATAAACTGACCGAGGGTAAGCAAGCCAGGTATATGTTCGCTAATCCCACGGTTCGCAAATCCCACGTTCGCTAATCTCACGCCACCGAACCATTTACACTCGCTATACGACCGTAATAACAATAATAATAAAATAATTTTTTTTGCAAGAAAAAAATATTAAAAATAGCGTCCCGAATTTCGAACTTTAAAATCCTAATCACCAAAAATGGTTAAAATGTAAATATCCAGAAAATGAAATAAAAATTTTGTTTTAAAATTAATTACTTACTTTTTCCCAATTTTTCAATTTTTTCTGATTTTAATTAGGCGACCAGATTTTAATGTTCGAAATTCGGGACGCTATTTTTAATATTTTTTTTGCAAAAAAATTATTTTATTATTATTGTTATTATGGTCGTATACCGAGTGTAAATGGTTCATGGGTAAATAAATTTATACCAAACTTAAGAAATTGGCCCTAGGGGAATGAAATTTTTATATGTTGTTTGTGTTACTAAAAGTAAAATAAATGTCAAGTTTAAATTTCTGCTATGACTGGTTTAGCCTTTACAGAGTGTTAAAATTAATACTGTTTTGGTAACTCGAATGATACTAAGTTTAATTTATTTGTATTTCTGAGCTGAAACAAGAAAAACGAATTAAAAAATATGAATAAATCCAATACAGAAAATAAGTGCAACTATAGTAAGAAGAAACGCTATTTGAGACTAATTATAAAGGTCGACTGTAATAAACTACCTATCCTTAACCACATTTAACAATGGTTTATGGGTACTGCCATAAATTCAACCTCGTTTCAAAATTAGACACCTCTCTGGTCCGTATTACAAATTTTGTTTTTAAAATAATAGGTATTAACCTATACTTAAATCATATTGTATTAACTATTAAGATATCTATTATTTTCCAACAAAAGACTGTAATTTTAATTTTCTAGAAAATTAGATAGGGTCGATAATATAGTAATTAAAACGAATTACAATTGTTTTATTTTTCTCAAATAAAGGAGCCATGTTATTTATTTACAATAACATATTTTTAATATAAATGATTGTTATGAAATAAAAACTAATAATTAACAAAATTGAGACTTTTATTTTTCCTATGGCTTTCAATTTTTCCTTGGTTTCCATTAGTTTTTCCTGTTTTCTTTATTTTTCTTATTTTTTCCTATTTGTACTTATTTTACTTATTTTTCTCTGTTTTGCTCTATTTTTTCCATATTTTTTTATGTTTTTCACCATTATTCACAAATTTTTCTATTTTTCCCTTATTTTCTCTATTTTTTATCTTTTTCCCCATTTTTCCTATTCCTTCCCATTTTTTCCTATTTGTCCTTATTTGTACTTATTTTTCCCCATTTTACTCTATTTTTTTCCATATTTTCCCCTATTTTCTCTATTTTATCTTTTTCAATTTTTTTCTTATTTTTTCACGTTTTTCCAATTTTTCACTATTATTTGCAAATTTTCCTATTTTTCCCCTATTTTCTCTATTTTTCTCCATTTTCCTATTTCTTTCTATTTTCCCCTGGTTTCCTTTATTTTATCCTATATGTACCTATTCATCAATATTTTGACCATTTTTCTCTATTTTTTTTCTGTATTTTTCACTTTTTTTACTATACGTTTCACTATTTATTTTTCTAATTTTCCCCAATTTCCTATTTCCTTTTTTTTTGATATTTCTCACTATTTGTCCCATATTTTCATACATACTTTTCCTTATTTTGCCCTATTTTACTTTAATTAGTCCCTTTTTTTCCTAAAATTTTCCCTATTTCCTCTTGGTTTTCCCTATTTTTCTCCATTTATTTACATGTTTTCCCCTATTTTTCACTATTTTCACCATTTGTCCTTTTTTTTTCTATTTTTCCTATATCTTTCTATTTTTCCTTGGTTTCCCTTAGTCTTTTCTTTTTTCTTTAATTTTTACCTCTCGTTTTTTTATATTTTCCCATTTGTACTTATTTCCTCCTGTTTTTCTCTATTTTTTTCCATATTTTTCATGTTTTTCTATTTTTCACTATTAATCGCAAATTTTTCTATTTTTCCTCTTTTCTCATTGTTCTTCCCATGTTTCCATACTTTTCCTTATTTTGCTCTATTTTGCTCAAAATTTGACCTAGATGCTACTAGTTTTTTCCATTTTTCTAATTGTTTCATACCTTTTTTATATTTTTCCAAAATTTCCCCGTTTTTCTAATTTTTTAATGGTTTTTTCATATTTTTCCAAAATTTCTCTAATTGACCTGGTTTTTACTATTTTTCTTTGTTTTTCACTATTTTTCCCAAATTTCCCTGTTTTTTTTCTATTTTTTCCCACTTTTCCCTTTCCATATTTTCTCTATTTTTTTGTATTTCTCGCTCTTTTCCCTATTTTTCACTATTTTTTCAAAATTTCTCTATTTTTCACTATTTTATTTGTTCCTATTTTCCCTATTTTTCGATGTGTTTCCCCATTTTTTCTCTATGTTGTCGCTATTTCTCCCATTTTTTCCTATATCTTTGTATTTTTTCCCGTTTTCCAATAATTTTTCTAATTATATCACAAATTTTAAAAGATTTACAACAGTTGCCTATAAAACAATAAAACCCCTCATAAAACATAATGAACCCTCATAAAATATGAATAAGTCAATCTCAAATATCATTTCCAAATACTATAATTAAAACAGTTTCGTACTATTATACAGGATGTCTCATTTATATGGAAAGAACAGATTACTTTTGAGCTTCAATATCGATATAAATACACCAACCAAAATTGGAAAAATGTTTAAAAAATATTTTGTTTATCTCTATTTAAAACCCTATAATGAAATATACAGGGCGGAGCACCATAAACTCGTCGCGTTGATCTTTATATGGAAAACGGTAAGATGGTGTAAAAAATGTTTACTGTAGGTACAATTTTAAATTATTTTGATTTATACAGGTTGCCTCAATAAAAAGATCTGCACCATAGTTATATTATTTTAAATGGAACACTCTGTATTTTTTCATCTTACTCTCTGTATTTTTTTACAGTATGAATTTTTTCTTATTTAGATTTTTTTTACGTATCATTTGTAATTATTTTATAGAGGTTTTTTTCTGGTTTTTTCTCATTTTTTGTTTTTTTTTTCTGTTTTTTTTGTGGTTTTTTCGATTTTTTCTACTTTTTTGTTTTTCTGTTTTTTTTTTTGTGATTTTTCATCATTGTTATGTTTTTCTTTTTCTATTTTTTTCTTTTGTTTTTTATTTTTTTCTCATTTTTCTTATTCTTCTGATTTTATTTGCGACTTTTTTTCGGTTTTTTTTTTCGATTTTTTTCTAATTTGCCCTCATTTTTTCTGTTTCTATTTTTTTCCATTTCTAATTTTTTCTCATTTTTTCTTATTCCTTTGATTTGTTACGATTTTTTGTGGTATTTTTCGATTTCTTGCGGTGTTTCCAATTTTATGTTAATTTTTTTCCCAATATTTTATAATTTCTCTTTCAAGTTTTTTGGTTTTTTTTTTATTTTTTCCTCTTTTTTTCTAATATTTTTCTAATTTTTTCCTTTTTTTGTTTCATTTCATACATTTTTGAGTGTTCTGTTTTTCTATTCTTTTTTTTTGTTTTTTAGTTTTTTCTCATTTTTTCTTATTCTCCTGATTTTACGCAATTATTTGCGACTTTTGAGATTTCTTTGCGATTTTTTGCAATTTATTTCTCAATTTTTCATTTTTTTATGGCTGCTCTATGGTTTTTGCGATGATTTTCGATTTTTCTCGCTTTTTTTTCTCATTTTTCTGATTTTTTCTAATTTTTTCTCATTGTTCTATTTTTCTATTCTTTTTTTTTGTTTTCCATTTTTTTTTATTTTCATTGATTTTTTGTGATATATTGCGATTTTTTAGCGATTTTTTTGGATATTTTTCGATTACTTGCGTTTTTTTGTGGCTTTTTTAGCTATTTTTATCGTTTATTTTTCGGCTTTTTGATTTCATCATTTTTTCCGTATTTTACAATTTTATTTGTCATTTTTTTCCCAATATTTTCTAATTTCTCAATTTTTTCCAAAGTTTTTTGTTTTAATTTAATTTTCTGTTTTTTTTTTCAAATTTTTTTCTTTTTTTTCTGTTTTGTTTCTTATTAGCAAGTTCTTTGTTATTTTATAATTAATCAAATACTAGATGATATAAAAGATTTGATATATACTGTTACAATGAGGACATTGTAGTTAATTTTTCAAAAATTTCTAATGATTACTCATTATACTGAGAGTGTCACCTGTTCCACTTCACAAATAATAAATCTTACTCTTCATAAAAGTTAACGATGTAAATGATATCAGATAGCAGTAACTAACTTGTACACGTAGGTTGAAAAGTTATTTTTCTGGTGTACGAAAATTAAAATGATTTATGCTGCCCTTAACAAGGCGTCTGTCAGCTTTGATCCCTCAGGGGAGTGTAATTTCAGGTAATTTTATTATATAACGCAGATACTAATTTACAGTAATTTATGGAAATATATTAATTGAAGTATAAAAGTAGCTATGAACATTTGGAGCAATTAGGATTAGATTTAACATAACTGAGATGTTTTAGTTCATGTATTTATTTATACCGGATGGATGATTAATCAGAGCCGATTTTTATCAGTACTTCCTGAAAATAATATTTTAGAATGACCGAAAAAAATTCCAAAAGCAATGGCTGTTTGTTTTACGTATATTTTTTTAGTTTCGTTTGATTCTCCTATTTCAAGATAGAATGCCAAAATGAATTTGCAGACCTGTACCAAAATTAGGTATAAAGATGAGACAGTCAGACGAAGAAAACAGAAAATGGGAGAGAAATGTAATGTCAAATATTACTTTGTTGGTGTCATTCCAATTCCCGAACCAATGACGTAGATAAAATGAAAGGATGTCTGATGAAATAATTTGGACACTATAACACATATAGTTATTTTGTTGTACGATCGTTCGCCCGACAGCAGTTTTTAATGAACAGTCTGAAGTGTACGCCTATGATTCGGTCAAAATAAAATAATATTTCTATTGCGATGAGAGCAACATTAAAATGATCGAATTGAAATAATGTCAATTCTTAATATATAAGGGGATCTGTTATTTTATTTTTACAACAACAATTTTAGGATTTAGCATAGACAAAACTGGATCCTAGATCATACATAGAATCGTGTTCCAATAATTTTTGATAACACAGCCCCACAAAAAAAGTTCATACACAAGAGAGTGACATATGCATGTATTCCCATGTATTTTCCGTTCCCGAGCTCAGAATTGGGCCTACACGTCTGGAATTGGCCCCAGGGACCGAAAATGGCCTGAAATGCGGTTCCCGGGAAAAGGCGAAGTCGACGCTGAATTTTGGAGCTAAAGCCGGATTTGTGCTTGAAAAGTTTATGGCCAACTGAAATTCCGGGTTTGGGTCCGGGAAAATGGCCCATCGGGGCCGTAAAATCATATTTCGGACGTACCAGTCGCAAAAGTGGGATTTTCATGTATTTTTCAATCCTGGTCCTTTGAGTATGCTCAAAGAGTTTTTGGACAGCTGAAATTCCCAGTTTGGGTCCGGGAAAATAGCCAATTGGGGCCAGGGTCATTTTTCCGGACCCAAACCCGGAATTTCAGTTGGCCATAAACTTTTCGAGCACAAATCCGGCTTTAGCTCCAAAATTCAGCGTGGACTTCGCCTTATCCCGAGAACCGCATTTCAGGCCATTTTCGGCTCCTGGGGCCAATTCCAGACGTGTAGGCCCAATTCTGAGCTCGGGATCGGATTCAGCGTCGAAAAATACATGAGAATACATATGTCACTCTCTTGTGTATGAATTTTTTATGTGGGGCTGTGTAATAGTATAGTTGTCCATCCGCAATCATCGTTTTAAAAATTACCAACAACGTTTAGTTTCCTTATTCATATTATCCAATAAAGAAAAGCCTTAAATAACTCATCCAGTGATTTTTTTTAATATTTTTTTTTATAATTTTGGCCTACCATAACACATTGAAACGGGTCCAGCCCTTCTGAAACCGATCCTACGGCTGTAATTAATTTTTTTAATTTGAATATCGGAGCTATAGTGGCTTGGGACGTGGCTCAATTGAAACAGTTTAGATTTGGCAATGTTTTCATATCGATAAAACTGGCAACTCTCGTTCTCATTTGTTATGATTGAAAGAAGTATGTCAAATTTTTCTACAAACGAACAAAGCTAGAATCTTGGCAATGCTGTAGAAAGTAAAACGTTAATTATTGGTCAAGAAGCAGCGCCACTTTCAAAATATATTAATTACTTTTAATTGATTTTTATTAATTAATGAATATTATAAGAACAATGAAAATCAACATAAGCAAGTAGGTTCTTTATGCTATTCATTCATTAATATAAAACCAATAAATTCATTCCTACTGTATAAGTCCATTATAAAAATCTCAACTTCACACAACTTATACTTTACGAACTGAACTAAACCAAAATAGAACAACAATAATTCAACGCACAAAAGCAACGTATTTACGTGCCACCACTGTCAATATTGTTTTTATGAGCATATTGCTTCTCCTTCTCCTCTCCTTCCGCCAGACCCTTGCACTCCTGAGAAACTATTTGTAAAAGACCTGACAGTATATTAAGTATATCCTTTTTCAAAATTTTCAAAAATTTAAATTTACCGCCACATTTTAAGTTGGTTGTATCGTGGCATAATCCCTAAAAAGTAGTATTTAGGTTAGACATGAATGTACAGTCTATACGAAGTCAGTTCGAACGGCATAAAAACTAAACATGTACCGATCGTCGGCGACTTCTTTGTAAAGCATGGGCGGCGTGATATAATTTATTATCAAAATTTTTTTTCTCATATACCTACACGAATATTTTTTTTATTAGTAATATAGAGTAACGTCAAAAAAACACCAGTTTGTCCTGTCATATTTATATTCTCCTATATTATGACAATCTGGACACATTTCATTCGTTTACCACTGTAATTTACTTTAATAATAACCGTTAACAACATCAAGAAAAGATCTCCACACCGACATCTTGATTAAATAATAACAATAAGAAAAAAATTAGAAAAACACGACACTAGTGCAAGCCACTTGCTAAATTCGCAAGAACACAGATAAAACTAATTTTATAAATCCTAACCCAAGCCACAGCGCTGACAATTCACTCGAAAGTGCAAACGCAGGTGTTCACAGTGGATCCGGCATTTTTTGACGTTCATATTTTGCTTGTGTAATATTATTTGTTCGACTAGATACGGCCGGTATACAGCTTGGAATGAGTGATACAGTGTTGCCAAGTGTTTTAGATAAAATTATGCGTGCCTTGAATAAAAATTTTTTGATTTGAATAATGCGAAATTTTTAGACATCTTTTTATGTTTAGTACTTTTATTTAGCTTCTTTTTTACAGCACACCCGGATAAAGCAATTTAATGATTTTAATGCAATTAGAAAAAGTATACTAAATGCCTAACAAAAAAATAATTTTATTTTGAAAGTAAGAGTTTTGCATCTTTTAAAATCCTTTATTGTTTATACAATATAATAAAAAACAAATATTACGAAAAAGTGCGGAGGTAATGCGATTTAATTTAGAAGCCAAAAGTATGCGCAGACTTCTTAAATTATGCGGAATTCGCATAATTATGCGCAAATTGGCAACACTGGAGTGATAAGAAATTCATACGAGGTCTAATCATCAATTTTATATAAGATGTTTTATATGGTACTATTAAATTTATGAGATCCGGTACATGAGTCTTTTTTTAGCTGTTCGGATTGACTTCATATAGACTATAATTATTCTATTATATTTTATAATACAATGAGGGAGAACTATTTCTGCTTGTTAATATGTAAAATAATTTTGCCTATAACCATCCTGAGTTATTTTATGATACATCCTATATATAATAAAACTACATGCGATAGAGTACCGAGTGTCATATTTTTGTAAGAATACGTTAAAGACGAGTAATCACTTGTACTAAAAAAACCTGAAATTATTTTTTATTTTTTTTATTTTCAGACATGTTACGAAATGGAAAGGTACCTAAAAGACGAACCGAAAATGAAGTCATACAAAAAACTTCCTTCGGATGTGGAAAGAACGTGGTACGGCTACGACTATAACGACAACCATTTTGACGCCTTCAGTTCGGCCAGTTCGCCCATGTCCTGGGACGGCGCCCTTTCCTGTGCCATTTTGGTCAAACAAGAACCTATCGACGATGAGGTGAGTCATGTTTTTGTTAACTACAAAATTATAAAATAATTATTGACAATAGTGTCATAAGTTTAATATAAACGAATACTCACCTAAATAATATATAGACAGAAATATTTTTTGAAAGTTATTTTTTTTATTCCTACACATCGAGTTTTTGATTATTATATTTATTTGTGTCACTTATTTCTTCCAGAAATATTTTTAATTGTTTGACCAATATATTTCATAAAACTAAAGTTTTCAATTTTTTTTTTGTCCTAGGGAAGTGATTATTTCCCATAACTTTGAAATTAGTATATATTTTTTATTAATCATAATTAAAAATAACTCGAAATCATGTACCACAATAAATTTAATTATACAAAATGACAGGCAACTAGTTTCGGCTAACAAGCCATCTTCAGGCCTATAATAGATACAAATACTATAGGGAAAAATTACAAAGATGAGAATAATGACTTACCAAACTAACAAAATGTTATGATTACAACTTAAATTAGCATATTACTAAACTAAATGACCTTGATTTGGCCCATTTTTGCTATATTTAACCTTGGCGATTTCTTATGAGATTAAACATTAAAGCACCTTTACTAGGAGAAGTCTTATAATACGGCTCTGTCTGTCTGTCCGTCTGTCCCCATTTATCACTCAAAAACGAAAAGAGATAGAAACAAACTGTCAACGGTAATAAACTCAGCAGACCTTGAAAAGCTCCCAAATTGATGTTCAGATTTTTATGACTTCCTGTTTCAAAACTGGTTTACAAACCAGAACCGGAAGTGATACTACCGATTTCAAAAATAGCATTCTGGCGTGAAATTTAACGCTGAATCGATATTTGAGATATCTTTTATGGTTCATTAGATAATGCCTGTCACGTGCCTGCTAACACTCAGGCGCTTTTGACTTGTTTTAAATTCTAACCAACCCTAGTTTACTTTTACTTACCATTCACACCACTTTTCCCCTACACTGTCCTCCTTCCCTTCTTAGTAGCGGTACACTTAAGTTTAGCAATATGCTAATTTAGGGCCGGTTGTACAAACAAAGCTTAAGTCTTAGTTCAGGTGAACTTGACTTAAAACAGAACTCGACTTAAAAATCATGGTCAATTGTACAATACCCCCTTTAGCTTCGCTTAACAAAACCTAGTTCAGATAATATTTTCTTAGGTTGGTAATGTGGACGAATGCTAATAGCCGTGCTGTGACGTGCTGTCATAACAAATGTGACATTTTATTTTGATTTTTGATGTGTTTTTACGTTTTGGTTATTCTATAGGTAAATTTTATAATATATTATAATAATAATAAAAGATGGGCAAATTTTACGTCCAAAGAGGAGTGTGTTCATTTAGATTTGGTAAAAAATATGCAAATGTAATTGAAAATAAAAAAGCGATTCAAATTCAAACAAAAATAAAGCAGAGGTTTGAAAAAAATATAATTTAACTCTGAAAGAGGCGAAGTATTAAAGGCAAAAAATAAAGTGGCGGATGAAAAATATTATAACATGGGCACAGGGGGAGGTCCGGCGAAAACCAACAGAAAGATCTCTTTTAGATTTGGAGATAAAAGAAATTTTGGCAGATAGAGCCCGTGGCCACACTACAGAGTTTGGAGGGGATATTTTTATAGTAAAACGTACAAGAAGTAGGGATGAATATAATAGTCTTTGTAAGAAAGTTACCCACTGGACAATATCTAAATGTATTTGTTAAGAGGAAAAAATAAAATTGCTACAAGAACTTGCAACGTAAATAAGAAAAAATAAAGCGGAAATTGCAACAATAAAAAGAAATCTGAAGCAAAAGTAATTGTATCTATTATAGGCCTGAAGATGGCTTGTTAGCCGAAACTAGTTGCCTGTTAATTTGTATAATTAAATTTATTGTGGTACAAGATTTCGACTTGTTTTTATTTATGATTAATACTTGACTACATTTGAGATGTGGATAATTTATTGGATTTATATTTTTTATACTTGGCAGGCAGTTAAACTGATCTAAAAGTTTTTTTTATTTAAACAATTACAAACTATTTGGATAGTTTCCTCTCTATCCTGATGAGGTTTCTCCATCAAGAATACGTCTTTTACCTAATTTAAGGTCTAATGGGCACTTCCTTTTCAGTCTTCTGTTGGCGTTTTCCATCACAAGTGGTCGGTGGAGGGGGTTGTCATGGTCTTCTATTTTTGCGTGGTGTTTATTGCTTCTGTCTTGAATTATTTCTTCAACGGTTGGTATATGAAGATCTTGGTTTAACATCTGGTTAGTTATGTACCACGGAGAATTTTTCATTGTTCGTAAGACTTTTGATTGTGCACCAATATAGGTCTCTCATTTTTAGATCTAACAGTTTTCTTTTGTTATGTGTTCTATTCAATTTAATTTACTGTCAAGATGGATCCCTTGTCGTGCTAGGAAGTTGTACATTGCTAATAAAAATACATTGTTCTTTTTTAGTGGTAAAAGTAATGTGTTGAGATTTAGACTAATTTATTTTAATTTTCCATTTTTGGAGCCATTCTTCTTTATGATAGAGATGTTCTTGGAGATTTGAACTTGGTATTACTGGGTCTTCGTGGACCGCAAAGAGGGCCGTGTCATCTTCGAATGTTCCTGTTATGTCAGTCTATGAGAGATCAGATATGTAAAGTAAATAAAGAATCGATCCCAGCACGATGCCCTGCGGGACTCTGGCTTTAATTGGTTGGAATGGAGACGTTTGTCCGTTTACTCTTATTCTGAAGTGTTGGGGTTTGTCGAATGCTTGACTCTTAATGGTGTGCACCATGCGATCTCATTATTAAGTAGTTAAATGTTCTGGTGATCGGGGATTATGCGTAGGAAATTTGTAATGCCACAGCAGTCCAGAATGGTCCAATGATTATGCGTAGGAAATCATTTTTTATGCCATAGCAGTACAGAGTGGTCCCATAGCCTCTTCCCCTCATGTTGTCTAGCCACCGAGACGGATTTGTAGGAGGTCATTCCATTGTTGCCGCTGTCAGGGTAATTGACATGACGCCTGTAATGGAAACACAAGTCCGGACTTAGCCGCCGCAATAGACTGGAGCCCCTTCGTCCACCGGGCTACTGCGCCATATGTGACCATTGGTTGTATCACTGTTTGATAAACAAAGTAAATCTGCTTAGGGTTCATTCCCCACGTTTTGTCACACACCCTTGTAATATTCCAGAGGGATACCCTGATTTTGATTGTTCTTTCCAGACAAGAGTTCCAGGTAAATTTTCTATCTAGGATAATCTCCAGATATTTTACCTCCTCCGCAAATAAAGTGGTTACGCTTTCTATTGTATGTGGTAAGTTCAATTTGTGTATTTTATGTTAATTACTCGAACCCTGTAATAACATTGTGGTACATGATTTCGAGTTTTATTTCGCTATTAAAGATTTGACCACATTGAGTTATGGAAAACCTTTTGTTTTTTACGTACAAATATGTTTTGACTAAGTATCAGGCTATTGCCAGACTAAGCCGTGCAGTAATTGTGTGGCACCCATGCAAGCGCATTATCAGCAAAATCTACATGTAAATCTCCATAAGAAAATCCCAGGTCAAAAATAGCAACATTTGTCCACATCAAGATCACGCGTCACCTCTCTTCTCAGATTAAAGATAACATCAGCTCTGGTCTTCAATTACTGTTCCGATAGCAACGTACCTGGCAAAGCTGAAGACTAGACCAGATATAGCTAAAGTATCTGATAAGAGCGGTGAAGCGTGACCTTGATGTGGACAAATTTTGCTATTTTAAGCTTGGATTTTCTTATAGAGATTTACATGTGGATTTTGCTGATAATGGGCCTAATGAATAAACATCATGCAATTACTTTTTAGCAAAAGCAATTGCTTTACTGGTAAATGCTATAAGTAAAAGCAATTACTAGATCTTGATATGAATAAAATTTTGAAGCGAATGCTGCTTTTCCTTTTTATCTGTAGTAATTGCTAATTTGTCCACGTGCAGAATTTGCAACTTTTGCATCGTCTACTCATCAAAATCCAGGCCTTCTCGTCGCCAATCAGTGATATTTTTCATTTTACTTTCCCGGTCCCATCAAAGGAAAAGTATAGCGAACGAGCAAAAAAAAAATTGAGATATCGATGGAAATATCCATTTTGAGGTCCCCAAGAAGATTAAAACCATTTTCAGAGTAAGGTCTGTCTGTGTGTAATCTTCCACGATAACTGCCGAACGGTTTGACCAATCGAGCTGAACTTTGGGTTGGTGTGTCCCTCAAATGTGACCATTAGTTTTTGGTTCAAATTGGTACAGTGGAAGGTCCTCAAGGCCGACATTGATTTAATAAATATGGATGATTTTTTGCCTTTTTTTGAATTTTAAGGCCAAACAATACACTTTATTGGAAAATGTTATAATGCAAATTTTCAGAGCATAAAATTTCCTACAATTTTTGTATCAAACTTTTTTCAGAATTTCCAGTAGCTGCGCCAGTAGAGGGCGCGCAAAAAATGTACATACAGGTTTTCCGTAATTGTTTCAAATTTTGAGGACAAACAATGCACTTCAGTGCAAAATTCTCTGGTGCAAAGTTGTAGAGCACAAAATTTCTTTTAACATTTATATTTAAATATACACTTTTAAGCTTTTCGTCATTTTTTTTTATTTTGAATACAAACAATGCTCTTTATTACAAAATATTCTAGTGCAAAGTTGTAGAGCATAAAATTCCCTACAACTTTTGTATCAAACTATTTCAAGAACTCCCGCTAGTTTTCACCCATGATTTTAGGATGTCCTAATTGTAGCACTGTGCTATATATTGTGCGCATGCGCCTGCCTATCTCATATGAACATTGAAATATCAATTCGATAGTCGTATTCACCATTGTATAATATATTCCTTCTTGTACCATTTTTGTTTTTTTTGCCATGTTTTTGTCGTTATTTTGCCTTTTTTGTCTTTTTTACCCTTTTTCTTATTTTTTTGCTTTTTTTACCCCTTTCTTATCCTTTTTCTTGCTTTTTTTATATTTTTTTATTTTTTGGTTTTTTTTTGGACTTTTTGAGCTGTTTGCCTTTTTTGCCTTTATTTGTCTCTATTTTACCTTTTTTGCTTTTCTTTCCCTTTTTAGCATTTTTACCCTTTTTTTGGCTTTTTTTTGTTTTTTAAGCTGTTTTTAAGAGTTTTTAATTTTTTTGGACTTTTTGTCCTTTTCTGACCTTTTTTGCCCTTTTTGGCGTTTTTTGGATTTTTTCCTTTACTTTGTCTTAATTGGATTTTTTTGACTTTTTGTTTTACCCTTTTTTCCTTTTGTTAGGTACCTTTTTTTGCTCTTTTTCTGCATCTTTGCCTCTTTTTTGAAAGGAGGGTATCGTTTTAAATGGGTGTTTTGGGTTTCTCATGATCCAAGAGAGGAAAGCGAAAAAATTTGTTTTGTATTAAAACTATAAGCTTAAAATGAATTTTCATTGCGAGAAATTCTAAATTACCTGATTTTTAGGGTGTATACGGACGGCTAAAATTATTAATAAATAAAACATATTTAATGGAAGAAATCTCTTTGAAATGAAAAAAAAATACGTAGAATGAATCACTAATACTTTTACAACTATTACATCTGTCTAAAAAAGCTCAAATGTTTAACAATTGTTAACTGAAAAATCTAAGAACTGTAAAACTTTGACATTTATTATTAATATCCAAGTTGTTAAACCAATTTTTAAATATGGCAACATCGCATGTCTTAACACAGAACCACATTAGCTCCTATACGATGTGGAGCTTTTGGGAGACAAATACTCATTATTGTGCGCATGCGTCGTTAATGTTAATTAGGTTTTTTCTTATTATTTAGAATACAAATAAAAGAAAACTATTATTTGGATTAAACGGGTGTTAATCAGTAATACAAAATTGCATTTATTTTGCATTTCACAAAAAAAAAAAAATTATGGAATATTTGTCTCCCAATAGCTCCCCCTACTATGAACCTTATATTATGACAGAAATAGCACCTACTATAAGCTGTGACAGAACTAGGACTTTTATGTTTTTTTTTAACTTTAATATGTTTATTACCCATATTGATAAGCAAAGACCAGGATTTAGCAGATTTTTTTACGATCAAACGTTTAATTTCAAATATTTGATATTTTTGAGACGTCTTAAGGTAAATCAGTTTAAGAAATAAGCGAAAGATGGCGCCAGTCGTCAATTTAAGTTTAAATTATCTATTTAAGCAAAGATGGCGCTACAATCGAAGTTATTTATTTAATTATATGCTCACCTTTTGCTACAAAATGCCCTAAAAACGTATTTTCGACGCTAACTCCCCTTTGGTTATTTATAGTATTGAGGTGTAGTATTGCCGGTACTACAGAGAAAACTGTCGACTGTAAACCGAATTTAAATAAATCCGAGTGGCACCATCTTTCTCATATTTTTTTAACTGATCTACCTTAAGTGACAGATTTTTTTTTAATTATAGGTTGAATATAGGTTTAAAAAATAATAAAAAATAAGGGTTAAATTTTTATTACACAGGTTTTTAATGGCCCATTAACCTAAAATCAAGCAAACACCCCATTCGTGTAAGAAGTTTAAATGTTAAATCTTTTTATTGATCTAATAGGATAACCCTATAACGTCAAATAAAATATTACCAACACATTTTTTAAAAGCTTTATTCAAATATTTATCAATCTTAATTTTTTAAATTAACGTGAAAAGTATAGTAATTTAATACCTTTTGCTCTTCCATCCATTTGATGAACTTGTCATAATTGTGTTCTATTAAATGACAGCTGGCCGCCATGTTGCCAAATCCTCCTTGTCAGTCCTTGTGATTTCAAAATTTCGAAATTAAAAAAAAAGTATGTTCCGGGGCGTTTTAAAGAAAAAAATTTTGGGAAATCCATTTTTTTTTTAATATCTTTTAGTGAGAAAAATTTCGTACGGGGTCGCAAAAAACCCAAAAAACGATACCCTCCTTTAACAATCATTTTTAACAATTTTTTGGAAATAATTCGTTACCTTGTTACTATTTATAATAACTTGTTATTATTTTTATTACCTCTCGCCCTTCAGATAAGAGAGGTATAGGAATCATGCTAAAAATTGGGTAGTGAGTTTTCAATTGATAAACACGTTTTAGGGTCCCTAGAATACGATTTTAATATTTTCGCGATGATGTCTGTGTGTGTGTGTGTGTTAGTGTGTGTGTTTGGATGGATGTTGTAGTAACGATAACTCAAAAACTACTGAATAAAAAAATTTGAAATTTTGCATACAGGATTCTGATACCCTAGATTAGATCTGATTAGATTTTGGTGCCAATCGGACAACCGGAAGTGGCAGTTGCTATGGGTGATGACGCCATTATTATAGAAAACGGCAATAAAGTTTTACACATATATTTTGTATACCCTATAGTTTATTTTCATCGCATTAAAATTTTAGAAACTTTTGCCATTGTTGCCAGATTTACAAAAAAGTAAATTTTTTTCATACTTTTTTGTGCCACCGTGTAAATTTTTGATTCAAACATGGCGAGAGGTCATGTGGTGGCCACATCAGATTTTTTTTTCAGCAATTTACTTCATTTAGTATATATAAATCTGAACGTTTTTGTGAAAAAGAATAAAATCCTGATGGCAGATTTGAGTGCAAATAAAATTTGACAGTGATGAAGAAATTACAGACAATAATTTAATATTTTTGTACAAACTAAAAGAAAATAAAATTGTTTTTAGTAAATCACAAGTTCCGCACGTTAAAGTAGAAAAAGAGGCCGCTTTAACTGTCTTAGTACAGCAATATAAAGAAATTTTTAATGTCTTACAACAAAACAGCTATCAAAGAAAATTAGTAATATGAAGGCAAAGATAAACAAATCGGTTGTGTCGCCCCAAAAACTTTCTCGACGAGTATCCAGAGACGAATACTTTGCAGATATTTAAAGTTTCAAATTTTGACATTTTTTATTTTTGACAGGTGACATTTGGAGAAATAATTTTGACTGTTCTGTATAGAGTTTTTCAAGGGATTTTAAATGACATATTACAAGTCAAATTCTGTCACATATACCAAATTTTAGCTCAATCGGATTAAACGCGTGGCCTCTATCGTAGAATACAGACAGACACACAGAGAGATACACAGACAGACAGATAGATTTCCATCAGGAAATTGTCTTAATTATCTCAGGGGACCTCAAAATGGATATTTCCATCTTTACCTTGAACACAATACTTTCACTTCTAGGAGGTGGGTCGCTGAAGTAAAAGAAATTTGACGTTAATAAGACAGGTAGTAAACCAATGATCTATAAGCCTTGGGAAAAATTATTATTAGTCATTTTGGATGTACAATTTCTATGATGTATGTTTTTTTTTATTGAAAAAATATAAACTTTTAGGCGCTGCGTTTGTTGGGGCTGATGAAGAAATAATACTTGATAAGCCCTCTACATTATCGAGTGAACCTCTTATGCCTGCAGCTGTAGCTATTCCTAACAGAAAATTAAAATTTCAAATAAATTACCGGAAACTGATGAAACAAAAATATTGTATGCCTCGACTGTTATCAAGCAAATGATGCAGGGGGCGACCTACCTTAAAATATTGAAAGCAATTGCTATAGTGGAAAAAGCGATTCCTTAATTTATTCATCACATTTTCAGCAAACGATAGCAATTCCTTCTATTATTTAAGACAAAGCTTTGACTAGAAACATTTCCTTCACTTTTAAGCAATTGCTGGAAGCAAAAGCAATTACTTCGATTTTATAAGAAAAAGTAATAGCTGTATTTTTATTCATTAGGCTCAATGCGCTTGACTGTAGCTACCCAGACACAAACTACACCTATTAATATTAATAAAATTTTGATTTAATGTTTTTATCTTTACTTTTGTTATTTGTTATAATTTTTGGTTTGCAGGAAGAAGAAGAGGATGACGAAGACAGCGACGTACATTTGCGATTATCGTCGCGAAATCCCGTCACCCTAACGCCCCCCTCGAGTCCGGAGTCCGGTCAAGGAGGACTCAGCAACGAAAGTTCAAGTGCGAGTGACTTGGACGTTTGTGGACTGCGCATCTCGAACCGGAACACGATTGTTCGGGTTCGAGCTTCCGGTTTGACGCGTTATATTTCGGTGGTACCCTCTAGGCCGCCCACGGTTAGTAATAGTAGTTCTAGTGGTAGTATATCGACGTCTTCAGCGCCGCAAAAGCATCATTCCCGTTTGGACCATTCGCCCGATTCCAAGAGGCGGATACACAAGTGCCAATTCCTCGGTTGTAAGAAGGTTTATACCAAAAGCTCGCATTTGAAAGCGCATCAGAGAACACATACTGGTAAGTGTATTACTTATTTGCAGGGTTCGGAGGATTTATATCAAGTGATATATATCATGATATATATATGCGATATAATCGATAATTTTATTTATTAAATTAAAAATGTTTTCCACCATTTTAAACATCCGAAAAATGTCTCAATATGCTCTTGTACAAAAGTATAATATCAGTAGCGATTTATTCGGCTGTTGCGCAAGCATCCCCGCGCCGACTTTGGGATTCCCAGCCCTTCGACACGATTTATTTTGTTATTGCTTTTTACTTATCCTCTATCCCAAATAATCAGTATTACCGTTTTCAGTAGATTTCCTATTAAATTAGTAGATTTTTAAGAAAAATGAGGGTGTTAATATTTTTGTCCAAAATTTTTCCTCTTTTCACATTGTCACCTCTCTGAAAATACCCCCTTTTTTCTAAAATTACCCTTTTTCTGAAAATTACCTCTTATTTTCGTCGTAAGGCCTCTTCCTTCAAAATTTCCCCTCTTTTCTCTCAAATACTGTCACTTTTTGTCTCAAATTTCCCCTCTTCTCTCTCAATTTTTGTCACTCTTTCCTGAAATTACCCCATTTTTTTCTTAAAATTACCTCTTCTTTTTTCATTTTTGTACTTTTTTCTCAAATTTCCCCTCTTCCTCCAAAATTTCCCCTCTTTTCTTTCAAATTTTCCCCTCTTTTCTTTCAAATTTTCGAACTTTTTTGTCTTAAATTTCCCCTCTTTTCTTTCAAATTTTGTCACTTTTTTTCTTGAAATTACCCCATTATTGTCAGTTTCTGTCAAATTTCCACTTTTTTACGAAAAAATCACTTTTTTTGAGTAATTATTTTCTTCTTTCCTCCTATCTTTCCCCCTTACCACTCCATTGGTACTGATAGAAAGGGAGAGAGAGAAAATTGGAAATAAAAAACAAAGATTATATATAAAAAAATTAGGGAAAAAGTATGAAACTAAAAAAGTAGGGGAAAAAAGGCTGGGGCGAAAAGTAGAAAAAAAGTGGGGGAAAAAGGCTGGGGCGAAAAGTGGAAAAAAAATTAGGTGAAAAATTGATAAAAAAAGTTTCAAATTTTAAATTATGAAATAATTGGTGAAAAAGTGGAAAAAAGTTTGGCACAAAGAAATAAGAAATTAGTAAAAAATGTGGGAGAAAAGTGAAAAAAAGTAGGGGAAAGGGTGGAATAAAAAAGTAGGGAAAAGTGGAAGAAAATAGGAGAAAAGTGAAAAAAAATAGGAAAAGAAGTGAAAAAAAAAAGATTTAAGGAAAAAAATTGTAAGAAAAAAAATTATACACAAAAAAATTAGTCAAAAATTTATGGGAAGTGGGAAAAAGCAGGAAAAGGACAGAATAAAAAAGTAGGGGAAAGGATCAAATAAAAAAGTAGGGAAAAACGTTTGATACAAAGAAATTAGTAAAAAAAATGTGTGAGAAAAACTGGAAAACAGTAGTGGAAAGGGTGGAATAAAAAAGCATGGAAGAAAGTAGGGGAAAAGTGAAAAAAAATAGAGAAAGATGTGGAGAAAGTTTTTGAGGAGACAAAGTAAAACACAAAGAAATTATTAAAAAAATAGGAGAACGAGGGTGGGGGAATAATGGGAAAAAAGTTGGAAACAAAAAAATTACTGAAAAAACAGGAGAAACATTAAGTTGGGAAAAAAGGGAAAAAAAAGTTTGAAACTAAAAATTGTAGGCAAAAAATGTAAAAAAATATCTAAAATAAAAAAATGGGGTGAAAAAATTGGAAAAAAAATTTGAAATATAAAAATTGGTAAAAAAGCAGAGGATAAAAGGATGATGGAAAAATTGCAGAAAAAAGATGAAATAATAAAAATTGAGGAGAAAAAATGTGTCGGGGAAAAAGTGGAAAAAGTTTGAAATATAAAAAAATTAGTGAAAAAGTAGGGGAAAAAGTGGAAAAAAGTAGGGGAAAAGTGAAAAAAATTGGGAAAGAAGTAGAAAAAAAGTATTAACGGGAAAAAGTAGAACAAAAAAGTATGACACAAAGAAATTAGTAAAAAATATAGGAGAAAATGTAGAAAAAAAAAGTTGAAAAAAAGAAGTGGAAATTGTGGAATAAAAAAATAGGGGAAAGTGGAAAACAATAGGGAACGTAGTGGAGAATAAGTTTTAAGTGGAAAGAGAAAGATATATTTTCTTTTTTTAATAGACAGGTTAGATTTAGATAGTCAAGACTTCTTTTAATAAATTAAATATAAAAAGTGTTATATTTTCTTCCTTTTTTAATATACAGGTTAGATTTAGAAAGTCAAAGACTTCCTTTAATTAAATAGATTAAAATACACAGGTTAGATTTAGATAGTCAAAGACTTCTTTTAATAAAATAGATTAAAATGCACTGGTTAGATTTAGATAGTTAATAGATTTTGCTGGTTTATTATCGAAATGTTGGTAGAATACGGTTTATTGAAAACGGTAACACTGCAAATAATCGCTTTCTGTGTTTCCCCTTTGTGTTCATTGTTGTGTTTTAAGTTAGTTCTGATTTTTATTCAATACTATGCTAAAACTGTTTGGCAATATTTTAACTGTATAACACACCTAAAAAATAAAAAATATGGCCAGTGATATTTGTTTATTTTTAATTATTTTTGTTTTTTTTTTAATTTGAGTTAGAATAAACGTTTTTGTTGTTTAAAATATAGGTTTTTGTTAATGTGTGTTTGTGTTAAAATTTAGTTTGTGCAAGAAACAATACTGTTTTTTAATTAAATAATTAAATTTAAAAAAATGATATATATCATGTGATATGATATTTATATAAATATCATGATATTTTCGAACCCTGCTTATTTGTTAGTATTATTCTAAATCGAACATACCAATCCATCTTGATGACTACAAAGAAAATTAATATGAAATATTTAATGGATCACTCTGTATATTCTTCTTTTTGAAATTTAATATAATTATTTTTTCTAAAATCATAAAAGTATAAATTTAGCTGTTCCGTTATTTATTTTTAACTTTTTAACAGATTGAATAAATTATTTACGATAATATTTTATCGGCGATTAGTCCCAATAATAGAAAAGATTATCAAGTAAGCCATGAATTTCGATTCCTGACCTTACAACCACTGACCTACGAAACAGTCGACAGTCGAGATTGGATTTCATATACAGTACTTGTTATATTTTTAGAGGTCAATGTCACGGCAAGACTTGATTTTGTTTATCTCTCTATTTACGCATATTATCTAGGCGTGTAGCAGGTGGACTACGAAAGTGATATAGGATTATTACGTCGCCAATTTTCACTTTACATGTTGACACTGAACCGGTAACAGCTCAGAAATTAGGAAAAAATAATTTATTCATTACAAAATATTTTTTCTCCTACTTTATTCTTACCTGAATAAACAATTATTACCTCTTATAAGGGGGTAAAGAACCTATTGTTTGTCGCTTAAATATTATCAAAGTTGCATTGACATTTAAAAATAAATCTAAAAAAAAATTATTAACATGTTCGCTACCTCCCGTTTCACACATTTACAACTTTTTAAATTGTTTAAATTTCAGCGCATAATCGATCAGGGGTACGGAGTAAGGAGAGACAAATTTAGTACGCGCGCTTATGAATTAATTAATTTAATTTAAGAGGAGGATTTACCTTGCGACAAAATAGTATGTGCAAGGGTTTCGCTTTACTCGTCCTACGCGTTTGTTTTTTATTTTTAGTGAAAGAAAAAAATATATTTGTATTGGAGAAGATCTAATCTGTGCTCCTCTGCAGCTACATTTTGAAAATTTGGCTTCATTTTTTTTCAAAAAAAAATCCAAAAATTGTTCATTTTAGCCAATTTTCTAAATTTTTTTTACAAAAAACGAAGTAAAATATTCAAAAAGTAGCTGCAGATGAGCACAGATTAGATCTTCTCCAATACACCTATATTTTTTTCATTCATTAAAAATAAAAAACAAACGTATAGGACGAGTAAAGCGAAACCCTTGCAACTGAAGATTTTGCTCCAAGGAAGTGGCGCCACCGTTAGAATTTAGGAAACATAGCTTGTAAATAGAAATAAAATAAATTCTCTTGTAAGCAAAGTTTTACGAGGGTAAACAGTATGAAATAAATTTAAACTTAATTATAGAGTTTATATAATTTTTCGGACAAAATTTTTTTTTAATTAATCAAAATAATTTTATTATTTGGATGACAATTTTTGTTTTTATGAACCACAATTTTTAACATGAAAATTACAATAAAACTAATTTTACTCATCATTTTTAAAATTTTACAGGAGTTTAACATATAATAAGTATTCAATTAATTAATTTAGTAAGTTAAAATTGAGATTTAATTTACAAATGTATTGGTACTTTTACACATCGCACGGTTAATAAGTGGTAACAAATAATAAGATAGATTCTAGCTACCCAACATTGGCATATCGGCATTGTTTGACGGTTTAATTACCAACAATCGGTATCTTTTGAATGCAAAGAACTTTGTCAGCAAAAATCAGTGGTGGTGGGGGTGTCATATTTTGTCGGTACTTACTTTGGGGATAGAAGTTTAAGTTCTACTAGTTTTGACACATTTTGTTATTAGTCTGATCTTTCTTAGAGATAAGTGTGGTGATTTTAGTGTTCTGATTATTTCGATTGTTTAAATCTTCAACTATTAATTATTGTGCTCGTGAAGTGAAGGGACTAGTGTTAATATCGATTAAGATATTTAAAAATGCCCCGTAAAGGACTAAAAACTCGTATATTTACATCGTCAAAGCGATTATCAAAACGAAATAGGATTTGCCGGATAAAAAAAGTAAGTGTAAAAATATTTATTAAATCAATGCATTTAATTACAAAAAAAATTAGTGGTCGTGTGAGATGAGATGAGAATTAAAAAATAGTATGTTCCGGGGCGTTTTAAAGAAAAAAATTTTGGGAAATCCATTTTTTTTTAATATCTTTTAATGAGAAAAATTTCGTACGGGGTAGCAAAAAACCCAAAAAACGATACCCTCCTTTGGTGAAATCTGCAAGAAAAAATTTAATTCTCCTTTCAAAAATTTAATTAAATCTATTGTTAGTCCGACTGTCTTTTTTTCTAAAGCCACCCAACATGGAATTAGAAATGAAGCAATTGCAATCCGAGCCGTAGAAATGAGGATGCAAAAAAAAATTAACCCTTGTGGTCTTCTGATAGATAAAGACTTGGATTATGTCGCAGGATCACCAGATGGGATTATTGAAGAAGAACATGCAATCGTGGAAATTAAGTGTCCCTATGCATCTAAAAATATGTTTACAGAGGAAGCAATACAAAAAAGAAAAATATTTTTTTGGAAAAAGGACGGTACCATTAATAAATTACATAATTGGTATTACCAAATTCAAGGCCAATTGCATGTAGCAAATTGTGACTATTGCTATTTGTGTGTATGGACCGAGATAGATTTAAAGATCGAAAAAATTGCCAAAGACAATAGCTTCTGGAAAGAGAAAATAGAAAACCAAATTAAACATTTTTATTTACAATTCTTACTTCCAGAAATCGTTGACAGTAGAATAAGTCGAGGGATGCAAGTTAGAGACAAATAATATTTGTACAATTGTTATGTAATTGTAAATGTGAATTGTAAATATTGTAATTTGTAAAAATTGTAAATTGTTAATGTTGTAAATTGCAAATTTAAATGTTGTGTCATATATTTATAGTAAATATCCTTTATTTGACTTTTTTTAAGAGGGAAGTCTTCAAGAGAACTTTGTATCGACATTTAAAAAAATAAAATGACATTCCTCCTTTACTTGAAAAAAAAGTTATTGTTAGGTACATAATTTTAAAGGTAACCTAATGCATGAGTCCGGAAAAGTTTTTGCCGGCGTATAAGCAGTGAATCTCTGACTTTTGTCATAACAATAATCGAACAGTGGTTGTCAAGGAAATGATTTTATAGACAGTATAAGATGGTAATCAAAAATTATTATGCATTTATAAAAAATCCTTAATTTATGATAATGATAATTGCGATTTCAGAAAAAATAGTTTGTTTACCTCGTAGTAAAAGCACATTCCCAGACTCCAATGCTTGTTGGCCTCGGCTTAACGCCTCGGCCTACAATGTCGTCCGGGAATGTATCGCTTTTACTACTAGATAAACAATGTACTATTCTTGAACAATGCCAAATAAACGTAAAAGTGAAAAAACCCCTTTATCGGAATCAATTAAAACAATTCGCGATCATATAACTCGAGCATTTGCCGTTCTCAAAAAGTAAGTTAAATAACAATAATTAAAAATTAGATATGTATGGTATATTTTACATAAGGCGACTCTACCGTAATGTAAATTCTTATTATTAAAAGTTGGTCTTTATATTTGACTTTAGTAAAAAACTATTTTCAGAAACAAATTCTGAATGAGAATAACTGAAGGTTGATTGTGCTAAATTTTTATTTTTCCATCTGTTTTTTGAGTAAAAAATTAAAATTGAACATAGTTAAAAAAAAAAACTAATTAAAAAATTTACAGATTTAATCCTATTTGCATAAGTTAATCCCGAACTGGTGTGGGGTATTCCCATTTGAGCACAACTAACAGTTACCGACCTATTTCATAACCCAAAAACGCACACGCTTTTCAGGTAGGAAATTTAATACAGACCAAAAGCGCACGGGGCCTTATAATCTGTTAGAAAGGTATTAATTTATTTTAATAAAATAAAAACGTTTTTAGTAAAATTTGTAACTTTAATGAATAAAAAAATGGTAACATATTTTTTTAAAGTATGATATAGAAATACTTATAAGTTACAATTTTTACAAATAGAAATAACGCAAGAATACATAGTATAATAAGGAAAAATATTTACACAAATACACTATACTTATTTATTATAGGCAAAAAAATGCGATAAAATTTTAACATATTCTAACTTCTTAAGTTTGTTATCCTTATAATCTTGAATCTTAGAAATAACAAAGTCATGTCTTTTTTTTGAAGTAATATTTTGAAATTTATAAGGCATATTAATACTATTACATCTAATATATGTTTCAGTCTGTATACTTAGCAATGTGTCTACAAAAATAAATAATGAAGGGTGAGGTTGATATATAGAGCTATTAAAATGTGAGTGAAATGACTCACAAGAATTTGTCGTTCTATTAAGGGCTGCAGATGCACTTGCCCAAATATGAGGAGGAAATTTGGATTCATTTATTAAATAATTTTGCAGGAGATAATCTGAAAACTTTTCCAAAGCATCGTTTTGGGGTTTTATTTCATACAGCTCAAAGAAATAAAAATCCTCCACGTCAAGTGGGTTTAAAAATAGTAACCCAAAGCAATAACGAAGCCATTTTCCTATTGGTGAATCTTTATTCCTGTACATTTTTGCTAAACCTAATTTTTGCATTTGCCTATACCACGATTGTGTTAATTGGAATCTGAATCCAATAATTTTTACGGTATTCCAAATTTGTACAACTGCGTTATGTATGCGGATATGTCGAAATCAATTACAATTTCCTTCGGTGAAAAAATTAAATTATTTGCTACACAACAGTCTTTAATATTTGCTAAACACACAGTATAAGTCTTTTCACTTTTATCCTTAAGTAAACAAAAAACCAATGGTATGTAATGCCCGTTAAAAAACCATGTGAGTTGAAAAGTTGCTGCAAGTGTATCGTACAATAGGAAAAAGGGCCATCTATATAGACAATATCAGACTGGCATAAAACTTTTAAATTATTAATGCATGAAAATATTACTAAATTTTCATTTTCATCATTTATAAGTAAAAAATCTTCATTTTTACCCGTTTTTGGTTACAAAACATTTAAGGCTTGGTGGACTTCTTTAATTGTCTTCGGCAGAGCAGGCAATGTTTTTCGACGAGAGTAATAAATATTCTTCCTTATGAATTTAATGTCATTTCTTGTCAGAGTAATTTCATCATTACTTTCTAATTTTTTTAAAAGCAATCTTCCTAATTTGATATAAATTTTTTAATTCATCTTAGTTTGTGCTCTTTTCGGCTATGGAAAAATGTTGTTAAAAAGGATTATAAATTTGACCTGAAAATTGTGCTCTTTTGGGATATGCCCACTGGTGTAGCCCATTTCGGCACAATGTAACATAATTATCATTATTGTCTCAATATAAATAAATAGGTACAATGTGTGACATCAATTCATTTTTTAGTTTGCGGCCAAGACTGTAACTGTTAAATTATTGGAGGTTTTCGAGGAACAGTTGAACGTGAAGACTTATTACTAATATGTATGGATTTTTATAAAAAAATAACAGGAAACCAAAATTGAGAATATAAATTTCCTAAAAAATTTGTCTTTACTTTTTCCGCGCTTGGTATAGTTTCGCGGCTAGTTTTTATTTTAATTTTGAAATAATTTTTTCCTTATTGAATAATTTTTTTTTATTAAATTTTAATATTAAGAATTCAAAAAAATTTGTTAAATTTGTAATAAAAAACTTTATAATTGTGTTTTTTTTTTCAAAATTTTATTAGAAAAATTGTGGAATTTTTAAAAATGGCTCAAAAAAATTTGAAAATTTACAATTTTAAAATTGACCTTTTCCATATGTATTAAAATATGGTTTTGATTACTTAATATTATTTTATTTCACTTGTTCAATATCATTCCTGACCAAATCATTTTTATAAAAATAATCTTAACAGTTATAATTCACAACTTAGAAATAACGCCACTTTCTGAAAATTCATTGGCATAAAAATGGACTGATTAATTTTCGTTTTTTGTAATTATGGTGAAAATATTATAAGACCTGCTTGATGAAACATAATCTTGGTATATGCTTCCGATCACACTGATCCCACTCAGGTGTATCTGTTCGTCAAGTAAATCATGCTCTTAAGTACTTGTCTAGATACGTAATACATTAATACAATAATTCATGTAAAAGTGCCAAAAATGTTTCAATTCATTTTATAAGTACTCAGGGCGGCCACTATACTATTTTTAGTTGCTTTCATAGATTCGCTGTGTTAAATTACCTAAAATAGGTAAAAACTGTAATAATAGAAAAAAATTTGGAAAACTAGGAACAAATAGGGCAAATTTTGGAAAAATATTGGAAAAAATGGAAAATGGGGAAAAAACAGAGGAAGTAGGAAAAAATTGTGAAAAATAAGATAAAATAGAGCAAAATAGGGAAATTTTGGAATAGTGAAAAATACAAAAAATGGGGAGATATAGGGTTAAATAGGGAAATTTAGGAAAAATTGGGAAAAAATAGGAAAAATTTGGAGAAATAAGGAAATATGGGAAAAAATAACAGAAAAATAGAGAATAAATTGTGCAAAGTATGCAAAAATAGTGAAAAATAGAGAAATATAGGGCATTTTTACACCTCTTTTTTTGGTTTTTTAAAACTTTTTTTGCCTTTTTTACCATTTTTGCTTTTTTGCCTCTCTTTATTTTGTTTTTAAGTTTTTGTTTTAAGTTTTTTCATTTTTTTTTCCTTTTTACGTCCGGTTTTAAAAATTTTTTTTTACTTTTTTGTACTTTTTGCCTTTTTCGTTGCTTTTCTACCTTTTTTGTTGTTGCTTTTTTACCCCTTTTTTGCCCATTTTTGAATTTTTTTTGTCCTTTTACCCCTATTCTGACTATTTTGGACATTTTTAATTTTGTTTTTACCCTTTTTTCCGTTCTTTTACTTTTTTGTCCTTTTTAAAACTTTTTTTGATTAACTTTTTGAACTTTTTGTTGCTTTTCAGTTTGTTTTTTTACCCCTTTTTCGCCTTTTTTGCCTTTTTGCCTCTATTTTCGCACTATTTTGCTTTTAATTTTGCTCTATTCTACTTTTTTAACTTTTTTGTATGTTTTTTTTTTCTTTTTTGGTTAGGTTAGGTTAGGTATATTTGGTATCTTTTTTTGCTTTTAATTTTGCTCTATTCTACTTTTTTAACTTTTTTGTATGTTTTTTTTCTTTTTTGGCGTTTTTCATTTTACTTTGTCTTATTGGGCCATTTTTCGGACTTTTTGCTGATTTTTTCCCTTTTCCCTTTTTTTTTGCCATTTTTACCTTTATTTTTCCTCTATTTTGCCTTTTCTTATTTTTTTTTAACATTTCTGGCGTATTTTGTTTTTAATTTTTGAGAATTTTTGACCTTTTTTGCCTTTATTTGCTTCCATTTTGCCTTTTTGTTGTTGCTTTTTTTACCTTTTTTGTTGCTTTTTTATCCCTTTTTGCCATTTTTTTTGCATTTTTAAAACTTTTTTTTTGTTTTTTTTTTTAACTTTTTTGGTATTTTTCCCCATTTTCCTTTTTTCTGTTCAGTTTTTTTTGCATTTTTTGCTTTTTTTTCTTTTTTATTGTAGTTTTAATTTATGCTGAAATTTAGCAACTTTTTATCATTTTTAAAAATTTTTTTACCATTTTTTGAATTAATTCATTATCTTGTTGGTATTTATAATAACAAGATGCCATTTAAAATAATTTTTGTCGTTTTTCATTTTAAATAATTTTTGTGTATTTTTTGCAATGTTTACCCATTTTTTTCCAGCAATTTATTTCATTTTTACAACATTTTACTTTTCCATTCAGAAATTTTGTATTTTGTAATTAAAATAATCTTATTCTTCACACCTGAGCCGGAAAAGTTCTGGGATGACACAGCCGATTTTTTGGTTGACGCATTTACGCATATTATAATTTTTCCTCTCATATGTTGAGAACATTGTATATTTTTAGGACTGAAGACGGTTTCTTAGCCGAAACTAGTTGCCGAATTTCAAAATTGTTTCAATCAATACATAGTGTGTTACATGACTTTGCGTTTCATTAAAGAATATTTTTTAACATTTTGTAAGAAATAATATACAAGAATTTGTCAAAACATATAAAGAAGTGACTAAAAATGTGTATATATATTTTTTTATACTTAACTCACTTCATGTCAGTCGACTGGATATTTTTCTCCCTTAAAGCTATATTGTTTTTCTAAATTGAAACATTGGAGCTAACTTTATTATAGTTTTGATGGATATATATTGTAGCTTGTATTTCTGTTGTGTACCAGCGGACGTGAGATTATGTATTTTTGAATTATGAACTTTTTGTTTGTACTAGCCTGAAATTACTTTTTACTTAAACGCATTACATACAAAGTAAATTATGTCAACGTAATTTCTGAAACGTCGAGGAATTTTATTAAAAAGACAAAATTAATATTTTTACATGTCAAATCACTCAAATAATTGGTAACCTAATAATAATTAATATTATCACTTCCGGATTAATAAGTATCATTAAAAACGTCATCTTCCTTAAGCTATTCGGCATCTTCGTTTCCATCTGCTTTTCCCATTATCCACATTAATTCTAATGCGCGTCGACTGCTATACGCATTGGGCGAATTTTTTCAGTTTTACATTCCGACTTTTTGTGTACGTTTTTCTTGCGGAACAAGTAATTAAATCTATTCATCCGACCAATTTTTTTTCTGAAGCCACCCAACGTGGAATTAGTAATTAAAATATTGAAATTCAAGAAATAAAGTAGAAAAAAAATTAAATTCTGTGGTCTTCTTATAGAAAACTTAGTTTATATTGCAGGATCACCAGATGGCGCCACCGCAAATAATAGTAGCTGTTCCTTCACTGTATAAGCTGTGGCTTCTGGGATTATTTTAAACATTCACAATTTTATGTATTTTATAGAAAAAGTACCAAAAAATGGTTACGGTATTCCTGTGTATTAAGTTCTTCACTATCCGTTAAAATTTTTCTTCACTATCCGTTAAAATTTCAGTTGTCTGGTAAAAATATCAGTATCAGGAAAAACTTCAGCATTTGAAAAAATCGGAAGATTATCCATACTCAAATTTGGTAAAAATTATTCAACGAATAATGAAAAACTAGGTCATACTACAATATTTTAATGGAGAAAATAAATTTTAGTACGTGGCGGCGACATGTTTCGGCCAATCATTGGCCATCCTCAGGCCTATAATACAAATTGACACTAGTTATAATACAATAAAAAATAAAATGATTTTTATTGTAATTCTAACTAGGGTCAATTTGTATTATAGGCCTGAGGATGACCAATGATTGGCCGAAACATGTCGCCGCCCCTTATTAAAATTTGTTACCTTCAGTAAATTATTGTGGTATTACATAGTTTTTCATTATTCATTGAATTTGAAAAAAATATTCACTATTGGTTAAAAGTTCAATATCCCGTAAAAATTTTTCGCTATCCAAAAAAATTATAGGTGTTCAGTTAATAGTTTCTGGTATCCGGAAAATCTTCGTAATCCGAAAAAATTATGGGCTTCCGGTAACAAGAAATATATCCGGTAAAATTATACATCTGGTTAAAATTAGACGCCTTTGGCTAGAAATCTACAGTGCGTCCATAAAGTAACGCATATACATTCATTATAGCTAAATGAACGATTAAATTAGAAATTCCCGAAATAGGTCGATTTTTGATTTCAATTTACTATTTTTTCAGATCATAATCTGATATACAGGGTGAACCACCTTCGTGTAATGACGTCATCACCATTTTTTACTTTCCCGGACCCATCAAAGGAAAGTAAGGTGAACGAGCAAAAAAAATCGAGATATCGATGGAAATATTCATTTTGAGGTCCCCCAAGAAAATTGAAACCATTTCCAGCGCATGGTCTGTCTGTGTGTCTGTGTGTAATCTTCCACGATAACTGCCGAACCGTTTTACCAATCAAGCTGAAATTTGGTATGGAGGGTCGGTGTGTGCCTAGAATGCGACCATTAGATTTTGGTTTAAATTGGTACAGTAGAAGGTCCCCAAGACCGACATTGATAAAATGCATATGTTACAATTTTTTACTTTTTTTAAATTTTAAGGACAAACAATACACTTTAGTGCAAAATGTTGTAGTACAAAGTTTTAGAGCATAAAATTCCCTATAACTTTTGTTTCAAACTTTTTTCAGAGTTTCCAATAGTTGCGCCACTAGAGGGCGCGTAAAAAATGTGTATGTAGGTTTTCTCTAGTTTTTATTGATTTCGAGTACAAACAATACACTTTAGTGCAAAATGTTGTAGTACAAAGTTTTAGAGCATAAAATTCTCTACAACTCTTGTCTGAAACTTTTTCTAGAATTTTCAACAGTTGCGCCACTAGAGGGCGCGTAAAAAAAGTGCATGTAGGTTTTCTCTAGTTTTTCTTGATTTTGAGAATAAACAAAGCGTTTTAGTGCAAAATTTTCTTGTACAAAGTTGTAAAGCATCAAATTTTCTTTAACTTTTATGTTTAACTTTTTATAGAATTCCTCATAGTTTTGCCGCTAGATGGCGAGAAAAATACACATTTAAAATTTTCAATTTTTATAAAATTGGAGGTAAATTATGCTCTTTAGTGCAAAATGTTTCAGTGCAAAGTTGTAAAGCATAAAATTCCCTACAACTATTGTATGAAAATTTTTCCCGAGTTCCCAATAGTTTTCACACTTGATTTTATTTATTTTATTCTCTACGGTCGAGCCGGGAAAGTTCTGGGGTGACACAGCCGATTTTTTTAAATGGAACCCCCCTTTTTTTCAATTTCCGGATTGCCCTTGCTGAGATGATTCCAAAAATGTATAATATGTTGCTTCAAATTGGTACAGGGTGGGCAAAACTGCAAAAATTTACTATCAAAAACCTGCATTGCGCGATTTTTTAAACACAACTTTTCCACAAAGGTGGATAGGAAGAAGGGGACCAGTGGAATGGCCTGCTGGATCACCTGATCTGAGCCCATTAGACTTCTTTTTATGGGGTTATTTAAAATCTAAAGTCTACTAACAGACCTGGAAATATCCCTCAACTACAAGACCGAATTAGACAAGAAATGCAGAACATAACACCCGCTATGCTACAGAATGTTAGAGATGAAAGTAATGCCCGGTTCAGTCATTGTATAATGGTCAATGGAGAACAATTTGAACATTTATTGTAAATTTTCGTTTGTTTGTTTTTGGTAGTGTATCACATTAATTGCATAACTACGTAATTCCATTTAATTTGTTTATTACATTCAGTAACGTATAACTTTCCATAAACAATTTTCATAATTTTTTTTTTGCATTTTTACCCACCCTGTACCAATTTGAAGCAACATATTATACATTTTTGGAATCAGCTCAGCAAGGGCAATCCGGAAATTGAAAAAAAAGGGGGGTTCCATTAAAAAAAATGGTGATGACGTCATTTCACGAAGGTGGTTCACCCTGTATATTAAATTATGATCTGAAAAAATAGTAAATTGAAATCAAAAATCGACCTATTTCGGGAATTTCTAATTTAATCGTTCATTTAGCTAATAATGAATTTATGCGTTACTTTATGGACGCACTATATATCTATTTTATAAGGAAAAACGGTAAACCGTATAGAATATTTCAGTTAATTTTTAGTAATAATGAATTGTGTTAGTATTAATAGTTAAATATTAAATATGAACAACAAGCAAGTACAAATAAGAAATATAAATAAAAATAAATAAAATAGGGGAAATAATGGAAAACAGGAAAGAAGTGAGAAAAATTGAAAAAAAAGAAAAAATATAAAAAATTGCAGGAAATAGTGAAAATAGAAAAAATAGCGGAAAGTAGTGACAGAAATGGAAAAAAGACAAAATAGTGAAAAATAGGGTAGCTTGGAAAAATATTAAAAAATTTTAAAAAAGTGAGAAATATTGAAATATAGGAAAAAATATTAATATTTGAGAAAAATAGTGAAAAATGGGGGAAAAAATGGCAAAAGACGGAGTAAATAGAGAACATTTGGGAAAAATAGGGGAAAAAATGGAAAAAGACGGAGTAAATAGAGAAAATTTTGGAAAATTAGCAAAAATTAGGTCAAAAATAGGAAAATTTGGTAAGAATAATGAAAAATGGGGAAAAATACGAAAATTTAGGAAAAAATATTGGTAAAAATAAGGGAAAATAATGAAACAATAGAGAAAAATCGACGAAATAGTGACAAATAGGAAACTTTAGGAAAAATAGGGGAATATAAAAATCATAGAAAAAATAGAGAAAATCGTAAAACAGTGAAAAAAGGAAAAGGAATAGTAAAAAATAGAAACCTTTGGGAAAAATAATGAAATATGGCTCCAAATAGGGAAAAAATGGGTAAAATACTGGAAATTTGGGAAAAACTAGGAAAAATTAGTGCAAAACAGGAAATTTGGTCATTGTGAAAAATTTAAAAAAATGAAGAAAAAGTGGAATAAATAGGAAAAAAAATGGGAAACAGGGAAAAATAGGTAAAAATGGAAAATAATAAGGATAAAAATAAGGGAAACAGAGGAAAACAATGATAAACAGGAAAAAAATAAAGAAAGAGTAAAAACAGGGTAAAATACGAAAAATTTTAGAAAAGGCAAAGAGAAAAATCGGGAAAATAGGAAAAAGCAAAAAAGAATAGGGATAAATGGTGAAAAACAGGAAAAAATAATGAAAACCAGGAAAAATATATAGAAATACGAAAAATAGGTAAAAATGTGTAAAAATAGGGGAAAAATAGGTAAGCATAGGGTAAATAGAGCAAAATATGAAAATATAAGTACAAATAGGGACAAATAAGGAAATTAGAGAAAAATAGGGAAGTGTATGGCAAAAACAAGAAAAACGCTGTCGTTCAGGTACTACTTTGGACTCGCAAGAAGCGTGCGTAAAGTAAGTACATTACGCACGGTAGTAGAAAAAATAGTTTTTTCTTCAAGCGTATAATATTATCTATAGTAATATAGATACTGTGACGGTCATCTTTCGAAAAAGGAAGAATTTCCTGATTCTAAACTGTTTAATTTTTGCAGGTTTTGATCGTCTAGTGATTTTTAAAAAATAGCCCTTCATTATATAATATAGTTTTAATTAGGGGTTCGCATGCGATGAGAAAAGGTGAGAATTTCATAAATCTCGTCTCGGTCTCGTAACCGCTTCTCTCGTCACGTCTCGTAAATCTCGTTATTGCTAGAACTCTATTTCTAAGATAGTACAAAACGAGGTAATTATTAATTCTATTGTAATTTATAAATGCCTGATTATTTATTTATTTTTGTTTTTTATTTGCACGTTACTAAATCATTATCTATACAAATTATAATTATAAACATATTGTTATATAATAAAATACAACTTTTTTCATTCATACACGTTAATAATAAATGTTAAATGGTTTAAAAATATTATTTTATTATAAATTATTTTTTATATGGGATATAACTGAACGTCTAACCAGACACCTTTTTAAAAAATTACAATGGAGGAGTTCCCTCAATGTTGCCAACCTAGAAAAAGGTCTACCAACGGGGAAGGATTATTTTTGGTCAAAATCTATTTCATCATTTTCGCAATGATAAAATATGTGTACAAAATTCTATTGAGCTTTCCAGAATATATCGTTAACGAAATATAATGATTTTAATAAAATCTTACTTCTGATTGGTTAAAATTTCGTTGTCAAATGTCATTCGTCATAGAATAGTATAACAGAGCGACATGATTCTTTTTCAGGATTGGTGGAACTAAACTGAATTAGGCGAGTAGTTTGAATATTCTATAATCTGAAAATGAAACATGTCGCTCTGTTATACTTACTTTATGACGAATGACATTTGACAACAAAATTTCAACCAATCAGAAGTAAGATTTTATTAAAATCATTATATTTCGCTAACGATATATTCTGGAAAGCTCAATAGAATTTTATATACATATTTTATCATTTCGAAAATAATGAAGTAGATTTTGACCAAAAATAATCCTTGCCCGTTGGTAGACCTTTTTCTAGGTTGGCAACATTGAGGGAACTCCCCATTGTCGAATTTGAACTGGAGAGCATGTTAATGTTGATTTCGTTACTCTTATTTTCAATAGAATTGAAAATTTTATTTAAAATGCTTCACGCATACCTTCAACAAGCATTGTAGTTTCTAGGTACCCTTTGAGTACCTAAGACTTAACTGTGTCGTTAAATTTTATGAACCTCAAACTGTTTGGAAGTCCTTAAAAATTCAAAACACATTGAGAGTGTCATTTTATATAAAATAAAATATTTCACGGATAGCGACCAAATTTTAGATTTCGTAAATTTATCGTAACTTATGCAGATCTTCCTTTTATTATAAAAAAATTAAATGTTTATACTGCTTGCTAGTTTATTTTTCTCGGAAATTTAGAAACATTTTCTGAAGAGATATGAACGAGACTCTCACTATATGAGGTTTCGGTATCGCCTAAATAATTTTCAACAAGGTCTCGTCTCGCTCTTGTCTCGGTTTTACGAGATGAGACGAGAAAAATATCGTTCTCGTGTGAAACCCTAGTTTTAATATTTGTATACAACGCATCATCAAAGAAGGATCATTAATAAAAGCATTAAATTCCACATATATATAAAATTACAGTAATCAAAAATAAATAAACTGTAATTTCCCTAACAAGGTTACTGATGTTTAGTCTATTGACTTCATTTACGTACTTCCTGTTAAATACTATAACCACGTTATTTCATTGCACAATAATCTACAATTTTTCTCGTGCGATGCAAAGTTCACCAAATATTTCACAAAACGTCTTTGTCAATATGGCGGCTGACGCTTGCCCCTTCCCGTCCCATCAATTCGAATTTACACCCCTGAACATGTTCCAACAATAAAATTTGATCTGTAGAAGATTGCGGAAAAAAGTATAAGTATCTGGTTCTTGGACTAATAATTTCTTACACCACCTGCAAAAATTAAGCTTGTTTTCAATATTTTCCTTTTAATTAGTAGTAAAATTGTCTCTAACTACTAGACACTAGTGCAACAAAATAGTTGTTTTTAATTCTAATATTACGTTTGTAATGATTCATCGCTTTTGCGATAAGATCCTATAAAAAATAAATTTGTTTTAATGTCCTTTAACATGGGATAATTATGTAAATAAAAATTAATATTTTTGTGGAAATATTCATTGAAGTGATAAAGATAAAAATAAAATATTTGTTTTTGAATTAGCATTAGTGGCATCAGGCGATGGATAACCTTTTATACTGATGATATCATAATGTCTAAACTCGGGATACGGCTTTTAATGAACTTAATCATGGTGTTAAAATAATGCGATGGCATTTTAAGCAATATTGTAACAGTCTCTCTGGAATAACATTTAATTACATAAATGGAGTTTAATTTTTCGTCGTCTGTAATTTCGTGTTCTCGCTTCGAGAAGAATTTTTAATACTCGAACAATATATTTTCTTTGTGTATTATATTTTGTAATGCTTTTTCAGTTTTTGCGTATAGTATGATGAAAACTGTTTTCAAAATTTTAATATTGTTATGATCAAACGTTTTTTTTTTACTTCTACATCTAATTTCATACATACATAGCCCGTATATCTTTACTCTCAGCATATTAACTGCTATTAGTGTATAGAAAACTGCTGTTGTTTGTCAATAGTTATTTAAACCATTTACTAAGTCCATTATGTCACTTAGTAGTAAGTACTGATGCCATACCGCCCACATGGACATCGTAGATTCAATAAAACAATTAATTAATTTTTTGTAAGAGTGAAATCATCCGAATTGTGATGAGAATAAACAGAAATTATTTAAATAGTTAGTTAACCTTTATCAGTTGATCTGTTTTTGTAGAAATTATTAAATGCTTTGCTAAGAAGATGAATAAGACTTAAATGTAAAAAAATAATCCATAAAAACTTGGTTTTTATTATAAATTCTTTTTATGCCAAAAAAAACCTGTAAAGTGTTTTTTTTCAACGAAACGTCATTAAAATTAAACTTAGTAGAAATAGTGATAAGGTATCAAAATAGTGATTTAAAAATTAAGGTGTGTATTTGAAAAATTCAAGATGAGGATGGCCCTTCGAATACAAAACATTATATGTTATACATGCATTATAATCAACGTGCAATCGATGTGCAAAATTTCAGCTCAATAGGATGATTAAATTTTATTTTCCCGACCCACCTGCTAGAAGGGAAAGTATTGTGAACAAGCTAAAAAAATTTTTGAGATATAGATGGAAATATCCATTTTGAGGTCACCTGAGATGATTAAGACCATTTCTAGATGGAAGTCTGCCTGCCTGTCTGTCTGACTGACTATCTGTCTGTCTGTCTGTGTATATTCTTCCACGATAGAACCCATCAGTTTTTGCACGACATCTGTCTAACGGAAGTGTCACTATCAAAAAATGACAGATACAATATGTCACGGAATTTGACCTGCAATATGTCATTTAAAAGCCCTTGAAAAACTCTCTTCAGAACAGTCAAAATTATTTCTCCAACTGTCACCTGTCAAAAATAAAAAAATGTCAAAATTTTAAACTTTAATATTAAATATCTGAAAGAGTATTCGTGGATTTTTTTTAAAAATTTGTACAATTTTTTTACAATCTTTTCCAATTTTGTCCAATTTTTTTAGACTTTTTAAAAGATTTTGAGATTTTTTGAGTTTTTTTGGAATTTATTGATAATTTTGAGATTTTCTGAGATTTTTCTTAAGGTTTCTTGAGATTATTTGAGATTTTTAGAGGTTTTTTGAGATTTTTGAGATTCTTTGTTACTTTTTAGAGATTTTAGGGGTTTATAGATTTTTTGAGTTTTTTGAAGTGTTTTTCGATTTTTTTGAGATTTATTTAAGATTTCTTGAGTTTTGTGTGATTTTTTAATATTTTTCAAGATTTTTTGAAATTTTTTTGAAATTCATTTTAGTTTTTTGAGACTCTTTGAATCTTTAGAGATTCTTTGAGAATTTTTAGAGATATTATGATATTTTTAAATTTTTTTTTGAAGATTTTTTTAGTTTTTTTGAGATTTTTTGAGGTTGTTAAAGAATTTTTGAAATTTTTTTAGTTTTTTTAGGATTTTTTGAGGTTTTTTGAGATTTTATGATATTTTTAGAGGTTTTTAAAGATTTTTTTAGATTTTATTTTTGAAATTTTTTAAGGTTTTTTGAGTTTTTGAGATTTTTTGACTTCTTTGAATTTTTAAAGATCTTTTGATCAAATTTTTGAGTTTTTGAGATATTTACTATTTTGAATTTTTTGAGATTTGACGTTTTTGAGATTCTTTTTTAAGAATTTTTAGAGATTTTTGAGATGTTTTTGAAACATCTATAAAATTTTTGAGATTTTTTTGAAAATTTTCGGGATTTTTTGATTTTTGAGATTTTTTATGGTTTTGAGGTATTGTACCTTTTTTAGATTGTTGAAATTGTTGATTTTTGAGGTTTTTTTGAAATTTTTTGACATTGTGACTGAGCTTAAAAAAATTTCGAGATAAAGTTGGAAATTTCCATTTTGAGGTCACCTGAGATGATTAATACCATTTCCAGATGGAAGTCTGTATGTCTGTGTGTATTCTTCCACGATAGAGCCACATGTTTAAACCGATTGAGCTGAAATTTGGAAGGGTCACTATCAAAAATTGACAGATGCAATATGTCACGGAATTTGACTTGCAATATGTCATTTGAAAGCCCTTGAAAAAGTCTATTCAGAACAGTCAAAATTATTTCTCCAACTAACACCTGTTAAAAATAAAAAATGTCAAAATTTTAAACTTTAATGTTAAATATCTGAAAAAGTATTCGAGGATATTCGTCGGGAAGGTTTTGGGGCGAAACATCCGATTTTTTAAGTTATCATCCATCATGCTTGCTTAAGGTAACAAAGTAAATTTTTAAAGCTTACTTTATTAAGTTCGAACTTAATATTTAATTACAGGTTTGTATTTAACACCAAATACTAGAATAATTTGTTTTTCGAATACCCCGCATAAAAAATGGAAAATGGAGTCACTACCTTCGTATGCTTATAAGTACCTATTTCCGCACTACCTTAAAGTACATTTTGCGTTTTTTAGTGCGATTGAATAATTCTAGATCAGTTTTTAATTATATGTTTAATTGGACTGAAAATTTAATGAAATGGATAAAGCACCGTCTATCGGTTATAAAAAGTGCATTGTATTTTTTTGGTGCCCCCTATGCACCGTTAATGTATGGTCCACTTCTCAATGAATCATCTTGTATAAATACTATTTATTTTTCAAACATACTGAACGTATAGACCAGGGCCAAGCCACTTTAAAATATCCGAATTCATGGTGGTTGGAAACTTTAGGGCAAATTATAAGTAAATTAAGGAAAATCAAAAATTGAAATCTAATAAATATATAAAAAAATTAAATCTTATTTCTTCCAAATTAATTTTTAATAAATATTCATCTTTTGAATAAAAACACACATACTAGTTTCTTGATTGGCAGCTGCAGGTTCGATTTGTTTTCGGGAATTTATGACCATCTAGTATACTGTGACGCTTGTCCCTAGCCTAGACCTATGTCACCTTCCGATTTGAAGGATTCGTATATGCGTCGAATTTCGCTCATTTATTCTTTGTTTGAAGTAGGATATTCGTGGCCAAACTGCTCACATATATGTGGGATGATATTATACATGACGTGACGTGCATGGAAAAAGTTCAAATTGGAACTAAAAAAAGTGTTCCTATGCAAAACACTTTACGGTCGGTCCGATCCTGCTCAAATTCACTACAGTTCTTCCCTGGAGAAAATAAGTCAGTAAAGTGGAAACCGAACTCGATCAGAGCTTTCATTCGACAGTTAGTGTATTTACATCCATACAGACGTCCGGACGGAATTTTTTTGCATTTTCGAACTCTGGGAGCTTGGTAACGCCGAGAAAAGTGATAAAAAGTGCGGAAATTTCTTTTTCGCCATCACGAAAAGATCCGGAAGGGGGTGGGGGTTGGTAAATATACGTTTTGAGGGTTGGATATTGTTTTTTCCGATTTGTGGCCGAAATATGCATCCCAACGAAAAAAAGATTAATATAAAAGTTGTAGATAATTAAAAAATCTAAAACTATTGGTCATATTTCAACATCTTTGAATTTTTTTTATTTTTTATTTCAAATAAGCTTGAAATTAGATTTAATTCACTGTTAATGGTTTTGAAATTACCGAAAACGTTCTTTAAACAATAATGAAATATGTAAAAATTTCAATAAACAAAGGCTATTCAGATTATCCTTTATTTTTAATACATAAACTATAAATAATGTACACGTCAGTTTTTAACACTTAAAATCAAAATAGGCTAAGCAGCGACATGTTTCGGCCTCATCAGGCCTAAAAACAAATTTTAGGCCTATCCTAGATCTCCGTTAATTGCCGAAATATTCATGAATAATTTAGAGAAAAAATTCCTTTCACGTCATAATTATAAAGGTAAAATTATTTTTTGCTATAAGTATGTTGACAATTGCTTTATACTTTTTGACGATATTAAAGACAAGATTGTACTTTTCTCCACGACCATTACTGAATGTATGAATTCTGAAATCATTTTTAATAATAGAATGTAAACATTCACACTCTAGAGTCTGAATATTTATTCTATAATACTTGCCTCTTATGCATTTTGCATGTATTTTCATTCTTTATCAAGGTAAAGAATGGATTTTCTGTAATCGAAATAAACAATATGGATTGCCCTGGATTTCAAAAGTGTCACTGTCAGATATAAAATAGCGACGGTAATAATTATTTTCAAACAAGTTTTAATTTAAACAAAATAATGAGTGAAAAATCAAGTGAAGTAGATATAGAATTTAATAATATCTGAAATTGCAAATTATGAAAAAACACCAATGCACCAGATTTTAATATCGGTAAGTGTACAATAACACGATAAATATTAATACAATGTAATACAAATATATCAACAAATAACTTGTGTTCAGATTTAATTTAATTTTGATTTATACTTTTTGATCGTGGAGAAAATATAGTCTGTTACTCGGTCAGAATGAAAAAATTCGACACTCGTGGTTCCTCACACTCGCTTTCGCTCGCGTTCGGAATTTTCCACTCGTGTCGAATTTTTCATTCTAACCTTGTTACAGAATCTACTATTCTTAGAATTTATTACACCCTCATATAACATTTACCAATGTCGATTATTTATTACTTTTGACAGTTACGTTGTAGTTGTCATATTTTGATTTGTTTAGTATTTTTGATTATTTTCAATTAATTTTTCATTGTTAAAATGCCTTCCCGGTATAAGAGCAAACTTTAATTTTTAAGTTTATTAATTATTTTTCAAGAGAAAGAGATGCTGGAAGCAATAACTGGTGGAGTGGCTCGAGGAGAAGCAAATTCACTATAAAAAATTTGCTATGAAAGATCAACTGTGGGATGTAATAAAAAGGCACTTACCAGAAAAAAAATATAGATAGGAAATATGATAAAACCTCTGGCTATAGTTAGATTCCGTGAAGTTTTGGCTATAATTTTAAAATATCTAAGTAAGGCCGAAATCAGGTATTCTTAATTTTTTTTATATTTCTTTATTAACAGAATATTTTATAGTGCTTAAATAAAATTTTATTATAGGTTACTCTTGAGAAATGGAAGCACTATTTCAGGCACACAAATCAATTAATCAATAATGACTGGGAAAAAGAAAAATGCATTGATGCATCTCATTTTCTTCCTGTTATCATAGATCTGAATGAATCGGACTCCCAGAGTGATGATGAAGATGATTTTGTCAATCATGAAGCTTAGACTTTGCATTTTATTTCATTACATGCTATTTTAGTTTAACCACTGACTCTTTAATTGATTTCTATTCGAATCATCATTTCTCACATAAAATAGCTGCTTTTATTTTTTTCCACAGAGCTTATCAAACAATAACTGCCCTTTAGAGATTATCCTTAAACATTATTATAAATTTTATTATACACACAAACGTATAGGCCTCGGATCCACACCTAAAAAAGTTTGTGATAACCTAACCGTTAAGACTTCTTACATAATATGTTCTTTATGTTGATTCCGACAAATCTTTTATTTGGAAAATTCTGGATAGGGGGACGTTTTCTTTTGCATGAAACTCTTAACTTTAGTGCGTCCGACAACAAGTACCCCTTCAAAAATTTCTCGGATAAGGTTACTAGTTAATTTTCAATATTTTCATTAAACGATTCTGCAAATATCAGCTGCGAGGTATTAATTTTTATGACGTTATAACTAATGAGTGTGTAAGGGAATAAAAAAAACGCCCCTCTTCCCAAAATTTTCCAAACTGACTCGACATAAGGAACATAAGAATAAAGTTTAAGGATAATCTCTAAAGGGTAGTTATTGTTTATTGCTAATTGTTTGATTATACTGATTTTTTTGGAGAAGGAGGAATCAGACAGAGGTATATTAAAAGCACTGTGGAAAAAAGAATTTGTTCCTCAATTTACGGTTTTAATACCTTTGTTCTAGTTTAATAATTTTCACATATTATTGTAAATATTGATTGCTATTATAGGTTAGTTTTCTTATTTTTCTTTTGTGTCGGAGCTAGCATAATTTATTAACCTGTACGGTGCCTGGAGCAATTGGTTTTTGTTTTTAGTAAGTTTATTTATTTTGGATGTTAAATTCCAATTGTCATTTGTCAATCTAAATTTATTTCCGTTTATATACCACCACCAGTGCATGGTACAACTTAATCGGCTTATTTATTCTTAATTTTTTCTAATTTTAACGTACATCTTAGAGATGCATTTTGATATAGACATCATAGACAAATCACCAATCATAATTTCTGATGATTGTTTTAGTTTTTTAGTTTATTTTATTTTCTTTACCACGTGTCATATACATTTAGTTTATTGTTTTCGTTAGTGTTCACTTGTTACATTTATGTAAGTTCCCATTACGTTTTGGTGATGTTACCTCTATCCTCAGTATAATTTTTATTTTTAGGCCTGATGAGGCCAAATCATGTTGCTGCTTAGCCTATTTTGGTTTTAACATAATATTTTATTATACATCATTATCAGAACTTATTCACCTTTCGTTTTCTTCGGGTTCATCTTCTTACTCTTCGATTTCTTTTAGTTCAAAATTTTCGAGTATTATTTTGATTTACTGCCTTGGATTGAACAGATTTCAGAACCATGACAATTAGAGTACAAATTAGTGCATCTCAAGCCATGCTTGCGACAGCCACATTTTTATTATTGCATCCTATTTCACAGCAATTTTTCAGGAATTAGTTCTCTCTAGGCATGATACCGTTAACATGATGTTTCCATCCCCAATCCGTAACCGTTAATTGATTAGCAAGCCAAGTAAGAATTTGAAAATATAGTCTGCGTTGTTCAGTTGTTCTTTTAGTTGAATGTAATCATTATTTAACAGTCGCTGTTTGATAAAGTTGAAATTTTAATTCATTTATAGATGTATGTACATTATTTTTTACTTTTGTAAATAGATGTTAGTAATTTTATTCCATTTTCAACAATTCTCCATTTTTATTATATAAAAAAATCAGATAGATTCGATAAATGTTTGTTGGCTAATAATTATTTTACTATTGATTTTTTTATTTTCTGGCGAAACTGGAAGTCGTATCGCAACCAGAAAAATAATATTGCATGAAAATTAATGTTTTTCATTAATTTCGACGCTTATTTTCAATAAAAAAATAAAAAAACTCACTAAATTAACTGAAAAAGTCGTTTTTTTGGTTTTTACATTTTTAACGATATTTTTCCATACGAACAATATATATTTTTCACACCATCTTAAAGTCGAGGTTTCAACGAAATTTGTAAACCAACTTTTTCGATTGAAAATGAATTTAAATTCGTATACAATCGAAAAATAAATATTTTGCTTTGAAGAAATTACAGCTTATTTAAAACACAAAAATGGACATTTTTTCCAAGTTCCATAAAAAAGAAATTATTTTTGCGGGGGACAAAAATTGAAAACGATAACAACGGTTTTTAGCGTTATTCTAGATTTATTAATTATCTATAATTTTTTTATTCCTTCCGAAACTTTTTTTTGTTTCAAAAATGCTTGACTCTGGTCTAATGAAGTTGCTTGCGTATTGAGTAATTTTTTACCGAAATTTTTGATATTATATTAGTATTTTTTTATAGTTTGCCATTTAGATCACCCTCCGTATTTTATGATTTTAAATACTTTAATGTTAAAACCTGATGAAAAAACTAACACCCAGTATACTTATATAAATTGCAATTAAAAAACGTACAGAAAAATATATACAACATCATTTTACAAAGTTTGCTCTAATATTTTTAAAGGGTCTCGTATCTTAGATGCACGTTTATTGTCTCTAGGTAATCTCGAGATATTATGCAACGCAGGTACAAGAGAATTTATAGGCGGAATCAGAACTAAATCCTGTAGAAGGAGGCAAACATTTAATATTCCCTAGAAAGCCCGTTTTACGCCGTAGCATATATTCGATGTGTACTTTTTATTTTAATATGCAAAACTTACCGCAAATAAATCTTGTTAAATGGTTTTATCTATTTTATTGATTTCTGATGTAAAAACGTTCCTACCTATGGGTCTTTAAAAACTGTCATTGATTAATACTTCTTTATTATAAAAAAAATGCCCTGTATAATATTATATTATTGTATATCATTTTATTTTTTTCAGGCGAGAAGCCGTACAAATGCTCGTGGGACGGTTGCGAATGGCGATTCGCACGGTCCGACGAACTCACCCGCCATTATCGTAAACATACGGGCGCAAAACCGTTCAAGTGCCGCCACTGTGATCGATGCTTTAGCCGCTCAGATCATCTTGCGCTCCACATGAAGCGGCACACCTAGACGCTGCCCCTCCTCCACCTAGAGGGCGGGGGCAACTTCCCCGCCGCATCACTGCCAGTTACCTAAACAGTTAGTGTAAGTCGATTTTTTTTTATTATTTTATTTATATCATATAACAATAAGAAATATATTTGTCCTCGTCAATTAAATTATGTGGTCGTCACAAGTATTTTGACATACATTGGTTCGGTTCAGGTCCGTTTAACTACAAAGTCGGAGACATTTTTGTCAATATTCGATTTTTTTTATTATTTTATTTATATGATATAACAATAAGAAATGTATTTGTCCTCGTCAATTAAATTATGTGGTCGTCACAAGTATTGTGACATAAATTGGTTCAGTTTAGATCCGTTTAATTACAAATTCGGAGACATTTTTGTCAATATTCGATTTTTTTTATTATTTGATTTATATGATATAACAATAAGAAATGTATTTGTCCTCGTCGATTCAATTATATGGTCGTCACAAGTATTTTGACATAAATTGGTTCGGTTCAGATCCGTTTAATTACAAAGTCGGAGACATTTTTGTCAATATTCGATTTTTTTATTAATTAAACTATGTGGTCGTCACAAGTATTTTGACATAAATTGGTTCGGTTTAGATCCGTTTAATTACAAAGTCGGAGACATTTTTGTCAATATTCGATTTTTTTATTATTTTATTTATTTGATGTAACAATAAGAAATGTATTTGTCCTCGTCAATTAAATTATGTGGTCGTCATAAGTATTTTGACATAAATTGGTTCGGTTTAGATCCGTTTAATTAAAAAGTCGGAGACATTTTTGTCAATATTCGATTTTTTTATTATTTTATTTATTTGATATAACAATAAGAAATGTATTTGTCCTCGTCAATTAAATTATGTGGTCGTCACATGTATTTTGACATAAATTGGTTCGGTTTAGATTCGTTTAACTACAAAATCGGAGACATTTTTGTCAATATTCGATTTTTTTTAATATTTTATTTATATAACAATAAGAAATGTATTTGTCCTCGTTAATTAAACTATGTGGTCGTCACAAGTATTTTGACATAAATTGGTTCGGTTTAGATCCGTTTAATTACAAAGTCTGAGACATTTTTGTCAATATTCGATTTTTTTTTATTATTTTATTTATATGATATAATAATAAGAAATGTATTTGTCCTCGTCAATTAAATTATGTGGTCGTCACAAGTATTGTGACATAAATTGGTTCAGTTTAGATCCGTTTAATTACAAATTCCGAGACATTTTTGTCAATATTCGATTTTTTTTATTATTTGATTTATAAGATATAACAATAAGAAATATATTTGTCCTCGTCAATTAAATTATATGGTCGTCACAAGTATTTTGACATAAATTGGTTCGGTTTAGGTCGTTTAACTACAAAATCGGAGACATTTTTGTCAATATTCGATTTTTTTTAATATTTTATTTATATAACAATAAGAAATGTATTTGTCCTCGTTAATTAAACTATGTGGTCGTCACAAGTATTTTGACATAAATTGGTTCAGTTTAGATCCGTTTAATTACAAATTCGGAGATATTTTTGTCAATATTCGATTTTTTTTATTATTTTATTTATATGATATAACAATAAGAAATGTATTTGTCCTTGTCAATTAAATTATGTGGTCGTCACAAGTATTTTGACAAATTGGTTCGGTTTAGGTCCGTTTAACAACAAAGTCTGAGACATTTTTGTCAATATTCGATTTTTTATTATTATTTTATTTATATGATATAACAATAAGAAATGTATTTGTCCTCGTCAATTAAATTATGTAGTCGTCAAAAGTATTCTTGACATAAATTGGTTCGGTTTAGGTCGTATAACTACAAAATCGGAGACATTTTTGTCAATATTCGATTTTTTTAATTATTTTATTTATATGATATAACAATAAGAATTGTATTGGTCCTCGTCAATTAAATTATGTGGTCATCACAATTATTTTGATATAAATTGGTTCAGTTTAGGTCCGTTTAACTACAAAGTCAAAGACATTTTTGTCAATATTTTACCTTGCTTAGACAAAAAAATGGGTGCTGATTCATTAACTGTGTCAGTATACATTTTTTTATTACTTCATCATCAGTTTTATTTTTTCACAAACATATTCATGTAGTCGTCACAAGTATTTTTACACAGATTGATTCGATTCAGGTCTGTGAGACATAAAAAAAATTGAAAGGATGTTGTACTAAGTAGATAGCTAACACCATCTATCAATAGGACACGGGATCACTTATTACTTGGGAAAAAGATTCAACCTATTTAATAAGCGCCAGCACAAACTGGAACCGACAGAGAGCCCATATCTCTAAAGGTTAATGAAACCCCAAACAAGTTTTAAAATACTTGTAAGTTTTGAGAATTTGATTCCTATGCATACAGGCCAGGCCGTATACCGGACAGCTGTCGGTTCCAGATTGTACTGGCGCTTATTACATAGGTGGAATCTTTTTTCCAATAAGTGATACCGTGTCCTATTATCAGATGGCGGTAGCTCTACCTGAGTACAACATCCTTTTAACTCAGTATTGCACAGGTGTGTTTCGAGATGAGAATTTGATTTCTATGCATCTGGGCATCAAATTCTCAAAACTTAGAAGTATTATAAGAAAAATTGTTGCCAACACCATCGCTGTCAGGATAAAAATTCTCTGATTTAGTAACTTGGTTATATTAAGTCTTTTAACATTTTTTACCAATTGGGTAATATTTTTTGATCGTCATAAAAATTTTTACATAGTCGTCACAAGCATTTTTGCATAAATTGGTTCGTTCTGTTTGTGTCCGATTGATCCAGTAGTACAGTTACTACAAAATTTAGTTTAACTGTTAAAATTTCAATCTCTATCTTATGCATCTTTAATTATGACCAATCAAGCAAGACGATCAGCCTATAGGAATCCGTCTTTGTCTTTTACTGAAAGTTTGTTAAGGACATATTTAAATGGTACACAAGGTAGAACTAGCATAATTCCAATGAGTGACATTTCTTCCTTCAATCTTATATAAATAGAAAAATGTAATTATTCTAATGAAAAATTCTTTGTTCTACTAATTTAAAATTTGATTGTTTTGATTTCACATTTTCCGCATTATTATACTCTAACAGTTAGATATTTTTATCTTGAGATGGAGGTTAGTAAACAACTCTGAAATCATCGAAAATTGTTTATTAATAAATACTATCATTAATAATTTCATAGCTGAATTGAATTTCCATTAAAAAAAAATAACGTGACTAACTATGATTTCATCTGCGCTTTATTATTTACCTAATAGATTAGTCACTAATCAATATTACAAGTAATAATTTATCAGATTTACATTTTTGCGTAGGAATCATTTAAATAAATAATGTAACACCCTGTAAATTTAGTAGTGACTAATTAAATATTACCAAAAAAAATATAAGTAATAATTTATAAAATTTACATTTTTGTTTTGGGAAAATATTAACTTAAATATTAAATTTTTAATGTTGTATATGTTTATGTAATCTGCAGTTTTAAATTTATCTCCGTCTGAAAAATTAATAAAAATATGAGTTGAGGCAAACATAAAACTTTCCGGTTATGTGTTAATTTTAATTTAATTTCATATAAAACGTATTTTTTTAATTATTTTTTTTGCGAACATGATTCTCATCTTTGTTGAATATTCTATCACTTCTATAATACTAAATATATTAGTAGGAAAATTTCACACCTAACATTTTCGACCAATTAAAAGAATGTATTTTGGGTGTAGTGTCATTTCGTACCGTCCTGTTTTAATTTCAGTTGGTAGCTTATAAAATAGATATGAACATTTTCATTTGGTACTGCATTACCCTTTCTTATACCTGTTGAAGATATTTTGGGTTTTTCTAAAATTAAGCCGTATTTAAAATATTCCCATAAGATAAAAATACATAATATAAGTTGTGTGTGGGGTTGGGGCCGTGTGGTTCTATTAGCCTAACCATTTTGTTTACAGTGTCAGTCAAAAATTGCGAATATATTGATGTAATAATCTATATTTCTTGATCTGATCAACCCAAAGGTTTATAGGTTTTTTTAAACTGTTCAATTGACCAAGTGTTTCCATAAATTGCTCAATTTTGTCGTGGTTTATTTCACAGCCCAATTTTTTATGTTCCAATGTACCGTATTCTCCAAATTCGCAATTTAGTGATTAGACCATTGTTATTTTGCACATGTGAGATGGAACCAAGGTATGATCAAATCTTGTTCTCTAGATATATTTCTTATATCTTTCTCAAAGTTTAGGCCATATAACCATGGTTTGGTTGGAATGTCAGGTTGGAGTGATTTAAATTATCAAATTGTCTGTAGGGTCTGTCTCATATCTACCATTTGAAGCCGCAGAAGATGGATTCTTATATATTATGGAAAACGAGCCAGAGAATCCAGATTTACGACGCTTCACTAATTATTTTATTGACCAGTGGTTGGAAAATAACACAATACTTGGAAAAAGATTGATTTGCTTTAGAGAAAAACACCGAACCATCAAAAGCCTAAAAGAATGGCATAGTAACATAACCCTAATTTACTGGAACTTGTTAAATCATTAAAAGAAGATCCTATACATGCAACAATGGGCTGATTTACATTTGACTTCTTCAAAAACAAGAAAGGTAAACAGAATCCTGCAATACAGGAACCTGTCAGTGATTTTGTAGAGAAGAGAAAATCTGTCGGAGCGTGCTTAGAAAAATTACAATATATTGTAAAGTTTGATTAATATTTTTAGGTATTTTGAACAACAAACATTTGCAACTAGGTATTATAAATAATAATAATAGGCGGTACAAAAAAAAAACTAGCCACAGGGACGCGTACGAAGTGGGAAATTTAGGGGAATCGGTACGAGATGACACGGTACGAAGTGGGCATAAGCCGTATTTTGTATGGTTACCATAGCAACTAAAAAAATTTCCGGAAATTTTTCTCCTCCTTGAAGTAAAGGAGCATAAAATTACACTGGAAATTTTTTGACGTTTATAGTAAAATGACATTTACATTTATTATCAAAAACCGCCATTGTCCCAGTATTACTTTCCCGGTCCCATCAAAGGGAAAGTATAGTGAACGAGCAATAAAAATTCCGAGATATCGATGGAAATATCCATTTTGAGGTCCCCCAAGTAGATTGAAACCATTTCCAGATTATGGTCTGTCTGTGTGTAATCTTCCACGATAACTGCCGAACCGTTTGACCAATCAAGCTGAAATTTGGTATGAAGGGTCGGTGTGTGCTTAGAATGCGACCATTAGTTTTTGGTTTAAATTGGTACACTAGAAGGTCCTCAAAACCAACATTGTTTGAATACACATGAAATATTTTTTGCCTTTTTTTAAATTTTAAGGACAAACAAATACACTTTAGTGCAAAATGTTCTAGTACAATGTTTTAGAGCATAAAATTTCCTACAATTTTTGTTTCAAACTTTTTCCAGAATTTGCAATAGTTGCGCCACTAGACGGCGCGCAGGTTTTCCGCAGTTGTTTCAAATTTTGAGGATAAACAATGCACTTTAATGCAAAATTTTCTACCGCAAAGTTGTAGAGCACCAAATTTCCTTTAAATTTTATATATAACTTTTTTCGGATTCCACATAGTTTCGCCGCTAGGGGGCGAAAAATATACACATTTGGGATTTTTCCATTTTCTTTTTATTTTGAAGGCAAACAATGGGCTTTAGTGCAAAACGTTCTAGTACAAAGTTGTAGAGCATACAATTTCCTACAACTTTTGTATCAAACTCTTTCCAGAATTCCCAATAGTTTTCACCCCATGATTTTAGGAGATCCTAATTGTAGCAGTGTGCTATATAATGTACGCATGCGCGCGCTTATGTCATTATCAACATTGATATATTCACCGTTGCGTTGCTTTTAAAATTTAATAATGAAGATAACCAAAAGTTACTAGTTAGGTGTGTACACACTTGGTAATGAAGAAAAGAAACGCAGATTTGTACTCTTTTAAGTGTGTATTGTAAATTAAGGGAAAAAAATGTCGAGCGCTTTCGGCTGATTAATCAGCCATCTTCGGGACAACTAAATTAAACATGAAGTAGAGTTAACAAAATAATTTACAATAATGAAAATTACTTACAAGTCAAAAAATTTTCTAATATTGAAGAGTAAAAAAGGGGAATACCGAGTCAGACTAACACATATTTATCAAAAGCCGCAAAATACATCCAATTGAGTAATGCCCTATGTCGGGTTGGATGTATTTTGCGGCTTTTGATAAATATGTGTTAGTCTGACTTGGTATCCCCCTTTTTTACTCTTTAATATTAGAAAATTTTTGACTTGTAAGTAATTTTCATTATTGTAAATTATTTTGTTAACTCTACTTCATGTTTATTTTAGTTGTCCCGAAGATGGCTGATTAATCAGCCGAAAGCGCTCGACATTTTTTTCCCTTAATTTACAATACACACTTAAAAGAGTACAAATCTGCGTTTCTTTTCTTCTTTTTTAAAATTTGTTTTATAAATTAGTGTAATGCTTAGTATTTTGTAATTAAAATAATCCTATTCTCTATAGCCAAGTTCTGGTGTGACACAGTCGGTTTTTTTTAATATTTCGGTGTGAAATTTTCTTCCCGAATCTCCACGTACTTGAATTAATTGCGGGAAATTTGTCTTTAAAGAAAATTCATGTACTCAAAAAATTACCGCCAATAATTCATGCCCCAGGGAGATCATAAGTGAAAATTTTATACATGTTATTTTAAGCCAATCAGATGCGTTGATTTTGACAGGTTGTAATAACGACAACCTGAATTTTCCGAAGCTTAGTTTGTGTTTGTTTTTTTAATGCTTTGCATTTTGTTAAATTGACTTCTGGTGAGCTCACCCATTTTAGAGTACGCATAAAACATAATCAAAAATAGGTAACTTCTTCTAAGGGAACGAGTCTCTCTCCCCAGAGCCCAAGGTTGAGTTCATTAAGAGATTGATTTCCTGTTCTCGTGTGGTTTGGATGTTTAAAGACATGAGTTGGTTTTTTTTGGGGTTTCTCCATCTACTACACGATTGGGAAAAGTGATTTAGAAGTTGCTGCATGGGTTTTGGTGTTCAGAGTTCTCGTGGAAGGTGCTGTGTTTTTTTTGTATTACAACTTTTGTCCTGAGTTGTGGAGGCGGGAATCTTTTAAAGACACCTCACGCTTGGTGTTGTGCGTGAGGGAGTGCCAAAATCACCCCTGATCACACCGCAAGCAGAGTCAGGGACATACCTGCTGAACCCTCCTCGGTAATTTGTCCGTTTTTGGTTGTGTTTCCTTGTACTTTGCTGTAGGAGGTAGATTCTCCTTTTCAGGAATAAGTATTTATTAACTTAAAATATTCATGGTATTAATAATTATTGATACTTATGAGCCTCCCGGCTTGAGAGGCTCTGAGCAGTGGTGGACGGTCGAGCTCATCTAATGCTTAGAGGAGCATCCTCCAATACACCTAGGAGCTCGCCTGGGATATCTATATCTTCTCTTGCTTCGCTAAGGATCCTGAGGTTATGTTGGGTGAATTTCTGCTTTAGTTTCCGGGGGATTGTTCGTCTGTTCCTATCAACTGTCCATTTGGTCCTTATAGTTTCTTGGTCGTGGTTGTTGTATCTTAGATGTACGATAGTATTTATTAGCTACATTTGGACAATATTGATTTAATTCCAAAATAACTATCCCACAAACTGGATGCACCCATATTGACCTTAATAACAATTATTTTTGTATAATATGTATTATGAGTATTATGCAAACATAATACTATACATTTCAGTTTGCCTAATAGTAATTACAAACCTAAATGATTCTGGAGTTGCTGATAACCATATTACTGATAGTATCTGTAACCAGGAATCAATTTCAGATCTACCACGGTATGTATCATAATGTAGCTTTACTAAAGGGCATATTTGTCGCAAAACATCCTCAAATCCTTGATAGGTAATTCTAAAATTGTGTTTAACTGAAGAATAGAACAACATGTAATGCAAAATTTACATTACAAACAAGTGTAATTCAAGGGCCCCTTAATTGTTGACATACATGTTTATTGTAATTCCTCTTCAGAATCTAAATCTTCATCATTCAAACAAATATTGTAGATTAGATACAGGATGTCTAAAATTGGAAGAATCCGTAAGAGAGACAGAGGCGGTTAAATAGGTAAAAAAAATAACTATTTGAAAAAAATCTACGGGAATTTTCGCCCTTCTCGAGTTATATGGGGAAAACTAAAAATGATGCTGGTTTTCTACGCCAATAATTGCGGAAGTATTAAAATCATTAAAAAAAATGAAATTTTTTTTGTTCTCGACGTTTTAAGCTACCCACAACACGATTAAGTGAAAATATTTTCATGTCTGTCGGTCTGGATGGATGGATGGATGTATGTGGAGACGATAACTCAAGAACCAGGGAAGGTGGGGCCATCTTAGGATCCTCCTCTCAGTTGCCGTGACGGCGTGCAAGAGACGAGGAGGGAGTGTGGAAAAGTTTAGAGCTCTATATTCCAAAACAGGTCTGATGTAGGTTTTGTAAGTGTGTAGCAATGTCCTTGAGTTACACCTGCCAAATCGTCAACCGAGGAGGGAGGTCCGTTTTCTAACTCTTTCTAGAGTTTTTTGGACTTCGGTCCCGCAATTGAGTGTACGCGTGAAGCATACTCCCAAGTAGGTAACCCATCCGAAGGGACGAGTCTCTCTCCCAGAACCTAAGGTTGATGTCATTATTGAGGTTTTGGTTGGATTTTCGTGAGTAGATGGGATGTTTGAATATAATGAGTTGGGTCTGTTGTGGATTCAGGGTAACCCTCCCGTTGCTACACCATCGGGCGAATCGATTAAGGAGTTGTTGGGTTGGTGGCTAAGATGAGTATCGTCAGCGTAAAGTTGTATGTCTTGCCTAGGTGAAGGAGGTTGAGGGATATCATGGGTGTAAATAACATAGAGGACTGGTGCTAGGACTGAGCCTTGGGGATTCCTGCTTGGAGAGTGAAGGGATCAGAGAGCCACTTTAACGCGGATGGATCTGTTTTGGAGGTAGGAGTAGATAATTTTGATGAATGGAGTAAGGAGATTAATGTCGGAAAACTTGCGAATAAGTCCAGCATGCCAGACTTGGTCGAAAGCCTTCTGGACATCAAACAGGACTGCCGATGCACAGTGACCAAGGTTGAGTGATTTTGCTGCAAGGGTGTGGAGTCTCACTAGTGCATCTTGGGTGGAATGGTCAGATCTAACTACATGTTGGAATTGGGGGATCGTTCCCCTTTCATCCAGAAAGTCCCAGATACGCTCCTTGAGTAATGTTTCAAAGAGTTTACCTAGAACATTCGTCAATGATATAGGTCTGTAGGAGTTATGGGAAGTTGGGTCTTTTTGGGGTTTGGGAATAAGGATGGTGTGGGCGGATTTCTACCAAGTTGGAAAGTGGGTGCTGAAGGCAGAAATTCATGAGGATGGGGAGAATGGTTGCAGGTAGGTGTTTAGGGTTTCTCTTTTGATTAGGTCAGTCCTATTTTGAAATGCTTTGAGGTCTCCTATTTATTCAAAAACTTTCTCATTTGAGCTCATAGGTAAACAGAGAGCGATATATGCACATAGGCGCCGCTGTGATTTCATACATGTCAGATAATCGTAAACTCTTAAAACCTTTGGGCCGTTAGAGCGGTAAAAGAAACTCGTCAAAATCCCCATGTTCCTATATAATATTTTATAAGCTTGTATAATTACGAAATTATTAACATTTATCAATATTAATTAAAAAAAAGTTTTGTTATGCTCTAAATGTATATTATATACCAAGGGACTAAAGTGCATCTTTTAATTGCGGGACTAAAGTACTAGTTTCACTCCCCGCGGTGTAAAAAATATAGTATATTCTTTAACAAGCATAGAATGATAATTCTATGGGAGTTAAGGCTGATTTGTTGGACTGATCTAGGGGTCCAGGTCGTGCTGGATTATAGCAACACATTTAATTTTCACCTTTATTTCTAAATATTCTTGCCATTACAAAACATAAAGCTACTATTGTATGCAAGTCAAATTTAAAAAAAATAAAAACGAGAAAAACTACGACAATTTAAAAACTATAAAAATACTACAATTTCCTGATAACTTTTACGGGTTCTGAAAAATTATAATAATATTTTAGATGCATACAATCCTAAAGTTAACCTTTATCTTTAATCTAAAAAAAATAAAATTGTATTTTTTTAAAAGATAACCGAGTAATCGTGCACGAGCGGAAGGTATACAAACCAAAATTTCGTATTTATTCATGTTCGTTCAGTACTGCTTCGCACGGACCGCGTGGAATATGTTTATATTTCTCAATGCGGCATGCAGAGCCTTAAGCGAGTTAAAAACTATACTTTCTTCACGACTGTTATACAGAGTACTCAAAAGATTAACAAAGATTAGCTTAGGTCTAAACATTATAGGATTTTAACGTTTAATTCTGAGCTGTATTAGTATTAATATTTATGGTTATATTTGAACATTTTGTGCTGTTTAGGGGTGTTGATTTCTACTCAAGTAATTATTTTTATTCATCCGTGAATATCTTGTATGCCTCTCTATATTTTTTCTCTGATTTTTCCGGTAATAATTTAGAAACAGTATGTTGTGCCTGTCGTCTTCAGCGATTCGGGTGGAGTACAAATTAGATCATTATTACTGTTGGAACTTTCAAAATCCATATTTTTATTCAAATTAATATAGACACTGTCAATTAAAATTTAATTTTCTTGGGTCTGCGCTTTGACGTTTATGTCAAATTGTCATCGCACACCTAAAATTTTGGCAATCGCGAGTTCTTATTGGAGATATAATGTAAGATATGTGTTGTGATTGGTCAATTTTATTCTTCAACAAATGTGGAAGAAAGAAAATATTCGTCAACAAGTGAAAGAATGTACATCATTCTTGAACTAAAAATGTAGTAAGATTCAACTTATTATTAAATTGTTGTGGAGAAAAAAAATTACGGCATGTGGTTAGGTTTCACCTACCCCATATTGAAAAAATATTATGAATATCGTAATGGCGCCTCTGGTTCTTAAATGATGCTAATATTAATAAATTCGGTTATCCATAACCAAAATTACATGCATTTCGGAAAATGAGTTTTCCAACTTTTCCCTACTGCTGATATGCAATTGAAAGAAATATGTAGATAATCAAAATTACGTTAAAATTTAGCGCTGATTATAATTTTCGTATTTTCTTTTAGTATTTGTTTAAAGTTGTGACGGCTGCAGAAAAAAAATCGTTGACTGTTGTTAAGTTAAATTTAATTTAAATTTAAATGACATTAAATTTATAGTTTTATTGGCATTTAACTTTAAGTGTGTTTGTTCACTTCGCATAATTTACAAAAACAAAAGGCTTTGAGCTATTTACAGATTTGTTTCTTTAGTAAATAGGTAATAAAGGTTTCCTTTTAAAGGCGTTATAAACCTAACCAATTAGTTAAATGTTGATTTGTTAATTAAAGATAGACTGTCGTTATTTCTTACTTTGAATATAATCAAACATTCACTGTAAAAAGTGGAAAGCAGAATTACATTTGTAACCATCGACTTTCTTTGTAATGTTACATGTCTGCATGTAAAGTTCCATCAGTAAATGTAATTTTATAAAACATAAATAAATGTATTTTTTTCAAGAGAAAAAAGTGTAATTATATACACATAATGTAAAGGGACATATTTTTATGTAAACGATTTTATGTGTTAAATATTACATGTTTTTTTTTTGTAAAATATTACAAGTTTTGTTGTAAAATATTACACATTTTGTTTGAAAATATTACATAATTTGTTGTAAACTAAAATATTACTTTTTCTGTGTAATATTACACATTTGTATATTTTTTACAGAAACCAAACTAAAAAATTGTATTAAATATTTATTACTTAAACGGTGAAGTAAACAATACAAATATTTTTTAAATCATAAAACATAGCAGAGACCAAAATTAAAATAGAGACAAAAATTCACTTTGAAAAGTTTTAATTGTTCCTATTTTTGTTCTTCTATACAGGGTGTTTCATTGGGAAAAGTCAAAATTTTAACTGTACATAGAGGATACCAAGGTAATTCTAAAAACCCTCATATGTCGGGTTTGTCGATCTTTATAACCGAGATACAGCGGAGCGTCCGAATTGCATCCCGAGTGAAGTATAGGCAGATTTTTTACCATCCGAGTTGCATCCCATTGACCAATTTAATTTTAGCAGAAAATCTTATAGTTTTTGTGATAATAACCGACAGCGTTGTCACGTTTACTTAATAAAAAATTGGAATATCGTAAACTGGACTAAAACAGTAATTCTTATAAATATAAAATTCCTGTGTATAAAATAAAAAATATGTTAAGAATTTATAAAGTACAATACAATAGTATAAATATATTGATGACGTACTGTGTGGAAAATTAAGAAAAAAAATCTGATGTGGCCAGCACATGACCTCTCGCCATTTTTGAATCAAAAATTTACAGGTTGACACAAAAAAGTATGAAAAAAAATTATTTTTTTGTAAATCTGGCAACAATGGCAAAGGTTTCGAAAATTTTAATGAGATGAAAATAAACTATAGGGTATACAAAATATATGTGTAAAACTTAATTGCCGTTTTGTATAATAATGGCGTCATCACCCATAGCAACTGCCACTTCCGGTTGTGCGATTGGCACCAAAATCTAATCAGATCTAATCTAGGGTATCAGAATCCTGTATGCAAAATTTCAAATTTTTTTATTCAGTAGTTTTTGAGTTATCGTTACTACAACATCCATCCAAACACACACACACACACACTAACACACACACACACTAACACACACACACACAGACATCATCGCGAAAATATTAAAATCGTATTCTAGGGACCCTAAAACGTGTTTATCCATTGAAAACTCACTACCCAATTTTTAGCATGATTCCTATACCTCTCTTATCTGAAGGGCGAGAGGTAAAAATTAAGAAATGTTAATGACGTTTGAAGTGGGTTACAAATTATGTTATTGGGGCCATATTATTTATTTTAGTTTCTTTTAAAAATTTTGAGAGTGCATTTAAAACGAGTATACAAGTTCAGCAAAAAGTAAACATTTAATTGTTATACTTCCTGTTTTCAGGATACATTAAACAGTGATGTGGTTCATGTTTTTGTATAAATATTAGCTAAGACTATTTTATTTCAATAAATAATTATAAGTATTATAAGTATATTGAAATTTTCTAAATATATACTTTTTGATAGTGTTTTATTGGCAATTTGTATGTCTAGTTCCTTTTTCCATATTTTTTATTTATAAAAAAATTCATTACTTGCTAAATATTAAACATAAATAACTAAACTTTTAATTGGTACGTATTAAGGTATATCGTACCTTGGTGAGGGATAGCCTTCACCTAAAAACTGATAGATTAAAAAAAACATGTATTTAAGTGCAAAATGATTTAAAATGTTTTAATTTTCATAATTCATTATGCTAGACTTAAATTTCTTAAACAATCAAGAATTTTAGCACAAAGTGGCAACGTTGCTACAGAGTTCACCTTAAATATTTTTAATAATCAACAAATACCATTTTTTTTGAGGGGGATGCAATTCGGATGGTACCTTTTCTTGGTCAGGTAAAAATTAAATTTTTGGGATGCAACTCGGATGTCGCCGATACAGGGCGTTTTTGTTCGTTTTGCCCATATCTTTCTTGCTTCATAACTTTTAAACCGACTAATGTATTAACGATAAAGAAATTCCAGGTCCGGCTCTAGTAAAAATTTATAAATTCTGTCGGATAGAAAACAACACCCTGTATGTTTGAATTTTTAGAATGTTTTGCTGTAGTTAAAAAGAGCTTAAAAAATCAAATCCAACGATGTACTTTTAATTATTGCGCAGACGATTTTACTTGTCTTAAATTGCTGTCTTTTCGAATTTTTGTGGTAACCACTGGACCCACGAAGGTTTTGATTAATTTTATTTCCGTTTGAATAAGGTTATTTATCTTAACTAAATATTAAGTTTAGAAGTTACGTTTTATAATTGATCCTTGGCACGTATTTAGATCACAGAAAATGATGTTGCAGGTCCGTACGAAGAAGTAAATACCACATTAGATTTATCTTTACAACTCTCTATACATTTGTGTTTTTTATTTAGCATTCGACGCATTATAGGTTGGTTGTGAGGGAATTTTTAAATGAAAACTTTCTGAATAAGAGGATAGGAAGAGGTGGTCCTACTTATTGGCCTGCGCGATCTCCAGACTTCAATCCTGTAGATTACTATGTTTGAGGACATCTCAAGTCCAAAGTGTATTCTAAAACGCCTGTCAAGCAATGAAAAGTAACCCCAATATTATTAGAAAATTTGTGAATGACATTTTAATAAGGGCTGGAGTATGTATACAACAAAATGGAGGTTATTTCGAACAATTGTTGTAATTTTTTTGTGATCATCATTTTTTTTACTTTGTTTCTTAATATTTTTTGCTTATTTATAGTATTATGTGGTAATTAGTTCGTATTTTTTTGTAATTTTTATTGTTCTTGAGGTTTTCTTAATACAAAGTGTTTAAGTATTTAATACATAATTTTTTCATTTATTTTTACTTGCTTTTACTGGCTATTGATAAAAAAAATATGAAAAAACACAAATTACAGTGTTTATAAAGACAAATCTAATGTGGTATTTACGTCTGAGTATGGATCTACATATTTTTTTGTGATCCAAGTACATATCAAGGGTCACTTATAAAACGTAACTATTAAACTTAATATTTAGTTAAGATAAATAACCTTATTCAAATGGAAATAAAATTAATCACAACCTTCTTGAGTCTAGTGTTTACTACAAAAATTCGAAAAGACAGTAATTTAAGACAATTATAATCGTATGCGCAACAATTAAAAGAACATCGTTGGATTTGATTTTTTAAGCTCTTTTTAAGTACAGCAAAAAATTGTTGGTCGTAGGAAAAATAGTGTACAAAACTCGTGGGAAAGTGGATTTCATGCACTCGTTACGTTCCGCGCGAAAAATGCCACTTTCCTCACTCGTTATGTAATATACTATTTACTTTTTTAAATTTCAAGCACAAACTATACACTTTAGTGCAAAATTCTGTGGTACAAAGTTTTAAAGCATAAAATTCCCTACAACTTTTGTTTCAAACTTTTTCCAGAATTTCCAATAGTTTCGCCACCAGAGGGCGGGTAAAAAATGTGCTTGTAGGTTTTCTCTAGTTTTTCTTGATTTTGAGGACAAATAATACACTTTAGTGCAAAATGTTGTCGTACAACGTTTTAGAGCACAAAATTCCCTACAACTTTTGTCTTAAGCTTTTTCCAGAATTTATAATAGTTGCGCCACTAGAGGGCGCGTAAAAAATGTGCATGTATGTTTTCTCTAGTTTTTCTTGAGGTTGAGGATAAATAATACACTTTGGTGCAAAATGTTGTAGTACTAAGTTTTAAAGCATAAAATTCCCTACAACTCTTGTCTGAAACTTTTTCTAGAATTTCCAATAGTTGCGCGCCACTAGAGGGCGCGTAAAAATGTGCATGTAGGTTTTCTCTAGTTTACTTGATTTTGAGGATAAACAATGCATTTTAGTGCAAAATTTTCTCATTTAAAGTTGTAAAGCATCAACTTTTATGTTTAACGTTTTATCGAAGTCCTCATAGTTTCGTAAAAATACACATTTATAATTTTCTATTTTTTTAAAATTGGAGGTAAATTATGATCTTTAGTGCGAAATGTTTCAGTGCAAAGTTGTAAAGCATAAAATTCCCTACAACTAATGTATGAAAATTTTTCCCGAATTCCCAATAATTTTTACACATGATTTTAGGAGATCCTAATTGTAGCAGTGTGATATATATACAACGTGCGTATGCGCAGCTTATGTCATCAACATTGAAATATCAATTCGGTAGACGTATTCACCATCGGCTCGCTGTTTTTAATGTGTTCCATAAATTATTGTAATGCTTAGTATTTTGTAATAAAAATAATAATAATAAATAACATATTCTCTACGGTCGAGCCGGGAAAGTACTGGGGTGACACAGCCGATTTTTTTATTATTGTAATCCAGATCATCGCAATGTATTTCTTTTAGGCCTGAAGATGGCTTGTAAGCCGAAACTAGTTGCCGTTCCCTAATTTTTACAATAATAATTTATATGGTAGATGACTTAGTTTTATTTCATCATTTATGTAAATGCTCGTATTCAATTAAGTTAATTTTTCCACTAATATCCAACAAAATTTACATCCATTTTTTACAAAGTTATCCTAAATAAAGGAAGAATAGAAATTTCTATATAACGGATAATAAAATTATAGTATTTTTAAACAACGGAAGTGGCTAAAGATCGGACGATCGGAAACAGATTAATTTAAACATTCTTTATTCTCCATCTAAATATTATCTTATTACTTGTCGTATTTTTACAAGGAATTACCTAAACCACATCGATAAATATATTTTATCTGTATTTGAGAAAAATTCGGCAAACACGCATCCTCACAAAACCGTATAGCTTATCTTCGGTTCCGTTAAAATAATAAATTTTCGGAAGCCGCAGATTTCATCAATCCTTCGTTGAAACTTTTAGATATAGACGTGCCCGATGCTCCGATGCCGTGCCGGTCTTAGTTTCTCCGATTCCCGATTTGGGCCAAACTAAAGAACATTTTCCGGTGCCAAAAGTCTCTGAGGACTAGAAGAAATATAAATTTTCCAACTGTCACGACGTTTCCTCTCTACTTCTGCAGATAATGGTCGAAATGGTATAGAAACACACACCTTTCCTGAAAAGTTGACTTGCCTTTCAGTGCCTCGAATGGCCGCGTTTCAAATGCATTTATTTGAATCAACGTTTATGTCTAGACTTACATTTAATAGCTAATCGATTAGGAATCACATTTTTTATTAAATAAAAATGATATTAAATCAAATAACATCATCTATGAAAACAATTATAATTTTAAGAGCTTTACAAATATTATTAAACTTAAATAATAAAATAAAAACAAATCAAAGATAATTAAAATAAAACAGTTTTCGAAAATTTAAAGTTACGAAAATAAATTTCTATATGAGTATAGAGGGTGTTGAAAATTTCAATGTACACAATTGGGATTTCGTTAACCGTTATAGATACAAACTTGGTTAAATGAGAAAAAAGTTGCATGTTATCAAAACAAATTTACCAGATTTTAAAAAATTTTAATATCAGGTCTGGTTTCAGAGATATTTGCTTAAAACTAAAATTGACGATTTTTTATTTAATTATCACCTTTATTTTTAAAGATAGAAGAAAAATTCCGTTTAACATAGCGTAGTCAGTTTTTTATACGACGCTTCGTCTTTAAAGAGCATTCCTCAAGTTTTTTTTTAAATACGGACCAGTACTTTTTATTTTATTTTTAAAATCTCCATTTTGTTCTCTATCCAACCATGTATCACACTTAATTTTTTTTATTATATTTCGATAATGAACTGTACTTTAGGAAATTTTGTAAGTACGGACCTGATCATTTTCATCTTGAATAAATCTTTTTGAATAAAATTAATTGAACATTAAGTAACTGGCACTATTAAATATTTGTATTACATTTTTTACATAACAGTAATTGGAGAATTATTACAGGAACATAATAAAATAAAAAATAAACGTAAAATAAAAAAAATTGTCTCATTTCAACGAGCTCGTATTTATTTGTTGTAATTGTAGATTTGTGTATGCATTTTTGTGATTAAATTTTGCTTTTTCCTAGGGGCTTAACTTTTTAAAAACAATTTTCGAAAACATGTTCAACAGCTAAGTTATTCAAGATTAAAAATGGTCTATGGAATAAAATAAACAGGACAGTACTTACAAAATTTTCTAAAATTTAATGTAAAAAAAATTAAGTGTGATACATGGTTGTATAGAGAACAAAATGGTGATTTCAAAAATGAAATAAAAAGTACAGGTCCGTATTAAAAAAAATTGAGGAATGCTCTTTAAAGACGAAACGTCGTATCGAAAAACTGACTACGCCTCGTTAAACGGTATTTGGTTTTCAACAAAAAATATTAAAAAAGTTTTCTTCTATCTTCAAAAATAAAGGTGATAATTAAATACAACGAAAATCGTCAATTTTGGTTTTAATGAAATATCTCTGAAACCGGACCTGATATTAAAATTTTTTAAAATCCAGTAAATTTGTCTTGATAATATGCAACTTTTTTCCCATTTAACCAACTTTATATCTATAACGGTTAACGAAATCCCAATAGTATACATTGAAATTTTCAACACCCTGTATACCTTATATAAAGTAGCGGGAAAGTAAAAATAGGTCAATATATATAATTTTTGGGGTTTTTAACGATGCTGAATTGATTGTCGTTGTCCGTTTGTTTCTATCTCTCTCCGTTCTTGAGTTGAATCAGGCTAACAGACGGACGGACAAAACCGTTTTATAATGGTTTTTTTTTCTTGGAAAACTCTAAAAGAGTAACGAGATCATCACAATTCTAACAAAATTAACATAATTTGAGTTGGTTAATAACGATCGAAATTGAAGCCTCATACAGATTGGAACAAGTACAAGCAATGTTTGTCTCATTTTTTCTGGTATCAAAAGTTGCCTTATTTGTGCGAATATGTATTATCTTATCTAAAAGATAAATATTTTAAGGATTGTTCTTGGATCCCTTCAAGGATATTTTTTTTCAAATCTATATTTAACTTGTCAATCATATAAAATTCTTATAGGTAACAATTGAAACGAAAGTTTTTCTTGTTTTATTTTTCTGTGATTTAGCTCATAGGTCACCACGAATAGATTTTGAAATATACCAAGAAGTAAGATAATTAAAATAAGTGAAAATTACAGGCGCCAGTCAATTAGTTTCTTGTTAGGATTAGAAATAAATAAAAAAAAAACTTCTGTCTTTTCTTTTATTCTTCCAAGTTTGAGGGAAAAATAAACTCAAATGAAAATTAAACAGAATTTATTAAAAATAAAAATGTCTTCCAACGACGATAAAATTATTTATTATAAAAAAATTACGAAGTGATCACTTAGCTTATGAAACGATACTTTAATTTGTTGATAATAAATAATAAATGAGGTTTAAACTCAATTCTTTTCATTATAAAAACGAATAGAATTTGAAATATATCAGAAAGTAAAATATTAAATAAAAAATTTTTTGTCGGCAGTCTAATTGATCTTTTGATGTAATTAGAAACAATTGACAAACAAAATATGATATATTTCAAAATACGTCCTTTCTTTCTCTTTGTGGGTTTAAGGAAATTAAACTCAGTTTAAACGTTATATTTGTTTTATTAATAATAGTGGAACAAAAAATTTTAAAAACTTTTCTTTTTTTCTTTGAAATTCAACTTATCTTGGTTCTTGAGGTTTTGTTTTTTCTAAGTTCCTAGGATCAGCAGACACGTTAACTTGCTCCAAAAAGCTTGTAGTTCCAAAGAAAACTTGCTCCGAAATCCAAAGAGAAAAAAGTTGCTTCAAAAAAAAAGGAAATTTATAGTCCAGAGATAAATTTGCTCCAAAAAAGTTTGGTCCAAAGAAAAAACTTGCTCCAAAGAGTTAGGTCCAAAGAAAAAAACTGGTCCAAAGAAAAACCCTAAAAGTTCACATAAGATAAAAAACTTATAAATTACCAGATTTCGTGGTCTCTGTTTATGAAAAAGAATATAACACAATGATAAAATCAAATACATGAATTTTTTGATCAAAATATGAAATGTAAAAATAATCAAATTGAATTAAATTTTAAGACAATCTGTAAAAAAAAATTAAAAATAGATTCTCTTTTTGTAATCGAGACTCAAATAACACCACGAACATCAGATAATTTATGTTATTATAAATGATTAGATATGAACTTTTACGTAAATATAACAAAAAAAAATATACCGGCATTAAAAATAACAGTAAATAAAAATTAAAGCGTCAAAATAATTAATAATGATATCAGGGAATTTTAGTGAAAATATAATATAATAAAAACTTACAATAGGGGAAGAAAGAAAATTTTGAATTTGCAACACAGACGATATATAAGTCAATTGTTTTGAATGAAGAGGCAAGGAGAGAGGATTGTTAAATTGGGAAAGACATTTTATAGTAATACCTAAAAGAGAGGGAGATCTAGAAAAGTTATATAAAATCTGATGACAATACGCATTAAACTAAACACATGTCTGTCATCGATCATCGCTTATCCTGTTATTTATCTAGATCTTGAACTATTAACTCTGTAGCCAATAACAAATTTGTGTTTTAGTTAAGGGGACCCGCTATTTCAGAAAATTTACATATAACGCTAGCTTTATTTTTACGTGAGCATGAGCAGTTTGCTCGAACTAAGGGTTAGCGATAACATTAGCGGGTGAGTTGCTAAAACTATCTAAAAAACCAATAGATAAGTAATAAAATAGAAAGATCATAAAATGGAGTCAGGCAAACGTCTTATAGACCTTATTTTTGAGAGAGATGAAATATATGAGGTGGAAATGGTATTTGCTGATAACAGACCAGAAATGTGCTCATGGAAATTGAATTTGCTATCAAAAGTGCGTAGTGTAATTTATTGGTGCTGCGTATTAACATATCAATCAACATTCTGTATCAAATATTAGTATAAATTCATCAGGTTATCCATGTCTCAAATATGGTCAACCAATGAGTAATGAAACACACAAAGTCCAGTACCACAATAATATATTTCTTTTAATAGTTTAAACTGTTACAACAAATATATTACTGTGGTACTGGACTTTATGTGTTTTATTACATTTTTTTGTGCCACCCTGTATTTTCATTATTCCTCTACTAAATATATTTTAGTTTCATACTCGCTTGATATCTCCTTATTTCGTCGCGCCATGTCTCTCTCTTCTCTTTGTATTCCTATAAAATGTCTTTCCCATGCTAAAAATGTTCTTCTCTTAGCCTACTCAGTTAAAATAACTGATTTTATATCGTTCGTGTCGCTTACCGAAGATTTCTTCTTTTTTTCCTCCCCCTCATCTTGTAGGATAAGTTTTGATTATAATATATTATATTTTCACCAAAATTCTTTGATATCATTATTAATCATTTCGACGCTTTTAACTTTTATTTACTGTTATTTTTAATTCTATTAATGCCGGTACCAATACTCCCCCCCCCCTATTTTCGAGGATGCTGAACACGATGGCGGTGGTTTAAACTCTCCGAGTTAACCGCATTTCCAAAGAGGCAAAAATATCCCCCAAAACAGGTTAATGAGGATACGCCGTTTCATACTGACAAAAACTACGTCACCCCCCGTTTTAGAGGGTGAGCATCACGATGGCGGTGGTTTAAACTCTTTCCGATTTAACTGCATCGCTCAAATGGCCAAAAATCGCCCACGAAATGGGTTTATGTGAATACGCCGTCTCACACTGTCGAAAAATGCGTCACCCCCCGTTTTAGAGATGCTGAAGTCAGTGGTAGTTGTTTAAACTTTTTTCGAATTGACCCCACCCCACAAACAACTCTTGAAATGTTTAAAGCGCGGATACGCCGTCTCACACCAACTAAACCTGCGTCGCCCCTCGTTGTCTGAGATACTGAACACGATGGTGATGCTGGATTTTTCCCCCGAAGCAAACTAATCCCTCAAACGATGAAAAACTACCCATTTTATATCCAGAACATTGAATAATAATTTATTTTAAAATCACGTTAAAGTAATTTAAAAATAATTATAATTTGTCTACCAGCATTAGGTTAGGTTTATTTTTAATGGAAATATCTAATTCAATAAATTAGATTGACGAAACAGAAAGCAACCGAACGAGCAAAAACAAGTCTATATATTTAAAATTTCTGTGACTCACAGAGACAGTGTTACCATTTGCAATACACTGTATTTTACCAACATTTAGATCACAAACTATCAATATCTACTAAATTAGAAACTAAATTCCACTAAAATCTATATACAGTCGAACAGTAAATCAAGAAACCTGGAATCGTCACCGGATGTGAAGATATGATTCATTTTCTCTTATCCGGTGCACTTCATAAACTCCAATCAAAAGGGTAGTTTTTGGCCGTTTAAGGCGTTAGTTTGCTTTGGGAAGAAGATCCAGAATCACCATCATATTCAGAATCCACGAAAAATGGGGGTGAAGCAGGTTATGTCGGTATGACGGGGAGCATCTACGTTTCACTCCTTTCTGAGGTTGTGGTTAACTCGGACAGAGTTTAAACCATTGCCATGACGAAGGTTTTGTCTATATGAGACGATGTATCCCTTTCCGTGGTAGTTTTTTGCCTCTTTGGGGGTGCGGTTAACCCTGAAAGAGTTTAAACCGACCCCGTCGTGTTCAGCATCCTCGAAAACTGGGGGTGACGTAGGTTCTGTCGGTATGAGACGACTGTGGTGCATTTGATATTTAAGTTACGTCACAACCAATAGTAAGAGTCAAGGTGGAGCAGCATAGAAAATTAGTAACTGGTTGGTGGAAGTTTGAAGATGTTAATAAGTTGGCGACGTGTTTCTAGACACCATAGAAACCAACATATAATAAAAATAAAAAACAAACTTGTTTGACTTTAAAAAAAAAAACATTTTGTGAATTTAAGATTAAATAACCCATTTAAAAAAACACAATCAGAGAAACGTCCACTTTTTGCAAAGTGCGGTTAACTCGGAGAGGGTTTAAAATCCCGCCATCACGTACAGCATCCTCGAAAGCGGGGGGGGGGAAGAACTAATCTGAAATATTCACTTTTCGAGGTTTTTTCCGACTCACAAAATCCACCATTAGTTAATCACAAAGTGGACATGAAAAGACTCGAAGGACCACGCAATTTTTAGATAACTGCGAGACTTGTTTTTACATGAAGATATACAACTGATTTTAATTCTGAAGAGCTATTACATTTAAGGTAATAAAGCACAAAGTCAGGTACCACAAAATTTAATTGACAAAAGTACTTGCAGGCAACTCAAACAAATTTGTTGATACAAAGATTCAGATATTACCAACACTCCTTCTTCATATTCTAATCACTTTCTTTCCTCTAAACATTCTTTCTCCTTTCTAGATGTTAAATTTCTACACGACTGCCAAAAAGGGAATAGATTAAACCTTGAGATGTTTGAAATGGACTCCTATCTCCACAATCCTTCTTTCAACTGTCTTAACGAGGAGTTACATCCTAAAGAGAACCATATTTTCTTATCATACCGTTTCAGAGATTTCATTTAATTGTCTCCTTGTCTACCTTTACAATGTTTCTCTTTACTTAGTCACCCTGACTTCTTCCCCCCCTTTTTCTTGGTACTTTCTACTTTCCTCAAACTGTCACTTGCCATTTGTCAATTTCTCCTTTGCTGGTGAAAGGGGTTCTGGCACGTGGAATATTTTACATATTTTTCACTTCTCCAGAGATTAGTGTTGCACTTTGTGAACTGATGACCAGTGTGTGGTCGATTCGATTCAGCCCTCACGTAGGGTGGCTACTTCTATTTTCTAATTTCCGGGATGTCGACCCCCACCCCCTATGTGTGAGTGTCAATGTTTCCCTCATTGGGAGCAATCCGTTTATTTAATTCATTAATTGACTAGCTGTTTGCTTTTTTTTAAATTTTTCAATGTTTAATTTTTTTAATTTTTTATTATTTTTCAGTTACCCACACAATTTATTTCATAATTTTATCTTCTATCCTTAATGGGTCTATCACTTATGTGATCAATTTGTTCCTCTGTTAGTACTTAATAGTTTTGTATGTTATTAAAATTTTTTATTTCTAATTACGAACGTTTGAATAATTAGGCCTGATGATGGTCAGTAACTGAAACTAGTTGCCTGCTAGTACTTTTTGTCAATTAAATTTGTGGTACCTGACTTTGTGCTTTATTACCTTAAACTTTGGACCACATTTGAGATATGGATAACCTTTAGGATTTGCTTTTACATTTATTCATAATAAAACATTTATTATTAAGTTTACAAAAGAATACCTGGAATAACTTTTGCACAATTTATATTTTAAACATTAGGAAATTTACACATTCGAGCACATTTGTCTTTGATTGATACTGATCAACTGAAGTTTTTAGTAGTCTTTTGTTTTAACCTTCACTTCTAAAAAAACCGTTAAATGTCTGGCGATATGTTAATTTAATTTGATTGACTAACAAAAATGGTGTAACATGTTTGAGAGGATTCGTAATATGCACACGTTTTGATATAATATTTATTGCAGCGTACAAAAGGGAAACAGATAATCGTGTCGGCTTGATCATTCTAAAAATTTTACAATGACCTAGTGATATATATCAAGCCATGTTGGGTTGATATAATTTACATTCTTTTTACCTCTCGCCCTTCAGATAAGAGAGGTGTGTGTGTGTGTGTGTGTGTGTGTGTGTGTGTGTGTGTGTGTGTGTGTGTGTGTGTGTGTGTGTGTGTGTGTGTGTGTGTGTGTGTGTGTATGTGTGTGTGTGTGTGTGTGTGTGTGTGTTAGTGTGTGTGTGTGTGTGTTTGGATGGATGTTGTAGTAACGATAACTCAAAAACTACTGAATAAAAAATTTTTAAATTTTTGCATACAGGATTCTGATACCCTAGATTAGATCTGATTAGATTTTGGTGCCAATCGCACAACCGGAAGTGGCAGTTGCTATGGGTGATGACGCCATTATTGTACAAAATGGCAATAAAGTTTTACACATATATTTTGTATACCCTATAGTTTATTTTCGTCTCATTAAAATTTTCGAAATTTTTGCCATTGTTGCCAGATTTACAAAAAAATAATTTTTTTTCATACTTTTTTGTGTCAACCTGTAAATTTTTGATTCAAAAATGTCGAGAGGTCATGTGCTGGCCACATCAGATTTTTTATTATAATTATTGAAAATATGATTTGAACTTAAATTTAAAATATTAGTTTGATTTTAAAAGAACACTCGATAAAGTTTACGAAAACTTTATCAAGTAGCATCTGGCTTCGACCATATTTAAGACTTTTGCACAGGAGAAATAAAACCATATAACTCGATTTATTTTGTCGCGCAGACTTTAAGGTTAAACACAAAATGTGGAAAAGTTGTACGAAACCTTCTCTAATAAGTTAGCCAACTTTTTGTAGAGAATTTTTTTACCCTTAAAGCTTTACTCTGAAATAGCGACGTCATCACTACTAAACTAGAAACAAAAGCAAGAGAAAACTTAATACCCTTTAGTTACAATAACAACGTAAAGTTTCTCATTTAGTTTTTTGTTGAAAACAAACGGATATTCAAAAAATAGAAAACATCTTGTTTAGTATGAGGAAAATTAAACTGGACAGAAATGTAGAAATTGAATGATATAAAATTGAATTCGAGAAAATTTAATAAAAATAAAATAAAAAATTTATATCATCATTATTTATCTTTCTTTAGCATATTAAGTGGAAGAAATAAGAAACCAAAGTCTAGTACTACAAATTATTTTAATAAGATTAATTGAAGGGAAACTGGCAACTAGTTTCGGGACAAATATGCCATCATCAGGCCTAAAATACGAACGTTATAATCAAACAGAGAAAAAAATTAAAACAGTTAAGTCTCAATCTATTGTTTTAATTTTTGTCTCTATTGTATTATAAAGTTTGTATTAGAGGCCTGATGATGGCATATTTGTGCCGAAACTAGTTGCCAGTTTCCTTCCAATCAATCTTATTAAAATAATTTGTGGTACTAGACTTTGGTTTTTTATTTCTTCATTTTAATAATAATTTATACAACAAAAAGTTAATAGCTAAAATAATTCTTAAATAAATGCACAAGTGAAAAGTGCCAATTATTTTCATTTAGGTTAATAGACAATAGCGAACAGGGTAGAAAAGTTTGACATCAAATCTTTTTTTGTGTATTATTTATTATTATTAGTACTAAATATTACAATAGTTCAATTTATTCGCTACTTAAAAGCTACAGTTTAGTCGCTATTATGACATCTATAAGAGCACAGAAAACATAAAGATTTGATTTTTGGTAAAAATGCTACGAAAAGCTCAAGCTGGAAACCCATTTGTTTGAATCAACGTTATTTCTAGTCGTATAAACAGTTTTAAAAGATGAAATGTACATTTTTATTTCCGTAATCTTGTTAGATAGTGAACTGGGAACGGACGGGTTCTCGAGTCTTTTAGGGATTTCCTTTGAATCGCTCAACAAACAGCATAGCACATGCAATAGAGATTTTACTGCTAAAAACTTCTTTTATTATTTTAAAAACTAGCCTAGATCTACAGTGAGTTAAAACAAAGTTTTTACTCTCATCTATTATTAATTTATCAGAGAAAAATATTTGTTTCTTTTGTTTAACCTGTTAAAAATTGTATTCTTTATTGAAAAAAAAATTGTGCCAGAAAAGTAGTTAATGACTAATGATACTGTAAATTGCGTTAACATAGTGATGTAACGAATTTTCAGTAGAAATAAAACTTAAAGTCATGTACCACAATATATTAATAAACACAGTTTAATAGGCGCCTAGTTTCGGCTTAAGAGCCATCTCCAGGACTAAAAATAGCCCAGTTCGACAAATAGTTTGTTTAACCATCCTCTGCCTTTACGTCATACATGTCCAACTTGATCTCTCAATCGTGGAATGTATTTCTTAACTAATGTCGACGTAAATGTTATTTATTACTTTTGACAGTTCAATTAATTTTTCATTGTCAAAATGCCTTGCCGGTGTAATGAGAAAGAGCAAAGTTTAATTTTGAAGTTGACTAATTACTTTTCAAGAGATAGAGATGCTCTAATACCGCTTTTACCGTTAAATGCAGTCTACAACGTTTGGGTTCATCCCAAAAATATAATCGTATAATACATTTTTAATATATATTATATAATTCGCCATTTAATCACGCTCAGGGACATTAAACATCCCCAAGCTAGAAATTTGAAACAAATCAGTTAAAAAAACGGACGTTTCAAGTTAAAAAAAATTAGTAAATTATATAAAAATTACGCAACGCATAAAGCAAAATACAATTTTTGGCATTAGAAATGTATTCATACAAACACACCTTAACATGCGTCATTGAAAACAATCCTTAACATATGTCATTATTTATCATATATGTAATACTCCTATATCGCCAGCTTGAGAGAGAAGTGTGTCGCCGATAGTAGAGTGTAGACGATCTTTTCTCTCTCACGCAGTCTCGGATAGGCATAGGCGTCATAGCTGTAAAATCTCCTACGTTTGCTTAACTTTCCTTTTCTCTACGTTCCTTTTTCACCACGGGACACGACGCCAATGCAATTTATGTATATGGGCATGCGCGTTGGCACCCAATTCCGATCTTGCATCTCCTTCTGTCGGAACACTTTGTTTCTACAGGCAAAGATAGGACGTTGGCGATATAGGAGTATTATATATATGTTATTTATATTTTAATTTTGAGGTTAATTGTAAAATAACATTCAAATAATATATAACAAACGTAGAATAGCAGAATACGTCACGGATTATGACGTAACGGCAAAGGATGGTTAAACAAACTCTAACATCTTTGACATATTAAATTGAAACTTAAGGCGTATAGGAGTGATCGCGTGCATTGAACGATTTAAAATTCCTTTTTCGATTTTTTCCAACTTAGGATGTTCTTGTTGGTCACCTCATTACTTGTCAGTTTCAATTTTTCCATTAATTTTATTGCAATTATTTTTTATTATTTCATATCAATGTGTATAATTTAAGCGTTATTTGAATGGCTTCTGCCAAAAACGTTGTAAACGCAAACTTTTTAATTTTTCAGGAAATTATATTTTGCCTAAAGCTTAATATTTGGAATAAAAAAAAACCTGTAAAGGTGCTAAGATGGCTGCAACGTTTTTGCATTAAATCATGTATATGAATAATATATGAAATTGTTTTATTACAGGCTATAAAAATGTTTCATAATTGCTTCATAAAACGGCCGGAACTCCTCCTAAATTTAAGGGAATGTCAGGGAAATTTAACAACTTTTACTGGTGGAAGTTTACTCCTCCTTTTTACCTTCTTTGCAATGCAGTGGCTTATCCATGGTTACTATACATTTTGTGAAGTTCTAGCTTGCAACGTTGTTGGATCATCGTGTACAATCTTGAGTCATACGTATTGAGTGATTCGGAAATCTAATCTGTTCAAAGACTTCTCAACAATTATTCCACCCTGTATTTTCATTATTCCTCTACTCAATATATTTTAATTTCATACTCACTTGATATCCCTTTCTTATTTCCTCGCGTCATGTCCCTCTCTTCTCTTGGTATTCCTATAAAATGTCTTTCCCATGTTAATACTTTTCTTCTCTTTGCCTATTCAGTCAAAATAATGGGCTTTTATATCATTCATGTCGCTTACTGAAGATTTCCTTTTTTCTCCCCATCATTTTATAGGGGTTTTTCCTTTGGACCAAGTTTTTGGTTTTCCTTTGAACCAAGTTTTTCCGTTGGACAATTTTTTTTTTCCTTTGTACTAAGTTTTTTTTCCTTTGGACCAAGTTTTTCTCCTTTGAACCAAGTTTTCTTTCCCTTGGACGACAATACAGACAGTCAGATACTGAGAAGATGGATAAATAACTAATCAAGCACAATAGTCGAATATTTAAAGGAAGAGGAGGTAAGAAATTTAGGAGGTGATACAGAGAAAGACAAAAATAGGAAAGAAACAAATCAATATAAGAGACACTAGTAAAAAAGAATAACCGAAAAAAACAATTGTTTTATTTTCATGTAATATCATTTGTTTTCATGTAATATCATTTATTTTCATGTATTGTATTTTTTTTAAATTTTCTGTTTAGAGAAACCAGAAGAATCTTTGATAAAGCAATTGGACTACTGGGTGGTCCATATCAATATATTACCATGAATCAAAGTGGAACAATAAACTACTTGCTTGAAGGTCAACACAAATAACAATGGTATCATCTTTCTTTTCTTCTGTTACTTTTGAGTCTCGGCTCAATGATTTATAGCCACTGTCAGCTCTAGCATGATGAATTTGGCATTAAATTTCTAGCTGTTTCAGCACTTTATGTGTAGAGTAATATTTCTCGTGTAGTGGAAAAACATTTGTTGCTCTGTTACCCATCGGGAGTTTCTATTTTATTCGCTATTTGTTATGTATTATATATTATTGATTTTAGAGTGATTTGGTCAAACACCGCTAATTGACTGTAGGCCGAGCGAGGCACACTGGATTCTGTAAGATGAGATCGCGGGACAGAAGTAATTCAGCGTCGTGAGCACAGAGAATTTCTATATCTAATATAAAAGATCTCGCACCTACCTTTTTCTAACGAATAAGCTTCAACTCGTAGTCATGGGACTTTACAGGGATGGAAAAACCCGCCAAAAAACCATCATCCAAAGCCATGTCCTATCTTCCAATATCATATCTAATAACATAATTTAACTAAACTAAATACGTTTTATATTTTTGAACGGGTAATTTAATTTCGTGTCAGAAAGTTTATGTACTACATATGTTGTCAGCCCGTTGGCATTTTCTTTGCAGGCCCTTCTGAGAAGGACAGCCTTTGTCCTATTGATTTATATATCCTGGTAATATTTCTAAAGTGAATATTTACAATGTATATTGAATTCTAAATAGTCTATTTTTCTGAAGTGCATGACAATTTATGACTTCCTTCATATCGAATATAAGTTATTAAGACCCCCCTGAATAAGGTACTGGTACAGCTCCATTACAATGTCTCTTTTAGTGCCTGGGACTCTTTTAGGACTGTTTGAACTCTACGTGGAGTTATTTGGTAAACATGACAAAGAAACTTTTAAAACACCCTGAGTGGAGAACCGTTATCTTTTAAGTAGTATTTTATGGTACATTGGCGCTTAGAAATATCTTGATCTACTCTATGACGAATTATCTTACCAATCAGCACACTGAATTGTGCTAAATATGTAGTTTGGCCATTGTAATCTTTCTTAAAAAATCTTTGAACATCTCATGTATGTACGATATTAACAAGTTGTAAAACGATTTTGTTCTCAATATTGAAAAGTTTGAAGAGTTATAATTTTTTTTAAATAATACTGAATATCTTAAGTAAAATGAATTTAATTTTGATGATCATAAGTTACAATGTTTGACAGTTTTTGGTGTAATCAAACAATTTAATAAAATAAAGTGTTTTTTTGGATTTAATAGCTCATTCAAGACCATTTAAGCGTGGACAGTAATTTGTAGGTTATAACATAACCTAACCTTTTCGATGTAATATATTGTTAAATTTAAATAACTCCAATGGTAACTGTTATCATAGTTATTGATACCGTAGTAACAGTTTTTCCATAATAGATTTCTGTTAAGTCAAATTCCAGCAATAATTTCTCTTTGCAGTCCTGACTCTTCTCTTCTAAATCTTTTTTCTCAGCTATTTACTTCCTATCTGATTACTTATTATTCTTATTGAAAATAAAAATTTCTTGTTCTGTTCTTAAATTTATTTGAGTTCTTCATATTTTCTCTTTTTTTAACAATGGGGAGGGAGTTCAACAAAAATATAACCTCACGTTTTTTCTTTATTAACAGTTAGAATCGATCAAATAGAACCCATTGAGTTTAATTATCTACCGTAATTTGATCTAGATTTTTGAATAAATTAATTTAAAGATTTAAATTTCTAATTATTGGAATATGCCGCCATTACAATCGTGACGTCACTTATGTGCAATGAAGTTACCGTCAAGCCATTAACTGCAAATATGTAAAGAAGAGAATACGAATGATTAACAGCTGTTAAATCTCACTTATACATACAAAGATGGAGAAAACCATTATATGATAATTGGATAAAGATGAAAACTTGGACCTATCCACTGTGAATTCGCATTCAAAATCGAGAGAGATAAATAGATATTAGATTCCGCAGTTAGATAAAGAAAACGATTACTTTAACGAGATCAGGTAATAATTCGCTGTTTGGTACATAAGTGCTGGACACAAGCGTTCCTGATTAAGTGAAAGGTCGCGTCAGCGTCTGCTTACTGCATAGATCACTGTCACTATTGTAGTTTGTACTCTGTAGAGCTAGTTGATGTTGATAATTTTCCGTTTTTATTTGTATTTGTGAAGATACGTAAACAAAGTAAACAAAGGTAAAAGTAAACAGAATTAAAAACATATTGACCAAACGACACTTTATAAGCAAACGTCATCTATATTTGAAAGCGTCAATTTTATTCAGGGAAACTAGCCCACGTTAATATTATGCTGCAGCTATTTTTAAATATCAATTTTTTCATGTTAAATTAAAGAAAAAAAAAACAGAAAAAATGATTTTTTCATAAAAAGAAATTCATTTTTTTCTCAAAAAATGCAAAAAAAGATGAACTAATTTTTCAAGTTGAACTGACCATTCTTACTACTTTCAATAAATAGTATAACCGTCTGACAATTTTCTTATCTTTTACCATAATAGTCAATAATAATTAATATTGCCTTTTGAAATTTCTTTCCAAAAATTACATATATTTTTAATTCTAATTTTTCAGACGAATATTTCAATACTATTAAATTTATTGTTTGGATCCAATTTAATCTGTAAGTAATTTTTGTACAATTTTTCATTAGTGGTGTTTCTTTACAATTTCTTTGTGGCTTATAGTCCTGATGATGGTCTCATAGACCGAAACATGTCGCCTTTTTGACTATATGTCTATATTACAAATTTTTATTGTGGTATGACTTGTATGGTGGAAGCTGTGGTAGTAATAAAATAGCTCAATATTATAAACGAATATATTTGATTAAATGCCAAATGTTATAAATTTCTCAAATGTGGTCCAAAGTTTCAGGTAATAAAACACAAAGTCAGGTACCTTGAGATGTTCGAAATCAACTCCTGTATTCATAATCTCAATATTAACTGTCTCAATGAACAATTACGTCCTAAGGAGAACCATATTTTCTTTTCAGACCGTTTCAGAGATTTCATTTAATGTTTATTTATTTCTTTTTCATTTTTACTCATTTAATCTTTTTTATTGCTACCAATTATATTAATTTCCTCATCTATTTTCTATTGAGAAACTTTGTGTCCCCCTTTTTACATTTTATATTTTTTAACCGCTCCTGTTCCTCCTTGTTATTGTTGTTAATTTGTCACATTTGATGTTTAACCTCCCTTTTTCTTCCCATCAATCACTTGCCGTTTGTCAATCTCTTCTTCTTTTTCCTTTTAATAATTTTTTGATCTTTATTTCTTCTTTTTCCTTACCTTTCCTGTACCTAATCTCAATCAAGCATTTATATTATATATTCTCACATTTTTTTTAAAATTCTTTTCTATATCTTTTGCTGTAATTTTTATGTCAACTGCGTTTCGGAATCTTCCTTTTCCGGGATGGTGATCCCCCTAAAGGTGCTGTCCTTTTGTATGGGTAATCATGGTTACTACCCTTAATGAGTACTTCACTTATGTGATTAATAATTTTTTATCCCCTTCTGAGTACTTAATATTGGTAAGTTTGGTTTTGTAACTAATTTTATATCTTATAACTAATTACGAACGTTTGTATCTTTAGGCCTGATAATGGACAGTGATCGAAACTAATTGCCTGCCTAGTACAATTACATGTTATGGTACCTGACTTTGTGCTTTATATTTGATTGTTTGATAATGTAGACAAAACTGAATGATCAAACAAGTACTTATTACAACTTCTATTGACTAACTGAGAAATTCCTGCGAGTCCTGCGTGCGCACAAAAATAGCACATCAGTGTTACCAATTTCGTAACTGAAAACTATTTTGACTGGTACAACTACAACTTGAAATTGTTTTATTCATCATTATAACCTAACTTACTGAATAATCTATATGAAATTTGATATACCTACATACGTAACCATAATATGGTATCTACTGTACTCTTATGCTTTCACCATAATCATAATAGCAAAAATATTATAACTGCAGCAAAGGTAAACTACAGTGTCGTATTTAACGTTTTTGCACTCACATTTCTTAGAGGAAACTTCCCTATCTTAGGTTGGTTTTTGTGTCCCATTTATGGTTCCCCAGAGTTCCTACGTACTTTTTGGATTTTTTTTTCATTAATCAATGTTAATCTTCCCTCTCTTGCTCCTATTCAGTTGATCAACATCCGAAGGTATAAGGGTGACGCCGCCTGGAGAAGCCATGATTTATTGGCGTTTATAACGTTCTTGGCGGGAGCCATTCATTGATTACTATTGGTAATTTAATATCAAAATTTTTAATATTAAGTTTATGGTAACTTTCAATTTAATATGTTATAGATGTTATGTCGAACCGGGCTCTTATTTCTAGGCCTAAAGATGGCTCTTGAGCCGAAACTGTGTTTATTAATATATTGTATATTGTGGTACATGACTTGGAGTTTTATTTCTACTGATAAATTTGACCACATTTGATATATGGATAACCTCTTGGATTTATGTAACGAATTTGTCTAAAAAGAGGGTGTTACCATGGAGATTTATGACAGTATTGAACATGTTGTTATTGTCGAAGATGGATTTTATAAGCGAAATAATATGTTATAAATTTTATTTGCTATGAGTGGACATGAAAAGTCCATGTCATGAAATGAGATAGATACAAATTATGTGCTTACGAATATATTATAATGATCTGCCTTTTAACCATTATGCAATTTTTTTTAAACTCTTATCTTACTTTTTTGAGGTGGGTTCCGATCTAAATTAAAAAAAAGATAAAATTTTACAAAATTCTAAATACTAATTAAATTGTTATTTATTGTTTATCTATGTAAATTTACTCTTCTTCTCGATCTTTGAGTTAGTTATACTTATTTAGAATTAATCCCATATCTGATAATTTCTTAAGTTTTTATGTTTTTATTGTATCCTCTCCTTCCATGCACTTTTTATAATCATTATCTCCAAAAAAACTTTATTTCTTCTCTTACCCAATTTTTTCTTTAGATCTCAGATAGTATATAATTTTATTTATTTGAAATAATTTTTTTCCTTTTTTATTGTAAATGTTTATTTCTTCATTGTCTAGATAATTTCATACATATTCAAGCTTTTTACATTCTATAATTCTATTCTATATAACAAATTTCCAACTCTCTATTTATATTTAACAAAAGTACCAAAATAATTAAATCTTATGACTTTTTTTTCGTATCTAATTAAATTCCACTTTCTATTTATTTTTAAAGACAAATAATTACTTGGTTTTTTTAAATTTTCTAAATTTTTTTATAAACTGAATGGTTTTTTTCTTTTTTAGTTAAATTTTAAATTACGACTTTTCCAAATATAAAATAAATTTTATTTCTATTAACATTTCATAAGATCTTCTTTCAATATCAAAAATTGTTGATTATTCCAGAATTTTTACTTATATACTCAATTATTTTAAATTTAATCATTATATTCAACTATAAAAACTGTCCAAAAAAATTCTTACTACAACTTTTCTCAACGTTGCTGAGCTCCCAGAGTCTGAAAGTACAAAAAAATCCTGCCTGGACGTCTGTCTGTCTGGATGTAAATGTAATTGTCGTGTTCCGGTTTTCACTTTGCTAGTTAGTTTTCTCCTGAGCAGGATCGAAACGGCGCTTCCTGTATCCGCCATACAAACTATAGTTATTTTAATAACAAGTGCGGAAAGTTATACTTTTCCGCACGCAATTGCAGTTGCCCGACCGACGCGAAGCGGAGTTCGGGCATGCAATTAAGTGGGGAAAAGATACTTTACGCAAGTGTTAGGAACAATATTTTTTCTACAAGCGCCTAGAATTAAAAAAAAATTTTAGCAAAAATATTTTTTTGTCATTAAACAAAAATTTTCTTAGTGCTTATTAATAAATAAAACATTAGGCTGAAAGTAATTACAGTAACCAAGCAAGAATTAATTTACAAGTTGTCAACTTAATTTGACATTAGTGAATTTTTAATATTTATCTAATTATAATATACCAAAATGGATGACGAAATACCAGAGTCTCTTTAATCATTTTAGCATTTATAAAATCAGTGCTAAAAGTATACTTTTCCGCACGCTTGTAGAAAAAAGTGTTTTGCATAGGAAAAATTTTTTCCAGTTCAAATTTTTAAAACTTTTTCTACGTCACTTCAGCCATTAATGGAATTCATATCCGAGTCAAATCATTTAGGGCATAAATATTACTACGGCCCCCCACACCTCACCTTTGGTGAAGTAGGGCAAACGGTAGTATTGAAATCGTGCAAAAATCTCAAACAATTTTTAATTATGCAATATTATTTATAATGAACATATTAATTTGGTACTTTTAATCATGATTGGCAGTTAATTAATGTCAATTATTTTATTTATATCAAAAATATGAAAAAAAATTGTACAAATCTGCTATCTGAACAAACTACTAAACGGGTGACGTGATTAAAACTGAAATGTAAACTTTAGAGGTGGTGGATTTTTAGTCCGTTTCGTTTTCAAACATACATTTGTTTACAAAAGTGGCGAAACGTCACAGAGTTATTAACAAAGTTTAGAACTACTTCAAACAAACAAACAAACAAACAAACCTACATGGGGTGCACAAAGCGTAACGACAACCATCTATTCAAATCCGCGGTTACAAATTGCAATGGAATTTGAACCGGCTTCAGTGGCGTACAATTAAATAACGCGTAATAGATTTACGAATTAAGTGAAATGTTAACTAGAGAGGCGAATGAAGTGACAGGTAATTGGAGAGGTCTGTCCAACTGGCCACGTTTGGTTAGCCTAGAAACTTTACTATTCTAATAGAAAATAAAACAATTAATCATAAATATTTATACACAGTTTCATGGCTTACTGTAAATGATCTTTGGACCATTTAAAATTAGGTATTTACAATGGTCTATTGTGTTTCGTCACGAAGATACAGTGTGTTTTATATTTTTTGTTTAAAATCAAATCACCTAATGTAAAAACTAAACTAATAATACCAGATTAGCAGTTACAGTAAAATTTTCAATAATTAAGTGTGAAAAAACGATAACATACTTTAATTCTCTCAATAAAAACAAAACTACTTAAAAATCTCAATGGTAGTTAAAATTTATATTTATTTTAGTAGCTGTAGAGAATTTTATACAATGCGAGAAGCCAATTGTATTCTCTTTTACGTTTTATTCGTAACTTCCAATATTTGGATTTCAGCTTAAAAAAAAAAAACTAATACTTTTTAAGAACCTTGTATTATCATAAAAGGTTATATTATCAAACAACAAAAAGTGCATAAAGTTTGTTGACCCCTGACCCCTACGTCATTACTAGATCTTTTCTTAGTATCATGTAAACGAGATGAGACAGACAATGAATGTCTTAAATAACTTCAACAATCAGATCAAATTTTATGTCAGTTTTGATTTTGACACATTTGACATTTACGCATATAAAACCTGTTTTATTTACAAAGGTTACTGTGAGTGTCCGGTCTTATTAAATGACTAGTATTTGCCATAACCCACCCATTAAATGAACTAACTGGACCTGCATTAATTTGCAAAATGTAAATAATTGTTCGAAAATATCATGATATTTATCTGATATATATCGGATATATATCCAATATATATCTTTTTGTTAATTTAATTATTTAATTAAAAAACAGTATTGTTTCTTGCACAAACTAAATTTTAACACAAACACATCAACAAAAACCTATATGCTAAACAACAAAACCGTTTCTTCTAACTCAAATTAAAAATAAAAAACAAAAATAATTAACTATAAACAAATATCACTGGGCATTTTTTTTGGTGTGTTAAAATACAGTCAAAACACTGCCAAACAGAATGCTTTGGTTTTGGCATAATATTAAATAAAAATCAGAACTAACTTAACACAACAATCAACACAAAGGGGAACACAGAAAGGATTATTTGCAGTGTTACGGTTTTCAATAAACCGTATTGTACCAACATTTCAATAATAAATTACCAAAATCTACTAACTATCTAAATCTAACCTGTGTATTAAAAAAAGAAGAAAATATAACACTATTTACATTTATTTTATTAAAAGAAGTCTTCACTATCTAAATCTAACCTGTCCATTAAAATAAAATATAGCTTTCTCTTTCCACTTAAAACTTATTCTCCACTACGTTCCCTATTGTTTTCCACTTTCCCCTATTTTTTTATTCCACTCTTTCCACTTCTTTTTTTCTACTTTTTTTTCTACATTTTCTCCTATATTTTTTACTAATTTCTTTGTGTCATACTTTTTTGTTCCACTTTTTCGCGTTACAACTTTTTTTTCTACATCTTTCCCAATTTTTTTCACTTTCCCCTACTTTTTCCACTTTTTCCCCTACTTTTTCACTATTTTTTTTATATTTCAAACTTTTATCCAGTTTTTCCCCGACTCATTTTTCTCTATTTTTATTATTTCAATTATTTTCTGTAATTTTTCCACCATACTTTTTTCCTCTACTTTTTTACCAATTTTTTTATATTTCAATTTTTTTTCCAATTTTTTCAACTCATTTTTTTGTTTTAGATATTTTTTTACATTTTTTGCCCTACATTTTTTAGTTTCAAACTTTTTTTCCCCTTTTTTCCTAAATTATTTTTTCTTCCGTTTTTTCAGTAATTTTTTTATTTTTCCAATTTTTCCCATTATTCCCCCACCCTCTTTCCCCTACTTTTTAATAATTTCTTTGTATTCCACTTTTTCTCACGCATTTTTTTTTACTAATTTCTTTGTGTCAAACGTTTTTTGTTCCACTTTTTCCCCTTAAAACTTTTTCCATTTCTTCCCCTATTTTGTCACTTTTCCCCTACTTTTTTATTTTATCCTTTCCCGTACTTTTTTATTCTGTCCTTTTCCTACTTTTTCCCACTTCTCATAAATTTTTGATTAATTTTTTTGTGTAAAATTTTTTTTCCACTTTTTCTCCCTAAATCTTTTTTCTTTCACTTCTTTTCCTATTTTTTTCACTTTTCTCCTATTTTCTTCCACTTTTCCCTACTTTTTTATTCCACCCTTTCCCCTACTTTTTTTCACTTTTTCTCCTACATTTTTTACTAATTTCTTATTTCTTTGTGTCAAACTTTTTTCCACTTTCACAATTTTTTCTAAAATTTAAAATTTGAAACTTTTTTACCAACTTTTCACCTACTTTTTTTTCCACTTTTCGTCCCATCCTTTTTCCCCTACTTTTTTTCCACTTTTCGCCCTAGCCTTTTCCCCTACTTTTTTAGTTTCAAACTTTTTCGCCAATTTTTTTATATATAATCTTTGTTTTTTATTTTGAAATTTTCTCCCTCTCCCTTTCTATCAGTACCAATGGAGTGGTAAGGAGAAAGATAGGGGGAAAGAAGAAAATAATTACTCAAAAAAAGTGATTTTTTCGTAAAAAAGTGGAAATTTGACAGAAACTGACAATAATGAGAAAAAGTGGGTAGTTTCAGAAAAAAAAGGGGAAAATGGGGTAATTTCAAGAAAAAAAGTGACAAAGTTTGAAAGAAATGAGGGGAAATTTTGGAGGAAGATGGGAAATTTGAGAAAAAATAACAAAAATGAAAAAATAAGGGGTAATTTTAGAAAAAACGGGGTAATTTCAGGAAAAAGTGACAAAAATTGAGAGAAATGGGGGAACATTTGAGACAAAAAGTGACAGTATTTGAAAGAAAAGAGGGAAAATTTTGAAGGAAGAGACCTTATGACGAAAATAAGGGGTAATTTTCAGAAAAAAGGGGTAATATTAGAAAAAAGGGGGTATTTTCAGAAAAGTGACAAAGTGAAGACGAAAAATTTATCTAAAAATCTACTAATTTAGTAGGAAATCTACTGAAAACGGTAACCCTGATTATTTGGGATAGAGGATAAGTAAAAGCAATAACAAAATAAATCTTGGCGAAGCTGGGAATCCCAAATTCGGCGCGGGGATGCTTGCGCAACAGCAGAATAAATCGCTACTGATATTATACTTTTGTACAAGAGCGTATTTAGACATTTTCGGATATTTACAATGGTGGAAAACATTTTTAATTTAATAAATAAAATTATCGATTATATCGGATATAAATCAGGATATAAATATCAGATATATATCATGATATATATCACTTGATATATATCACTTGATATATATCCTCCGAACCCTGCTAATTTGTATAGTTCTTTCGTTCAAGTTTGATTAAAAATTATTAAGTTGTCATTTTCTTATTTTTGTTCTTATCTGATATGAAGCTAATAAGAAAAATTTTGTTCCTAATACGTGCGCAAAATGCCTTTTTTCAACGCAAAACATATCCGAACTGCGCTTTGCGTCGTTCTTCTAACTGTTATTTCGTGCGGAAAAGTAGCACTTTTCGCACTTGTTAGGAAATAGTAGTTTGTACAAGTGCGCAAAGAGTCACTTTTCCCACGAGTGCAGAAGTTTGTGGCACGAGCCGTAGGCGAGTGCCGCAAATCTAGCGAGTGGAAATAGTGCTTTGCGTACAAGTTGTACACAATATTTTTCTACAACCACATTTATTAATAAAAGAAAAACAGTAACTTATATATAAGTTTAAGTAAAATACAAATTTGAAAAGAAATAATTAAAAAATGACTATCGAATACAGAAAAATTAATTTGTTTATAATTTATAAATTAAAATAAATAATCAAATAAATAGTTTACTTACTTTTAGTTTCAATTTCAAATTTGAACTCCCAAAAATTCACTATAATGTTAAACTGTCAAAAAAAGTTGTTAAACTGTCAAAAAAAGTTGATGGCTGTCTGTTTTTGACATTTCTGTGCGGAAAAGTGCCATAGCGCCTACTTTTCGCACGCTAAATTATTACTTTTCCTACGGATATCAAAGAAATTAAGAAAATGCCTGCTTTGCGTATAAAAATTTGTGTAGAAAAACGTGTTTTGCATAGTTGTTGTAGAAAAATAACTTTTCATGAAGAGGATCATAAGTCTAAAAATAAACTTGGACAAGTCCGACTCTGTTTTTAAAATTTTACTACGGCAATTTATGAACTACTGAACAGTATTTACAGTAGGTCATATATAATTTAAATGAAGGTCACTTAAGTTAGATGTTTTGTCTAAGTCTAATTCATCTTTCGAACTAACGCTCGCTTCCAAAAAAGAATGAATCAAACGAAAATGATCTAGTTATTAGCGGCTCCTTTTCGTTCCACCATATTACATTTCGAAAATGTATGAGTGTCATTTATTTTCTCCGTTGTTTTTCCTTTGTTGACAAGAGCCATGAGTTTTAAACGAAAACCAACATCAACTGAATGACGGAATATTACGACGACCCAGTGTTTATTTCAAATGCATTACAATTTATTCTGGAAAATACATTCTTCTTCGTTCGTGAAAATGTTCTTTCTTTTTTTAGTACAGTGCCAGCGCTATATTTATTATTTTTATATGACATTAAAAAACATCTCCATACATTATAAAAAATAACGAACAGTTCATGAAATTATTTTATTTTTCGTAAATAAAACTTTCTAAATCGTGAGTTTGGAGTTTTAAAACTACCCTAAAAACTAAATTTACATAACGAATCTCTGGTAATTAACGAATTAATTTAATTTTGTAATATTCGTTGAACGCCAATTTACCTGTGTATCCCATTTAAAACTTTTCGTAGATGTTTTTAGATTGAATACATTTGGTTAAAATTAAAACCGAAGTTTATAATTTATATCGGATAATTTAGTTGAAATAATTTGTTAGTTAATGGATAAATTTTACCCAATAAAAAAGAATATAAATTAAATCACCCCACCATGTCTTGATTTGTATTTACTGTGTCATTGTAAAATTTCTAGAAAGATCGAGCCAACGATTACGCAATATTTTCTATCTCGATGTTAACACGATTATCGCTTTCGCTCTTGCATGCTGTAACAAATATTATATCGAAAATTGGGCATATTACGAATAAACGATCTTTTAAATATGTTACACCACTTTTTGTTAGCCAATCAAATTAAGTTAACATTCAACGTTTTACTTTCCCGGACCCATCAAAGGGAAAGTAAGGTGAACGAGCAAAAAAATCGATGGAAATATCCATTTTGAGGTTCCCCAAGAAGATTGAAGAATAGAGAAGAATGGAGGAAAATAACTGCTCTGGGTCTACAAGAACTTAGAGCATAAAATTCCCTATAACTTTTGTTTCAAACTTTTTCCAGAATTTCCAATAGTTGCGCCACTAGAGGGCTCGTAAAAAATGTGCATGTAGGTTTTCTCTAGTTTTTCTTGATTTTGAGGACCAACAATACACTTTAGTGCAAAATGTTGTAGTACAAAGTTTTAGAGCATAAAATTCCCTACAACTTTTGTCTTAAGCTTTTTCCAGAATTTCCAATAGTTGCCCCACTAGAGGGCTCGTAAAAAACGTGCATGTAGGTTTTCTCTAGTTTTTCTTGATTTTGAGGACAAACAATGCATTTTAGTGCAAAGTTGTAAGCATCAAATTTTCTTTAACCCTTTTGTTTAACTTTTTATCAAATTCCTCATAGTTTCGCCGCTAGATGGCGAGAAAAATACACATTTAGGATGTTTCATTTTTTTTAAATTTGTGGTAGTACAAAATGTGTCAGTGCAAAGTTGTGAAGCATAAAATTCAATACAAATATTGTATGAAAATTTTTCCCGAATTCCCAGTAGTTTTCACACATGATTTTAGGAGATCCTAATTGTAGCAGTGTGATATACAACGTGCGCATGCGCAGCTTATGTCATTATCAACATTGAAATATCAATTCGGTAGACGTATTCATCATCGGCTCGCTATTTTTAATGTGTTCCATAAATTATTGTAATGCTTAGTATTTTGTAATTAAAATAATAATAATAAATAACATATTCTTTACGGTCGAGCCGGGAAAGTTCTGGGGTGACACAGCCGATTTTTAAATAGAAGTGGCGGTTAGAGCTATTATATATATATGCTCTACGGACCTTGTAGACCCAGAGCAGTTATTTTCCTCCATTCTTCTCTATTCTTAGCTTTATATTTCCAATTTCGTATTTTCAGTATTTTTATATCAGACATCACATTTTCGAACCATCTTTTTATCGGTCGCCCTCTCCTTTTTTTTCCAATTAGAGTCCTGTAGAATACCTTTTTGTCGTTCTTTGTTTAACTTTTCTATTTGTCCCAACCACCTTAACCTCTTTTTATTCTTGATGTTATCGTTGATTCTCCATATGACATGTATATTTATTCATTTGTTCTCTTTCTCCATCCTTCAGGTGTTTTTATCTCGCCGAAGATTGCTCTCAGCATTTTAAGTTCCCAGCGCTCCAGATTTTCTTCCTGTTTTTTTTGTTAGGATCCATGTTTCATGTCACAGTGGATAATAATGGTATTATTTATCCTTATCTTGATATTTCTTGAACAGTATTTTAATTTCATCAGTGACTGGAGCATTCCAATTTTTCTGTTGCTTTTCGTAATCATTGACTTTATTTCTTGTTCTTCGTGGGCATTGGTAGATATTAGTACTCCTAAATAAATAAATTCATTTAACCTTTGTAAACTGTAGTCCTTTTCCCTTGTCGATTTTACTATCAGATTTTCTGCGGTACTTCCAGTTTCTCCAAGAACCATATATTTTGTTTTTTTTTTCATTCATTTGCAGTCCTAGAATTTTGCTTGTTCTGCGAGATTTTTTGTAATTTTCTTTAGCTCATTCTTTGATTTTATCAATACTGTCAAGTCATCTACATACTAAATGCACTGATATTCGTTATTATACTTCAGATCTGCTGATAATGGCTTCTAGTGCTAATTTGAATAAAACAGTTAATAGCGGATCCCCTTGCCTTACGTCGTTTCCGACCCTGAAGACAGTTGATTTGTACCCGTTCCAAGTTATTTTGTTCCCTGTGTTCAAAAGAGTCGTTTTTGTTAACCTGATCAATTTGCCTGGTACTTCTAACCATTTCATAACTTCGAAAAGTTGATGTCTGCTAACTGTATATCATACGCCTGCTTAAAATCTATAAATAAAGCATGTCATTTTGTTTTGTGCTCATAACATGTCATTTAAATTTCGTTTAAAGTACAAAACTGGTCCGTTACCGACCTGTTGCTCCTAAATCCTGCTTGGTACTCCCCTAGTATATTCTCAGCATACATATTTAATCGAAGTCTCATTAGTCTTGATAGGATTTTATACACCGTATCTAGTAACGTAATACCTCATATATTCCACTCCTGGTATTTTTTCTGAGTTTCGTATATGCTTTATTAACTCGTATATTTCACTTAACAGTTTTGCGCCTCCTCCTTTGATCATTTCTGCTGTTAGAGCTATTACGTGCCTAAAAGTTCAGTTCTTCTCGAGTGATCTCGAAATTAAACACGTTAAGTATCTTTGTTTGGTCATGTAATAGTGATCAACATATATAATCTTAATAATAAATGTTTTATTATGAATTAATAAGCATGTAAAAGGTATTCAGAATTAAAATGAGTTGTATCTTCATTTAAAAACAATTTTCTCAGTTCTATAAAAATTGCGTGGTCCTTCGAGTCTTGTCATGTTTCTTCTAGATTAACTATCTCGTTTCTCTGGCTGTGTAACACTTGGAGAAAACTAGTTAATAAAAAAACTGTTAAAACATCACATTACTGTTAGATAATGTTTTTAACATATCTTTGTTATGTTTAAATTCAAGTAGGATTCTTATCGTTAATGATTCTTTACTTAATCGGACAACTAATGTCTAATTGATACTGATGGAACCATTAAAGATTTCTATACATTAATGGCATTTTTTCATGTTTTAGTGTTAATGACTTCTGTGATCTAATATCACTGTTTTCCATTATCCCAGGTTAATTATTTTAAAAACATATCACTTATTAGTAAACACAGAAATATTTTTCTACATTTTTACTCATGAATTATCTGTTTCATTTAAAATAATATTTTTCATTAATTTTAATTAACTAGATTGTTTATATCGAACTTAAATAAACGTGAACGTAAATATTTTTATTATATAAAAATTTATTGCAAATTAATTAGAAAACTAATATAATAAAATAGTATACTGAGTGGATCAGGGAGTGAGAAGGTCAGAAGAAATTAATTTATTAAAGCACAAAGTCAGTTACCACAAAATTTTTATTTAGCAACTAGTTTCGATCACAAACCATCATCAGGTCTGTAACAGAGTGGAAAAACACACAATACAATCTGTTTAGATAGAAAACGTTATGTTATAGATATATATTTTAAGTCTATTTGCAACACAAGATGGTTCTCAGTGGGGCTTGTCAGTTTTTGGAAGTATTCTGATATAAACAATGAGGTCTCGCCGAAAATCAAATGACTTACTGTAAAGCGGAGGCTCAGTATGTGAAATTCTAGGTAGCAGAGGGTAAAGAGTACAGCTTCCAAAATGTAAAAAAATTATTTAAGTGAACTGTAAGAACTATTTACTCACCCATTTATTAGCAAACCAACATTATTAATATTACATTTTTTATTACATTATTATTATTAGAGCAACTGCTCTCATTACTACAAAACATATTTACAATTTATGTACATTTATATCACGTCTATCACCTTTGTTTTATGTCCAAAAATGATGTTTTCAGTAAAAGCAAATTGAAAGTTTGCATTACCTATGACAAACTGGATGTCGTTCAAAATTATTTAAACTACAGTTAAGTTCGTCTATCACCTTTCTTTTATTTATAATTTGGTTCTGATTTCTATTAATCTTCAATGTCTAGACTGGTTTAGAACAGGACATATCTCATTTTAGACCAAAATGGACATACAATATTTGTCCTCTTAGCCATCGATACATAAAAATAAGACGGTTGATGGAGAATGAGTACAGGCAAAGTAGGAAAGAAGAAAAAGAAGAAGAGGTTGACAAGTGACTAGAGACAGTAGGAAGAAAGAGAAAGGATAGGACATGAATGAGGGAATGTAAACGAAAGTCCCCAGAAGAGAACAAAAACTGTTGATTGGGAAGGTGTAGCGATAGGCAACAACTAAAAGGAGAGTAAATTATTAAAAAGTTGGATGACAGGTGTAAGAAGATAAGAGGGAGAGAAAATATCCTAAAATCAAATAATGTCTTTGAAGCAGTTAGATAAAAAGATGTGATTTTCTTTAGGACGTAATGTTCATTTAGGCAATTGAAATTGTTGTGGAGACAAGACTTGATTTCGAACATCTCCAGAAAGTTAATCTTTCTGACAATCAGGAAGCTAATTTCTTTTTTTAAACCGGTACTGGGTCTCATCTTTAGTGATAAAATTTTCTCCTCACATAGTACAAACTAATATAATAATAAGTTATGCTTTATTCCATGGTAGTTTTATAATTCCATAATATTTAAACGTTTTGTACCTATAGGCCTGATGATGTCTATCAACTTTGCAAGACAACTTTGGAAAATCACAACGCTGCCTTATAAGTAGTTTATCGCTTTTTTGCCGCTAATTAGTTGAGAGAAAAATATTTTTGCCGCTCTTTTTTTATTAAACAATCTCGCTAACTTGATATCAAGTTAGCAAGGAAACTGCGTAAATTATGACGATATCAAAAAACTAAAAGCTGGAGAATTTTCCGGTTTTTTAGCGCATTTTCCTCTTAAAAAAAAAACAATTACTTATGTAATTTTGTTTTGTAAAATTTGAAGTTGCTATATAACAATCCTGGAAATTATTTATAAAAAACAGGCGACAATTGTTTTGTTTCCATAACTAATTAACGGCAAAAAAGCGGCAAATTCTTCAGCTTTTAGTTTTTTGATATCGTCATTATTTACGCAATTGTGTTACTTACTTGATATTAAGTTACCGAGATGTTTAATTTTTAATAAAAAAAAGAGCGGCAAATTTTTTTTTCACAACTAATTAGCGGCAAAAAAGCGGCAAATTCTCCAGCTTTTAGTTGTTTAATATCGTCATTTTCATGCAGTTGTCTTGCTAACTTGATATTAAGTTAGCGAGATCTTTAATTTTTAATAAAAAAAAGAGCGGCAAATTTTTTTTCACAACTAATTAGCGGCAAAAAAGGGGCAAATTCTCCAACTTTTAGTTTTTTGATATCGTCATTATTTACGCAGTTGTCTTGCTAACTTGATATCAACTTTGCGAGATGTTTAATTATTAATAAAAAATAGAGAGACAACAATTTTTTCCACAACAATTAACAGCAAAAAAGCGGCAAATTCTCCAGCTTTTAGTTTTTTGATATCGTCAATATTTGCGCAGTTGTGTTACTTACTTGATATTAAGTTAGCGAGCTGATGATTTTTTTTCGCAACTAATTAACGGAAAAAAGCGGCAAATTCTCCTGCTTTTAGTTTTTTGGTACCGTGTTTATTTACACAGTTGTCTTGCTAACTTGTCATCAAGTTAGCAAAATGTTTAATTTTTAATAAAAAAAAAAGAGTCGCAAAATTTCTCTTTTCACAACTAATTAGCGGCAAATTACTAATTTTATAATTTTCTGAAGTTGTCTTGCTAAGTTGATGGACGTCCTGATGATGGTTTGTGACCGAAACTAGTTGTCTTTCTGATTAAAAAAAAATTTTTGTGGTTCTTAACTTTGTGCTTTATTTCTGGAAAACTTGAACCACATTTGACTTTTTGGATTTAAATTAATTTGATATTTACTGTGATTAGACTAGACCTAATTCTATTTCTGATTTATTTAAAATTGTTGTAGAATTACCTATAACCAAAAATATATCACAAAAAAATTATCGATAAAGGAAATTAAAACATTAAATGAGACCCTCTATTAAACGAAAGAATACTTTCGAAATAGCGTTTCTTTAATTTGTTTACTAACTCAGTTTTTTCATACTTCGCGTTGCACAATTTTGAGACGAAAAGATAATTTTTTTATTTCAGAAAAAAATATTTTTCTTTTTTTTTGATGCTTTTATCTCTAAGTATGAGTTGGTAAATAAAAACTAAAGTCATTTAAAAATATTTAATTAAAGTTGCAAACAAACATATAACAGTTTTGGAAGTTATTAAATAGCGAAGTCCGTTCGTCTGTCTGTCTGTCTGCCTGTCCCAGCGGTAACTCGAGAACGGTTTCGAATTTTGGAACTATGTTTTCAGCAATCTGGGTACCTTGGCCCACTATTTTCAGTGATCCAAGTTAACTACAACTGTCTGTCTGACTGTCTGTCCGTAGCTGAGCTACTTGGATATTTTTAGCTTGCTATGGGTTTATTATTATTGAAATGAATTATGAAATCAGAAGAATATTACCTGATGTATCTTCTTTGTTCTTGGATATGGTAATTTGTCGGTAGTAGAAAAAAATGGTTTAGGTATCCGGAAAAATAAATTGGGCCTAATATTTACAAGCTGATTTAAACAAGAATAAACTTTATATAGTGATACTTTCTTTATTTATGTAGAATGTCATATGAATGAATTAACATACTGGAGGAACTTTTACATGAAATTTTATTTAAAAGAAGGGTAAATTAACCCATTTTTCATATAAATTTCTTTCGTTACTTTCCTCTCATTTTACTTTTACCTGGTTTAAAACGAAGTAATTTTTCCTCATAAAACGGACCGTAGCCGCAGCCGCCAAAAATCTTTTTCGTACACCAATTTATTTTCTAACATTTGTAATATCTGCTGGAATTATAATTTTTCTTTCCCCGGCTTTTTGCACAGTAATCCGTACATTATAGTCGCGTTGAAAAATGAAGACAATAAATTTTATTGCACCCCTTGCCGATTATTTTTTCCTTCTCTCGTTCGGCCTATTAATTGCTGCCTGGCTCTTAGGACGCCATAAAAATTTACTACAAAGAAAATAAAAGAAAGTGACTATAAAACCCATGAAAGGATGAATAACAAAAACTATTAATTAAAAAATAAATAAAATTAGTATACGGGTCAGGAAATATTTATATGCATATATCGTAGCTTGTTATCTCACTTCTCGATGTAAAAAATGTAGTTATGGAAAATTTCAATAAAAATGATTAAAAACCTTATTTATTACCTACGATTTTTTTAATGGTACAATTTAAAAAATCTTTTAATGAATTTATTGCCGCCATTTAAACCAATAACAATTAAGCTGTTAAAGAATGCTAAAAGTATTTTGTTTTTATCTGTATATACGTAATTTAATAATAATAAAGTTAATATGAGATGAGAGAACACACACGCTGAGCAGAAACGCGCACCTAACTCAGTGGCGTATCAACAATAATCTTACTTGAGTATTAATGTTTTATGTAAATAGGGACAAAATTTTAATTAATAATGATATTGGTTTCATAACAAAAGACGGAAAAAATAATATCTGAAATATTAGGCTTTAATTAAAAAAAAAATTGTTTTGAAATCGTTTAAATTAATTTAATCTTCTGGAATGTTTGAAAAATCCAAGTGTTGAATATGTTTCTGAAAAACAATTGTTTGACCAGAGAAATGTAAATTTTATTTTTTAATGAGTACACCCTGTATTTTATTTTAATTTTCCAGCTTTTTGTCATTAAATAATGATCCTAGAAATAATCCTTCATCAAGTACATTTCGTTCAATTGATATTATCTCCCTAGTTCTGAACTTCCTGAAAGTGGTTCTATGATTACAATTTTTTTTTTTAATAGCTGCAGTATGCGGTACTATTATTTTGGTACGTCACTGTATGGTACTAAGAGATTGTTGTGTGAAACTTGAAACAGGCCTGTGTAATTCAAGATGATTTTATTAAATTCAAGTTTCACTTTTCCTTCCAGTCGGGTATACCATATATGTAATCGATATATTGGCCAGCAATTTCATTTTTTTTTTATTAAAAATAAGTGTACGTATTTACGCATACATGCAAGAAGATTAGTTTTGTGTAACAACTTTCTAAATCTACTTCATCCAAACATTATCAGATTTAAGAATTACAGTACTTCTATTTACAATATCATATTATCAATAATTAGAATTAAAAAAAAACTCTTGATTTGTATATTACTACGTCACAATATTTTCTCAATGTGGTCGGTCACGATTTCGGCGCCAAATTACCTGCGTTTTTAATCCCTTCCTCGATTTCGGCTCCATGCTATGGATTAGGACTAATGATTTATCGGGATGAGATAAAAGAACTACTTGTATTAAGGCCGGTTCTCATATAAGCTTCGGCGCGCTTTACTCTGCTTGATATTAAAATGTCGCTTGAATCAGTTTTCGTGGTTTCTTATGTAGCGGTTTTCACTTACACGGCGCGCCGCTGAACTTTAAACAGGACGTGTCGAATTATCATTAGGCTTTAAATATGCGCACATGGCAGTGATATTTGTATTACTTTATTAGTTATGTGGAAATATTATTATTACTTTATTAGTTATGTGCAGACATTCTGAAATATTTATAAAATTTGTTTGCACCTTCTTCCAATCATTTAAAAATTGTATGAAATTATTCCCCTTCTAATAATCGGGCTCGTAAAATATCGTGTACATTTTTCATAATCATACATTACTAATATGTCATCTGATGAGGTACTGTCAGAACTGCTTTTCCTAAACATTGTTACTTTAACTTTCTTTACTCAAGTAATACCAAAAATCAATAAGTAAACTTTTCACACTTCTGGTTTGTCACAAATTGATGCCGTAACGCTTCGGCTTGAAGCTTATATGTGAATTTGACTGGCAATTTTGGCGCTTTGTCACGACGCCACGCGAAGCCCAATGAAGTGAGGTAAAGCCTAAATGAGAATCCACCTTTATTCTCAGTTTATACTTTTCAAAAGCAAGTATATTTATTCTAGACAATGGAGAAGTTTCATGGTAGTGATAATATAATATGTTTTTACATTTAACTAAAATATAGACAAAAACTAATAAACCGATAAAAAAAATTTCTGAAATCGGTCAGTAGATAACGGAAAAATATAATAGTAAAGTTGTTGCTTTTTCTCGCGGATTGTGGTGTGTATGACGTCACGTTGCCGCATAGCCAAAGCGGCCTTACTATAAACCAAACTCTTATTCTGTGCCACGACACGATTGACGTGTGTCTGATTTTAATTTAATTTCCGTCATCGTCATTTATTAACTGCCACACAACAAAGTATAGTCCAAGAGAAATGTACTTTTTTCTGCAATCTTCTACAGAAGAGATTTTATTATAGGAACGTGTCCCCTGAAAGTAAATTCAAGTTGGAGGGACGGGGTCCGTGAGCGTCATCCGCCATCTTGAAAAATACGTTTTGTGAAATATCTCGTGAACTTTTTTTTCTACTCTGACTCGTGGACTAATATATGCGAGGAATAACGAGAATAAAGAAGCGCGATACGTCACTTTGTTTACAATCCTGTCTCGTACACTAGTTAGGAGAAATGACGTCAGGCCATTGAATCGGACGTAATGCCAAGCGCAACTTCAAAATGTTACCATTGGTGAAGTAGGGCAAACCGTAGTATTGAAATCGTACAAAAATCTCAAAAATTTTTTTGCTCCAAATTAAAGTCATTTAATGTCATGAAACGTGGAAAAAATTGATTTTCCGCGAAAAAAAAGTGTCTGTGTGGATATGTGGATGTCTGTGCGCACGATAACTCGAGAACGGTACGGTCGATCCGGAAAATTCTTTCGGTCATCGGTTTTTAATCAAAAAAGAAAGGCTCTATCAGAAGATGAGCAATTTCGGGTCCGAGGATCTTGGTCCCGCCTACTAAGTGAAACTTCAATTCGAGATATCCCGATAAGGAAAGCAAATTTATCGATACTGATTTCTTTTAAGGTGTTGTGTAAGTCAAGACACGTCGATTGATATCCATATCGCATCAGGCTCGTTAAAAAAAATTATTGGAAAAATTCCGATTTTTTCGAATTGGACTTTCTTCCGCTGACGGAAACGGGCCGTAGTCTTGAAAAATCGCGCAGAGATTATTCCTTTTACTGGTTTTAGTTTTTGCGTTATCTTAATTTCACTTTCACACTTTTGTTCCATTTTGCTTAAATTTTCAGTCTCAATACTAAAAAAAAGGTTAATTTCTCCATTGAATCTGAACCTTTTAGTTGTGAGTTTTTGGCAGACTTAAAAAAACTGTACTTTGGCTTTTGACGGCTGAATTCCATTAATTGATAAAGAATATTCGAGAAATTCAATTACGTTACTCTTGAACTTTTAAAGATGAGGCTATGAGAATTTCATCTAAATAAACATAACAAAAATTAAGGGCCTATCAAAATACATAGTTGGAATGTCTGGGCTGTATTTTTTAAACCAAAAAACCAAATAGAACAAACAGAGTTATAGCAATTTTTGGAATGTCTTCCTGTGCTTGCACGCAGTTATCCCAAACTGGGTGGATTTGGACTAGTCTTGGGACCCAACTTTAATATAGGCCTAGCTTCAATGCCTCCACCCGAGGTAGACGCCATCTCCACGATGTGACGTCTCGAATGAGCCATCGCACGTGTCTGGACGCATTATGGAAGTAGTGTACCAAGACCATTTATAGAGCCACAAACGCGTTCTGACCCAAAAATATCAATATTTCGACACGATCTCGAAAATTATGCCTTTTCACGAAATTCTAAAATCGTGGTGACCTTAGGTCCAAAACCTAAAAAAAATCGAAATTTTGCAAAATCCCGAGTTTTTCGGATTCTACAGGTTCTAAGGAGTCCGAAAATGCCGTCATTTGCAAAAATCGGTGGGTTCTATCTGCCAAAAAACTCAACTTTTGCATTTTCGTCTCCAGGTAGCCGGAATCTCGAGATCCGGGTATTTTTAGAAAAATCTCAAACCATGGTACTCTCGGGAATGTTCTAAAATAAAAGGATTGTATTTTAAATTTTAGAACGAATTAAAAAAAAAGTCAAAAATAAAATATGACAAGTAAAGTAAGAATTTTCCCTTTTTAAAAAAGAATAGTGGGTTGTCCAAGAACTTACGTGCCAAAATATGGTCAAAATCGAGGAAAATTCGAAATTTAGCTGGATTTTCACTTATTTTACGGATTTTCCGAAATTATATAAATAAGGTCTCTCGAGCAGATTAACCATTTGATTTGGCTTAACGAGTAAAGTAAGAATCCGCTTTTAAATGAAGAAAATCGTGTGTTGTCAAAATAACTTAAGTGTCAAAATTTGGGGAAATCCCTTTGGCTGGAGATACTTCTCCTTGAAAACACTGAAATTACTTTGTCATCACTATGTATTAAAATATTACTGTAATTGGACAAGTTTGTAAATTTAGTTTTTTGTTTTTAATCGTGTCGACTTTTACTTGACGAAAATCCATATTATATTTCGTTATACAATAACTTCACACGTCATGAAGTTATTGCTAGTCAAACAATAATAATTTTTATATTTTTTGAAAATTAGCTCCTACTGGTAGATAATAAAATTGACATTGTCCTACTAGTAAATAATGTAAAATGAGCGCCTACTAGGAGAGAAACTTATCTTCTCGACTTGACAGCATAAATAATGATATCTTCTAATACTAGTAGTGGCAAAAATAATAAATTATATCTGTATTAATGTATGCATAAATAAGTGGTTTTTTAATAATAATATTTTCAAACTAACTAGTGTTTTCTGAAGTTTCGTTAAATATTGTTTACAGCATTATTTCATTTGAAATAAAATCAAATTTTACAAATTTAACGCGCAGGTAGACAGTGCAGAATTCGTGTATGCCCCGAGCTAATCGGTTTAGCATTGGAGCCGAAATCGTGTACGCCCCTCGATGTTAACAAATAATATATCAAAAATTGTGTATATTACGAATCTTAACCTACAGACGTCCTCTCAAATATGTCACACCACCTTTTGTTAGCCTATCAAATTAAGTTAGTTTTTCTAGAAGTGGCTGTTAAAACAAAAGCTCGCTAAAAATTGTGCTCTAATGAGAAATAAATAAATGCGCGCTGAATGCGCTGGTACTGATATAAATTATCTAAAATAAAAATATAATTGTGTTGTTATTCTTTATTCCTTTTAATAATTTGTGCTGTTTAAATTATGGTTAAAAAGGTGCAGTAATCTCGGAAATCAAATGGGAATAAAAGTGAATTGGACTAATTTACCGGTATCTTTGTTAGATCATGTGATCAACATTTGTAACATTTTGGATTATCAATAAATGAGTATGTAAAAGCTCTTCAGAATTAAAATCAGTTGTATCTTCATTTTAGAACAAGTTTCGCAGTCATCTAAAAATTGCGTGGTCCTTCGCAAGTCTTTAAGACTAACTAACTCGTTTCTTTGGCTGTGTAATGCTGGAGAAAACTATAAACTATATATTTATGAACTTATTTCTAATAAAATTAAAAGTTATTTAGTTTAATACTGTAGTTTAATAAATACCCGACTAATTTTTTCTCAAATTAACAATATTTAAATACGTATAATTGTAGATATTTTAGTTTAATTTTTAATTGACATATATTTATTTGTCCTTTTCTGCCTTTCTGGATACATTTCTTCCCTAAGGCACTTTTTTACAATAAAAACATTATCTCGTTAAAATAATTCATTATTTTAGCAAATTTATAATAAAAGCGAATTGACATTCATTAAAAATAAAAACATAATTATTACTAATTATATCGCATCCATAAAATGATTTAATTTTGATAAAAGCTCGACGAGGGTAAAATTATCCAGTCTATAATTACATAACTGAGAAATTTAAAATTCAAAATTAAATTTTAATTTCATTAAATATACTCGCTGAAATGTCATTTTATATTTCACATTTGATAATGTAATAATAAGCGATACTTTTATACGGGAAAGCGAGTAGTTATAAAATAATAATAATAAAAGGTGCACCCAAATACATTTATTTTAAAATAATTATTATTGTGTACACATATTTTTGTTTTGTAAAAAAAATGTTACCCTCTTTAATAAAATTTTAGCATATAACTTTGAAGTGAGTTGAATTTAATCAAAAACAATATGGTAATTTAATCTCAGGGGAAGGGACGCTCGCAAACCGCAATTTATATTCAGAAAATTCATATTAGCTCTTTTTGGAATTTAAATCGAGCTCTCTCTTTGTTTTCTCTCCCATCTTATGTGTCATATTCCATTTGCAGGATTTGACAACATTTGATGTAAACCAAATTAGACCAGTTAAATATTTTTTTTTTGTGGTAAAATTTTATTGAAAGAAAGGTCTGTTTACTTTAAACATTATTTATTTATTACGTTTTGTTTATAATTTGGGCAAACTAAAAAAAAATGTATTTGTCATAAATAATTTTTAAAGTATAGGGACAAAACAAATTATTATCAATAATTAATTTGTAGTTAATATTAGAATTACCTTTAAAAGTTTTAAATAAGCAAGAAACTTTAATTAAAATTATTACATTACTATTAAAAAAATTAGATAGTTTTTAAATTCAAAAGTTCAAGTTTACTAAATTTTTATTGGTAAAATTATGACGATTTGATTAAAATATTCAATCACAGTTTAACTTTGTTAAAGGCTAAAATTCTTTAGGCATTAAAAGATTTAGGTCAAAACTTTAAGTCTCCTAAGATAGTAATGTATACACTAATTTATTTATAAAAAAGATATTACAAACCTTATTTTAATAACTATATCACTATTGTTTACTTTATATTTAATTGACAGTTACTTTGTCATTACAGTCAAAGCATTAATTCTTCTTTTAATTCCTTTTTCTACTAAAATATACCAACCCATTTGGTGCAATATTTTTGGGTCAAACGGTATATAATTTTGGCAATTTTATTTCACAAAATTCTTTTTAATTAATTGTTAAATAAAATATATGTCATCCTCTTAAATTAATACATTATTTTCGATAACACCCTTTATATACAATCTATATAATACTAATAATATTTTTATTATTTTTATTAAAAAAAAGCAACTATCTAAATAAAATATTGTGTAATTGTAAAATTCAAATTTAGTACTAAAATAAATTGTTAACCTTGAAATTATTGTTTATTTTATCTAAAATAAGTTTCAACTCAAAAAAAAGCAAAATTCAAAATATAAATGATTTCATTTAATTTATTACTTCAATAATATTAACAGATTAATTGTAAATGCAGTTATTTTAGTAATAATAAAATATATTGTTACCTCAGACAAGTTTAAAACCGGTCCTAAATTCTGTCTATATTTCGGATTATTAAGTAATCTTTTAAAAATACAATAATTACGGTTATATCTTTATGGTTAATTAAAAAAATAAAATACTATATTTCCGAATAGACTTTTAACTAACTTAAATGGAAGAAGGACGATTGATTGATTTTTTTGTTTTTTCCGTGTTTTACAATTTTATTTTTCATTTTTTTCCCAATGTTTTTTGATTTTTCTTCCAATTTTTTTCCAAAGTTTTTTATTATTTTTTCTTATGTTTTCCGATTTTTTTTGATTTCTTCGATTCTTTAAATTTTTCTCGTTTTTTTCTTATTTTTATGATTTTTTGGTATTTTTTCTGTTTATATCTTCCAAACGGTTCTAGAGAATGATATGAATATCCCATTAAATACATAATTAATTATTTGCTGACCGAATATAAGAACATCTAAAACTGAGTCATTTGCTAGAATGGGAAGATTGGAAAAGGATCGATAGAATAATACTCAATTTTATGGCAACAACTCTACAGTTATCCAATGGTAGACAAAAGAGAAAGTTCAACATAATCCAGATAAAACAACTCGAAACTCCAAAAACAGATTTGAAACAAACTGTTATGAATTAAATCGACCATTCACGGAAGATGAAACATGCTTACTAGCTAAAGGAGGAAGCTTCAGCATAACTCTTCGGACAATACCTGTAGAAGACGTCATTGCCAATATAAAAACCGGAATTGGAAAACTGCCTACTGATGTACAAGAATTCTAAGAAAAGCCAAACTACTAAAAAGTAATATTTGAAGAGGTGAGAAGACAGCCATAAGTCTCAATGAGGATGAAAACATCATATTTCTTCCAGCAGACAAGGGAAATACGATGTCGCCATAAACACCAAGAGGCTTAATGATCTGGTCAATCAAGACATTGACAGAAAATTACCGAAAGATCCAACAGAGAAGATCTTAAGAAAAACTGAAGCTATATAGACTACCAAAAATTCATAAGATTATGTACCTTTAAGACCAATATCAAGTACCATAAGATCACCAATTCACAACCTGGACAAGCATCTGATGGAAATTCTGCAAACACACGTGGGCAGGACAACATCGAACGTCCAAAATTCTACGCACTTTATCAAACATTTAATCGTAGGTCCTAACGATATCCTAGTCAGCTTCGACCTCATCTCATTATTTACAAATGTGCCACTCCAGGAAGTAGTCAGCTACATAGGAAAGAATTTTCCAGAGCACATTAACCTTTTCCGACACTCGTTCACAACAACATACTTTCAGTGGAATCAAATATTCTATGAACAAATTGACGGAGTCGCCATGGGAAGTCCACTCAGTCCAATTGTGGTCAATTTTGACATTGAAAAATTTGAAGAAAGAGCCATCCGCACTGCTGAAAAACAACCAAAACATTGGCTGAGGTATTTGTAGTCTGGAGTCATGGAACAGAAGACCTGAAGAACTTACTAAACCATCTGAACAGTTTTCATCCTAAAATCCAGTTCACCATCGAAATAGAGTAAAACCGACAAATTCCTTTCCTAGACGTATTAGTCAGACGAGAAGGTAATAAACTAGACCACATAGTATACAGAAAGAAAGCATACACTGATCGATAGCTACAACATGGATCCAACCATCATCCAAAACAAAAACGGACTGTTATCAATACCTTAGTAAAGGTATGTGAACCAAGATACGTCAACGCTGAAATAAAACAAGAATACCAATGAACTGTCTATCTAGTACCGATTGACTTGAAATTTGCAAAACCATCCGGAAAAAAGAATTCGACAAAAATCATAATAATTCGAAAAAAGTCAGAAAAATTTGAAAAAAAATCGAAAGAATCGAAAGAAATTAAAATATATCGAAAACAAAAACGGAAAAAAATCGTACAGCTATTTACAGTTCGTACAATTTCTAACACATGCAATTTTTACCATTTTGCAAAAAAAACGGAAAAACCCGGTAAACCCGGAAATATTGGAAGAACTCGAAAAAATAGGAAAAATTCGAAAAAATCGGAAGAACTCGAAAAATTTAAAGAAGAAAAATGTGAAAAAATCGAATACATTGAAAAAACCGGGCAAAAGGCCGGAAAAATGAGCAAAAAATTAGGAAAAATCAGAAAAACTGAAAAAATAGGAAAAAATCGAAAAAAACAGAAAAAATAGAAACAATGAAAAAATCGAAACAATAAGAAAATGGCAAGCAATCAAAAAAAAATTGTAGAAATCGGAATAAACTAAAAAAATTAAAACAAACCACAAAACCAGGAAAAAAACGGAAAACCCGAAAAACCCGGAAAAATTGGAAGAACTTGAAAAAAATCTGAAAAAATCGAAAAATTGGAAATATTTGAAAAAAAACATCGACAAAAATAGAAAATTTCAAAAAAAAACGGGCAAAACCTGGAAAAACTTGAAATTTGCCATTGTTACTCTTTCCCCCCACTAAGAAAGGATATTTTTGAAAATACCTACCCCAAGATTAGGAGAAAAGGGGGAATACGAGATCATTGAAACCATTGACTTGAAATTTGGCATAGTTACTTTCCCCGACGTTTTTTGAAAATTCCCACCCCAAGGGGGGAAACCTACGTTTTCGAATCACTATCCTACCGATTATCTTGAAAAATGGCATAGTTACTCTTTCCCCAACGTAGACGCCCACTAAGATCTTGATGTTACAAACACACACAAGAATTGTGTAGTTGGAGTTTGTGAATATTATCGTTAGCGGTGATGCCAGGTCTACCGTTTTTACGGCTAGATCTACCGTTTTCACATTCTATCTACCGTTCTACCTATTAATTCTACCGCAAAATTGCAAAATTAAAAACAGAAGGAATTTAGTATCTAATATCAAAAGTAAAAAAAAAACAAGTGTCAATGGACAATCGATTAATTTTGAACCATTTATCCTTCCAACTTAAAAGAAAAATTGCTCAAAATTGTCTTTTTGTGTGTATTTACCTAATGGCGATTCGGTACTTTTGGCATAGCATCATCTCTATGAACACGTCGATACGGCGCATTTCGGGCATTCCCAGAAGCGAACAGCTGTTTGCGATAGTATTGCAAGATAATGAAATTATGACAGCTACCCTTTTCAAACCCAAATTACCGTTTTCTATATGGCAAAACTAGCCCCTTGGACATTTTAGATCTGGCAATACTGATCGTGAGCCCAGCTAGTATTTGATACTTTGATATTGACAGATATATAGTACCATCAAGAATCAAAGGAGTATCGTAAGATTCCCTATGTAGGAAATGTGAGGCAGAGGATGAAACTCCTCTTCATATATTATGCTGCCAGGACCTGAACAGGGAAAGAGAATGGCACTTTGGGGTACAGTATCCTGAACCCGAAGATTTAGCGAAAGCTAACATCAGAACTATTCTTGACTTTGTCAAGTACACTAGGCCTAGAGCATCAGTGCAGGTGGGATCTCCCACGCCAGATTCAGGAAAAAAAACCATCAAGAATAATTTGGGGATATGGAAAATGTTAAATGTCAAGGTGGCTAGAGCAATACCAATTTCTTAGGGTCGTTGAGGTACAAATAGAACGTGAACGTCACTACTTTGATGCGTCGCGACGTATGTAGCGTCGCAAGGGTCGGACTGAAGCACAGACGTCTTGATTTGACTAACTTTTAATAAAAAAACAATAATATTTTATGAGGCAGAATTATTATCAATATATATATATATATATATATTAACAAGTGCAAAATTTTGGTGGCACACTAATAATTACCAAAATTAATTATTATTGTTAAGTTAAAATCTGAAATATAATTACTTAAATTTACTTTGGGGTGCAGCTTAGAATATAAGTCAGTAACGTAGGGTTACCAGAAATCAAAACCAACTAACAATAAGCATAACAAATTTATTAAATAAAAGAATATATAAAAATACCAACTTCTCAAAATAATTATACAAAATTTATACTTAAACATAATACCAATGAGGACAATCGTTTTTCCCAGCACTTTTACTTTTTGACGTACTCCTAATAGAATTATTAAAAATCCTTAAAACCCTTAAAATCTCTTAAAGTTCTTAAAAAAATTTAAGAAAATCTTAAAAACTCTTAAAAAGACTTTTAAATCATTAAAAAATTCTTAAAAAATCCTTAAAAATACCTAAAATCCCTAAAAAATACTTAAAAAGACTTAAAACTACTTAAAAATCTTAAACAATTCTTTTAAAGATCCTAAAATAATCCTTAAAAAACAATAAAATCCCTAAAAATAGTTTAAAATTCTTAAAAATCCATAAAACCCTTAAAAATACTTAAAAGCAATTCTTAATGATCCTACCATAAATGCTTAAAAACAATAAAATCAATAAAAATTGTTTAAAATTCTTGAAAAACTTTTTGAAAATTCTTAAAAATCATAAAAATCATTAAAAATCCTTCAAAATTCTTAAAATCCTTAAAAATCATTAAAAATCTTTAAAAATCTCTTAAAATCCTGAATTTTTTTTTAAAAATCCCTAAAAATCTAAAGAAAATCTTAAAAATACCTTTATATCCTTAAAAAATCCTTAAAAAATCCTTAAAAAATCCTTAAAAAATCCTTAAAAATCCCTAAAAACCCTTAAAAATATTTAAAAAGTCTTAAAACTACTTAAAAATCATAATAAATTCTTAAAGATTCTTAAATAATACTTAAAAAACAATAAAATTCCTAAAAATAGGTTAAAATTCCTAAAAATCCGGTAAAACCTTTAAAAATACTTAAAATTACTTAAAAAGCTTAAGCAATTCTTAAAGATCCTAAAATAATTTATAAAAAATAATGAAATAAATAAAAATTCTTGAAAAACTTTTTGAAAATCCTTAAAAATCCCAAAAATCATTAAAAATCCTTCAAAATCATTAAAAATTCCTTAAAATTCTGAAAAAAATTTAAAAATCCTTAAAAAATTTAAGAAAATCTTGGAAATTGATAAAAATCTCTAAAATCCCTTAAAAATAAAAATCTTAAAGCATTTCTTAAAGATCCTAAAATAATCCTTAAAAAACATTAAAATCCCTAAAAATAGTTTATGATTCTTAAAAATGCCTAAAAATCCTTAAAAGTCCTTGAAAATCCGTAAAATCCCAAAACTCATTAAAAATCCTTTCAAAATCCTTAAAAATCATTAAAAATCTAAAAACCCCTAAAATACTGAAAAATTTTTAAAAATCTTAGAAATTCTTAAAAATACTTTAAAATCCTTAAAATATCCTTAAAATATCCTTAAAATATCCTTAAAATATCCTTAAAATATCCTTAAAATATCCTTAAAATATCCTTAAAATATCCTTAAAATATCCTTAAAAAATCCTGAAAAAATCCTTAATGCCTAAAAACCCCTAAAAATACTTAAAAACAATCCTTAAAAAAACATTAAAATCCGTAAAAATAGTTTAAAATTTTTAAAAATTCTTAAAAATTCTTGAAAATCTATAAAAATCATTAAAAATCCTTTAAAATCCTTAAAATTTATAACATCCTTAAAATCTTTAAAATGCTTAAAAATTCTTAAAAATCGTAGATCCTTCCAGTTGGGTGAATGACTGAAGATTGTCGTAACAGATGCTCCTTATTTTTACGTTTTCCTGCGATCAAAAATTACAATTTCAGCTAGTCCTTGTGAAATTCACTAATACATTCTTTTTTTACTACTGTTTTTTGTTGAATTAATATTTTTCAGTGCTTGATCATATTATGATTTGTGAAAATATGAAATTATAGTACTATATTTACTTTGAAATTTTAAAGTACATGAAGTTGTAATTATCGTACAAATACTATAATTATAGTACAGTTGGCAACGCTGCTCTCGAGCTAACCACCAAAAAACCCCTCTTACTGAGTAAACGAAATTAAGTTTTTTTGTTCATCTTGCAATGACTAAAATTTATCCAAAATGAAAAAGTATTTTTAAACAAACATTGTTTTAATAGTTTGAAATATGATCTACATTATTAACCGTGTTGGAAATTGTAAATAAATTAAATTTAAATAAAGTCATATACAGGGAGAATCTTAATTATCGCTTACCTAAGCCGTGGATGTAAAATTATCGTGACATTATTATTTAGTCTTCCAAACACTAAATAAACTAGAAAATAACCAGGACTATTGTTGCACCTGGTGACAAAAGCAATTTTTTAATCATCTTTTATTAATTTTATCTTCAGGTAATTTTTATTGAACATGTAATTCGTAGATTTTAATACTCGTCGGCAATTTTTCATTTGATCGTTAAAAATAAATAAAACAAATGATGTTACGCGATTATCGCTCTCCCAATTTGTCAAACTGATAAATATGTTTATATAGGGCAAAATAAATTAAATGTTTTATGATTTACAAGCGATTGTATACATATACAGTTTGAATAGCGTAATTAAAATTGGTTTTTACAGGGTGGTCCATAACAATCATTTTAGAAACTTTATTATTTCACCTAGTCAAACACCATAATGTTATTATCTATAAGCTATAGTTATTTCAATAAAAAAAGTTCGAAATTTGTTTTTTATGATAAAGTGGCTATTTTTTTGCTTCCTGATAACAATGTACTTTTTATATATAAAAACTGGTCGATTCATCCTGTAATTATAACAAACTCGATTCAAAGCGTAATCTTTTGTTTTACATTTTAATTAACCTCGTAAAAGTTCATTTATTTGTAGCCGTATCATGAGTAATTAATTTGGAAATAATTTTAATTATGTAAATATATATTACGCGCTGAACTGCTTATTAATTACTATTTTTCAAAATTGGAAAAATACTTGACTGCTTATTGAAAATATAAATATTAAGTACATCACTTTAAGACGATTTTGTACGTTTGCGATTTTTTCTTACAAAAAAAACACTTTTTGCATTGAGGCACTTGGCTATTTTTTATAAATGCGGAAAATTATAATTATAAATTCAGTACAAACTTACATAACATTTGTCTCGATATACAATATCTTCTTCAGATGTACAAAGTTCTAGATTTTATAGTTATTTTTATGCTAATGATTTAGGAATTCCAAAATTAGGTAAAGAGATTGAGTAAGGGAGAATTTGTCAAATCTAAATATTCTTTACTTCTAAACGATGAACTAGATTTGAGAAATTCTCCCTTACTTAATATTGTATATCGAAACATATGTTATGTAAGTTTGTAGAATAAAATGAATATCGAAAACTACTCGTGTTATTTAATCCTTAACATGAATGTTCATCAAGTTAAAGCCACTTCCATTCAATATAAATTCAGTAGCCGACAAATAGATTTGCCCTTGAGCGCTATCTTTTACAAAAAATTAGTAAAAATTAAATCCATGTAAAAAAAATCCTTTGATCCTTGCTACTTATCAAAATAATTTTATGTGAATCATCCTGTATTCCTGTATTCCTTTTATTAAATGCAGAACGTTTTCGCTTCTTCGTAATATATAAGCTTTCTATACTACTCTTGCTGGACTAGACTAGACTGACAAATTTAAATGCCCTTTGGCCGTGTCTACGTCAAAAATAAACTCGAAACCCCCAAATAAACACCCTCAACGTATATAATTCTTGCAATCTAATTCTTTATTCCGTGCACGCTAGTCACTCTATATATAAAAGGAGGTTGACTGACCATTGTCCAGGTATCCGTACACTTTACTTAGTCACAAAATCGAATTCGTGGAAAATTAATCCATGAGGGTGTTATAAATTTGTGTTTACGAGGGTGGGACACGTTTTCGAACGCCTGCCACCTCCCTGGCGCTACGAACACGGCCACGATGAATCAGATGGTCGCCGAATAAGGGGATAGAAAAGTCACGTAGGGGTGAGGTCATCTTCCCTAAAGGAAGAAGTTCTTTCACCTTCAGGTTCATAGGAGACAGTGATTGTGCTTTTTTTATTGTTATTTAGTACATCTGAACCTTTTAGGAATTTAGATTTATATTTTCATTTTCAATGTGCTTTTATTCACAAGATTATAGAAGACTTCACAAAAAATTATTTAAACTTTGATTACTTATATTAATTTAATTTGTTGTTCCTTCCGGATCTAATTATTGTATTACAGTTAAAATCAATATCATTCCATATATAAAATTGATAATGGTTATCGTAAATAGTCAAATGTACGTGTCAAAAGTCACGTTTACTAAAATCTGCAATTTACTCGATACTTTTATCATCAAATATTTGATATTATATGAACATTATTTATACTAATAGTGCCACTAATTGTTGCCCCAATAAATAGGTTGGTCCCAGAGCCTTCTTACCATTTTCCGTGCCCTTCTATTCTGTTCTTTTTTATTCCGTTTGTTATATTCTTCTTATATCCTCCTGCCATCTTTTCTCGGTCTTTATTTTCTATTCTCATAATTTGGCTATCTGCTTTATCGCTTTATCTTCGGTCATTCATTCTATAGCCATTTTGCAGTCTTCTTGACTTTATTGCTGCATCTATTCTTCGTTTGTTCTTCATATTCATGATTAGTCGAAGTATTGTAACGACACTTCGGTCGTTACCTGTCACTTTGGCGCTTGGTCCAGGTTTCGGATTGCCTCGGGCGCCACCTTCCGTTTATAGTGTGAATGCGACTGCACGGGCAGCGTCAGTGGAGAAAAAAAATACTCCACGGGTCGTTATGGTATCGACCAAAATCACTGGCGGCCAGAAGGGCGGTCTTTACTTGCCCTACTAGGTTTGAGTAAGATGTCTAAAAATCATGGTGTTTGGGTCAAAACTGGGAGATCTTTACCTACTTGATTTTGACTGATTTTTGAGAGATTACTGAAGTTTCAGATTAAAAATTAATAAACTGTAATCACAAATCACACAGGGTGTATTTATAATCTGGTACTGAATACAGACGAATGCTCGAATCTGCAGCTTAACACTGTCCACATAAAATACAGTACGGCCCCATTTGACGAAAAGTATCCATAATTATACACTATTTAGAACTATTCCTTATGAACTAATACTAATACCACATACATAAAAAAATCAGCATTGACATTGACAGAAAATAATTTATTTGACATCTCATCTGCTTTAAGTGATCTGTGACAAACTAAGCTAGGACACGAACAATTCTAAACGGCGCCATCTTACAAAATTCTGCCAAGTTCTATTGAATGCAACAGGTGGTACTCCCAAAAAGTTCGAAACAAAATCTAATCAGTGGATACACCAGGGTTTTTAGACATCTTAGGTTTGAGTACCTGGGTATTAGCTGCTGAGATGTTAAGACTCAAAACAAATAAAATCTAATAAATAAAACTTTTATTTTTACCAAAAAAAATCCGGTTGAAAGGTGTGTCGGACAGTACAGGCACGGCTTTGCTCTTTGTTGGAGCGGTGTGGTCGAATGACGATCCTGATCCCGATACAACTTGAACTTAGCTTCAGCTTGACCTGTCTTTAACGGTCACACGGCCGCTGCTATTCCAATTGGGACGGCTACAGCTACTCGTACTTCGGGCTGCCACTGCAGCTACCGACAACGGTTTGGATTGCGCTACTCGATATGAACTTCGGCGTCTAAGAAGCAGAGACGAGAGTGTCTCCATCTGTCGGGAGGAGGTTCAACTGGTATGACTGGTCTTTTATTCGAAGCTTCTCTCATAATTTTAAGTTAATTCTACTCCAGTGCCGTGCGCGATTTAATTTATATATTTTAATTAACCGGAAACAAGTAACTTTATTACAGTATCATCGAATGTTCCCATATTGTTTGTCCACCATGTTTATATTTTCTGCCATTATTCCGATATGTCCAGGACTCTTGATATTTTAAAGGGTATCTGTTATTTCCTTTTCTGTGAGCTTCACAATTTAATTATTCCCTTCCATTGGTACGCTTGGTTCTTCTGTATCTTCTCTCTCTATTTGCTCTTCAGCCAGAGAAACAAGTGAGTTAGTTTATCTCAAAGTGGACATGATAAGACTTAAAGGACCATGCAATTTTTAGATAACTACGAAACTTTTAAGTAAATAAAAAAAATATACCGGCATTAATAGAATTAAAAATAACAGCAAATAAAAGTTAAAAGCGCAGAAATAATTAATAACGATATCAAAGAAAAAATTCTTGAAAATATATTATAATAATAAAACTTACCCTACATGATGAGGTGGAGAAAAAAGAAGAAATCTTCAGTAAGCGACACGAATGATATAAAGTCAGTTATTTTGACCAAGTAAACAAAGACAAGAACATTATTAGCTTTGGAAAGACATTTTATAGGAATACCAAGAGAAGAGAAAGACATGACGCGAAGAAATAAGGAGGGGTTATCAAGCCAGTATAAAATTAAAATATATTGAGTAGAGAAATAATGAAAATACAGGGTGGCACAAAAAAACGTAACAACTTATAGATGGTTATCGCTGTTAACTGCTATGAAATATGAAAGGAGGATTTATTTATGACTAGTAGGTTGGATTTCCATCCGAATAGAGGTGTTTTAAAATATGGCAAACCCGCCTGCCACTTAAACCTACACTGAATTTAATAATTTACTATAGAGTCAGTATATCAAGTATAATATCTATGGCCTAATCCGACGATTAAATAACAGTGACATTTATCTTTAACTAGAATGCAAATAATTTTAACTAGATTTTAATTAATTATGATCTTCTATTTATATTCAGCAGCATCTGTATTTCTTCTAAATACTCTTTTTTTAAATAACTTTGATTAAATTGTCAAGTTTTTATATTTTCATAAAGCGTTATAGGGTATGAAAAAAACCGTATATTAATTTTAAATGTTGGCACCATTAAAGTTTGGCATCGTAATACCGTTTTATTACAATCATTCGTTTCTGTCTTTTATGCAGGAACTATTTTTCAGTTATAATGGAGCATTCTTCTCTTCTGGATTATTTAGTGTTTCTGAAATAGTGACGCTACGAGAAATTGAATCCGCAAGAACAATTACTTGAAACAATGGTACCTATCTCATTATTCTACTGTTGTTTTCTTAGAATGTAGGTGCACGTAACAATGTTTATGAGATATTGTTGAAGCTCTCTTCAATATTATAAAAAGTTTATTCGAATATTAAATCATAGAGAAGTCACCTTGTAAATGGGCTGAACAGTAACCATAACAGGAAATACTAAAATAACTGAGTAGAGAATGTATATATCTGTGTTTATGAAAAATGCGAATGTTCCGTAGCATCATCGGTTGACTGATAGAACGATAGAAAGAGATGGAAATAAATGTCCTGAATATTTGATAAATGAGCAATGCAGAAGGTAAATAAATGCGATGCGAGTTTGATCAAAAAGAGAAAAAAAAACATGGAAGGAATTCGCTTCAGTTTAGACAGTAGGCTGCGGAATGTAAAGGAAGTGATTTGTTTTGTTGTTCTTTAGATTTATTATTTCGTATCAAAAGATACGAGGGAGAGTATAAAATATTCCAAACCCGTACAAGTTTAAATTTATTCCTTTATTAATAACGTTTTTAAATCTACAAAAATCATGCAAAATTATGGTATAAATATAAAATAATATATAATATAATATAATGTTGTTTACTATTTTAATTGAAAGTCTTAAGTATGCAGATTACGAAAAATTTTTTTGATTTTTAAATAAGTACATGATAAACAATGGGGAGTTCAACAAAAATTTAACCTCACGTTTTTTCTTTATTAACAGTTAGAATTAATCAAATAAAACCCATTGAGTTTAATTATCTACCGTAATTTGAGCTAGATTTTTGAATAAATTAATTTAAAAATTCAAATTTCAAATTATTTGAATATTCCGCCATTACGATCGTGACGTCACTATGTGCAATAAAGTTACCGTCAAACCATTAACTGCAAATGTGTAAAGAAGAGAATACGAATGAACAACAGATGTTAAATCTCACTTATACAGACAAAGATGGAGAAAACCATTATATGATAATTGGATAAAGAGGAAAACTTGGACCTATCCACTGTGAATTCGCATTCAAAATCGAGAGAGATAAATAGATATTAGATTCCGCTGTTAGATAAAGAAAATGACTATTTTAACGAGATTAGGTAATAATTTGCTGTTTGGTACATAAGTGCTGGGCACAAGCGTTCCTGATTAAGTGAAAGGTCGCGTCCGCGTCTGCTTACTGCATATTTCACTGTCACTGTTGTAGTTTGTACTCTGTAGAGCTGGTTGATGTTGATAATTTTCCATATTTATTTGTATTTGTGAAGATACGTAAACAAAGGTAAAAGTAAACAGAATTAAAAATATATTGACCAAACGACACTTTATAATCAAACGTCATCTATATTTAAAAGCATCAATTTTATTAAAGAAACTGGCCCACGTTAATATTATGCTGCAGCTATTGCACATAAGTGACGTAGGTGCACTACAAGTTGCATAGATGCAGTAATTTTTAAATATCAATGTTTTCATGTAAAATTAAAGAAAAAAACAGAAAAAACGATTTTTTCATAAAAAGAAATTAATTTTTTCTCAAATAATGCAAAAAAAGATGGACTAATATTTCAAGTTGAACTCCCCCATTAGGTATTGATGATTCATAATGTCTTCTATCTTCCCCCACTACCGATTTTAAGTCAGCTGTTAGGCAATATTTTTTTCTCGGACAACAATCTATGTTGGTGAACCTGAACCTGACAAGGTCTGAATTTAAAATGTCATATTTCATAAGTTGACAGCAATCGTAAAAAATATAAACAGGAATTATTATTTTCTTTTTCAAGTTTAGTCGAAGTTCACAGTTCACACGTTTATTCTGTATATTGTTCGCCCTCTAACGGCGAAACTATGGGACTTCGAAAAATTAAATATAAATTTAATGCTCTACAACTTTGCACTAGAAAATTTTGCACCAAAGTGCATTATTTATCCTCAAAATTTGGAAAAACAACAGAAAATCTACATGCACATTTTTTGCGCGCCTTCTAGTGGTGCAAGTTTGTTACAAAAATTGTAGGAAATTTTATGCTCTAAAACTTTGTACTACAACATTTTACACTAAAGTGTATTGATTGTTTTTAAAATTTAAAAAAATGCAAAAATCTCACATGTGTATTCAATCAATGTCGCCTTTGAGGACCTTCTACGGTACCAATTTAAACCAAAAACTAATGGTCGCATTCGAGGCACACACCAACCTTACATACTAAATTTCACCTTGATTGGTCAAACGGTTCGGTAGTTATCGTGGAAGATTACACACAGACAGACCTTACTCTGCAAATGGTTTCAATCTTCTTGTGGAACCTCAAAATGGATATTTTTATGTGCCCGGGAAAGTAAAATTGAGATAAATCTCAAACATTTAAAAAAAATCTCACTTATAGTATTTTTGTATTGCCATTTAGGCACACACATTTTAGTAATGCATTCATTCATAATTTTGTAGTATTGCACTTTATTTAAATAGCCGATTTTTGCTTCATTTCAAAGCATTACAAATTTCCAGCTAATGACTAAATGTAAAAGTTATGCAAAGTTTTATTCCTGGATTATACACAATACGATTAAAAAAATGAAGGAAGATTAAAATTTAATATAACTGAAATCAAAAGTCAAATTACATTTTTAATGAAAAAGTTTTCGTTACAGAGAACGGAATAAATGGAAAGATTTACTATTTCTATGTTCCATTAGAGATTACTTGAACGTAATTACATTTAGATTTGTTAATTAAATAAAATGTAAAATTTACCCAGAGTTCTTATTAAAATCATACTAATATTTTAAATTTAAGTTCAAATCATATTTTTAATAATTACAATAAAAACAATGTAAATTAAATGATCCCAACATGTCTTGATTTGTATATTACTGTGTCGATGTAAAATTTCTAGAAAGATCTAGCCAACGATTACGCAATATTTTCTATCTCGATGTTAACAAGATTATCTCTTTCCCGCTTGTACGCTGCAATAAATATTATATCGAAAATTGTGCATATTACGAATCAATCAAATTAAGTTAACATATCGCCAGGCATTCAACGGTTTTTGGTAGAAGTGGTAGTTAAAACAAAAGACCGCTTAAAAGTTCAGTTCATCATTATCTCTCGTAAGACAAATGTGCTTTAATGAATGCGCACTAAATTCATCCTTCCCCACCCCACGATATGGTCAGATCGAAAAAAGTTTGAAACGAATAGTTTTTTTAGAAATATAAAGCCCCTCCAGTTCCACTCCTGTGGGTCTGATGAAATAAGTTTCCGACAAATTAATAATAATTAGAACACAAAAAAGTCTCATGACCTTTTTTAATATTTTCGAAAATGGCGGAGATCTGAATTTTTTGAGATTTCAACCCCTACAATTCTCACCCCCTTAAAAGTATAATGCCCATTTCCAATATTCAACCATTTACTGCTCCAAAGTTATAATACTTTAAATGACATTTTTTTGTTTAATATTTTTGAACCTTGTCCAGTTGATTTTTTCAGTATTTTCAAAAGAAAAATCTTCTCATTAAATGAAATTTTCTATAATTTCGATTGGAGAAAACTTTGTTTTTACTTGTTTTTTCTGTTTGAGTTATAATTCTTTAAGAGGTATTTTTGATTTTTTTGTATTTTCACAAGGAAACTCTTCTCATAGTAGGAAATTTTCTATTATTTTGATTGGAGAAAACTTCGTTTTTCTATTTTTTTTATTTTTGAGAATTTTAATTTTTTTGTTTGTTATTTTTGAAACTTATTCAGTTTTTTAATTTTTCTGTATTTTCAGAAAACTTTTGTCATAAAAAATTTTAAATTATTCCCGGTTGGAGAAAATTTTGTTTTTCTATCTTCTTTTGGCTTTTAGATAAGAGAGGTATAGTAATTAAGCTGAAAATTGGATAGTGATTTTTGAATGGATAAACACGTTTTAAGGTTCCTAGAATACGATTTTGACATTTTCGCGATGTCTGTGTGTGTGTTAGTGTGTTTTAGGATAGTGGTTGTAGTAACTATAATTCAAAAACTACTGAATTAAAAAATTTGAAATTTTGCATACATGATTCTGATACCATAGATTAGATCTGATTAAATTTTGGTGTCAATCGGACAACCGGAAGTGGCAGTTACTATGAGTGATGACGTCATTACCAAACAAAACGGCAATACACTTTTACACATATATTTTGTATACACTATAGCTTATTTTCGTATCATTAAAATGTTCAAAAATTTTGCCATTGTTGCCAGATTTACAAAAAAGTCAATTTTTTTCGTACCTTTTTGTGTAAACGTCTAAATTTTTTGATTCAAAAATGGCGAGAGGTCATATGCTGGCAACATCAGATTTTTATAATTTGCATTGTTGATAAAAAACGTGCAGTGATCTCGAAATTAAACACGTTTATACAGAATGAATTATGATCAAAATTTGTAAATTTTTGTAAACTTCATACATGTTTTATTATGAATAAATGATTATGTAAAAGCTCGTCTGAATTAAAATCAATTGTATCTTCATTTAAAAACAAGTTTCGGAGTTATCTAAAAATTGCGTGGTCCTTTAAGTCTCTTAGGTTCATTTTGAGATCAGCTAACTCCTTTCTCTGGCTGTGTAACACTGGGGAAAACTAAATATTAATATGAAGAAGCAATTTTTATGATCCCAAAAACATTTTTATTTGTTTATGTATAAAATTTGGAATACAAACAGGTCGAAAATTCAACAAAGTATCTGGTTAAACATTTTTCAATGAGCAAAATACAATTTAACGTAAATATGGTAAGAAATAAAATACATTAAATCTAAGAAACAAAATAGTAATAAAACTAATACATAATTCAGCTATTTTTTTTTAATGTACCAATGTATGCAACTTCTCTTAGACCCATTCTCTTTACTTTTATATCACGTTGTGTTGAGTTATAATAAATAATAATCATAGTAACCTCAGAAAACATTTTATCTGCGTATAACAAAAACTTTTACATATACAGATTATAAATATTTTATTTTAGGTCGAACAAGGCACATGTGAGTTCTGGCAAAATATTGATTGTTGACATAATTATACAATTTTTTTATACCTGGCATGTAATGTTTCTTGTTGTCCTATAAACGGCAAACAGAATTCATTGAACTTCAAAACGTAAAGATTAATATTACATACTTTTTAATTGTAATATTTATTTAATTTCACATTTAATTTCTCTGAGAATAAATGTAAACCGAGCGCATAATGAAATTTTCTCCGTATATATCTGTTTCTATAACAGCCATTAAAGTGGCTGAAAGGAGATGAAAACTTTTTCGAGTTTTCTTATAATAAAATGGAATTCTCAGCGTAAAATCGGATTTGGAATATAAAAATTTTTCAACTTGTCGAAATATAAAAAGGAACGAGACATGGCCATAACCCGAACGTCCGTCCATTTATGACTTTTTCCAACACCGAAGTGACAGAATTTCGTTTCACGGAAGATGACCTCGCTCTTACGTGACATTTTCATCTTCTTATTTAGACCAGTCCCATGAGGACCACATTTTTCTAATATGCCATTTCGGATACGGAAAATATAAAATTTCGTAAATGCACTGACCGTGTATCGTTAGCTTCTATGGAATGGAGAATATAATTTGAAATGACATTACAGGAATTCGTATTATACATTATATCGGGTGGCCATGGGTCAATGTACGCCCACAAAATTTTGGTTGTTTTTGAATTTTAAAATGAGGTTTTTTGGCACACATAAATTAGACAATAATGGGTTACTTTTAGACTAACAGGAATGAAAATATCACTTCAGGTTGAACCGGAAGTGACATCAAATGGAATGACTATATTTTTTTGATGGTTTCTCATTAAGCATAGAATTCTAAATGCAACAGTTTTTTTCAGATTTAAAAAATTCCAAAAAATAAGTGACATACGAACAATTTTGGAATTTATTCAAAATGGCCGCGTCAGATGAATGCGATGTAAGAAAATTACTAAGTAGGCTATGGAAATTATTAATAAGGTTGGATACTTGTCTGTAGAAAAGAAAATAGTTGTTTGAATTAATGATAGGTACCAGTATTTTTAGGGTTTTTTCAAAAAACGGAATTTACTTTTCATTTTCATTTCCTTAGGGGTCGTATCAATTTTTTTTTAAACGGAAATTTTTTTTATTAATCAGAAATAATGATTCATAAACTAGGTATAATTTTTTCGCCATAAATCATTTCTTAACGATAATCCTTGGTATTAATAAAGTATTTTTAAAAGGTAAGTACCAACAAATCATTTTAATAAGGTACCTATCTATTTAAATCCAAAATTTCAGTACCTATCAGTAATTCAAACAACTATGTTCTTCTCTACAGATAAGTCTACAACCTTATTAATAATTTCCATAGTCTACTTAGTAATTTTCTTACTTCACATTCATCTGTCGCGGCCATTTTGAATAAATTCCAAAATTGTTCGGATCTCACTTATTTTTTATAATTCTTTAAATCTGAAAAAACTGTTGCATTTAGAATTTCATGCTTAATGAGAAACCATCAAAAAAATATAGTCATTACATTTGAGAAAAAAAGTTGACGTCAACCGGAAGTGATATTTTCATTCCTGTTAGTCCAACAGTAGCCCATTATTGTCTAATTTATGTGTGCCAAAAACCTCATTTTTAAATTCAAAAACAACCCAAATTTTGGAGGCGTACATTGACACGTGGCCACCCGGTATACTGGAAGATTTTTAAGTATAGTTATTTTCAACGATCTCGGCGCAACCTCCATTTGTCTGTTCAAACGTTTGTTCATTAATCAATAAAAGATTGCCCGTTACGTACGTGATTTCTTTATTTGGTCTTAGAGTTTTAGTTATAATGGGGTGCTTGCATAATTTTTTTCTGATGTAATATGTTTATTACCCTTATTGACAATCATAAACCAGGATTTAGCAAAATTTTCTGTTTATATTCAACATTTTTGTGTTATCTTAAGGTACTTGAGAAAACAGTAGCCTGTAATTACTTTTACATCCATGAATTATCTATTTGTATGAAGATGGCGCTGCAATCGAAGTATATATAAATATTGTGTCGCAATGTTGAAGAATAGTATGGACTTTGAAAAACTAGAATAAATACGTGCTAATTCCCCTTGCGGTGTAATAAACGGTCTATTGCCGAAACATCAGAGAAAACTGGCCAGTCGGCTGTAACCTTAATTCGGATAAATCAGTGTAAACATTTTAGTTAAATCGAAGAGATTGTCCATATCTCAAATGTGTTTAGATACGTAAGATAAGAAAGGGCTTCATCAGATGAACCTTGAAAAAAGACTAAATAGTCGTCAACATAACGTGCATAAAAAAGCATTTTGCGCACCTAAAGGGAAGGTGGTAGAGTTTGTTTAACCATCCTCTGCCGTTACGTCATAATCGGTGACGTATTCCGCTGTTTTACGTTTGTCATATATTATTTGAATGTTATTTTACACTAAACCTCAAAATTAAAATATAACTAATGAAATATGTTTAGGATTGTTTTCAACTTTGATCATATATGCTGCGCTAGATACGGTATTATGTAGTATTTGTTTGGTAGAAGAGGGGTAATGATGACAGTGTACTCTGAGTCGGGTACTGATTTGTCATTGGTCAAACTATGTCGAAATTTGAAAACGACCAATCACTGACGTACGCTATACCCCCCGGACCTACCAAACAAAGTAACCTACATACCGCATCTAGCGTAGCGTATATGATCTAAGGTTTTCAAAAACGCATGTAAAGGTGTGTTTGTATGAATACATTTTTATTGCCAAAAATTATATTTTGCTTTATGCGTTGGGTACCTTTTTACATTACTTAGTGATTTTTTTTAACTTGAAACCTCCGTTTATTATATATATTAAAAATGTATTATACGATTATATTTTTGGGGTGAACCCAAATGTTGTAGACTGCATTTAATGGTAAAAGCGGTATTTCAGCATCTCTTTCTCTTGAAAAGTAATTAATCAACTTCAAAATTAATCTTTGCTCTTTCTCATTATACCACGAAGGTATTTTGACAATAAAAAATTAATTATACCGTCAAAAGTAATAAATAACATTTACATCGACATTAGTTAAAAAATACGTTAATGACGTCATAATTCCGTCTCATCTATTTCATGATTGAGAGAACAATGTATGACGTAACTCTATAGATAAGTGAACTCAAGATTGTTCATAAATATTTCTGCTAGGAGAGGTGAAAGGTTGGAACCCATTGCCAACCCTGAAGTTAAAAACTTAACTTGACAACTAGCGCTATCTTTTTTATCTGAACTACCTTAAATCGTCATTAATTTTTTTTTGAATAATAGTGCGAATATAGGTTTATTAAAAAAATACGGGTTAAATATTTATTGGTCGGGTTTTTATTGGGCCATTTACCTAAAATCATGCAAGCACCCCATTATAAAAATACCTGTGAACATGATGGATTTGTACTTAATTTGTTACATTTGGCTCCGTAGAATATGGCTGTTATGTTTACTTATTTCGTACAATACTGATAACGCATATGCTTAGATCGCTGAAGACAATTTTACTAGTTTTTTTTTATTGAAAGAAAAAAAATACAGCGATTCAAGTTACTGACAACACGTAGCAATCGGATAAAAATCAAAAACATGTACGTTAGCTTTTCCGCTTTCATCATGATGTAGCCAGCTGTGATTTTCCCAAGTCACGACTAGAAAATACCTAAAATCATATAATCTAAATGTTTCTTCTTGAGGATTTACTAAATAAAATAAGAAATGTCCCTAAAAATTATGCGTTTTATCGGAGTATATGAAAATTTTGTGGGGTTACAAATTATCGTTTTATTGATATCTATTTCATTAATAAAGTCGTATTTTTTTACATTTAATTTACTTTCTGGGGAACTAAATTATTTATTAATTTTTTCTTCTATCACCCTGTAGAATATCTTTGTGTCAAGAGTGCGTGTAAATATGACCCGCGTGGGTGTGAGGAGGAATACACATGGGTGTGTTCGAATATATACACGTATTGGTCATACTTTATGTATTTATAAATTATTGGTGTCAAAATAACATATAAATATTATTAATATAGTCTCGCGATGCTCATTTTAAAGCGAAACAATTACTTAAATTTAAATTATGTTTTATTGTGTTTACAATAATAAAAATTTTAAAGTAGCTTTTATACCACATTTTAGTGTAAAATAATAATTTTTGGAAACCCAACTTTGGACAAACTTGCAAGAAACTATAATTTTTAATTTCCAGTAGTCGCATCAAATTTTGTGAGTATAATCTCATCGGTCTTACAGACCATATGTATTTAGTCCCCAAAAATATAGTGAAACCTAATTTTCAAAAATTACGTATGGAGACTTTTTAACAATAGTATAGTGAATGGCTAGAAAAAGAAAAATGAAGTACATTTGGTACATTTTTCAAAAAAAAACAAAATCTTTAAAAATGTTATTTTTTTGCAATACTGCACTTTATTAGTCACATATAAAAAACAAAAACTATTAAAAAAGGTGAGACAAACATTTTCAAAATTCGTTTAGTGCATTTTCTCGGCACTCCTGTCAAACCCCAATAATATGCTCCATCAAGCATATAGTAATTTAAACAAAAATTTACAATTAATAAATCCAACATTTAGTAATCAATTTGAATAAAATAAGTAAACGTAAAAATTAAAGTAATAGAAAAGAAAAAAAAAGACAATTTTAATAAAATAATATCATCCAGTATAGCAAAATTAAATATATGTAAATTGACAGCATATGTCACAGATGAGATAATTTTAGATAAACTGATGATTTCGATGGAAGTAAATAAAGTAAATTTATACATATTTATGATAATGATGAATAGTTTCAAGAAATTTATTGTTTTTAAATCAAAATAAAATTAGTTTTATCAAATTGACGTTGGTTGTTTTATAATCTTCATTTAAAATAAATTTCTTTAGCCTTTCAAAACGTAACATCAAAATTGTGATTGGTTGATGTGTATCTTGATATTTTTTTTTAATTTGGGATCTAAATAAAAAAAAGAACATCAATAAAAATCAACAAGGAGGTGAATGGATACAAATTTGTTATTGAAGAGAATTGGGAAAATTTACTTAAATATAATACAAAAAGTGATAATTATTAGAGGAACATATCAAAAGTAAGAAACATAAGATAAAAATGTATAAATTTGCATATTTACATGGAATAATTTGAGATATATATAGAATAAAATTACAAAAGAAAAAAATTAACTTACATGTTAAAATAAAGTGCAGAGTATTCAAGAAAGGTTTATATTTGTAAAGGCAGATGGGAATACAAATATAACTTTAGTTCTGGTGGACTAATATGAAGGAATTGGTCCAGTAAGAAGATGCATTGTTGAGCCAGCAGTCAGTGTTTTTTTTTTGCTTAAAAAAAAATCAAGAAGATCGCAAGTAATTATAAAAAAGAAAATCTACATAACAGGTATAATACTAAATATAAAACAATAAAATGATACTTACCATAAATATTTGGTGACCAAAATAAATTTAATAATAGGTATGAAATTTTCATTGATACACATGTTATGTTTAGTTTATGATTAAGTTAGAATTTAGAATATAAAACTTATAGAAGTTATCCAAGAAATACGTATTTCAAACACGGTCAAAAATAATAATTAGTCAAATTTTCGCGTTGTAGTTTTTAACTGGAATTTGTATTACAATTGCATAGGCAACACAAATATCACAAGAGGGTAAAAAAACACGTAGTCTTTTACCGAGTTGTAATTAATTTTGACCTATACATTTATTTAAATTTAAAATTATACTATCTGGCATATTTAAAGTTTCATGTTGTAATAAAGCAAGTGTTAAATAAAAATTATTTATTATTTTCAGTCAGTGACATATGCAATCAGATAAAATAAAATAAAAAGAAAGTTTTAAATATATTTACAATATAAATCCTGACAGAATCGACTAACTGAGATAAGAGTAAAATTGACATTATTGAAATTAAATTGTTGTATTAAATTTGTTAAATAAAAAAAAATAAATTTAATTGGCGCTCAACGACATAAAATATAATATATTCAGTTGGATTATTAATTTAAAATAAAATGGTAATATCATTACATATTATTTGGACATAAAATTTAATAAAAAAAAATAAAAAAATAAATAAATAGACACAAATATATAAACACACAATACTACGTTATCATCAGCAACTCTAATACGAATAAATCGTAAATTCTGTTTAAAAAATAAATAAACAGAAAGAGGAATTTGCAAAGATTTATGCACCTCGACAATGACATACAGCTTTCTGGACTAACCTATGAAAACCAAGCCAATCGAATGTTTGACGGTATGATACTGATGAGATCATAAAGATCGAAACAGCTGTCTATCATTGTCGAGGTGCATAAATCTTCGCAAATTCCTCTTTCTGTTTATTTATTTTTTAAACATATAAGTATTTTTGTTGCACCTATATCATTGGAAGCCAGTTTTACGATTTTTTTTTCGATGTACAGTAGCACATCTTCCTGGTAAAGCATTTTGTGCTTCGATATTAACACCAGAAAGTTCTTGCAGTCCTAATATTATACTTCTAGGAATATTCTTCATAGACGAACGTACTTGCAAATTGGACTAAAGGAGTAAATCATTATCCAATTGTCTTAAAAAGTGTGTTCTCAAAACTATTATGCGTGGGTTGTTTGAAGCATATAAATCTTGCGAATTGTTTCCAGCTATATTCAAAAGGGAGTAGAAAATGACCATTGGCCATCTACTTGAACAGTAGTAGCGTGCAGTCAAATTATCAACAGTATCTACACCCCCTTTACTACTGTTGCAATTTGTAATTATCACCGGCTTCTGCGCATCTGTTCTTGCATCGATTTCATCATGGTCGTGTATACTACAAAGCAAAAGCACATTTTTTTCTTTTTGGGAATATAAGAGGCAGGAGTACACTCTTTCGAAAATGCAAACATACAGGTATGTTCCGATAGTACAACTGGTCGAGAAAACTCTAATGGACTCAATTTTATTTTTTCTAATGCTTCCAATTACTGTAAGGTTATGGTCATTAAGTAATTTCGTTACAAAAGTAACGAGGTGAACCAGTTGTCCATCTCTGATCCCAATATATTTTCACAGAGTCATAGAACAACATCGTAAGAATTATTCTAAACTCTGTATGGTCCTTCAGGCTGTGTTTCAACGTAAACTTCCATCTTGTTGGCATCACATAATGCTAGAAACCGTATTTGTTCGGTTTCCAAAGGTGGTACTGACGAAAGCTACACTTTCCTCGAAATCCTGAAATAATCTCATCCACGGTCACAAATTCTGATTCTTGATGGTAACCGTTCTGACAATTTGAAACGAAACGGTTAAAAACTTCGCTTATACGAGCATTGCTCGATTCTCTTTACTGTCAACGAACTAAGAATCTAAAGGCTCATAATGATCCATCAGTTTTCCACCATTGAGACCAAAGAAGGCACGAATTTCAATTCGATTAGTTGGAATCTTTTCTTCCAGCGAAAATGTTAGTAACAATTTCAATGTACTTGTTGGTGTATTCCACGATAATATCGATAATTTTGTCATTGAAATAATTCTCCCATATTTCCAGTGGCTCCAACAAGTTTCTGGTTGCTAATGTGGAACCCGGCAATTCCTTTACCGTGTCTTAACTATTGTAGGTTATAAAACGAATTTTCTCGACCGAGTGACTTTATCCTTTCCGATAAGTGATAAATGTTTTGTTGTGGTTTTCTTCTGCTACTTGTTCGTGATCAGAAATATCCTGCTCAGACTCACTATTTTCATGAACGTCGTACGCGGTTTCTTGGCCCTCTTTGTCACTCATTACTTTTTCTAACATTTGTTTCAGGCGTTCCAAAGCTGGGGCGTTACTAAAAAAAGTAACGTGTTACTTTACCGTTACTTTTGCTAAAAAGTAACGCGTTAGATAACTATTATCGTTACTTTTTTTAAAAAGTAACGATTTATTCTTACTTTCCACTACTTTTCTATGTATTTTTCTTGTTCCGTGTCTTCTCGTTCTTTTATTGTCCATCTCACCATTTATCGCCATTATTATTGCACATACAAACAAATTTTTAAAATGCTATCCAGAACACAGTGGCGCGCGAAATCAAGGGGGTACAAAAAAATAATAAAAAAAACATTATTTCTCATCAAACAGCAGAAATAAAAGAGAAAAACCTTGGTTTTAAAATAGCGCGTTACTTTTTAGTAACGCGTTACTTTTGTAGTAACGCGTTATTTTTGCAGTAACGCGTTACTGTAACGAAGTAACGATTTCGCGTTACTTTTACAAAGTTTTAGTTTCGTTACTCTGAGGTTTTAGATTCGTTACTCTTGACGTTTTAGTTTCGTTACTCTGATGGCGATGCTGCTTATTTTCGTAAGGCATATTTATACATTTGTTTTGGACATGTCTAGGGTCTAGGACAATTATCAGACACATCGGAGACACAGCGATGATTATGACGATTCGTACACCAAGCAGACAAGCTGCAGATATGATATGACTTGTCGCCCTACAAAATATTTTACGACACGGCTTGCTCCAATTCCTAGCGTCATTTGTCTTCGACCGCTTCAACGAAATAATTACACAATGGAAGATAATCCAACATTTAATGTGAAATTTGTACAAATAGTAGAAAAATACCTTGTTTTATACGACTTAGTATAGGCAAGTGCAGGAAAAATCATGGAACCTATAGTTAAAGATTCTTTTCCTATAATAAAAAAGGACATTGTGAAGAGACATTAAAAAAAATTATTAATAGAATGTTACATTTTACTACTAACAAACGTTGAATAAACAATTAAAAAAATTGGTATAAAGTTAAATGTTACATTAGTAAAAATTAAAATTTACATTAGTAAAAATTAAAATTTAAAAAAAATTAAAAGAATATTTGAATAAGGAGTTATTTAAAAAACATTTTTGCTGTTAAATGCAGTCGAAGTGCATCACTGATGCACTTAAAATAAATTAATTATTTGAAAAAGAAACGTACTGCGTATGGATAATATTTTGTTTTTATATCTATCTGCGGTTCGCTTTGATTAATATTTCATTCAAAATGAAAAACAGATTTTTTTTAGGATTTCTGAATAAAAATTATCCAAAATTATAATAAAAAAAATAAAAAAGTTACTTGTTGAAAAAAATTAACAAACATTTGAGGGATTCGAACCGACGACCCTTTGCTTTCAAATCCGTCTCTTAAACTGCATAACCATCGAACCAACGCAAAAATATAGTCTTAAATCTTATATAAATTACTTACCGATATAATAATAATAATTTTAATTTTAGCGATTAAACTAAGTCAAATTTTAAAATTTTGGCTTCGTTACAACCCGGTTTATGTGGTCAGATAACTGCAGTCAAATTTTCATTGTCGAAGGAGTTTAATTTTCTGAACAAAATTTTCAATCGGAGTCAAAGCAAAAGAAAGCTTACTGTTCGTTTTAGTAAACATATTACATATTTACGTTTAATGAAACTTTATAAATTTCTTCTACGACATTGTTCGCACGCATTTCGCAATTATTATTTTTATTTTCTGTTGAATTTTCTCCTCCACCGAGCATATGTGACAAAATGCCAGTTTTGCACCGTTCTTTGGGACATTTTGTTTGAATTTTATATCATGCGTTATTTCCTCAAAACAAGTTCTTAATATTATATTCATCATTTAAATATCAAAATGCTTGCATTTCATTTTGATTGTACGGGACAAAGTTTTATATTTCAGCCTACAGGTGTCGCCACATGGTAAGTTGCACATAGCGAATAATAATAATTAATTGTAATAAAAATGTAATATTAATAAATTTGGTTTTCTAATAAATGGGTGAGTAAATAGTCCTTAAAGTTCACTTAAATGATGTATTTGATTATTTGTGTTAATTTACTAAATCCTTGATACTCTGTATTAAGGTTGGTCCTTCGGTCTGATAAATTTATATTACAATTGTAACACCTAGTATAATTATTCCAAACTTATATCGATTCTTAATCACATTTGTTAAAATATAATTTGCAAAAGAATCACTGACACTTCTTCCAAGAAGAAGAAGACGTAGGAAAGTAGAATATCTTGGGATACATCATCTGGCAAATATTCTTTAAATATAGTGAATACCATCAGACTTATACAGTCTCGCAATACGATTGTTCATCGACCCCAAATCATCTGTTTTATGGGTCGACAAGAAATCACACCCGGTACTGGCACCTCTTATAAACGTGTGATTTATGTTAGAACAATTAAATAATAAACGTCATCCTTTATGAAAGGTGCAAATTGTCGTAAGATGTATTCGTAGATATTCATTTTACTGCTGTCTTAACGACTTTAACAAGTATGTTAATTTAAAATATTGTTGGTGAAAATAATTTTATTCAGAATTATCTTTATTATATTTCATATATGCTTTAACGACAAAACGGTAAAATTAGAGTTAAAGGATTTCGAGGTAAAATGCAGCATTTGGAAATAGACAATAGTTCAACTTGAAAAATTAGTCCTTCTTTTTTTGCATTATTTGAGAAAAAAATGAATTTCTTTTTATGAAAAAATCGTTTTTTCTGTTTTTTCTTTAATTTAACATGAAAAAATTCATATTTAAAAATTACTGCATCTATGCAACTTGTAGTGCACCTACGTCGCTTATGTGCAATAGCTGCAGCATAAGATTAACGTGGGCCAGTTTCCCTAAATAAAATTGACGCTTTCAAATATAGATGACGTTTGCTTATAAAGTGTCGTTTGGTCAATATGTTTTTAATTGTGTTTACTTTTACCTTTGTTTACGTATCTTTACAAATACAAATAAACACGGAAAATTATCAACATCAACCAGCTCTATAGATTACAAACTACAACAGTGACAGTGAACTATGCAGTAAGCAAACGCTGACGCGACCTTTCACTTAACCAGGAACGCTTGTGCCCAGCACTTATGTACCAAATAGCAAATTATTACCTGATCTCGTTAAAGTCGTTTTCTTTATCTAACAGCGGAATCTAATAACTATTTATCTCTCTCGATTTTGAATGCGAATTCACAGTGGATAGGTCCAAGTTTTCATCTTTATCCAATTATCATATAATGGTTTTCTCCATCTTTGTCTGTATAAGTGAGATTTAACAGCTGTAATTCATTCGTATTCTCTTCTTTACACATTTGCAGTTAATGGCTTGACGGTTACTTCATTGCACATAAGTGACGTCACGATCGTAATGGCGGCATATTCAAATAATTGGAAATTTGAATTTTTAAATTAATTTATTCAAAAATCTAGCTCAAATTACGGTAGATAATTAAACTCAATGGGTTCTATTTGATCAATTCTAACTGTTAATAAAGAAAAAACGTGAGGTTATATTTTTGTTGAACTCCCCATTAGATTATTGGAATTCGACTGGTTTTTTTAGATATCTGAACGTTGTCGATTCAGGTATTGGTTTTCTCGTGGTGATTTAAACTGATATTTATACTCATTTTTGGATAATTAACTTTGCGAGATTTAGTGTCATAAATAAGGGAAATAAATGCCTGTGATCGAAGAGAGAGAGTTATTAATTATTTTGTTTATTTTTGGGAATAATAGAAAACCAAAATAGACGAACGTCTGGGATTCAAATAAGATGAATTAAAATAACAAATTTTGATGTTATTTTACACGTGTGAAGTAAGCGCCCGGCGCTGGTGCCCAAATGCAGCTCCCACCCCCCACTATCAAACCAAACTCACACGATGCAAATGATTATTATATTATAAATATGAACACATCATGTTTTCTTTTAAAACTAAGTGTTTAACACCATCTGATATTGCGAAATACTTATAACATAACTATCTAAAGTTAAAAACTAAAATGTAGAAGTGAGTGTAATCAAGGAGAAAACATCTATAATAAATTGAATAAAAATTTCCCATCTCTAGATAAAAAGTTATAATTGTAAGTAAGTGGCATCCCTAAAAAATTTAAAATATTTTTAAACAAGACATAGAAAAAAATACTCCCACCCCAAAGTTTTTTTCATAAAAACGAGCTTTTGAAATCGAATGCGGTTTGCCGGAAAATGCTGAGGAAGGAATATTGTCAAATTTTCAACTCCCTGAAATATCGGCGTCATAGAAAAAAGTACCCTCACTCCATAAATTTAGATTTTTTTCTCAGAAAACACCTTTTGAGACACTATGCGATTGGGTGGAAAATGCTGAGGAAGGAATATTGTATACACCTCCAAATTTTCAACTCTCTGAAATATCTAAATTATGGAGTGGGGTACTTTTTTCCCATGACCCCGATATTTCAGGGAGTTGAAAATTTGGAGGTGTATACAATGTTCCTTCCTCAGCATTTTCCACCAAATCGCATACTGTTTCAAAAGGTGGTTTCTGAGAAAAAAAATAATCTAAATTATGAATTGAGGGTATTTTTTTTCTATGACGCTGATATTTCAGGGAGTTGAAAATTGAAGGTGTATACAACATTCCTTCCTCAGCATTTTCCGGCAAACCGCATTCAATCTCAAAAGCTCGTTTTTGTGAAAAAAATTATTAAAACTTTTGGGGTGGGAGAATTTTTTTCTATGTCTTCTATCTCATAACAACAAGACTCACTTAAAAATATTTTATGTTTATTAGGTATGCCACTTACAGTTATAACTTTTTATCTAAAGATGGAAAATTTTTATTCAATTTATTAGGGTTGTTTTCTCCTTAATAGGCAGGTCCGACATTTTTGTTTTGTAACTAAAATCGAGAGATTTTGTTATTTAAAAACGATCAAAAAAAATTTGAGCGCAAAATATTAATATTTACGTCCGCTGTAAGCATTTTAAAATCAACGATCGGCGAGAGGGTGGAAAACGGTACCTGTGCGCGAGACTAGACCGTGTGACGTCAGTAGCCATGAACGTTTCGCCCCTGGCCCGCTGCTGCGCTGTATTTACACACATTTTACAGGGTTTCCGTTTGTAGTAAATTTCCTACTAAATTAGTAGATTTTTCAACCTTATTAAATATTTTTCAATAAACCGTATTCTACCAACATTTCAATAATAAACAACCAAAATCACGAGTGTCTCATCGAGGTAAAAATATTTTGTACATACTTTTTACCTGCCCGGAATATGTATTTTTTTATTAAATGAAGTCTGTACTATCTAAACTAGCCTGTGTATTAAAAAAATATTTAATAACGTTGAAAAGTAAAATATAACGATAAATAGCAAAAAAAAACGTATTATTTTTATTAAAAGAAGTCTTAAACAAGCCTGTGTATTAAAAAAAATAAAAAAAAATTAATAACGTTTAAAAGTAAAATATAACGATAAAAACCAAAAAAAAGATATGCTGTGTGCGGGATTCGATCCCGGACCAATCGTACCACTAACCACGCTGCTACTAGAGCTCATACTTACGTTTGTTCAAACTTATTATTTAAGCGAATCACGTGTCACGTTTGGATGATACAAAATATTTTTTCTGCGATGAGACACTCCTCTTAAATATACCATAGATAGATAGCGATAAAATATAGTTTTAAATTCAAATCTGAAAATTTTGCTGAATTTTACAGCGGACGTAAATATTAATATTTTGCGCTCAATTTTTTTTTTGATCGTTATTGAATAAAAAATATATCGATTTCAGTTTAAAAAAAATGTCGAACCTGCGTATTATCAATTCTACTAAAATTCTACCACCCTCATTTTTCTTAAAAATCTACTAATTTAGTAGGAAATTTACTAAAAACGGTAACCCTGTAAAATGTGTCTGTATCGTGAATACAGCGCAGAAGCGGGCAAGGGACGAAGCGTTCATGGCTACTGACGTCACACGGTCTAGTCTCGCGCACATGTACTGTTTTCCAGCCTCTCGCCTATCGTTGATTTTATAATGCTTACAGCGCACGTAAATATTAATATTTTGCGCTCAAATTCTTTTTGATCGTTTTTAAATAACAAAACCTCTTGATTTAAGTTAAAATAGAAAAAAGTAAGAAAAATGTCGAACCTCACTTCTATATTTTAGTTTTGAACTTTAGATAGTTATGTATATAAGTTTATTTTGCAATATCAGATGGTGTTAAACACTTAGTTTTAAAAGAAAAAATAATGTGTTCATATAAATAATATAGTAATCTTATAGTTTTGTATCGTGTGAGTTTGGTTTGATAATGGAGGGGAGCTGCATTTGGGCGCTAACTTCTACGAGTCGTTATTTTATAAAATGCTAGAAAGAGTTAATAAATTCATACCCCAAGGTTAGGTAGGTCATATTATAGTGTCTCTATAAGTTTCTTGTATTATTATGTTTTTAAACCAGAAATAATAGTACATAAAATTTACTTCCTAAACAGAATAAAAATTATATAAAAAAGAAAATTCCCCGTCTCTGTGTGTGATATGCATAAAACGTACTAATTTTTATTTTTTTCTCTTTTTGTTGCAGAAAAATGATCCAATCTGACTTCTGTATACGGGTTACAATGTACAGACTGTACTACGAGTGTATGTAACAGCAACCACGACAAACAAAAAAAAAATGGAATGGTGCAATAAAGTTTCAACAATATGTGATGTCACAGTCCAATGCAAGAGCCTACTTGAAACCGCACTAACAGCCAACCGCACGGCCCATCATCAAGAGTTCCGTGTGTAACTATTTTGTGACAGTGTATTGGGATCGTACAGGGTCATTCAATTATAAATAATTAGATCATTTATTAAAAAAATAGTTTCAGGGTTATTGAATTGCATGCTAATATCAAAAATGTAATTATTCTTTTTTTTTTTAAGTTTGGCTATTCATATACAAAATTTTAGCGCAAACAAATCCAAAAAAAGCGAAAATTGGGTATAAAATTTTTCAAAAAATAATTTTGTAACATATCTTATATGTACTGATAATAATATAATGAAGTTAAAATTTTATAACATGCAAAACTTTTTTCTGTATTATACTTTATTTATAACAAAATAAAGTAAAATTAAATATTTTTTCCGAATTGGGTTACGTTACTCTATTGTTATTAGTAGTTGAATTTTGATTAAATTTTGTCTAATTTCACAGTTCAAATCAAAACAAGAAGAATGCATAAAAATAGAAAGAATAAATATAATTTCACTGAATGACCCTGTATATATCGATTCCGTTAATGTTGACAAAGTGTGTAAGTGCTCTGTGACGTCATTTATTTTCCGAATATCCTCGCTGAGTTTTTACAGTGCTGTTATTGCTTGAAAATGACGATTACATTAACAAGGAGGAACTAAATCTAATATATTATTTTTGTTGCAATATGGTATTTGGGACGTACTGTATAACGGATAATTTAGATCTTGCACGTAATTTTGGAGAAATACACTTTTGATTTATTATACAGAGCGAAACAAAAATTTCTCAGAAAATTTTATTCTTTATAAAAAGTTTGTCTTCACTCAATAACTAAATGTCAGCAATAAAATTATAAAAATTTCTCTCAGTATACGAGGTAGAATACAAAATTTGAATGCAATCTAAAAATAAAATACCCTTATTTTTTAACAGTAAAAATCTACATAAATATAAATTTACAGCTTTCAATTTTAATTTTATTTAACTTTTTTTATATGCGCTCTAAAAAAAGTTAAAATACAAATTTCGATATAGAAAACTATAAATTTTTCTCAATTACTATTTTATAAGGGTTTTTTATACTTGAATTGAATCCGCCGTCTATGACATATATTTTTTTTTTATTTCACTACTGAAATTTTATTTGTAATCGAAGTTACCAAATGTTTATGTCACAATGTATATTTGGAAAATTTGATACTCTGGACTTTTTATATATTGAAATAATAATTCCCTGGTTAACTCTTCCTCAATTGGGCTGGGTTCAATCGGCCTAAATAAAATGAAATATTCATAAAAAAAAATTAATGATCATCTTTCTTTTTCTTACTTTCTTCTGCTACTCCTCAGACTAAGCAAATTTACCTTCTGTCACCATCTTTTACTTTTATTCACCCTTGAAAGTGTTTAATGTTTGTCTTCTCCTTATAATCTTTTTTCCTTTATATTTTTTTTATAATATTGTTTACTTTTTTTTAAATTTTTATTTATTCCTTTCAATATATTATCCTTTTCCACCATATAACATTCTTTTTACAAATTTAATTTTTCTATTTTTCCTTATTTTTCATTTCTCCTCATTTTGGAACTATTTTTCCATATTTATCCCTATTTTTTTCTATGTTACTCTATTTTTTTCTATTTTTTCCTATTATTCCCTATTTTTTCCTCTTTCCTAGTTTTTTCTACTTTTCTATAATTTTCCTATTTTTTATATTATAAAAGTTATAAAATTTAGTAACAGGAAGTTAAAAAAAAGAGTAATTTCAGAAACAAAATTAGGAGAAAAGGGGAAATTTGAGATAAAAATGTGACAAAATTTGAGAGAAAAGAGGGGAAAATTTGAAGGATTTTAAAAAAATAAAAAAGTGGAAATTTCAAGAAAAAAAGTGTAATTTCTAGAAAAAAGTGAGAAAAGGGAAAAAAGTACTAAAAAATTGAGAAACTTCAAAGAGAAAAGACGGGCAATATTGAAGAGAAAAAAGAGCTAAAATGTGTGGTTTGAAGAAAGGGATAATTTTGGAGAGAAAAAAAAAGTGTCTTGTTTTAAATTTTTATTTTTTTTTTGTTATTCTCTACCTTTTCCTATTTTTCCTAGTTTTTTTACTTTTCTTTAATTTCCCTATTTTTACCTCTCGCCCTTCAGATAAGAGAGGTATAGGAATCATGCTAAAAATTGGGTAGTGAGTTTTCAATTGATAAACACGTTTTGGGGTCCCTAGAATACGATTTTAATATTTTCGCGATGATGTCTGTGTGTGTGTGTGTTAGTGTGTGTGTGTGTTAGTGTGTGTGTGTGTTAGTGTGTGTGTGTGTGTGTTTGGATGGATGTTGTAGTAACGATAACTCAAAAACTACTGAATAAAAAAATTTGAAATTTTGCATACAGGATTCTGATACCCTAGATTAGATCTGATTAGATTTTGGTGCCAATCGCACAACCGGAAGTGGTAGTTGCTATGGGTGATGACGCCATTATTATACAAAACGGCGATAAAGTTTTACACATATATTTTGTATACCCTATAGTTTATTTTCATCTCATTAAAATTTTCGAAACTTTTGCCATTGTTGCCAGATTTACAAAAAAATAATTTTTTTTCATACTTTTTTGTGTCAACCTGTAAATTTTTGATTCAAAAATGGCGAGAGGTCATGTGCTGGCCACATCAGATTTTTCATGTTATAAAAGTTATAAAATTTAGTAATAAGAAGTTGAAAAAAGAGTAATTTCAGAAAAAAAAATGAGAGAAAAAGGGAAATTTGAGACAATAAAGTGACAACATTTGAGAGAAAAGTGGGGAAATTTTGAAAGAGAACATTTAAAAAAACAAAAAAGTGAAATTTCAAGAAAAAAAAGGGTAACTTCTAGAAAAAAGTACTAAAAAATTGAGAAACTTCAAAGAGAAAAGAGTGGCAATTTTTAAGAGAAAACAGTGCTAAAAAGTGTGGTTTGAAGAAAGGGATAATTTTGGAGAGAAAAGAAAGTGTCTTGTTTTAAATTTTTATTTTTTCCTGTTATTCTCTACTTTTTCCTATTTTTCTAGTTTTTTCTACTTTTCTTTAATTTCCCTATTTTTCATATTATAAAAGTTAAAAAATTTAGTAATAAGAAGTTAAAAAAAAAGGGTAATTTCAGAAAAAAATTGAGAGAAAAGGGAAAATTTGAGACAAAAAAGTGACAAAATTTGGGATAAAAGAGGGGAAATTTTGAAGGATTTTGAAACGCAAAATTTTAAAAAATGATAAAAAAGGGTAATTTCCAGAAAAAAGTGAGAAATGGGGAAAAAGTACTAAAAAATTGAAAAACTTCAAAGAGAAAACAGGGGCAATTTTGAAGAGAAAAAAGTGCTAAACAGTGTGGTTTGAAGAAAGGGATAATTTTGGAGGGAAAAGAAAGTGTCTTGTTTAAATTTTTATTTGGAAAAATGCGTTGTTGCTTTGTTTTTAAATTTTCTGTGTGGCAAAATGCACTTTTGCTTTGTATATCAAATTTTTATTTGGAAAAATGCATTGTTGCTTTATTTTCTTAATTCGAGTGGAGAAAGATACATTGTTGGTTTGCTCTATTTTACACTACTTTTCCTAGTTTTCCCTATTTTTCTTGTTTATCATTATTTTTTCCAGTTCTTCCCTATTATCTATTTTATGTATTTACTCCTTTTATTCACTACTTTAAATTATGTTTACCTGATTTTGCCGATTTTTCTCTGTTTTTTCCTCTATTTTTCCCATTTGTTTCTATTTTTCCTATTTTTTCCATTTTTTCCTATGTTGATTCAATGTCAGTCAATTAGGACTTTCTTATACGTTCATTTTCACCAGATTTAATCATTATATGATAGTTTTTAGTCACAGAGGACAAAACTTAAACCGTAAAGAGTTTTTTTTTGATGGATGAAGAAAATCGAGGAGCACGCAAGTATCGCGTTTTGTGGGCTGGTAAAATCTTAGGTATTTTTCAGTTTTTTTAAAATACACATAAAATGTATACCAAACGTACCAAATTTTTATAAAAAAAAATTGTCCAGATATATCTAGTTGTTTATCATTTAAAATTAATAATATTAATTATTTTATTTTAACCATTATATAAAGTTATTTAATTTAGTGATGAAGAAATTAATTAAAAATCAACAAAAATTTGCATTTAAAATAAATGCTTTTGGTGCCAGTTATGACTATTTACCAAATTAAAATATATATATACATATAGATAGGATGATGAAAATAATATTAAATGTTGTAGGAAATTATACGGATAAAAAAATTATTGTAGTAAAAATGTACAAAGTAGAAAAAAGTATATTTTTAATGAAAATTCATATCCATTAATTTGTATAACAGATTTTTTATTTAAATAAATTAGATCCTGTAGTAGATTAATTTAGGTAAAAAGTGTTGCCTTTGAAAAATTATAGATATTTATGTTGACTTTTTGGTCTATTTGCTTCTACGCGAAAAAAATTTATTACAATTTTATTTATAATAATCTCTCTCATGTTTTAAGATTTATTTATTTATTTAGATTATGGCTTTATTTTCCCTGGAAAACAAGCCAGAAACCATTGTTTATCTAATATTATATGATTATGGCAATGTTCACCTTTCTTAGAACTCACGTCACTTCCATTCGATCAAAGTTTCTCTGTTTTAGTACTGTTCACCTCATGATTGGACAAATATCGATTGTCTTTTTGTTATCCAGTACTTTGCTATTAATCAAGGGCGTCCATCCGACCCAATTTTCTCTGTTTTAGTACTGTTCACCTCATGATTGAACAAATATCGATCGTCTTTTTATTATCCAGTACTTTGCCATTACTCAAGGGTGTCCATCCGACCCAAGTTTCTCTGTTTTAGTACTGTTCACCTTATGATTGGACAAATATCGATTTTCTTTTTATTATCCAGTACTTTGCCATTACTCAAGGGTGTCCATCCGACCCAATTTTCTCTGTTTTAGTACTGTTCACCTCATGATTGAACAAATATCGATCGTCTTTTTATTATCCAGTACTTTGCCATTACTCAAGGGTGTCCATCCGACCCAAGTTTCTCTGTTTTAGTACTGTTCACCTCATGATTGGACAAATATCGATTGTCTTTTTATTATCCAGTACTTTTCTATTACTCAAGGGCGTCCATCCGATCCAAGTTTCTCTGTTTTAGTACTGTTAACCTCATGATTTGACAAATACCGATTGTCTTTTTATTATCCAATACTTTGCCATTACTCAAGGGTGTCCATCCGACCCAATTTTCTCTGTTTTAGTACTGTTCACCTCATGATTGAACAAATATCGATCGTCTTTTTATTATCCAGTACTTTGCCATTACTCAAGGGTGTCCATCCGACCCAAGTTTCTCTGTTTTAGTACTGTTCACCTCATGATTGGACAAATATCGATTGTCTTTTTATTATCCAGTACTTTGCCATTACTCAAGGGTGTCCATCCGACCCAAGTTTCTCTGTTTTAGTACTGTTCACCTCATGATTGGACAAATATCGATTTTCTTTTTATTATCCAGTACTTTTCTATTACTCAAGGGCGTCCATCCGATCCAAGTTTCTCTGTTTTAGTACTGTTAACCTCATGATTTGACAAATACCGATTGTCTTTTTATTATCCAATACTTTGCCATTACTCAAGGGCGTCCATCTGACCCAAGTTTCTCTGTTTTAGTAATATTCACCTCATAATTGGACAAATATCAATTGTCTTTTTGTTATCAAGTACTTAACCATTACTCAAAGGCGTCTATCCGACCCAAGTTTCTTTGTTTTTGTACTGTTAACCTCATAATTGGACAAATATTGATTGTCTTTTTGTTATCCAGTACTTTGCCATTACTCAAGGGTGTCCATCCGACCCAAGTTTCTCTGTTTTAGTACTGTTCACCTCATGATTGGACAAATATCGATTTTCTTTTTATTATCCAGTACTTTGCTATTACTCAAGGGCGTCCATCCGATCCAAGTTTCTCTGTTTTAGTACTGTTAACCTCATGATTGGACAAATATCGATTGTATTTTATTGTCCAGTACTTTGCCATTACTGAAGTGCGTCCATCCGACCCGAGTTTCTCTGTTTTAGTAATATTCACCTCATAATTGGACAAATATCAATTGTCTTTTTGTTATCAAGTACTTAACCATTACTCAAAGGCGTCTATCCGACCCAAGTTTCTTTGTTTTTGTACTGTTAACCTCATAATTGGACACATATCGATTGTCTTTTTATTATCCAGTACTTTGCCATTATTCAGGGGCGTCCATCCGAACCAAGTTTCTCTGTTTTAGTACTGTTCACCTCATAATTGGACAAATATCGATTGTCTGTTTGTTATCCAGTACTTTGCCATTACTCAAGGGCGTAGATACGATGGTAAAGGGGTAATTACCCCCCAGGATATCACAAAAATAGCACGAAAAGAATAAATAAAATATATGAAATGTAGAAACGGACAAACATAGTTGCCTAAAAGTTTGATTACCCTCCCCCCTAGGAAAAAAGTTATCTACGTCCTTGCCCATTACTCAATATATCTTTGACTGTTAATTCCAGATTAGGTGATAAAGAGACATTAAGATTCCCACTGAACAGACTTATTTTGCTCAAGTCTGTTTTATTGGTGCATGGCTGGTCATGAACCCTCTTGGGATTCGTTATAAGAAATCTTTAGTTCTTTTTTGTTCTTGTGACTTATCAGCTGTTTTCATCTACTGATCCAGTTCTTAATGAGTGTTGTCTCTGAGCCAAATCTTCATCAGTCTTTTGTTGCCTTCGATTCCTCGATAAATGGCACCCAAGCAAGAGTTATCCTGTTTCAATAGAAGCCTGGACGTCATTTCCTGAAAACTTAATGGCTCCTAACTATTTGATCTACTGGTTTTCGAACAATTTACTATTTTCTTTTACGCATTACAAAATCGCGTATATATTTGTTTGAAAAAACAGTTGTATACTTTTCCAATGCATACCTGAGGCTGATAAAAGACTTATTTATAGGACTCTGGACCACGCATATAACAGTTTATGATAACCTAACCGTTAAGAATTCGTATATATGTTCTTTATGTCGAGTCGGACAAATGTTTTATTTGGAAAAATCTGAAACATAAAGAACATATAAAAGAAGTCTTAACGATTAGGTTATCACAAAATTTTATAGAAATGGGCCCGAGATCTATTAAATAAACTGTTTCACTGCCATTGTTTGTTATGGATACATCTTTGAACCAGATCTTGCTATTTATCCATTCTGTTCCATGTTGATCTATATTTATCCAAAAACGAAGCGTATTATATTATTTAACATACGCATCAATAATTCTTTTTAAGGTAAACTTATTACATGAATTGTCTTACTACTACGAAACCCTTTTTATAAAAATTAGACCTTTAGTAAACATGTAGGTAAATTTATTTAAAATTAAATGCAATTTTGAAAATTGCAATCAACGAATAAAATCAAAACTGAATAAATGTGTTCATAAAATATTCTTATTCTAATAAAATCAAAATAAGGTTCCTAGTCATGCGTCTCCAAACTTATACCGTACGTCCCATATACCAAAAAATAAACCATTGTTAACTCTTTAGGATAATACCTAAGCCAATTTGTTACTGAACATTTTAAGTAATATCGAGTATTGAGAGGGAAGAGACAATTTTTTAGATAGGGTTTTTAGGAACGTTATCTTTATCAATTCAAAAACATGCCAAAGTAAAATATAAATAATATTAATGTTCTAGCAATTTATTATAACCTATACACATAGTTCGTATGCTCTAAATTTAGGTTGAATGTACGAACCTTTAACTTTAAGATGTAATGAAAGTATACAGCATGTCTCACCCCGGTTTTTTTTTATTAAAGCTTCTGTACTTTTATATTTTAAATATTCTTCAGCGTAAAAATTATTTCATGTGGGACATGCTGTATCAATGAATATTATTATAAACAAAAAAAAAAGAAAACGAAATATTCTGCGCCAAATTTGCAGTTGACTTTTTATATTTGTTTATATATGAAAAATGAATATCTCGAATTTAGAGGCTTTGGATGTGGAAAAAAAAGTGTCTTCCAAAAAAAATATATATATTCAGTGGAATAAAAATATTCGTGTAATATTAAAATAACGTACTGGATGTTTAACATAAATATGTAACTATAAGCTTCCTGTATTTAAATGTTGTAAAATAATTGTATTTGTATTTTTTACTCCTTAAAAAAAATCTATTATACCTAAGAATACCGGGTGTTCTCTTGTGTGGGATTTAAAAGTAATCAATGGGACATCCGGTATAAAAAAATTGGTATTGTACATGCAAGGTACTACTCCTAAAGTGTGGATAATTGAATTATTAGACTTATATCGGATGTTACATAAATTTCTAGGAAATGAGTCAATTTTTTAATCCATTTTGTCCCCCACTTCAACTTGTAGTACGAGAGCCCACCACCAAAACGATGTGTAATCGTTTTACGGGCAAAATCGTATAAAATCTTTAGGTTCTACGGCCCTGAACCCGATTAGGTACGCAGTAACGGTCATAAATGTAGCTGTTAGCTGCGTGCGAGTCTATTTCTGATGTGTCAAAAAAATAGTTATTGTATTAGGTCTGATATTCCAAGTGTACATAGATTTTGTCATTTTCTAATGAAATTGGTAGTTTTCAGATTTTTTTCGCATAGCATATGGCATCGAGCGCATTTTCAAAAATGCCAAAAAATTCAGCCGACTTGTATTGAGGCAACAAGGTTCAATTTTTTTTAAAACTTTTTGAATAACTGACGAGATCCTAAAAATACTGTTTTTAGAAATTTTTAATGTCGCCTCAGAACGTTTTGAAGTCGCCTGGCAAACGCTTGTTACGCTCCTATGCAGGGTTGTTCACGATGAACTTTTGAACGTGCTGAAGTTGGTCACAAAATAGTGCCCAATGGTGCCACTTAACTTGATCACGTTATCATCGCTATCGTCATAAAATAGCAGATTCCATTCGACTGTAATAACTTGAATTTTTTATTCGACCCACAGAAGGCGCGATTTCAAATATTTAGTTACGTTTTTTGTGCCATCCTGTATTTTTTTTATTCTTATGCTGCAAATTTAAAATTTTCTTCCTTCCCCTCGTTATATAGGGGTTTTTCTTGGACTACCTTTTTTCTTGGACTACGTTTTTTCCGGAACCACGTTTTTTTGGACCAAGCGTTTTCTCTTTGGAACAAGTTTTCTTTTTTCCTTTTGACCACAATAGTTCTTTTTCTTTGGACCAAACTATTTTTTTTTTGGAGCAAATCTTCTGGCTACAAGTTTCCATTGGAGAAGAAAGAATTTTTTTTTGTCCGGGAATGTTCTTTACAACCAGATTCACTGCAGCCTCGTGGGCGTTATCGTGCGTTATCTCCCGTCTCTTTGTCCACTGCACCTTGTTCAACCTTGTTCCCTGTACTAGTTTGTACAGGTTATTTAATGGCTGTTTGTAGTAGTCTTCTGGATCCATTTTTCATTTTCCATATATTCTTTGCCTGTGATCCAGCGCCTCACAGTTGCATAGTATGTGGAGTGCATTCTCGGTCCCTTTATTGCATTGTCTGCATTTAAGGTCGCCGTTATTTATATAGCCCCATTTTGTTTAGATGCTCTCTGGCGTGAAGGTGTCCCTTGAGGAGCCCTGTGGTAATTCGTAGTTGATTCCTACTCATTGAAAGCAGTTCTTCAGTTACGTTCTTTGACGGTTCTTTTATAAACTTTTTCCCGTGTAGAAGTCCGGGTATATTGTCCCAGTACAATTTGTTTTTTCGCTTGATCCAGTCTTTTATATGATTCCTAAACGTACGTTTTGGTACTCCCATTGCTGGTTCTGGGCCAATTAATGGCATTGACGATCCGCTTTTTGCGAGCTCGTCAGCCTTTTCGTTTCCAGCGATACCTTTGTGACTTGGTACCCACGATAAAGTTACTTTATTGTGAGCCTCCAGTTCCCTAAGTTCTTTGCCACATTCCCATACCACTCTAGATGTCACCTTTGGGCTCCTTAAGGTCATACTCGAATAGTGCTCGTTTTTGTCTATTTTTCGATAGTGCGTGCTCTGGTGCCACTCCATAGATGAAAGTGCCACTTTTGGCACAATAGGCAGATTCGACATTTTTCTTATTTTTTTATTTTAACTTAAATCGAGAGATGTTGTTATTTAAAAACGATAAAAAAATTTGAGCGCAAAATATTAATATTTACGTCTCCTTTACGAATTTTAAAATCAAGGGTCGTCGAGAGGCTGGAAAACGTACCTGTGCGCAAGACTAGGCCGTGTGACGTCAGTAGCCATGAACGCTTCGTCCCTGGCCCGCTGCTGCGCTGTATTCATGATGTGTGTGTATCGTGAATACAGTGGAAGCGGGGAAGGGACGAAGCGTTGATGGCTACTGACGTCACACAGTCAAGTCTCCCGCACAGGTACGTTTTGCAGCCTCTCGCCGATCGTTGATTTTAAAATGCTTACAGCGGACGTAAATATTAATATTTTGCGCTCAAAATTTTTTTGATCGTTTTTAAATAACAAAATCTCTCGATTTCAGTTAAAAAAATGTCGAACCTGCCTATTGTTTTTCTACAAATGCCATATTTCTCTCTTCTCAACACAAAAACATCGGGATTTTTATTTTGAAAATAAATTTATTTGATAAAAGATACAATTGATGACTTTATACATATTTAACTTTTTTTTCAATATCGACAAAAACTAATCTAGATTTGTTCAATGTATCCACACTTTTTGGACACCTTGTATATATTCTACTATGTCACAAATACTAGTAGGAATAATTTGCACGTATTTTTCCATCAAGTGCTCGAAATTCGAAGATATTCGCATCACTTTTATGTGATTTGAATTTTTAGGTGATACTATTTGTATATATTGCTAACTTTTTAGTCTGATATAACAAGAAAAAAATAAGTAATTATATTTTTTATTTTCTATCTTCTTTTATTACTCCTTCATATGTTTTGGAGCGGAATTAGAGCAAATATCCTTTTTTTTATATAAAACCATTTATTTTCCCCAAATTATCCGCTCTAAATCTGCGCCTATGTATTTTGTATGTATTGTATGTATGTACATGTATGTTACAAAACATGGCGGACATTGTAACGTGCAATGGTTAGGATATGGATAAATTTACAGTGTGTATCAATACAGTTAAATTTTGTAAAAAATATCACTTTTTTGTTAGGTTTATTATTTTTGTTTCGTAGGTACCGAAGATAAATCGCCAATGTAAAAAAACCTGGATCTCTTGGGTTAACCTACCAAATCTCCTAAAGCTTGAAAAATTTGTGTTAATTTCATTATTTTTCCTAGTATCATTTATGGGCTAATTTTTCATTATTTACTAGTAGGAGAGAAAAATTGAAATGACATAAGAAACCGTCAATGTCAATTTTAATATCTACTACTAAGCTATTTTTATTATCCATTAATAGGAGAGAAAAAGAAAATAATGAAATATTCTAGTAATGGAAAAATAAAATATATATCACGGTAGAGAAGATTTTTCTCTACCTTGGTGTATAATCTTATTCTAATCTCACTTTTTTCACCGTACCGTATTTTGATCAATTGTTTTTGTTTTTAAAATTTGATAAAATGAACCTAAAGAAAAAATATTTGCTTAATAAATATTGATATATATTGTAAATTTGACCTTAGCCAGCACAAGAACTAATAGTATTAAGTAGATAGTAGTTCGGTAAAATTATTATAAAGTTTTTATATTATTATTTTTATTTTTATTCTATTTTTTTCCATGTTTTTCATATACAAGTATATTCATATTATATGTATGTATAAATGTATATGCTCTAGTTGTTGCACAAATATTTTATTAACTCTTTATTTTAAATTTTATTCAAAATTTTCGTCATCCAGTCAAACTGTCGGCGAGATTTCGTAAGCTAGCTTGTATTACTGCTCAGTGCAAAATAAACGTTAAAATAAATACTGTTAAAACTATGATTTTATTTTTATTTGTATAAATCCCATCATTGACAACATTTGAATTTTAACAGGCAAAAAATTAAATACTTTTGTCAGTATAAATATTCTTAAAATCACCTAAAATAAACATTGTTACTCGTTATTTTTTAACGTTTCTAGCGATACATTGTGTCGGTAAGGTAAATAAAATGGGGAAGTAAAAATTGCCGAAGTGTAAATACTTTCGAGCGGTTGTCATCAGAGAGAATGTATATTTTTACAAAGTAAATACTAAAAATATGGAAAAATCAATGCTATACACGTGCACCAATGACGTTTCTACAATGCTGTTTTTCGCCGAATATTTTAACAAAAGTATAAAATCGTGAGTAACCATTTTATTTTTTTATACAGTATGAACTAGTATGAAGCTAAATAAACAATAAATAGAGTGTACTTAAAATTACAAATCCAATAACAAATCCTACAAAATATTTTCTAAATTTAAACTGAACATAGTTCAAAAGTGTTTTTATATAATTAATCGTTCCTTTATTACTGCAATGCTTATAAACGAATAAAAATTCTCGTAAATTTTCTTCAACGGGATTGTCCATCATTTTTTCTATACATGATATTACTTGAAGCGTCGGTTTGCATCCCTGATTAGTGAGTTCCAGTTGAACGTCTCTTAAGCCAAATCTAAATAATTTAATAAAATAACTAAAATGAGTATATCAAAAATTTTAGTTACAAAAAAAATTCCATCAATTAAATTTTTTTTGTAGTTCAAATTTAATCATGTGTTATATATTTAGTAAAATATTAATATTTTGAGGTCGTCAACCTATGATTAAAATTCCTTATGTATACAGGGTGTTTCATTGGGAAAGTGACATACGTTAACTGCAGGCGATCTCAAAAACCCCATGATCCAACTACTTTAAAAACCAAGATACAGGGTGTTTTATCTATTTTGCCAATTTCTTGCATGGTTCATAACTTTCTATCCACACTTGTATATTTTCATGATATTTGGCGGGCATATTTTGTTTAAAGCGTCCAATCGATCAAAAAAAATTACAATAAAAGAAATCCAGGTCCGGATTAAAAAAATATAAAATATTCCGACCCGAAAACAACACCCTATCAGATGTTTCTAAAATACATTCTGTATTTGCAAAGAGCATTTGGCAAAATGTTTTTTCTTCTTCTTTTTTAAATGTGATTTACTTTTAATTAAGACTAGTTAATCTAAATTGGTAATATTTTAAGTATTTTTTTATTATTTGCGATAAATACTTAACAAAAAGCATTGAATGAATAACAAAAATTATAAAAAAAACACCTAAAAATTACAAAGTAAAACCATTATGGATTAAAATTTTTCAATTACAATTTGTATAAAACTTTTTTTATCCGATCTACGGAGGTGAAACTGGAGGGGGTTGAAATATCAAAAATTATATTTCCGCCATTTTTAAAAATATCGAAAAAATCGTAAAAAATCATAAGAAATCGTAAAAAACCTTAAAAAATCGTAAAAATTCCGTAAGCATAAATTTCGTGTTGCGTACAGTTCTTGTGTTTGTTGTTAAAGTGAATTTTTCGGGCCCAAGTACAAAAAACATCATTTGGTTTTCCCCGTGATATTTTTAGGCGTTTTTTAAAATGTTTTTAATTCTTCATTAATTAAATTTATTTATTTTTGGTGGATTCATTATTATTTATTTGTTAATTAAAGATGATTGTTTTTTGTGGATTATTTATCGAATGAAAAAATACTTAAAATTTTACCAATTTAGGTTAACTAGTCTTCATTAAAACTAAATCACAGAAATTATTTTCAATTAATTGTTTCGTGTTCTTTGCAAATACAGAATCTATTTTAGAAAAATCTATACAGGGTGTTATTTTTGTGTCGGAATATTTTATAATATTTCTTTTAATCCGGACCTGCATTTCTTTTGTTGTAAATTTATTAATCGATTATACACTTTAAACAAAATATGCCCGCCAAATATCGTGAAAATATACAGTGTGGTCAAAAGTTATGAACCCTGCAAAAAAATTGGCAAAATAGATAAAACACCCTGTATCTTGGTTATTAAAGTAGTAAGACCATAATTGTTATTGAAAATACAAGAATTCAAAACTAATCCAGAAGTTGGCGAGAATTGGCAAATTAGGAGACGAGTGAAATATACCGGATGTCTCGGGGGATAGGACCAAATTTATATCTTTAAAAAGACTAAACGAATTATTATTTTAAAACTTGGGGTTGATATACTAGAACTAATTAGGAATTAAATGATAGAATAAACTTTTTAATTGTCGCGAAATTAAAATTTCCAATGGAACGCCCAGTACATTTTGACACATTTAGAGTATATTACATATTATATACAGGGTGTTTCATTGGTAAACAGACATGTTAAGGACGGATAGATGTCGTTGAGATGCTCCCAAATAACCCATATATGGGTCTCTTACAACTTTTATAACGAATATACAGGGCATTTTATCAATTATGCCATAACTTATGAACCTAGAGCTGTAACGAAACTAAAGTGGGCTAAAAGTAACGCTAATTGCGTTACTTTGTAAAAGTAACGCGAAATCGTTACTTCGTTACAGTAACGCGTTACTGCAAAAGTAACTTTAAAACTAAGGTTTTTCTCGTTTGTTTCTGCTGTTTGATGTCAAATAATGTTTTTATTATTTTTTTGTACCCCGTCGATTACGCGCGCCACTGTGTTCTGGATAGCATTTTAAAAAATCAAGCTTAATCATACAACTTTTATTTAAAAATTTTGTTTCTATGTACAATATAACGGCGATAAATGGTGAGATGGACTATAAAAGAACGAGAAGATATGGAACAAGAATAATATATATAAAAGTAACGCGTTATTACTTTAAAAGTAACGCGTTAATTTTTTAAAGTAATAAATAAATCGTTACTTTTTAAGAAACGCGTTACTTTTTTTGAGTGACGCCCCAGCTCAGTTATGAACGACCCGGTATATTTTTTATATTCGGCACACGTTTTTAGCTTCAATTCACAAATTGATTGACATATTAATCTTTGTAGAAATCCAGGTTCGGCTTGTCGAAAAATTAACAATTTCTTGTACCGACAAAACAACCCTATATATCAAAATATTCAAAATCTGTTTTAAAATTTATAAAGAGAAAAATAAATTGAATCGATCTGTACACTTTCTCTAGTTCCGCATTTAATTCTACTTTGAAAAATTTTTGACTAAAAGTTAATTTTTTACGTTATGCGTTTTTTTTAAATAAATTAATATAAAATTATTCGAACCTCAAAAATTTTCATATTTTGTTATTTTCTTGTCATTAGAAGAATAAAAGGTATAATTACAGAGTCGTACTTACCACTCTTCTGTTCTAAGTACGACTCTGCAATTATACTTTTTATTCTTTTATTGACAAGCAAATAACAAAATATGAAAAATTTTGAGGTTCCAATAAATTAAATGAGTGGTTTAATTTATTAAGAATGACCAATTTTTTTCAATGTATATCCTGAAATTACTAAAAACTTTTGGTAAAAAAATTTCTAGGTAAAGTTAAAAAAAGTTTACAGATATTTTTTGTCTCTTTAAATTTTCAAAGGGATTTTTAATATTTTGATATACAGGGTGTTGTTGTTTTGTGAGTAAGCAGTTTAGCTTTACATATGGGAACTACTCTTAAGCAAGTATGTGATGTAGCTACGAAAAGAAGCGTTGAAAGAAATTAAACAATTAAAAAATTGAAACCAGCAGGAATTGGAAAATTTCCAGTTTGGCTTTAAAAAACGACATAAAAAAGCTAAATTATTACCTGTTACAAAAGATGTTATGCAATTTCAGGAGTTTATACATAAGGCAGCTAAAGAAGCGAATATATTTTAGCATCAACATTGTTGTTAAACAGAAAACGAATAGGGAAAGTTCAGTATTACGAATAGGGGAAGTTCAGTATTTAAAAATAAAAACCTATAACACATTTCCTCAAAATCAACAGGAAGAATTTTTTACTTCACTTTCAGAAACGGAAAAAATTCTTGTAAAAGAATTCAAGAAAGTTATAACAGAAGAAAAAGGAAGTAAGCCTATTCATTTTTGGCGAATGTCAATTGAGGCTTTAAAATATGTGTTAAATATAAAAAAATATACTGGGTGGTTCGTAAGTTATGGGTCATTAAATAAATAGTAAAAATGGATAAAACGCCCTGTATATCTCCGTTATACATATTGTAAGAACCATTCAATGAGTTACTTAGGACCACCTAGATGACCTCTATCTACCCTTAACTTATGTTTATCAATGGAACACCCTAAATAAGTCGGTTTAAATCCTCCAAATGAACTATATGTAATTTAATGTAAAAAATGAGAAATTTAACATTTAACACGAGAACAAAATATTCCGCCTATTCGAATAACGTCATTTTTAAGATGAAATAAAACAACGCATATCACAATTTTTTTAATCTATTTGTAGACAAATTTAAATATAGAATCGACCTCTAGAAATATCAATATCAATTTCCGTCTAAATATTAGCATCAAATAGGGACACTTCGTATGTTTGATTACGATGTTTTAAGGCAGATATTTAGCGGATGTTCCCTTCTCACATAACTCATAAAACTACTTTAATGTCAGAATTTCATCCCCAAGTTTTACTCCCTGCACGTAACTATATCAATATTAAACTCAGATCTATTCAATGTAAATAAATTAAAATTTGGTTGGGGTTGATTTTGAGAAATTGAGAATCAATCAAACTTACCTATAAGCTTGAAACAATTTTAACAGCTTTCCATAACCAATAATCTTCTTGTCTTCGTCAACCATCATAGAAACAAGTACTAATGTTAAAAACTTCAAGGCATTACACATTTTTTCATCATCGATGAAAATCGAGGGTAATTTTGTTTTCTTCTTATTTAACTTTTCCTCGATAAAGTTTACTTTATTTGAAAAAGATTTTTGTTGCACTTTTATGCCCCTTACCAAGGTGGTTATTTTTTTTACTTCTTGATTTATGTCGCTGGCGTATACCATACTTCCGCTGTTCGCATGTGTAAGTTGTTCATCTTTTTTCTTTCTTCCTCTTGTCATTCGTGGTTCTTTCAAATTGTAGCTGCAAATTTTTTCTTCCGATTCTTGAGTTATTTTCCTCATTTTGATTGTCACAAAAGTTACACTATACACAAGACTAATGTGTTTAATAAATATAATTTTGAACCAGATATATAAATTTATGGTAGGTGGTCAAGATGTTATTAAAAAACCATTATTATAATTTATAAACAATTTGGTTTTAAAAATCAATTAATGCAATAATCCATAGTCACTAAAGTGTTGTTTATTTTAATCTGTAGCAAATAATTAATATTTCTAAGTAGATTTTTGTTGGTTAATGAGTTATGAAAATTTGGACTTATCCTACCTAATCCTTTAAGTCGTATAAAATTCCAACAATTAAAGGATTTTCGAAAAATAAATAAATCTTTTTAAATAACATCTTAACTAGAAAATTAAAAGTTGGCTAATAAATATAATACAGGGTGACAACTAATATTGAAGATTTAATTTTAGTACTTCAGAATTATTCTAGTATTTTTGATGACTAAATTGCATCAAATTAAAAAGTGATTATCGAAAATAATAACTTTAATATTTAAAAATAAAAAGCAGCTTTGAATATAACTTAAGCAGAAATTGTCGTCCCTATGTATAAAATGTGCTTTATTTCAAATTTAACAATTTATACTTCTCTACTTCTTGTAAAAATTTAATAATCTATAAAACACATTTAAAATTAACAGCCAAAGATTATTTTTTTGGGAATTGTTCTAAAAACGGTTCCGTGAGACTTGTGAACGTGGGCTTTGCGAATACGCATACCTGGAATTAATCTAAGTGCTGACCATCAGTGTAATTTGCGAACACGCTTAATATTAGAACTATAAATCTTGCCCTTTTATTGAGCCCTTTTTTTTCTACGATTGTAATAAAATTCGGAGTATAGAAAGAGAAAGATTATTCGAATTAAGAGAAGCTGTCTCTTTCTTTCTACTTTCTCTCTTAACATCTTTTTTGTTGAATTATCTGGAAGTTGCGCGCTCTCATAATTTTTTTTTCAAACAATTTAATCTGAAGCTAAAAGAGCTAGAGAGGAACTACTCCTCTGCCTTTTATTTTCAAAATCTGAGTAATGAGAAATTTTGAAGATTTTTGAAGGTTTATAGCCCTGCCCTTTTTTTTGAGTAAAATTTTTTGCTCTCCCATTGTTATGAAATTCGTAGCATAGAAAGAAAAAGATTATTCGAATTAAGGAAAACTGTCTGTTTCTTTATTTTCTCTGAAACTAAAAAAGCTAGAGAGGAACTAATATTTTTTTTGAAATCGACGCCCCATAAATTACCCATCTACCATTTATTTTAAAATCTGAGTAATGAGAAATTTTGAAAATTTTTGAAGGTTATAGCCTTGCCCTTTTTTTGAGTCAAATTTTTAACTCAATTTTTTCCGAAACTAAAAGAGCGAGAGAGGAACTAATAATTTTTTTGAAATCTACGCTCCATAAACTGCCCCTCTACCATTTATTTTTAAGATCTTGAGTAATGACAAATTTTGAAGATTTTTGAAGGTTATAGCCTTGCCCTTTTTTGAGTCAAATTTTTAACTTATTTTTTTTTTAAACTAAAAGAGCTAGAGAGGAACTAACAATTTTTTTGAAATCCATGCCCCATAAACTGCCCCTCCACCATTTATTTCTAAGATCTGAGTAATGACAAATTTTGAAGGTTATAGCCTTGCCCTTTTTTTGAGTCAAATTTTTAACTCAATTTTTTCTGAAACTAAAAGAGCGAGAGAGGAACTAATAATTTTTTTGAAATCCATGCCCCATAAACTGCCCCTCTACCATTTATTTTTAAGATCTGAGTGATGACAAATTTTGAAGATTTTTGAAGGTTATAGCCTTGCCCTTTTTGAGTCAAATTTTTAACTCAATTTTTTCTGAAACTAAAAAAGCTAGAGAGGAACTAATAATTTTTTTGAAATCTACGCTTCATAAACTTCCCCTTTACCATTTATTTTTAAACTCTGAGTAATGACAAATTTTGAAGATTTTTGTAGGTTATAGCCTTGCCCTTTTTTTGAGTCAAATTTTATAACTCAATTTTTTTCTGAAACTAAAGGAGCTAGAGAGGAACTGATAATTTGTTTGAAACCAACGTAAATTGCCCTTCTACCATTTATTTTTAAACTCTTAGTAATGACAAATTTTGAAGATTTTTTTTGCCCTTTTTTGGGTTAAATTTTTAACTCAATTTTTATGAAACTAAAAGAGCTAGAGAGGAACTAACAATTTTTTTGAAATCCATGCCCCATAAACTGCCCCTCTACCATTTATTTTTAAAATCTGGGCAATGAGAAATTTTAAAGATTTTTGAAGGTTATCTTGCCCTTTTTTGAGTCAAATTTTTAACTTATTTTTTTCTGAAACTAAAAGAGCTAGAGACGAACAAATAATTTTTTTGAAATCTACGCTCCATAAACTGCTCCTCTACCATTTATTTCTAAGATCTGAGTGATGACAAATTTTGAAGATTTTTGAAGGTTATAGCCTTGCTCTTTTTTTGAGTCAAATTTTTTACTTAATTTTTTCTGAAACTAAAAGAGCGAGAGAGGAACTAATAATTTTTTTGAAATCCATGCAACATAAACTGCCCCTCTACCATTTATTTTTAAGATCTTGAGTAATGAATTATTTTGAAGATTTTTGAAGGTTATAGCCTTGCCCTTTTTGAGTCAAATTTTATAACTCAATTTTTTTCTGAAATTAAAGGAGCTAGAGAGGAACTAATAATTTTTTTGAAATCCATGCCCCATAAACTGCCCCTCTACCATTTATTTTTAAACTCTGAGTAATGACAAATTTTGAAGATTTTTGTAGGTTATAGCCTTGCCCTTTTTTAGAGTAAAATTTTTAACTCAATTTTTTCTGAAACCAAAAGAGCTAGAGAGGAACTATTAATTTTTTTGAAATCTACGCTCCATAAACTGCTCCTCTACCATTTATTTCTAAGATCTGAGTGATGACAAATTTTGAAGATTTTTGAAGGTTATAGCCTTGCCCTTTTTTTGAGTCAAATTTTTAACTTAATTTTTTCTGAAACTAAAAGAGCTAGAGAGGAACTAATAATATTTTTGAAATCTACGCTCCATAAACTGCCCTCTACCATTTATTTTTAAGATCTGAGTAATGACAAATTTTGAAGATTTTTGAAGGTTATAGCCTTGACCTTTTTTGAGTCAAATTTTTAACTCAATTTTTTTCTGAAACTAAAAGAGCTAGAGTGCAACTGATAATTTGTTTGAAACCAACGTCCCATAAATTGCCCCTACACCATTTATTTTTAAAATCTGAGTAATGAGAAATTTTGAAGATTTTTGAAGGTTGTAGCCCTGCCCTTTTTTTTAGAGTCAAATTTTTTTCTCTCCGATTGTAATGAAATTCGGAGTATATAGAAAGAGAAAGATAATTCGAATTAAGGGAAGCTGTCTGTTTCTTTTAACTTCTTTTTTGTCGAACTAGAAGTTGCGCGCTCTAACCATTTTTTTAAACTTATTTTTTTCTGAAACCAAAAGAAACTGATAATTTTTTTGAAATCTACGCTCCAAAAACTGCCAATCTACCATTTAAATTTAAAATCAGAGTAATAAGTAATTTCCTGAAAATTACACCGAAACCGGAGAAGCAAGATCAAGTGGGAGCACCCTAATAGCACACAACATCCTTGGGACGTACAATTTATGTCCATTTAATGTCGGAACGTCCATGGACTTAATATGTATGTCCTGTGGATGTTTGTTTTTGGACAGTATTAAGACGTCCACGATATATATCCATTATTTGTACAATTTATGTACAATGTCCATACCGGATATCCAGTAGTTGTCCGTGATGGATATAATATAACATATCCATACCACAGTCTTAAAACAGTCCCTCGCCGACTTAATACAGGCAATGTCCAAAACATGTCCGGGACAGACACCTAAGAGTGGTCCTCACTCGACATAATATGGACCAAAAGTAAAGCTCCGCCTGAAAGATGGAGACACTTGCGCTGATGCTTCTTAGACACCACGAATAGTATGGTATATCGAGATTTAAAACATCCTATTAAGTCTGCTCCGAGCTCGCTCAACGAGTATAAACGGTGGCTATTATTCACGTAGATGAAGTTTCAGTCACGAGCAGGTGTTGAAATAAAAATTTCACAATTACAATTGAACTGGTGTGAATAATATAACAAAAAAAATCACTTTCTCTGACGTCCACTGTACCAAAATAGGACGTTCTGTGAATGTCCATAATATGGTCCCAGGGGGATATCCAATGGATGTCCGCGGCGGACGTTCGAATTCAGTTCAAAGTTGTGACATTAGTGCGTCCCTCGGACGTCCATAGAACGTCCAGTGTACCAGAAAAGGATGTCCTAAGGATGTCCGAAGAGGACGTCCTATGGATATCTGTAGGACTACTTTGTGTTATTAGGGCAAACATGGTTGTGAAGGAGGCACAATTTAAATAGTGGACAAATGATGCGATCAAATTGCTGAGATTCAAGTGTTTTATACTTCTAAACCCCAAAGTGTGGAGAAGCCTTATAATACGGCTCTGTCTGCATTTTCGCATGTAAACTCAAAATGAAGAGATAGAAACAAACGGTCAACGGTAATAAATAAAAATGCCTTGAATAATCCCCAAAACAGATTTTCAGAACTGGTTTTACAAACCAGAACCGGAAGTACTACCGGTTTCAAAAATAGCATTACGACGTAAAATTTAACGCTGAACAGATATTTGAAAACCAATTTGAGATATCTTTTATGGTATTTTTGCTTAGAAGTCGTCACGTGTCTGCTAACCCGCAGGCGCTTCTGTTTGACTTATTTTTCTAAATAATAAATAAAACAAATAGGAACTATTTACATAACATTTATTTTTAAACAATTCTTAGAAAAATTTCAATGCAGATTAATTGCAAGGCGATGATAGTATTCTGAAGAAATAGATAAGGTACCAATAAATAAAAAGTCAATAAAAAATTCGGTCAGACGGTATTTTTTGTTGACTTTTGATATTTTATTGTTAACTAACTGCTCTGACAAATACACAATCAAAATAACAAATACACCAGAAGTGTTGCGAGCTTTTTTAAAAAGCTTGGATAAAAACAGATTTATCTAAAACTTAAAAAATATTTGGTTGTACATTTTTATTAGAAGAAATAAATAGGTTATAGCTATAAAAAGTATAGACAAGCGTTATTAATAAAAATTATAAACAAAACAATCGAAATGAACATTTTTTTCATGACTAATACATAGAAGAAATGCAAGATGATAGAAGGGTGAATAAAAATTGCCTATTAGTCGTAGTACGTAATATCGATATTATTTGGAATAATTGGTAATTTGCAAAAACTGGATTTTTTGTAAGATTATAGAATTTTTTCTCACAACGGTACGAAATGGAAAAGGAGTAGAAAATTAACCAACAAATTAAATATCTATCGTCTGTTGATATTACACATTAAAGTGAGGAAATAAAAAATAAGAAACTTACAGATACTTTTAAACTAAAAAAAATCATGAACATGATAACTGCACATTGAAAAAACATCATAAAAAAACTTGGTTTTATGTCGAATGAATTTTATCCATAACAGAAGGTTCTGGGAACCTAGAATAACTAAAAACATTATAAAACTATGACATATCTGCAAGTTATGGATATAACATATTCAAATTTTGTGTAAATTTTTTGTTTGATTTAATTATGCAACTTTTAAGTACAACAATTTTTTATTCATGGTAATTATTTCCTACTAGGAATTAAATTTGTTTGAGTTAATAACATGACTAACAGGCAAATATCATTTACCCCAAATACTAATGATACTATCTAAGAGCACTTTTTTGGGAAAAACTAAACCATTAAATCCAAATAAATGCTTTTTCACAATTTTCAATAAACATTGTAAACTTTAACATGTTTTTTAATATATAGAGTATTGTAAAAATTTAAAAGTGTAAAAAATTGCACGTTTAATTTTGTAGGGTGGATTAAAACTGAAATTAACAGGTAGTGTAGTTGTTCTTTTTTTATTTTAAATATTTACAAAACCCATCAACAATTTTCGAAACGTAAACGTAACTAACTTTTATTTTACTAATATGTGCTTCATCGTAATATGTTTGTGCAAAATGTCTAAATTTTTGTCATATCCAATCGTAAAATGTCAGTCTTTTGGTTAAATTTAAATATCAGAAGGGGAAAATGTCACATCAAAAATATTAGGAAATAAAAAATATATTAGACCATAAGCTGCATATTATAAAAAAAAATCATAGATTATAGAAATTGCAAAATTTGATAATCTTGTAATGAAGGAAATAGAATGTTTTAAAATCATTTTTTAAATGCAACAAATTACCTAATTATAACACAAAACAAAAAAAGTCAGTTCGTATATAATGGCAAGACAAAACTTCAGACATTTACAACTACGTTTTATATCACTGCGATAAAATGTTTCAACAAGTTTTTCCCTTAAAAAAAAATAGCACCGAGTTCTTACAAATCGGGCGGCGGAGGCGGCGGTTGTGTCGGTTTACTTAAATTCCTACCCTGCGTTACTCCTTTATTCAAATCTATTATCCCTCCATCGGACCTAGCACGGGTATGACTAGATTTTTGATTAGCGTTCTTCATATCACATATTTCAATACAATCGGCCGATTTAGCCATTTCATCCTGTATTTCGATATCCAGATGATTCTCTGAAAAAGTTCTGTTTTCACTGTTGTGATTTGAGTCTCTCGAGTCTTCCGGTTTGTGGCCTAAAAATCGCTCTTTGTCAGCGATTTTGTTATCGTGACCGGGTTGGTAGGATTGTTGTATATTTATGTAGCTGGGTTGTTGCTTGTTGGCGACGTTGTACACTGAACATTGTGCCGACGTTCTAAGGGAGGATGGCCGTGCCGGGATCTCGGGTTTAATGCTGAGGTCTTTTTTTCTTACTTGCACTTCTTCATTGTCTTCGGTAGGTTTATTATCGGGTATCACAGTTGGGTTGACCTGAAGAGAGATTAAAACATTTATAAAGTTAAGCATAGTACTTAATTTTCAGTCTTAAGAAAAATGGAAGCGGAAAAAACACATCCTACTATTAGTTAGAAAGAAAGGATCAGGTGGAAATATTGGATATTGACTTAAGAGGGGGATCTTAACAGGTACACCAAAATGACAACACTAAAATTCCAAGCACCATGTGCAAAATCAAAGTTCTGTTGTGTTACTCGAGTTGTCAGTCTCATCAGTCTATCACTGTCTTTCAGCAATAATAAAAGAGGTGCACTGTGTTTCATATATACCAACAGAAAGACGAAATTATTAAAATTATTTAATCTTCTGTGTACCAGGTGGCGCTAGCAGTATTAAAATATTAATTTCTCAGTTAAAATATATTTTGAGAATTTTCGTATTTTCCGATCGAATACCCACTTCAACCCAAGGTCGACCCGGCCACAAAACAGATGTTATTTTGTTTTTGTTTGATCAGACTCACTACCTGCTTTTATTTTTATTTCTTCCAAGTGAATTTTTGTTTCGAGTCGACTTTCGGGTTCCGCATATTTCTCAAGCAAGACACAAATGAAAGAGAACGGTAAGATATATTTTCATTTGTAGTTTGAGGTTATGTATTACAATTAGCAGTTGTATTTTAGAGAAATCATTGTGAAATCGACTTTACCTTCATATTTTTTGTGATTGCGTTTTGACTATTTTACTTTTGTTTAAGATTTTCGAACTGGTGTAAATATGGCTATGTGATTGTAATGTAAACATTAAGTGAATAAAAGACATGTAAGTTTTTTGTGTTTGCAACAAACCCAGCTGAGAGAAAAACTTGGATTAATCCAATAAGGTATTCAAATACTATTATTAATAAATAAACAAAACATTCTAATGTAAAAATTAATTTTGCAGGAGACAAGAGAGAGAGAACCCTTGAAACATTGCTTAGTTAACAGTTGCCATTTCATTAATATGGATAGAAAAAATAAACAAACTTTATTCGATTTTAACTTGATGACATTTTCGTCTCTGCTTTGAACTCAGAGGTAGCAGGGCCATCTGAAATGATTGAATCTAAGACAGTAGCTACAAAGGGAGCTAACCTACTTCATCAGTTAAGAAAAGGAGAATGAATCCTTAATCTTAGATGATAAACAACCAAGTACTTCGTAAGTAATGTTACCAAGTCAATGAAAATTTGTTAAGTCCATTCATTTAGTTTACACCGATATTCAATTAAGAGGTAGAGCTTAGACATGATCTAATGGAAGCCTGTCTCATTTTGAACAAGAAAAAATAAACGAGAATAAGTAGTTTGCAGCTTATTTCAGTTCTTAATTGAATATCGGTGTAAACTAAATGAATGGACTTTATTGTTGTATTTTGTCTTTTAGTTATTGTTTAACGACTGAAGATCTACAAGATGCAGAAGTTCCATAAACTTTGAAAGAACCAACATATCTTAAGGAAATTCTTAAGTCAAAAACAAAATTACTTTTTAAAAACAACTAACTTGGAAATATTCAACAAAACATAAGACTACATTTTGATTATGATTTTATAAAAGATGATAACGATAATACAGTTTTGCCCGATCCAAAAGTGTTTGATGCCTTATGTAATTTATTAAGTGACCTAAAAATTAAGTATTATTTTAACTGTTTATTTATTTCAACTTACCTGTTTTTTATTATGTCAATAAATAATATTTGTAACAAATTTCCATTAATGTATACAATTAACAATAAAAAAAATTAACAGGTTTTTGAGACTAACAAATAATATAAAGTCCTTTTCAATTTTATTTCATTTAATTTCTAATTGGAACTTTTATTAATTGCCGAATCCAATAAAGTTTTATCGAAGGAAAGTATTTCAATCATGATTTTTTAGCCATACCCAGATTTTAACGGATCTTTACGTTTTGAGGTCACCTGAATCCATTTATACCATTTTTAGCATGATGTCTGTCTGTGTCAAATTTTTAAATATTTTTATCCTATTAAATTCTTTTTTGTTAAGGTAAGTTTTAATATTAAAATAAAAACAATAATATTAAATTTGTAAGAAAAACTTTCAAAATTTTATTAAAAAAATTGTAGGATTTTTTAAAAAAAATTTTAAATTGTATTACGATTTTAAACTAAATTGAATAACTTTAAAAACATTAAAGATATTAAAATGGGATTCTCACCTTTCAGAAATGGTTTTTTTTTTAATTTTTGTAATTTTGTTTTATCAAAAAGTATAAAACAAATAATTTTTTTTCATAATTTTAAAATATTATTTGTAGAAGTTAAAGTCAAAAATGTAAAAAGTTTTGACAAAAAATTGGATTTTTTTTAGTATTTTAAACTAACTTTATTTATGCATTTTGATCCAGAAAATCTAAAAAAAAGCTCTGCTTCGCATTTTGAATAAAATTAAATGAAATATGAATTACTTATTGATTTTAAAATCGTTCAAAAAATGTTTTAATTTTTTATACCTTGTGTAAATGGGTCATGGGCCACCCCTATAACATTTAAAAGTGTTAATAGATTTATAGCAAATTTATAATCGTTATAATAGAGTTATTTTTGGATGTGTATGAAATGTTTCATAATTTTAAATTATTATAAAATAACTTTGTACATCTTATACTATTAATTTTTCAGAAAATTTCACACTTGATAAAAGTTTCTAAATCTAATAAACTTAATAAATTGATATCAAAGGTATGTATGATTTCAAAATAACTTTGTCTGTATCTCGTGTACTATTAATTTTAGAGAATATTGAAAATATTCATTAAAAATTTTATCAGAATGGGTGGGTGGGATTACCCCCTTTTTATTTTGTTATTTCATTTACTAATAAAACGTCTCTTTCAGATTCGTATATTTTAAGGCTTCAATTTTATTAATACAAATTTCTTTTAGTATCTTTCAGATTTTTAGTATTGGATCATAAATTCCCTTAATCACTTTCTTGTTCATATTTTGAAATATTGTTACTATTTTATTGTATTTATTTTAACAATTAATATAAGATTTGTATCACTAATTACCTTTATTACAGTCTTTTTCGGCGTTTTTGAGTTTTACGTTCACATATTCATACAAAATAAGTAGCCAGAAGTGAAATACCAGTGACAGGGCTGCTCAGTACTGTTGCGAGTTATACCCGAATTTAAAATCACTTATATTATCAGTCTTTCTTTTGAGTACATTGTGCGACTGGACATTCATTACAATTTCTGTTACTGTAGTACTTTCTTGTTTTATTCGCTTAAAACTACGAACACTAATTTTTAATGCATCTGATACGGGCATATAAGGGTTCGTTGTTCTCTTTCTCCTTGGTGACATATTTAATGTAATAAGTATATGATGAAAAATTCAAGGAAATTATGCCAAATGTTAATATAAGATCGCCAATACATATTGTTTAAAAGATAAAATTTTTCTAGTAATGTAGTAAGAAAGACCTCTTCTGTAGTTTATTAGTAAGAGTCGATTCGCTTTTTTATACACTACACAATACACATCAAAATATGTATTATTATTATTTGAACTGCACATTTTCATAAGATTATTGTAACAATCACCAAAGTCCCACTTGTCAAAACGTATTTTGATCACGTTTGTTTTAATTCGTACGATTCAACTTAATAAAAATGCTTGAAACTGAAGAACTGGTTTTAGTTAATTCTAATTTGTTTTGTTTAAATAGTTTAAAATATGTTGCAAAATAAACGACATGATTCTATAACCTAACAAAACAGTCAGCTGATAATGACAATAACAGGTCATATTTTTAATAAATTTCATTTGTAATCTTGGTTGTATAAATTGTTAAAAATGCTAACCAAAAAGCGCCACTTTTCACGCAGAAAATGCCTGAACTTGTGTACCGCAAGTTGCATAAGTTTTTTTTTCTAGAATACAAATCTCGAGAAATATAAATTTTTGAGATTTAATATTTTCAGAAATTAATACTGGATGCCTCATTTAGGACATCTCCTTTTCACGTTAAAATTGGTGATCACAAATTGTCAAAATTGTCCAAAACACACCTTCACTAAATGATTGATATCTTCGTTATTACTGCTTAGATTTAGTTCAAAAAAGGAGATGTCCTATTCGAATGTGTAAGCTATTATAGGTATAAATATTTCTACAAACAAAACTTTCGTTCTCGAGATTTGTATTCTACAAAATCGTCAATTTTTCTCGTCAATTTCAGTATTGCCAACTGAAATCGTGACAGCCCGTTTCGACGCCCCTCTTAAGGAATAAAAAATGCCAAGAATAATATCTGTAGTTTGATACAAGAAGTGTCCAATTAAGACAAAATTGAGAGTATATAAAATCGATATTGTTATTGTAAATTCAAAGTTAATAAAGCTGCAAATTATGTGACGATAAATATCAGACCCAGTGTTTAAAAATGAAGGATATAGTAGAAAAATCTATTTCACAATGCTCAAATGAATTTTGGTTTTGAAGTGAACAAATCAAAAGTAGAAAAAAAAATAACAAAATTAGTAATATTATCAAACATGCAATCCAGTGAGAAGCCTGTGCCGTGCAAAAATTAAAATTTTCCAAACTCATAAATAATAGTCTTCCTCCATTAATCATTAGGCCTAAAAACCAGGGACAAGATAACAGTGTAACAAAAAGTAATAGTTAGTCAAATTACGCCTGCTGATTTCTCCGTAGCAGTACTTGGATTAAAACTTGCTTTAAAATTTTGGTTTATGTAACTACATAATTATTAAATTAAAAATAAAAATAATCTAATAATTTTATTTATTGACAATTTTTATGACACAGCTTCCATAGCTGTAGCCTTTAGCTATTTACAATACAGCAACCAGCAACTAACAACTTATAATAAAATACAGTAAATAATCTCATGAAAAAAGGGGGAAGAAAAACGTAAGAACAACTAAACCGAACCGTCCCTACGTTCTTTAAACAGAACAGAAATATGAAACTTTTTTGTAATTTAGTGAACATTAGCGTAAAGTAAAACCAAATGTTCGAAATTTGTATCGGATAAGTTATGTCTACGAGGTGAATTTACAAATGAAGCAAAAGAAAATAGCGTTTCTACAGGAGCAGACGAAGGTAGTGGAGTATTACATTTTCGGAAAATAGATTTTATGCAAGGATATTTTTGTAGGGATTGCAAATAAAAACTGGGATTTTGTAAATATTGCAATTTTTCCAGTTCCATTTTAGCTCTACCATCTATATCCACGTTCTGTTGCTTGGTGCCTGTGTCCGTGCTGCATTCTAGGTACTCTTCAAACACGAAAAAATCGGCGATTTCTGTTTTTCCAAGTTGAACTTGAGCGTTTTCAACAGGTGCAGGTACAGGATTTAAATGACCCCTCACTTCTCTTATGGAAAATGGCTTTCGGCTAATTTTTTTAAAATTTTAGTATGTTGTAGATCTTGACGTTCTGATTAAATGTCTCCATGTGCCCAACTCAATCCTATGACCAGTTTTTTAGATATTGATGGTCAAAGTTCAATAATTGGGTATTTGGGTAATTTTGTTTTAATTTCAATTTCTTTAATTTTTAATAAAACTGATCAGCTTATATTGAATTTGTTTATGGGACAATTTAGTCAAATTATTGATCTTTAAAAAAATATAATAATTATATATACAGGGTTTACCAAAACGTCAGTGGAGCTACTTAATTTTTAAAATGACTATAATATTGAAAACCATTAAACCTCAGTTTTGATAAATTCCTAATAACTTTAAAACAAACGGCCAGATTTTCTTGAAAAAATTATATACTTTACAGGTCAGTAGTCAAAGAAAAACCGCACTATGTAGAGTTTGAAAAATTACATAGGGACCCAAATGTAGTGCTTTCAAATCTGATTTTTTCCAAAATCGCCTCAAACATGCTGCTTTAGCAATACAGATTTGCAGCTAAAATAGTAACGTATTTACTATTACAACTTTATGTTAAATATATGGTGTCTGAGAAACATTGTTTTTTATATGTCTACAGGGTGTTTCAAATAAGGTAACTGCAAGCTATTGACACAGGGATATATGGATCACCCCTTTAAACTTTTTATTTATTAGCCGATTTTTATGAAAGTTTAACTGAGTATAGTAATAGTAATGTCTGATTTTCTGAAGTATATATTCAAGATGGTCGACTTCCGGTTTCGCCGAAAATGGTCAACAATTTTGTTTTTTAAATGGAACCCCCTGTATATTTTGATAAATTTGGATTCTACGGATCAAAATACATGCAATCTACTAGCCAAATGTCAATTTGACAGAACTTTCGTTTTTTGAGGAAAATCTTTTTTTTTAGTGTACTTTGCTAAAATGCATAACAGTAAGGAAAAAAATTTCTAATAAAATTATAAGAAATCAGACAAAAACTGGTTTTTAAAGGAAATAATATTTTTTATGAAGTTATCTTTCAGCTTTAATTGATATTATAAAATTTTAGCAACGTACAGGGTGTCCCAAATTGGTGTGTTTTGCAGGGTATCTCGTAAACTAGAAGAGATCGAAAAAAAGCAGTGAAGATGTTATGACTTCTTTTTTTATTAAAGTAACGATAGACTAATTAAATCTTTAGTAGCTCCCTGCATTTGGAAGATACAGGGCGATTATCGGAAACTGTCGAAAACTGCAAGGTTCTATAACTTCTTAATTAAGAAAAATATAAAATAACTCTATAAAAACTTTTGATAGATATATTATTAAAGATTTCACTGGCGCACAAGAATTTTTTTAGGGGGTCTCACTAGGGAAATATAATGCAAATTTATATTTTTTTAAATGGGACACCCTATATATTTTGACGTTTTTTGTTTCGTTTTTTATTTCTCATTCACCTGATATGACATATTACATATTTATTTTCAGTGGTTGGAGCTACAGTGCAAATAAACCATTTTTATCAATATTATCAGGTGAAAGACCCTTAAAAATTGAACACTCAGTAAAGAAATTTAACGTCAAAATATATAGGGTGTACCATTTAAAAAAATATAAGTTTGCATTATATTTCCTTAGTGAGACTCCCTAAAAAAAATTCTTGTGCGCCAGTGAACTCTTTAATAATATATCTATCAAGTGTTTATAAAGTTATTTTATATTTTCCTTAATTAAGAAGTTATAGAACCTTGCAGTTTTCGACAGTTTCCGATAATCGCCCTGTATCTTCCAAATGCAGGGAGCTACTAAAGATTTAATTAGGCTATCGTTACTTTAGCAAAAAAAGAAGTCATAACATCTTAACTGCTTTTTTTCTATATCCCAGGTAGCAGTGTGACGTATTAAAGACGTTGAAAATTGGTGTATTCTCGTCAACTGACGTAATTTGGGCCAAAAGAAGACTTGAAAAAAACATGGTTAGGTGGACGTTTTTAACACGACATAAAAAAACGTAATATATTCGTCGAATTTTGGTGTTAGTTTTCGAGGAAATAAATAAAATCGTATTTTGTAGAAATTTGTTTAAAATCGGTGAGCACTTTTGAACTGAAATTTATTAGTAATCACTGTTTATAATAATAATCTACAAATGTAGCTAAAATAGATGTTTAATTACGTTTTAAATACGTAAAAAAAACATAATTTTTACGTAAAAAAAGACGTCATTGGTTTGTGACTAAATGACCAATATTCTACGTTTTTAACACGTCACACTGCTACCTGGGATCTTCTAGTTTACGAGATACCCTGCAAAACACACCAATTTGGGACACCCTGTACATTGAGAAAAATATTTTATTTTAAAAAAATGAAAGTTCTGTCGAATTGACATTTGGCTAGTGAATTGCATGTATTTTGATCCGTAGAATCGCAATTGATCAAAATATACAGGGTGTTCCATTTAAAAAACAAAATTGTTGACCATTTCCGGCGAAACCGGAAGTCGGCCATATTGAATTTCAGAAATTACTATTACTATACTTAGTTAAACTTTCATAAAAATTGGCTAATAAATAAAAAAGTTGAAATGGGTGATTCTGTGTCATCTGGTATAGCTCGTAGTTACCTAATATTTGAAAAACCCTGTACACATATAAAAAACAATGTTTCTCGGACACAATATATTTTACATCAAGTTGTAATAGTAAATGCGTTAGTATTTTAGCAGAAAATCTATTACAACTGTATTGCTAAAGCAGCACAATTGAGGCGATTTGGAAAAAAATGAGATTTGAAAGCCCTACATTCGGGTCCGTATGTAATTTTTCAAACTTTACATAGTGCAGTTTTTCTTTGACTACTGACCTGTAAAGTATATATTTTTTTCAAGAAAATCTGGCCGATTGTTTTAAAGTTTTCAATTTTATAGTCATTTTAAAAATAAAGTCACCGCACTGACTTTTTGGTAAACCCTGTATATATAACTATTATATTTTTTTAAAGATCAATCATTTAACTAAATTGTCCTATAAATAAATTCAATTTAAGCTGATCAGTTTTATTAAAAAATGAAGAAATTGAAATTAAAACAAAATTACCTAAATACCCAATTATTGAACGTTGACCATCAATATCTCAAAAACTGGTCATAGGATTGAGTTGAGCCCATGGAGACATTTAATCAGAACGTCAAGATCTACAAAATACTAAAATTTTAAAAAAATTAGCCGAAATCCATTTTCTATAAGAGAAGTGAGGGGTCCTTTATTGCTTCTTCAATCACCATTTCTTGAATATCCCTTACTGATAATCTCGATTTGATATCTGGATCCAAAAGTCATCCATTTCAGTTTAAGGACCCCGCACTTTTCTTATGCAAACGAGAGCACCGTCAAATTGTCTGAATTTTTTATATGTTATAGTACTTGATATTCTGATCAAAACTGTCCATGGGCGCAATCCTATCCTATGGCTAGATTTCGAGATACAGGGCGTTGAAGTTATAAATCCAGATTTTTTTAAATTTAACACAAAAAATTTCCTCTTAAATATTTTTGAAAGTTACTGTAAGGAATTATTATGACGTGTCAAGGGCTTTTGGACCGGACCACTTTAATGGTGTCATAAATCATTAGATATTGAATGTTTATAAATATGGGGCACCATTGAAGATGCAAGAGGGAAGCAGGTAGAGACTATAGACATTCAGATAGAATCAGCCTGACTGGGCACACGTGTTGAATATTATTGAAATATAGTTTAGTTCATGAATCGAGTATTTTTAGTAAGCGATCCTTACCTTACTGACTAATATATGTAGCCACTATACATATTTAATTATCCACATCAAAATATTTCGTCTTACAGGGCGATTCATGCTTTCACAAGCCTGTTTCGGTCAAAGTATGAGTTTTTACCATACAAAAATACAGCATAAAATATGAAAAAAAAATTACCGTCAAAGTTTCTCAATATTTCATATAGTATAGATCTCGATGTCCTTGTTAAAAATTCTAATTGGTAAAATTATATCCTATGACTAGTTTTCGAAAAATTAATTGTAAAATATCAATTTTTACCAATAAAAAATACGCTGTATTTAAACTGCCGTTAAACGGTAGCCTACTAAAATGCCGTTATTAGATATGACGTCACTGAAGTGACGCGTCTGACGGCTTTTTATTGGATTTGCTTAAACTGCCGTCAAACGGTAGCATAATAAAAATGCCGTTAATCAAGTATTGCTCTATCCGACTGCTTAGCTATCATTATCAGTATATTCTGTCCCAAGTTTATTTTGGTCAGACTAGACCAGGACTGATTATTATTCATATTGTTAATTATTGTTGCATATTACTAATCAGTCCTTGTCCTACTCTGGCTAGATTAAACTTGGAATAGAGTATAGCGGGTGGCCACGAGTCAATATTCGCCCCGAATATTTAGGTTGTTTTTGAATTTAAAAATAAGGTTTTTTTTACACATCAATTAGACAAGAATGGGCTACTTTTAGACTAACAGGAATGAAAATTTCACTTCCGGCTGAATCAGAAGTGACATTAATTTTTTTTCTTAAATGGAATGATTATATTTTTTTGATGGTTTCTCATTAAGCATAAATTTCTAACTGTCAGTAGATAGAAACTTCATTAACTTTAACGGTTCTGTAACTAACGACAATGATTTTTAGATTGTGACAATTGTACAAGAAATCAACTTGTAAAGTTTTATTCTAAACGTCATCGCCTTTAGTTACTGAATCTTTAAAGTTAAAGGACGTTCTATCTACTGATAGTTAGTGTAACAGTTTTTTGAGATCTAAAAAATTTCAAAAAATAAGTGAGATACAAATAATTTTTTAATTTATTCCAAATGGCCGCGTAAGAAAATTACTAAGTAGGCTATGAAAATTATTAAGGCTCAAAAATGTACTTTAATTTTTATTTTCATTTCCGTACGGGTCCTATCGATTTTTTTTTATTGGAACTATGCTATTTTGTTATACAATCAATAAATCTACAACCTTACTAATAATTTCCAAAGCCTACGTACTAATTTTTTTTACATTTCATTTTTCTGACGCGGCCATGTTGAATAAATTATTGTGTAATTGATGTTTAAAAAAACTAATTTTTAAATTAAAAATCTCATGTGGCCAGCACATGACCTCTTGCCATTTTTTAATCAAAAATTTACACGTTAACACAAAAAAGTATGAAAAAATCTGATGTGGCCAGCACATTGTGGGGACTTTTACCCTACATATTGTCAGTCACTTTAGAGATTGACATTAAATTATGATTTCAAGTCATTTGTTAACAATGTTCATAAATGTTTAATTGTTCGCGATTGTTGGCAGTTATTTTTCGTTAAAGTATTATTTTTGTTTTCTCCTTGGAGAGGTTACTAGCTGAGAAATCAAGAAGCAATGGATTATTCAACAAGCCATCAATCAAGTTCGACTTTATATTTTTTATTTTGAGTTTTTATTTTTATACATTGTGTCGTTTTTTAAAAAAATAAATATTTAAATTTTAAAACGTATTTAGAACGTTAATGGGAAATATCCTCTATAAATTGGTGACCCCCGAAAAGAAAAACGCCTTCGAGATGTGCAAAATTTTAATAGCAGTACACCGGAGTAGTTCGCAATTAGAAAATTAATAACAGTTTCAGAAGCAAACCACAAGATTTTGGATATTCAGAATATTTCCCTCAGTTGGTGAGTTTTTCAAGCGGAAAATATTTTTTGGTAAAACGAAAAATAACTGCCAACAATGGCGAACAATGAAACATTTATGAACATTGTTAACAAATGACATAAATGAATGTCAATCTCTAAAGTGACTGACAATATGTAGGGTAAAAATCCCTACACACATGACCTCTCACCATTTTTTAATCAAAAATTTACACGTTTACACAAACAAGTTTGAAAAAAATTGAAATTGAAATTTATTTGATTTTAAATGATTTCATACTTTTATACATCATACATTCATGGTAGGTATTAGTATTATAAAATATACATCCATTCCGTAGAACACTGAATTATCAGAAATTATCCGAAAAATTATTCAATTCGAAAACTGTCCGATGGTAGACGAAATTATCCGAAAATCGGATAATTATCCGGACATTTGTAGTACTAATACACGACCTTCGAATAAAAGCCGTCAGGCGCGTCACTTTAATGATGTCATATCTAATAACGGCATTTTAGTAGGCTACCGTTTAACGGCAGTTTAAGTACAGCGTAAAAAATATTTACAAATAAAAAATATTTATAAATAAAGGAAATATTGTGAACTAAATATTTTTACACACTTTATAATGTGCCGTTGTGTTATTAGGAGATATACTAAAAATAATTATACTTACAGGGTGATTTTAATTGAGCTTGTAATATGATAAAATCAACAAATACCAAACAGCTGCCAAACAATACAAACTAGTTACCTTATTTATTTAATAAAAAAATTCACGTTCTTGAAAGATTTTCGAAGAACTTTAAAGAAGTACTTTACTGTCTTCTGAATGTATGCAGCATTTTTCCTCTTATTTATTTTTTTTGATTTAAGTGTTAATAAAAAGTTTGTTATTCTTACTAATCAAAAGATACAGAGCTTTTTTATGGTTTGTCATTAATTTTGTTAGGTTAAATGATAATTTTTATTATGAAACACACATATATACTAAAGTTCGTCCTGGCAATGCTAGTTTACGCATTCTCAACTAGTTACATATAATGGTTAAAACCTCGTATAGAGTCATATATTATTCAATAAAAAATCGGCTTATAGTTCAGAGAGAAGTTAAATTATAAGATATCAGTAACAGTAGAAGTAGGATGATCTTTATTAAGTTCCTAGTCGTATATCAACCACAACATGTTGTTTGTGACCTTTCTAAATCTGGAATAGATTTTAAAACGTAATAACTTAACTCATCACTTACTGAAATAATAGTTTCCTCTCTTTGTAGTTCGATTTTTATGTATGATGGACCTAAATAAAAATGGCAAGAATCTATTAGGTGTAGGATTGATACAAGGTTATCAAAAGTTTGCAAACTTTGATCACCCTGTATGCATTTTGTTCTTATGCCACGAAGTATAACTCAAAAAGTTAAGATTTTATGTCGTTTAGCAGGAGCAATTATCTTAAGTTGAAAAAATGCAATTTTCAAATGTCTATAACTTCAAAACTACTTAGTTTATATTGAAGATATAATAGGTTTTTGAAATAAGTTTCTCAGGACGAATTTTAAAATGTAAAAAAATACAGGGTGTATCATTTAAAAAAAAACATAACTTTGATAAGTCACAGATTTATTGGACACGACCATGTATGCTGGTAGTTATTTTACCACTCTTATTTAAGACATTTTTGCTTTTTTCAAATAGGGAATCGTCTACCCACCAATCGATGATACACCCTGTATATTTGTTATTTATTATTAGACAGAGAATTATAGTTTCCAACTTGAAGGAACTTGAAAAATAGATATTTTACACATTAAATATTTAATATTTCGAAAACTAGTCATAGGATCTAATTTTAAATAAGGACATCGAGATCTAAACTATATCAAATATTGAGAAACTTTGACGGTGATTTTTTAATCTTTTATGCTGTATTTTTGTATTATAAAAATTCATACTTTGACCGAAACAGGCTTGTGATAGCATGAATCACCCTGTAAGTCAAAATATTTTGATGTTGATAATTAAGCATTTATTGTGGCTACACATAATAGTCAGTAAATTCCAAAAATATTTAAGAGGAAGTTTTTTGTAACTTCAAAGCCCTGTATGTCGAAATCTAGCCATAGGATGGAATTGCGCCAATGGACATATCAAGTACTATAAAATATAAAAAATTCACACCATGCTCTCGTTTGCATAAGAAAAGTGCCGGGTCCTTTGGGATGAGAGACAGCAGCTAATAAAGCAGTATTTTGTTTATTAGTTTATGTAAAAGTAAATAATTTTTTTTTTGTATACACATCCACCACTCTTGATTGAAATTTAATTTTAGCAGGATTCAGCAACATATTGTTGATTTTTTTTATACAAATTTAGTATAAATGGCAAAAGATAACCATAGTAACAATTTTTTTCTCCTTGAAGTATATCTAATGTTACCACAAGCGGTTCTAGTATCATAACGTACTTTTGAATATAATTAATCTTTCAATCTATTTTGTGCTTTTATCTCTAATTTTTCATATAATTGTGGTAATTTTTCTTTAAATTTTAATATTTGTGACAATGAGTCATAGTACGAATTCTAGCGAGTAATTCTTGGATAACTCAAATAACCTCCTAGATAATGTCCAACAAGACAAAAATTATCAGTAGAGCAACAGCATCAGCTAACGAAAATAAACAAATGAACAGTCTTCCTAAAACTAACCTATCTTTTACGCTGCACGCTCCACTAGAAAAAGAAAACCATAAAAACAAATAGACGAAATAATTCGCTGGAGAATGCGTAATCGCCCTCGCCGGTAAATCACTGACCTGTGTACTGTACTGTGCTGCCCCAAACATATTTGCGAAAATCGGCTTGATTTTTGTCGAAAGTAACTTTTGTTAAAAAAAGTTATTTAGTTACTTTCAATAAGTAACTAAGTTACTAGTTACTTATTACTAGATTTAAAAAGTAACTAAGTTACAAAAAGTACCTTAAATTAAAAGTAACTGCACAACTCTGCTAACTAATAAAGACGAATAGACTGAAAGTGTTCAAAAGAGAAATAAATAGGAAAATAGAGGTACCAATGAAAATAGGCGATCTAATAAATAAAAAACATGTTTCAGGAATGAATTCATCTAAAACTAATTTTTGGAAAATATTAGATGAATATTGAACCACTAATGACTAATTTGCAATAAACAAACAAAAATTCCTTGAGTTAAAGTTGCTATCAACGAAAATATTGTTATGCGATTATTTAGTTCTTGGCTATTTTAATTTTTGCAACAATGTTTATGATTCGTGTTTATATACATTGAATTTTGTAACTGAAATAAAAATGCTTATTTACCTTATGATAAATGCTGGAAGTAAATTTCTGGTCATTGCCGACCTTATTCTGTTTTGTGTTATTCGCTCCTTCGGTCATTGTGGCTCTGTCCGATTTCTGAATCGTTTGACTTACGCCATCTCTTGTGCTCGACGAGGGAGGTTTCTTGTGTGCATCGTTGGGTCTTGGCAAAGTAGAAGGGTGGGTCTTAACGTGGACTAATTTCGTCGTAGAGGTCTCTTTGTCTTTGGTGGGAACGGTAGTTGGTTGGGGAAGTGATTTTGGGGATCCTTCTTCAGGTTTTGTTTTGGTAGGTGGTGGTTGATTGGAGTTGGGGTGATTGTGTAAGACTATGATTTCCTCTGACCTGTAATATAGACGATTAATGTAACAGAAATAATTGTTTGGAAATACTTACTTAATTAAATTCTTTGGCGATAAAGGCACTCCTTTCGGTGTACTGTCCACTTTATCAAGCTTCGTTATAGGAGGCACAGGTGCAGATTTTTTCTTTCTTTGATTCGGTTTCGGACTATCCAAGGTATCTAAATTCGAATTGCTAGCTTTAAAATTACTAGAAGTATCATCTTCTTGGAATATATCCAACGCACTGACCAACTTGCTTGCATCTTCAGGAAATAAGTGATCACTTTCTTTCACCATTAGCTCGACTAGAATATTAACTGTTACGCAGTTACCGATGTTCACGTTTAAATTTTCATGTTTGTTCCATAGGAGGTTCGGAGAAAGGACGATTGCAATGTTAGAAGCTGTCATTTTATTTTCTGGATGCTTTGCGAGTTTCGATAGGAACTGGAAGAGGTAAGCGAGATTGTCGCGATTTTCTTGGGGTAATCTATCTATTATGTCTCTTACTACTTCTAAGCGATGTGATTCTGTCACCTGAAATATAGTTTTTTACATTAAAATTATACTAACGTTACTATCAAAGCTCCAGTACCAAAATATAAAATCACCTTGTATAAATACTTGATCTTTAATATTATAATTTAATTTCAAAATTTAAAAACAAAATGAAACTTTTTTTAATTATTAATCTGGGTCGAAGGTGTAGAATCATCAAAATTTTAAGTGGGTTACTGGTAGCTAGGTAAAAGATAATTTTTTATTCAGGGAGTCGATTTTACCATACGATCGAAGGAAGATATTAAATTGATTTTGAGAATAAAAATGAAATTAAAATTAAATAAATAAATAAATAAATTTATTGCCCAAACTATGTAGTATACATTCGAGGTTGTCAAGTACAATTTAAAAAGACAAAAGAGGTATATATAAATAAAAAAATAAATAAAAGAGTAAAATTACGTACAATACATATAATATTAAAATTTATGACTAAAAAATTCCGAATATTCATAAAAAGTTTCTTCAATTAGAATTTTTTTTACAGAGGTTTTAAATCTTTTAATTGAAAGATTTTTATAATGTGGGGGTAGACAGTTATACATTTTAATTGCTATGTGACAAAAAGGCTGTTGTGTTCTTTTTAATCGATGGTAACGAACCTAGGACTGGAGCTTCTTACTCCGACTTCTGGGAATTTATAAGAAAAACATGTGATTACCCTTAAAAGGTCTGTCGTCAGGAATAATTATAAGTAAGTAAATTGTTTATATTTAATTATGTGGATGCTAATCAATAAATAATTGTAATTTTTTAAGCAGTATCACTGTTATTTCTACCAAACCTTAACAAATAAATCACTACACCTCCAAATAAACACTATAGAATTAAAAAATATGACCACAATAATAAGATTTATACTGTCAGTAGATAGAACGTCCTTTAACTTTAAAGACTCAATAAGTAAAGGCAATGACGTTTAGAATAAAACTTTACAAGTTGATTTCTTGTACAATTGTCACAATCTAAACGTCATTGTCATTAGTTACAGAACCGTTAAATTTAAAGACCGTTCTATCTACTGACAGTTAATCTTAATAACCTTTACAAAATAGGAAACATATCTCCAAATATGACTGGAAAAGTTGCTAAAAAAGATTGGAGGGAGGAGAAAATAAAGCTCTTGGCGCCACTGACAAATGAAAAATTAGAACAAGAAGTTTTTAGAATAACCCTAGAGATTATAGGAGAATAACTAGAGATGGGTATTCCTCGTTCTTTTTAACTAACTAGTTGTCTGGAATAGTTCGCAAATGAATTATCTGTATTGAATAGAACGGATCACAAATTTCCGGAATAAATTTTGAACTTAAACGCACGTCTGTGGCTGTTAGGCCAGTCGTTGGAGACAATCAATTCACATTAAAGTTTTCAAATTTTCATGGTGTGTAAGTACATTAATGAAAACAAACTATAAAATTTTGCAGAAGTCTGGGATGAACGGAACATTGTTTAAATCGCAAAAAACGTTTTAATGCTTTATTTTTGCACTGAAAATTGCAAAAGTTTTGCAAACTTGGAATACTGCTAGTACTAATTTTTTACAATATGCATCAAGTTTGCAACCTTGTAAAAGTTACGGAACTTTGTTTTTTCTCATTTGTTTAAGTTTTCCATTGTAATTTGTTTAAAAAAATTACAAAAGTTCTGCAAATTTGTACGGTGCACGGAAAAACAGTTTAACATCTTTACGTAGATTTGCAACCATTTCCTACAAACGGATCAATTATTTATCAAACTTTTTTCTTCGATGCTGCCAGTTTTGATACACACAAGCATCGAGATAATTACAAAAGTTTTATATCTTGGTTGCAAATAAAGATAATAGCGGCCCCAATGAATTTGTAACTTTGCGACCTTGTACGAAAAACGGAAACTTAATTTATTCATTAATAATTAATTTTTTGCATGTTTACAACTGCTGAGTATTTGCAAAAGTTTTGCAAATTGTACTTATAATTACAACTAATATTTTACGTGACACAAGAAATTTGAAATCGTCATTTTTTAACGGAACATTTTTTAATTAAATATTTTTATTGTTTTTTTGAGAATTTGGCCATAAATTGTAAAAAAAAATTATAAATAAGTTTAAGATATTCGAATACTGATCTATATTAAGATCCTCATTAATTTGCAATATTTTCTGCAATCCGGAAACACACTTCCTAATATTTGGACGAATTATAAAGTGCAGTACGAGTGACGGGAGGTTTATATAAATAAAATACGGGTACTTTTCGTTTCTATAACAACGACGATAAGGTACCTACTTCGTTTTATATTCTAGGCGTTTATTTGTGTTTTATTTAAATTCGTGTTTTAAACCATATATGACAATTGTTTAGTTTGCGGTAAAAATTGTTGGATAAATTTCACATAATTCTCCCAAAATTTTTCATACATCTTATTGATAAATTCAATTTTTATTCAAATCATCCTATTATTAGCTATAACAAATCAAACAAATATAAGAATTTCTGCAAGTCCTAGCCTGCGTATCATATGCCTGCGTATGATTTCAAAGTGTATACCAATAAATAAAATGCGTAAAGTGGTCTTTAAAACACGCTCACTTATACCTTCATATACTATTTTTGTTAAATTCACAATGTTCCGGATTATAAAATATATACCAATTGACAGACTTGCAGGACATTTGTTTTTTTGTGGAGCGTACAAATACGAAATTATTTTTGTTTTCGATTTTATCCTCATTTACTTGTTGCGGGCGAGGTTGAAAATTAATAAAAACATTGTACGTGAGGAAATGTTCTCTTGAAACTATTATTTAAAACTTTTGGCATTAATATGAAACTTATTTTAATAAAAAAACCAAATTTTATGAAAAAATATATTTTCCGTTTGACACAAGAGGTTGTAAATTCAAACAATTCTTAAGAAAATTGTTTTCGTTATTTGGTCGAGTTCGCAGAACTTTTGGAATTTTCATCGAGAAATTAGGATTAAAAACAATTTTGTTTTTCATAAAACAAACATTTCCGCTTGGTTCAAATGGTTGCAAATTTTTAAAAGGATATATACTGCAATTCTTTTTAGCTTCGAAAGTTTGCAGAACTTTTGATTTTTTCGGTAAGGCGGAAATTCCCAAATATTTTTTTATTTTATTTTATACTCATTTCCGTATTATAGGTGAGGTTGCAAATTAATAAAAACATTGTTATTAGGAATATCTTCATTTGCAACCCTAATTAAAAACTTTTGGAATTATTCCGAAACTTACTTAAATAAAAAAATCCAATTTTATGAAAAAAAATATTTTCCGTTTGATGCATGAGGTTGCAAATTAAAACACTTTTTCAAAAAATTATTTTACTTATTTCTTGGAGTTTGCAGAACTTTTGGAATTTTTATGGAAGAATTAGGATGAAAAACATATTACTTTTGATAAAACAAACATTTCCGTTTTGTTCAAATGGTTGCAAATTTATCAGAAGATGTAAATTGCTATTTTTCAAAACTTCGAAAGTTTGCAGAACTTTTGCAAATTTCTCCGCTCTGATATTGCAAAAATTCATTAAATCCCGATTTTCAACATCTTCCGTTCAGAAAAAAGGGTTGCAAAATCAGACTTAGTATCATTCGAATGTACTGTTCACTTTATTAAAGTTTTAAAACTTTTGTAATTATTGTTAAATTTTTGGCATATTCTGTCTATTTCTACTGGCCTATGTACCTAGAGAGCGAATATGCGATGCGCTACCGATAGGTGGCAGCGATAACGTGACACGTGTATATGTGTACTTCCCAGATTCATAAAGGGGATATTGGCGAGGCGAATGCCAATTGCCAACTGAATATTTATTAAAATTATAATAATTTGAACGAACACGGTTCGGCGTTATTTGTTATAAAAAAGAAAAATGAGCAAATGAAGTCCAACTGTTAATAAAAATGAGGATGAAAATTGCACTACTACAGTCAAAAAATTAGCACTGTAAAGTTCAACAAATTAAGTTCCTTAATCATAATTTATTATTTGTCGTCTGTTCTTTTATAATCTAAAAATGTGTATTTTTAATTGGGTAAGACACATTATTTTTATTTATTTTCATATATTTTTGTAGATTCTATGTCCTTAAAGAATTCGTTTCTATTTTATTATGCAATAAGAGGCATGGGAAGCGCGTCATCAACTTCGAATTCCCTCCCGCTTCCTACCACTTCAGGTCACACCGAGTGGGTATCTTAAATTTTATAGTAGGATAATTGCAATTTTATTGCTATTGGGACATTCTAACCATTTTAATAAATTTACATCTACCTAACCCCAAGTTTGTATTTTTAACTTTACTATTAGTCGCCCAGTGGTCGAAATTCTACCGTATTTCATTAAAATTTGAAGTTTACGTCTATACCTATTTTTTTTTGTTTTTCTATTTTTACCATTTTTTTTTCTATTGCTTCATGTTTTTTCAATTTCTCCCCATTTTTCCCATTTTCGCATATATTTTCCATTTTTTCTCTATTTTTCCCCAATTTTCTATTTTGCCTATATTTCCCATGGTTTTCCTATTTGCTCATATTATTTTTAATATATTTACAACCATTTTGCCCATGTTTCCCTGTTTTTTCTAATTTTTCCCATTTTTTACGCTTTCCAATTTTTCTATTTTTTAATTTTTGAATATTTTTTACTATTTTCTATATTTACGTGTTTCTTTTTTTCCTGTTTTTTCTATTTTGCCCATTTTCTATATTTCTTCCAATTTGTTAACCTTTTTGTATATTTTCCCTATTTTTCCTAATTTTTCCCATTTTTCCTAATTTTTTTCTTATTTAATTTCTTTCCTATTTTTGCTACTTTTGCCTATTTTTTCACATTTTTCCTATTTTTCTCTATATTTTCCTATTTTTTACCATGTTCTCTAGTTTTTCTTATTTTTTCCCGTGTTTTCCACTTTTCCAATTTTTTCCCATTTTTTTTCATATCCAAAAATCGTGCAGGGGGCCTAGAGAAGTTTTTACTTCCAAAATAAAATTACAAAGAAAAGTAAAAACTGATTCCAAAAAAAAAATTGAGTCTTGCATTTGAATATCAGCCTCTTAAAGACAACTCGGCCATCGAACACATAATTAAAAATTGTTTAATGTTTGAGATAAATAATGAATGTTATATTATATTGAATTTAATTTATTTGTAACCCATATTATTTATTAATTTTGGCTTTTATTTATTGCTTTCTCTTGAATTATTTACTATTTTTTGAAAAATTACAGATTTTTGTAGAGTAAATTGTAAAATTATATTTGTGTATAGATTTTAGTTCCAAACTTTTCTCCATTTTATTTAGGAACTGAATTTAGATGTTTAATCTTAAAAACAAAAATGATGTTAAATAAGTTTATTCATTTATTTAAAATATATTGTTGGAAGTTTGTCTCAAATAACGCAAAAACTAAAACGCAAGATATAAACACACGAATACAACCTACTAATCAGAAATCAGCTGTATTGTTCAGCTTAAGATGTCTAAAAACCCTGGTGTATCCACTGATTAGATTTTGTTTCGAACTTTTTGGGAGTACCAGCTATTGCGTTCAATAGAATTTACCAGAATTTTGTAAGATGGCGCTGTTTAGAATTGTTCGTGTCCTAGATAAGTTTGTCACAGATCACTTAAAGCAGATGTAATGTCAAATAAATTATTTTCTGTCAATGTCAATGCGGATTTTTTTATGTATGTGATATTAGCATTTTCTATAATCGGTGTGTTTTTAATGTGCAAATTTTACCTGTCTCTAATATCTTTGTTCATAGTTTTTATTATAGATTCGTTCATCAGTTCTTAGTTATTTTAGTGTAGTTACATTTAGTCCAGTAATTAGTTCATAAGGAATGTAACAAAGTTACTTTTTTCCGTATTATTTAAAATATATAAATTAAATCGCGCACGGCACTGGAGTAAAATTAAATTAAAATTGTGAATAAAAGACCAATCGTACCAGTTGAACCGTCGCCAGGCAGATGGAGACACTCTCGTCTCTGCTTCTTGGACGCCGAAGTTCGTATCGAGTAGGGCAATTCATACCGTTGTCGGCAGCTGCAGAGGCAGCGAGAAGCCAGACTTGCTGTGGCCGTCCCAATTGGAACAGCAGTGCAGTCCGTCGGTCTTTAGAGATAGGTCAAGCTGAAGCCAAGTTCAAGTTGTACCGTTGTAAGATGCTAATACCCAGGTACTCAAACCCAGTGGGGCAAGTAAAGACCCCTGGAGTATTTCTTTCTCCACTGACGCTGCCCGTGCAGTGGCCTTCACACTCTAAACGGAAGGTGGCGCCCGAGGCAATCCGAAACCTGGACTCAGGCGCCAAAGTGTACCGTAACGACCGAAGCGTCGTTGCAGGAATAGTTCTAAATAGTGTATAAATACGGATACTTTTCGTCAAATGGGGCCGTACTATATTTTGTGTGGACAGTGTAAATCTGCACATTCGAACATTCGTCTGTATTCAGTACCATATTATAAATACACCCTGTGTGATCTGTGATTATAGTTTACTATGAGCGATGTATGCGCCATCTAAAATTTTTAATCTGAAACTTAAGTAATCTCTCAAAAATCAGTCAAAATCAAGTAGGTAGAGATCTCCCAGTTTTGACCCAAACTTTTACAGGTATAAGTGGAAACACCATGATTTTTAGACATCTTAGTTCAGCTCAAGTGGCGTGGCTGTCAAAACAATATAATCGATCCGATGTTGCCAAAGTTACAAACTTTTTCTGCCGTCTTTGGTAAAATCGAAGAGGGCGGCACCGGTCGAATATTATTTATTTAAATACTAGGTTTCGTTTTAATAACCCGTAAAACCAAACCGCGTTTTGTATCGTAATGGCGGCGGTTCCCAAGGTTCTTAATCTAAGGAAATGCCCAAGATTTCAACCTCACTAATTTTTAATTTTTAACGTTCTTTCAAGAGGGGAGTGAGCTGCATAAGTGGGTACTATGAAATGGTAAGTTAGGAAAGAATCGATTTTGTCTTATGTTTCGAGGGGGAATATTGGATGAAACAGTATTAAGGAGTTCTGGACAAATTATCTCACCATTTAAAAGTTTGAACAGAACTTAGATCCGCATAAATACGCCTTTTTCTTAGTGTTTTCATAGGAATCCTTAAATTAAGTTTGAACAAACAGAACCTACTAAATTTGTTCTAACCCGTTTCTAAGACTAAGCAACTGTACATATACAATGGGAACCATATTTCAACAGTGAGACAACAAGTGCCATGTATACATTTTACAGGTCTCTACAGAGAACTGTACTAATATCGATAAACATTACACCACACCATAGAAAATCAATATTCAACTGTCATAATTTTCAGAATGACTTGCGGTGTTTATTCTTCGTAAAGCACAAAAGTTACAGGTCATATATCCAGTCCATCATTTACTACGGGTGTCTCCTCTACGGTTCCGCATCAAAATCCAATCTGTTAAAAAATTTGTATAGTAGCGTTCAGATCTTCCCCATGTTCTACAATTTTAGCCGAAACTTCAGAACCGCCACTAAGTGTTAGAAGGCATTTTCTATCTAACAAATTTCTAATGATACACATGGCTTCTTAGAAAAAATCAATTCTCTCGCAATAGAGCATCTAATATCATCCTTTATACATGGACTATTATAGGAATTGTGTTCGCTTCATGTGCCATATATCCCTCTTTCACTATAATACCTCAGAAAAACAATAACATCGTTTAAGATATCATCAGAAACTATACTGATACCACCTGTATTTTTACTGATTGGTCAAAAGAAAAAGATGGTACAAGTTGTACTGTCTATATAACCAACAAAAAAATGATCCTTTAGTTATAAATTACCAAACAGCCCTTACTGCTGAGATATTCGCTCTGTGCGAGACGGCGGAGCATTTTGACAGCCGATGCTAGTGCTTGCCGTGATCAGCATCTGAACTTTTGTCCGAAACATTTTTCGACGAACCAAAATGTCAACAATACGGAAAGCTCGTCGAAGTCCAACAGAAATATGTTGTGTCGTGGACTGTCAGTAGTTTAAATAGTCTCAATACAAAAATTTATCGGTTTCCTTAAAGTGCATACAAATGTGAAAAAGAAAAAGAACCGTAGGGATGTGAGCTTTGTCGATAGTTAGATTGAAAACTTTGCCCTCGAAATTAAACTCCTTTGAGTGAGTCTATGACAATGAAAATTTTACTGCAGTTAGCTGATCATTTAAATCGGGTTGTGACGAAGCCAAAATTTTAAAATTTAGGTTAACCGCTAAAAATTAAAATTATTATTAATATATAGGTACGTAAGTTATATTAAATTAAAGACTACATTTTTGCATTGGTTCGATGCATATGCGGTTTAAGACACGGATTGGTTAGAGATTCGTCAGGAGCTATAAGAACGACCGACAGGAGATAAGAAACTGGAACTTAAGGTAAGACGTGCATATTCGCAATAGTTCAACAGTCCATTCAATCTCACCAGAAATCGAGCGTATCGTTAACAGATTCTAATTCATTAAAATTCATTTTGGCGAGTTCTGTACACTATACATAGATGCAAAATTGAAATAATCCCCTCAAATTTAGACACCAGCTAACACGCAAGGATGCCATATTTGTGTGTAAGGCATAATCTTGTGTGCTAACAATAAATTCCATAAATGACCTCAAAAAACATGAGAGATCAATATTCAGCTGTGATATTTTTCAGAATGACTTGCAGCACTTATTCTTCCTTGTAAAGCACAAAAGATTACAAGCTGTATCAGTGATTGTTACAATTGATTTTATACATTTTCTTATAATTGACAAAACAAAAATATAAATAATTACAAGTACCTGAACAGCATCGAGCCAATCCTTATGCAAATGATACGTCAACAAAGGTTCAGGTAATTCCCGAAGATATAATTTCAACAGACTAGACAAAATGTGTACGTCTCTGTATTCCGGAATCAAGAGGGAAAAACAGCCGGAATCGATGGCAGCTTTTATTCTTTTCACTTTTGACGTACTGGCAGCCACTCGAAATAAACCTTCTTCGGACATACCATATTCTGTTAGTGCCGAAATACAGATTTCTAAAGGATAAGCTATCCTTTTATTAGTGATTCGAAGGTGTTCATTTAAGGATGTTCCAAAGACTCTTCTAACTGGACTATCACCTAAAATAAAAACAAAAAATATATTTCTTGCTAAGTTAACTGTTATCAACTTACCTATCCTTTTTTCTAAGAGAGGAATCAAAGCTTGTAAATTTTTAAGAGCACTTTCATGATAACTCCTCTGTACTTTTAATAACTGCAAAATATATTCGGAAATTTCGTTCTCTTTCGCTAAAACGTTGAACATTTCTATCGCTAAAGCATCCCGGCTTTGTTCAACTTTCGTATCAGCTTCTTCCATGTCTTCGCGCAAAGCTTCTTTACCAGAAGCCTAAGAAATATAACTTACTAACAAGAAGAATTAGAAATATATTTTATAAATTACCTGGTATCTATTACTAGCAGAATCCTTATCCAAACAATATTTCCTTAAATTATGCTTGTGCTTTAAAATATTTGGAAAATCCGTCTCTACAACGCTCTGCAACGGAGCGTAGACTAATTCTTCTACTTTTAATTCATGATCGGCATATTCCCGTGCTAATTGTTGCTCTAACAAACCGCACTCTTTTAGTATCACATGAAATAGAGGACATTCTCTGCCTTGTTTCGATTCTTCAACAAAAGTTGTACCCAGTTGATATTCGATTGTCTTTTTCTAAAAGCAAAGGATTTGTCTGAATTGAAATTTTTTCTGGATAGAGTATCCAACGTTGTGAAGAGAAAAATCTCAACAATTGTATATAAAGATTGGCTGGGTTTGAAAAGAATTAAGATTATAAATAATTTCTACAAATGCCTTGTACAAATTTAGCTAAGTTTACCCAGTTATTCTTAGGTTTTTCAAAAGGGAGATTTACTTATAAAAAGAATATTATAATTTTTATTGACAGAATGTTATATATTTCATTTTTTTACTCCCTAAAAGTAAATAAAGACAGTCTTACATTATGCAAGTTTGTGGCAAGAAATATTTTATCACTGTGCCTGCGCGCGCGATATTTTCATGCAAGGTTTGCGATATACAGATGTTTAGATTCTGTTCTATTTCAAGCAATTTTTACGATATTTTGGTTCTTTTATTTGGTATTATTTCCAGTACCAAAATACAGTATTTGATGGGGCGAGTGACGGGCGACGCGTGCATTTCTATTCTACCCTCTATTTTGTATTTGTTGAGTTTGTTATTTTTTCATTTTGTATTTGTTCAGTTTGTTGTTTGTTTTTTAATTTTGTATTTGTTCAGTTTGTTGTTTGTTTTTCGTGTCTAACGGAAAATGCCAAAATTATTAAAAAAGGTTTAAACATAGTAAAGATAATATATAGTATAATATGTAGTGTTAAAAAATTTATGAATCTTAAGAGCGGAGGTACACTTTCTGTAGCATATGCCTTTCCAATGTAATCGTAGAAACAAAATCCCAGAAAAACGGGACAATATTTTTGAAAAATTCAAACGGTCAGTTAAAATTTAGGTCACTACGGATGCAGGAAAGTTATTAAGAATCCTGAAAATATTTAGTTTTTGAAAATATTAGCATATGAAAATTAATGAAAATTGATAGTTCGTAAAAAACATCCAACAGAATATTTTTATACAATCTCAGGGACTTTCCGAGCTTAAGAACAGGTTAAGAAATCATTTAAAAAAAATGAGGGGGTTATCCCACCCAACTTTCCGAACACTCCTAGTAAAGTAATTGTTTAATCGATTATTTTAGTTTTTCTGCATCAAAATACATTAATAAAATTAGTTTACAAAAATTAAAAAAAACTGATTTTTTCTAAAAAATTTTTTTAACTTTTTATAATTTTGTATAATTTCTATAAGTATTATTTTAAAATTATGAAATATTTCACACATAATTTACTTTTTGATCCCTTCCGTATATACTATTTACTTTTTTCATTTGTTTTACTATTCTCGATAAAACAAAAGAAAAAAATTAATTTTTTTTTATTTTGTTTAAAAGAATTACAATGTTAAATTCGAAGAGACTGAAATATTTTCTAAATTTAGAGTTTTATGTTACCTATCGAACGGTATAAATCCCATTTTAATAACTTTAATATTTTTAAAGTTATTCAATTTTTTTTTAAATTATATTATATTTCAAAAAAAAAATTATGAATTCTGCAATTTTTTGAATAAAATTCTGAAAAAAATCATAATTATAGAGTTTTTTACTACAAATTTAATGGTATTTTTTTTTAATTTTTAATATTATTATTAACCTTAAAAAAAATAAAACCTATTTTTGAATAATTTTAAAGTCAATAAATAATTAATATCTCATTCAATTATTTTCAAAATGGGAAACAGACCTTTTTTTAAGGTTTTCTGGATCAAAATCCATTAATAAAGTTAGTTTAGAAAACTAAAAAAAAATCAAATTTTTTGTCAAAAATTCATGGGTAAATCCATTGAATTGTTTTAACTTTTTTCATTTTTTGCTGTAACTTTTACAAATACTATGTTAATATTATGAAATAATTTACTCACATAGTACTTTTGGATTATTTTCGGATATGCTATTTACTTTTTTCATTTATTTTATACTTATTGATAAAACAAAATTACAAAAAATTAAAAAAAAATTCTTAATTTTTTCCATAATGATTACAATTCTAAATTTTAAGAAACTAAAATACATTTTAAATTTAGAGTTTTATATTATCTTTCGAATGGTGAAAATCACATTTTAATAACTTTAATATTTTAGAAGTTATTCAATTTAATTTAAAATTGCATTAAAATTTTAAATGTTCCTTGGCCATTTTTTAAAAAATTCCAAAATTTTTGTAATAAAATTTTGAAAAAAATTACAATTATAAAATTAATTATTACAAATTTAAAGATATTCTTTTTAAGTTTTTAATATAAAAATTTAACTGAAAAATAATAATTTAATAAAGATAAAAATTAAAATAAAAACTAGCGGCGAAACTATGCGCAACTTGAAAAAATAGTTAAGACAAAATTTATAGAAAATTTTATGTTCTACAATTTTGATCCCATGTAATTTTTCATAAAAATCCATAATTTTGTCTTAAAATCTAAAAAAGTCACAAAAATGTCTATATAAATTTTTTTCACGCCCTCTAGCGGCGAACCTATGAGGAATTCAAAAAACCGGTAATGACAAAATGTGTAGAAAATTTTATGTTCTACAACTTTCGTATCTTGTAATTTTTCATAAAAATGCATTATTTTGGTTATTTAAGCAAAATATGAAAAAAAAATACTTTTTGATAAATCTGGCAACAATGGCAAAAGTTTTTAAAAATTTTAATCATTCGAAATTAAACTATAACGTATAGAAAATATATTTGTAAAACTTTATTGCCATCTTGTTTAGTAATGACGTCACCACTTATAGCAACTGTCACTTCCGGTTGTCCGATTAACTCCAAAATCTATACAGGTCGTGTCCTTGCTACCCTAAATATGTATATAAAATTTCATCTAAATCGGTTCAGCCGTTTAGACGCTATCGTGTTCACACACACACACACACACACACAGACACACAGACACACACACAGACACACAGACAGACATCATGCTAAAAATGGTATAAATGGATTCAGGTGACCTCAAAACGTAAAGATCCGTTAAAATCTGGGTATGGTCAAAATATCATGATCGCAATACTTTCCTTCTATACAACTCTGTTGTTCGGAAAGTAAAAATTTGATTCAAAAATATTCAGTAGTTTTTTCAGGATTTTGATTATAAAAATGGTATTTTTGAAGCGCTAACAGCTATCCAATGAGATTTGCTTTCTTACTCGCACAATATAGCCCTCGACGTCGTTTAAAATAAACAGTTTGTACGGACTCAGGAATAATTTGTGCCCATTATAGTTTTCTAATGGAGCTTATCATGTTATTAACATAAACATAATAAATCAGATTAGATTTTAAACGAAGTGGCTTTTTGTTTACATATTATTTTGGATCTTTTTAACTCCTTTTGGTAGCTTGCATAAGAAATATAGCATAAACATGAATAAATAAATGACGGAAGAAAATAAATAAAAAAAATTACTAATATTATATTGTAACATTTAATGGAACTCCAAAATTTATGTACACAAAAGATTAAAGATTTGTATTTTCTCATAAGAAAAGTGCATAAAATAGATTTTTTAAATTTTAAGGACAAACATTACACTTTAGTACAAAATGTTGTAGTACAAAGTTTTAGAGCATAAAATTCTCTACAACTTTTGTCTTAAACTTTTTCCATAATTTCCAATAGTTGCGTCACTAGAGGTTGCGTAAAAAATGTGCATGTATGTTTCCCCCGGTTTTTCTTGATTTTAAGTACAAGCAATGTATTTTAGTGCAAAATGTTCTGGTGCAAAGTTGTAAAGCATCAAATTTTCTTTAACTTTTGTATTTAACTTTTTTTCGAATTCCTCATAGTTTCGCCGCTAGAAGGCGAAAAAATACACATTTAGGATTTTCACCTTTTTTTTTTAATTTTGAAGATAAATTATGCTTTTTAGTGCAAAGTTGTAGGGCATAAAATTCTCTACAAGTTTTTTGTCATAATTTTTCCAGAATTCCTAATAGATTTCACACATTATTTTAAGAGATCATAATTGTAGCAGTGTGTTATATACAATGTGGGCAAGCGGATTTTTTTTTGAAAAATTATAGGAAATCAAAATTGTAGAATTCAAAATTTCCTACAAAATTTGTTCTCGCCTTGTTTTGGAATTCCGCATGGTTTAGCCGATATTTTTTATTTTAATTCTAAATATTTTTTATCTTATTAAATTAATTGGTTTAGGTAAATTTTAATATTACAAATTTTAAAAAAGATACAATTAAATTTGTATTAAAAAACTTTATAATTGCGATTTTTTTCAAAATTTTATTAAAAAAAATTGATGAATTTTTAAAATAATGGATCAAAAAAATTACGATTTTTAAACTAAATTGAATAACTTTTAAAATATTACAGATATGACAATGGGATTTTTACCATTCGAAAGATGATATAAAACTCTAAATTCACAATGTATTTTACTATCTTCGAATTTAGAATTGTAATTATTATAGCCAAAATAAATAATTTTTTGAAATTCTTTGTAATTTTGTGTTATCAAAAAGTATAAAATAAATGAAAAAGTAAATAGTACATCTAAAAAGAATCGAAAAGTAATATATGTGTAAATTATTTCATAATTTTAAAATAATATTTGTAAAAGTTATGATCAAAAATGTAAAAAAAAAGATTTTTTTAACATTTTTAAATTAACTTTATTAATATATTTTGATCCAAAAACCTAAAAAAAGGTCTTTTACCCAATTTGAATAAAATTCAATGGGATATTAATTATTTATTGATTTTAAAATTATTCAAAAAAGGTTTGATTTTTTTAAGGTTAATATTAAATATTAAAAATTTGAAAAAAAAACGCCATTAAATTTGTAGTAAAAATTCGATATTGATTTTTTTCAAAATTTTATTAAAAAAATTGTAGAATTCGTAAAAAAATTTCGAAAAACTTTTGAATTTTAACATAAATTTAAAGAGAAATTGAATAACTTTAAAAATATTAAAGTTATTAAAATAGTATTTGTACCATTCTAAAGGTAATACAAAGCTCTAAATTAAGAATATATTTTAGTTTCTTCGAATTTAAAATTGTAATTGTTATCCAAAATTTTTTTAATTTTTTTGTCCTTTTGTTAAATCGAAAATGATACAACAAATGAAAAAAATAAACAATACATTCGAAAAAGTACATTATGTGTGAAATATTTTATAATTTTAAAATAATATTGTAGAAGTTATAGCCAAAATTATAGAAAGTTAAAAAAAAATTTGACAAAAATTTTACTTTTTTAATTTATTTAAACTAACTTTATTCTTGTATTTTGATGTTGTAGAAAAACTAATTACTTTACTAGGTATCAACAAAACGAAAGGTGCAATAACTCTTTAATAAGGGATGCCTGTGTTTAGATAAAGAATATCCTTAAAGTCGGACTCAATGAGCATGCGTATATGTCAAAATAAAAAAAAACTTTATTACTATTATTGTTTTAGACTACTGCATTTTTTCAGATTGTTTTTATCTTTTATTTCTTCACGTCAGAATAAAGAACTATCCACCTATTAGGGATATTTTTTTTCTGTGCTGCTTGCCATTTCTACTAACCGACTAGCTGAATTAAAATTCAATATTAATTCAGTTTGTTTTTATTTTAGAACTTACCAATAATTTTTCTACATCTACAGTGGGTCCGTTTGGAGCGATTTTTTTAGTGATGGCACTAAGGGCCCCTCTAAGAAATTCCACTTTATGATCAGCAATTTGTAGTTCTTCCTGGTTGAAAATTTCACTCTTCTCAGCCCTTAACAAAATAAAAAAAGGGTTTTTAAATAGTTCCAAATCAAAATTATTTTCAGAATTTTCTGATTTCGATAAAAAGTCTGCAACATTTTATTTGATGCGAACTTCTGGTAAAGTAATAAGTTACCCGCCACTGCCAATGATAACACTCATGGCCCTACTAATTAATGTATACAGAAAATTTGTTAAACGATTTAACAGACGTGTTTATATGTTATTTTTTTAAACTATGTCTACAATAATGAAAGTACATTAATTATTTATGTTAAAAAATTGAAAATTTTGTATATTTTTAATAATAAAAAGAAAATCATTATTTAAAATTATGAAGAAAGTTTTGTCTATAATCAGCATTCTTTAAATGGTCATTGTCGTAAATAAACATTTATGAGTCATAAATATTCATGATTTTATGTTAATAATCTTTCTGGGATTATATAAAAAAACCATTGGAAATAGTCAACCGAAAATATTGAATTTTAATACTTATATGAGTCAACTTTGATATCATTATCATAACGAAATACTATTTTGATACATAAATATTGGAATACATTTGAGTTTAAAAATACTAACGTAAATTTATAATCCATTGACTACATTTTTCAATGAATTGAATAGCAACTAAAATGTTTCTTAAAAAGGGCCAGAATAATGAAATAAATTTAACATAAATATAATAAAACATTTATAATGAGATTATAACAACCTTTTGAGCTAATCGACTATAATATCAAAGATTAGTTATAATAAAATGAGACAGTTGGGCGAAGAAAACAAAAAATGAGAGAGAAAGGTGTCTTTGTCGGTGTTATTCCGAATCCGGAACCAATGACGTAGATTAAGAGTCACAAAACCTAAAAACATGTGTTATTTGTTTTTTTCGTCCGAGAGCAGTATTGAATGTACGCCTATGTTTCGGTCAAAGATTGGTACTGGATCTATTAGATTGTTTTTAAAACAATGTTACGCTCCTTTTACACGTTAAGAATTTGGACATTCGGTGATTTCGACGTACGGTGAGAATTGCTTTGTCTTTTCAGATAAGACGACACGGCCATTGTCTTTCAGTCTTCATCGAGTTGTTAACAACATAATTTAGTTATTCCAAGTATTTCTCGTCAAGTTTCTATATGTATAAATGTCTTCTATTTTGTCCCAAAGAACAAGTCTTGCATCCTATCTGTAGTTCACGTAGCGAAATATAAATAGAAATAATAAACCAAATCACACAGCTTAGCGATGTTCGATACATATCGATATCTTATAGTATCGATATTTTGTACCAATACCGTGTATCGATACATTTCCTAAAAAAATGTATCGATCCTACTAGTACGCAACACGCAATACATCTTACTTTTACAGTTTTCTGTGGAGGAAGTAAACGACGTGTGTTTTCGTTCGAAATTACATAAGAGATGGCAGAGTGTAGGAATGATACGGTTGCAGCTGAACTGGGCGAGTAACTGGTAATCCCCCAAGAAATCACTCTGTGTAAAAGATTAACATTTTTATTTAACTTAGTAAGCCATTCGCCGATACAAATTAACAATGTGTGTTAAAACTGTTTTGCTTTGTGATTTATTTGTGATTCGATTAAGAAATGCCACGAGAAAACAAAGCCCAGCACAGCAGTGTATTGAATTTCTTTATAAAAACAAAATCCACTGGAACTACAACCAATTTAATAAAGCATTTAGAAAGGAAACATCCAAAAAGACCTATGTAATTTATTATTTTATATTTTTTTACGATTATGTTTTTCTTTTATTTTGTTTTATTTTTAAAATCAATAAAACATTTATTATTAACCGCCAAACTTATATTTTAAACTATGAAAACGCAACACGTAGAAGTATCGAAACAATCGATATTTCGTGTATCGATACTTTTTAATACGATACATTTGTGTATCGATACATTGCTTTTCGATACGTATCGATTCGAATCTAAATACCGTCGTGAGACTGAATTACCGAATTGAGTCTAAGATGTTTAAAAACCCTGGTGTATCTACTGATTCGATTTTGTTTGGGATAGAACTTACCAGAATTCTATAAGATGGCGCTGTTTAGAATCGTTCGAGTCCTCGATGAATTTGTCACATTTTGAGTGGACAGTGTAAAGCTGTAGATTCGAGCATTCGTCTGTATTCAGTACCAGATTATAAATACACGTTGTGTGATCTGTGAGTACATTTTACTATGACCGATATTTGCGCAATCTGGAATTTGTAATGTGAAACTCTAGTTGTCTCCAAACTACCGTACGTCCAAATTCTTCGCGTTTGAAAGGAACGTTAGGATTTACTGTAGACAAAACTGATGCTCCTCGTATATCATGAATAGCCTTCAAGGTCAATGAGGCAGAAGGTGTTTCTTCACTGGCTGGTGGAAAAATGGAAGCAAGCTTAGAGTTCTGTCACCAGAGCAGTCGCGTGAGTTGTAAGTGTCTGGGCGAGATTTTACCAGACTACACGGTTTTCATAATGTTATTCTTGGCCGATGGCCGTGGTGTCCTGACCCACTAACCATGAAAAAGCCAGTAAATTAATATCGATCGACTCTCACGCTCACCATTACTGATACTGAAGACATCATTATCGCCATCTAATGGTTTCCCGTTATAAAAATGGTTTCACGAGTTTATTTTAGACAAACAAATTAGATGTACAACAGTATGCTTTAATATTGATGATAACAACATAAATTTCACGATGTTCTACCTTAAAATTCTTACTATTAGAAATTAGGTACATCGGAATCTGAACAAATAAATTTTTTTATAAGATTCAAAATTTACATCGACCCGCCCAGTCCCGTCTGTTATTATGTAATTTTTATAGGTTATGTTAGGTTAGATTGTATACAGTTATTGTGGGATTCCTTGAAAGCTATTTTTCTTTAAGTGATGCAGTAAAGTCAGAAGATAGAAATAAAGAAGAGTTTGTCATTTCGATACTTTTATGCTATATGATAAGGACTTTTGGTGTGGTCAAACAAGTAATGAAAACTGAAAGCGCAGTTGTATATGTGTCAGTTATTGTGGGATTCCGTGCAAGCTATTTTTCTTTAAGTGGTGCAGTTTTTTATGTACATATAATAAAGACAGGTAAAGTCAGAAGATAGCAATAAAGAATAGTTTGTCATTTCGATACTTTTATGCTATATGATAAGGGCTTTTGGTGTGGTCAAACAAGTAGTGAAGACTGAAAGTATAGTTGTATTTTACTGCATATATAGACAAGAATGTTTACATTTTTTGGATAAATGTAAATATTTAAAAACTAATTAATTCTCAAAAATAAAAAACCAAAACTCCACAATTATAGGCATATATTTTTCAATTAGTAATAACATAAAATTAGAACTCTAATCACAACATAGGGATAAAAATAACCTTTTATAAAATACGATTAACTAACATTATCTCATAACCACAAAAACTGATTGTTTTAATTGTGTTTACATACTCATCTGTTACCTCGATGATAAATATTGCAATAAATTAATTTGTTCATTCTAATTTTAAATAAAAACCAAACAATAACAATTAAATAATAATTTAGCTTAAATAAAAAAATATATACAGGGTCCGAAAAATCTCAGTCGACCACTCAGCAAATATTAATTTCCTTTTTATGCAAATTTAAACCCAAATTTTATCGAAAGATTTTTACTACTAAATAATTGTTAAATAGAAAACTCGAGGTCAGACGTAACCACATACAAATGCAACCAGAGGTATTTATTCATGTAACTAATGATCCAATCTTTGTGACCAGAATCAGTAGCGCACCGTAAATAATATAAGTGTTAAATTTTAATTTTTCCTTGTAGTTACGCTGCTGTTAAATGGTTTTAAATTGAATTTGACCTACATGTAAATTAGTAAATGAACTTGGTTATTGATATAAAAGGAAATTAAATATTTACACAGGATATCATGGTTAAGGAGTTAAGCGAAGGAATTGTCATTGTTAATTGTTTATAGCAAATAAATGGTTAAAATTTAAAATACTTTTTCTTAATAGTATGAACAATGTGGGAAAAATCTGTATTTGTTTGCATACAATAGTTTGAATCATGATGTAAATGTTTGTAATATTAGTTGTTTTCAAATGCTGATTCAATAAATATTAATGATATAACAAAGCACATCAAAAATTATAATAATATTTACAATTAATAAGGGGAGTAACTAATTATAGTAGTTGAAAGAATGTAAATAAAGGCAATATAAAAACACATATTATGTAATACTAAAATTGATCTATATCTTGTAGAAATACTCCAAAAACAGTTTTAAAAATACAATTTAAACAAAATAAAATGTGATACTTCAAAATCAATTTGTAGAATTTAAGATTTGAATCAAGCTTTTGAAACTATAGATAAGGATATTATAAGAAAATATGGATGTGATAAAGGTATGAAGTGGCTTGATAATTATTTATTAAAGAGTGGATATCAAATAACAAGAAATAATAAATGAGTCATTTATTATTACATTAAATACCTACATTTGGAGTTCCCCAAGGCAATATACTCGACCCTCTACTGTTCATATTGTATGTAAATATCCTAGACCTAGAATGTTTGCTATCTAAATATAAAATGCGCCTATTTGGCGAGACGAGATTGACGAGTTTAAATTTAAATATTATATTAAAGAATGCTAGTAGAAAATGTAAAAGAAATATTGATTACATATCAAAAAATATTGGCACAAAAATAGGTTTTTTGAGAATGTCACCATTTCTATCAGTATCAACCAGATTTACAGTTTCAATTTATTGTAAATTCATAAGTAACCAAAAGAAGTATAAAAATAAAAAGGCGAGATGAATTCCTCGTTTATTCATTCTACAACCTAGTTATTTCTGTCTATCAATGTCATTAGCTACAGATAAAATTTCCATTCATTTATCTACTAACCCATCTAATGATGTTTAATAGACAGAAACAGCTACCCTAGATTATCTCGCTTCTTTATTTTTTAATTTGGAGGTTTTCCAAAATGAGAATTATTTTAGAATGTAGTTCTATAGTGAGGGTCAGAGTTAGAATGGTCTTACGGTACTAAGAGTTGCCACTTATGTCGGGCTTCTGGAAGTTTTCTGTTAATTTTTCAATATTCATTCGTATATTGAATTAAGTAAAATAGAAAATTAAAAAAAAAATAAAATTTGCATAATTGAAACAAACATTTTAATTCAGTAAAAAATTGTTGATATATGGGAAACTTATCTATTAACGATTTTTCGATAAAAAGTTATTCTTGATAAAAGTTTGTGCATCCTCTAAAACCAAACATGCATCAACAAACTATAGTAAAACACACGTAATACTCGCAAAATTATTCGTATTATCCTAAAATACTCAAAAAAGTAAATTTCAACATAAAATTTCAGTAGTGAAATTGTCTGTGGAAAAATAAAAAGTACACGATCAGATTCCAGTTTTTTCACTCATTTTATACACATTGCTAGATTTTTTTAAATTTTGATATACAGAGTGTTGTTTTAGGGATTAAAGATTTTGTAACTTTTTTGCTAAGTCGGACCTGTATTTTCTTTTTATACATGTGTCCCAAATGTCAAACAAATAGACAAGGTGGTTCATAAGTTATGAGCTCTGAAAGAAATCGGCAAAATTGATAAAACACTCTGTATCTTGATTATGAAGATCGACAGGCAAATAAAGTAAGGGTTCTTTAGAATTGTTTCGGTGATCTTTATCCACAGTTAACGTATGACCCTCTCCTAATGAAACACCGTGTATAAATATACATGACCAAAAAATAATTATTTTATAAAAAAAAATTATGAAAAAAAAAACAAACAAAAACTAGCCAAACTAATAACACATTGTGCCTAAGATGTGTAACTTTTAAAGTACTGTGACCTCCGACCCCATGCTGTGCAAAGTTTTACTATTTGCAAGAAATTATTTACCCTTGATATTTATTTAACAATGAATTGTACACTTTTTCTACCTGTGGCCTTTTAATCCAATAGCTCTCTTATTTAGTTAGGCCCGACGTTGTGTTTTATAATCGTAGTAATAATAATAGCATTATTATTAATAATTGTAATAACTCCAGAAATTCTTTTAAAGTTTGGTGTCAAGTAAACATAAATCAAAACACAAAAATATTTAGTCATTCAGAAAAATTACTGAAGAATGATGGCGCCATTTGGCATAAAAGGACAACCGGAAAACCTAACCACCATCATAATGAATGTATTAATTATGAATTCACTGATTATGTTGACAATAAATAAATTAAAAATCAATTGTAAATAGTCTTTTTGAAGCTTATAAAAGCCAACAGATTCTCACTACTGGGACATTTATGTACAAAAAGTTCTTAATGACTTTAAATACCGTAAATATCATCAGATGTGCACTGTCTCTCTCTGTATTATTGGGAATTATTGCTCTGTTGGGCTATCAGAAATACCTCCTTTTTATTATTTTATTGTTTGTATAGACAACCCTATTGAGTTACTGCCAGATCAGTACCAGCGATGTAACCCATATTTCAGGCTGAATACTCGTTGAACCATAATGTGATTGACACAGTACGAATCTGCGTAACGTTGACAATATATTTTAGAAAAATATATGATAGAAGTTGTTATTTAGGGATGGTATAAACGTCACCCCCTCGTGAACAACGAAATATGAAAATTGTATCAGCTGTTTCAGTGGATACGTATTTAACCTTTGGCTCAGGGATTATAAGAAGTTGGCAAATTAAAATGTGAAAATACTTATTCTGATTTATTGTTGAGAAGACAAAATAAATCCAAACGTAGATAAATTGTCGTTTACGATGAGAGATGTAAAAAATGGGTAGACGCCGAAATATTTAGCGTCGGGACGAATAGCGTTGCGACGCGAATGGACTTCGAATATTGTAACGTCTGGTTGATATACCGGTGGTTGGTTGGTCACAGTACACTATAAAAATATAGTCTGGCTAATTGGCTCCTGACAACCATTAACTGAGTTAAAAAAAAACATGAGAATGTAAGTCAAGCTACTTTTTTGTTTAAAAATATACATTTTGTTAAAGTAAAATCAACTTTACTTTTTGGTTTGGTTTTTTTACAATAAACTGAAAATAATCGGAATGAATAATTATTTTTGTATTGAACTATTACCAATTTAGCGATACTTTGATCAAAATGCTTTTAATTACAAAATGTAGTATACACAAGATCGATGAAAAAAAAGCATTGTAAAAAATGTCTATTTCTTTTCAAATTATTTACTTACAAATAGTTATATTACGTCTATGTGTCAAACGTTGTAATTGAAAATTAGCTCTAAAATTAATTGCAAAACATCATGAAACTCTTATAAAACATCTAAATTGGTGTTTCATACTAAACTAAGAACAAATCACAAAATATATAAATATAAAATATAAGGAAGAATTTAGATGTTTGTTCTCCTTAGTATGCTACTGTGTTTAGACATACCTTCCGATGTACTATTTTATTTAATAGCCTTCCAAATATTTATCAAATATATTTATTTATAATAAATTCGTTTAACTTTATAAAAAAGTTTCTTAAACGTTATATGTTAACATTTAGATAAATAAAACAACGTTTTGTGATTTTCACAAAAATCTATAACAAAAAGTTATTTAATGATCAGTAACATGTTTTTAAAAGGTATTTCAATAATATTACAATCGCTTAAAATATTGAAAATAACATGGGTCCTCTTTTGGCAGATTTTTATGGATTTTTTACAACATATTATTTCCAAGAAGCCATTTTTCAAAAAATGCATTTATTGGTATAGGTATGTTAATGATATTTTATTATGTTTTGACGGTACAAACAGACAGATGCATTCTTTCCTTCAATTTATTATGGTCTTTTTAATAACCAGGAGGAGTGATTTGAAATTAAGTTGGCAATTCTGTAGGCTTCTGATTGGCCAGTTTGCAGTCGGTTTCACGCAGCATATTTTAGACAAGAGTCTCAGAAGAGGAATGTTTTGGCTGACAACGTTGCAAAATGGAATGATTTGGCTGACAGCTGACAACACTACCGCATAACGACAGGTGGAAAATTGAATTTAAATTGAAAGGGCACATAGAAGTTTTTCTTGTACTTAAATATGTTATTGCAGTGAGGGCAACTTATTTCAGAAGACGCGGACGGTATAAACTCATGGTAGGTTAGGGAGAAAAATGAAATTTTAAATGTGTTTTTGGCAATGACAAAAAAATGTTTACAACGAAACAACGTAAGGTCCTTTCTTCTACAAAAACTAGAGAAAAAAGAAATAACGAAATAATAACTAACCGACCCGAAATTGCTCATCTTCTGATAGAGCCTTTCTTTTTTGAATAAAAACCGATAGCCGAAAGAATTTTCCGGATCGGCCGTACCATTCTCGAGTTATCGTGCGCACAGACATCCACACAGACAACTTTTTTTTCGCGGAAAATCAATTTTGTCCACGTTTCATGAAGTTTTATGTCATTTGGAACAAAAAATTTTTTTGAGATTTTTGCACGATTTCAATACTACGGTTTGCCTACTGGCGGGCCGTAGTAAAAAGTAAACAATAGATACCAGTTTTCCATTTTTCATAAACCTTCTTACACACATATTACAATTCATAACACGCATATTGTCACCTCTATCAACATAAATTAACCGCTTATAATATCATAGTCCATAGATTAATTAACGTACTTATGTGTGACGAGGATTTTAATAAAGAACTAAATTTAATTAAACACATTTCGGTCAACAATGGTTATAACCCCTCAATTATAGAAAATATTTTAAATAAGAAATTATATAAGTAAGGTATTTAGTCAGTTTATCCATTAGGTACCTACAACTAAAAAGTATTTTAAATCTTTCAACGTATAATGGTTTTCCAAATAAAAATTTAGCTTTATTTTTCCAAAATGTAGATGGAAATATATAAGACAGGTCAATTAAAAATAATAAAGTCAAAACAAATAAAAATGTTCAATCGGGAAGTTATTCGTTAAGTTGTGGAACTTGTAGAAGAAGATATATGTAGGTCAAACGGGAAGAACATTTGCAAAAATGATTAATGAACATAAAAAGACTTTTCGACTAAATAAAACAGATTCAAATTATTCCAACTATATAATCAATGAAAATCATAATTTTGACGATAATTTTGAAATTCTACATATTACAAGTAAAGGCACCCGTCTAAATTACTTGGAATCATTAGAAATTTAAAAAATTCGATATATTATTAAATGATCAGCTTGACCTAAACCATTCCCTTTTGTTAAATCTTTTTATGTAGAGGCTTTGGGTACACAACAAACAATGTTTGTCTGTGGTTGCCTACTTTAAGGTGCTAAGGCACCGGATCATTTTATTTGGGTTGGTGACACCGAGAGGTTGGTAGGAATGAAAAAGAAGAAGAGGGTTGGGGGTTTTTCAGGCGAGAATTTAGCTTTTAGCTGTTGAGAGATGGAGTAAGATTAGGGTTGTAATTTTATGTTTGTTATGTAAATTTATTTTGTGGAATATAAAGAAATACGATCATCTTCGATTTATTTGACGCCCGGAGGCCCCAACACATTTAATACTTGTAAATCTTTCGATAAATGTCAACTCTTTTAAATTCTTTTCCTAGAATTTGTGACCTTTTAACGGCTCTAATGATTTTTATTTCCAATATTTTAAGCCATTGTAATGTTATTGAAATACCTTTTAGTCTCAGTTGTTGTAGTGTATATTTTTGAGATAATTCACAAATAATATTAGTGTGATGAAGTTGTTTTCCAGAGGAAACATGTCACTAATTATTTAATAACTTTTTGTTATATATTTTTGTGAAAAGCATAAACCGTTGTTTTATTTATCTAAATATTATAATGGATTTTCATCAAGTAAAAGCAGACACATTTAAACATTTAGATGTTATATGATCTACATGAACATATGCAGTCAAATAATTGAATACTGACCTATGTCATTCATTATCTCAAAACTCCGATTTTAGGATAATAATTTATATATGTAAGGCTTATATTTGTGCGAGTATCATGTTTCCATTTTCGTTTTCTTCAAGTACTACGTAATAGTAAAAAAAAGGAAAAGATGTTAAATATTTGTGGTTTTCAAGAAACTCTATCATGCTCAACTTTATGGTTCTAATAGGAATTGTTACAAGTTTATTTACTTCATATTCTCTACTTATAGTACTTTTTAAAAAATGACTGTACTGTTTATAATACATGTAATATTAAGTTTACCTATGTAAAAAAATAAAGTAAATAAAACCTTTTACACTTTTAGTGTGACTAAACATTTTTATTTCAAGGACAATTTAATTCATGTATAAAAAATCCCATAAGCAGCGTGATTTCGTCATTATGACAGTGAAAATAGTTTGCAATAACTTTTCCAGCGACAATAACGGAACCTAACTTTTAAAAGCATGACAACCAGCATTGTAAACAAATTTTTGATGACGTTATGTCAATTTTTCTCAAACTTGTCAGAAAAGTTTTCATTTTCCGACTCAAGCTATTTTTTAATAATCGTGCTTTTAACAATTGTACTTTTCCGTTACATTAAATAAACTAATTTACATCTTATTTTTTAATTTATTGATTTATATATTCATTAAATTGTCTTACCGAATTACACTCTAGCTTTTTTTTTGAGTCAAAGTAAACTTGACATTTATAATTCGAATTTTGTTGCCATTAGGTAATTCAACTCAAAAAACTGCCAGAAAAAATTACTCGTCCTGCGGACTCGTAATTTTTTCAGAGGCAGTTTTTTTCGTTAAATTGCCAGGCAACAAAATTCTTATTGATACGTGTCAAGTTTACTTCGACAAAAAAAAAGCTCTCGTGTAATTATAAGTGACAATTAACTATTTTGATGCCAGACTGCATTATGAATTTGAATTGTTTAATTGTGATTTTAAAACAACATTAAATTTAATATTCCAATTAGTTAATGAGGAATTAATACTTTGTTTATGAAGTCAGACCTTACTGTGAAACCAATATAATTCAATTGTTTAGATAATTAAATAAATAATTAATTTCAAACATGCAATTAAATTTGAAATATAAAAAGTATTGTTAAAATCTTGTAAAAAAACTAAAAAATACAAAAGGGTAATAAAGACCATTTATATACACTACGAATCTCAAATTACATAATTGTTTTGAGATTTCTGTACTATAAAAGATATTTGGAGTTAATTTAATAATGGAATAACATTTATTTTTAAAATCATCTAATTTAATTTCGTTAATTCAACTCAATTTCTCTAGAAGAACAAATTGATACCAGATATGTGAGAATGAAGATTTTATGATCTTTAAACAAATATGTAAAAAAAAACACCTACTTTCTTGCCCATAAGTTAGATTAATATATTTAATAGTGATATTCCGACAATCATCACATGTTTTTAATAACTGCTATTACTGTTATTAACTTGTAATATGTATGTTGTAGATTATTATTTATTTTACAGTATAAATAACTATAATATGGTTAATAGAATACCAATGTATTTAGTGACAGTTGCAAATATTAATTTGTTACTTAATTCTGCGGTTTTTTACAGATTTTTCATTGCCCGTACCTGGACAATTCGGTAGCCAACAAAAATTGTCTTATTACTACAATATTCCCCTAAAACATAATATTAATTTTTCTAGTATTGGGAGTTTTGCATTAGCCAACAGTAAGACAATTTTATTCTTTCCCATACATAGATAGGTATATTATATTTTTTAAAAGTGCAGTTATTAAATTTTCTCAAAAAAGGAGTGTAACTATCTATATTTTCAACAATGTTTACCTTTAATTATAAACGTAGATAACCAATTTCTTATTATCTTTACTCATATCAAGATTAAACCACAAAATGTATTAACTAAGCAGGTCGATATCTACTGCTAAAAACAATATAAAGATAAACTATTTTTAGGTACTTACTTGAGAAAAGTTTGGTCAGCCAACTGCTTCACACGAAAGAACTGCTTCTTCATATTAACAATCAATTTATTCACATTATCTCATCCAAAATAAAATTGCTGATAAGTATAAATCTGAAGAAGGTTAATAATATTTGATCTATACACGACACCTCCTACAAATCTCAATAAATATAAATCGAAGACATGTTTTAATGGAAACTGTACTTTTTTATTGCAATTACTTGAATAACAACGTCTTATCACTTTCTTAAAACTTATTATTAAAGATAAGAATTGAAAAATAGAAACAAGTAAATCGCCATTTCACAGAACTAACAACTAAATCACACAACCCAGCAACAATTTGACAAGTGACAGTTGAAGTTTGACTGACATTTTCATATTTGACAAGTTATTTTTCCTAAAACTAAAAATCGTTATGACGTTGATGTTTAGATTCTTCGATAAAAGATGGCGCAAATCACAAAGACCAGCTTTTGTTAAATTAATAAAGACAAAATAGAATTTTGCTATCGTAATCCACTTTTAAATAAGTTAAATTAATCTCATATTAATTATATACTAATGTATAATAGAAAAACCATTACCACCAATTCTTGTAAAGTGCCATCTATTAGTACACACAAATAGTTTGTAGCCTATTTAGTTGGTTATGATAGAATTTAACTTATATTTTTGCTCAGTCTATATATTTGATTCTAGCTTCAGCCATTCTCCAACAGAGGGCAGTATGCATCAGTTACAGGCCATTATTTGCGTGTATTATTATTTGTGATATTTTTTTATTTTCTTAAAAAGATGAGTTATATTTTAAGAAACTCTTGCTTCATTTTTTAAACGAAAATTAAATTTTACATTCTTTTTATATCTGAAACGATTTTATTAAAAAAATTAATGTACTTACCTTCCCGATAATCGATGGCGATTTTTTTCAATTTTTTGAACTTTTTTTTTTTAAATTTTTATCAAATATGTACTCATAAATTTCGAAAATTTAAAAGTAAACTATCCGAAATAAATAATTCACCCCATATAACCTCTACAGAGCATTCTTCAAAGACAACAAAAGTGGCTTATTCAGAATCCCGAAATCGACACGTATCGTATACGGGGTGCGAAAAGTCAAAGATTTGGGTCCCAAACGGCAAAGAGGACCAGGCTGACGAGAGGCAATACCCATACATATACATGTCTTTGAATATTTGATGGTGGATCTTTGGCAAGTCGTCGTAGGAGCCACCAGAGGCCCATAACTCATATCGAAAAGCACTATATCAGAGGCAATCGTCTGATATATCATTTATTGGGCAAGAGACGCGCGATAAAAATGCATCTACGTCTTTGTAAGTTTATTTATAAGAGTGTGATCATGTTTATAAAGATGAAAGAAAAGATGTCAAGGAAAAAATAATAGTTTTTAACGATTATAGGTGTTTTGAATACCAAAAATTTACTGAATTTATGCAACACACAGTGCTCGAATAATGATTACTCGTAAATAATTATTAAGAAGATGATGACGTAATTTTTAGTCATTTTTTAATACCAATATTACAAAATTCTATATCTCAATATCAAATATTGATAAACCAGTAATATTTTATGTTATTAAATTGTCGTAGCTCGACGGTGTTGCCTTGTAATAAAAATCACTGTCTGACAGCTGTAACCATAGACATACTATGTATACTATATCTATGGCTGTAACTGTCATATTTCAGTTGTGTGTTTATTTCATATATGTAATACATATATGGATTATTTTGATATTTTAACCAAAGTTAGTAACTCATTATATCTCTATAATATTAAAATATCAGAAATTCTACTTTTTAGCAAGTTCCCTTAATAGGGTAATGTCAGCTGACGTCACAACATGGCGGGTAATAGCTGATCGGAGAGCAAATGCTGATTAAGTGGTCTCATTGGAATTGTAATTTTTGTAGTAATTTGTAATAATTGATTACTGTTTTTCCGATTATTAGTAATTACTTTTATTAATCATTATTATTATTTACATTATTATTATTATTTATTTGAATCTAGATATAAAAACTAGTTAAAACGAATTTTGACAAGTTAGCGCGCATGACATGGCATTTTACGATTTGATCTTAAGGCGAATTTAGGTGAACTACCAATTTATACCCTTGGTTAAACCTTTGGTTATTAGAGAAATGTCACTTTAAAATGTCATCTTGGAATGCGAAGGGCATGATAAATACGCGCCTTAACGCAACTGTCCATCCATGTCAAATGTTAATAGTGCAAACACAAAACAGACGAATTTGTGATTTAAAATTAAAGCAGTTATTTATCATTATTCATTACACCTACCGTTAAGAAGAATTTTTGCCATTTCTATATCATTCACTTCCACCAGAACATCCTCCCCTTCGATGTTCAGGCTTAATAAATATCTTTGCTTTTCCATTTTGACTTTGACTAAATTTTTAACATAAACTCACACTTTTGCTCGTGTACTCACCTTTAGTGACAAAGTGACATATGTCAACCAGATTTCACCCAGCTCTAAACTTGGGTAGATATTGGTACGAAACTGACACTAACAATGATGTCACGAAGGGCTAAATAGTGACGTCACATATGTCACAACTACCAAAATATCTATAACCAAATCCACCTAAACGCGATAGGTACGTACCGCGGCTCATTGGTTCTTCGCCTAAATTCACCTTTAGACCATTTACTATTAGACATCAATTTTCCATCCTTCTCTTGAAGTCAATATGTAAGCATAGAATGTTTTGATATGTTAGTTTGATTGTATACAAACACGTAAACAAGTATTATTGAGCTATGTTTGTCATTGTTTGTAAACACTCCCCCCCCACACCGGATATCCCGCACCATAAGGAATGTCATGAGAAAGAGACAAGATGTATCGACTTCAAAACATTGTGTACAAAAATGTAAACAAGGCAAATAACAGTAAAACCTAATAAAATCAGTAAAACACACCAATAATGACAACTGACAACATAACTACTCTGAAAACTACCTCAGCCAGATCGTTTGAGAAGTTGGTTAAGTATGACGTCATAGTTTGGAATACGCATCGAGGAAATTTGAATGGTTAACTTTTACGTAAACTGGTTTGAATGGTTAGTCTCGAGGAAAAATCATTAATGTTTAAATTATCAATTACATCATTAACGGACTATTGCACTTAATTTTAACTTATTCGGAATGAAACAACAATTATAACGTAGTCAATAAATACTATCTAACGTACAGGTTTTTGTAAAAATTCATAAGAAAGACACGTGTACTCTTATGGGAAATGCTATTGTTTGCTCCCCGATCAGCTGTTTACAACTAACAGTTCTACGTCACTGACACTGCCCAATTCCAATTCATAATAAATATCTCTGATACACTATGTAAAAAACCTGGAAAAATTTGAAATATTTTAATTATTATCAACACACCAATCTGTCATCTTGTGACGTCATAGTCTACTTAACGTAAATAACCTTTATTAGTAGTTATGCAACTGTTAATGCTTTAAATTCTTGATATTTTTATTTGTTTTAGTACTTTAATTTGACTGATACATATTTATTATATGTTATAGTAATTTAATTCTATTTTCCATGTCAATCGAATTGTAAAAAGTTCGAAATGAAAAACACTTACCATTCCGTAACATAAATCTACAGGGAAATTGCGATAAGTGCCGAGATAAGGTATATAACACGCATTGTATCGAGCCAAACAATCCTATATCTGATGGGATAACATCATCCAGGCTATGGTGTAATTGTCCAAATCTGTGAAGATTATTTGATGCACGCGGCAAATCCCAATGTGAAATCTGTTTGCATGTCTGTTGTAATTTTAATTTGATTACTCAAATTCAAGGTGTCCTGAGAGATTAACTAACATTAGTCTATGTTTTAATTTAGGATATGTATGTTATGTTGTTTAATCACAGTCAAATCAATATAGTATTGAAAATTATATACCTAAGATTATGACGTCATAAACTACTGTCAATAAAACAATTCTAAGATCTCAAAAAATGTTTCGAAAACTTGATTTTGATTTTAAAGTTTCCTACCCTGTTCGAAGTTGTCAAATCAGTTGAATGAAAATTAAGATAGTTAACATTTGTCATTTTCGTGTATTCAGTTTAGTTTTGTGCTTTTATATAAGTTAGTGCTTATACTGTATTCGTAAAAGTGAACTTTGCAGTTACGATTGATGTGGAGGTTGTAGTTGACATTCAAGAGTTTATGCTGTAAAGAGACGTAAGTAATAGCATTTACATTTTATGATCTTGAATTTAATCAAGTTATAAAATTGCATATTGAAATTATGTTTAAATTGCTAATTTACGTAAGGTTCTTGTGGCCTATTTGACTATTGACTATATTCAAAGGTAAAATTCTTAAAAATTCACAAAAGTAACGACAACGATTGAAATCTACTACAGAATTTAATGTTTGACAAATCTGCAATTCGAAATGTATATAGAACTAGTTAGTCGGTATATCTATTATTAAAGGACCCCGCATTTTTCTTATGTAAAGTGGCTCTTGGTGAAATTCGTTAAATTTTTGATATTTCTGACCATCCTGTTAAAAATGTATGGTCACAAGCTTCAATAATGGACATTTTTTCTACAGTGTTGAATTTTAAAATTAAATATTTTTACTAGGGCATTATCAATCCATTACTAATCTTTCGTTATTTCTTTGTTACCACATAAATGTTCACTTATACTTCAGCTTCAGTTATGCAATGGACCACGAATATTACCAAAATTGCAAGAAGCTACCTGCATGGTAATTTAATCTTTTTCACTTCTAAAGGTGTAGCCTTTCTGGGCGCAAAAACTGGATGAAGGTTTCTAGGAAAATGAAATAGGATTATTTAAATATTAAATAATATTTTTGTAATCTCTTCAATTGTGGCTTATTCCTAGATATACTTTAAATAAACTTATTGTCAAATGATTGGTTTTATGAATGGGATTCTCATATTTTACTTCTCTAATACTCTTAATCGATTTATGACGAGAGTAGGACCGGAAATTCTGCACAGAGAAAAAAGATTCATTTGAATTAACCAAATTTTATTTGAACTAAATAAATATTTTATTTGGAAGGGTCAAACAAAACGTGCTATTTGGTTCAACAAAACTGTTTATTTAAATATCCAAATAAATAATTTAATTCAACATAAGAATTGTTTTCTTGTAAAAAAAATGTTTTGTTGAATGAAAAAAATGTTTTGCTGGATAAAAAAATGTTTTTTTTGATTGACAAAATGTTTTTATGGTTGAAATATGTTTTCATGGTTGAAAATAGTATATTTCTTGTGATTTTTCATATTGTTTTCTATTAATTATGAGTTTTTTTAATTTGTGTTAGATACAGTTTAAATAATATTTTTGTCAAATGATTGGTTTTATTTGGAAAAAATCTTTACTATACAAATCATACCGAGGTTATTTATTTGGAGAAAAAAAATCTTTATCATACAAATCAAATGAAGGATAATAATATATAATTTTACAAAAAAAATTAAAAAATCACTGAAATTATTCCTATTATTTTTTCATAACAATATTACTGAATCAATGGGATCAGTTACTTTATGGTTGATAACCACTGTGCCCAAGAGGCCCACCTAATTTTAAAACTTAAGGCCAAAAGACCGGTAGGAATATAGAATCTCGTTGACAAAATTGACCGCTGGGACCAAGTGAACAACACCCCACAGGGTGAGTCAAGATTAAACAGCGGGTGCTATTTTCATGGTACCTGTATTTACGCTTCTAACAGGAAGTAGTAATTATTTTGTATACTATATAAAAACAACTACCATTTAACCAATATGTCACAGCATATACCTTGTATACAGGGTGTATCAAGGTGCATGACCATTATTTAGTGAGACAATCTGTATATTTTGTTATATGTCAGATGTATTTGTATACTCCCTAGCTAAAAAAAAATAATTAACATATCTATAGCGTGTATTAAAAGGTGTAACATAGAAAAGATTGTGCAAAATTGTATTATTTTAAAAACACCCTGTATTTCAAAAGTTCGTATGTGAAATTCTATATTTTTTTTTCTAGGTGGTAAATGTGAGCTCTCAAATATATGCTACAAATATGAACATATTTTAATGATCAGTATTCGAGATATATGTTCAAATGTCGTTTTTTAAACAGATGTACTTAAAAACTGTTGATCATATTAGAAAATTCTTGCTGATATTTAATTAGTGTATACTATGAAATTTTATATATTGAAATACCTATTTACGTTTCGATCTAGCATCAAAAAATCGTTTATAGATATCTCTTAAACAGCTGGTCGAAATTATAACTATTTTCTATACGTAAATTATTTTGATTCAGACACTTAAAAAACTTTTAGATTACTGCAATGATTTACTGATTCTAGAGGCGGATGATAGACATTTTGGAATATATTTTAAAAATATAACGAAAATATCAAAAAGACAACTCAAACGTTGTAGATATGTTACTACGGGAAATTAATTTAGTATGCTGTTTAGTAAAGACTAGATTTCGTTAATAAGGATAACTCTATTAAATAATTGTAATGTTTCTTTAATAATATTGTATCGTATTTGTATAAAAACCGTATATACGATGTAAAACTTTTGGTGTAATATTATAAATCTACGCTATTGCCAGGTTAATCAAATTTTCGCCAAAACCGTATATTTATAAAAAGTTCAAAAATTAAACCGTTTAATAAGTTAAAAAAAAGCGATCCCATAACATAAACTCTAAAAGGAAACAAGGAAATAACAAATGAGCCAGCTGTAGAAACTCCTGAACAAGACCATTATTATTATTAGGCTGTTAGAGAGAGATAAATGCCATTTTGCGAGTGTGGTAATGACCAAATCTATCTTGTTAATAAGATCTGGCTTGCAACTAACGCGATCAGACATCAGGAAGTGTAAGTAAACCGTTCTACGGTAACCTCATTGCGACCTATTTGTTAACTGTCACCCTTAGTTGAGATAAATAACGTAGTTATCGCTTTACTGTGTGTGAGCCCGTTCTCTTTGTGCTCAAGAGTTTTGCTTATTCGATTTTTTCCTTTCTTATTGGTATTAACAGAAAACTTCTTTTTGATAAAGTATTTACCTTGATATCTGTTAAAAAATAAAACAATTCCATTTTAATTTAAAACTTTTATTTTTACAAATATTCTAATTATGAAATATATTAAAAGTAAAATTTACATTTTTCAGTAGGTATCTATTTACTAGTCCATACGTATTTTATAAAATGTATATTTATTATTGAGAAACTATGTATTTTGTTAATTCTTGCAAAGGAGTGGTACCTACAACACTGTATATAATGTCAACTGACGGCAGCGGGTTAGCTGTGTTGCCAAAATGGTTATAATTGTTCTATTTGATATTGACGAATGTTGAAGATAGGCGTAGAAACGGACTGTCACGATTTCAGTTGGAAATACTGAAATTAACGATATTGTAGAATACAAATCTCGAGAACGAAAGTTTTGTTTATAGAAATATGTATACCTTTAATAATTTACACATTGAAATAGGACATCTTCTTTTTTGAACTAAATCTAAGCAGTAATGAAGAAGATATCAATCATTTAGTGTAGGTGTGTTTTTGACAATTTGTGATCACCAATTTTAACGTGAAAAGGAGATGTCCTAAATCAGGTATACAGAATTAATTTCTGAAAATATTAAATCTCAAAAATTTATATTTCTCGAGATTTGTATTCTAGAAAAAAAAGCTATGCAATTTGAAGTACACAAGTTCAGGCATTTTCCGCGTGAAAAGTGGCGCTTTTTGGTTAGAATTTTTAACAATTATACAACCAATATTACAATGAAAGTTATTAGGAAGTATGAACTGTCACTTGTCACTGTCACCAGACTGTTTTGTTAGGAGGTTATAGAATCTTTTTGTTTATTTTGCAACATATTTTAAACTATTTAAACAAAACAAAGAAGAATTAACTATAACCAGTACAGTTTCAAGCATTTTGTAGTGAACAAAACAGCGAAAAAAATACTTTTGGCAAAAATTCATAGGTATGTAACGCTTTGAATTTTTTTAAATAATTCACACACATAGTCCTTTTTGATCTCTTTCGGATATACGATTTATTTGTTTTATACTTTTTCATTGAACAAAATTACAAAAATTAAAAAAAAATCTTTATTTTGGCTATTACAATTCTAAATTCGAAGAAACTAAAATACATTGTAAATTAAATTTAGTTTCTTTCGAATGGTGCAAATCCCATTTTAGGCTCAGGTAGGTAGTCTGGTCAAAAACAAAATAACATTTGTTTTATGGTCTGTTTGCTAGCTTAGGGTTGGACATGTGTGCATCGGAAAATTCTCGAAATATATTTTAACTCAGAAATTAATATTTTAATACTGCTAGCGCCACCTGGTATACAGGAGATTAAATAAATTTAAAGTTAGTTTTTCTGTTCTATATGAAACACAGTGCATCTCTTTTATTATTGCTGAAAGACAGTGATAGACTATTAACACTGAGAACTTGAGTAATACAACAGAATTGCGAATTTGTACACGGTGCTTGGAATTTTAGTGTTGCCAGTGTGGTGTACCCGTGAATATCCCCGTCTTAAGTACATGTAATTGTTCTCACTGTAAAGTGTCTGATTTCTCACAGTGTCGGAGATATCCATAAGCACGTTTCATAAACAACATGTACGTATTTCTTCACTCGGTAAACGCATAGGGAAAGATACGTCGTTTTGATTGGGAGGTTTTCGGACTAACTTCAGTTTGTCATCTAAGCGCCATCTCAAATGGCAATCATCACCTTCGACCACGTAGTATATATGATCGAAGATCATCACAAACAACTAACCTCAAACAAACCGTGTGTTGATTTTGTGTCCAGGATTTTTTTGTTGATATTATTTTCTAAAGATGGATTCTCTAGGTGGAAAATCTGCAGCTGATTTTTAACAGAAATTTTGATATTATTAAAAATGAATATAATTAATATATTATAGGTTATGAATCAAGTGGAATACGCAAAAAGTTGAACCAAAGTCAACTTATTTGCGTATCCGCAATTGAACGAATTATGAATCTTAGTATTCATAACTGTTGAAAGAATACTAGGCTGCGAACGTGTTAAAATAATACCAGGATTTCGAAGGACCAAACTTCTTGGGTAGAAGTTAAACCAATATGAATGTTTAAATAAAAATAGTATTTGAAATTGGAATGTAATTTTTTATTCTTTTTTTTCTAAATACGAAACATGGACAGCAAAAATCATAAAGCGGCACATTAATTTAAATTATGAAATCGAAGAATGAATATTTAAATTGTACTCATTTTTTATTATGAACAATCAGAAAACTTTTTGGGTGCGGTTAATTACCTGCCATTTTACTTAGTTGAAGGAACTTTTTTGCTTTAGTAAAGGCATGACTGACTTGATTCACTGTCTGGATGCGAGAGAGAGAGTGTGTGCTCTGAATTTTAACGGAGAGGAGGGTTGGTGGTTTTTTATTGGCAGGAGACATGTGACCTGGTATGTAAATAGCTTTGAATTAAGCATCGTAGCGGGAAGAAACATATCTATTTTTTTTGTCTCTTATAACGATGGGATAATATAAGAGAAAGATAATCTTGCATAGCAACAGTCGCTTTTGTATTTTATTTTTGTTAACTGTATTTTGCAAGTAGACAGAAAAAAGTCTGAGAGAAAGACGGAATAATATTGTGTTGATTTTAAATCTACTTTTAGATTATAACATATTAAAAATATACAATAATAGACATTAATATCAACTGAAAGCTTAATATTATTAATTTTAAAAGAAATATGAATTAGTTTGTATTTTCTGGATAATATTCCAGTGAAATTTATCCAGCAACAAAATTGACGGAAATTAATTTGAAATCGACCAATAGAATTGGATACAGAAAATCCGCATGCAAATTTCCGCCTAGTGGGAATACGTCATAAGTTAATAAAGAGTGCGATAATTGTGAAAATGAACATTACATTTCCGGCTGCTAAATGGTAATGATATTTTTTTGCAACTTATCAAAAAGTCTCAATGCCATGTATGTTTTGTTTTGTATAAACAGCATAGTTTAATGACAATAACTTTAACTTCTAGGTAAAACAAGTAGCTTTTTTATCAGAATCCCTTATCACTTTGATCGTCCAAGTAATGAACTATTTTAGCATTTTTTTTAATTGATATTTATATTTGAATATAGAATATCTAAATGTACCATTTATACCACTTTGTTATTTTTTTAAGACAACCCTTAAAGCTAAAAATATCCTCTTATTTAAATTACGCGGGATTGATGACGTCATACCAGAAGCTTTGCCTACGTCACATAGTGTATCGATAAAGAGTGTCTGCTCAATCACTTGTTGAAATCATTCGATGTATTATTGATAATCGAATTGTTAAATTATGAATAGGTTATTTGCAATAATTATTAATAATACCTAATAAAGTTATCACAAAATGGATAATAGTTTAAAAGTCAGAAATCAGAGATGCAGCGATATTGATCTGAAAAAAATATGAAATCATAACAGATACGGATATTATATTCGATTTTAATCGATTTTTCTAGTAACCGAAATGTCCTATGTAGCAACATAAGTTAAATCACCGAATAAACTCCCCAGGGCCTTTATTCTTGAATCAAGAGAAAATTTTACTCCCCGGGGAGCTCTCTGACTTTTCTACTCCTTCAAAATTTCTCTTGATATTAAAAAGCCGTATTCTGGAAACTAGGGAGTAGAAAAGAGTGAGAGAAAACACGAACACTGATGCCAAATGTCAGTAGAAAATTCTGACCAATCAGAAATGCAAAAAATTGACCCCCTTTTGACAGGCAACTAACCAAGGTCAAAAATTGTTGTATTTTTGTGCTCTAACCCCATTTTTTAAAGGTTTTGGTTTGTGAAAAATATTGCGTCCACAATTGCGTCTTTATTTGATATCTTTGGGGCCAAATATACATGTTGGAGTTTATATTTACTAATTATAATAAAAAAAAGAAGTAATTTTGGAGTTTCTGAATGCCAGATCAAAATTTTATACCGGAAAATTTTCACCAGATTTTACAAAAAAACAATCTAGAGAGTTATGGCAAGAACTTGCAACAATTCTAAATGAGGCCAAAAAAGAGTGGAGTGCTTGGCGTAAAGTAAATTATAGAATATACCTATTTATGTCTTGTACAATACGTTAAACAAATAATTTTTTGCACTTTAGGGACTCTTAAAAAGCTATTCCAACATTTGTATTTTTTTTTGTAGACCTGGATTGACAAAAAAAAATAGCAGAGCAAAATTGTTTACATCCATTTTATACAAAATAAATCACTCACGAAAAACACAGTTTCGACTTAATTTTAGGTTATGTTTTGTTATTTACATTTTCTCTTACTTGGGACCAGTAGAATTCGCAGCTCCCTTAGGGAGGAATTTTTCTCTCAATATTTAAGAGAATTATTTTCAAGAATACAGTATTTTCCGTTTCAGGGAGCCACGCCTACTTTTACGTCACTTTCTCTCATCATTTCTACTCCCCGATATTCAAGAATAGGGGTCCAAATCAGTAAATACGTCTTGTATTTTAAAAAATCATCATTTTTAAAAAAAGGAAGTGTATTTGTGGTGTGTTTCGTTTTGTAACCGAATCGATATGATTAAGATTAAGTGTCGGTATATTAAAAATCCCAAAAATCTTACTTAAATCGTCCATTATCGAATTCTTTATCAGTACTACTCATTTTTACTAATACCTGATAGAAAATAGAAGAAAGACATGCATTATTCATAAAATAATCAGCATTATTTCGAGGTTATGAATTTACGCCTACACTATGCTCATGATTAACTTTGGCCAAGGGTGCACTGAAGTAGTTGCATAGTGTCGGTCAACAATCAAGTGACGTTTCGTCCCCTGTGCACAATCGCTCTCAGATAAAATTTGAACTGATAGGCGGATTTTCGCTTCTGTGTAGTTATAATGTGTACTGTGGTCTAAAGAAGTAATTTTGAACGTGTGTAACAGTACAAACGTTTAAAGCCATTTGCATTGGTGTCATTATCATTGAGATTAAAAAATTGTTTGCGTTATATTGATTTCTAATATCAATACGAGAGAGCATATCGTTTCTCAGGATTCACCAATTAAATTTTCTTTTATGTAGAAGTTTTAACTAAAGAAAATTATTGACGAATTTACTATTTGCCAATAGTAACAAAAGTTTAAGGATTTGTGAAAAAAACATGTTTGGTTATTTAGATACAGAACAAGATTTTTCTTAAAAAAATACCTGACAACTAAGTTAGGTTAGGTTATTTTAAAAATCTGCCTACATTTAAAATCGACAGTGGCATTATTTAAAAAACGTCGATATTACAAAATGAGTATAGAAATCGAAATGCGTTATCCGTAACATGCAAACCGTAACCAATTGTAGTCGTAAATCAATGAAGGTTCGCTAATAACCGATTATGCTACGTTACCATGTTGTATGTATGTACAAGACCATGGAAATAATGCCTTAGGATAGAATCGATCAACAGACTGAATTAGACTAATATTTGATTAAGTTGTATGTACCTAAAATGCACAGGGCGTTTCTTGAAATTTGGTTTTGAGAACTAACTCGTGATATTGTGCTAAAGTTTGTTTAACCATCCTTTGCCGTTACGTCATAATCGGTGACGTATTCTGCTGTTTTACGTTTGTCGTATATTATTTGAATGTCATTTTACGCATAACCTCAAAATTAAAATGTAACTAATGACATATGTTAATAATTGTTTTCAATGACCCATGTTAAGGTGTGTTTGTATTAATAAATTGGTAATGCCGAAAATTGTATTTTGCTTTATCGGTTGCGTACATTTTTACATAATTTATTAATTATTTTTAACTTGAAACCTCCTTTTTTTAACTGATTTGTTTCAAATTTCTAGTTTGGGGATATAACTATATTCATATTTTTAAAAATTGTATAGTAATTATTGTCTGTGTCATTGTGAGAAGTACTTTCATAAGTATTCCTAAAAAATGAAAATAAAAACACATGTATAAATAAATTTATTTCTGAAAAAACTCCCAGTACAAATAGGGAAAAAGGAACGAAATAACGGATAAGAAACGTAAACTAAAATAGCATGTAATGAAATAAAATGCAAAATCTTAGCTTCATCACTGACAAAATCATCTTCATCATCACTCTGGGAGTCCGATTCATTCAGATCTATGATAACAGGAAGAAAATGAGATGCATCAATGTATTTTTCTTTTTCCCATTAATTATTGATTAATTTATTTGTTTTTTGAATGATTCTAATAGATATGTCTAGAGCATCAGCAACATGCCATAAAATTTAATAAAAACAAATCAATAAATGCTTAATTTTGCATAATACAGCTATTGTAGACTGCATTTAACGGTAAAAGCGGTTTTCCAGCATATCTTTCTCTTGAAAAGTTCTTAATCAACTTCAAAATTAGAAGTTTTCTCTTTCTCGTTATACCGGGAAGGCATTTTGACGATGAACAATTAATTGAAAAAGGCGAAAATAATCAAAAATACTCAACAAATCAAAATATGACAACTTCACTGTCAAGAGTAATAAATAATCTGAATTAGTTAGAAATACGTCAATGACGTCATAATTCCGTCTCATCCATTTCGTGATGGAGAGATAGAGATGGATAATGTATGACGCAACGGCAAAGGATGGTTAAACAAACTCTATGATAAATTATATTATGTTGATGTGACGTAACATTTTAGATATGTCACAATCTCGTGACACGTCATCTGCTCAGTGACAAGTCAGATTGGGGTTAGGTTGATTAAAATTTGACTCTTTTACTTTCCCGGTCCCATCAAAGTGATAGTATAGTGAGCGATCAAAAAAAAACGAGATATCGATGAAAATATCCATTTTGAGCTCCCTCAAGAAGATTGAAACCATTTTCAGAGTAAGATCTATCTGTGTGCCTGTGTGTAAATTTTATATGATGGGTTCTTATGTGCCTCGAATGGGTCCGTTAGTTTTTGGTTCAAATTAGGTCCTCAAAACGATATTGAAGCATGTAAGATTTTTTGTCTTTTTTTAAATTTTAAGGATAAACAATACACTTTAATGGAAAATGATGTAATACAAAGTTTTAGACCATAATATTTCCTACAAATTTTGTATCAAACTTTTTTCAGAACTTTCAATAGCTTCGCCAGTAGAGGGCTCGCAAGAAATGTGCATGTAGTTTTTACGTAGTTTTTCCAAGCATTTAAGACAAACAATACGCTTTAGCGCAAAATGTTCTGGTGCAAAGTTGTAGAGCATAAAATTCCCTACAACTTTTGTATCAAGCTTTTTCCAGAATTTTCAATAACTGCGCCAGTAGAGGACGCGCAAAAATGTGCATGTAGTTTTTACGTAGTTTTCCAAATTTTTAAGACAAACAAATGCACTTTAGTGCAAAATTTTCTAATGCAAAGTTGTAGAGCACCAAATTTATTTTATTATTTGTATTCAACTTTTTTTCGAATTCTCCATGGATTCTTCGTTACAGGGCGACAAATATACACATTTAGGCTTTTCATCTTTTTTTTTTATTTTTAAGACAAACAATGCACTTTGGTGCAAAATGTTCTAGTGCAAAGTTGTAGAGCATAAGATTCCCTACAACTTTTGTATCAAACTTTTTTCCGATCTCCCAATAGTTTTCACCCCTGATTTTAGGATATCATAGTGTTCCTTCTTGTACCATTTTGATTTTTTTCATGTTTTTTTGCTTTATTTTGTCCTTATTTTGCCTTTTTTAGCTGTTTTACCTGTTTTTCTTGTTTTGGCCTTTTTACTCCTTTTTTACCCGTTCCTTGCTTTTTTTAATTTTTTTGACCTTTTATGAGCTTCTTGCCCTTATTGCCTTTATTAGTCTCTATTCTGCTTTTTTTTGTCCTTTTCTGACCTTTTTTTGCCTTTTTGGGCGTTTTTTGCTTTTTCACTTTACTTTGTCTGATTTGGCTTTTTTTTGGACTTTGTTGATTTTTGTTTTTCCCTTTTTTCCTTTTTTTGCCTTTATTAGGCCTCTTTTTCTTTCTTGCTTGATTTAACTTTTTCTTTCTTTTGTTAAGTACCTTTTTTTCACTTTGTCTTTTTCTGCATCTTTGTCTCTTTTTTCCAGTTTTAACAAATTGTATTAAGATTTTTATCTAATTTCTGATTTTTGTCTATTTTCACTCTTTTTTGCCATAGTTTTAATTTTTGCTGAAATTTAGCAATTTTTTATCATTTTTAACAGTTTTTTGGAAATAATTCATTACCTTGTTATCATTTTTAGTAACTTTTGTTGTTTTTCATTTTAATTAGTTTTTACGCATTTTGCAATATTTACCCATTTTTTTTTAAGCAATTTACGGGGCAGTTGACTTCATTTTTATAGCATTTTACTTTCCCATTCAGGAATTTTATAATTTTTGATTAAAATAATCCAATTCTCCACAGAAGAGCTGGGAAAGTTCTGGGATGACACAGCCGAGTTTATTTTTATATTCCAATATTTTTTTACTTTTCTAGTATCTATGTCTGCATCTACAAAATATTCGTGTATTAATGGCTATGAATACATGATAATATACAATTGAACAAATCCCCACTTCATAACATAATCCCACCAATAATACCTTGAGATTTTCCATTAAACATTGATTTTTTTATTTATCCATTAAGATCATTTGTGCACATCGTAAAACTGTATTCTTTTTGACAGAATATATGTGAAATTATATTATTGATCTTATAATTGTTGCCATTAACCAATTTTTGTTAATATTATGGTATTGACATTTATTAATAAAAATTATAGTTTCTGATATTGTTAAATCTATAAATTTGAATCATTTAATATACACACTACACTACACAATCAAAACAAATACGGTAATTTTAATAATTTTATTCGTGATTTTGGCAGACTTTCAACGAATTGATATTAAATACCAAACAAATGTTATTCGAATCAAAAGTTTGAAACATGAGGAATATGCTCGAGTGGTATTACCTACTTGTTTCTGAATGGCTTTATCGATATTTGTACTCGAGCAAAAATTATCCATATAGTTTTGTTATGGAGTAAACGACCCTTTCGCTACCCACCTGAGCCACCTGACGCATCATTGCAACTTGCAACTACTTACCAACTTAGTTTCAAATTAGAAAGAGTAATGAAAAATCGTTTTTGAAGTGCGATTTTGCTGTGTGATAAAATGTTTTCTTATACTGAATTAAGTAATATGGTTCTGGTCTATGGTGCTGCTTATGAAAAATCTAATCAAGCAAGAAATTTATATCGGAAATGATTTCTCAATCCCAATTTTACTCTTAAGTCTTTAATAAGTATCAAATATACCGATTGATAATTTATCATACTACCTCGAATGTTTTATTATGCAGTATTTCGTATGTGATATTTAAGAAAATGAAAGGGAAAATGATAATGAAAAGGAATAGGAAAAGGAAAAGAAACAGGAAAAAGGAAAAGAAAAGAGAAAGGGAATGTGTACAAACGTAAAACAGAAGTAGTATCGAAATATTTTTATTTTATAGATCACCAATTATTGACTGCTGACATTTGTCAGTTATCTTCAGTATATTCAACTGTAAATAAATTTATTAAACCGGTATGGTAATACTTATTTTTTGTACTTTCTGAATTCGGGTTTTAAATTTAACGCTATTGGTTCAATAAGTAATGACATCATTTTTTTTTCATATTATTTGGTCTCTTCATGTTGACGCACATGCAGAAAAGCGTTCGTTGGCTGTATAACACTGAAATGACAGATTCGACAGTTTATTACTTCACGTATGTAGGTAGTTAATTCTGAACACCCTGTAAAATCTGGTGGGTTTAAATCAGCCACATCTGTGATTAGCAAACAGAAACAGTGAGCTAACTCGACTAATGACAAATATCGCCTAAGGGGGTGCACTCTTAATCAAAGTGTGTATTCACTACGTGTCCTTCTCGTTCGTTCTCTCTCTAGCGCGATTGCTTCGGGCTACATTGATACGCTGGCGGTTTATTAAAAAAAAATCTCGTTAAAAAAGTTTATGAACAGTTTAATTTTAGACATTGATGGTTGCTGGATTGGATTTTTGGAGTTTGTATGAAATTATGTTGCGGAATAAAATTCGTAGGGAAATGCCATCACTGCAGGTGTTTTAAATTTACTCGTTATACATAGTAAAATAAAAATTAAATTTCGTTGTTATATTTTTTTTGATTGTGTATTTTTTTCTGGGGTTAGTTCGTTCAATCACAACGAGACTTGAATATACTAAATCTATAATATAAGTGGCAAAGTCCTGACTGATTGACTGACATAGAATCAACGCACATAATATAGGCACAAACCAACAAAGGATTTTGTGAAATTTTCATTTTAAGAGGTAGAAAAGGTAATTTAGTTTTCAAATTTTGAAGTGACACCATTTTTTTGATGTGTCATTTAATGAAAATGTTGTGTTCAAAAGTTATATTTTTATATTTATAACGAGAACTGACAGATTAGTAGTAGATTTCTGCAATTATTAAAGGACCTTCATCGAAATCTCAAGGTTGTAACTTTGGCCAATTTTGGGATGGAATCTTTTTGGTTCGTCTTGATTGGAAGTTTGTTATATGAATGAAAAATCTAGGAAGGTTAAAATAAAGAAACGAAAGAAGAAAGATATCAACGACAACAAAAAAAATCGGTTGTGTCGCCCCAAAAATTTCCCGACGAGTATCTACGAATACTTTTTCAGATATTTAATGTTAAAGTTTCAAATTTTGACATTTTTTTATTTTTGACAGATGATAGTTGGAGAAATAATTTTGACTTTTCTGAATAGAGTTTTTCAAGGGCTTTCAAATGACATATTGCAAGTCAAATTCCGTGACATATTGCATCTGTCATTTTTTGATAGTGACACTTCCGTTTGACAGATATCGTACAAAAACTAATGGGTTCTTCCGACGGATAACCCAAACCCATATACCAAATTTCAGCTCAATTGGATTAAACGTGTGGCCTCTATCGTGGAAGAATACACACAAACAGACGGACAGACAGACAGACGGACAGGCAGATTGACGGACTGACAGACAGATAGATAGAATTCCATCTGAAAATGGTCCTATTCATCTTAGGTGACCTTAAAATGGATATTTTCATCTTTATCTCGAAAATCTTTTTTAGCGCGTTCACAATACTTTCCCTTCTCGGAGGTGGGTCGGGAAAGTAATTATTAGATATATTTCTGTCACAATTATATATACATTTTATTTTAAATATATCAATTAAAATTCTAATTTTACTTTAATTTCAAAAACGTAAGTTATTTGATTTAGAAATAAGAGCCGAATAACTTCAACATATATATGACGGTATAGAGACTCATATTCTCGACAATCAAAATGGGAATAGGAAAAAATTGGGACAAATAAAGAAAAATATGATAAAATAGCGAAAAATTTAGAAAAATAGGGAGAAATTGGGAAATATGAAGCAAAAGAGGGAAAACGATTAAAAATAGGAATAAGAAATGAAAAATACAGAAAAATGAGGTAAAATAGGGAACTATAAGCTAAAATGGGAAAAAGAAAATAAGGAAAAATACAGAAAAATAAGAAAAAGTGGTAAAAAAGTAAAATATAGGGGAAAATAGCGAAAAACAGGGAAAAGTAGATAAAGATAGGGAGAAACAGGGGAAAGTTGGAAAATTGGGGTAAAATAGGGAAAAAACAGCGCAAAATGAAAAAAAAACAGGCAAAAATAGGGCAAAACAGGAAAAGTAGAATAAAATATGGAAAATTAATGAAAATCAGGGAAACTACGACAAAATACGGAAAAGACTGGCAAAAGTAAAGCAAAACAGAGAAAAGAGGGTAAAAACATGAAAAAAAAATCTGATGTGGCCAGCACATGACCTCTCGCCATTTTTGAATCAAAAATTTACAGGTTGACACAAAAAAGTATGAAAAAAAAATATTTTTTTGTAAATCTGGCAACAATGGCAAAAGTTTCGAAAATTTTAATGAGATGAAAATAAACTATATCGTATAAAAAATATATGTGTAAAACTTTATTGCCGTTTTGTATAATAATGGCGTCATCACCCATAGCAACTGCCACTTCCGGTTGTGCGATTGGCACCAAAATCTAATCAGATCTAATCTAGGGTATCAAATCCTGTATGCAAAATTTCAAATTTTTTTATTCAGTAGTTTTTGAGTTATCGTTACTACAACATAGATCCAAACACACACACACACTAACACACACACACACTAACACACACACACACTAACACACACACACACAGACATCATTGCGAAAATATTAAAATCGTATTCTGGGGACCCTAAAACGTGTTTATCCATTGAAAACTCAGTACCCAATTTTTAGCATGATTCCTATACCTCTCTTATCTGAAGGGCGAGAGGTAAAAACAGCGAAAAATATGAAGAAATAATGCAAAATAGGGAAAATAGGCAAATGTAGAAAAAATAGACCAAAATAGGGAAGAATATGAAAAAAGAGGTCAAAACGGAGAAAAATAGGAAAAATAGAAAAAATGAGGCAACATGAGGAAAAAAGTAAAAAGTAGGACAAAAAACAGTGAAAAGTAAGTTAATTAGGGTAAAATAGGGAAAAAATAGGACAAAACTTAAAAAAACGGGGAAAATAGAGTAAATAAGGATGAAATAGGAAAAAATGGGAAAAATAGGAAAAAAAAGAAAAAACCTTAAAAAAATAGATAAAAAGTTACTGCTTTCCAACCCTCCTTTATACTTGTTGAGCGTCCGGTTCAACGTGCCCCACTGTTCACCCAACCCCGGTCTCCCTATTGCCAATAGGGCATTAATGAATATCTCGGTCGTTAGATGTCGGATTTTGACGTCAAACGATTCCAAATGACATAAAGATATACGAGGAATGTCTAAAAATTAGCCACGGTATTGCCCATAGGGCATTAGTGAATATATTGACTGTAAGATGTCGGACTTTGACGTGTGAGGTGTCAAACGATTCGTTGGTACGTAAGAATATAGAGGGCGGATTGAAAAGTTAAGTCACACTATTACCAAAAGGATATTAGTGTCTATATTCGTTATTACTAGTCGGAATTGAACGTAGAAAACGACATAGTATTTGAAATGTGAGACTCGGGTCACTAAGTGATGGTAATTTAATTAAGCTAACTTTTTTGTGATGGTTCAGGATGGATTAGTGAGTCAGCATAAATTCAATATCTTTAAAACAAAAAAAAAATGCCTGAGCGCCACTTGTTTATTAAGGATCCCGACAAGTTGATCCCCCACTAGATAAATTATTTATTTGAGGAAATAAAACAAAAAAAGTCTAGTATCACAAAATAATTTAATAGTAGATTTAGGAGAAACTAGTAATTGGTTTTGGCACACAAGTGCCATCATCAGGCCTATAATACAAACGTTGCCGATTAAACAGAATATTTGTAGTACAAATTGAAACTTACCGACTAAAATTGAATAAGTTGCGGAAATTATATGTATTTAAGTTATACAATAAGTATTAACATGGTTACAAAAAGTGCACTTATAATTAATAGGGGCAGGAAAAGACAAGAAAACTTGGAATTTAAATGTGGTATAGGAAAATTATATGATATTAAACATAGGTAAATTTAAAACTGGCTAAAAAATTAGAACCAATATAAAAGGAGCCATGTTGTGGCATGGTAAATGATAGTAATAACCAAGGGTGAAAGGAAATTGCCGGGGGGGGGTAAGATATTTATGCTGTACTATGTTTGAATTTAAATTTTATACAAATTACATTTGATCTAATGTCATATGTCATTTGTCTATCGGACATTTGACTTATTTTATCATTCTCATAAGTTTCGCCGTGATGATAACACTTTACTTAATGTTCAATTTAATCATTGATTTGTACTACTATTTGTGGCCGCCCTTAGGGTTACCTAATACCTATAAATCCTTTCCGGGGTTTTTATCCCTTTTTTCAAAATTTACCCAATTGTTCGAGTCTTACCCCCCGGCAATTTCTTTTAATCCTTGATTATTACTATCACTTACCATGCCACAAGATGGCTCCTTTTATACTGGTTCTAATTTTTTAGCAAGTTTTAAATTTACCTATGTTTAATATCATATAATTTTCCTGTACCACATTTAAATTCCAAGTAGTGTACACGTCGTCCTGTGAATTAAGGGTTACCGTAGTCCAATCTGTGGTGCAGCAGGTGGCGTTTCCGGTGAAGAGGTTGAAAACTGCCTCCTGTTGCCTAGTGAGCGCATCTAGAAGCTGCTGGCGAGGCCAGTTGGAAGGAGCCTTCGTAGCGGACACATCATACTATGAATTGAGGGTTACAGTAGTCCAATCTTTGGTGCAGTGTCTCCGGTGAAGGGGTTGAAATTGCATCTTGTTGGCTGGTGAGCGTATTTAGAAGCTGCATATAGCCTTCGTAGTGGACACGTCGCCCTGTGAGTTAAGGATTACCGTAGTCCAATCTGTGGTGCAGCAGGTGGTTTTTCCGGTGAAGAGATTGAAACCTGCCTCCTGTTGTCTAGTAAGCGCATCTAGAAGCTGCTGGTGAGGCCAATTTGATGGAGCCTTCGTAGCGGACACATCATACTATGAATTGATGGTTACAGTAGTCCACTCTGTGCTGCAGCAGGTGGTGTTTCCAGTAAAGATGTTAAAACCTGCCTCCCGTTGTCCAGTGAGCGCATCTAGAAGCTGCTGGTGAGGCCAATTGGATGGATCCTTCGTGGAATACTATGAATTGAGGGTTACAGTAGTCCAATCTTTGGTGCCGTAGGTGGTGTTTCCGGTGAAGGGGTTGAAATTGCATCTTGTTGGCTGGTTAGCATATCTACAAGCTGCATATAGCCTTTGTATTGGACACGTCGTGCTATGAATTAAGGTTTACCGTAGTCCAATCTTTGGTGCAGAAGGTGGTGCCTCCGGTGAAGGGGTTGAAATTACATCTTGTTGGCTGGTGAGCGTATCTAGAAGCTGCATATAGCCTTCGTAGTGGACACGTCGTGCTAAAAATTAAGGCTTATCGTAGCCCAATCTTTGGTGCAGTAGGTGGTGTCTAAGGTGAAGAGGTTGAAATTGCATTTTGTTGGCTGGTGATCGTATCTAAAAGATGCATATAGCCTTCGTAATGGATACGTCGTGCAGTGAATTAATGGTTACTGTAGTCCTATGTTTGGTGCAGTAGGTGGTGTCTCCAGTTAAGGGGTTGAAATTGCATCTTGTTGGCTGGTGAGCGTATCTAGAAGCTGCTGGTGAGGCAAAGTGGATGTTATCTTCGTAGTGGGCACGTCATGTTAACACTTCCCTAGTGACCAAGCTGGATTAAGTGAGACAACGTTTCCCACGACTTATTTTTTATGAAAATAAAAATTTAATAACTGTAGAATCACTATACAGGGTGTATCATTATATTCTGACTGTTCTTAAAAGCTCATATCTTAAAATTGGTTCTAGATCCAAACGGTTATAGATAATGAGATGTGGTTTTCACAATTCGGTTTAAAATCACTTAATGTTTTGTTGTGACATATTAAATGGCCTATTTCCGGTTTACCTGCTTTAAAAGTGGCATGTTTTCGATATTCCAGTTAAAGTTCTGAAACTTCCCTTTGTGTGTGCCGAATTTAAAATTTAAGGTACAGTTACGAAGTAAAAATATATGTTTTTTAGAATATTACTTACTATAGAGGGTGACCCATTTAAAAAATAACATCTATTGTCCTCTAAAAACACGTCACTTTTATATCGAGTAAACCAGAAGTAGGCCACTTATTAATATGTTACAACAAAACTTAAAGTAATTTTAAACCGAACTATGAAAACATTCTCTAGAACCTTTTGGAAGATATAAGCTTTTAAAAACAATCAGAATATAATGAAATACCCTGTATATCATAATGATAAAACAAGGACTTTGAAATATTACATATTAAAATTACCAAACACAACGTGGTTGTAAAAAAAAATAATAAGAAAAAAAATCGATATTGTAAGCCCAAATTGAATTTTGAAAAATATAAACAGAATACCTATTATTCTTGACTATATACCATTCTATTTCGGGTATGATACTATTTTCACTATTGGATTTAAAACATTTAATTTTGACGTGCTTTTAAAAAAAATTGTGAAGAAATTAAAACAGTTAATTATTGAAATCTAATTTTAGAATTTAAATGTTAATTTGTTGAAAATGATTAATTTTTTACGTTCAAAAACTTTGTCGTGACTTACCTTGTAAGGGCAGTCTTAAAAAATTCATGAAGTTTTCCCATTTGACAGAACCCTATTGTAGGTGTATATCGTCGTCGAGTAAAGAGTGAGGCCGTGAGACGAAGAAAAGCCGGAAAGGCAATAATGTAAAAACAGTTGACCGGCGTTCTTCTCTCCGGCAAATTGCCGTGAGCGTGAGGAGTTTCATACCAATAATTTAAAAATGCATGATAGCATGTGCCGCAGAGAAAGCCGAATAAAATTTAAAAACAGAAAAATATTATCTCGTATTTGAACATAGGTTCTTTCTACTTTCATGCTTTTAGATGGTTGGGTTGTTATTACCTATTAACTAAATATATTTTGTTGTTCTATATAAGAGAAACATTGGAAATTACTATAATTTCCTTAAATTGTGTCAACGAAATTCTTATGCAATTTTTTTCTAAAGTTATCAGTTGTTGTGAAAAAATACATAAAATAACTGATCGCTTTATCTGATACATTCCAAAAAACTGACTAGAAATTTTTATATTTTGTGCAATAGAGTTAAAATTTTACGGTGTTTTTTTTTGTAATTGCTTAATTTCAGTTCGCGAATGTTGATGGTTTATGGTGAAATTCGCTGTTACATTAGGGACTAAGATTTTATGGGGAACAATATCCAGAACTGCGACAGCCAAATGCACGAAGTTTCGTCAATGTGTCCCAAATATTATTAAAAACTGGTTGTGTTTACCATAAGTGGTAGAATTCGTCGTGATCGCGTATGTAATGAATGCAGACTGTGGGTTACTTCAATCAACTAGCACATTTAAAATATATGGTTTCATTTTGATTTTAACTTTTTATATTTTTTATTAATTAAAAATTCACAATTCCAAAAAATGATAGAATTAAATATACTCTATTCCAATTCTTTTTGAGACTCAGTTGGCCGTGTTAGGGTGCTAAATTTCGCCTTATATATAACTGTCACCGCATGTAAAAATTTGAGGTTAAGTATTTTGACATGTTCACGCACGCTGCGATGCCACTATACTGAAAGATAAGTCAATTTATGAACTAAACTTTTTAGATAAAATTATTCATTGGCTTTTATATTAAAGTAAACTAAAGAATGAAATTCAAAATTTAATTTTAGCTACATTAAAATTAAAATATATTTAACACATATTATTTATTTCAACAATATATTCAAATAAATAGACAAAATTAAAGAGAATGACATTTTAATCTGACACAAATCATCGTACCAACTTTGTTAAAAGCTCAGCATGTTAAACGCCATGAAAAACGATGGATAACATTGGATATCTGACAATAGTTTTTAATTATGATCAACTTTTCTTACTAACAATTGTCGCTATTTTCAAAAAAAAGTACTTTACTCTTGAGTAAAATTCATATTTTTTGACATACCTCGTATACGGCTTAAAAAATTGATATCTGATGGTCGTATTTTTGATTTTAGACCACGCACAACTTTTTATAAAGAATAACTTGTTTTCATAAAACTAAGAATAAAAAAGTTTCCCATATGATGCCGACTTAATTGGACACACTGTATAACAAAACAAAAACTCTTAAAATATCTTGTCAATATAGAATTTAAAGAATTGCTCTAACCATTTCATCGTTAGCTAATTCTTCCTTTTCCATATCATTTTCTAGATCTTTATTATGGGGTGGAAGTGGTTGGGACGGCCCACATGCAAAGGGAAACATTTGCTGTGCTTTTTCAACTTGAGGAGATATTTGGAATTTTCGTTTTTTATTGGATGAGCTTGGAAGGCATATAGTTTGGATGTTTTGGGAAATTGCTGTTTTTCTGGAGGGGGTATATTATTATTGTTACTTTTACTATTATTATTTTTGCGGTTGTTGCTTATACTTAGGAATGTTTGACAATAATTATTTAATATACTTTCAAACATGTTGCTTGTTGAATATTATTTTTGGCCTCCAGATACGTTAAATTATGTTTAGCCATCTTTTTTTTATTTCTTTTTGTTTGATAAAATTAGGACAATTTTTTGACGTTGTTTTATGGTCGTTTTTTTACAAAAAATACAGAAGCTATATTGTGGTACCCTACAAATATGATTATCCTCTTTTGTTTTACTGCAGTTAATACATAAACTTGTTGTACTATTGCACTGTTTAGCTACTTGTCCATATTTTAAGCAGTTGTAACATTGTGTAACTTTTTGTACATACGGATCTACCCGACATGCTACACTATTAACAAAAATATGGCTCGGTAATATATTTCCTTCAAATGTTAGTAGCACTGTCTGCCTAGTAGTACATATGCCGGTTCACCTTCAACTTCTATTTTTCTTTTAAACCTTCTGACCTCTGTCATTGAATAGGGTGAAATAATATTGTCAAATAAATATTTTTCATCAAATATTGTACCTACATCTCTAATAACACCTTTTCTTATTAGCAGATTGTTTGGGATATTAGCCTTCATATTATCCTGAATAAGATTTTTATTATTTACTAAATTGTTAGCGTCCTTTAAAGTCTTTAATTCCACTCTAATTCTATTTTTTCCTACCTTATCTATTTTAGTAATATTTTTAATAGCTAATTTTTTATGAAGTATGTGTCCTACCATTATTGGGTGTAATCTACCAATATTTTGGTCATTTATTTTTTCTATAAAAACATAAATCTTATCTTCATATATATGCTGTTTTTGTAAATTAAATGTTCTGACTTTTTCGATACCATCACCTGACACCGTCTGTATAGAGCGGTGTTCATTATCCTGTCCCGCCCCTGTATTCTGGTTGCTTGTTTGTGCCGCTTCGTTGTTGTTGTGGCAAGATCCTTGCAGATTGGCATTTTCACTCACTATTGTTTTCCCCCCACCGTCAGGGGGATGAGAGTCTTCACTTTACTATCACTGCTGATTTTTTGGCGTCTTTTCGCGATTTTTTTAAAAATTTTTTCTCAAATTGTTTATTCTCGATAACACGTGTCGCTCCTCCGATAGTCACAACAGTACTGTGCTCATGGTCTTAATAGTCCAAATTATCTATTCTTTATTTTAATGGCCCCATGTAGGAGTAAATTTCCCCTCGGTTCTTGATTTCAATGATGGGTATAAGTGCTAGATGCTACGCATCTCGAAGAAAAGGAACCTTTCTATCACTTACCATGAGTTTGCTTAGCCATCAGAATATTAACGTTTCCAGAAAATACCGCGTTCAGGTTTTTCCCACATACTTGGATTTTTCAAATGCTTACTGAATTCTCCATCATCGTATACGCCTATTCCAAGCAAAAACTCTTCCAAGTTATGGGAATTTTTTCCTTAAATTCGGGTTTTTCCCAGAAACTCCAATTTCCCCGTGTCGCTTACATTTTTCAATAGCTTATCGGATTAACCATTATCGATTACGTCTATTCCATGTCTAAAAACTATAGTTGCCGCGGGATATTTCCAAAATATGGGCATTTTGCAATAATTTCAGGGTTTATCATCTGATCTCGGATTACCCGCCGAATTCGTAATCTACTCGTCTAGGTGAATCGAATGATGTCTTCATTTGTTCGAGAAACCTCATAGATTTGCAAGAAATCTTCAAAATAGGCGAGATAGAGACAAATTTGGGATTTCCCTTGATTTTGGCACTTAAGTTCTTTAAAAACCCATTTTTTTTCATTCGAGGGTGGATTCTTACTCTACTCGTCAAACCGAATCAAATGGTGTCTTGATCTCCTCATGAGACCTCATATATTTGTGATAAATCCGCAAAATAGGAGAAAATCCAGCCAAGTTTTTAATTTACGCAGATTTTTACAATGTTTTGGCCCGTGACTCACACTTTTTGCATTTAAGGAGGGATTTCTACTCTGCCCATCAAGCTGAATCAAATGGTGTGTTCATCCCCTCAAGGCAAATCATAGATTTTTGAGAATTTAATAAAATAAGTGAAAATCCAGCCAAATTTGGGGGTTTCCACGATTTTGACTATATTTTGGCCCGTAAGTTCTTTGACAACCCATTATTTTCCTTATTTGAAATAGAATTCTTACTAAACTCATTAAGCCGAATTGAATGGTGTGATCATATACTTGAGATACCTCATAAATATTTTAGAAATCGTTATTTTGGAAAATTGAGCCTAATTTTGACGTCATATTTTACCCTAATTTTGGCATTTTTTAAAATTAGTTCGAATGTTCAAAACATAATCTTTTTATAGATTTTAGAGTATTCCTGAGGGTTTAGAGGTTTTAGATTTTTAAAAAAATGCTCATATCTCGAGATTCCGGCGACCCGTAGATGATAATTTTAAATGTTGAACTTTTTCAGATATTTTGGTATTTTTGTCTGCTTTTTGAATTTTTGACAATTCGAGATTTTGAAAATTTCTACTTTTCCGACCCCACTTTTTCACTTGTAATTTATATGAAATGCATTCATTTATTCTCAACAAAATATGCATGAGAAACAAGAAAGATAGATAATAATTGAAAACCTCTGTTTAATTAAATCGCCGCGTATCATTTTCCAAAAATAAATCCATAATTACCACCATTAAACAAAATCTGAGTGGCCCCATTTCGTCGAGTTACTCAACAAAAATCCGACATGAAAATCCAAAAATCCGTTTATCTACGACCGAAAGTATCAATCTCATTCTATAAGTAAAAGTAATCTAATATAGAAAAGCTAGTAAGCCATGAATGGGAACACACTTGATCCGAAAACGATTACTGCTGCCAAAAATGAGCATCGCTAAGCTCTCCAGGGGCGCTACGCCCCAATCTCTCTTTTTCTTTTTATCTTTCCGGAGAGGGATCATAGATATGTATTCGAATAAAATAAAAATAATTCTATTTTATCTGTCAGTGTGTTCTGTTTATTATACAGGGTATATACAAAAACAAACAAAAGCTATTTTATAGTCTAAACGAAGTCAAACCGAACAGTTAAAAAGAGACTCATGTACCGGATCTGATACATTTACTAGTTAATATCATATAAAACCTCCCATATAAAATTGATATCAGCATCTAGTCTAACAAATAATATTGCGTGGACACACTAGCAAAATATGAAGGTAAAATAATATCGGTCCGCACCTGCGTTTTCATTTGTCAGTGCCTCGGCTCGGAGGCTTGTGTTAGGATTTATAAAATTAGTTTATTCTGAGTTTTTGCGATTTTTATCGAGTGGCTTGCATTAGTGTTTTTCTAAATTTTCTAACAAATTCAGATTCAATCTCTGAAAACTCAGATAATAAATCTTAACATTTTATTAAATTCTCATGGAAGGTGTTTTTTTTGTATTACTCTATATTAGTAATAAAAAAAATATCAGTATAGGTATCTGAAAAATAAAATTAATTTGGTCAATAAATTATATCAAGCCGCCCATGCTTTACAAAGAAGTCGCCGACGGTCGGCAGATAATTAGTTTTTATGCTATTTGAATTAACTTCGTATAGACTATACTATTATATATTCTAAATTCCTGAATATTATTCTACGCTCGATAATATTGAAGGTTAACAAGCGCTGTTGTCGGTTCGTAATAAAGTTTGTGATAGATATTTTTTAATTAAAAATACTTGATTGAGAGCAATCCGCACACATATTTTATTACATTTCTCTCGAAAATATAATACTATTAAAAGACCAAAAACAATCAATTTTAGTACACCAAAGTACTTGCTCAAAATGGCAGTGTTGCCAATGACAAATCAATAAAATATCCGCAACTTTACCCCAAAATGCCCGATTTTACACGCGTGGAATTCCAAAATACCCGCCTTTGCATGACATTTAAATTTGTTGTACACCAAATGTCGGTGTAAAGAAGTGTAGTGGAGTCTAGTGTACATTGTTGCCAATCACAAATAACTAACATATCCGCAACTTTGCCCCAAAATGCCCAATTTTACACTCGTGGAATTCCAAAATACCCGCATTTGCATGACATTTATATTTGTTGTACACCAATTGTCGGTGTAAAGAAGTGTAGTGGAGTCTAGTGTACAGTGTTGCCAATGACAAATCACTAACATATCCGCAACTTTGCCCCAAAATGCCCGATTTTACACGCGTGGAATTCCAAAATACCCGCATTTGCATGACATTTATATTTGTTGTACACCAATGGTCGGTGTAAATAAGTGTAGTGGAATCTAGTGTACAGTGTTGCCAATGACAAATCACTAAAATATCCGCAACTTTGCACCAAAATACCCGATTTTACACGCGTGGAATTCCAAAATTTCCGCATTTGCATGACATTTATATTTGTTGTACACCAATGGTCGGTGTAAAGAAGTGTAGTGGAGTCTAGTGCACAGTGTTGCCAATGACAAATCACTAAAATATCCGCAACTTTGCCCCCAAAATACCCAAGTCAGTTAGTTATAACGTTTTTTTTAATCTATACAACGGATTACAACACAAATTGCAACATGCAGATGCAACAGAAATAAGAGCTTAAATTGAGAATAAATAATCTTCTTCTTTTTCCTTTTTGAGGCCTCAGCTGACAGGGCTATTTTCTATTTGACGTTGAATTCTGATGTGAATTATGTAGAAGTGTTGCCAAGTGTGTTCAATACAAATCAATTACTATTTTAATGTATTTTTTTGAGAAATAAGATAGCTCCTGCGGTAATTTTTAGGTTTAGTAGAAGTGGTCTCACTCCCACAAAAAATAAAAAAGTGAATAATTGACATGAGATAGAGATTTAATGAAATACCTGAATTTTACCTGCAAATTTAAAACATCCGCAAGAATACCCACAAAGCAGGAAAATACCCGAAAATCTGGTAATTACCCTCAGTTTGGCAACACTGCGAAATGGTGTCCGTTGTGGTTAACACATATTACTGCTGCTCGTGTTTTTTTATAAGTGTATGTCAGATAATAAAATGGGATACTCCAACTTTATCGACAAATCTTTGACAACTTGTTTCAGACCTATTTTTAATGGCTTCAAGTATTTGACCTTCAGTCCATATCCGTCATCCAGCGTTGGTATATAGTGGCATTATAAAAGTAAAAATGAAAGAAAACAATGCACGAATTATATATACTTGACAACAACTTATAACTATACTTGACAACAACTCATAACTATACTTGAAAACAACGCATAAATATACTTGACAACAACGCATAACTATACTTGACAACAACGCATAACTATACTTCACAACAACTCATAACTGTACTTGACAACGCATAACTATACTTGACAACAACGCATAACTATACTTCACAACAACTCATAACTGTACTTGACAACCCATAACTATACTTAACAACAACTCATAACTGTACTTGACAATAACGCATAACTATACCTACTTGATAACAACTCATAACTCTACTTGACAACCACGCATAACTATACTTGATAACAACGCATAACTATACTTGATAACAACGCATAACTATACTTGATAACAACGCATAACTATACTTGACAACAACGCAAAAAAAGGTACTTATTATCACCAGAAGCTAATTCGACCAAATTACACTGTAACTCGTAAACTCGTAACAACCTGTCGTAGTCTTGCTAAGCTGCAGTACGAACACATAATTAAAATAATGAAAAAAATACAATCTAATAAACTTTGCACTACAACCTTTTGCACTAAAGTGTATTGTTTGTCCTTAAAACATTTGGATGAGAAAATCCGTGATTCTCTTCAAGTTTACATCTCGGGCGAATTAAAATTTACACCACCTTAAGATTTGTATTTTTAATAAACAATAAAGAAGGAGAAAACGGGACTTTTGAATATAGCAATTATTTAGAATATTAACATGTTGACTGCCAACTACCAGGTAACTAATAGCCATACTAGAAGATATCTCATAGTTGGCAGTCAACGTGTTAATAAGTTTTCGATTGGCATACACTCAACTGTCCCAAATGCAAGTTTTGACATTTTAACAATGCATATACCAATGGAAAATTTAAAGCAGTGGGAAAGTAATGAGCTATCAGTCGACTCCTGTTGCTATTTAAAATTTTCAAGGGGGTAGTAACTATTCTGTGCAAAGAGTAAAATGAGGAAGGGATTAACACTTTTAATTTTTACACTAAAAATTTTGTTTCATTTTGTTTCAGGTGGTGTGAGTTGGAATAGAAACAGGTAAACAGTAAATAGAAATAGGTAAACACTAATGATACAAGGTGCTACCAAATTATTAATTAATCGGTTATATTTTTTTTTAATTTATTTTATTTCGGTTATGATGGCGAAAAGAAGAAATTAACATGTTGACTACCAACTATGAGATAACGTACTTAATAGTTGACAGTCAACTATGCGAACACACAAGGGTAAATCATTCATGTTTACTACTCGCACACATATCGGTAAGTGGCCTAATCGGGTCCATGAACTCAGTGCAGTGCGTCGAATAAACCGTTTTATACGCGAGATCGACGCGACGACCGATCAGCGACGGTTCTTCAACTCATACCGGGCGTTTATAGCTGCCACTGTTTGATTAATTATTATAATACTAAAACTTTATCAATATTAAAATTAATTAATTAATAAAACATACCAAGTCCAGTACCATATATTGATTAAAATTGTTTTAATGAAGTTGGCAACTAGCGAGGGGGAAACCGCAGGGCAAAATTTGTACACCTAATTCCTCTACGTTAAAAAATTCCCACAATTCCCCGAAATTTCCCGAAATTCCTCGCAATTTCCCGCAATTCCTCGCAATTCCCCGCAATTCCCCGCAATTCCCCGCAATTCCTCGCAATTCCTCAAAGTATTTCCTTTAGTTCCTCGACAATTTTCAGGATTCTATTAGCGTTTCTCTCATTTCCTAATTTTGTTTGCGATAGAGAAAATTTAATACAATTTACAAATTTTCCAGAACTACTTAATCACACTCGCCAACGAGATTACAACACCTTTATGTAACTCGTTACGTATTTCTCAACCAAGCAGCTCCTGTTACATCAAATTTATAAAAACTAAAAAAAAAATTAAAAAGCACTTACTATCTTCCTATAGCATAATAAATAATATTTTCCATTTATTTTCTTAATAAAAAAAATCTTTTACCTAAATTAAGAGAAAAAGATATTTTCATTGTGAAATCTGTAAATTTTTATATTATTGTTTGTAAAAAAATAGCAATGTGATTCTAGGAGCTGTACTAAATTATTATATTTAAAAATACCAACATAATTAATACCCTGTATATTCAAATTTTTTTGAAGAAACACGTGAAAAATAATTCTTGTCGATAAGTTTTTTTGAAATTTGCTAGTTTCTAATTTTTTTAAGTTTTTTAAAAGCAATAAAAAAAATCCGGAAATCTAATTATTGTAGGAAAATAAAATACGGCATTATTAAAAAAATAAACTGTTATATTCAAGAAAAATAAAATGACAACATGTTTTGTATAATACTATCCAACTAATTAAATAATATCACAACTAAACGAAAAACTCTGCATATTCAAATATATTCAAAAAACAAAAACTGAACAGTAAACATTGGTGTTAAAAAAAAATTCTAAAAGAAAGAAATTTTTACAGATATAAAAAAGACCTTTTAAGTAGTTTGTATTTTTTTTATGTTTACCCTATCAGATCTTTTTAATTCGAAAGGCCTATTTCTCAAGCTAGACAGGCGCGTAAAATATATATATTGGGGTAAAACTGTGATGTCTTCTGATAAGGGCCATTCTAAATAACTAGATTTTTCAACGAAAAATTTCATCTGAAAACCATTTTCCATATTTGCTAAAACTATTCCGATATACCATCTTTCGTCATAGTAAACTGCTTAATAATGATCCATGATAATGTTTATTTCATGATCCTTATTTTTACTTTCTTCATCCTATAAGGACGAAAACGTTTCGGTGTCAGATGAATCATTGAATTATATGACTTCATCGCTGTCGCTTTCATTTGAGCTCTCATTAAGCTCGGATTTGAGTCTCAACCGTTTGGTTTGTTTTTTAGTTATTTTTGATCGAGCCTTGGAGCCTATCTTGGATGTTGTATCACTTTTTGGTTTTGTTTTGGATTTGGAATGAAAAAACCTATTTAGCCTGTCCGAACTAATTCTACCTTCAGACTGATCTAATAACCAACAGTAGGACGATTTTTTTACTACACGGAAGTCCCTTTCCCTCACATTAATTTTTATAAAAGGATCTTTCTCCGTAATGTCTTTTATGCTGTTGGAGAAGTCCTTCAAGCCGGTACCGCGAATTGAGTCTTTACTTGGTCTTATTTCATTTAAAATATCATTTCCGCCCTGTCCAATAAGGCGATCTGCATCACATATAACCGGGCATAAATCTGATAAGGCTTCATTCTCGGCTTCATCATTCTGAATAATTATATTACCATCTCTCAACTTATCGTCTTCGTCTACTAAGTCGGTCAAATCTATTTTGTTTTCTTACTATTTTTGACATTAATTTTTCCAGTGTTTACTAAATTCAAAATGTTTTTAAACCTTTCAGTTATATCCACTGTTTCGACATCTACATTAGCCTCAGGATAGATAATCATACCAAGTTCCTTAGCATCCGAAATGCATGCAAAAGAAGCTTCCTTTATAATTAAACTATTATCGCTGTCTGATAGACTGATGTTAATATTTTTAGAAGATTCTACAGAAATTTTTTTAAGTGTAATTCGAATCTGTTCTCGAGGAAAAACAAAATTTTCTTTTAAGTCACAGGACAGGGAATTATTTTGTTATGTTCTTTGGCATTACGATTTTCAATTTTGGATGACTTTTTACAGTTACTATCCTTGCTACTAGTGTCTTCTTTTTCTTCGTAGGGAAAGGATGACACCACTCTCATTGCATTCAAAAGGCGGGTATCACCATACCCAATATTTCAATATTATATGAATTAGCAGTTTTTTTGAAATAGTCCCATAGGTCTTACTAAAATAAGAACTGTCTAACACCCACAAAAAACCAAATCATTCTAGAATAATAATGCGTTAGTAATAGTACACCAAAGTATACCTAAATCAAGTAACCGATGTCGGATAATATTAAGCGAGATATTAAGTAAAATTCAGGCTATCTCACAGTGTATATGAAATCCATATGAAGAGTATATGATTTCCTATACCAAGTATAGGATTTTTTTTCGAGTGTGTCTTGTTCTCTCTTCATTTTACGCGCTTCTGAGGGACCACCACTCACTGGATGTATTGTAAGTTGTTAATAATAGATAGCATAAGAATAAAAAATTATATTTTTTCGAATTTGAAGCTTTCGAAGTAACTTAGATATTTATTTCAAGAACCATTATTGCTCGAATTCAACGAAAAGTAATAGGCCTCAAATTAAACCCAAATAAAGATTTTTAGGTTAAGTAATAAATATTTCCAATTTACGTGCTCCAAAGTCCGATTAGTATTTAGGTTTAGCAAAAAATCCGTAGATCTGATAACAATGCTAGGCGAGAATTAGACTCGAATTACATGAACGCCAGGTGAGAAAATTTTTTTTGGAGATTTCAGGCGGTGAAGTATTTAAGACAAAGTTTCAAAGCTCAAAAATTGTAGTTTCCCTTTAGAAAAAATCCTCTAGAGCCCTTATAAAGTATAATTTAAATAAGAAAATTCTCGAAAAATACCTGCTAATTCCCGCAATTCCCCGCAATTCCCCGCAATTCCTCGCAATTCCTCGCAATTCCTCGCAATTACTCGCAATTCCCCGCAATTCCCCGCAATTCCTCGCAATTCCTTGTAAATTCCTGGCAATTCCCCGAGCGTGTACACCTAATTCCTCTTGCGGTTTCCCCCTCGGCAACTAGTTTCGGCTTCTGACATCATCAGGCCTACTCAATAAAATTACAACAAGAAAAATGAAGGGTGGCTTACAATATGAATTTTGGGGGAATCTCCTTCAAAAGCTTCATTTTTCTTGTTATAATTTTATTGAGTAGACCTGATGATGGCAGAAGCCAAAACTAGTTGCCAACTCTTTTTAATTTTTATAACCAATATACGATTGTGGTACTGAATTTATTGTGTTTTATTAACTCATGAATAATGTTTTGGATTTTAAAATGAATAATTAATATTAGAATTGTCATAAAATCTATAATTAAGAAGAAAATTATTATAAAAAATTAAGAATTTTTTGAATCACCATATATATTTTTAAATAAATACATATATATATTTTTTGCAATTTAAATTGTTCTTCGAAATTAATACACTAAAAAACTTAAACTTCACTTTTTTCAAAATACAAAATAAAGCAAAACATATACTTTTTATGAAATTAATCAATTCACAATAATTGAGATAAAACGCAAAATCAAGTATCACACTATATGTATTTCGACTAGTTTCGGCTAAATAAATTAGAGATGATATACAAAAATAAAACAAGTTATACATATTAATTCAATTAGTAAAATCCGCCTTTTTTGTACACTATATCTTTTTCCAACAATGTATATTACTAGTCCTGAAGATGACTATTTAGCCGAAACTAGTCGCCGTTTTACAATTATTTTCATATACATTGTCTGGTAGATAACTCGGCATTTTAATTCAATTTATCGGACCACATTTGATACATGTATTTTAATCAATTCTGTTATATTCTGTCATCCTCGTTTCCGGGTTGGCTGCCAAAATCGCCGGTCTAGGCGGCCACGGTTTCCGTTCGATTCGACTGTGTGTGCTTGATTTTAACTTTATATTTATTGTTTCTATGGGTTATTTATGTTAAAAAGAGTGACGTAACAAGATTGCGATGTTGATAATAATTGAAATATTTAAAATTTTTCCAGATTTTTTTTTATATCATTATAATATAGTAGCTCAGTCAGTAATCAAACAGTGATGCTGATTTGTGGGGAATTTGTCATTTTTGTACATTATTGGAGAATTATTATACATTTGTGTATCGTTCTATTTAATTTCTCGCTATACTATATACAAGAATAAAAAAATGTATTGCGTATTTTGTTCTTAATACCCGCGCGGGCATTATAGCTGTCTAGTTTCTAATATTCTACTATTAAATCAAGTAATATATAGGAAAAAAATTACGTTGTCGTCTTTTTAACTTAAATAATCTATATTTATTATTTTTTCATTAGCAAATATTTTCTAAGAGAAACATTGGCATTCTTCAAGAAAAGGGGGGGGGGGCGGTTAATCAAGTAAAATCAAATAATAATTTAATTTCAAAATTATTTTTAAAATAAAATCAATTAAAATTAGAAATCATTTTAACCTCAGAAAAATATAAATTATATATCAAAATTATTTTTTTAAATATTTTAATTTTAAAATGTCAGGACAGTAATGACTAGTTTCCATAAATTATTGTAGATTTTGGTCAATATATTTATCATTTAAAGAAAATATTAATATTTAATTTTAATGAATTTTTAATTTGTCTTAAATTAAATAACGTTTTATACTCTCCCTGTAAACATTAAGATCAACATCTACAAGATGATCACAAACATCTAGATTGCAGCAGTATTTTTATAAATATTTTTTATAAATAATTAATAATTTGGTATGCACTGGTATATATTAAACTTCCTGACACAATAGAACGATTATTGATAGGCCTTTCTGTATAATCAGTATTGATTTTATAGTACCTAGTACCTTTTTTAATCGTACTAAAGACAATTAAGTACTTGACTTGTGGCGACTCTAAAGCAGTACGTCACAGTTTCGTATGGGATGCGTATGTTACTAAGAGTAATCGTAGTAGGTATGTGTTTGTGTTAGATGATGAATATTGAGTTGTAGTGGAGTTTATTTAGAGTTAATATTAGACATACGTCGACTTTTAAACGTCCGGCGTATATCTAATATTGAATTTAAACGTACTCCAGGTATGTTGATGGCATCTGGCCAGAAAAGACGATTATAAATTAATTATCATTACAAAAATTCATGGGATATAGGTAATTTAAAATCTGATAAGAGATGGTCAAAGTACTTGCTATTGTGACGACCTCTAAAGCAGTGCGTCACAGGTTCGTATAGATGCTGTATGTCACTAGATTGACTGTGTTAGGAAACATCAAGTTAGAGGTTCCATAATTGGAAATGGAAAAATGGTAATGGAAATGGTAAAATGGAAATGGAAAATGGAGAGGATTAGGACAAGACTTCAGTATATTTTAAGGTAAGATATTATAATGAAATCATTTTGAATCAGTTATAGAATAGTAGATTCTGTAACAAGATTAGAATGAATAATTCGACACGAGTGGAAAATTCCGAACGCGAGCGTCAGCGAGTGTGAGGAACCACGAGTGTCGAATTTTTTCATTCTAACCGAGTAACAGACTATATTTTCTCCACGATCAAAAAGTATAAATCAAAATTAAATTAAATTTGAAAACAAGTTATTTGTTGACATATTTGTATTACATTGTATTGATATTTATACTGTTATGGTACACTTACCGAAATTAAAATCTGGTGCATAGGTGTTTTTTCATAATTTGCAATTTCAGATATTATTAAATTCTATATCTACTTCTCTTGATTTTTCACTCATTATTTTGTTTAAATTAAAACTTGTTTGAAAATAATTATTACCGTCGCCATTTTTTATATCTGACAGTGACACTTTTGAAATCCATGGCAATCCCATATCGTTTATTTCGATTACAGAAAATCCATTCTTTACCTTGATAAAGAATGAAAATACATGTAAAATACATAAGAAGCAAGTGTTTTAGAATAAATATTCAGACTCTAGAGAGTGAATCTTTACATTCTATTATTAAAAATGATATCGGAATTCATACATTCAATAATGGTCGTGGAGAAATTAATTTATTATTATTAGTATTATTATTATAAATAAGTTTTGTATTATTGGGTATACAGGGTGTTCCGATATTCGACCGACAACAGTTTACAGGTGATAGTCATCGACAAATGATAAAAAATGAGTTAGGTACATAAGCCCTTAAGATTCTTAGTTTACGAGATACAGCTGGTTAAAGTTGAAAAATTAAAATCATTTTTTTGTGGTATTTCACTTACCGTTTTAAATTTTTTGTTTAAACTTGGCAGTCAATTTACTTTTTAGAAGCTTGAAAATTTAACAAAAAATATGCCTTAGTATATTTATAAGGCCGTTGCAGTTGTTCTCGCAAAACTCCATACGATGTTATTCTTCATATTCAATGTTTTACCTATGGTTTTAGTACTTAATGAGGGGTTAACAGAAATATGATTTAATATAGCTTCTTCAATGAGAACAGTCTTTGCTGTTCTCTGCCTTCCTGCATTATTTCTTTTAATTAATCTAGTAAGAAACATGAATGATATGGTATTCGGCGACCAGGAAATTTTTGTTCGTACAACCTTACTGCCATTCTTCCTTTTTTTTTGGGCCTCTCCATATAATAATAACATATCGGTCATTTCTTCAAAAGAAAAGCTCATTGTTTCGAAAATAAAAATAAAAAACTTCGAGAATAGCATATTGGATTAGTGACAAGTAATTTTTAAAAAACATAATAGACGTATGTCGTTTATTTGCTTGTTGTATTTGATACATATTTTGTAGTTCTTTTTTGACACAGTGACCTTTTCCTTTGAAGAAATGGTAGACATGTTATTATTATATGAAAAAAGGAAGTACGGTTGTTTGAAGAAAAATTTCCTAAATCGTCAAATATCTTATTATTTAACTTACGCCGGCATTGAGAATAGACCGAGAAAAACCCAAAATTTTATAATTAAAATGAAGGACGCAATAAAGCAAAAAACAACAATTACTGCAGAAAAAGTCTGGATATTTTCTGCAGCCCTTATACAGTATGAACCAACAGTTTTTCAAAAGGTACGTTTCAACATGAAACGTTGTAGGAAGTGCTGTGGAGTGAACGGTCAACATTTTGAACAATTACTATAAATTTAATATATAACAGTTTTTTGTATTCTTATTCCTCACTAATAATAATAAAATTTTCTTGAATTAAAATATGTATTTCTGCCAGTCAAAAAACAGGTACTGAAATTTCCTGTAAAATAATAGAATACGGTCCTGTATATTTAGAATATGGTATTGTCAAAAAATTCTGCTCAATGATGAAATACTTTCTAAATATTTTTATTGTTTATATTAGGTCCAGACATCTGTTTATTGTAAATAAAAAATCCAGATTTAACATGGACGATAGAAAAGACGAATTGTAAACTTCTCTTCAAAGTCAAATATCTCCAAAATTGTTGATTTTAGCGCAATAAAAGTTAATGACTTTTTGTACCATAAACAACCAAAGATTTAAATAAAATGAAAAAAAATCGGTTTATAAAGTGTCGTAAAAAATAGGGGGGCCGAAGTTGCCACTACCCATTATTGTGCGCCACTGGATGAAGTACGCCAAGCATATTTTTTGTTAAATTTTAAAGCTTCTAAAAAGTAAATTGACTGCTAAGTTTAAACAAAAAATTTAAAACGGTAGGTGAAATATCACAAAAAAATGGTTTTAATTTTTCAACTTTAACCAGCTGTATCTCGTAAACTAAGAATCTTAAGGGCTTATGTACCTAACTCATTTTTATCATTTGTCAAGGGCTATCACCTGTAAAGCGTTGTCGGTCGAATATCGGAACATCCTGTATAAGTAAAAATTATGGTATAATCAACAAATTTTTGATATAGAAAGAGGTCTTATGAAATTTAATAGGTATAAATTTTTTTATTATATTTGGAAAAGTAATAATTTAAGATTTGAATACGAAAATTAAAATCATTCAGTATAAAAGATGTTGGATAAGATTGAAAAATTAACTAATGATTTTTTTGGGGGTTTTAAAAAATAATAGAAAGTCGAAATCTATAAAAAGAAAAGGTTTTTTTTTATTGTATTTAAAAATAAAAAGAAAGGACAATTTATAAAAAAAAAAAATTGGTAGAAAAAAAAATGGCTATTGGAAAAATCTAAATGTGTATTCCATGGAATTATAATCAAAAAGAAGAGCAGCATCAAACGAAGGAGTAAAATAAAAAAAAAGAGAAGAGGAACTTGCAGGCAACTTAAATTTAAAATTTTTATTAATTATCATTTTTTTTTGTACAAATTTATAATTTTTCTGTTATATGGAACCCACTTCCAATAGAGATAGAGTATCATAATTTTATAATGTTAAATGGATATATCATTATAATATACAGGGTGTTTCATTGGGAAAGTGACATACGTTAACTGCAGATAGGGGACACCTAGGCGATCTCAAAAACCCAATACTTATATGGTCTTACTACATTAATAATCATGATACAGGGTGTTTTATCGATTTTGCCAATTTCTTGCATGACTCATAACTTTCAAACCACACTGTATATTTTCATGATATTTGGCGGGCATATTTTGTTTAAAGTGCCCAATCGATCAATAAATTTACAATAAAAGAAATCCAGGTCCGGATTAAAAAAAATGTTATAAAATATTCCGATCCAAAAACAACACCCTGTATATCAGATTTTTCTAAAATAGATTCTGTATTTGCAAAGATCACGAAAAGATTAATTTTAAGTTGGAATTCTGAAATGGTGTGAATTGTGAAAGCCCAAAATTGTAACTAATTTCGTTTTAATAATTTAAATGAACAATAGTTAACCAAAATTGGTAAAATTTTAATATTTTAAGTATTTTTTCATTATTTGCCATAAATAATCTACAACAGACATTCATCTTTAATTAACGAATAAATAGTAATAAAGGAGGGTATCGTTTTAAATGGGTGTTTTGGGTTTCTCATGAAAAAAATTTTTATGTTTCAAAAACTTGAAAATCCAAGAGAGGAAAACGAAAAAATTTGTTTTGTATTAAAACTATAAGCTTAAAATGAATTTCCATTGCGAGAAATTCTAAATTACTGATTTTTAGGGTGTATACGGACGGCTACAATTATTAATAAATAAAACATATTTAATGGAAGAAATCTCTTTGAAATGAAAAAAAAATACGTAGAATGAATCACTAATATTTTTAAAACTATTACATCTGCCTAAAAAAGCCCAAATATTTAACAATTGTTAACTGAAAAATCTAAGAACTGGAAAAATTTAACATTTATTATTAATATCCAAGTTGTTAAATAAATTTTTAAATATGACAACATCGCATGTCTTAACACAGAACCACAGTAGCTCCTATATGAGGTGGAGCTTTTGGGAGACAATGATTGTGCGCATGCGTCGTTAATGTTAGATTAGGTTTTTTCTGATTATTTAGAATACAAATAAAAAAAGACTATTATTTGGATTTAACGGGGGTTAATCAGTAATACAAAATTGCATTTATTTTGCATTTTACAAAAAAAAATTTTTTATGGAATATTTGTCTCCCAATAGCTCCCCCTACTTTGAACCTTATACTGTGACAGAAATAGCTCCTCCTACTATAAGCTGTGACAGAACTAGGACTTTTATGTTTTTTTTTTAACTTTAATATATTTATTACCCGTATTGATAAGCTAAGACCATGATTTAGCAGATTTTTTTACGATCAAACGTTTAATTTCAAATATTTAATATTTTTGAGACGTCTTAAGGTAGATCAGTTTAATAAATAAGCGAAAGATGGCGCCAGTCTGAATTATCTATTTAAGCAAAGATGGCGTTACAATCGAAGTTATTTATTTATAATTATATGCTTACCTTTTGCTACAAAATGCCCTATAATTATTGTGTCACAATGTTCAAGAAAAGTATTTTTAATAGTGATTCAAAAACTAGAATAAATATGTAATTTCGACGCTAACTCCCCCTTTGTTATTTATAGTATTGAGGTGTAGTATTGCCAGTACTACAGAGAAAACTGTCGACTGTAAACCGAATTTAAGTAAATCCGAGTGGCACCATCTTTCTCATATTTTTTTAACTGATCTACCTTAAGTGACAGATTTTTTTTTAATTATAGGTGGAATTATGGAGCGTATAGAAGGAGGGCAGTCTCTAATGGACAACAAGATTAAAATGTGGTCAACATTTTATACGCAACTAATGGTACATAAAATAACCGACGTGGCGCTGACGATCGTATGTTGAAAAACTGTTTGTAGATTGATTAGATCCATAGTCTAAAATAACGTTTTTTATTTAATGAGACACCTAATTTTTATAAAATACATATCTTTTAAAAGTTTACGTAATGAATTAAAATTATTATTTGAAAGAAATCAAAGGAAATGTCAAAACTGTCATCAACAGTCGATCAACAGCGCCACCAACTGGCTTCCAAAATTGGTTCCCTTTTTCTAACGTTGCGATGTGCCTCCTTCTATACCCTCCATAGGTGGAATATAGGTTTAAAAAATTAGGGTTAAATTTTTATTACTCAGGTTTTTAATGGCCCATTAACCTAAAATCAAGCAAACACCCCATTCGTGTTAGAAGTTTAAATGTTAATCTTTTTATTGATCTAACAGGATTACCCTATAACGTCAAATAAAATATTACTAACACATTTTTTAAAAGCTTTATTCAAATATTTATCAATCTTAATTTTTTTAAATTAACGTGAAAATTACAGTTATTACTGTTTGAAATATTGAAACTTCGATATTTTAAATCAGATGAAATTAATACCTTTTGCTCTTCCATCCATCTGATAGTGTCTTCTGATTTTTGCTGTATTAACCGCGATTCTGCTTTATTATTTTAGGTATCAATGTTGGAACTTATTTTTAAGTAATATACAACCTGTAACAAATGTGGTGACAACAATAAATCTTATGTGATAGATTGCAAATTAATTTTTGTATTTGTCATTTTGATGACAGCTGATGACATCACTAATTCCACCATTTTACATTATTAGTTCTTTATTTCCATTTTTTGTAGTAATAATACCAGTATTTATGATTTTAAAGTGTACCAATAAAAAAAATAGCAGAAAGTATTCGTGGATAACTGATCTTTAAAACACTTGACCTATTTCGAGAAAAATCGCGGGTGTTCTATTAAATGACAGCTAGCCGCCATGTTGCCAAATCCTCCTTGTCAGTCCTTGTGATTTCAAAATTTCGAAATTAAAAAAAAGTATGTTCCGGGGCGTTTTAAAGAAAAAAAAATTGGGAAATCCATTTTTTTTTAAATATCTTTTAGTGAGAAAAATTTCGTACGGGGTCGCAAAAAACCCAAAAAACGATACCCTCCTTTACAAAAATTAAATAACTAATGAAGAATTACAAACATTTTAAAAAACGCCTAAAAAATATTACACGGGGTAAAAACATATGATGTTTTTAGTACTTCGACTCAAAAAGTTCACATCAAAAATAAACACAAGAACTATACGCAATACAAAATTTATGGACATAAGAATTGTTTACGATTTTTCACGGGTTTTTACGGTTTTTAATGGTTTTTTACAGTTTTTACGGATTTTTACGATTTTTTACGGATTATTACGATTTTTTACGATTTCTTACGATTTTTTACGATATGACATGTTTCGATATTTTTACAAATAGCGGAGATATAATTTTTTTGATATTTCATCCCCCTCCAGTTTTAGGTCGGATAAAAAAAGTTTTATTTGAAAAATGTTAATCCATAATGGTTTTACTTTATTGTCATTAATTTTTAGGTGTTTTTTCATAATTTCTGTTGTTTTTCATTAATTAAAGTTATTTATTTTTTGTAAATTTTTTATTATTTATTCGTTAATTAAAGTTAAATGTTTTTATGGATTATTTATCGCAAATAATAAAAAAATACTTAAAATATTAAAATTTTAACAATTTAGGTTAACTATTCTTCACTAAAACTAAATCACATTAAAAAAAAATTGTTTCAATTTTGGGCTCTCACAATTCACACCATTTGAGAATTAAAATTCAAAATTTTACAAGAAAAAAAGATTTTGCCAAAAATGCAAAGTATAACGCTAAACTCATTTTTTCGTGCTCTTCACAAATACATAATGTATTTTAGAAAAATATGATATACAGGATGTTGTTTTCGGATCAGAGTATTTTATAATATTTTTTTTAATCCGGACCTGGATTTCTTTTATTGTAAATTTATTGATCGATTGAGCACTTTAAACAAAATATGCACACCAAATATCATGAAAATATACAGTGTGGTTAGAAACCATGCAAGAAATTGGCAAAATAGATAAAACACCCTGTATCTTGGTTATTAAAGTAGATAGAACAATTAAGTATGGGGTTTTTGAGATCACCTAGGTGTCCCCTATCTGCAGTTAACGTATGTCACTTTCCCAATGAAACACCCTGTATTAAAGTATGAAAATAGTTTGAAAATTTTAAATTTTTGAGAAAAACTTTGGAGTTGTCTTTTTATTGAATATTTAATATATAGGGTCCTCCCGAACATTTTTTTTTAATAACAAAACAAATAAACAATGACCATTTTTTCTTTTTGTTTCAGGTTAGTGAACTAGTTTTAGAAAAAATCACGTTTGGTATGTATTTTGCAAATATTTTAAAAACGGTAAATTATTTATTGTCAGATGTTTAGTCGGATAATTTTGGTAGAAAAAACTCTTATAAAACGGTTTTGTCTGTCCGTCCTTCTGTCCGTTCGTTCGCCCGTTCGTTCGTCCGTTCGTCCGTTCGTATGTTAGCTTGATTCAACTCGAGAACTCGAGAACGGTAAGAGATAGAGATATTTATTTTCATTTATTTTCATTTATTTTCATTTATTTTCATTTATTTTCATTTATTTTCATTTACTTTCATTTACTTTCATTTATTTTCATTTATTTTCATTCATTTTCATTTATTTTCATTTATTTTCATCTATTTTCATTTATTTTCATTTATTTTCATTTATTTTCATTTATTTTCATTTATTTTCATTTATTTTCATTTATTTTCATTTATTTTCATTTATTTTCATTTATTTTCATTTATTTTCATTTATTTTCATTTATTTTCATTTATTTTCATTTATTTTCATTTATTTTCATTTATTTTCATTTATTTTCATTTATTTTCATTTATTTTCATTTATTTTCATTTATTTTCATTTATTTTCATTTATTTTCATTTATTTTCATTTATTTTCATTTATTTTCATTTATTTTCATTTATTTTCATTTTTTTTCATTTATTTTCATTTATTTTCATTTATTTTCATTTACTTTCATTTACTTTCATTCATTTTCATTTATTTTCATTTATTTTCATTTATTTTCATTTATTTTCATTTATTTTCATTTATTTTCATTTATTTTCATTTATTTTCATTTATTTTCATTTATTTTCATTTATTTTCATTTATTTTCATTTATTTTCATTTATTTTCATTTATTTTCATTTATTTTCATTTATTTTCATTTATTTTCATTTATTTTCATTTATTTTCATTTATTTTCATTTATTTTCATTTATTTTCATTTATTTTCATTTATTTTCATTTATTTTCATTTATTTTCATTTATTTTCATTTATTTTCATTTATTTTCATTTATTTTCATTTATTTTCATTTATTTTCATTTATTTTCATTTATTTTCATTTATTTTCATTTATTTTCATTTATTTTCATTTATTTTCATTTATTTTCATTTATTTTCATTTATTTTCATTTATTTTCATTTATTTTCATTTATTTTCATTTATTTTCATTCATTTTCATTTATTTTCATTTATTTTCATTTATTTTCATTTATTTTCATTTATTTTCATTTATTTTCATTTATTTTCATTTATTTTCATTTATTTTCATTTATTTTCATTTATTTTCATTTATTTTCATTTATTTTCATTTATTTTCATTTATTTTCATTTATTTTCATTTATTTTCATTTATTTTCATTTATTTTCATTTATTTTCATTTATTTATTTTCATTTATTTTCATTTATTTATTTTCATTTATTAAAAACCCCAAAAATGATATTAATCTTTGACATGTTTTTACTTTCCCGCACTTATATCATATATACTGTACCTATATAGAAATTTATTTTCCTAAGATTAAATTTCCGAAAACTCGAAATTACGGCAAAAATATTGCCGTTTTTCGCTTTTTTCTTTATTGGATGATATATTTAATAAATGTATAAATTAATGCTTTTAAAATTTTAAATAAACCAATATTTGTTGTCATCTATGAAAAAAATCGGTTGTGTATCCAGAGTATCCAGAGACGAATATTTTTTCAGATATTTAATGTTAAAGTTCCAAATTTTAACATTTTTTTATTTTTGACGGTTCTGAATAGAGATTTTCAAGAGCTTTACAAATGACATACTACAAGTCAAATTCCGTGATATATTACTTCTGTAATTTTTTCACAGTCACAGTTCCGTTTGACCGATGTCGTACAAAAACTAACAGATAACCCAAACCCATATACCAAATTTGAGCTCAAATACAGACAGATACACAGACAGACAGACAGACACACCTCCATCTGGAAATGGTCTTAATCGTCTCAGGGGACCTCAAAACGGAAATTTCCATCTTTATCTCAAGACATTTTTTTAGCTCGTTCATAATACTTTCCCTTCTCGTACGTGGGCCAATAATAATTTTTTGTAAAAAAATAAATTAAAATTTCATTTTCAGTTCTAATTAACAAATGCTTTAAATTATAGTATTCTAACAACACTTCAAATCTCGAAATAAAACCTTAGACTGTTGACCGTTGTATGTCAAATTTAGGTCCAGTTCAACATGATCTACGTCGACTTCAGTGGCGTACACGCTTGATTTAGCATAAAACGTTATTACTGATTTAATTGCAGCTATTTTTTCAAAACAATTTAAGTCTGAGGATTAAACTCTACATGTATTCCAATAACATCCTGTATAATACAAATCATACCACTAAAATTAGCTAAATTATATATTGGTAATAATGGATTCATAATGAGGTAAACAAATACTCTCTATAAATTTTCTCGAAAATAATTACTTGCTCATTCCGTAAAACTTTCACTTTTAGATACATAAATATTATCAGTGTTTATATTGAATATATTAATTAAAAACTAGAAGAAGCGATTACGCAAGCGCATCACCCTGAAATTCAGCGTACACCGGCGTCAAAAAGAGTTCAACCAGTCGTTGTTAGGAGCACCAAGAGGCAGTAGAGAGCGGCATGGCCCTTGTTGCCGTTGCCACCGCCGTCAGCTACCCTCGTTCACAGCCACCTCCAACCGCCGCATATTTGTACCAATCTGTGCTTAGAGTTGGAACGATTGTAGTTACGTCATTGTGAGAACCCGCCCCATCTATTATTCATGGCTTGGGCTGGGGGGCGGCACATTGGCGGCGGAGGATCGGCTGGTGGGTAGAGGGGGTGGAGAAACGTACAGGGGAGAGTGTTCTCTCTTCTGGAACTTCGGCCTGATGGCTGATTTACTGCTCTGTGAATGTTTGTATTGGTTTTCGAGGGTATATCGACCTTTGCATGATTTTTTTTTTTTTTAAAAAAAATCTTAAATGGAACTTAAAATTTTTTGAGTCAAAATGCGAATATTTGTATAAATATACAAATTAATTTTGACTCTAGTTAATATTTTAATAATTCAAGAATCACATATTTATTGAAATTTAATTTATTCACTGTCACCAATGGCGCAGAGTATGCGGAAGGAACAGAAACTATTTAAAAATAGATATTAATATATTTTTTATAAATCTAAATTAAAGCCCCGATATTTAAGGTTAGTCGACGACTTATAGCACAAAAAAGCCCAAAGTTAAATTTTTTTTTTGCACTAAGACAGATTGAGATGCAGTTTATTGCAGTCTGATCTAAAAAGTTTTTGATCACTTTTGGACAAGTATTTTTTATAAACTGCGAAGTTGCACCGAAAAGTGCATCTTTTTAAGTGATCAAGGAAAAATTAATATCTTCGACGAAAATCACCCGAACGACCTAACTAATGGCGTCAGCTCCGGGAATTTTACTGAAACTGCTTACCAAATAGGCTCAAAAACAGTACCCAGCGGTTTTTCGCTTTTTGCCCGATTTGGTAAGTATCGAGCCATCATCAAGTACTGTATTCGCCATTTAGGATGAGATTAAGTCGGGCAATATTGGAAGGAGTACGACGAATTTCGGGATCTGCGCAAACTCATCATCATATCTAGCATGAGGTAAAGCCGCGCAGTTATGGGCGGAGTAAGACGAATTTCAGGATCTGCGCAATCTCTTCCTAGTTTTCGTACCTGTATTTAAAGGTGTTAAGAAGTAAGCAGATTTACGAAGATATGCTTAATATCCTCGGCGATCAATGTGAAAAATTGGATTGCAAGTAGGGCTTCACACGAGAACGATAATTTTCTGGTCTCGTATCATCTCGTCTCGTAAAACCGAAGCGAGAGCGAGACGAGACCTTTTTGAAAATTATTTAGGCGATACCGAGACCACATACGGCGAGACCGGAGAGTCTCGTTCATATTTCTTCAGAATTTGTTTCTGAATTTCTGAGAAAAATAAACTAGCAAGCAATATAAACATTTCATTTTTTTATGATAAAAGAAAGGTCTGCATAGGTTACGATAAATTTACGAAATCTAAAATCTGGTACTGTAAAATATTTTATTTTATATAAAATGGTACTCTCAATGTGTTTCGAATTTTTTAGGACTTCCAAACAGTTTGAGGGTAATAAAATTTTATGACCCATTTAAGTCTTAGCAACTACATTTGTTGTTGAAAGTATGTGTGTAGAATAAAACATTTTAAATAAAATTTTCAATTCTATTGAAAATAGGACTAACGAAAACAACATTAACATGCTCTCCAGTTCAAATTCGACAATTGTATTTTTTTTAAACGGTGTCTGGTTATATAATAATTTATAATAAAATAATATTTTTAAACTAATTAACATTTATCATTAACGAAATGTAAAATGTATGATTGCGAAAATATTGTAACGTATGAGTGAAAAAAAGTTGTATATTATTATATAACAATATGTTTATATTTATAATTGTATAGATAATGATTTAGTAACATCCAAATAAAAAACAAAAATAAACAAATCATCGCTCATTTATAAATTACATTAGAATTAATAATTAAATCATTTTGTACTATCTTGGAAATAAGTTCTAGTAATAACAAGGTTTGACGGTTACGAGACGAGACCGAGACTGAAACGAGACTTATTTATCTCAACTAACGAGACCGAGACGAGATTTTTCGTGTGAAGCCCTAATTGCAAGCTACAAAAGAGGTAAATTTTCCATTGAAGGTGAAGATCGATCGGGCTGGCCAGTTTCTGTGTCCGTCCCCGAAAATATCGATGCAGTTCATGACATGATCGTAAAATTGGTATAAAATAAATATCTGAGACTCTGAAAATTCATATAAACGCGTCTATCACATAGTTCAGGTCGATTTGCATATGAGAAAAATTTCTGCAAAATGGATTTCCAAATGTCTGATTGGAGCTCGGTTTAAAAAAGATACAGACCTTTTTAAGCCGTGTTATTACTTTAAATGAAACATGGGTACGACCTAGAAACAAAGCAACAATCGATGGAGTCATGGCACCCTGGTTCTCCAAGGGGTAAGAAGTTTCGTGTTCAAAGATCTACTGGAAAAGTTTTTGCTTCAGTTTTTTGGGATTGCCATGTAGTAATCATGATTGATTATCTGTAAAAGAGTAGAACAATAACTGGGGATTACGTTCAACGTTACTGACCACTCTACCAAAAAAAAATAAGAATAAAAGACGCTGAAAGTTGCCCAAAGGTGTTTTTGTTTTTGCAGGACAATGCCTTTGTACACAAATCGCATGTTGCCATGCAAACAATTCGTGATTTGGGGATCGAATTACTGGAACAACTCCCTTATTCACCAGATCTGGCTCTTCCCAACTACCACCTCTTTCCTCAACTGAAAAAAAGTTTAAAAATTTTATTAAAACTAATAGCTTATAGAAGCTGTGGAGGCCCGGTTTGCAGAGCAAGCTGAAACTTTTATCTTAAAAGTACTATAGTAGTAGAACAGTTCTTGCCCACTTCTTATGGAAATTAACATGGGAAATCGCTAAGATCCATTCTGGTAATTTTTACTCATTCAAGGTCACTGGACCACATCGTCTCGAACAGGTCTCAAATAGCTTTTAACAGGTCTCGAACAACTTTTAATAGGTCTCGAACAGCTTTTAACAGGTCTCGAACAGATTTTAATATGTCCCGAACAGATTTTAACAGGTCTCGAACAGCTTTTAATAGGTCTCTAGTAGCTTTTATCAGGTCTCGAACAGTTGTTATTAGGTTTGGGCCGCGGCCTGTTCGAGACCTGATAAAAGCTGTTCGAGACTTATTAAAAGCTGTTAAAAGCTGTTCGAGACCTGTTCGAGACGATCTGGTCCAGAACCGGCAGTGACCTTGAATGAGCCAAAAATTACCATAATGAACCTTGGCGATTTTCCATGTTAATTTCCATAAGAAGTGGGCCAGAACTGTCATTGCTTTTCTACTTATAGGCGACACAGGTTCGGTGTAATAAATGTATATATTGAATAATACAATATTTTGACTTTTAAATTTTGTTTGCCTATATAGTAGGTTAAGAATTTTTCAATACATTCTCGCAATGAGAAATTTATTTGACAAACAGCACTCTGTTGTTTTTCCCGGATGCTGGTCCCTTTTCCCAGCGGCACCTCATCATTTAGGGCTTTTTGTGCATTCCGATTTTGTTCTACAGCATCGAGTCCTTACCTTTAGTCCCCTGCATTAGTGGGTATAGGTTCTTCACCGGTTGGATATTGTATTCTTCGGGAATTAGCCTAAACTGCTCGAATATAGCTTGTCTTTTGCTGTTTAAAGCCTCGCATTCTGTGAATATGTGATTGGCCGTTTCTGTTCCTTTTTGGCATTGTCTACAGGAAAGTTTTCCGTTGTACGACCCTACTTTATGTATGTGCCCTCTCAATGGACTGCAGGGATGTATTTGTTCCATTATTTTAAACCGCATCAAAACAAAGCCGATCCCGTTTAAGTTGGAGCAACTTGTTTTATATGTTTACTTTAACCTATTTAAAATAGTTATTTTAAGCAATTTGATTTTAAAAAGTATAACAAACTATTATATAGTTTGTGTTGAAAAAAAAAAATCAAATCAGTAAGTGCCTATAAAAAGTCAAGATGCAGCTCATATGTAGCACTGTATTGAGCGTAAAGAGAGAGAATTTTACTGCCTGGGGCGGCAGACGTCTAAATCCATCCCTGATTGACTGTGGCTAGTGAGTAGACCCCTAATAATTCTAACTTGGTTCCTACTCATTTTGACTAGTTCCTCTGTTTTCTCTTTCAACGGTTCTTTAATGAATGTTTTGCTGTGGTGTATAAGAGAAATTTTATTCCATCTCTCTTTGTTTTCCTTTGACCCAGTCCCGTATGCATCCACGAATGGCAGATTTAGTTGATGAACCTTTTCTAGCTAGTTCACCAGCCTTTTCGTTGCCCCTCGATGCCACAGTGTCCTCGATCCCACGTCAAAATTATTTTGTTGTATTCTGATAGGACACTAAGTTCTTCTCAGCATTCCCATACCAGTCTTGATGTCACTTTTGGGTTTATAAGAGTTTTTAGTGATACCTGGCTGTCTATAAATATTTTGATCCATGTATTTTGCCCACTTCCCTCGTATTATTTTCTCTAACGCATTGCAAGATTGCGTACAATTCGGCTTGAAATACAGTAGGATGCTCAGTTGGGAGTTTCTCCCTTCGCTGTAGATTCCAGCACCAGTTCCTTCCCTGATCTTGGATCCGTCTGTATACCAGATCATCTCTCCAGGTTTAGCTTGATGTTGTTATCTGTCCATTTCCTTCTGTCTTGTATGCTTACCACGAAGTTAGTGTGTTGAAAAAGTACATAGGAATTGTGTGGTCCCCTAATACTTTTTCCTTTATCTTGTTGTGATCAGAACTATTGATTGTGTTTTGTAGCTTTGAGTTCCATTCTTGCCTACCCCATGATTTTTATGTCAATCTGGGGATGGTGCGGCAGAGCTTCCATGGCTGCTGTTAGTATTGTTTTTATAGCCCCCCTTATACTGAGGCAGGCAAGTCTTTGTGTCTTACTCAACTCAGCTGTGGCTGCTTTTTGGATTATCTTTGTCCACCATACCACAGATTAGATGATCATGTGTTTCACTACAGTGTTGAATAACGAATACATCATTTTGGGACTTAGTTTTTCCTTGTGGTCGTCTGGTTACCATTAGTGTCGCCTCTGATTTCTTCTTTACCTTTACCATTTGTTGGTTCCAGGTAAGTTTCTGGTCAAAAATAACAACGAGATATTAAACCTCCCCCGACAGCTGGATGTGAGACCCTTGTTTGGCTAGTTGGTCTAGTTCCTCAATCTTCCTTCTTCGAGTAAAAGGTACTATGGTTGATTTGAAGGGACTAATATTTAGGGCCTCTAGATCTATCCATTCACTAACCAGATTTAGAGCCATTTCCCTAACTGTGTTGTTAAATTTTCCCTGGATTTAAGTAAATTTGCGTAGCCAAGTATTGTTTGTCCATTGCTTTTTGGTATGATTAGCAGATTCTCCACCGCCAGATTCCAAAGCAGTAGGGAAAATACACCTCCTTGCGGAGAGCCCCAAATGACCTTAGCTGCAAATGTTTCTCCCGCTAGAGAAGAGTAGAATATTTTTTCTCTTAGTATGCAGTCTATCCACCTGCAGCATGTCTCATCGATGACTATTCTTCTCTACGCCCTTGAGATTGAGTTTAGAGACGTGTTGTTGAATGCTCCCTTGATATCCAGGAATTCATCCAACAAGACCTCAATGTTCCTCAGTGCATTTTCCACTTTTCTACCAGTTGGTGTAAGGTTGTTTTTGCAGATTTGCCTGTTGTAAAGAAATATAGGTCCTTGTATAGAGGTTTATTTGCCAACACTGTATCCCTGCTATGTCTGTCCAATAGTTTTTCTTGTATCTTAAGCTTAAATGACATAAGATTTATTGGTCTCGGTGCCTTCGCCCCATCCTGTCCAGTTCTTCCAGGTTTGGGGATAAAGACGACTGTGATTGCTCTCCATTGCAGCAGGTCTCATCGATGCATATTCTTCTCTACGCCCTTGAGATTGAGTATAGGGACGTGTTGTTGAATGTTCCCTCGATATCCAGGAATGCATCCAACAAGACCTCTTTGTTCCTCAGTGCAGTTTCCACTTTTCCTACGACTTGGTGTAAGGCTGTTTTTGAAGATTTTCTTATTGTGTAGGTATAGGTCCTTGTATAGAGGTTGATTTGCCAATACTGTATCCCTGCTATATCTGTCCAATAGTTTTTCTTATATCTTAAGCATAAATGATTTATTGGTCTCAGTGCCGTCGCTCCATCCTGTCCAGTTCTTCCAGTTTTGAAGATGAAGACGACTGTGGTTACTCTCCATGCTTACTGTATGTTTCCCAATGCAAGATTGGCTCTTAATATTTTGTGTGCTAGTAGGTATATTCCTTCCTGTAGCATAATAGGATAAATGCCATTCGACCCTGGCGATTAATACGGTTGGAATGAATTGATTATTGCCCATTTCGTTTTATCCACATCTATCACCTCCTTTGAGACCTGCCACTGTACCTGGAGGCTCTCTTAAAGGAGGTTCCAGTTCTGACTGTCTCCGGGCCTCATATGAAAATGCACCCTGTAAAATTCTTCCAAAGTATCTTTCCCATTCTCCGTAAAGTCCCTGACTCAGTCCTAATGGTTTGAATCATTAGTTGAGGTTCTTTAGAGAGTATTTTGTGGAGTTTTGCTCCCTGTTACCGGCTAAAATTCTTTAGGCATTAAAAGCTTAGACCAAACCTAACCTAACCAAATTTTAAGTCTCCTAAAAGAGTAATGTATTCCAATTTATTTATAAAAAGGATACTACAAACCTTGTCTTAATAATAATCTCACTATTGTTTACTTTATATTTTATTGACATTTCCTTTGTCATTACAGTCATATCAGTAATTCTTCTTTTAATTAATTTTTCTACTAAAGGATGCCAACCCACTAACCAGATTTGGTACCCATTGACTTAAAAAGGTTAAAGGCCTTTCTTTAATGTGACATTTGATTTTTTGAATTCCTTCCTTTCTTTTTCTCTTCCTTTTTTGGTGCTAACCTGATTGTAGCATGTGCTAATAAAATCAACCGGTAACGGATTTAAATGCCTAAAAAAGAAATAAATGGTTAAAGTGTTTCTTAAATTGTATGGTAGAATACTGCACATCTTTTAAAGTGGATATATGAAACACTAACCTGTAGGAAATCACTCGTAAGGTCATCCAACATCCTGGGTAAGTTTTTATGTCTAACTTAAGCTCGCTTTCTGTAACTCTTCTCTCCAACGTTGTATATATGTAAGTTATAGTAGCAATAAACCTTACTTTACCTGTTAATAAACTCTTTTGACCTTTAATACCGCTGAATTGCATTTCACACATTTTGCTAAAATGCATTAGTTGCAAAAGTGTGAAGCAGTTCAACGTATTATTTTATTTTTATAATCAGTCTAGAATTTGATTTTAATTGTAATAGTTCATTTTTATATGTTGTAAATTAAATAAACTTTTTTAAAAAGTACTCTACCGAGTGTTCAATATAAGTTGTATATATTTTCTCTTCTAGACCTTCTTTTGTTACTCTGACATCAAGAAGGGGGCACAACGAGAACTGGATGATTTGAGCGTTCCCAAGCGCTACCATCTTGCTGTCTCATCGGTTTTATGCTTGCTCGTTCTATGCTTTTCTGCTTTACCACTGCTTTTTGGCTAACTTAAGACAGGATCTAACTCATTCAACGCCGCCTTCCTTCCATTTTTGATCCGGTAAATGACTGATCGGTGATAGGGGCGTAGAGGACATCAGACTAGTTCTAGAGTCTACTAACTAACAAGTAAGATATTTCCATTTACTGAACTGTCTTCAAGTACTGAAAATAAAAGAAGCTAAATTATATGAATGACATTAGTCTTAGGGCTTACCTGGTTTTTAACTTCAACTCGTCGATAGTATTTAGTATATTTGATAAACAGCTGATATTCATTATAGATCGTAACTTAGTATCAAATAAATTATTGTAAAACAAGAGCACGAGACTTCTGTTTAACCTAAAAAGTAGGGTTAGGATTCTGAGAACGATTTATAACTTAATTAATTTGAATATTATATTAAACAGTAATAATAGATTTACCTGTGAACGATTAGTACTAATTGGCCACGCATATTTGTCTTAAATAATTCACTTTCACACGAGCAGCCCATTCTAAAATATTGCATTATATAAAAGTGACAGAATTAGTTCAAATGTAATAATATTTTCTAACCTGGGTAACGGGAACATAAGGGTCGTGTTTACTACTCCAGCAGCCGTGGATAAAAAGTACTGTTTTATTATATTTTTTTTTTGTTCATCATATTTATTTTTTTTTATGTATAAAAGGTCAAAGAAAGGACCTAAGTAAATAGAAAAAAGTAGGAAAATAACAGAAAAAATAGAGAAAAACAAGTAAAAATAGGTATAAACATAAAATTTAAAATTTATATTTTTTTATTTTGAGATTTTTTCGTATATCGGCTCAGAAGGTAGGGCCAAGTTCATATCATCAGAACGAAATTTGGGGTGATCATTCTAGACCTCATTTTGAATCCAAAATGACGAACTTCCGGTTTCTTTGAAATTGGCGTAAAAACTGAATTTTCAAACGGAACACCCAGTATATTTTTAAATATTTGGATTCTAGAAGTCAAATTACGGATAAATAATATGTCAATATGCGGGAAATGTATCATTACTGTCGAGGGCAAATATAGATCACCCGTGGGCAGGAAGTAAACTTTGTAATAGCTTATTTCCCGACCTTTAAAAAGTGTGTAATTGACTTATTACATATACGATTGTGAATAAAATTATTTTTAATCGAGGAAATTTTATTAGTGATTTAATTATTACAAAGCCACTTTTTCCGAAAAACTTAAATTATAAACATGATGGGCCATTTGGCCATTAAATTGGCGGTTTAATTGTAAATCAAATAATATGGGTAATGTCGGAATGGTTTTTAAAAATAATTGTGAAATTAAAGAAAAACCAAAAAAAATTGGATTCAAAATCATTTTTATTTTTGACAGCCCAAATAATTTCTGATATATGAATTATACGTAATTTGACTTGTAGAATGAAAATATGTAAAAATATACTGGGTGTTCCGTTTATTTTAGTTTTTTATTCAAATAAAAATAGAAGAAGACATTTCACTGTATTGAATTACTATTGGTCAGATTATAACTAAATAGAATAAATAAGAATTATGCGTAGTAGCAATAATAAAACGACACTATCGTTTATTTCCGTTATTATTAGTTCTATTTTAATGAAAAAACATCTTGGCATGTATAACTCGGAGTAGAATAAATACCTTAACCAATGATATTGGGCAGTAGAAATGTTAAAAGGATATTCACGTTTATCTGTGTTATTTTCACTCTAATTAAAAAAAAACATTTAAAATGAAATTTAGACATAGTATGTATATTATAACAAAATATGCATTGACTATGTGTAGTAGCAATAACAAAAGGTCAATCACTTTTTACTGCGTTGTTATTAATAGAATTTTAACAGGAAAAACACCATTAGATTTGAAATGAAGTAAAACGTAATATTAAGAAAATGCACTAGCACCAATAAAAAACTAGATTAATAATAAAAATTGCAAAAACCGCAAAATGCAGAATAAACGAAAAACAAACATATTAAATTAAATCAAAAAATTAACATTCTTTGTACCCATCTGTAAAGTACCAAATAACTAACAAGCGAATTTTTATTGAACCCACACCCCTTTTACCGTCATGGAAAATGAGCCGGTAGCATCCCTCATGAGTGCCTTTCACTTCCTCACAGTGCTTCTTCCACGATTCCTTTTAGCCAGCCTTAGGGGAGGTTGGGGCAATATGGACTATCTAAGAAAAAAAAATTTATAACTTTTTTATTAAGATGAAATATTAAATTCTGCAAAGTTTCAATTCTTAAGTAAAACATTCTATCATTATAAACTTGAAAATACTTATTTCTTAGAACTATTTTTTTATAAAAAAATGAAATCTGAACACATGTAAAAAGTTCATATTGCCCCATGGGGTGGGGCAATATGAGCCAAAAAAAAAATTATTTAGGAACATAAGAAATGGCACTGTCAACTAAAAAGTACACTTTGAAATGTTAACATTTGGCACAATATTCACAAATAAAAGCCTCATCGTTTTCTGGCTCTATTCCTGCGCATGCTTCATGAGCCCATTGTAAGCATTCCTTTTTTAGAAGGAATATTTTTAATCCTAGCTTTTTTTCCTTTGGTTCATCTTCTTGACTCGCAATTTTTCTTTTAACCATTTGTTTTTTCTTTGCTTCTTTTTCCTCTTTTATTTTTAGTTCAGCTTCTCATTCCAACTTATAAGGGCTAGAGGTTAATATTGCTGCTTTGCCCTTTTTATGTTTCCGTACTGGTTGATCTGTTTTAATTCTCTTTGGAAGTGAACGGATGTCGACAGGACTTACCGATCCAAAACTACTTTTTCTTTTATTTTCTATAGAGCGAAGATATGCTGAAGGAAGTTCTTCTTCCAGCTTAGAATGTGTGGGTTTTGACAAAGTTATACCTGCAGTAGAAGTTGAAGGAATTGATTCTTTATCTTCAGATTCTGACAGATCGTTTGTAGTAGATTCTGAGGGAAGGACTTTATCAGATTGTGGGAGATTGTTCGACGCTAGATTTTTTTCAGTCACATCAGACGGAGCAAAGTCTAAATCTGTAAAAATATTGGGATCATATGGGACTAAGCCACAGTTGCTGCCCGTAAATACGCATCACCAAAAATTTTAGCAATTTGAAAGACCGTGACAACTCTGCCTGGATGATTGTTCAAAAACTTTTCCAACGCCATATCGTAATACCGTGCTAATGGGGTCATAAAACCGACGTCTGTTGGCTGCATTCGATGGGTGCTGTGGGGCGGCAAGCAAATAATATGCACATATTGTTGTCTGGCCATGTCAACTACATGAATATTTTTTGTATGGCTGCTATGCCCATCCAAAACTAGTAAGACGGGATCATCCTCAGTGGGTTTCACCTCCTGAACAAAATGCTTAAACCAGAGTAAAAAGATCTCTGCGTTAATCCAGCCGCTTTCACTACATGCAAATATTGTTCCTGGTGGTGCGCCCTCTTGTAGTTCCACCTTCATCCTTTTTCTTGCAAAAATTAATAATGGTAGTACAAAGGTTCCTGATGATGACATGCAAATTACTGCAGTGGTTGTTCCGCTTCTATCCGCAGATGTGAGACGGCCAACTTGTTTCCTGCCCCTCTTAGCTAATATTTTGCTGTTGCATTTTGGGACAGTACCTAAACCGGTTTCATCACAATTATATGTTCTGGTTGGTTTGATTTTTTTAGAATCTAAAATGCTTCTATATAGGTCCAAAAATTGCTTGACATTATAACGGTTAAAGGCTTGTGCCCTTGCAGCTGAAGTCGACTCTGGTTTTCGCAAGGAAATTTTTGGATGACGTTTACGGAATCCATAGGTCCAGTCAAGGCCAGCAAGCCTCTTAGTTTTATTGAATTGGTGCTGTATCTGATTTTTTTCCGCTAATTGAAAAGCAAGAGAACGAAGATCAAGCAAAGTAATGCCAAAGAAACGTATTTCCATATCCAGAACATAGTTTTCTAATTCTTCTTCCTGTAGTTTGGTAAAAACAGGTTTGTAAAATCCCAAACCTTTTTCGTTGGGTAAAACTCTTTTATTTTGTTCCTTACATCTTCGAATTGAAGTTGCTTTTGGAATATTAAGATATTTACTTGCTTTCAAATAGCCCATTTGTCCGCCTTTGATTGCTTTAATAGCATTTTCCATTGCAACAAGGGACCATGTTTGTTTTTCCGTTTTTCTTACACAATTACGGACCATATTGACTAAGCACCTAAAAACGAGAAAAACAGATATAATATTTTTACTCGGGGCAATGTGGACCACTAACGGTTCAAATTGCCCCATATGGATATTAAATTAAACACGTGTAGATAATATCAAAAGTTGATAACAAATCTTAACGACGCTAGTTGGAATATGTTAAGCACACTTTAAACAACGTATTGAGACCAAAAAATAAACAAAACTATCTGTACTTACCAAGTAATTCTGGTTTTAGTTTTACTCGTTTGTTAGATCGCCGACGCCGATAAACAGGTTTTCACAGTACCACACGGCTGCTAAATTTGTACTGCGTATATCGGTCGAATACCTATGCACATAAGTATGGAAGAATCTACCGCGATGTTGCCTCTGTTAACAAATAAAGTTAGGTGGTTTACATTGCCCCCGTAGTCCACATTGCCCCAACCTCCCCTAGTGCTTTGTTGTACTCAGTGAGAGAGTTCTTATAGTCCCTCCATTCCCCTGTTTAATAAGTTTGAGAGAAAGTGAAATACAATTGACCAAAGAAAGGAATTGTAATAATTTAAATTATTTTAACGTAATTCAATTGTATACATCCTCATAAAGTATAAGTACGATTTTTTTTATTAATCGTAGTTTTTTAATATTTTTTAAAAATAGGTAACTGATATAATATTTTTTTGTAGTATCCTGATGATGGAAATATTAATTTAATAGAAATTTCCAATGTCTCTCGACTTTCCATATTTCGTATTTACTTTTTGCTCGTTGCTTTATTTAAAGTTAGAGGTTAAAGTCTATGTCGTGTGTATATCAGAGTCAGACACAATATATGTATATATCCATGGAGTCAAACCGAGTCAGTTTCCAAGGAAGATTTGTGTGCCAGTCAAGTGTGCTGACACCGGGTCGAGCCTGTTCAATTATACAAACGTTTACATACTGTATGAGGGCCTAAATGCGCCAGCTATGCCCTTTGCTCTCACTCACAATTTCGGTCATAGCACGATCGTAGCTGATTTTTAATAATAATAGAATATTTATTTTTTATTTTTACAAGCTTAACCTATAATAATATATCACGTTATAGAGTGTACCAATAAAAACTCCCTGGCTGCATATTTTGGAAATGAATAGAGATATTTTAAAGTAATAAAAATCTAAGTAGAGTACCATACAATATTTATTAAAGATGAAATGAAGAGAGTTGGTAACTAGTTTCGGCAAACTGCCATCATCAGGCCTAAAATACAAAGTTCTTAGAGCTGAGAGAAGAAAACAGAGTACAACTGACCAGAATTAAAATAGGAGCATTGATATTACATAATGTAATTATAATAAGATTAAATTACTTAGAAAATTAGCGCGCACTAGAGAAAAGGGGTGAAGTGAAAGGAAGGGAAGTTGTAGTACAAGAAATGAGGAAGTAAAAAGGTGTTACAAAAATAATGGGATACATCTTACGAGCTGAAAGATATTAGCTGCATGCGTATACTAATCTGGAAACGAGATGTCGGTGGTAGTTTCAAAATAATTTTTAAAATAATAAACATGCCAAGTAATAATCTTGGTCCTTTAGGTGGCCAACCGTATAAAATTACGTTAAGTAACATCAAAATTAACAATAACATCGAGTAGTACAATTTTAGCAACATATGATGTACTTGACGAACATCACATCACAAAATGGTGGTTATAATTGACAGTACATACTTTTTTTTTTAAATTATAAACAATAAATTTAGTATAAATTGATACAAATAATCATTAATTTAAATTGAGACAATTTAAGAAACCTAGGAATAAACATAAATATACAATTAACCCGATTGTAGCAAATATCAGGTTAGGTGTAGATATAAGAAATGACCTTAGTGTAAAAAGAAGAAAAAGAATAAGAGAAAGAACAGAAAGGAAAAGGAAGAAGTCTATGTCAGATATGAGGTAAAGAAGAAAGTGGAAGATAATTGACATTTGAAGTTTGGCAGAACGGAGGATAGTAAATATAAGGGAAGGTAAACAAGCCCAACAGAGTGACAAAATACAGTTTGTAAATGGGAATAAAAGCGAAAGATTTGGAGATGGGAGTGGGTTAAAAGTTGATCGAAAATAACTGGGCTCCAAGCCGTTATATCCTCTTCTTGATTCCAAATTAGATTAACCTCTTAAACGGCTTAACTGAGTAAATCAAAGTCAATACATTCCAATACACATAAAGATTTAATTGGAGGTGAGCATTCCACACCATTAATTAATGAATAACACAAACAAAATAATAATAATTGTAGCGCACCAAATTCAAATCTGATTATGAATAATAATATAAAAAAAATTAATTAAATATTGCATAGATAATATAAAAAAACATTTATGTAAATGTTAAAATATCGACAAAAAAGCGAAGATTAAAAAAATTGCTATTAAACAAATGACTGTTATAGGCGATTTTTTTACCAAAAACGAGGAATAAAAATATGTAATATTAGTCCCTTCATGGGAGCGTAACGGTGGTTAATAAAGTCTAGTTAATTTCCGTTTTACAGTAACTAAATAAAATGAAAAATTAAAGTGTTACATTAACCTGCTCTATTTTATGTTTAATTAATTATTGACTAATCCCAAACAATATTATAAAAAAAGAAAAAGAAGGATTAACAATCAAATTAAACGTTTAAGAAATCTTGTATACAAAAAAATAAACGATAAAAAATTCGTGTCACTTAGCTGTACACCACTCGGAGCGTAATACACGCAGAACCAGGAAGGAACCGCATAGCCTGGCAGGAAAATAACTTGGTAGGGTCTACAAAGGCCTATTACTAGAATAACTGGTAGGTACTGCTACAAAAATACCTAGTACTGCAAGCCTGGTACTAAAAATGGTTTACTACTATAGCACTTGAAGCTAGCCTGACACTAGAATGACTTAAAAAAGCCTGGTACTAGGATAACTGGATCCTAGAACCCTTTTTAACAAAAAGCGTTAAAGGTTAATGTTCCTGTGGCGAATCCAAATAAATCCAACTCCATAAAACGCTAGTTTGTGGTAGTGAGACCAAGATGTAAACAATAGTATCGATTCCAATTTAAAAAAATATGGTCTTCCATCACGCCAAATTCCAACTCCAAAAACAGACGCCAATCTCTTTTATAGTGGTAGGAAAAACCGAGTTAATATTTTCCCAACCGAGATGACATACAAGTCATTAAATCAATAGGAATCTTCACATAAGTTTTCAACCACAAACCTTATAGCTCAATCAACCATGAGGAATTCAAACAACTTTAATGAGACGAGGAATTACCAACCACGAGGCTCCCTTCCTCTCTAAACCAAACCCCGAGTGTCAAAATGTCCATGACCAGTTCATTTTAAAACATTAGGAACTTTTGAGACCCAAGGAACCAGTCCAGTTCATTTTTCAAACCGTATTAACTTGCACACTTTGGTTTTGAGGCCATAGGAACTAGTCCAATTCATTTTAAAAAAATAGGCTAGTCCATTTTACTTTTAAAACCCAAGGAACCAGTCCAGTTCATTTTTCAAACCATATTAAATTGCACACTTTGATTTTGAGGTCATAGGAACTAGTCCAATTCATTAAAAAAAAATTAAGCTAGTCTATTTTACTTTTGAGACCCAAGGAACCAGTGCAGTTCATTTTACAAACCATATTAACTTGCACACTTGGATTTTGAGGCCCTAGAAACTAGTCCAATTCATTTTAAAATATTAGGACTAGTCCGTTTTACTTTTGACACCCAAGGAATCAGTCCAGTTTGTTTTTCAGATCGTATTAACTAAAACACTTTGATATTGGGGCCATAGGAACTAGTCCGATTTATTTAAAAAAAATTAGGCTAGCCCATATTACTTTTGAGATCCAAGCAACCAGTCCAATTTATTTGTCAGAGCATAGGAACTAGCACAGTTTGATTTTGAGACCGTAGGAACTAGTACAATTAATTTTGAAATACTGGAAACTAGTCTATTTTACTTTTGAGACCCAAGGAACCACTCCAGTTTATTTTTCAGACCGTATTAAGTAGCACACTTTGATTTTGAGGCCATAGGAACTAGTCCAATTCGTTTTAAAACGTTAGGAACTAGTCCTTTTTATTTTTGAGCCTGAAGGAACCAGTCCAGTTTGTTTTTCGACGTCATATCCGGTCGCAGCTACATTCGAATAAACGATACCGAAAAATCAATAATAATGATAAAAATTGTTCCATGAACCTTTATACGCGTTCACATAAATCATAATCCAACAAAACCGAAATATTAATCCGGGGGTATGTTACTAAAGACTCACCTACATCAAGTCCACTTGTGTCGGAACGATGACAGATAACAAGAAGTAAATGTCAATAAAATAACCCTATTTACGCCAAAGTAAACAATAACAACGAATAATACCGGACACGGTGGCCAGGTTAGTTAGGGCATCGGCCTTTATACTTGATCATTGTTCGGGTCGTGGGTTCGATTCCCACGAATCTCAAGTCGAATTAAAAGTCAGATAAGACTTTGGGCAAGTGCAAAAACGTATTTGTGTCACGTGCAGTTTCATTCCGGCCGGTAACCAGGCCAGATGAGATCGGATATCTAGTGGAACTGGACCTTGGTTCGGAGCCTACGATAAGCTATAGGTCCTGCCAGATTAGCCCTGGTAGCAGCAAAGGGACGTTAAAATTAATAGCAAGCAAGCAAGCAACAACGAATAATAACGTTGTTTCCTATCATGACAGTCCCGTAATATCCGAAAAATTTCTGAAATCAATAGCAAAAATAAGGATGATTTAAAATAAAGTTATACAATTATTCAGGAATGGAATATCTGATAGAAAATAACCAAGAAAGCGAATATACTTAGCAGAAATTCAGTTTAGCGGTTATAATCTACTTATAAAATGCTATTAGTTGACTAACAGTAGAACATCTTGTCTTTTTAAAAGTACTCGATGAAAAAAATACAAGTATAGGCGTGTACGTATATCTGAGGGTCATTTAATAAAGAATCATCTTTATAAACACACAAGGTAAGCGTATAAATCGGAATTCCATATACAAGGGCTATCAAACCGGTTTTTGTCTTAACACAAGATATTTAAGTCCAAATGTTGCCATTTCTAGATAATTAAAATCGTACTAACCCATATTTTTGTAATTTATTGGACACAATACTGATTTTACAATGATATCTACCTGTACAATTATAACAACCTGTATTTTTTACATTAGCTTAAAAATGCATTTTCTACAAAGATCTTCCCATAGGAAAAAAGTTTTTGAGCGCAGCGCCATCTACATTTAGACACAATTAAAATTAGTTTATATTCAAAACTGAGCTCTCTCAGTGCTCTACAAACTGTTTTTTAAAATATCTCCATTAATTTCCAAAATATTCAGCTTGGGACTTTTTATTTGTACACCCGGTGTTTTTATAAAATAGTGGCTTATTTCTATTGATTAAACATTGAACATTTACATATAATTAACATTTTCGAGTAAAAAGAAAAATCAATCGCATTATTGCACAAATTACTACAATTGGAAAATACAGATCCAAAAAGCAGATCTTCCTCGATGAGATTCTGGAGCAGATCTTTGGCCTATTAACTATCCGCTTAGTTTGTAATGCCTTTTGGGCGTAGGTGTTCACGTATCGTCCCTAGAGATTTTTGGGTCTGGAAAAGATTGGAATATAATAAAGAAAACAACAGTCATAATAGTAAAGTAAATAGCTTGGAAAGTACCAAATTGGAACAAAAAATAAAAACAAAACCAAAGAAAAGCTGTATTGGCAGAAGAAACATCTAAATAAAAAGAAAAGCAGTTATATTTTTTTCACGGCTAGGGTTCATTTTTTTTAGTAGAAAAATTCTCTTCGAGTTTATTTAATCCTATAAATCTTTTGTTCTGTTTAGAACTGGACTACAATAGAGATATTAGGCCCCAAGTCAACCACATTTTCGTTTCTCGGACCGTCTTTCTATTCTGAACTGATCTGATATTACTTATCAAGGGTGAGAAGGCTTCATACCTATTCCTGGATATGTCAACCCCTCTCTATTGGAATCGGAGGACGAAAGGTCCTTTTAAGAATTTAAAATATGGATTTCAGGATCGGCATTGTAGATTTTAAGTATTAATTATTTATTTAATTTTGAAGTAAAAATCCAGTTGCAAGATATATTGTGACTAGTCCTGTGGCGTACATAATCCATCTACATAATCAAACTTATATTTATAATTCTGCAACTCTTGGATAATTCTAAAGGACTCAGCACTTTTCTTATGCAAACGGGAGCACTGTTAAATTGTCTGAATTTTTTATGTTATATTAACTGAAGTTTGGATTAAAAATGTTCATGGGTACAATCCTATCCTATGACTAGATTTCGACATACAGATAATTGAAATTACAAATCCAGAATTTTTTTAAATTGACACAAAAAAGTCTTAAATATTTTTTACTTACACCCTATTTTGGTTAAAGTATGTGTATGTATTTTTACCATCCAAAAATAGAGCATAAAATATAACAAAAATCGGTTATGTCGCCTCAAAACTTTCCCCACGAGTATCCACTAATACTTTTTCAGATATTTAATGTTAAATTTTGACATTTTTTTATTTTTGACAGGTGACAGGTGGATAAATTATTTTGACTGTTTTAAATAGAGTTTTTCACGGGCTTTCAAATGACATATTGGAAGTAAAAATTCCGTAACATATTGCTTCGTTCATTTTTGACAGTGACATTTCCGTTTGACAGATGTCGTACAAAAACTAATGGGTTCTTCCGACGAGTAGCCCAAATTCATATACCAAATTGCAGCTCAATTGGAGTTAACGTGCGGGCGGCCTTTATCGTCTAAGAATACAGACAGACAGACAGACAGACAAACAGACAGATAGACTTTCATCTGGAAATGATCTTAATCATCTGAAGTGACCTCAAAGAACTGTGATCAAAAATTTCTGGAACTATGATAAAAATTTAAAAACTTTCAATAAAAAAATCTAGATTTCAAAAATTTCAAGAACTTTGAAACAAACTTTCAGAATTTATGACAAAAATTTAAAAAATTTCAATCAAAAATGTGTAAATATTTCAAAAATTTCAAAATTTTGTAAAAATGTCAATGGTTTCAATAAAAATTCTATGAAGTATTTAAAAACGTGTAAAAAGTTCCAGATTTTGTAAGTTTTCAAATATTTCAAGAACTGAGATTAAAAATTTCAAGCAATTTGATAAACATAAAAAATTTCAATAAAAAATCTCTAAATGTTTCAAAAATTTCAATAAAAAATGTAGATTTCAAAAATTCCAAGAACTTTGATAAAAAATTTCAGGAACTATGATAAAAATTTAAAAAATTTCAATAAAAAATCCAAATATTTCGGAAATTTTAAAAATGTGTAACAATTTCAAAGTTTCAATAAAGAAACTATAAAAATTTTAAAAACGTTTAAACATTTCCAGATTTTGTAGATTTCAAAAATTTGTTAAAAATTTAAAAAGTTTTAATCAAAAATCTCTAAATATTTCAAAAATTTCAAGAACTTTGATCAAAAATTTCAGGAATTTTGATAAATATTTAAAAATTTGAATGAAAAATGTGTAAATTTTTTCAAAAATTTTAAAATTAAAAAATTTCAAGATTTTGTAAAAAGTTTCAATAAAAAATCTATGGCAATTTTAAAAAACCGGTTGTATCGCCCCAAAATTTTCCCGACGAGTATCCACGTATACTTTTTCAGATTGCGACGACGCTTCGGTCGTTGCGGGTCACTTTGGCGCCTTAGTCCAGGTTTCGGATTGCCTCGGGCGCCACCTTCCGTTTAGAGTGTGAAGGCCACTGCACGGGCAGCGTCAGTGGAGAAAGAAATACTCCAGGGGTCGTTATGGTATCGACCAAAATCACTGGCGGCCAGAAGGGCGGTCTTTACTTGCCCTACTTGGTTGAGTAACCTGGGTATTAGCTGCCAGGATGTTAAAACAGAAACAAATAATATTAAATAAAACTTTTATTTATTACCCAAAATCCGGCGGAGAAAAGGTATGTAACGGACGATTGGCTTGGCGGCGTGGTGTAGTCGGACTGACGGTTCTGGACTCCGGATGACCTGAAGTTGGCTTCAACTTGACCCATCTCTAAAGGTCGACGGACTGCACTGCTGTTCCAATTGGGACGGCCACAGCAAGTCTGACTTCTCGCTGCCTCTGCAGCTCCCGACTACGAAATGAATTGCTCTACTCGATACGGACTTAAGCGTCTAAGAAGCAGAGACGAGAGTGTCTCCATCTGCCTGGCGACGGTTCAACTGGTACTACTGGCCTTTTATTCACAATTTTAAGTTAATTTTACTCCAGTGTCGTGCGCGATTTAATTTTTATATTTTAAATAATACGGAAAAAGTAACTTTGTTACAAGATATTTAATGTTAAAGTTTCAAATTTTGACATTCTTTTATTTTTTGACATTCTTTTATTTTTTGACGAGTAACTCATACCCATATACCAAATTTCAGTTCAATCGGATTAAACGTGTGGCCTCTATCGTGGAAGAATACACACAGAAATTTGGGAAAAATAGGGAAAAATTACAAAAATTAGGCAAAACAGGGAAATTTCAGAAAAATATGTAAAAATAGGGGTATTAGAGAATAAATATGGAAACATATGGGAAAATGGTGAAAAATGGGAAAACATATGGGAAATTGGTGAAAAATAGGGAAATACTAAGGAAAATAAAAAAAAATGAAAAAACGAAATAATAGAAAATAATAGGAATAAAAACAATAACGAAAAACAGGAAAAATATGAGGAAATAGAAAAAATGGAGAAAAATAACGAAAATTAAATACAAAATATATGTCCTATATCTTTCTATTTTTTTCTGTTTTTCCTATTTTCTTTATTTTTGCTTATTTTTCCTTACTTGTCCTTATTTGTAGTTACTTTTCCCTATTTTCCTAATTTTCCCCAGTTTTCCTACTGTTTCTCTATTTCAAACTTTTCCTATTTTTCCCAAATTTCCCAGTTTTTCAATATTTTTTTAAATTTTCCTACTTTGCTCAATTTCCTTATTTTTTTATGTTTTTATTGCTTAGTTACCAAATACATAAAGGTGTACTTTAAGACTGTGCGGGGCCATAAAGTGATTTTATGGCCCGAGCGGGCATAATGTGCACTTTACATCCCGCAAAGTGCACTTTATGGCCCACGATTTTTTTAAATATTCATATTGTGTACACAATATTGAACTATTATGACATACAAGTTTGTATGCTTGCGGGTATAAACAGTTGATTATGCCCTCGGGTTTGTAAGATCATCGCCCTCACGGCATAAAATCTATTTATACCCTTGGTACATAAATAATTATTAAACGATTACATCGAAATCTATACTATTTCAAATATTATTTTTTTTGTACTTTATGCTTTGTTTTTGTATGGTAAGAATACATACTTTTACCAAAACAGGACTGTAAAAGCAGAGTTGGGATAGTTACTTTTAAAAAGTAACTAGTTACTTTTCATAGTTACTAAAGTTACTTCTAGTAACTAGTTACTTTATGAAGAAAGTAACTATAGTTACAGTTACTAGTAACTAAGTTACTTTTAAAATAGTTACTTTTTATAGTTACTTTAAATAAACAGTAAAAAAATAAACATTCTCACTTGAATTGAAACTTGATTTATAATTTTGGCTTATGTATATCGCTATTAAATAAAAATATTTTTTTCGTCGACCACTACAAAAAATGACATTTTACGTACCAATTCCCGAACGAAAAATCGACTATTTTTAAAGGCCAGTATTTTTTTTCGTCCACAGACAGACTTTTCATGCGCTGTGGTCACTATGATACGGCACGGTGTGACAGCGGCGATTGAGTCATTTTCATAAATCTACGATATAATAAAAACATAGGCACCTGTGACAATAACTGTCATTTACTGTTGTCAAATTAATTGTTTACGAAATCAACTAGATTTTACGTGTGAATAAGAATATTATAATAATAATTATAATAATTGTAATAATAATTAATATTTAACAGGTCGACGGAAAAATGTAATATGCACCTCGGCGAAAAACTGTCGATTGTCTATCCTGCATAGGTAATAATAGAGGTGGGTAGTAACAAATAAAAATAACTTTTGAACAGCAGAAAATATACCATTAAACGTACCATTGTATATATATCTATACATTTCTAAATATTAAAGATACCCCGATTTACAAAAAGGTTTATCATTACCATATTGATAGAAAGTTATTTGTATGAGGTTCACATTTATTAGATGAAACTGTCGATTGTCTCTCCTGCTTTCTAGCCTCCGCTGCATCTCGGATATCAATTTGCAGGCTGGACTATTGTGTGAATTAGAGTGAATGGATTTAGTAGATTTGTGGACTTGTTGTAATAGAAGTTTGGTTCAAAAAATCACACATAAGCTATCGCGTGGTCGAATAAAGATTTCGAAGGACCACCCTATAATTATTACACGTTTAGGGGACGTGGGACAATAAAACATATCGTCCTGCTTTCTGATAAGATTTAATCAACAAGCTTTAAACGTTAAAGGTTAACACATAAATTTACAATAATTAAACAATGTTTATCTAATAGTAAACAACAACAATAGAAGTTCAGCTAATAGTAAACAACAACAATTAAACAGAAATTCATCTACTAGTAAACAACAGTTAAATTCAAAAACGATAGATGGCGTGGCTATCTATCATTTTGGTGTACCAATTAAAATCTACTAGTAAACGACAACAATTAAATAGGTAATGTTTGATACAGTACATTTAAATGGAAGTAAGAACAAGACATAAATAGTTCCGAATATAGTACAATACATTTAACAACAGCACATATAAAAAAGATATAATTACAGAAAAAGGGTGTCCATAAGAGGAGCTCTCCCTTGGTATATCCTGGACCGTGTCCTAAGGAATTCTAAATTGGTCTGTTAGTTTTGGCAACACCGCTCTTATGCACGATGATCCATATGATTGATTGAATTATAAGATAGACCCGTGGTCTTTGCATATTTGTAATAAAATGGAAAAGATCTGTTACCTTAAATTCCACACATTAGACATTATATTTTAGGTATAAAACCATACACAGGTAGAAAACGAAGCACTATATTAATTTACATGTTAACTGCTCGACGGTTGAAGTGGAAGAGAAGGTGGTCACATTGCTCACCTTGGCGGGACCCGTTGTTGAGAAAAAAGGGAACTAAACAGTGGCGTAGCAGAGTTTCAAAAGTTAAAGTGATTTTAACAACTATAATAGGCAGTTTTTCGTCATTGGTACATAAATATCTATTGAAGCAGTCTAATAATTTTATTTTTTGACAATTTTTATGACACAGCTCCCATAGCTCCAGTAGCAATAATACAACCAGCAGCTGACAACAAGTAATAATAAAATACAGCAACTAATCTCATGAATAAATGGGTAAGATAAGAAGAACAACTAAACCAAACCGTCCCTACGTTCGTTAAACAGAACAGAACTATTGAAACTTTTTTTTGTTATTTTTAGTGAACATTAGCGCACCGTAACACCAAATGTTCGAAATTTGTATCGAAGAAGTTATGTCTACGAGGTGAATACTGTGCTGGCTCAAATATATTTGAAAAAATCTGATGTGGCCAGCACATGACCTCTCGCCATTTTTGAATCAAAAATTTACAGGTTGACACAAAAAAGTATGAAAAAAAATTATTTTTTTGTAAATCTGGCAACAATGGCAAAAGTTTCGAAAATTTTAATGAGATGAAACTAAACTATAGGGTATACAAAATATATGTGTCAAACTTTATTGCCGTTTTGTATAATAATGGCGTTATCACCCATAGCAACTGCCACTTCCGGTTGTGCGATTGGCACCAAAATCTAATCAGATCTAATTTAGGGTATAAGAATTCTGTATGCAAAATTTCAAATATTTTATTCAGTACTTTTTGAGTTATCGTTACTACAACATCCATCCAAACACACTCACACACACACACTAACACACACACACACACAGACATCATCGCGAAAATATTAAAATCGTATTCTAGGGAACCTAAAACGTGTTTATTCATTGAAAACTCACTACCCAATTTTTAGCATGAATCCTATACCTCTCTTATCTGAAGGGCAAGAGCTAAAAAGCGGGTTGATTTTTGTCGAAAGTAACTTTTTCAAAAAAAGTAACTTAGTTACTTAAAAGTAACTTAGTTACTTTCAAAAAGTAACTAAGTTACTAGTTACTTTAACTAGATTTTAAAAGTAACTAATTTACTAAGTTAGAGTAACTAAGTTACTAAAAGTAACTTAAATTAAAAGTAACTGCACAACTCTGTGTAAAATCATGAATCACCCTGTAAGTAAAATTATTCTGATGTTGATAATTAAGTATATATTGTGACTACATGTATTAGTCACTATCTTCCAAAAATATTTAAGAGGGACTTTTGTATCAATTTAAAAAATCTGATGTGGCCAACACATGACCTCTCGCCATTTTTGAATCAAAAATCTACAGGTTAACACAAAAAAGTATGAAAAAAAAATACTTTTTTGTAAATCTGGCAACAATGGCCAATGTTTTGAAAACTTTAATAATACGAAAATAAACTGTAGTGTATACAAAATAAATGTGTAAAACTTTATTGCCTTTTTGTATAGTAATGACGTCATCACTCATAGCAACTGCCACTTCCGGTTGTCCGATTGGCACCAAAATCTAATCAGATCTAATCTAGGGTATCAGAATCCTGTATGCAAAATTTCAAATTTTTTCATTCAGTAGTATTTGAGTTATCGTTACTACAACATCCATCCAAACACACACACACACACACACACACACTAACACACACACACACACACACACACACTAACACACACACACACACACTAACACACACACACTAACACACACACTAACACACACACACACTAACACACACACACACACACACACACACACACACAAACACACACACACACACACACACACACACACACACACACAGACATCATCGCGAAAATATCAAAATCGTATTCTAGGGACCCCAAAACGTGTTTATCCATTGAAAACTCACTACCCAATTTTTAGCATGATTCCTATACCTCTCTTATCTGAAGGGCGAGAGGTAAAAAATCGGGATTTGTAATATCAAATCCCTATATGTTGAAATCTAGCCATAGGATAAGATTGTGCCCCCGGACTTTTTTAATCAGCACATAAAAAATTTAGACAATTTGACGGTACCCCCGTTTGCGTCAGAAAATGGCGGGGTCCTTTAATTCTGGTAACAAAATGTTTACAAAGAAATTTAATATTCACATAAGACGATTAACATCCATTTCGAAAATCATTCAAGGACCATTCGGAAAAATAGAGTTCAACAAGATTACTGACCAATCCTACCTGATGTACTTTCAACTTTAAAAATCTTAAAAGAAATCCACCTGAGAGCTTTATAAAAGCTATGTAGATAAAATGGCTAGTTTTTTTTGTACTTTTTTTAAACTATGTTTTGACATGGGCGTAACAAGAATAATTCATTTAATTCATAATAACTGAAAAAAATTTATTTATACAAAATCTCACCAATTTTAACCCTTTAACTACGGTTGTCGTATATAAATGATTCGTAAAAACTATGCTGTGATTTGGGCATCGTAAATAAACAATTTTGTATATTTTGTTATTTCCCTTCAAATTTTTACAAATTTTTAAATATTTTACAATTTTTTTACAAAATATTTTTTAGTTTTTAATTTTTTTTAGAAATACTTTTAATTCATCGAATAATTTTACGTTTTTTGAAATTTTTGATATATTTTGACATTTTACTTTTTGAAATTTTTAAAATTTCCAAAAAAAAATTGTAAAATTTCAAATTAGTGATATGTTTTTGAAATTTTCTATATACTTTTGAAATTATCGAATTTATAGACATTTTAATTTATTTTTTGTTGAAATTTTGGTATTTTTTTATATATTTTTGAAATTTCCGAATAAATTTTTATTATTTTTAGACACATTTTTGATTAATCGAATAATTTTACGTTTTTTGAAATTTTTAATAAAATTTAGTAAATTTTGAATATCTTGACATTTTACTGTTTGAAATTTTCGAAAAAAATTGTAAAATTTCAAATTTTTGATATATATTTAAAATTTTCTATATAAATTATCGGTTTTATAGACATTTTTATAGATGTAATTTTTTGAAATTTTGGAATTATTTGATATATTTTTTTAATTTTCGAATAATTTTTTTATATTTTTTGAAACATTTTTGAAATGGTTAAAATATTTGTGATTTTTGATAAATTTTAGATTAATCGAATAATTTTACGTTTTTTGAAATTTTTGATAATATTTAGTAAATTTTGAATATTTTGATATTTTACTGTTTGAAATTTTTGAAAAAAATTGTAAAATTTCAAATTTTTGATATATATTTAAAATTTTCTATATAAATTATCGGTTTTATAGACATTTTTATAGATGTAATTTTTTGAAATTTTGAAATTTTTTGATATATTTTTGTAATTTTCGAAAATTTTTTTATATTTTTTGAAACATTTTTGAAATGGTTAAAATACTTGTGACTTTTAGATTAATCGAATAATTTTACGTTTTTTGAAATTTTTGATATATTTTAGGAATTTTTGAATATTTTGACATTTTTACTTTTTGAAATTTTTGTAATTTTTGGAAAAAAATGATAAAACTTGAAATTTTTGGAATTTTCGATATACTTTTGAAATTATCGAATTTATAGACATTTTCATTTATTTTTTGTTGAAATTTTCTTATTTTTTTATATAATTTTGAAATTTTCGAATAAATTTTTATTATTTTTAGACACATTTTTGATTAATCGAATAATTTTACGTTTTTTGAAATTTTTAATAAAATTTAGTAAATTTTGAATATCTTGACATTTTACTGTTTGAAATTTTCGAAAAAAATTGTAAAATTTCAAATTTTTGATATATATTTAAAATTTTCTATATAAATTATCGGTTTTATAGACATTTTTATAGATGTAATTTTTTGAAATTTTGGAATTATTTGATATATTTTTTTAATTTTCGAATAATTTTTTTATATTTTTTGAAACATTTTTGAAATGGTTAAAATATTTGTGATTTTTGATAAATTTTAGATTAATCGAATAATTTTACGTTTTTTGAAATTTTTGATAATATTTAGTAAATTTTGAATATTTTGATATTTTACTGTTTGAAATTTTTGAAAAAAATTGTAAAATTTCAAATTTTTGATATATATTTAAAATTTTCTATATAAATTATCGGTTTTATAGACATTTTTATAGATGTAATTTTTTGAAATTTTGAAATTTTTTGATATATTTTTGTAATTTTCGAAAATTTTTTTATATTTTTTGAAACATTTTTGAAATGGTTAAAATACTTGTGACTTTTAGATTAATCGAATAATTTTACGTTTTTTGAAATTTTTGATATATTTTAGGAATTTTTGAATATTTTGACATTTTTACTTTTTGAAATTTTTGTAATTTTTGGAAAAAAATGATAAAACTTGAAATTTTTGGAATTTTCGATATACTTTTGAAATTATCGAATTTATAGACATTTTCATTTATTTTTTGTTGAAATTTTCTTATTTTTTTATATAATTTTGAAATTTTCGAATAAATTTTTATTATTTCTTGAAATATTTAAAATCCTTGTAATTTTTGACATATTTTTGAGTAATCGAATAATTTTACGTTTTTTGAAATCTTTGATAAAATTTAGTAAATTTTGAAAATTTTGACATTTTACTGTTTGAAATCTTCGAAAAAAATTGTAAAATTTCAAATTTTTGATATATATTTAAAATTTTCTATATAAATTATCGGTTTTATAGACATTTTTAAATATGTAATTTTTTGAAATTTTGGAATTTTTTGATAAATTTTTGTAACTTTCGAATAATATTTTTTGAAACATTTTTGAAATAGTTAAAATACTTGTGATTTTTAGATTAATCGAATAATTTTACGTTTTTTGAAATTTTTGATATATTTTAGGAATTTTTGAATATTTTGACATTTTTACTTTTTGAAATTTTTGTAATTTTTGGAAAAAAATGATAAAACTTTAAATTTTTGAAATTTTCGATATACTTTTGAAATTATCGAATTTCTAGACATTTTTATTTATCTGTTTTTTAAATTTTGGAATTTTATAATATATTTTCGAAATTCTCGAATATTTTTTTAATTTTTTTTTAAATGTTTAAAATTCTTGTAATTTTTGAAATATTTTTAATTAATCAAATAATATTATGTTTTTTGAATTTGTCGATATATTTTAGAAATTTTGGAACATTTCGACATTTTTACTTTTTGAAAAAAATTGTAAAATTTCAAATTTTTGATATATTTTTAAAATTTTGGATATGCTTTTGACATTATCGAATTTCTAGACATTTTCATTTATCTGTTGTTTAAATTTTGGAATTTTATGATATATTTTCGAAATTCTCGAATATTTTTTTAAAGTTTTTTAAAATGGTTGAAATTCTTGTAATTTTTGAAATATTTTTAATCAATCAAATAATATTAAGTTTTTTAAATTTGTCGGTATATTTTAGAAATTCTTGAACATTTCGACATTTTTACTTTTTGAAAAAAATTGTAAAAATTCAAATTTTTGATATATTTTTGAAATTTTCGATATGATCTTAACATTATCGAGTTGCTAGACATTTTTATTTTCTTTTTTAATTTGGAATTTCGAAATTTTTGAATTTTTTAAAACTCAGTTTTGTTTTGAATTTTTTTAATTTATTACTATCAAGTTTATGTTTTATTTAAATTGAATCAAAATTCAACTTATGTAAAAATGTTTTAATGTATTTTTCAAAATTTTTGCTCCTAGAGCGTTCAGCGATGCAAAAATTTGCCCGCAGTTAAGGGGTTAATATTATAAATTTTTTCAACATATTTAAAAATTGTATCTATTAGTATTTCTTATGTTTACGTCTAAAAGTAACAATAAATCACTTTTCCAATAAAACAAAAAGCAAACATATCTTATATTCACATTTTAGTGCTTTCGAAGAGTCGGAAATCATTGGTTTTAAGCGATTCCTCTGGGAGTGCGTCAAAGTACCCCCGTTACCCCTCCGATTCACTTTAGCCGTCGCTGATGTCAAGCGACCCCAACCTGCTTGATTGCTCCTTGATAAAACTTCCAAGTTTCTCTTGTTTTTCGACGATAAGTGTCTTTTCACTGCCACTGAAAGGTACGGAATGAATTTAAATGATCATAAATTAGTTTTAGAAAGAATGAACTTTAATATAATCTATTATTTTAAAAGGAATAAAACTGCAGGTAATATTGCATTGGCGTGGCGATTTTCAAATTCAATCAAAAAATTTTGTCATATCATCTCGCCGTTTTTTTTTTATACAAATTAAAAATGAATTTTGGTCAGAGACAACCATTAAGTTTTGCCTAAAACAAACCTGAAAATATTTCATAAACTGGGTTGCCAACTAGCCGATGTACTCTCAAAACTTTTTCGGATTACTCACAAATTACTCACAACTTCAAAATGTCAATATCCAGGCAGTTTTTTGTAAATCGTATCGTATAATAAATTTTGTATTTATTAATTTAATTAATATCACAATCTCTTTGATGGATTTTATTTTAAAACTGTGACTGTGCAGTGTTGGCAACCATCAAAGGTTGGTGCTGCTTGGCTTAAGTGTTACCGTGTTGCCATGGGAAAAAGAGAAATTCCCTAAGCCTAAAACGTAAAAATCAAAACTGGTGTATCATTTTCTGTGCGCATTCGCCAGCTTACAAAAAAAACAGTGTTTACAAGTTACAAAATATTAGATACAAAACTGTTGTGATCTTTCCAACACAACTTAACAAGAAAACACAGATAAAAAAACAAAATAATGGTTTTTTCTCCTCCTTTATGTGAAAATGAATCATATCAACCTTAAAAATATGGCCGAAAGTAATATTTATCGTCCGTTGGGATGCAAAAGTCATAACAGTACGATTTTGTAGTTTTTCACTATATCTAGACAATGGGGACGTATTATGTAAAATTTTTAAATTGGCACTTAAAAGTCTGTTATCAAATATGCCTAGAAAAAATATTTATAAATTTTTTAAACCTATATTTTATTAAAAAAAAAATAAATTAAAAATATCTATATTATTTGATAATACTGTTCAGAGATGGCAGTATATACGAACTGAATTCCTTATTAAATAGAGGCCAGATGTAAACATGAGAAAAGAAGAAAATTGTATTGTAGATCGGAAAATAAAATAAACCATCTAATTTTTACATCTCGAACTTTGAAGAAAAAAATGAAGAAAAAAGACACTTTACTGTATAAATGAAAATGATTACCAGACAATATTTTTATGTAGTTTTAAAAAAGTTTAAAAAAGCGAAATCTAATAAACATTAATTTTGGAGAAAAAAAATAGAAAATATCCGAAAAAATTTAAAAATCAGAAAATTTGGAAAAAAAAGAAAAAACCAAACGCTTAAAATCGCAAAAACAAAAACGACGTAAAAAAACGTAAGAAATCGACAAATATAGCAAAAGAAAACACAAAAAAATTTAAACAAAATTAAAAATTTGAAAGAATTGTAATAAGTTTAAAAAAAATCTCAACAAAACTTTCAAAAAAATGAGAAAAAAAATTGCATATAATCGCAAAAAATTAAAAAAATAAGAAAAATGAGAAAAAAAAATAGAAAATAAGATTAGAAAAAAAAAGAACAATGATAAAAAAATGTGAAAAATGAGAAAAATCTACAAAAAAAACGAAAAAACAGAAAAATAAGAAAAAGAGGAGAAAAAATTTTAACAACCAAAACAAAGAAGAACTAAAACACAATAATTGTAACGACAAAAAAATGAAAGAAATCGAATGAATTAAAAAAAAATCACAACAAAATTCAAGAAAACGACAAAAAAATCGCAAATAAACAGAGGAATAAGAAAAAATGAGAAAACAAAAATGGGGAAAAATTAGAAAAACTCGAAAAAAAAAACAAAAAATCATAAAAATGAGAAAAAAACGAAAAACTATAAAAAAACTTTTTCTCTCTTCCAAAAATAAGAGAAGAAAATCACAAATTATCGCAAAAAATAAAGGAGTAAGAAAAAATTAGAAAAAAAACAATGATGAAAAAATGAGGAACGATCAGAAAAAATCGAAAAAAAAATCAGAAAAATGTGAAAAAGACGAGAAAAAATTTAAAAACCCAAAAAATAACAAAAAAAATCGGAGTAATAAGAAAAACAGAAATCAAATTTAAACAAAAATATTAAAAAAAATGAAAAATAAAATTGTAAAATACGGAAAAAACGGAAAACCTAGCGGTCTAAAAATCGCAAAAAAAACGATGTAAAACAACGACAAAAAACCACAAAAAACAACGAAAAAACCAGAAAAAATTGTAACGAAAAAAAAATTAAAGAAATCGAATGAAGTAAATAAAATCGAAACAAAATTCGAAGAAAATGGCAGAAAAATCGCAAATAATCACAAAAAGTCAGAGGAATAAGAAAAAATAAGAATATTAAAGAAAAAAACCAGAACAATAGGAAAAAATGAGGAAAAATTAGAAAAATAAAACAAAAAAAAATAAAACAAAAATCAGAAAAATGCCAAAAATAAAAAAAATTAAATGAGACAAAAATTATATAATGGAAAGAGACAGGGTGTAACAGAAAGAGAAGGAGTCGCTTGGAGGGGGCATAACGCTTTTTTCTTATGTGACGCTTTGTACCGGTTAAATTCTACCACAAGTAGCTCCCAAACAAATATCCATTCTGAAAAAATGTACCGGATTGAAAAAAGGTACCGAAACGCCGTTTCGGCATATTCCGGCCCTAATAAAACCACCACTGGAAATACGGAACTATATCATTATATTTTTTACCTCAATACAAATAGCAAACACACCTTTTACTACTGATCAGTTTATTATTTTAATTAAATTATTACTATACAAATAAAACCGGTTACCAATGACTGTGTTTATGTTGTTTTTAGGAAGCTAAAAAAATTATCAAAACATAAAAAAGTTGGCCGTACTGGGAATCAAACTCCGGGCCCTTACACATCGAAACCATATAATATACGCATTACGAAAAAAACAAAGTGACAGAAATATTATCAACCAGATGCGCAAACGTACTTTCATACTAGAGAGTTAAAGAGCGACCAGTTTTCAACACGTATACCTATCCGTATCGATCTGCGACTGCGCACAGAGGATACGGATAGGTTTAAGTGTTACGTCGAACGTAACTCTACGGATTTCTGCGTTTACGTATCTCTTTAACGCGTCACGCATGTCGTTGTCAAAATATGGAAGGAAATCATACAAAATGAAAAGCTAACCTCACTAAAAGTATTAGCAGCATGCACCGAAATAAAGATAAGCACTGGGTATCACTTAGGGAATTGAGGATAAACGCCCCGTATAGGGCTGCTCTATTACCTAGAAGTACTTAATCTTGCAAAATATGATTTAAAATCATGTCATCAACGAAAAGTTTGGTTAGAAACCACTGTGCAACATTGACGTTACGTTACGTTGTAAAAGAAGTCGTGCTTTAAGTCTTTTTAATGGTACAATTTTTCTAAGACGTAACCCCGATACGTTAAGGTATACGTGATTGAGATGCGTTTACGTTGTGTGTTGGCTTTAACTCTCTACTTTGTAAACCTTAAAACGCAGTGAACGACCGATATATAAAATAAACGTACATCCGATGTACTGCTAGTCACAGCGTTTTACTTGTCACTTTTTAATATACCATAACCTATTATTTTAATGTTTGTGTGTCGCCTATGTGTTTTGCGTTTTTCTTCTTTTTTTTCAATAGTCAAAGTCTGTTTGGTTTAGTAATATTCGACAGGTAACTGTAAATTATGCCTTGTCGTGCCATCTACATTACTTTAAACAAATTAATGTAGCTGACGTCACTTGGAAATTTTGAAAATTTATTTGTTAGTAATCGTAGTGTTTCAAAGTTAGCCAAGCCTATTTTTGTGAATAATTTTAGGTATATTTTTATATACTACAAATGAATTTGCTATAGCTACGGCATCGCACGTCCCCATTAACATATACTCATGGATGTGCCCAACCCGTATATCGTTGTAATATTTTTTGCTGAAAACAGTGAGAAAGATGGCGTATAAGTTCGGTCTAGCGCTATCTCTAACATCCTAACTATACGATACTGTTTTGAGAGAGATAGAGATTGACCGAACCATCGTTTAATCTCTTTCTCTCGAAATAGCACAATTCTCATCACTGGGCATGTCCATGAGTATATTGATTTAGACACCTTTAACAGTCACCTTTCATATAAATTTTCAATAAACGTCAGTGCAATTAAAGTCTGAAATCAAGATAACGAATCTATAAAATATTTGTTATATTTTTCGTTTTTTCGAAAAACAGTTGTGTGTATACAATACAAAAAGGCTTTAGCAGCCCGCGGCAGATAGTAGCCCATTTTATGCACACAATATACTATTTATTAACAAGCAAAAACATAATAGATTTAAGTGTTGTAACAGACGAATCATATAGGCGCCTATCTTATTTTACCACTTACCTATACCATTATACTCTTTATACAAGAGTTTGTTTAACCATCCTTTGCCGTTACGTCTCATACATTATCCAACTTGATCTCTAAATCATGAAATGGATGAGACGAAATTATGACGTCATTAACGTATGTCTTAACTAATATCGACGTAAATGTTATTTATTACTTTTGACAGTTCAATTAATTTTTCATTGTCAAAATGCCTTCCCGGTATAATGAGAAAGGGCAAAGTTGAATTTTGAAGTTGATTAATTACTTTTCAAAAGAAAGAGACGCTGGAATACCGCTTTTACTGTTAAATGCAGTCTACAACGTTTGGGTTCACTCCAGAAGTATAATCGTATAATACATTTGTTTCGCCATTTAATCACGATTCGATCATCCGTATTTTTTTAATTTAGTCAAAAATCATGCTTAATGAAGTTAAACATCCAAAAGCTAAAAATTTGAAACAAATCAGTTAAAAAAACGGAGATTTCAAGTTAAAAAAAATCGGCTGTGTCATCCCAGAACTTTCCCGGCTCGGGTGTGGAGAATGAGATTATTTTAATTACAAAATACAAAATTTCTGAATGGAAAAGTAAAATGCTGTAAAAATGAAATAAATTGCTGGAAAATAAAAGGGTAAACATTGCAAAAATAAACAAAATTAATTAATATGAAAGACTACAAAAATTACTTAAAATGGCACATTGTTATTATGAGATAATGAATTATTTCAAAAAATGGCAAAAAATTGTTAAAAATGATAAAGAATTGCTGAATTTCAGCATAAATTAAAACTAAAATAAAAAAAAGTGAAAAAAGGCAAACATCAAAAATAGGATAAGAATCTTGAAACAATTTGTAAAAATTGGCAAAAAAGGTAAAAAAGCAAAAAAGTAACAACAGTAAAAAACGTATAAAATAAAGCAAATAAAGACAAAAAATGTCTAAAAAGCTCAAAATCTAAAAGCAAAATAAGCCAAAAAGTTAAAAAAAATTAAAAAAGGCAAAACAATGGCAAAAAAAGAAGAAAAAGAGAAAAATCAGCAAAAAGTCCAAAAAATGGTAAACTAACAAAGTAAAGGGTAAAAGGACAATAGGCCAAAAGAGAATAAAAAACTTATAAAAAAGTAGAAAAAAGCAGAATAGAGGAAAAATAAAGACAAAAAAAAGTTTTTAAAGAGTCCAAAAAATATGCCAAATAAAGGGAAAACCAAAATACGCCAACAAAGTAAAAAAAAGAAGCAAAATGTTATGAAAATTAAGGCAAAAAGGCAAAACAAACGAAAAAGGCAAAAAAAACAAAAAGGGCAAAAAAGGCAAAAAACACAAAAAAGAGGGAAAAAAGCAACAAAGAAGATAAAAAAAAAGAAAAAGGCAAAAAGGTTAAAAAGTTTATCAAAAAAAGTTTTAAAAAGGGCAAAAAGGTCAAAAAAGGGTAGAGAGTGTAAAAACAAAATCAAAAATGCCCAAAAAAAGTCAAAATAGGGGTAAAAGGGCAAAAAACGTCAAAATAGAAAAAAGAAGCAAAATAATTTGAAAATAAAAGCAAAAATGGCAAAAAATTCAAGAATCCAAAAAAGGGGTAAAAAGCTACAAAAATGGTAAAAAAAGAAACGAAAATGGCAAAAAGGTCAAAAAATTAAAAAAAAATTTAAACAGGACGAAAAGGTGCAAAAAGGAAAAAAAGGTAAAAAAAAATCAAAAAAAGACATAATAAAGCTGAAATAAGGCTAAAATAAAGAGAGGCAAAAAAAGCAAAAATGATAAAAAAGGCAAAAGTTTTAAAAAAGCAAAAAAAAAAGGTAAAAAAAGGTGTAAAAAAGCAACAAAAAAGGGCAAAAAAAATTAAAAAGAGTTTCAAATATGTTAATCAAAAGTTTTAAAAAAGGAACAAAAAAAGTTAAAAAAAAAAGGAAAAAGGGGTCAAAACAAAAACAAAAAAATCGGTTGTATCGCCCCAAAAATTTCCCGACGAGTATCTACGAATATTTTTTCAGATATTTAATGTTAAAGTTTCAAATTTAGACATTTTGTTATTTTTGACAGGTGGCAGTTGTAGAAATAACTTTGACCGTTCGGAATAGTTTTTCAAGGGCTTTCAAATGACATATTGTGTAAAACCGTGACATATTGCATCTGTCATTTTTTGATAGTGACACTTCCGTTTGACAGATGTAAAAAAACTAATGGGTTCTTCCGACGGGTAACCCAAACCCATATACCAAATTTCAGCTCAATCGGATTAAACGTGTGGCCTCTATCGTGGAAGAATACACACAGACTTCCATCTGGAAACGGTCTTAATTATCTTAGGTGACTTGAAAATGGATATTTCCATCTTTATCTCGAAATTTATTTTTAGCTCGTTCACAATAATTTTCCTTCTCGGAGGTGGATCGGGAAAGTAAAAATTACTAAATTACTATATTATGTAAAAAGGTACGCAACACAAAATACAATTTTTGGCATTACCAATTTATTCACACAAACACACCTTGATTATATTCTAATTTTGAGGTTATGTGTAAAATAACATTCAAATAATATAGTACACACGTAAAACAGCAGAATACGTCACCGATTATGACGTAACGGCAGAGGAAGGTTAAACAAACCCTATTATATTGGAAAGCCATTAGAGGACGCTGTAATAAGAAAACTGAAAATTGTACATGGCTACTAAAGCGCGTAAAATTAGGTCTAAAGTAAAATTTTTCGAAAACTAAAAGGTTTTAATAATTTATGAGAGCAGATCATAATTTTTCCTAATTACTATTAACAAAAATATACGCTGACCTCCCGATTACTCACATTTTACTCAGAATTGCTCTTTACCACAAGAAAAAGAAGACTAAAGAAAAAATACAACTAGAAATTAAAAAAATGAAATGAAAATCTTAATAAAAATATGACGGCAATGGAAACAAGAATGATAGAAGAACAAATTAATGGAGAATATGGATTGGAGATTAAAGTGGAAAAAGTAAAGCAAGAAAGAAATAGAAATAATTAATGATAAAATAAATAAAACTAAAGGTCAAATTAATGAAAATAATAAGCGCAAACAGAAAAAGAAGAAATTAATAAGAAATGGAGCAAAAAGTGAAAAATCTAAAAGAAGGAAAAGAATTTGGAGGGACAGAAAGATATATTATAAATACTTACATGATAACAAAAGGGGGACATAAATTTGAAGGGGATATCAAGAAAATCCATCCTAAAGTATTTATCAAGTTAAGTAAAAATAAGATAAAATATGGATTTGAAGGAAATCAAAAGAGATTTTTTTTGTTTGGACAACTTTATTGTTCCATAAAAATAATGTTTTTTAGGACGTGAAATTCTCAAAATTTATTACAATACACACCAGGAAGTGGATAGGATTTAAAATTTATATTTATGATTGGTTCGTTTTTTTTAATGTTTATTATTTTTTTTTGACAGAACCCAACCTAAAATTTGAGAGTTTGTAAATAACATAACAAATGTCGCTGACCAACGTGGGGCGTAAAGTCATCTGGGCATAAATCCATCTGAGTGTAATTCTTCCAAATTTTAATTCATCTGGGATAATAATAGAAATAACTACATCAGGAATTACTCACAAATTGGCAACACTGTTTGTTAATTCATTGTATATATTTGAGCACTACTTTAATTACTCTCTAAAATATTATTTATGAAGTCTGATTTTTTTCAAAACATAAATAATGATTTCTTCAAGAGACACATTAAACCTGTTTAACTAGAAATATTGCACTATGTATATGTGCTCTATTTAGTGAGAAATAACACGTTATAAATGACATTTTCTCTTATTATTGTTTGGCCACTTCTGCTGGAATATACTAACAGTGAAAGTAACATACAATTAATATTTTCTTCCAACGTTTGCAATTCTGTAAATTTTTATCAATGTAAATGTTGTTATTGTTTTATCAATTTTATCACAATTTCCTGCTAATTGTTTTATTTTTTTGTTACTTTTGTAAATTTTATCAATGTCATTATTGTTTAATTTTTTTTATAGATTTTGTTTTTTTTTTTAATTAATTTGGTATTTTTGTCAAATTTTTCCCAATTTTATCATAGTTTTTCCATTTTCTCAGATGTGTCATAGTTATGTCAATGTTTTTATAGTTTTGTAATTTTTTTTAATTGTTTTACCAATTTTGTCGCATTTTAGTAAAATTGATCATTCTTTTATATTTTTGTTAGTTTTGTAAATTTAATCAATTTTTTCATTATTGTTTATTTTTTTGTTTTGTTTTTTAATTACCTAATTTATTATTTTTATCAAATTTTTTCCAGTTATATCAAAATTTTTCCATTTTCTTAGTTGTGTTCATTTTTTTAAAGTTTTGTAATTCTTTTGAATTTTTTCAGTTGTGTTTTGTCACATTTTAGTAAATCTGATCATTATTTTATATTTGTTAGTTTTATAAATTTTATCAATTTTGTCATTTTTTTTTTGTAGATTTTATATTTTTGTTTTTAATTAATTTATTGCTTTTATCAAATTTTTTACAATTTTTTATCAAAATTTTTCCATTTTCTTAAGTTATGTCAATGTTTTTATAGTTTTATAATTTTTTTTAATTGTTTTACCAATTTTGTCACATTTCAGTAAACCTGGTCATTGTTTTATATTTTTGTTAGTTTTGTAAATTTTATCAATTTTTTCATTATTGTTTATTTTTTTGTTTTGTTTTTTAATTACCTAATTTATTATTTTTATCAAATTTTTTCCAGTTATATCAAAATTTTTCCATTTTCTTAGTTGTGTTCATTTTTTTAAAGTTTTGTAATTCTTTTGAATTTTTTCAGTTGTGTTTTGTCACATTTTAGTAAATCTGATCATTATTTTATATTTGTTAGTTTTATAAATTTTATCAATTTTGTCATTTTTTTTTTGTAGATTTTATATTTTTGTTTTTAATTAATTTATTGCTTTTATCAAATTTTTTACAATTTTTTATCAAAATTTTTCCATTTTCTTAAGTTATGTCAATGTTTTTATAGTTTTATAATTTTTTTTAATTGTTTTACCAATTTTGTCACATTTCAGTAAACCTGGTCATTGTTTTATATTTTTGTTAGTTTTGTAAATTTTATCAATTTTGTCATTATTTTTTTGTTGTAGATTTTATTTTTTTCTAATTAATTTATTATTTTTATCAAATTTTTTCAATTTTCTCAGTTGTGGTTTCTCACATTTTAGTAAACCTGTTCATTATTTTATGTTTTTTAGTTTTGCAAATTTTATCAATTTTGTCATTATTTTTTATTTTTTTTTTCGTAGATTTTATGTTTTTGTTTTAATTAATTTATTATTTTTATCAAATTTTTTCCAATTTTATCAAAATTTTTCCATTTTCTTAGTTGGGGGGTCATAAGTTATGTCAATGTTTTTCTAATTTTGTAATTTTTGTTAATTGTTTTCCTATGTGTTTTGTCACATTTTAGTAAACCTGATCATAATTTTATATTTGTTAGTTTTGTAAATTTTATCAATTTTGTCATTATTTTTTTTGTAGATTTTATTTCTTTTTTAACTAATTTATTATTTTTATCAAATTTTTTCCAATTTTATCAAAATTTTTCAATTTTCTCAGTTGTGTTTTGTCACATTTTAGTAAACCTGATCATTATTTTATATTTGTTAGTTTTGTTAATTTATCAATTTTGTCATTATTGTGTATTTTTTTACAGATTTTATGGTTTTTTTAATTAATTTCTTATTTTTGACAAATTTTTCTCAATTTTATCAAATTTTTTCCATTTTCTTAGTTGGGTCATAAGTTTTGTCAATGTTTTTATAGTTTTGTAATTTTTTTTAATTGTTTTATAAATTTTGTCACATTTTAGTAAACCTGGTCATTGTTTTATATTTTTGTTAGTTTTGTAAATTTTATCAATTTTGTCATTATTTATTTCTTTTTGTAGATTTTATTTTTTTTAATTAATTTATTATTTTTTTCAATTTTTTTCCATTTTTATCAAAATTTTTAATTTTTTCCGTTGTGTTTTGTCACATTTTAATAAACCTGATCATTATTTTATATTTTGTCATTATTTTTTATTATTTTTTTTTTGTAGATTTTGTTTTTTTTTTAATTAATTTATTATTTTTATCAATTTTTTTTCCAATTTTATCAAATTTTTTTAAACCTGATCATTATTTTATAGTTTTGTAATTTTTTTTAGTTGTTTTACCAATTTTGACACATTTTAGTAAACCTGGTCATTGTTTTATATTTTTTTTAGTTTTGTAAATTTTATCAATTTTGTCGTTATTTATTTTTTTGTAGATTTAATTTTTTTTAATTAATTTATTATTTTTATCAAATTTTTTCCAATTTTATCAAAATTTTTCAATTTTCTCAGTTGTGTTTTATCACATTTTTCTAAACCTGGTCATTGTTTTACATTTTTATTATTTTGAAAATTTTATCAATTTTGTCATTATTGTTTATTTTTTTTATGGTTTTTTTAATTACTTTGTAATTTTTGTCAAATTTTTCCCAATTTTATCATAGTTTTTCTATTTTCTCAGTTATGTCATAGTTATGTCAATATTTTTATAGTTTTGTATTTTTTTTTTAAATTGTTTTACCAATTTTGTCACATTTTAGTAAACCTGGTCATTGTTTTATCTTTTTGTTAATTTTAAATTTTATCAATTTTGTCATTATTGTTTAATTTTTTATCAATTTAATTTTTTGTCAAATTTTTGCAATTTTATCACAGTTTTTTCATTTTCTCAGTTATGTCATAGTTATGTCAATATTTTTATAGTTTTTCAATTTTTATTTTCCCGGTCCCATGAAGGAAAGTATAGTGAAAGAAAAAAAATCGAGAAATCGATAGAAATATCTATTTTGAGGTCCCCCAAGGAGATTTAAACCATTTCCAGCGTAAGGTCTGTCTGTGTGTTTGTGTGTCGGCGTGTCTGTGTGTAATCTTCCACGATAACTGCCGAACCGTGTGACCAATAAATTTGAAATTTGGGATGAAGGGTTGGTGTGTGCCTCGAATGCGACCATTAGTTTTTGGTTTAAATTGATAGGGTAGAAGGTTCACAAGACCGACATTGATTAATTAAACATGTAAGATTTCTTAGTTTTTTTTTAAATTTTAAGAACAAACAATACACTTTAGTGCAAAATGTTGTAGTGCAATGTTTTAGAGCATAAACTTTCCTACAATTTTTGTATCAAACTTTTTCCAGAACTTCCAATAGCTGCATGCAGTTTTTTCGTAGTTTTTCCAAAATTTTAGGACAAACATTGCACTTTGGTGCAAAATTTTTCAGTGCAAAGTTGTATAGCATAAAATTTCTTTTAACTTTTGTATTTAACTTTTTTCGACTTCCCCATAGTTTTGCCGCTAGAGGGCGAAAAATATACACATTCCCGCTTTTCGTCATTTTTTTATTTTGAAGACAGACAATGCGTTTAGGGCAAAATAATCTAGTGCAATGTTGTAGAGCATAAAATTCCCTACAAGAATTCTTAATAGTTTTCACCCCATGATTTCAGGATATACTAATGTAGCAGTGTGCTGTATAATGTGCGCATGCGCCCACTTATATCATCATCGACATTGAAAAATCAATTCAGTAGACGTATTTACCATCGGCTTGCTATTTGAAATTTGTTCCATAAATGAATGTAATGCTTAGTATTTTGTAATTAAAATAATCCTATTCTCTACAGCCGAGCAGGGACAGTTCTAGGGTGACACAGCCAATTTTTTAAATTGTTTGACCAATTTTATTTTGTTAGTTTCTCAAATGATATTAGTTTATTCATCTCGTCACAATTTTGAAATATTTTCTCGTAACAGTTCCATTCCTATATTATTAATTTTCCTTAGCACTAAAAATCCTTCCGAGACTTAAACAAAAACATTCCTATTTCATCACATCCTTATTTTGTAGAATACGGAGGAAAACAGCGCTGGAAATTATAAAATATAATACCCGCCGGCAAGAAATCAAATATACGGAAATAAGAGAGAGTATTTAACCCCTCTCCCTGCTACCAAACGTTCAATTTACAGGGTATCCTATTAAACAAAATTTATTTTTCATTTTCACGAAAAAAGTGATAAAAATTTTACCAATAAAAATGGTTTCTTAGTAGTATTTTTGGAAAATGAAGTCAAGATAATAATCTTAGCAACAATTAACTAATCATTTTGTTAATATATAAAAACTGATTTGATTTCATGCAACTAACGTGGTTACTATTTTTAAATAACTCGAAAATCTATGAACAAATATGATTTAGAATCGATAAATGTTTGAAAAAGTTACTATGGCAGTCGACGTGTTCAGATCGACTAATCAATTGAAGGACCAATCCACTTTAGTTACATATTATTAGAAAAACTCATATTGAAGTGAACTGTAAAGTGCTATTTTTACATTATTAATATTAAAATGGTATATTATAAACAGTAAATTATTTTTTAAAACATATAAACACAAATAAACTGTCTATTATTTACTATATAACAACAATTTGTGAAATCTTAGAAAATGTTTGCAGAATGATTTGATAAAAAAGGCGCGGTATTAACCGGCATTTTAACCAAGAACTTTTACACGTTGTAATCGACTGATCTCTACGAGATCTGAAATGCTAATGATATGTGTTAACCCCTCGAAACGCAATATCTGTATATCAGGTGATCGAAAATTCATAGAAATCTATAAACAGCAGAAAAACGCCATCTGTGGATCGGTTAATGAAAATATGTAAAATAAAAGACAATTATATAACGGATAGAAAACTGATAACGACGTTTGATGAATTTACGCCAGAATGCAATAATATAAATATGATATAATGATATATAAGTCACATGATAGCTGTAATATAAATTAGGTATTTTCTATGGATATAAAATGTAATCATAGATGAAATAAATATAAAAAACTTCTTCTTCTCTTCTTCAATAAATTACAAATACAGTCGTTGACTGTTAGCTGATACTGATAGTAAAAATTCTTTTTTGTATTAAGTGGTCTCTTGTTTTAGAAGCTAGTAGCCACTTTCACACGTCCGTAGAAAAAGCTGTCATATCGGAAAATGGGTCATTATCGTACGGATAAATCTGTAGGGCTAGCAACACTGTGATGTGTGCGTGAACAAATTTTAGCGCGAAAATGGATTTTGCACCGAGCACGACGGAGTGGGATTGCAAACGTTTTTTGTGACATTGGAACATAGTCACAGGTGATCAAATTGCCAAATAGCTGATCTAGTTACTCTTATTATGACAAATCTAGTTGAAAAGAGACAAGACATATAGCAAGAAAAATTGACACATGTATATTATTTAGGAGATATTGTACTTCTTGGCGAATTTGTTTTCGCTTCTTGGGAAGCGAGACGGGACAAAATAATCATAAGAGAGACAAACACAATGTGTAGCAACTGCCAAGAAATATAAATCTATTTTTAGATCTTGCATTTTTCCCGTATTAGCCGTTTAGAAGGGCGCATCCTAGTTCGCTCCCGCGGTCAGTTGAGCTTGTTAATCGTATACGAATTCGCTCCAAAGGTACTATACTAATTCGCTCCGGCTTACCTACCGCATCCAGGTATATTATAGATTATATAGAATATTAGAAAATAAAAAAGATGGTTTTATTTTTAAAATTATTATTTATTTACCATTTTGAGTATATTTTGAGCTATTCCTAGAAATACTGTTATTTTAAAACAAAAATAAAAGTTATTTTAAAATAATTTTTCTAGCGGCTTATACCTATGAGACATTATTTTCACAAAATCAAATATAGTATATGAAGTACAGTATTTGTTTCTCTACAAATTTTTTCCACAAACGAGCTTCTCTGCGATATACTTTTTGTTGGTAAACTGAGGCTTTTTATCTTTATATAAGTGTCTATTTGAATATTTTTTAAAACCTTTAAAAACTGAAATATATTAGGATGTGGAGAATAAAACAAAGAATTAAATTTGGAATGGAAACTTTCAAATACGTCGGTAGTTCCTTGAATTTATGAACTGTGTTCAGTCCACATGGAAGGAGGAAATTATATATCTTCAGCAATATAATTATCTACCAGATAAGACGGAAATTTTACTACAGATTCTGTGTTTGGCGTTATAGCAGCCAAATCAGTAGCAAAACAATCCCCAACCAATTCTTTGTTCAAAAATGGTAGCCCAAAAATATATGTTATTTAATTTCCAATATCAGAATTTTTGGAAAAGTCTGAGACCAATCCAAGACTAATTTTCGCCACCTGACTTTTTAACTGAGCGGCTTTCCAGGTAAATCCAATCACCCCTCATAAAATTTAGCGCCGGACACGTAAAGTGGGCGCGAGGATTTTAGGGTCCGTTTAATCCCATAGGTAAATTGGGCGCAAGCTTAAATTGTTCTTATACGGGTGTTTCATAATTGAAATCTTTAAAATTTTGGATCAAAATTCTTGAAATTTTTGGAAAAATTCTTGAAATTGTTAAAATTTTGGATCAAAATTCATAAAATGTTTGAAAGTTTGGACCAAAAGTCTTGTAATTTTGGAACAAAATTTTTGAAATGTTTGAATTTTTTAAAATCATTAACCAAAATTCTTAAAAGTTTTGAAATTTTGGATCAAATTTCAGGAAATTTTTGAAATTTTGGACAATCCTTGAAATTTCTGAAATTTGGATCAATATTCTGAAATTTTTGAAAAATTGGGTAAAATTATAGATTTTTTTGAAATTTTGGACCCAAATTAATGAATTGTTTAAAATTCAGGACCAAAACTTAAAATTTTGGATCAAATTTCTGGATTTTTTTACTTTTGGATAAAAATTCTTGAAATTTTTTATATTTTGGATGAAATTTCTAGAAATTTTTGAAATTTTGGATCAAACTTCTGAAAATTTTTGGACACAAATTCGTGAAAACTTTTATATTTCTGTCAAAATTCTTGATTTTTTTTAAATTTTGGACCAAAATTCTTGAAATTTTTTAAATTTTGGATCAAAAATCTAAAATTTTTAAAATTTAGGTTAAAAATTATTGAATTGTTTGAAATTTTAGACCAAAATTAATGAATTGTTTAAAATTCAGGACCAAAACTTAAAATTTTGGATCAAATTTCTGGATTTTTTTTTACATTTGGATAAAATTTTTTATATTTTGTATCAAATTTCTTGAAATTTTGGATCAAACTTCTGGAAATTTTTGGATACAAATTCGTGAAATTTTTTATATTTAGATCAAAATTTTTGATTTTTTTAAATTTTGGACCAAAATTCTTGAAATTTTTTAAATTTTGGACCAAAAATCTGAAATTTTTGAAATTTTGGATAATAATTTTGATTTGTTTAAAATTTTGGATCAAAATTCTTGAAAATTTTTAAATTTTGGATCAAAATTCTGGAAATTTGGATAAAAATTATTGAATATTAAAATTAAATTACCTATATTTATTTGAACATACTATGCCAATTTCAAAAAAAGAATTTTTTAATGTAATAAGAATTCAAATTTCAAAAATCAAAAAAACATTAATCTGGCCATTTTTATTTTTGGTTTTACGTCAAAGTTTTCATATTTTTATTCATTATCCTCTAAGCCGCTTAAGAAAGGTCCCGCGCCCAGTTTATACCGGATCAAAAATAATTTTACAACTACAGGTAAAGGGATTATTTTCGCGCCCAGTTTACATCTGTCCAAATTTAGTGCCGGAGCAACTTACCTGTCATGATTTCGGGTCGGGGATTAAAATCTGACCGCCGGAGCGAACTAGTGTGTACCGGTTTAGAAAATATTGTTGCAAAATAAAAAAAGTTTGGATATCATATTAGATATTTATCGTATTAATTTGAATTTAAGAATAGATATGGCTAGGATTCTAAATTTTGGATAATTTTTCAGTTACAATTATCCAAGCTCCACCACAAACATATTTTTGTTAACGAAGATTCTATCACTAGAACAAGTGTTGACCACTTAGCAAGAAAGTAAAAATTATTAATGTTAAAAACTCTAATGTATTGATAATACTGGTTGACAACTTTTACTTGTAAGAGGAAGTATTTAGTTAACTCAATTTACTCAAACTATTTTTTTGTTCATTATTCATTTATGAGACTTTTTTATATTTTTGTTTGCTCATTGGAACTTCACTCCTTTTTTACTGTGCTTAGTACCTAACAATATTTTTTCGTACTTCGATGTAAAGGATACTAGAGCCCGTATACTTGGTCAATTTTCCTCTCACTTTAGGGAGTCTCGAACGAACATTGCCTCGGCCAAGTGGCCAAGATAAGTTCTTTTTTGGTTAGGATAAACCAAATTATCCATACTCAAATGTGGTATTAGGTATTCAGAAGAATAAGACACAATATATTTCGGCCTCGTCAGGCCCCCATCATCAGGCATAATTGTAACAATTGATCACTAATAACAAAAATTATAAAAGAAATAACCTTAAATTAACATGACATGTGGTAATGAAAAAACTAAATACTAAATAAACTGACACCTTGTGGTCATCTTAAGACAGTACGCTGCAATTATACTGAATTTTCTTTATTTTTGTATTGCTCCACTTTAATTAACTGCTGATTATCTGATTGTCTATTTTGGCCAGTTTACCGCTGAGCTATAAGGATTCTTAATATCTTAAGGCCAGTAGTGATTTGTGGAAGACTAAAAAATTAGATATTTTTTCTTTTGGCCTTGCCCATCGTATATGTAGCTATTCAATTACCGATAGATACAATCTCTTCAATTGATTTTTCTTTTAGTTCAATTTCTTAGAGTGAGAGGTGTAGTAAATTCAGCGTGTCAGAAAGAGAAAGCGCTATAACGTCACCAGGTACTTCACCTCCGTCTGGTCTAGTCTTCAGGTACTTCAGCTCCGTCAGCTTCGATAGCAGATATACCAGATGGAGCTGAAGTACCTGAAGACTAGACCAGACGGAGCTGAAGTACCTGGTGACGTCATAGCGCTTTCTCTTTCTGACACGCTGAATTTTCTATACCTCTCACTCTAACACGTTGAATTCCATATACCCATGGTTGGACGAACGTAGACTATCTACTACTACAAATTTTCGATTTTATTTATAATTTCATTGTAATTTTTTTTTATTATCTGCATTTCGTACTCTTTTAAAATAATTAAATTTGTTATTGGTTTACAGATTAATATCATACAATCTACATTGTTGTTGATTATATTATTTACAGAACTTTTAGTTAATCTTAAATAAAATAAAATATCGATTTGTAGTTTCTAGATTTTCAAAATCTATAAATTATTGATTACAAATTTAAGAATATGCCGAATAAGGTATAGACTTAAATCAGATATTTCCAATATTCCAACATGGTAAATTTGCCTTTCCTCAAAACAATTTTCTGTAAGTATGAATATTAAAAATTTTTGCTAGAGCCACCCTATACCAAAACCTGGAAACTGCCGTATATATCCAGCGAGTACATGTAAATACAACAACACAGCAGAGCTAAGCCTTGTATAAGCTCCATCCAAACACTCCCGAACAGAGCTTATAAGCTGGTCGGATTAGCTGGCCCAAAGCTAATCATAATCATCCTCTTGTAATTAGTGTTCTACTGTTCACTCAGAGTTGAGTTGTTCGCGAACAAATGCGAAATATGGGTAGAGAGGTGGGCCAGGTTTGCGGTTATAACTCCGTTTTAGTGTGTGAATATTATGGTTCCTTTATTTTATTTATAACAACTGATTAGATACACGCAGTATTGTTTAAAAATATGTATGTCAAGGATTTTCACTGGGATATTATTACAGACAAAATTTTTATTGTTTTTAGAAACTTTTAGTTACTTAATCACAAAAAAGTATCAAATTGTTTTAAGGCTAGTGCGAAAAGTGATGACCGATATGGATTGTTGCTCTTGGGTCCTGTTGATCATAGAATTTTTTGTCTAGTGTGCAGTATGTGCCCCGAGAAAAAGTTGTTAGTTTTTTTACATATAACTGACAGATTTATATTAATTAATGTCCTCTTGGACCTCCTGCCCCTCCTCCTCCTCACTTTTGCTACTATCCGAATTCGAAATAAAAGGCGGGTCATTCTCCATCTGATCGTCAGCGACTTTATAAATTTCACCCAAAATCTCGCATTGAAAGATGAGGCCAAAAGTCATCAATTCCTCTTTTAATTTTTTCTTATCTAAATAGGGAGTTATTATACATATATTATTTGGTGAATTACCTGGGACAGACTTATTTATTTCGGAAAACATTCTGGGATTAAAATATTCTAAATCTTCATAAATTCCCCGTGTTCCCTGAACCGGTGATCAAATGAAATTATTATGGTATCCATAATAGGACCAAATATGGTTAAACGAAATTGATTTTCCTCATCTTCTGCAATGTTTTCATCATCGGCAAGTATCCAGGCATTTTCTTTATAACTCTTCTTCTCCTTTTTGGAATCGTATTCTCAATTAAAATATCGGAATCCAATTTTTCTAATGTTTCATTCATAATGTCAACAAATCATTGTGCAAACCTTAGGTTAGGTTAGGTTAGATTCAATGTGAGTGGAGCGTTTGCTTGCTCCTCCACTGCGGCCAGCAGAGGCCTATTGTGGCTCACCCCTATTCACCATACAATCCACACCTTCTTACGAAGTCTTTGGTTGATTTAGGTGAAGCTTCCTTGAAGTCGGTAGGCTCCAGCTGTACGAAACCAAACGTACGAAGCCTATTCAGCTCCAGGGCAGAACATGGGCATAAAATATGCTCCGTCGTTTCGTCTTCCACATTGCATGAGTGACAGTCTGATGTTTGACTCAGACCTAGCTTCTTCAGATGGTAACGCAGACGACAGTGCCATGTAAGCAGACCGATTAGGATGCGTAGATCACTTCTACTCCATTCTAGGATCTGCGATAGGGTGCTACCTGAGGGTTTGACTGTGAATGCCTTAGAGTGAGATAACCCAGGAATATCTTTCCAGTGCTGGAGGGTTTTCCTCTTGGCCCATTTCCAGATAGTGTCATTACTTTTGGCTATGCCGAAAAATGGTTCCGGTCCAATGAACTCGGATTCTGCTCTTCTTCTCGCAAGAGTGTTGGTTTTCTCATTGCCCTCCACCCCTTCATGCCCAGGTACCCAGAGTAGGGTTACTCTGTTACTGGTAGCAATGCGATCCAAGGATTCGATGCAGTTCCACACCAGCAAACCTTAAGACTCATATAATTATGACGCCAGAGTTTTAGGAAGTTGAGTTTTTGGCTGAACGAAGATATAATTGAGTACTACATAGTGCATCTAATCGAAATCCGTTACGAAGCGCACTTTGTGGTAAAACAATTAATTATTTCATTTTAAAGGAGTTGATTTTTAATTATGACTCCAGGGTTTTAGGAAGTTGAGTTTTGGCTGAACAAATATATAATTGAGCACTTCATAGTACATCTAATTGAAATCCGTCACAACGCTCATTTTTTCGTAAAAAAATTAATTATTTCATTTTAAAGAGAATGATTTTTAATTATGATGCCAGCGTTTACGAAGTTGAGTTTTTGAGGTTCGAAATTTCTTCGCTGATAATTAAATTTATCAGTTGCATTGGAAATTTGACGCCAAGCTTGCATATAGTCTCAATTTTTAGTCTGTAAATAATATGAAACAGGATTTGTTACACAAAAAATGTTAATGTAGATCATGGCAAGTATAGAATTATTTCAAAAGAACAGAATTTTCTTAGTAAACCATCTGCCAGACGTTTAACCTGTACTCTCCGAAATTTATTTGAGTGAATATTTTTAATGTAGCATCACTCCTGCTTCTCCATCTTGTGGCACCTATAGCATTTAACTAAATGACGATGATGACTATCTGATTTTTCATAAATACAAACCTTTTGTATGATTCTTTAAAAAATACATTAGCTTCCTGTAATAATAGATCAAAAAAGACGCAGAAGCCGTTAAAGATTATGTCGTATCGGTTGGGACCAAATTTAATCCCTAAAAAAAACTATTGAAATAGGCGACAGCCAAAGTACTTTGCTACGTTTAAAAAATGCACTTTTTGGAATTATTTTTGAATCCCTAATAATCTAATTTTTAGTTATAAAAAAACACGTAACTTTTTATAAAATTTTACTCACTAAAAAGTAGGTTTTTGTGGATAAAAGTTATTTTTTTTTTGCAGTTAAAAAGTGTGTTTTTACCTTTGATATAGAAAATGAATGTTTACATCGGTCTCAGTGGCACAGACCGTTGGCTATCGGTCATATTCACTTATGGCTGTTTATATGCTAGAGCCAACGTGGGTTCGTGCCTCGTATCTGACAGTGAAATTTTAATTTAAAAATTTCAGTGTTAGATACTTGGCTCGAATAGGTAAACCGCATTGAATATTAATTTAATTAATGTCTAATGCGGAGCCTAGATTTTCAATCCCCCTGTGTCACTGTGCCTATAGCCAAATGGCGCCATCAATCCTCAGTAAGTCGCCCCGGAGCTTCCCCGCACAAGCCATTGACTTCTGGGGTTCACTCGTAAGGGGGTGAAATGTAGGGCGAGTATTATTATTATTATTATTATTATTATTCATAAAATAGTTTTCAGTGTTTAAAAAAGTTGATTTAAAAGTAACTGCTAACTTGGTCCTCCTGATGGGTTTTCTTCAATTTCAGGAACGTTCTGTAAAAAAATAAACGTCATTTTTAAATTATTGTATAAATCCTGTCCACCAAACGAATTGATAATATCGTACATATAAATTAAATGGACGAAACTATCAAATCGATAATTTGAATTATGAATTTGGAACCTTTGGTTTTCAACAATATAGACTCTTATTTTTTTCGTTAAAACTCAATCATTTTCTATTTCCATTTGATTCTGGGTCACCATTACGAAAAAATGTTTTACAATAATCAAAGGGTATTGGATCACCGGTGTACATTTTCTTAGTGGAAATGGATATCTAAAGAAAAAATCCAATATATCACTATCATTTGGTTTAACAAACAATATCCTAGTTGTCTCGCTATTTGCGTCAACCTCATCTTGACTTTCTTCACCCTCGTTCTCGTTGCATATTAAGTTTTCATTATCTCTAAAAAGTTATTTAAAAAATTTGCGTCCCTATTTATTTTCAAGAAAAAAGCACCGTCACTGTTTACGTCGTATTTTTCTTGAAAAATGAAAATAAATAGACTTTATACCTATTGGCATTGGCTCACTGTCACTTTACTTACCAGCGAAGTCAGTAATCGGCATTTGATCAGCAACGGTGATCTAGATCTTTTTTCTCTTTATGGGATATATTAAAACTTTCTTGACAAGATGGGCCTCCTTAATCCAAATTTGTTTCATCTCCATTGTTAGTTTTCCACAAATTACTTAATTTAACCATATATGTGTTTGTGTTTTTGTGTATTTTTAAAAATAAAGTTTTAATACTTTTAAATTAATATTGTTTTTGTAATAAATATATTTTTCAAATTTTATCTCGTTGGGGTGGTAAGGGCATCTTGTAGCCAATTTAAGAGGGCCCACCGGGAAACTCCCGGTCATCTGGTGGGCCAGCACTCGCCTGTGTATGAGTTAGAACAAAGGAGGATACACACAACCCTCAAAATGTAACTGGATTTTTATTAAGTATTAATCTCTTACACAAAATATAGATTAAAATATTGTTTTTAAAATACGTGTGAAATGTATTATTATATAACACAATTATAGTACTGTCATTATATTTAAGCCACCGCTAATGACCTTTAGGTTGAAGCGGAAAATTAAAAGAAAAAAAAATATTCACATACTATTTTATATTTAATACAAGTTTATGTTTAAATTTTATATGGCAGTTACCAATACTATTAATTTATATGTATATCTATTTTAATAATTTTGTATGTATCCCTATTCTGTTGACGTTAATATAATAAACCATCTACCAGCAAGTGAAGTAATAGATTACTCCATCAGCATCTAGTGGCAAATATAGATGATTACAACTTAAGGCTATATTTCAACATTAACTGGATAAATTAATTTAGATAAATGATCATCCTATATTCTTGTATACGTACACCACTGTAAACAACCTTCAATTGAATAAGTTCGAAGAACACGGAAGTGTAGGTAATATCGACGTTCGTAAATTAGTTTTCTCGAAGAAAATTAGAACAACCGAATATAAAAAAGTCGATCGTATTTGAATGGAAGGAAAAACCAAACCAGCGATTTGGAGTAGAAAAGTCCCAAGAAAAGTGGAAAACTGGGAACCGAAAGGTGAATCAGAGAATAAAAAGTAACGACGTGACATTTCACGAACCGCTTCTAATATAGAATGCATGACTCCCTATAGGGCCCATCGTGAATAAGTAAAACCACAATAAACCATACAAGTGGGAATACGTTAATTTCTTAATTTAGTAGTTAAGTTGTTCTTCGCCATGAATTTCGGATGAGGAAAGAAATATTACTTTAAGAATTGCCGCTTGAACATGTTTTTAAATTTGATTAAATTTTTAATAGGGACCACTTTTTTCTCTGCAATTTAATTGTCCCGGCTTCTTTATCAAAACTTTTAGATGGAAATTTATGAATACGAAACGTTTTCGTACTTTATATTTTACTATGGGGAAATCTGGTTTCTTTTATTCGTTAAGGAAGACGTTAACATTTCTTAATTTATATCTATACCAATTTTACAACAAGCAAAATCAGTATTATTAAAAAAAAATTTGACACAATTCAAATTTTATCGTTGTTAAAAAAATATTGTTGGTTTTGAAAACTTTATTTATACATTTTAATATTGGCCCTTTTTAATAGTTTTTTTTATCTTCAACTCCTGATGATACTAACATAGTTAGCGAAACGTACGTAGAGTGTTTTAAAAAGTGTAGTTTTGGTTAGTGGTGACGATATTTTTCAACCTGTTTATTATTACTTTGTAATTTTGTTTTATCGATTTTTCCGTTTATTATCTTTTTCAATTTTTTATTCCATCTTTTTCTCTACATTTTTTTGTTTTTCTATTATCTTTTCTTCTGATTCTTTGATATATTTCTGTATTACTCCATCAATTTCGGTAATAGTATCCATCCATATATTTTCTAATATTTCCATTCTTTCTGTAGTATCTTTTATTTCATATTTTATTTTCTCCCTTTTACTTTTATTTAAATTTTTAAAAACCCCTTAAAGTTCTGAAAAAAAATTTAAAAATCATTAAAAATCTTAAGAAAATCTTAGAAATTCTTAAAAATACTTTAAAATCCTTAAAATACCCTTAAAAAATCCTAAAACAATCCTTAAAAATCCCCAAAAACCGGTAAAAATACTTAAAACTACTTAAAATTCTTATAGATCCTAAAACAATCCTAAAAAAATATTAAAATCCTTAAAAACCCTTGAAAATCCCCAAAAATCTCAAAAATCCTTAAAAACCATTAAAAATCCTTTAAAATCCTTAAATGTTATTAAAAACCTTTAAAAATCCCTTTAAATTCTGAAAAAAATTTAAAAATCTTAAGAAAATCATATAAATTCTTAAAAATATTTTAAAATTCTTAGAATATCCACAAAAATTCTAAAAAAATCCTTAAAGATCCCTAAAAACCATTAAAAATACTTAAAATTACTTAAAAAAAATCTTCAAGATCCTAAAATAATCCTTAAAAACATTAAAATCCCTAAAAATAGTTTAATATTCTTAAAAATCCCTAAAAATCCTTAAAAGTCCCTGAAAATTCTTAAAAATCATTAAAAATCCTTTAAAATCCTTAAAAATCGTTGATCTTTCCAGTTGGGTGGATGACTGAAGACTGTCCTAAAAGATGTTTTTGAAATTTGTCAGTAATTGATCATGGTATATTGTTATGATTTGTAAAAATATAAAATTATAGTACAAAGTGCGTACTATATTTACTTTGAAATTTTATAGTACATGAAGTTGTAATAATCGTACAAATACTATAATTATAGTACGGTTGGCAACGCTGCTCTGACTTCAGCAGTTACTAACGGATATAGGCAACATAGAATACATATTGTCAGTAGATAGAACGTTCTTTAACTTTAACGGTTCTATAACTAATGACAATGACGTTTAGATTGTGACAATTGTATAAGAAATCAACTTGTAAAGTTTTATTCTAAACGTCATTGCCTTTACTTATTGAGTCCTTAAAGTTAAAGGACGTTCTATCTACTGACAGTTAGAAGTATAAAGTGTTTCAGGTAACAAACAGGAGAGGCGTGACATTCAAAACAGTGCCATATCGCGCCCGCCGAAGGGTGATCCTTTTTCTTTTTCTTGTAAAATTTCAATTTTAACATCTAGTAACTTTTCTGCTTATATAATTCTCTCAATCATTTCAATTCAAAGTTCTTTTTTGTCTCTTCAATTTTTTCATTCGTATACTCTCAACTCTTCAATTTTCTGTATCATTTTAATTTTATTCTCTTTAAATTCTTGGTTAATATCCGTTTTTATATATTTTCCCATTTCTTGAATTTCGTTCCCCATATCTTCAATTTTCATAGTATTTTTATCCAATTTGTTCTCCATTTTCTTACTGATTTGTTTTCTCATTTCCATCATCATTTGAATCATAATCTCTAGTTTATCTTGGATTTGTTCTTCCTGTCTTGATTGTTCACTTCTTTCTTGTATTTTTTCTTTTTCTCCATCACTTTCTTATATTAATATTTCATCTTAATTTCGCTTTTTAACTTATATTATATCACCTTGTCCAAGATCTTATTTCTCTTCCATATTTTCAATCTTTTTTCCCACTCTTAAATTCATTTTATTTATGTTTTTACCACTAACACTTATTATTTCCACTACCACGTATATTTTTTTCTATTCCACACTGTGTATTATGGGGTTGTCTCAAATGTCTCTTTTATGTAATTATTTGTCATATTATTTAATAATATCAAATTATTTTTGTATTAATTTAATAATCTCAAAATTAGTAAATTCAAATGATAATATGTTATATTTTCCTTTTCAGTTAGATTATAATAATCAACAATTGTGGCACCAAGTTGTTGAATTCAAAAGAGATCTAAAACCCAACTTTAATCGGTAAAATATACCTTAAAATCTAGAACTCCCCACGTTGGACGCCATTTGTAATGTTATACAAAAGGTAACATGTCTATGTAGGGATGGTTTCTATATAAAAAAAGCAGATATTTTTTTTTCCGGGACCATTCTTTACAACCGTATAGAGGCTTTAGCCTCGTGAGCTTATTGCGTTGTCTCCCGTCTCTTTGTCTACTGCACCCAGTCGATCAACCTTGTTCCCTGTATTAGTTTGTATAGGTGCTTTAATGGCTGTTTGTAGTAGCCTTCTGGATCCATTTTTGGTTTTCCATATATTCTTTGCCTTCTGTGATCCAGCGCTTCACAGTGAAGTGCATTCTCGGTTCCTTTATTGCATTGTCTGCATTTAAGGTCGCCGTTATATAGCCCCATTTTGTTAAGATGCTCCCTGGCGAGAAGGTGTCCCATGAGGAACCCTGTAATAATTCGTAGTTGATTCTTACTCATTGAAAGTAGTTCTGTTACGTTTTTGACGGTTCCTTTTTACCTCTCGCCCTTCAGATAAGAGAGGTATAGGAATCATGCTAAAAATTGGGTAGTGAGTTTTCAATGGATAAACACGTTTTGGGGTCCCTAGAACACGATTTTGATATTTTCGCGATGATGTCTGTGTGTGTGTGTGTTAGTGTGTGTGTGTGTGTGTGTGTTAGTGTGTGTGTGTGTGTGTGTGTGTGTGTGTGTGTTAGTGTGTGTGTGTGTGTGTGTGTGTGTTTGGATGGATGTTGTGGTAACGATAACTCAAAAACTACTGAATTAAAAAATTTGAAATTTTGCATACAGGATTCTGATACCCTAGATTAGATCTGATTAGATTTTGGTGCCAATCGGACAACCGGAAGTGGCAGTTGCTATGAGTGATGACGCCATTACTAAACAAAATGGCAATAAGGTTTTACACATGTATTTTGTATACACTATAGTTTATATTCGTATCATTAAAATTTTCAAAAAATTTGCCATTGTTGCCAGATTTAAAAAAAAGTAAATTTTTTTCATACTTTTTGTGCCAACGTGTAAATTTTTGATTCAAAAATGGCGAGAGGTCATGTGCTGGCCACATCAGATTTTTTTGTAAACTTTTTCCTCTGTAGATGACCGGATATATTGCCCCAGTATAATTTGTATTCTCGCTTGATCCAGTCTTTTATATGGTTCCTAAACGTACGATTTGGTACTCCCATCGCTGGTTCTGGACCAATTAATGGAGTTAACGATCCGTTTTTTGCGAGTTCGTCAGCCTTTTCGTTTCCAGCCATACCTTTGTGACCTGGTAGCCACGATAAAGTTACTTTATTGTGGGTCGCCAGTTCCCTAAGTTCTTCGCCACATTCCTATACCAGTCTAGATGTCACCTTTGGGCTCCTTATGGTATTAAGAGCTGCTGAACTGTCTGAGTAGATTATGATTCTTTTTCTCTCATGGGCCCTCATATTACTATTTTTCGGATATTTGAGTATTGCATAGACCTCTGCCTGGAATATAGAGGTATTTTTTAATAGACAGAAGCTCTCTTGGAAGGTACTTATTCTGTTCGCAGTATATATCAGCTCCAGTTCCCCCTTCCGTTTTTGACCCGTCTGTGTAACAGGTAATTCCGTTTGGGTGTGTCCTGAAATCTGTTCTTGTATTCAATTCATTCCGATTCTTAATTATTATTCTGAGATATTTGTTAAAGCTGTATAAAGCAGTCATGTGGTCTGACCTCTTGCCAAGTATACTGCCTCCCACATGATCTAGCTTATTGTGTCCTAGTCTATGATTTCCTTCATAGAATGGTAAGTCCTCTAGCCGTCGTAGATCGATTCTAGCCTCCCCCATTATAACGTATTGTAATGGCAGCAGGGTTTCTATAGCAGCTGTGGGTGTTGTTTTTATTATTCCCAAACAGGCAAGTCTTTGTATCTTGCCAAATTTGGAGATAGTGCTCCGTTGTTTTATCCTTGGCCACTAGACCACAGATGCATATGTTAAAATGGGTAGGACTACCATATTTTTCAACCAATGCACCATTTTTGATTGAGCCCCCATGTTTTCCCATATGTGCGTCTAGCTATCGTTAAAGTAGCAACCGCTTTCGTATCTATTTTTTGAATCTAAAGGTTCCAGGTAAGTTTCGATTCTAGCATTACCTCAAGAAATTTTACTCCTCCCTTTAGATTTACCTCTTCACCACGAAGCCCTATTGGGCTAAGGCCCTCTAAATTCTTTCTTTTAGTGAATGCTATTATATTCGACTTGTAGGGGCTTATTTTCAAACCCTCATGCTGTGTCCAGAGTGTAACTGCGTTTAGGGCCATCTGAAGTCGTTCCCTAACCGTAGTTGGGATAATATGACAAGGTCATCTGCGTATCCCAGTGTTTTGTGTCCTTCGTCTTGGAGGATTCTCAGCAGTCCATCCATTACCAGATTCCTTGCGGACAACCTCTGGTCACAGTAGCTGCCTTTTTCTCCCCCATCAGAGATGTACATATTACCCTCTTCCGTAGCATACAGTCTATCCACCTGCAGCACGTTGCACCAATACCTGAGTTCCTTGACGCTCTATCTATTGAGTCTAATGACGTGTTGTCAAAAGCTCTTATGTCCTGAAAGGCTGCTGGTAGTACCTCTCTCGTTTCCATGAAATTTTCAGCTCTGTTTACAAGCTGATGTAATGCATTTTCTGTAGACACGCCTTCTCTATAGGCGTATTGGTCCCGGTGTAGAGGTCTTTCAGCCAATACGCCATCCCTAATATGTCTGTCTAGCAGTTTTTCTAGTGTCTTTAGTAAGAAAGACATGAGACTTATTGGTCTTAGAGATTTTGACGTATCGTGTCTAGTTTTTCCAGGCTTGGGTATAAATGTAACTCTAATAAGTCGCCAAACTTAGAATAGCGCACAGCCTGTGTTGTAGAGTCTTGCCTCTCGTTTATAGGAGTATAGGATAAATGTCATCTGGTCCTGGCGATTTATATGGTTCGAATGAGTTTATTGCCCATTTGATTTTGTACACGTCAATTGCCTTTTTTGCTACCTGCCAGTTCTCTCTGTATTCCCACATAAGTGGCTGCAGCTCTAAATTCTGCCATTTCTTGTGTGACAGGTTTATTGATCGTGATTCTGGAAAGTAAACCCTTAACAGTTCTTCCATTGTTTCCTCACCAGTTTTGGTTAATTCTCCGTTTTTTTTTGAGAATGTTTATTGACCTGTGTGGATCTTTAGAAATGATTTTTTCGAGCCTGGCACATTCGTGAGTTCCATTTATGTCCTCACAGTGCCTTCTCCGAGAGTTACTTTTAGATTTCCTCAGCGTTTTGTTGTATTTAGTTTCCTATATTCATCCCATTTATTTGAATCATTCCTTGCGGTGTCGCCCTGCAAGTTTGTTGTTCCACCAGGGCAGATTCCTGTTGGAACTAATCCTTACAGGGCTACATTTATTTTCGTAGACCGAAATAACAGCTCCCTGTAATTTGTCTGTTCTTATCTCTAGGTCTGTTGATATTCTTAGCTCTGTTTTAAGCCAACTTAAACTGTTTTCAAGTTTGCTATATTAAAGTAAATGTGTCTGTGGTCTGAAAAGCTAAGCTCCTCAGACACATGCCAGTTTAGTACCTATTGTAATGTCGATAACCTCCTTTCTAGTCGAAGTGATAAAGGTGTATATTGCATATATTTAACATGTCCAGATTATTTACCGTAATAAATTCTAGTAAAGACTCACCTCTTTCATTGGAATCGAATCTGATGACACATTGTACACCCTTTTCCCTGCAATGTCTTACCATTTCATCTAGCTTCCTAGATGGTGGTGGAGTAGGGTCATCATAGGGAAGATAGGCTGATCCGAGAATAATCTCTTTAGTCCCAGCTCCCTGCCCCATCTTTGTTTCAACTGTAGTTACGTCCCTGTAACAGAAATTGATTAGCGCTATTATTTTAAAGTTATTTCGGACTATTAGGCATGATCTTGAATGGTCATAGGTTCTGTCATAAATTAACTCACCTAATCCTTCGAGTCCCAAGATCTTACCCCTGTTGACCCAGTGTTCCTGTATGAGGGCCACATCAAAGTTCCCTCTTTTCCGAAAAAAACTTACTGTGTCGGAGTTTCGCTTGAATGACTCTGATTTGTTTCACCACCATCACTCTTCCAATCTTGTAAAAAGCTTTCATGAGTTTCGCTTCCAAGGTCCTGAAAAACATCTCGTCAATGGAGGAAGTCAGCAACTTGCCATACTTTTCTATTTTCTGGCTCAGGGGGAGCCAGCCATTCACTCTTATGTCGACGTTTTGTCTTCCTAGGCGTGTCCTGACTAGGTCCTCGTGCTTCACAGGCCCAGGAATGAAGACCAGGACCCTGGGTCTCTTTGGCAGCTCCTTGGCTTCAACTCCTGTTAAAGCCGCTTTCTCCCAGAGACCACCCAGGCCCCTATCTCATTAATGAGCCAGTCGACAGTTCTGCCGTTCGCCCAGGTCATCCAAAGGACACCTCCGTTGAATGTGGTTCTGATGAACTGCAATGGCGCACTGCTTCCAGATGGAGCTGCATCAATTTCATCCACCAGTTTGTTCTGAACCCGGTTAGCTTGGTCCTGGTTCATAGTTATTTTGGGATGGCGTTTATCTATAATCGTCATCCTGATTCCCGTTGCGGCCTCGCTGTAGGTCAAAGTCTTTCCAGTTTTAGCTGGAATATTTATGGGCTTCTTGCCGGCCGGGAAGGTGTTTGTGAGTCCGCTCGATAACGTTTTAACTCATTTGTTTTTTTCCAGGCTTTGGCCGCTGGTCTCGAGGAGTCTGCATAGGTTTCTCCTTGGTCCACGTGCCCTCCGCCTGTTTTCCCAGCTTTGGTCTGCTGCCTCTTCTGAGCTCCCGAAAGCCTGGGTGGTTTTTGACCCATCTTTTTCGCCTTTTCGGTGATTGTATCAGCGGTTCTGGATGTACCCGTTGACGTGTCGCTGGCCATCGCAGATTCCTCTGCGATGTCTGGCCTATTCTCCTCTAAGAGCTCGCTCTCAGAGTCCCACGAGTATGGGGGAAGGGATGGTCCACACCTGGGGCGCCCCCTGCGCAGGTGTAAGGCTGTATACTCTGGGAGGTCGCCCTGTATCCCATAGGCTCCGTTTATGATGATACTTCCCTACCGCCATGCACCTGTAGGCACGGGTCGCTTGATACCCTTGGGATGGGGATTGGTCAGCGTCACCTTATTGTTATTCGGGTGATAACCTACCCCTAAACAACTACGAAGCACTTGGAAAAAAAGTCATTACATTTTAAACAACCTAAAAATTATAAATGTAAAAATTTTCTAGAGACTCTTTTTATTTTTTCCACATTTTTTCTTTCCGCAGCTCGCTCCTTCCAAAGAGCAGTTTACTTTTTCTATAGTTATTTGAATTTTATTCTGCCCTATCTTGAAATCTCCCTCGTTCTCACAGTTCACTCCTTCACAGCTATTTAATAGTTTTGTTTTTTCATATTGTAACAAAGTTACTTTTTTCCGTATTATTTAAAATATATAAATTAAATCGCGCACGGCACTGGAGTAAAATTAAATTAAAATTGTGAATAAAAGGCCAGTCGTACCAGTTGAACCGTCGCCAGGCAGATGGAGACACTCTCCTCTCTGTTTCTTAGACGCTTAAGTTCGTATCGAGTAGGGCAATTCATACTGTTGTCGGCAGCTGCAGAGGCAGTGAGAATCCAGACTTGCTGAGGCCGTCCCAATTGGAACAGCAGTGCAGTAAGTCGACCTTTAGAGATAGGTCAAGCTGAAGCCAAGCTCAAGTTGTACCGGAGTCTAGAACCGTCAGTCCGACTACACCATGCCGCCAAGCCAATCGTCCGTTACACACATTTTCTCCGCCGGATTTTATTGGTAATAAATAAAAGCTTTATTTATTATTATTTGTTTCTATTTTAACATCAAAGCAGCTAATACCCAGGTACTCAAACCCAGTAGGGCAAGTAAAGACCGCCCTTCTGGCTGCCAGATTTTGGTCGATACCATAACGACCCCTGGAGTATTTCTTTCTCCACTGACGCTGCCCGTGCAGTGGCCTTCACACTCTAAATGGAAGGTGGCGCCCGAGGCAATCCGAAACCTGGACTAAGGCGCCAAAGTGACCCGCAACGACCGAAGCGTCGTTGCAATATTATGAAAACTTAAAAAAAAAATGAAGATTCCTTCTATTAACTATACATTATATATATACAGTGCAACTCAAAAAGTCTGCACCATATGGGAACAATTTTTATTGTTCATTTGACAAAAAATGTTATTCGTGATAAAAGTTGGTGCATTGCATAAAACTGCTATAACGAGTGTCAAATTTTCAAATTTCTAAATTGTATACGGGGCGGGCAAAAAAAAATAGCAATTTTGACCAAGAGTAAAGTACCCTTATTTTTGACAATATCAAAAAAAATATTTAAGAAAGTTGTTTAGAATTAAAAAATACACTCAGATTTAAAATCACAGCCTCCTACACAAAAAAATCCATTTTTTATGCTTTTAGCCTTCCTTCAATCATACACTATAATATACATTTGGGTTAAAAAAATTTTGGTTTTCTTTATTTTTACACGATTCTCGGCCTTTTTTACGATTTTTGGTTTTTCTTGGTGCAAAGTTTTTTTTTCTTCTTTTTATTTTTATTTTAAAGCTTCATTTTGTTTAGTTAATTTTAGCTAGATTTTGTTTTACACCGTAAATAAGTGAATATTACATTTTGGTACTAAAAACTTATGGGCATCATTTTTTTTACCCATTTTGTTTAATTAAAACATAATGGTATTTTTTATATACATGTCTACAGGGTGAAATTTCAACTTTGCACCAAGAAAAAACCAAAAATCATAATGATCAAAATTCATATTTTTTGCCAACTCCTGTATACCATTTCGAAATTTAAAAATTTGACGTTCGCAATAGCAGTTTTACGCAATGCACCAACTTTTATCAAGAATAAAATTTTCTGTCAAATGAATAATAAAAATTTTTCCCATATGGTGCACACTTTTTGAGTTGCAATGTATATATGTTTTTTTTAGATTTTATATTTTATAATTAATAAACCCTAAAAAAAAAGTTTGGCAATTCCCAAAAAATATATCAATCGACTTTTAATTACTCCTTTTTTTTAAGCTAGATTAATTTCAACAATTTTTTTTTTATTCCCAAAATTGTATGACTATAATAATAATAATGAGATAAGATTTCATACTATTCCACAATTTTTAATTTAGCATATCTTATAAAGTATGTGTCAGTAAGTTGGAACCATATGGGAAACTTTTTTATTATTAATTTTAGGAAAAAACTTATTCTTGATAAAAAATTCTTCATGGTCTAAAATCTAAAATACAATAATCAGATATTTCTTTCTAGTAGTATACGAATTTTGTCAAAAAATATGAATTTTACTCAAGATTAAAGTACCTTTAAATTTGACAACATTGAAAAATGTTATGTAAAAAAGTTGATCAGAACTAAAACTAAGTACAAATATACAATTACGTCAAATTATATTGAAAAATGTATTCATTTTTGAAACGTATTTCCACGTACAATAACAATGCTTTTACTGTAGTTACGTGTTTAAATTTCAAAATTGTTAGAAAACATTAAGAAACGAGAAGGTTATCATGATTTTTATAATCACAAGAGATAAATTTTTTTAAATCAATTTTTTTTAACAAAAAACTATGTTTATAAAATTCAATCAACATAAAATTAATTATGCTATCAAACCTTTTAACAATTAAATAACAATTAACTTATAAAAAAACTCATACAGAGTATTTTATAACAGTATATACAGTCTACACTTAAATAGACCTTCATCATTCATTTTTATATTACATAAACCGATAATGTTTGCAAAAAATAACTATATCAAAAGAGAGTAAAACTTCTTGATAAGTCTAACGCAAAAAAAACTAAATGTGTTTACTAAAGAAGGGTGGCTACCATAAAATCCAAACCCTCTCCTTTTCGTTCGCTTCTTTGTCAATCGGACACTATTTGCAGATTAATATTTAATGGGGTTAGATCAGATGTTATGTTTAAAATTAGTGTAAATCAAAGGGCATGGTCTCACGGGACGGTGGTCCGGACTCAGGGGAGGGCCGCCGCCGGTGCATTATCAAATTACCACCGCCCGCCCCTGCAATATACCGTTAATCTGTTTTCAATGAACCTCGCCGCTCGTACACATGATACTGTACACACAATATATTGATAGGGTGGATGCAGGGATGAAATATACACATCGGAGATGAGACAAAAGATGAGGGTAGGTATACAAAATATCGACTAATATTTTTGATTTATAACTTTAAATATAATGCACAAATAGAGACAATTTATTTGGTTGCAGGAAATAAAGAAAAGTAATTATTTATACAAATTTGTTAGACATAAATAAGTCTAAATAAACTTGAAAAAATGTCATTAAAGTTTTTTTATTTTCTATTTTTGTTACGAATTGTTTACCCTAATTTCTATCATTGTTGTATACACTGCGTCCCAATTTTAATACATTTTTCAAGGTTGATCTAAAGGCAAAGTTATTTATGATAATAATATCGGATCGTCCTACATAAGAAAAATACATAAAAGTGTATTTTTGATGCGTTTCGAGCGCATTGCTGCGTTCTTTTTTAAATATTTTGGGATTTGTTGGTCATAGAAAAATGCAAAATACTTGTAAAACTGTTTTGTTATTCGGTATTGTTATTTATTTTATTTAATTTATGAATAAACATTACTTGGGCTTATTCATTTCATTCCGATTAAAATAATTACACATGATTTTCCCTTAAGCAAATGAAAAACTAGGTTAACACGTGGGCTGTAAACTACTAGATAAGTAGTATCTGGTAATTGGCAGTGAGCGTGTTAATACAAACATTTTTTTATCTGATTTCAGTCCATTACGGATGAAAAAAGTTACGTACAGGGTGAATTTTTGACATGGTCCTGTAAATTGAATCAAATTCTGGTATTGACTATATTTTAAAGATTTCTTTATAATTACTAAACATTATTATACAGTAAGATATTTCATTATTGTCAATTTTCAATTTGACTTTAAAATGGATCTTTAAATAATTTATTTTAAAAAAATATAATTTTTGAAATACCAATAAAAATGTTAATTAGTTATACAAATAAAAAAAAAATCAATTTTGAAACAATCAATTCTGAGTTTTAAATAAATTCATCTATTTATTACGAATTTTAAAATAAAGTTTCTTATTCATAACATTTTGAAAAAAAACAATTTTGAAAACTCTTAATTTAAGGTGAATAAGTATTAAATAAAATCGCAAAAAAAACACAAAAAATTGCAAAAACTTGCAAATAATTGCAAAAAATTGCAAAAAAATGCAAAAAATTGCAAAAAATTGCAAAAAATTGCAAAAAATTGCAAAAAATTGCAAAAAATTGCAAAAAATTGCAAAAAATTGCAAAAAATTGCAAAAAATTGCAAAAAATTGTAAAAAATTGTAAAAAATTGCAAAAAATTGCAAAAAATTGTGAAAAAGTGCAAAAACATGTAAAACACTGCAAAAAGGGTCAAAAACTTGGAAAAAACACACTAAAAATTTCAAAAATCTTCTAAAAATTGCAAAAATTAAAAAAATTGAAAAGTTTCAAAAATTTGAAAAAAATCGCAAAAAACCTACTAAAAATTTCAAAAACTTACAAAAAAATCGCAAAAAACTCACACAAAATTGCAGAAATATGTAAAACATTGAAAAAATAGCAAAAATACGCACAAAGTCGCAAAAATATCATATCAAATCAACATAAAAAAAATCTGTTGTGGCCAGCACATGACCTCTCGCTATTTTTGAATCAAAAATTTACAGGTTGACACAAAAAAGTATGAAAAAAAATTATTTTTTTGTAAATCTGGTAACAATGGCAAAAGTTTCGAAAATTTTAAAGAGATGAAAATAAACTATAAGGTATACAAAATATATGTGTCAAACTTTATTGCTGTTTTGTATAATAATGGCGTTATCACCCATAGCAACTGCCACTTCCGGTTGTGCGATTGGCACCAAAATCTAATCAGATCTAATCTAGGGTATAAGAATTCTGTATGCAAAATTTCAAATATTTTTATTCAGTAGTTTTTGAGTTATCGTTACTACAACATCCATCCAAACACACACACACACACACACACTAACACACACACACACTAACACACACACACACTAACACACACACAGAGACATCATCGCGAAAATATTAAAATCGTATTCTAGGGAACCTAAAACGTGTTTATTCATTGAAAACTCACTACCCAATTTTTAGCATGATTCCTATACCTCTCTTATCTGAAGGGCGAGAGGTAATAAAGACAAATTTGAAAAAACCAAAAGAAATCAGAAAAAAACTTGCAAAAATCGCAAGAAAACAGAAACATTTGCAAAGAACTGCGAAAAATAGTAAAAATTTGGATAAAATTGCAAAAAATTGCAAAAAAATTGCAACAAATTGCAAAAAATTGTAAAAAATTGCAAAAATAGCAAAAAATTGCGAAAAATAGTAAAAAATGGCAAAAAATTTCAAAAAATTGCAAAGACTTGCAAAAAATCGCATAAAACCCACAAAAAATTGCAAAAAACAACAAAAAATCTCAAAGAAAAGACAAAAAAATGCAAAAAATAGCAAAAATACGCATAAAGTCTCAAAAATATCGAAATCTACCTAAAAAGGAGGAAAAAGCCTAAAAAAGGAAAGAAATCTGAAAAAAATTACAAAAAAATGGCAAAAAACAGAAAAAATTGTAAAAAAGTACAAAAAAAATGCAGACTTACAAAAAATAGCAAAAAGCACAAACAATTGCAAAAACATGTAAAAAACTGCAAAAAATCGAAAAAAAAACACAAAAAATTCCAAACACTTGTAAAAAATTACAAAAAATCGCAAAAAACCCACAAAAAATTTAAAAATTTGTAAACAATTGCAAAAACTTGTGAAAAATTAAAAAAATTTCAAAAAATTGCAAAAAATCGCAAATAAACAGCAAAAACTTGTAAAAAATTGCAAAAATCGCAAAAACCATTAAAAAATTCAAAAACATACAAAAACAGCAAGGAAAAAAACAAAAAATTGCAAAAACATGTAAAAAACTGCAAAAAATCGAAAAATAAAAATTCCAAACACTTGCAAAAAAATATCAAGAATTTGCAAAAAATCGTAAAAAACCCACAAAAATTTTGCAAAAACTTGTAAAAAATGAAAAAAATTTCAAAAAATTTCACCGTACAAAATTATAAATTTAATTTATATTATTAAAAAAAGCGAAAACAGGAATATTTTTGCAGTAATTTTGAGTTTTGGAAAACTCAAAGTTACGAAAACAAATTTCTTTATATATACCTTATATACTACAGTATATATGGTATAAGTAGCGGGAAAGTAAAAATAGGTCAAAGGTTAATATTATTTTTGGGGTTTTTAACGATGTTGAATCGATTGCCGTTATCCGTTTGTCTTTATCTCTCACCGTTCTCGAGTTGAATCAGACTAACAGACGGACGGACAAAATCATCTTATAAGAATTTTTTTTCTTCGAAGACTCTAAAATGTAAAGCAAGTGTAACAAAATTTTCAAACATCCAAGTTTAACTGTCTATTTATGGCCTCTGGAAAAATCATATTGGATTTTAGAGATATATTATACAGGGTGAAGCATTGGATATGAATCAGTTACACAAATTTTCGCAAAGGAGGTCCTGGATTTTTTTTATTCTGAATATGTCAGTTAGTTGCTATGGTAGACACCAATACACACTTTTACCAAAAAAATATGACAAATTGGCTTAGTTATTGAAAGGATATGACCAACCATTGTTTAGGTCAAGATCTATAATCCACCCTGTAGGGACATTTTTTAATGATCAACAGGAAAATAGGAGAAAAACAGGAAAAGGGAAAATAGAAAATATAGAGAAAAATAGGAAAATGAAAAATCAGGAAAAAATGGTAAAAATACAAAAAAATGTGGAAAAATTGGAAAATAGGGAAATATAGGCAAAAATTGGAGAAATGGTAAAAACTTTTAAAAAAATGAGAAAAACAGTTAAAAAAGGGAAAAATAGTAAAAATTGGAAAAAATAGGAAAAAGTGAAAATAGAAAAATGTAAGCAAAAATAGGAAAAATGGGTAAAAATAGAAAAACAGTAAAGAAAGTACCTAATTTAGTTAAAAAAGGCAGCGTTTATAAGAAATAACAAAATGAATCGAGGTGTGATTAATGTAGGTAAATAATGAAAGAAAACCGCATTTACCTCGTTTAATCTGTCCAATAAACAAAATTAATGTTTTCATGTTGAATTCGCGATTAGGTTTCACCAACATTGATCAAAATTAAATGACTTATTAATATCAACCGGACCCTCATTAATCGCATTTTGCGTTAGGGTCATTATCGCTGCTAAATTTATATTTTTTAAATACAATTTGGATTAAGAAATGTTTATATAATCAAAAACCATAAACTAATATGTTCAGTTTATAGTAAATCCGCGTATCAACAACATTTTTGGTAAATAAATGAAATGAAACTCAAAGTCATGTACCACAATGGATTTAATGAATATGTAACGGCGACTAGTTTCGGCTACTTAGCCATCATCAGGCCTAAAAGTATTACAGTGTTTGGATAACTAAAGATAAATTTACAAAAAACTACCATATAAGTAAGTTGTTATATTAACAAAATGCAAAAAGGCATAACGTTAATGCACATTAATCGTGGGTAGTGGGGTATTTCAAGGAAAAATAGGGAATGGACAATTTAAGAGTACATGAAATAGTAATAACGAAAAAGGTTTAAAGGAGATTGATTAAAAAGGTGTGCAAAGCACATTTCAACAAAATTTTTGGCACTCCGCCCACTCGAAAAAACTTCGAAGGCGACTCCGGAGTGGAAAAATAATATTAGTTGTTGTCCCCACTGGGACTAGTCGAAAATTGGTCATAAAGACCGGCCAAAACTTACATTTATATTTGTGGTAAAAGATGGTGGTACTTGGTCGTTAATATAAGTGACGTGACAGGTGGGAAGTGGGAGGAAGAGGAAAAGGTATAAACATGGGAAATTTATCAATAGTAAAACTGAAAATAATAAATTAAACTTAAATATACGACTCGACCGATTTTTCAAAAATGTATGCCTAAAAATGGTCTATATTATTTTACTTCTTTGTTCTACTATGATTAATTGTTAATTTTTAATTAATCCTTTTATGGTAAGTGCGCTACAATTATTATAAAAAAATCTGATGTGGCCAGCACATGACCTCTCGCCATTTTTGAATCAAAAATTTACAGGTTGACACAAAAAAGTATGAAAAAAAATTATATTTTTGTAAATCTGGCAACAATGGCAAAAGTTTAGAAAATTTTAATGAGATGAAAATAAACTATAGGGTATACAAAATATATGTGTAAAACTTTATTGCCGTTTTGTATAATAGTGGCGTCATCACCCATAGCAACTGCCACTTCCGGTTGTGCGATTGGCACCAAAATCTAATCAGATCTAATCTAGGGTATCAGAAGCCTGTATGCAAAATTTCAAATTTTTTTATTCAGTAGTTTTTGAGTTATCGTTACTACAACATCCATCCAAACACACACACTAACACACACACACACACACTAACACACACACACACACTAACACACACACACACACAGACATCATCGCGAAAATATTAAAATCGTATTCTAGGGACCCCAAAACGTGTTTATCCATTGAAAACTCACTACCCAATTTTTAGCATGATTCCTATACCTCTCTTATCTGAAGGGCGAGAGGTAAAACCTTCCCTTTTATCGAATTTGTATAACCTTTAGGCCTGATAATGGCTTGTCAGCCGAAACTAGTTGCCGGTTCCTAAAAAAACAAATTACTTATTATATTTATGTGCTACATGTCTTCCAGTTTTATTTCATTTATCAAATTACTAAAAATATATAAATTTGACAGAAAATTTTCTTCCTGAAAAAAGTTATAATTATGGGTTGATTAGGCGCCAGTGCATTTTTGTAAGTCCCAAAAAAGGACTGTTTGTTTACAAAAATTTGTTTGAAACAAAAGGCAAAATCAATAAATAATTATTTAAATTTTTACTTCAAGAATATACTGTAGCCCTTATTTAAATAAATAATCAATATAAACAATTTAATGCATATATTATTATAAAAAAATCGGTTGTGTCGCCCCAAAACTTTCCCGACGAGTATCCACGAATACTTTATCAGATATTTAATGTTAAAGTTTCAAATTTTGACATTTTATTATTTTTGACAGTGACTCTTCCGTCGGACAAAAACTAATAGGTTCTTTAGATTATATTTTTGTGGTACGATTTTATGTCTTATTCTGCTGAAAAAAAACTCTTTATATGCATTAATTATTATTAATTTTTATCACTGTGTAACGCCCTTCGGTAGTTACGAGTCACTTTGGCGCCTTAGTCCAGGTTTCGGATTGCCTCGGGCGCCACCTTCCGTTTATAGTGTGAAGGCCACTGCACGGGCAGCATCAGTAGAGAAAGAAATACTAAAGGGGTCGTATGGTATCGACAAGACCCTTAGCGGGCAGAAGGGCCGTCTTTACGTGCCCTACTGGGTTGAATTATCTGGGTATTAGCTGCTGCTGGTATCACAAATAAAAATTATTAAGGGCAAAATTACCTTTTATTCAATTACCAAAATCCGGTTCTTTTTCGGAGGGTACAGGCACGTATTCCGGGCTGGCTTGGTGAGGTGTGATTGGATGACGGTTCCTGACTTCGTTACAATGGGAATTGGCTTCGCTCCCTTCAGCTTGACCTATCTCTAAAGGTCGAGGGACTGCATTGCTGCTTTAATTGGGACTTTTTACAAATATTTAAATTTTGCCTATTTTTTATTCGTTTGTAACTTTTCTGACCCACCATCCGAGTAAGGAAAGTATTGTGAACGAGCTAAAAAAAATTTCAAGACAAAGTTGGAAATATCCATTTTGAAACCCCTTAGATGATTAAGACCATTTCCAGATAGAAGTCTGTCTGCGTATTTTTCTGCGTGTCTATCTTTGTATCTGTTTGTGTATCTGACTGTCTGTCTGTGTGTATTCTTCCACGATAGAGGCCACACTTTTAATCTGATTGAGCTATAATTTGGTATATGGGTTTGGGTTCCCAGTCTAAAGAACCTATCAGTTTTTGTCCGACGGAAGTGTCACTGTCAAAAATAAAAAAATGTCAAAGTTTGAAACTTTAACATTAAATATCTGAAAAAGTATTCGTGGATACTCGTCGGGAAAGTTTTGGGGCGACACAACCGATTTTTTTATAATAATATATGCATTAAATTGTTTATATTGATTATTTATTTAAATAAGGGCTACAGTATATTCTTGAAGTAAAAATTTAAATAATTATTTATAGATTTTGCCTTTTGTTTCAAACAAATTTTTGTAAACAAACAGTCCTTTTTTGGGACTTAAATAAATACAAAAATACACTGGCGCCTTATCAACCCATAATTAAAAACATTTTAGGAAGAAAATTTTCTGTCAAATTTATATATTTTAAGTAATTCGATAAATGAAATAAAACTGGAAGTCATGTACCACATAAATATAATAATAAGTACTTTTTTTTAGGAAACGGCAACTAGTTTCGGCTGACAAGCCATTATTAGGCCTATAAAAGTTATACAAATTCGATAAAGGGGTAGGTTTTTTATAATAATTGTGGCGCACTTACCATAAAAGGAATAATTAAAAATTAACAATTAATCATAGTAGAACAAAGAAGTAAAATAATATAGACCATTTTTAGGCATACATTTTTGAAAAATCGGTCGAGTCATATATTTAAGTTTAATTTATTATTTTCAGTTTTATTATTGATATTTTTCATTTTTCAAAATTGTGTAATTTTTATTTTTTTAATACTTTTTCAATTGTGGAAACCATAATGTGAATTATTTGAAGAAAAAAAATTGAAATTTGTTGGAAAAAAAATGAAATTGGGAAAAAAAAATTGACGATATTTTATTTTTTACCATAAATTTCAGTTTAAATCGAGAATATCGAATATTCAAGGAAAAACATTTTTAAAGTTAGAAATTTTGAATCTTAAATTTTTTATTTTTCAAAATTGTATAATTTTTATTAACGGTGATTAATTTGTGGAAAAAAATTTAAATTTGGTAAAAAAAAAATTTCCATATTTTATTTTTCAGCAAATTTCAATTTTTTTCCTCAAACAATTCATCATTATATAGGGTTTTCATATTAAATAAGTTTAAAAAAAATAATAATTATAGAATTTGAAAAATGAAAAATTTGAGATTCAAAATTTCCATGGCTCCCGGTATTAACTTAAAATTTTGACGTTTTTCGAATATTTCCTCAGATTGTTTAAAAAATCTAAAATTCTTTCCTGAATCTACGGTATTTTTTCTTATTATATCCCAAGTGTCAAATGTGAGTAATTATTAGTTGTCATATTTTCATTGCTGCCAATATAATTTAAGTCGGGAGTGATTGAGAATCGCGATTCAATCGGTATCGACTGTAAACCAAATATGATCCCGACCGAGACCTACCGGTCGGGATGTTGCGATTGTGAATGTTGAGAATCCCCCTGCAGATGGAAATAAATTTCCTGATTGACAAATGACAATTTAAAATATGACAGCCAAAAGTAATAATAAAACTTAATAAAACCTAACCTAACCTAACCTAACCCAATCCCTCACGGTATTTTTCCAAATGCACACCACTGGATCAAAAATCGAAATATGTTTTTTTTTTCGTTTTCCTATTTTTTCTATTTTCCCCATTTTTTTATTTTTTACTGCTTTATCTTATTTTGTACCATTTCTTCCTATTTTTTTTCTATTTTTTTACTAATTTTCTATTTTTTTATATTTTTTTACTAATTTTCTATTTTTTTCCATATTTGCCCTTTCTTTTTTTTCATTGTTAGCCAATTTTTTTTAACTATTTTCTCTATTTTATTCTATTTTCCCGCTTATTTCATTTTTTTCTATTTTTATCTACTTTTTCTAATTTTTTACAATTTTACTCTAAATTTTCTAATTTTTCCAATTATTTTCTATTTTTTTCCTTATGTTCCCTATTTTTCCCATTTTCATATTGTTTCCTATCTTTTCCTGTTTTTACAATTTTCCCTGGTTTTCCCTGGTTTTTCTTCTTATTTTTCCTATTTTATACTATTTTTTCCTATTTTTTTTTCGATTTTTTTACTATTTTTACTAATTTTCAATTTTTTTCTATATTTTCCTGTTTCTTTTTTTCCTGTTTTAATCTATTTTGCCTATTTTTGCCCATTTTCCGCATTTTCTCCATTTCTCCCAATTTCCCAATTTTTATTACGTTTTCCTATTTTTCTCTATTTTGCCTATTTTTTTTAATGTTTTTTCTATTTTTTCTATTTTCCCTCTCCTAATTCGACTCTAAAATCACTAAAATCAGCTGTGTTATTGTGCTGTTCAGCTCAAGTGGCATGGCTGCCAAAACAATATAATCGATCCGATGTTGCCAAACTTGTACTTGTACCAATTTTTTCTGCCGTCATTAGTAAAATCGAAGAGGGCAGCACCTGTTGAATATTATTTAATTAAATACTAGGTTTCGTTTTACAAAATATATAGGAATATATGAGAAATGATGTATTGGAAAAAAAAACAATCCTTTTTTAATATTATTCACCGGAACTTCACTATTTTTAAATTAAAAGCAATAAATACAAATTACTTGAATTTCATTTTATTTAATAATTTATTTTAAGGCTCCGGTAATCACTTAGACTTTATAACCATGTTTCTTCAAACAAAAACTAATTTCTTTAATTAATAATCCTGTAAAACGAAACCGCGTTTTGTATCATAATCGCGGTAGTTCCCAAGGCGCTTAAAATATGTCCTTTTACATTTAAATCAAACCTGCCAAATTTCAAATCAATATATTCATTCATTTTAAAGTTATCAAATAAAATAATTTAATTTTTTATAACTTAAACACCTTTTCTATTTTCTATTTTTCAAGATGGTTTAAAATACGGGTTTCATGATATCCTTCCCAATTTTTACATAATAAAATTTCACGGTCGGTATTGGTAGATAATTTTTTGGTTTTATACAAATGCGCCTTTAAGGCCTTGGAGCCGTCGTGCGCCGCACGACCTTGCCAATATGGACGGCGCGGCGCGTCCCTGATGGTGAGTTAATTATGTCAGTATTTAAGAAACTAGTAATATGTCTTAAGTGTTCCGTTTTACGGGTGTTTATTTTCCATCCAGATTGAATCACATAAACTGCATTACAATCTGTACAAGAAAATTCTCTCTCCTGATTTATGTAAGAAAGGAACTACATCTTTTGAGTTCACTAATAAGGAAGAAATGGAGTGGGCTGACTTAAAAGCTATTTTGATATCGTAATAAATGATATCAGAATTAGTTGCTAGAGTGATATTAAAGTTAAGTTTGCATTTGTAATAAAATATATAATAAAGTTTTAGGATAATCTCTAAAGTGTAGTTATTATTTATTGCTAGTTTTTTATTTAATTTTAAAATATTAAAACTCTTAACTAACACAATAACGAAAACACTTGCATACTCTAAAATATAAAGGGCGTCCCTTTCTTTCTCGTTTATCCTACAAAAGAACGAGGCATCAACTGTCAAACATTTCTTTTCACTTGAAGGATTACCCTCGGTACATGTTCATTGTAAAATTGACTAGAAAATTCTATCCCCTAATAGTATCTGAGCCTCCGCGTTGGGAATCAACATCGTCGAACTCTTGCCCAGTTTTTAATCGGTTCAAATATACACATTCAAACCAGCACTCAAGTCTTGGTTAATATGTTAGTACAGGAAAATTTTGATTTAAAAATAATGATAAGAGACCTGGGAATAATAGTTATATTAAAAAACAAAGAATAATGCTATTAAAGACATAACAGCCAAAATAAAGATCCAAAACAATTAGATTTAATATCCTCATCCTTAATTTAGTTTTAGAAAGCATTATAATAAGGGATAAATTAGATAAGAATAATATACAAATAATACCTTTAGCAGATGGTGTAGTGATTAAAGGGAACATAAGGGAAGATCTGATAAAAGCTATAGGATATCTGGAAAAAGAAGCACTTTAGTTTGGTATGAACATTAATAAAAAAAAACAAAATAAATAAAAATACAAAAATACGAAAAACGAAAAGAAGAGACAAATATTCTAGACACAAAAAATCCATTTCAAAAACGCGACAATAGGAAAAACGGTAGAGTATTACAGAAAAATAAGATATTAAGCGTACTGTAATATTTTTATACATTGGGTTCATTCGAATTTAATAACTAATTTATTTAAGTAATATAAGTCGGCACCGCTTTTGATGAGTCACTAATATTCTGTGTATGCTCCATCAGGCGGTATCTGCAGGTCTTCAAGTCTGAACTACGAGTATTGAGACAACATACAAGTATGTTGATGCCACTGAATCGAAAATAGTTTCCATCATACACCTCACAACCCTCCAAATTCGATCCATCCGCTCCATAGGCTAATTTTGGGACCGCCAAGTTCCTTAGGCTCTTGGTTATCATCACATTACTCAATTGTACAAAAGCCTTCCAAAGCTCGAGAACGGTTTTGTTACCAAATAGAAGATGTCTTTTTTTGCCCAATGGTTGTTCATCTTATTGATATGAAAAGGACCTTTTCCAACAATGGATTCTGCTCCCCTACGTTTTGAAACTGGCCGATTGGCGAATAACTTGGCGATTCGAAGGTCTTGAGCCACGAAATTAGCCAAGGAAAAATCTATTGACATTTCAAACCAGTCTTGTGGTCTTTTGGTCACGGGGTGTTACACTTTGGGCGCATTCAGCAGAGAGAACAGTTGTGGAACAGTTTATGATTTTTCTGCTGGCGCAAGCGCTCACCGCCAACATGTTGTGGAGCGGTCGCCATTTTTAGTAGCGGGAAAAAAGTACGCTCACTTTTTACAACGTGTTGGGAGTTGTGTGTGAACATGTCAAATATGGCGAAAGAAGTGGAATATTATTCAATAACGTATGAATACAATGAAAAGTTTTATGATGTTGAAGGAACCTCAGAAGTTCATGGAAGGTTACGAAATGGTAAGAAAAATATTTATAAATAGGTACTCTTAATATACAGAATTATTAATTTATCAAAATTACGAAAGATAACCTAAAAAATAACAGAAATTTATATTTTTGTAGATGGGCAATTTTTTGAGGAGTACGTGTTGCAAAATAGTTCGGGACCAATTCCAATTACTCTGACAAATGAAGTAGTAGGTGAGTGGTCACAAAACATTGGTACTATTAAATTAGGATTTTTTTTAAATTAATCAATTATATTTCTAAACTAGGCATTGTTCCTATTCATTTATCTATACAAGGAAGAATTACAGCTGCTCACATTACAGTTTTCAACCAGATAGGTACGATTATGTGTTTTGTGTGGTGTTTGATGAAATAGTTTTTTTGTAATTTACTTAAACTTTATTTTCTATATTTTGCTTGCATTGTTGTGGCAGTCATTATTTTATATCGTCCAATTTTGTATTCAGGTTTAGGTAGCACAATATAGGTAAAATTTTGATATATTTTTTTATTCTGTGAACATTGAACATGTTCGGCATAGCACAATTTATTAAAATACATTTTTTTAGCTTTAGCATAACAAAGTTACTCGTTACTTGGTGATGTTGTTAACAAGTTATTTGTTAGGTTAAAGCATTAAATTGGTTTTTTTAAATACATTGCTGCTATCGTTTAAAGCATGCATAGTAGCAGTAATAGTTTTTTGTTTTATGCAGTTTGGGTTGAGGTGGCAAGAAATAATAATATTAATTTATTTAAAGGTACACTTTACAAACGCTTTTAAAAGTATTTAGGTACATCTAAGGGATAGTTAGAAACAACAAAGAAAATAAATAATAATAAATGTATAATAAAACAAATTAAATCATTTTAATTCTGAAATAAAATTGAATCATTTTAATTCTGAAATAAAATTGCTCTTTTAGGCATTACATCAGACAATGGTGAAGTAGAAGAAACTCACTTCAAATGGACAAAAGCGTCGACTATGTTATTGGTTAATGCATACAAAGAAAAAAAGGAGGAATTTCGAAATCCGAAAATTAAAAAACGAAGTTTGTGGACATCCATTAAAGATATCTTTTCAAAACATAAATATCCTGTCACAGATGATGAATTAGATAGGAAGTGGCGGAATATGAAGAAAACTTACATGGGCCTGCTGGATAACAAAAAATCCACAGGACGCGGTAGGATATCTTGGGAATATTTTGATCATTTTGAAGACATTTATGAGAAGGATAGGTCAGTTAACATTCCCAAAACAATTTCCTCCCCTGTCCCTACATTATCTTGTATACCAGGTTCCAAATCCATTCCACAAATAAACGTAATGTCCCCAAACATTACAAATTCCACTGATTCATTACCCATCCAAAATGAATACAGCTTGAATTCTCCTTCAACCTCTTCCAATTATACACATGTACCTAGCCTGTCAGGTAAAAGAAAAAATTCAATTGAGGAAGAAAAAATAAATAAGAGGGCTAGAAATAAAGACTTATATGATTTACGTAAACTATTGGGTGGCTTAGAAGAAAAGAGATTTGAGGAACTTCGATTGATTCGAATAGCAATAGAAGAAAACAATAAAATACAAGCAGAAAGAAATGAAATACTAAAAAAACTTGCAAAGAAATAATTTTATAATTACATTATGTTAGTTTGTCCTGTACCAAAATCAGACCAGAACACAACTTATCACACATTTATAGGGACTTTTCATCATTAAATTGAATGATGAATCACTCGCAACATTTTAGATTACTTTGGAAACACCATGTAGTTAGTAAGTTTTTCAAAAATATTTGTATTGTGTAAGTAGTTAATAAAATTAAAAACAATTTACATTTAAATGTATTTATTTTTTATTGTTTACAATAATAACTCTGCTATTTGCATTCTCTTCTCTTCAGCCATATCTCTATTGTTTCTATTAGCTTCAGCTTCATCATAATCCTCATTATCAAGTCCTGCAGCAGGTTCAAAATCTTCATCATTTTCACCATCTTGTATAATTATGAAGTTATGTAACATGCAGGCAGCACTTATAATATCGCACCCAAAATTTGGATTGAAAATGTCAAGGTACTTCAATCTCCTAAATTTACCTTTCAAACGACCAAATGCTCGCTCAATTACAGCCCTTGCTGAACTGTGCTTGATATTAAAATTTGTTTTTATTTCATTTAAATGCCCATTATCTCTAAATGGAGTTACAACATTCATAGCTAACGGATAGGCCGAATCTGCAAGTACATGTAAATTCAAGGGCATAGCATGAATTTGGGCAAACACAGGACTATTTCTAAAAACACGTGCATCATGAACACGTCCAGGAACACCAATATAAACATTCAAAAATTTCATTTTGTTATCACATATACCTAAAAAACTTCAAGTTTATGACTAGACAAAATATTTATTTCTATACATACCCTGTAATATAATAGAATGAAAACTTTTACGATTAAAATAATCATTGGCATTATTTTTTGGCTGTTTAATTTCAATATGGCAACCATCAACTGCACCCACAACTCCTGGAATACCGAATCTATCATGAAATGCCTAAAATAATAATAAATATATAAAAATAGAATATAGTTGGTTTAGCAGCATATATATATATAATATTACCACTAGAGTTTTATATATACCTCTTCAATGCTGTTATAATTTATTGGCCAAGTTATGTAGTTTGCTATTAAATTGCAGAGCACTTCTACTATTTCACTAAAAATATTGTGAGCAGTGCTTCGTGCCAAATCAAAACGGTCACCTGATGCCAAGAAGGTTTCTGGCTTCGAAATTACCCATATGGTGAATAAAAGCTTCTTCTCTAAGGGAATTTTTTGAATTAACTGTGGCCTTTCATTGCCAACAACATTTAATAGTTCCTACATTGTTTTCAAGGATTTAGTGGTTGTGCTAAATCATTTACAATTTCTCCTATCAAATTAAAATCTATCAGATCATTATCAATTAAATATAGATGCAAATTATTCATATTAAACGGTTCTTTAAATTAACAAATTGCCGAAAAAAGAAAACTGTCATCAAAAATCCACTGTCACTTTACTGTCAAATGTCAAAACATCTAGCGGATAGTCCAGCAGAATTTCGTTACCGCTTACAACCGGTAGCAACAACTGTTTTGTCTGCTGAATGCGCCTTTTGTGTCCATATGAGTAAAGTGCCATGAATTGCTCGAAGGTCATCTCGTCATCGGGTGGTTGGATGCTGCGAACATGGGCTAGGTCATCTTCGCTGTCATAGCTTCCTGCATAAGGAGCTAGTCTATTGAAATGTACAACTCTTGGTTTTCCTCGAGGAAGCTTCTTAATTCTATAAACAACATCGTTGATATTCTTTAAAATCTTGTGAGGACCCTCCTAAGAACTATGCAATTTGGGTGAATATCCACGACTACGCTTCGGGTTATACAGCTAAAGAAGATCTACGAGTTGGCATTCTCCGTCTTCGGCTTCGACGTCATATGCTTTTTTCATCCGAGCATTGGCATTTTCGCTGTTAGATGGTCCTATAACACATTCTCCCTCCATTTCCTGATTTATTCTGACGGCTTCATGTCTTTTGGCTAAAGGTAGTCTTCTATCCGAATGTTTATTTTATGTTTCAACAAATTCGTTTGCCCTTTTCTTCCTTTCCCTACGTCGAAGATGTCCTGGTAGGTTTTAACGATGTTCCTCAATTTTGTTTTCTGTATTGGTTTTAAATTCTTGATGGAATAATTATTTACGAGTTTTTTTAGTTCTTCTGGGAATTTAACTGTTGGTGCTGCGGTATGTTGTACACTTCAAATTCCAGAGGAAACCGGTAAACACTGCCCTAAAATTGTTCTTTTACTTTCCCGGTCCCACCAAAGGGAAAGTATGGTGAACGAGCAAAAAAAATCGAGTTAACGATATAAATATCCATTTTGAGGCTCCCCAAGAAGATTGAAACCATTTCCAGAGTAAGGTCTGTCTGTGTGGACTGCCCTGAGTTTGCTGCGCGAATGTGGGTATTGCCAGAACATTCGGTTTCTTAGTACCTCAAAATAACGATAGATCCGTTCACAGACAAATTTTAAATATGAATTTTCACAGGTCCATATATGTATATACACAACTATCAGATAATTATTAATAAATCTACAAAATATTATACTAATATTTTACAAAATAAATAATGATGATTAAACAAGATTTTACAATATTATAAGTAAAATAAGCTAATAAAAATGGTTAAAATTATACATAAGAAATTCTAAATTAGATTTTGCAATCTTATACTGAGATTTGCGTAAAATAAATTTTTTAATAACCAATTAAATAGGGCTTCACACGAGAACGATACTTTTCTCGTCTCGTTTCATCTCGTCTCGTAAAATCGAGACGAGAGCAAGACGAGACCTTTAGTTATTTTTGATTAAAAATTAAATAAAAAATCTGAATGTAATACATTGTTTGGCTAACATGCTTTTGTATTCGTATTTTCCATTTGGTTTAATAAACATAATGAAAATAATCAGTGGCGGCTCGATTTTAACCCTTCCATCTTTAGTAATATATGAGTTCTGTTTATATATTTTCCAAAAACGAAACGATTTCTTTATCAAATTTAGCCACACGAAAATTCATCAACAGTCGGTAAGCACGATGGCTCCCAGACTGTATAATCTGCTTCCGGTTGGTATAAGACAGTCTAAAAACATTTTTATTTTTAAGAATAAATTAAAGCAGTATTTAGTCAACCAATGTTACTACTCCATAGAGGAATTCTTCTCAAATTAAAACAATATAAATCTTTTTATAATTTGATAATACTTTATAGGCTATTTTATATTTTATATTTTGTATTTTATGGTTTTTATTATTACTGTTACTTTTGTATCTTGTGTAAGAGTTTATGTCCGTGTAAGGTTTTTCTTTTGTGACGTATCCTATACATTTGATAATGTCTTAAAGGATTAATAAATTTATTTATTTATTTATTTATTTATTTACCCGAATTTTACCCCCAAAATTGTAACACAAGAATCCCCACAAAGCAGGAAAATACCTGAAAATCGAATAATTCCCCGCAGATTGGCAAAAAAAACAAAAAAACAATGATAACGAGCATTTGTTAGGACAGTCTTCAGTCATCCACCCAACTGTAATTTGCTACAGTTAGTAATTCTGTCGCAGGCGAAGGATCTACGATTTTAAGAATTTTTTAGGGATCTTTAAGGATTTTAACGATTTTAAAGTGTTTTTAATGATTTTTAAGTATTTTTGGGACTTTTAAGGATTTTTAGGTATTTTTAAGAATTTTAAACCATTTTTAGGGATTTTAATGTTTTTTAAGGATAATTGTAGGATCTTTAAGAATTGCTTAAGATTTTTAAGTAATTTTAAGTCTTTTTAAGCATTTTAAAAGGTTTTTATGGAGTTATAAGAATTTTTTAAGGATTTTATTAGGATATTTTTTAAGGATTTTTTAAGGATTTTTTAGGGATTTTTTAAGGATTTGAAAGTATTTTTCAAATTTTCGTAAGATTTTCGTAAGATTTTTAAGGATTTTTAAGGACTTTTAAGGATTTTTAGATATCTTCAAGAATTTTAAACCATTTTTAGGGATTTTAAGGATTATTTTAGGATCTTTAAAAATTGCTTAAGATTTTTAAGTCATTTTAAGTATTTTAGGGAGTTTTAAGGATTTTTTAAGGATTTTTTAAGTTTTTTTTAAGGATTATTTAAGGGTTTTTTAAGGATTTTTTAAGGATTTTTTAAGGATTTTAAAGTATTTTTTAAATTTTCGTCAGAAGTTACAAATTTTTTAGGAATTTTAAGGGATCTTTAAAGATTTGTAATAATTTTTAAGGATTTTTAAGGATTCTTAAGAATTGTTAAAGATTTTTAAGGATTTTAACGATTTTAAAGTGTTTTTAATGATTTTTAAGGATGATTGGGATTTTAAGGATTTTTAAGGACTTTTAAGGATTTTTAGGTATTTTTAGGAATTTTAAACCAGTTTTAGGGATTTTAATGTTTTTTAAGGATTATTTTAGGATCTTTAAGAATTGCTTATGATTTTTAAGTAGTTTTATTTCTTTTTAAGTATTTTTAAGGGTTTTAGGGGTTTTAAAGATTTTTTAAGGGTTTTATGGGTTTTAAAGATTTTTTAAGGGTTTTTTAAGGATTTTATAAGGATTTTTTAGAGATTGTTTAAGGATTTTAAAGTATTTTTAGATATTCGTAAGATTTTTAAGAATTTTAAAGGATTTTGAAGGATTTATAACGATTATTAAGGACTTTTAGGGATTTTTAGGTATTTTTAATGATTTTTAAGTTTTTTTAAGTGCTTTTAGGGGATTTTTAAGTATTTTTAAGTGTTTTTAGGGGGTTTTTAAGAATTTTAAGGGATTTTTAATAATTTTTAAAGATTTTTAAGGATTATTAAGGATTTTAAGCATTTTTAAGGGTTTTTAGCGAGTTCTAAGGATTTTTTAAGGATTTTTCAAGGATTTTTTAAGGATTTTTTAGGGATTTTTTAAGGATTTTTTAAGGATTTTTTAAGGGTTTTTTAAGGATTTTTTAAGGGTTTTTTAAGGATTTAAAATTATTTTTTAGATTTTCGTAAGATTTTTTTAAGAATTTTAGGGATTTTAAGTATTTTTAAGGGTTTTTAGCAAATTCTAATGATTTTTTAAGGGTTTTTTAAGGGCTTTTTAAGGATTTTTTAAGGATTTAAAAGTATTTTTTAGATTTTCGTAAGATTTTTTTAAGAATTTTAAGATTTTTAATAATTTTTAAGGACTTTTTAGGATTTTTATGGATTTTTATGAATTTTTAAGGATTATTAAGGATTTTTAACGATATTTAAGTATTTTTAAGGATTTTTAAGGATTTTTGAGAAAGGACGATAACATATACCATTACATGGTATAATGAAAAACTTCTTATATTATTTTAGTGACGGTTCAAAAACGCTAAAAAGAACTATAACACCACATATATGTGGAATATTGAAAAAAAAATTAAAAAAATACCTTCTTCTCTTCTCAGAGGAAATAAGTTATAAAATAAAAAGATTATTTATTTTATATTAAAGAAGAACAAAAATTCATCATAAAATTTGATTTGTAAAAAATATAAATATCCTGGTTTTAAATTTAAATCCTGGTATTATTTTATCATGAAATTGGACTTGGCTATAATCTCGAGTGGCGGAGTCCCCCTCTTATTTCTCTCGGATATAATCCTATAAACATGTAAACACTAATGCATTCAGTCGTCTCTCTGTAAATCTTTTTCTCATTTCCCGACACTGTAACTGTCATGCAACCATTATTCTGCCTAATAACTTTAAATCTCCTAATCCGCGCTATGCTAATTAACACAAATTGATAAAGTGGTTCCTTCCTCCTTTGTTTTTTGGTTGTAGAAAATTTGCTGAAGTGATAAAAAATAGTTTAAAAAACTGTTTTATTTTTTTTTTTAAGAAAACTAGATATTTTTTATCTATAATGAATTTTAGAATTTTTGAATACATATATTTTTTCTACAACCACTATGCAGAATACATTTTTCTACACAAATTTTTATACGCAAAGCAGGCCTTTTGTCAACTTTTTTTGACAAGCTACTATTTTTCTTTCATTAATAAATGTGGTTGTAGAAAAAATATTGTGTACAACTTATACGCAAAGCACTTTTCTCACTCGCTAGATTTACGGCACTCGCCTTACGACTCGTACCACAAACTTCTGAACTCGTGGGAAAAGTAACGCTTTGCGCACTTGTACAAACTACTATTTTACATTTTTTTTACATAGCATCTTTTTTTAATTAAAAATATTCATAATGATGAAAGATTTAAAACGAATAAAAATAATTTGAAGATAAGAAAACAAAAACTTTTAAATTTTAAAGATAGAAAAAATTTTTCTTCAAATCGAAAGTTAATACGTTAAGAAATTGACCCTCGTTGGAAGTTAATGAAAATTTTATATGTTGTTTGTTTTATTAAAAGTAAAAAAATCGGCTGTGTCACTCAGAATTTTCCTGGCTCTTCTGTGGAGAATAGGATTATTTTAATTAAAAAAACAAAATTCCTGAATAGGAGGTAAAAGGCTGAAAAAAGAAGTAAATTTCTGAAAAAAAAATGGGTAAATATTGCTAAAATGCTCAAAACTTAATTTAAATGAAAAACGACAAAATTTACTAAAAATTTTAACAAGTTATTATAAATACTAACGAATTATTTCCAAAAATTTGTTAAAAATGCTAGATTTCACAAAAATTAAAACTATAATAAAAAAAGACTGAAAATGGGCAAAAATCTAAAATACGATAAGTATCTCAATACAATTGGTAAAAATTGGAAAAAGAGGCAAATATGCAGAAAAAGAGAAAAAGCAAAAGAGTTACCTAACAAAAGGTAAAATGAAGCAAAAAAGAGGCCTAATAAAGGCAAAAAAAGAAAAAAAGGATAAAACAAAAATCAACAAAAAAAAAAACAAATCAGACAAAGCAAAAAACGCCATAAAAAGCAGAAAATGTCAAAAAAGGACAAAAAAGTCCAAAAATTAAAACCTATTAAAAAAAAGTTGATAAAAGCAAAAAAAAGCAAAAAAGGCAAGATGGAGATAAGTAAAGGCAAAAATCTTAAAAAAGTCCAAAGAGAAACATAAAATTTAAAAAAAGCAAGAAAAAGGACAAAAATAGGGGGCAAAAATGCCAAAAAAAAAATCGGTTGTGTCGCCCCAAAACTTTCCCGACGATTATCTACGATTTACTTTTTCAGATATTTAATGTTAAAGTATCAAATTTTGACATTTTTTATTTTTGACAGGTGACAGTTTGAGAAATAATTTTAACTGTTCTGAATAGGGTTTTTCAAGGGCTTTCAAATGACATATTGCAAGTCAAATTCCGTGACATATTGCATACGTCATTTTTTGATAGTGACACTTTCATTTGACAGATATCGTACAAAATCTAATGGGTTCTTCCGATGGGTAACCCAAACCCATACACCAAATTTCCGCTCAATCGTATTAAACATGTGGCCTCTATTGTGAAAGAATACACACAGACAGATAGACAGACAGGCAGACTTCCATCTGCAAATGGTCTTAATCATCTCAGGTGACCTCAAAATGAATATTTCCATCTTTATTTTGAAAATTTTTTTTAGCTCGTTCACAATACTTTCCAAGTTTTGTTTCCAGGTTTTGTAGATTTCAAAAATTTCCAGAACTGTGATCAAAAATTTCAGGAAATTTGATAAAAATTTGAAAAATTTCAATCAAAAATTTGTAAATATTTCAAAAATTTTAAAAACGTAAAAATTTCAAAATTTTGTAAAAATGTCAAAATTTTAATAAAAAATCTAGAGATTTTAAAACCATGTAAAAATTTCTAGATTTTGTAAAGATTTCAAAAATTTCAGGAAATTTGATAACAATTTAAAAAATTTCAATCAAAAATCTCTAAATTTTGCACCATAATTATTTTATTTTAAACGGAACACTATATTTTTTTATTGGAACCAAGTACCTTAACGCGGCTGGCAGTTGTAGTTAATTAGCAGAAATCGTCATGTAACGAAAAAGCGTTATGCCCCCTTCAGGTGACCTTCCGTCCTTTTCTCTTATTCCCTGTTTTTTTCTACAATATGAATTTTTTGTATATATCATTTGTTATTATTTTATATATAGAGAGAGAATTTTTTGGATTTTTTCTGTTTTTTTTTTCTCATTTTTTGTTTTTTTGTGGTTTTTTTCGATTTTTTCTAATCTTTTCTCATTGTTATGTTTTTCTTCTTTTGTTTCTTTCTTTTGTTTGCTAATTTTTTCTTATTCCTCCGATTTTTTGCGATTTTTTTTTGGGATTTCGTGTAGATTTTTTTGCGTTTTTTAGCGATTTATTTCAATTTTGAATTTTTTCATTTCCTTTTTGGTTACATTTGTGTCCGGTTTTTTGGTTGTTATTTGGGTCTTTCCGATTGTTTACGATGTTTTTTCGCTTTTTTTGTAATTTTTCCGATTTTTCTTTTTTTTCTGATTTTCTTCGATTTTTTCTAATTGTTTCGATTTTTTCTCATGGTTCATTCTTTTTCTATTTGTTTCGTTTTCTAATTGTTTCTTGTATTTAATTATTTCTCTGAGTTTTAGTGATTATTTGCGATTTTTTTGGGATTTTGTCGCAATTTTTTGCGTACTGTTTTGCGATTTTTTTCGATTCTTTGTGATATTTTCGATTTCTTGCGACTTTTTTACATTTTTTTTACAATTTTATTTTTCATTTTTTTCCCAATATTTTCTGATTTTTCTCTCAATTTTTTGGTTTTTTGTTTTTTTTTCTAATATTTTTCAATTTTTTCTAATCTTTCCTTATTTTTTCTCACGGTTCCTCATTTTTACTCATGGCTCTGTTTTTTTCTATTTCTTTCGTTTTCTAATTGTTTCTCATTTTTACTTATTGTTGTGATATTTTAGATTTCTTGTGACTTCTTTTCATTTTTTTGCGATTTTTAACATTTTTAGCTATTTTTTTTGATTTTTTTGTTTTTTCGTTTTTTACAATTTTGTTTTTAATTTTTTTTTCAATATTTTGTGATTTTTCTCTCAACGTTTTACAAAGTTTTTTGTTATTGTTTTCTTTTTTCAAATTATTATTCCTCTAGTTTTAGAAAAAATATTTTTCTAATTTTTCTTCATTGTTATTTTTTTCTTCAATTTCTTTCTTTTTTTTCTAATTTTTTCTTATTCTTCTGATTTTTTGCAATTTTTTTGGTATTTCGTTGAGATTTTATTGCGATTTTTGGCGATTTATTTCAATTTTGAATATTTTTAATTTCTATTTTGGTTACAGTTGTTTCCGGTTTTTTGGTTGTTCTTTAGTGTTTTCCGATTTGTTACTATGTTTTTCGAATTTTCTTGCTTATTTTGTAATTTTTCCGATTTTGTGTTTTTTTTTCTGTTTTTTTTTTTGTGATTTTTTTCGATTTTTTCTAATTGTTTCTCATTTTTAATTATTCCTCTTATGATTTTTTGTGATTATTTGCGATTGTTTTGGGATTTTGTTGCAATTTTTTACGATTGTTTTGTGATTTTTTGTGGTATTTTTTTTTGCAATTTTTAACGTTTATTGCAATTTTTTTATTTTTTTTCCGTATTTTACAATTTTATTTTTCAGTATTTTCTCAGTATTTTTTGATTTTTTGTTCTTTTTTTGTTATTTTTTCAATTTTTCTAATCTTTCCTCAGTTTTTTCTCATTCTTCTGTTTTTCTTGTTTCTTTTGTTTCTCATTTTTTCTTATTCCTCTGATTTTTTCGTTATTTTCTCATTGTCTTAATTTTTTCTGTTTTTTGATTTTTTCCGTTATTTTTTGATTTTTCAAATTTGTTCAGGTTTTTTCTCATTTTTTTCTCATCCATCTTATTATCCGGGTTTTTTCGATTTTATCGATTTCTTTCGATTTCTTTTGATTTTTCTAGATTTTGAAGTTGAAAAAATACGATTTTTAATTGTCTATAACTTCAAGACCATTTAGTTTACATTAAAGGTCAAATCAGCTTCTCAAAATAAACATAAAAGTATTTAAAATATTTTATAAATATTTTTTATATATTCCTACCTCAAAAAACCAAAATTTTGCCATTGTTGCCAGATTTACAAAAAAATAATTTTTTTTCATACTTTTTTGTGTTAACGTGTAAATTTTTGATTTACAATTTTATTTTTCATTTTTTCCCAATATTTACTGATTTTCTCTCAATTTTTTACAAAGTTTTTTGTTTTTTTTTCTTATTTTTTCGGATTTTTTTAAATATTTTTCAATGTTTTTTTATCTTTTCTCAGTTTTTTCTTACTGTTCCTCATATGGTTCTGTTTTTTTCTATTTCTTTCGTTTTCTAATTGTTTATTAATTTTACTTATTCCTCTGATTTTTTGTGATTTTTTTGGGATTTTGTTGCGGTTTTGTTGCAATTTTTTGGGATTGTTTTGCGATTTTTTACGATTTGTTGTGATATTTTCGATTTCTTGCAACTTCTTTTCGTTTTTTGTTTCCGATTTTTAATATTTGTAGCGTTTTTTTATAATTTTTTGATATTTAGTTTTTTTCCGTAATTTACAATTTTATTTTTCATTTTTTTTCCTATATTTTCTGATTTTTACACAGTGTTTTGTTTTTTTTTCTTATTTTTTCGGATTTTCTCTAATATTTTTCAATTTTTTCTAATCTTTTCTCAGTTTTTCTCACTGTTCTGTTTTTTTTTCTAATTATGTATTTTGTTTTCTCATTTTTTCTTATTCCTCCGATTTTCTCCTTATTTTCTCATTTTATTAATTTTTTCTGTTTTTTGATTTTTTCCAGTTGTTTTTGATTTTTCAAATTCGTTCAGTTTTTTTCTCAGAATAAACATAAAAATATTCATTACATTTTTAAAATATTTTTTATAAATCTTCGATTCTAATAACAGTTTCTTCTAACCTTAAAAAACCAAAATGTATGAAATTTTAGTACTTATCACCAATAAATAATGTAAAAACCGTTGGATTTTCATAAATATTGGAGAAAATTTTAATTTTAATACTTTAAATATGTGTCTAAAATTTGAAAAATAGATTCAATTATTACCGCCAAAATTACCATTTTTTAAAAAAAATTAAATTGCCGCCATTTTTTCCAAATCATCGTAGAGTAATTTCATTATTTTTATATTGTATGTTTTTCTTATATACTTTTTTCTGAGCGTACGTAAGAGTTTGTTACTTTATTTAAAATGACCATTTCAGGATTTAAAAAAAAAAAATTAATTTTTACTGTTTCACATTTTTTTTAGTACTACAATATCATTCCTCAAGTTTTATAATATTTTTGATTTATAAAAAATTATACTGTTTAAAAGAATGTAATGTGTATCCCATATCATGTTTTTCTTACTTGTATTATAATATAATTTATTAACTAAAATATACATTGGATAAGTAAACATTGTTCTTTGATGTAAAAATCCAATCCTGGAGACACTGTTTGGTCCATTCTGTATCCAACTCCCGTGAAGTTTAGACTGAATGGAGCGTAACTCGCGGAATGTAAAGATAAGTGACCCTTTTTAAAAGTATTCATGCGTACCATATACATATGGTTATATAAACATTGAGGACGAACGAGATTTAGTTCAGGAAAGGCTTTAGCCAAAACAAAAAAAAATCATCTAACAACGTACGTTCTCAAAGTATTTACAAGTTTGCTATATTCGATTTCTTTGGAGTTGGGAAAATATGCCGAGGAGTTTAGGGTGAAGTTAAAGGAAACGAACTTGTTTGTTTTGTTAAGCAAACTTACTTTTTGTTCTGGAAGATGTTAGAGGCCTTTACGCGGTAGATTCTTAACAAAAAAATGAGAAAAGTTTTTTAAACGTATTAAATCGAAAATATTTATGAGTTACCCATTCGAAATGTATATTTTACTTTCGCGGTCCTATCAAAGGGAAAGTATAGTGAACGAGCAAAAAAAATCGAGATATTGTTGGAAATATCCATTTTTAGGTCCCCGAAGAAGATTGAAACCATTTTCAGAGTAAGGTCTGTCTGTGTGTCTGTGTGTAATCTAACCAATTAAGCTGAAATTTGGTATGATGGGTTGGTGTGTACCTCGAATGCGACCATTAGTTTTGGTTCAAATTGGTACAGTAGAAGGTTCTCAAGACCGACATAGATTGAATAAACTTGTAAGATTTATTGCCATTTTTTAAATTTTAAGGACGAACAATCCACTTTAGTGAAAAATGTTGTAATGCAATGTCTAAGAGCATAAAATTTTGTACAATTTTTGTATTAATCTTTCTCCAGAATTTCGAATAGCTTCGCCAGCAGAGGGCGCGCAATAAATGTGCATGTAGTTTTTAGGTAGTTATTCCAAATTTTTAAGACAAACAATGCATTTTGGTGCAAAATTTTTTGATGCAAAGTTGTAGAGCATAAAATTCCATACAACTTTTGTATCAAACTTGATTTTATGTCCCCCTAAGTTGGAATCATGTGGAAAACTTTTTTATTATTAATTTTAGGAAAAAAAGTTATTCTTCATAAAAAGTTCAGCATTATCTAATACCTAGAATACAGTTATCAAATATCAAATTTTTTCAGTGGTATACGAGGTTTGTCAAAAAATATGAGTTTTACTCAAGAGTAAAGTACCTTTAAATTTGACAATATCGAAAAATGTTACTAAAAAAAGCTGATCAGAATTAAAAATTATGTTTAAATATGCAAGTACATCCATTTAAATTAAAACTTCATATTATTTTATTTTTTACTAATATTTCTATTCTGAATGAACATTTATCTCTTGTGATTATGAAACACATGATAACCTTTTAGTTTTTGGATGTTTTCTAATAATTTTACATATTTAAAATATTCCAACATAATTTTTAATTCTGATCAACTTTTTTTGGTAACATTTTTCATATTGTCAAATTTAAAGGTACTTTACTCTTGAGTAAAACTCATATTTTTTTGACAAACCTCGTATACCACTGAAAAAATTTGATATCTGATGACTGTATTATAGGTTTTAGATAATGCAGAACTTTTTATGAAGAATAACTTTTTTTCCCAAAATTAATAATAAAAAAGTTTTCCATATGATTTCAACTTAGGGGGACATACTGTATAATGTGTTCCTTCTTGTAGCATTTTTGTTTTTTTTACCATTATTTTTTCTTTATTTTGCCTTTTTTGGATTTTTTGACCTTTTTACCACTTTTTTGCCATTTTTCTTGCTTGTTTTTAAATTTTTTGGTCTTTTTTGGACTTTTTTCAGCATTTTAGTTTTTTTTGGCTTACTTTGTCTCTATTTTGTTGTTTCTGATTTTCATTCCATTTTTTTGGATTCTTACCACTTTTCTGCCTTATTTTCTGTTCTTTAAACTTTTTTTACACTTTTAATGTAAACTATATAGTTTTGAAGTTATAGACAATTGAAAATCGTATTTTTTCTACTTCAAATTCGAGAGAAATCAAAAGAAATCGAAGGAACCGGAATAATAAGAAGAATGAGAAAAAATGAGAAAAGACCTGACCGAATTTGAAGAATCAAAAAACAACGGAAAAAAACAAAAAACAGAAAAAATGAGAAAATAACGAAAAAATCTGAGGAATAAGAAAAAATGAGAAAACAAAAGATACAATTAGAAAAAACTGAATAATGAGAAAAAACTGAGGAAAGATTGGAAAAATTGAAAAAATTTGAAAAATTGAAAAAATAATAAAAAGCTTTGTAAAAAAGTTGAGAGAAAAATCGGAAAATATTGGGAAAAAATGAAAAATAAAATTGTAAAATACGGAAAAAACGATAAAATCAAAAAAAATGTAAAAGAAATCAAAAAAGTTGCAATAAATCGAAAATATGACAAAAAATCGTAAAAAATCACAAAACAATCTCAAAAAAATGCAACAAAATCCAAAAAAATCGCAAATAATCACAAATAATTAGAGGAATAAGTAAAAATGATAAAAAATTAGAAATAAAAATAGAAAAAACAGAACCATGAGAAAAAATGAGGAACAATTAGAAAAAATCGAAAAAAATCAGAAAAAATCATAAAAACACAAAAAAACCGGAAAAACTACAAAAAAAATCGAGAAGAATTGAAAAACATCGTAAAAAATTGGAAAAAACCAAAGAACAACCAAAAAACCGGAAACAACTGTAACCAAAAAAGAAATGAAAATAAATCGCTGGAAAACGCAAAAAAATCTCAACGAAATCCCAATAAAAATCGCTAAAAAGTAGGGGAACAAGAAAAAACTAGAAAACAAAAGAAAGAAATAGAAAACGAAAAATATAAATATATATGAGGAAAAATTAGAGATAATCGAAAAAAACAAAAAAAAAACAAAAAATAAGAAAAAAAAGCAGAAAAAATCCAAAAAATTCTATCTCATATATAAAAAATTACAAATGATATATACAAAAAATTAATATTGTAAAAAAAACAGAGAATAAAATAAAACCACGGAAGGTCACCTGAAGGGGGCATAACGCTTTTTCGTTACGTGACAATTAGCTACAACTCTCAGTCGCGTTAAGGAACTTAGTTCCAATAAAAAAATATAGTGTTCCGTTTAAAATAAAATAATTATAGTGCAGACCTTTTTATTGAAAATAATTTTAAATTGTACTCATATATTTTGTAATGCAATCATTTTTATGACTTTTTTGTTTAAATTTTATAACCTAACATTGTTTTTAAATTTTTTGGTTTTTTTTCCTCCTTTTTTTAAAAAATCTTTGGCTTTATTTGTCTCTATTTTGTTTTTTCTGTTTTTCTTTCCATTTTTTGGCATTTTTACCACTTTTTTGCCTAATTTTTTGTTCTATAAACTTTTTTTTAAAGTTTTTAATTTTTGTGGACTTTTTTGTCAACTTCTGACTTTTTTTGCCTTTTTTGGTTTTTTTTGGACTTTTTGTCGATTTTTGTTTAACCCCTTTTTCTTTTTTTGCGGTTATTAGGAATCTTTTTCTTTTTTCTTTATTTTACGTTTTTTTTCTTTTTGTTAGGTACCTTTTTTGATTTTTCTACATCTTTGCCTCTTTTTCCAATTGTCTCAAATTGTATTAAGATTTTTATTGTATTTTTGATTTTTGCCTATTTTCACTCTTTTTTTATTATAGTTTTAATTTTTGCTGAAATTTAGCAATTCTTGATCATTTTTACAATTTTTTGAAAATAATAGTATTTTTTCATTTTAGTTAATTTTTGCGCATTTTTGCAATGTTTATCAATTTTTTTTCAGCAATTTACTTAATTTTTACAGCATTTTACTTTCCCAATCAGGAATTTTGTACTTTTTAATTGAAATAATCCTATTCTCCACAGAAGACCCGGGGAAGTTCTGGGGTGACACAGCTGATTTTTTTTAATGGGAAAAGGAGCCCCCAAGTTAGTTAAGTAAAATTGTTCCAATTTTTCCCTAATCTTTATTTACTTAACCAATTACAAACGACATAAATGTACATTGAAGATTTTCGACAACCTTATTATTATTTAGTTTATATTTTATTTCTTTATCTAATAAATAAAAAAAATGTTAATTTCTCTGATATCCTCGCCTAATTATTTTATTGAGAAAATAACTAGATTTTTTAAATTTTCTATATATGGGGCTTAATTAAAATTTAAACAAAGTAGTAATGTAATGTTTCAATTTTTATAATTTTCGCATTATTAAAAAAATCTACGAGGCTCATTTAAAGTGCCGCCCAACGTGGGGCTTCATATGCTAATTAAAAAATTAACCAAAATAGTATGGTTACAAACTTTATTTTATCAAAAAATATTGTATTTAAAAAATTGTAAGGATTCAAACCGGTCCTGTTCGGAGCACGATCCCGAGTCCCATTATGGTCCTCGTATCCCATAGGACCGTCTGTCACATTGAAAGCGATACATGAGGGACCCCTTTTATATGGACAAATTATATACAAATATGGACTGCTGATTAGAGCGCTTGTACGGATATGAAAAGGGGATCGAATATTGCTTGGCGCTTGATGCTTGGTGCTTGCTTGGCTCTCCTCCGGTCTATTATTGTATTGTACTGTTGAGTTCAATTCCGGCAGGACCCTGTGTGTACTTTCTGCTCTAATTCATCAGAAATATGTTTCTTATTGTTCGAATTTCGCATACAATAGATTCCTATTAAGATGCTTTCTGAGATCATCATGAAACGTTATTTTTTAAAATTACGACAAAGATACTTATTAACAGAAAAATTCATACAATACAAAGTCATCATTACTGATTTCATAAAAAAATATTAATAAAGTCTTACATAAATAAAATTTAAAATAAGCAACAGTTATTTTTCAAAATATCGTCAAATAACTTACGTCGGAAGTATTAAAATCATGAACATGACATTTTAAACCATCCACAACACGATTAAGCGAAAAAAAATTATGTCCGTCAGCCTGGGTGTATGTAGAGGATATACATCAAGAAAACTTCTTTAGCCAATCGGCTTCTGCCTAGGAGAGGAACCTTATTGTTTTTAGGGATTATACATTCATTATTTCTGGTACTCCCATTCTTGTGCACTTTCACCACACCCCGGTTTGGAAAAATATATCAAGGCAGCTATAAAAACTATGAATAATGTCATTCTGATTACGTCTACACAATATCGACATGGCGTTATGTCTATAAATTTCGTGATGCGTATAGTTCTTGTGTTTAATCTTAAAGTGAATTTCCCGGGTCCAAGTACTAAAAACATCATGTGTTTTTAATCTGTGTAATTTTTAATTGTATTTTTGAAATTAATTTGTCTAACAATTTTCTTTTTTTTTGCACTTTTTTGTTGACTGTATTTATTTTAATTTATATTTATTCATTGAAGTTTTTAGGATTCAGAAAGTAAACATGAACGCTCCATTTAATAATTAATTTAAGAAACCATTACAGATAAGTACAGTTGACAAGTTGTTTTTATTATTATTTAAATATTCTTTGATTTTGATGACAATTTCGATGCACTATAGGCCAAGAGGGTGTAGTATCATTTCGTACTATCTAATTTCGTACTGTCCAAACATTTTACCTATTTTAAGTTTATAAAATAAATATGAATAGTTTCATTACCCTTCCTTATACCTGCTAAAGGCATTTTTCGTTTTTCCAAAATTAATCCATATTTTGGATAATCCCATATGATAGTAGTATATTATTCAACAAGTATATAACGGTGGCTATTATTCACTAGTGTGTAGTAAACTACCCGTGTGAATAATAGCCATTATATGCGAGTAGATACTGTACTTTGTCCACGACTGTCAGATATTTATTAAGAAACTTTTATTGAGGTTAATATTTATGGAACATTATTTTTAATATTTATAACATAACTAAATATAATATTAATTACAATTCAACATTAATTATTTATGTTAATAATTACATTTGGACAATTTTTTAAGTTAATTAAAGAAACATAATTAACGTTAACGTTACTATTCTGATTATTTGTTGAAATTCTTTGATTTTTGGCAAAAGAATTAGAATTTGAGCTTGATATTTTTTTAGCGATATCTGTTTTGTTTCTTATGGAGTTGTCTATATCAACTACTGCTGAGGATTTTCATCCGCCATGACGTTTCAAAGCCGTTATATCACCGCTTGCATCAACCAGTAGAGATAATCTGCGGAAACTGTGCCCAGAATATTTTTCTGGATTTGGTATTTTCAGAAAAGCAGCAATATCTCTTCCTATTTTGGTAAATTTATTAATGTCAATTCTTTGGGCAGTGCATTTACCGTTCTGATAATTAAAAAAAATGTCTTGCAACATGAGTTGGACGACTACTAATGTATTTTTTACAGATGTCATTAAAATTATCGGTAATCGTAAATTTTCGGGTTATTTTTGTCTTGGTGTTGATCACAGTTACTAAAAATGTTGATCCAAATAAATGGTGTACAAATTTCAGAAAGCCCCACGTTCTGGGCGCAATTTGAAATGATTTGTGGTGTACAAATTTCAGAAAGCCCCACGTTGGGCACCATTGGAAATGATTTGATATCTCAAAATTACCAGAATCTCATTTTGGGGTGGGTTCTATAACTTTAAAAAAATAACAAACATTACATATTATAAAATTAAAGTGTATGTCCTTTTATTCCACTTTATTTCACTTCCTCCACTTCCTGTCCAGTCTCCTGCAGCAATCTTTTTTCTCTATCTTCTCGGTACCTCAACTACTTCTTTTCACTACCTCCTCTTAAACCAATTCCCTGGTCTCTGCTTTTCTTCTTTAGTTGTCCCTTTTTTTAAACCATAAATTTTAATATTTATTTACTAAAATTTTTTTTAAAAAAAGGTTATTGTCAGATATAAAAATGGTTTTTGTAAGATAAATTATGGAAAGATGGAGAAAAGATAAATAAAATTATACACCAATAAAAAATTAAGCGTTATTCATGTAAAAAATTTTTTTAATAAATAAATATTAAAATTTATGGTTAAAAAAAAGGACAACTAAAGAAGAAAACCAAGTAAAATCAAGTGAGAAAGGGGTATAGAAATATAGAAGTCGAAAAGCAGAGACCAGGGAATTGGGTTAAGAGGAGGTTGAGAAAAGAAGTAGTCGATGTAGAGAGAAGATAGAGAGAAAAGATTGCTGCAGGAGACTGGACAGGAAGTGGAGGAAGTGAAATAAAGTGGACCTACACAAAATTTTAATTTTATGATATGTAATGTTTGTTATTTTTTTTAAAGTTATAGAACCCACCCTAAAATGATATTTTGGTAATTTTGAGATATCAAATCATTACAATATACTACATAATTAATAGAGAATAAAATAGAAACACCGATTTGTAACATTTCTTTCTACATTTTGTATTTCTTTTTGATTGTGATCGAATTTATTTCCTAATTTTTTTTTTTGATAGAACTGTTTTCGCTAGTCGTTTCCAATTGTACATTTTTTGAAAAAAAACTTTTTTAGATGTATTATCACGTGAAAAATGTATAATTTTGGAAGAATCATCCCCATTAGTAGATAAGCTATGGGTGTTCACATTCCTTATGGAAAATAACATTTAAATCGCCAAGGTCCATTCTGGTAATTTCCAATCGACGCTAGATGAGTCACGATCCACGCTAAACGAGTCTCGATCCGCTTCTGGTGGTTCCGATCAGCACTAGATCAGTCTCGATCCGCTTCTGATCATTCCGAACTGCGCTAGACGAGTCTCGATCAGTTTCTGAACCTAATCGCGGATCGGAAGCTGATCAAACCTAATCAGAAGTGGATCGAAAGCGGATCAAGACTCGTATAGGGTGAATCGGAACCTTGACGTGTACCAAAAATTAACAGAATGAACCTTAGCGATTTCCAATGTTATTTTCCATGAGGAGTATGATCAAACGATCTTGAACATCTATATTTTATCTACTCCCATTGGTTGGTAGTTAAGATTCTATTTTCAAGTCAAATATTGTAGTAAATTAACTTCAGATGCAGCTCTAGAAAAACTTAAGACACATTTAGAAAATATAATAGTATTTACAATTAATTTTTACTATACAAAAGGATCAATAAAAAAAATATTATACTGGTTCTTATTGTTTATCATAAGTTCTACTACTTTTAACAACATTTTAGATGCACTTTTTTGTATAAAAGTTAATTATTTTTCAATTAAACATTTACTGGAGAAAATTCAAATATTTGAGTATATGTTACAAGAAAAGTCCTAATGAGTTTGTTCGGAAACGTTGCTAATGAACGGTAATTCGTACTTGACAGATCGTAACGTGTGATTATTAACCACAAAATGGGCACGTAAACGTGAACTTGCCTGTTCACTCTAATTAGGCTGTCTAAACACGTGCGTGAAAGAGCAAACACATAAAATTCATCTGACAGCTCGTTACATGTTTTTTTTTGTAGCGGCGGTCTTGTTTTTTATATGTTTTACAGAGACAGAGAAAAATTAATTTCTAGAAATTTATCTATACCTGAATTTTCCATCATACAGAGCATATTCAAATTTGCGCCATACAAAACACAAACATATTTTTTTATATAATTAATTTTTTAATATTTGTTTGATATATTTCATTCATATTTGTGGAAATTGAAAATATTATTTGTTAAAATAAATTCTCTTATTCAAAAAATAATTTCCTAACTAAAAGTTGTGTGTTATTCATTTACGTACTCCTCTTTTCTATGGTCAAGGTAGACTTCCTCCGGTAAACTGGCTACACCGGATTTTCCGGGCATTACTTCCTGGCCGGAAGCACAGGTGTCCCCTTTAAGTAAACACGACATTTCAGCCCTTACGTTTCGAGGACCCTTTTCTTCAACTCACGCAGGGCCAAACAGCTACACGCGTGCTAGGGAAAATCTCTAATGTTATTTTATAAGTACATCGTGGCTTTTATTTGGGGGAAGGGAAAGGGATTATTTAAATACCCAGGAAGAGGGATTAAATTAATATGTAGGTAGTTGAAGTGCTTAATGATAGGTTGTTCAGGAAATATTTTTAATAAAATACTGTAATTATTTACAGTTTTTTTATTGAACCTAATTATTATATAAACCATTAGCCAGTTTCTTTATATCCAGACGGATCATTAACAATACTAAATTTTTATATATTATAATTTTTTACTGATTTGGGAATTTGGAATCTTTAAAGAAATTATTAAAATATAAAATTAACTTAATATAAAGGATCTATTTTAATTTAAGAAACTTTTATTTCTATTTATCTTCTCCGAATTCTCCAAGTTTTCAAATCCTCGCAACTTTAAATTATATCCAAAAGTTCGTCAAACTTCGGAAAATGATAAAGAGCAGCAATAATTAGCCTGGCAAAGTGAGAATAAGGTTCTAATAAATTATTAACAATTCGAAGCGCAGTTGCAAGGGACGATTGATGGGCTAAATGGGGTAGACAAGGGCCCGAAATGCTTTTTCGATGCTCTGTCGTAATTGTTTGACCTCAGTGACAGGCCCTGTCCTGTCACAGATCACAACATCTAACTCGCATTACTATTTCATGTCGTAGTATTTTCCCGCCAGCCTGTCGACGTTGATGTTTTGTCCTTTTGGCATTCCTTGTTCTATAATTAGCATATTATGTTCAGAAATTAGCTATAAGATAAAAAATTTATTAAAATCTATCAGTATTTATAAATAAAATCTAACTGGTTTAAAAAATAAATGTCGTATATAACTATATATGTTACGTTTATAGTATAGTTTAAACTAAGGTTTAAACCAGGGACCCGGACCGAAATGAAATAAACGATTCCGGTTCGGTTCAGGTTCCAGTCAAACTCAAAATTTTGGGTCCGGTTCAGTTTCCGTTTTTTTTTAATATTTCGGCTCGGTTCTGAAAAATTTTTTCGGTCCAAACGGTTCTTTTCGGTTTATTAATATTCCATACCATTACTTTAAAAAGTCTGACAAAACTCCAAATATAAAAATTTGGGTTTTAAATATAATGCTTTAGCTCATATAGGTACATGGTTTCTTCAAAAAAAAAATTCATGACACTATTGTCCTTTATTTTTTTTATGACACGTGATTGAAAATCTTCTGTTTGTTTATTTCCATCTTCGGTGTTTTTTTCATTTGTTTTCTCTTCATCACATATTTCCTTGATTGCAAATCTAAAAAAAATCGGCTGTGTCATCCCAGAACTTTTCCGGCTCGACCGTAGGGAATAGGATTATTTTAATTACAAAATACTAAGCATTACATTAATTTATGGAATACGTCTACCGAATTTATATTTCAATGTTGAAAATGACAAAAGATGCGCATGCGCACGTTGTATATCACACTGCTACAATTATGATCTCCTAAAATCATGTGTGAAAACTATTGGGAATTTGGGAAAAATGTCCATACAATAGTTGTAAGGAATTTTATGCTTTACAACTTTGCACTGAAACATTTTGCACTAAAGAGTATAATTTTCTTCCAATTTTCAAAAAATGGAAAATCCTAAATGTGTATTTTTCTCCACATCTAGCGGCGAAACTATGAGGAATTCGATAAAAAGTTAAATACATAAGTTAAACAAAATTTGATGCTTTACAACAATTGTCCAAAATCTAAAAATTATCGAAATTAATAATAAAACTGTATATAGTTACCTAAAATGGATCAGAGAATTGTTCAAAATAATCAAAAATTGTCCAAAATCGTCTAAAAATTGTCTAAAACGGCATGAAGTTACTTAAATTGATCAGATAATTGTTCAAAATAATCTCTAATGGTCTAAAATTGTCCAAAATGGTATAAAAATTATCTAAAATACTAATAAAACGGCCTAAAGTTGCCTAAATTGATCAAAGAATAGTTCAAAATAATCTAAAATGGTCCAAAGTTGTATAAAAACAGACTAAAATAATAATAAAACGGTCTAAAATTACTTAAAGAATTATTTAAAATTACCCAAATTGTGGAAAATAGTCTAAAATTGTCCAAATTGGTCTAAAATTGTCCTAATTGGTCTAAATTTGTCCAACAATGTTCTAAAATGGTAATAACATAGTCTAAAGTTACCTAAATTGATCAAAGAATTGTTCAAAATGGTCTAAAAGCACCTAAAATTGTCCAACATAATCTAAAATGACCTAAAATTGTCCAAAATGGTCTAAAATTCCCCAAAAATGAACCAAAGTTACCTAATTTGTTCAGAGAATTTTTTTAAATCTAAAATTATCCAAAATGGTCTAGAATTGTCTTAAAATGGATTAGAATAATAATAAAATGGTCCAAAATTACATAAATTGATCAGAAAATTGTTCAATACTATCTAAAATGGTCTAAAATTGTCCAAACAGTCTCAAATTGTCCAAACACGGTCTAAAATATTAGTAAAATGGTCTAAAGTTACCTTAATTGATTAGAGAATTGTTTGAAATAAATGGCCTAAAATTGTCCAATTATCCAGTGGTATGCATTTGAAAGAATATGTCACCTTTATCCTCCTATTTGTTACGCCACTGACATTTGAAGCTATTTTAATTTTTTTTTGTATTGCTCAATGATTTTCACGTAAAATCCGCATAAATTAAACTGTGACAATTTTGCACTAAAGTGTATTGTTTGTCTTCAAAATCAAGAAAAACTAGAGAAAAACTACATGCACATTTTTTACGCTCCCTCTAGTGGCGCAATTATTAGAAATTCGTTAAAAAGTATCAAACAAAAGTTATAGAGAATTTTATGCTCTAAAACTTTGTACTACAACATTTTGCACCAAAGTGTATTGTTTGTCCTTAAAATTTAAAAAAATCGGCTGTGTCACCCCAGAACTTTCCCGGCTCGACCGTAGAGAATATGTTATTTATTATTATTATTTTAATTACAAAATACTAAGCATTAAAATAATTTATAGAACACATTAAAAACAGCGAACCGATGTTGAACACATAAGCTGCGCATGCGCACGTTGTATATCACACTGCTACAATTAGGATCTCCTAAACTCATGTGTGAAAACTATTGGGAATTCGGGAAAAATTTTCATACAATAGTTGTAGGGAATTTTATGCTTTACAACTTTGCACTGAAACATTTTGCACTTAAGAGCATAATTTACCTCCAATTTTAAAAAAATGGAAAATTATAAATGTGTATTTTTGCCATCTAGCGGAGAAACTACGAGGAATCCGATAAAAAGTTAAACATAAAAGTTAAAGAAAATTTGATGCTTTACAACTTTGAACCACAAAATTTTGCACTAAAATGCATTGTTTGTCCTCAAAATCAAGAAAAAATAGAGAAAACCTACATGTACATTTTTACGCGCCCTCTAGTGGCGCAACTATTGGAAATTCTAGAAAAAGTTTCAGACAAGAGCTGTAGGGAATTTTATGCCCTAAAACTTTGTACTATAATATTTTGCAATAAATTGTATTAATTGTCCTCAAAATCAAGAAAAACTAGAGAAAACATACATGCACATTTTTAACGCGCCCTCTAGTGGCGCAACTATTGGAAATTCTGGAAAAAGCTTAAGACAAAAGTTGTAGGGAATTTTATGCTCAAAAATGTTGTACTACAACATTTTGCACTAAAATGCATTGTTTGTCCTCAAAATCAAGAAAAAATAGAGAAAACCTACATGTACATTTTTACGTGCCCTCTAGTGGCGCAACTATTGGAAATTATAGAAAAAGTTTCAGACAAGAACTGTAGGGAATTTTATGCCCTAAAACTTTGTACTATAACATTTTGCATTAAATTGTATTTATTGTCCTCAAAATCAAGAAAAACTAGAGAAAACATACATGTACATTTTTTACGCGCCCTCTAGTGGCGCAACTATTGGAAATTCTGGAAAAAGCTTAAGACAAAAGTTGTAGGGAATTTTATGCTCTAAAATGTTGTACTATAACATTTTGCACTAAAATGCATTGTTTGTCCTCAAAATCAAGAAAAACTAGAGAAAACTTACATGCACATTTTTTACGCGCCCTCTAGTGGCTCAACTATTGGAAATTCTGGAAAAAGCTTAAGACAAAAGTTGTAGGGAATTTTATGCTCTAAAATGTTGTACTACAACATTTTGCACTAAAATGCATTGTTTGTCCTCAAAATCAAGAAAAATTAGAGAAAACCTACATGCACATTTTTTACGCGCCCTCTAGTGGCGCAACTGTTGAAAATTCTGGAAAAAGTTTCAGACAAGAGTTGTAGAGAATTTTATACTCTAAAACTTTGTACTATAACATTTTGCATTAAATTGTATGAGTTGTCCTGAAAACCAAGAAAAACTAGAGATAACATAAATGCACATTTTTTACTCGCCCTCTAGTGGCGCAACTATTGAAAATTCTGGAAAAAGTTTGAAACAACAGTTGTAGGGAAGTTTATGCTATAAAACTTTGTACTACAACATTTTGCACTAAAGTGTATAGTTTGTCCTTAAAATTTAAAAAAAGTAAAAATTTGTTACATGTGCATTTAATCAATGTCGGTCTTGAGGACCTTCTACTATACCAATTTAAACCAAAAGCTAATGGTGGCATTGTAGGTATATTCCGACCCTCCATACCAAATTTCAGCTTGATTGGTCAAACATTTCGGCAGTTATCGTGGAAGATTACACACAGACACACAGACAGACCATGAGCTGGAAATGGTTTCAATCTTCTTGGGGGACCTCAAAATGGATACTTCCATCGATATCTCGATATTTTTTTGCTCGTTCACCTTACTGTCCCTTTGATGGGTCCGGGAAAGTAAAAAGTAAAAAATTCTTACATGTGTATTTAATCATTGTCGGTCTTGAGGACCTTCTACTGTACCAATTTAAACCAAAAACTAATGGTCACATTCTGGGCACACAACAACCCGTCATACCAAATTTCAGCTTGATTGGCCAAACGGTTCGGCAGTTATCGTGGAAGATTATACACAGACACACAGACAGACCATATGCTGGAAATGGTTGCAATGTTCTTGGGGGACCTCAAAATGGATATTTTCATCGACATCTCGATTTTTTTTTGCTCGTTCTCCTTACTTTCCCTTTGATGGCTCCGGGAAAGTAAAAAGAGAAATTTAAAATTATTATTCTACCAAAAATGTAAAAACGTATAGCCTTTTATCTTCCTTCTTTACAAAGATTCGATTGGTTCCAACAAATAGTTGTTCTTCTAAAATCTTATATTTGACATTCACACGTGTTGGTGGTAGTAAAAATTTAAGACCAGAAAAAAGCCTTTCAACGCTGAGTTGTAGGAATCCCCAACAAAACTTGCGCAAGTATGTATAATTTCGGTGTGATCTCCATTTTCTTTTCCCAAAAATCAAATATTGTTGAATTCTTATGTAAGCGCACTAGGCCTTGCTCTAGATGATAAGTGTTCAAAATATTAACAATTTTCTGTCTTGTCGTATAGTCCTCGATTGATTTTTTGTTCAGATTCTTTTTGTCTTAAAAATAGTTCCATATCATCACTAGAACTATATGAAGCATCAGACCTGTTTTCAATATCAGACTGATCATGTTAAATGTCCTGACAAATGTCAGTTTCTTTTAAAGTTAATAATCTGGCCCATAGCATTTTTAAATGGCTTTTTGCCCTCTCCACTTCATCTAAGCTTAAAACTACCTTGTAACGTGGATCCAAAAAAATTCCTGCAAGCACTACATCATTATCTAGTATCATATTTTCCCTTTTTTACCTCTCGCCCTTCAGATAAGAGAGGTATAGGAATCATGCTAAAAATTGGGTAGTGAGTTTTCAATGGATAAACACGTTTTAGGGTCCCTAGAATACGATTTTAATATTTTCGCGATGATGTCTGTGTGTGTTAGTGTGTTAGTGTGTGTGTGTGTTTGGATGGATGTTGTAGTAACGATAACTCAAAAACTACTGAATGAAAAAATTTGAAATTTTGCATACAGGATTCTGATACCTTAGATTAGATCTGATTAGATTTTGGTGCCAATCGGACAACCGGAAGTGGCAGTTGCTATGAGTGATGACGTCATTACTATACAAAAAGGCAATAAAGTTTTACACATTTATTTTGTATACACTACAGTTTATTTTCGTATTATTAAAGTTTTCAAAACTTTGGCCATTGTTGCCAGGTTTACAAAAAACTAATTTTTTTTCATACTTTTTTGTGTTAACCTGTAGATTTTTGATTCAAAAATGGCGAGAGGTCATGTGCTGGCCACATCAGATTTTTTCATATTGTTTAGTATTTGCCTTGCAAATGGAGATCCTAATTTTTCAGTACATAATTTGGACTCCTGACAATAACCGAAAAATGATCCTATGGTAAGTTGCTCATAATGCATCTTACATATACAAATTTTTTGCTGGTTCTAAAACTGATACAATTTCTCTAATTCTATTCCATTGTGATTCAGGTAATTTTTGGAATTTGTTAACATTTGTTAACTCCATTTCTGTACAGAAACTCTTAAACTCCAGCAATAGTTTTAATATATTAAAAGTGGATTCCCAACGAGTTTAACAATCGATGATTGGCTTTTTCAACTTTTGCTTTCTCAGCATATACATGAATGTTTGAGTTCTTAAAGTTCTGGCCACCCTTCTTGAATCCAAAATTACTTTGCCTACTTGCTTATCTTAGCTCAATGCATCTTCAAGTGCTAATTGGAGTGTATGTGCAGCATATCTTAAAAATATAAATAAAACCTTACAAAGAGGATAAAAAATTATAATTAACATTTTACCTGTCACATTCAACTTGAAATTGGGCAAATCAGCTCGATAACTATTATTGAAGCCTCGGAAATTATTATGAAATGTTTGAAATATATCATTTTTTGCAAATTCTAGCTCTATATCAGTACCTATATTTTCTTCATTATATTTGTCATTTTCTATAATTATTTCAATATTTCCTGTAGTTTCGCTCCATGTGTCATCATCATCATCTTACTCCAATTCGTTATTTTCAATAACATCATATTCTCCATTTTCAGAGGCGATAAGCAAATTTGAACCATTATTGCATATTTCAAAAATTATTCTCTTTAAATTTTCACTTAATTACAAATATGTGAATAATTAATCAGCATCTATTTAAATATATTAAATTACTTACCTGTATATTGATTTGTAATTTCTTTTAATACCAAAGTTCTCAAAACAATATGGCCATCTTTAGAGTACTGAATGTTTATTCCTAGGAATGATCGATCCAATCTAGTAACACTATCTACTTTCACTGAAACCACGCGGTTTCTTACTTCATCTAGAATATTTTCTTTCAGTTGATTAGCTTCTCTGGAGACATATTTTTGAATAGATTCAGGAGACAGGGAAAACTGCTTATCCCTATGTGCAAGGCCAGCTTTTATTGGCTTTAAAATTTTTTCAAATCCAGAATCTGACATTAAACTGAAGGGTCTACCATTGATAGTAACTCATTCAACACATGCATCAATTAATATTTTCTTCCATATGTTAACCTTAATAGTATTTATTTCATTTACAGTTAGTTGATTCTTAGGTAAACACGATCTTTTGCTTTAGTGGTAAACTGGTCTTCGGAGAAATTGTTGCATGATGATCCTAGTTAAAAGCAATAAGTAATAAGTGTGGTGTTTAATAAAAAAAAATCAAAATATATAACTCCTATAACAAAAACCTTTAATGATTCTTTGCACAATTTACAGATCGATTTGTTTTCTGTCTGCACAAAATCAAACTGTTGATCTGCTACATTGGTAACTTTTCGTCCCATTTTTACTTTAGATGAAAGCATGGAGAAGAATATTTCGTTTGGTTTGGTCTATCAGTCAAAAGTAAAATCTATCTGACATGTGGAATTCGTTTTTATGGTTGTTGTATTAGCTATTCAGCCACGAATAAGAATCAGAAACACGTTATTAATGAAAGCTAAACAGAAACAAAAGTAACAATATTATGAACAACGAAACCGGTTCTGGTTGGGTTTCGTTTTTTTAACGGTACGGTCTGGGTCCCTGGTTTAAACTGTAATTTAAACCTCAAGTTTAAACCGATGAAAATTAAAAATATTTCTTATATATGTTCCAGTGAAAAAATGTGTATCTAGCTTCATATTAACATTGGTTCGGAAAATTTGTTGAATTAATACCTCAATGGATGCTCTTGAATTCCTGAAACTATTGATAAATTCTTGATGGAAGAAAAACTCGAGGTCTTCTTGTACTTTCCACAATATTTATAACATCTATATCTTCTTCATTATCAAATAATTTATCTTCAAATATTTCCAAAATGTCCATTTTGAAAATATAATTATAAGTATATCAATTTTCATTGATCCAAAGTTTAACTGAAACTTGACGTTTAATCTGAATATATATAAGTGGGCCTAAGGCAATAGGTACTTACTGGTACTCGTGTTAATTATAAAAAAAAATCGCAATCATTCAAAATTGTTCTGCGCATCTTCTTGAATATTGAACAAAATTCTTAGACCAGAGTCATACCAATGGCTCAGAAAAAGGACGTTGTTGCTATGTTTAAATTGGAACGCCTATATCTGGTCAGAAGGGATTTGGATCCTGCCCCTGCGGTGTCAAGGGGTCTTTCCTAACTTCATAGACTGGGATGGGAAGGTTTGAATCAAATTAATGCTTTCCTTCTGATTAAATTCTGATTTACGTAATGAGCTATGAGATAGTGCCGCTAATTGCGCGATTTATTCTGGCCAGGGTTCTTGTTTTTGTTTTAATCTTGGTGATAAATTAAACTAATTTTTAAATCTTGGTCAAATCTGATAAACGAGGCTGTGAGTCAAATTCGACTCTTTCTCGATTATTCTGATAGCACAAGATCCCGAATCCTATCTACATTTTTAGTGGTTCTTGAAGATACGGCCTTCTGTTGCTCTGTCTTCAATCGACTCTCCTTCTTCTAAAAATTCCTTAAAAGACGGAAAATCCCTTCGCAAAATACTGTCCCAATAAGCCTGCCGAAATGGAAGGCGTAACCATTCCATTTGCGGAGGAGGTAAAACATCTGTGGATTATCCTAGATAGAAAACTTACCTGGAACTCCCATCTGGAAAGAGCAATCAATAAAGCCAGGGCATCCCTCTGGAATATCAGAAGGGTGTGCTACAACCCAGGTAGCAGAGTGACGTGTTAAAGACGTTGAAAATTGGTGTATTCTCGTCAACTGACGTAATTTGGGCCAAAACATGACGTGAAAAAAACGTTGTTATGTGGACGTTTTTAAGACGTCATAAAAAAACGTAATATATTCGTCGAATTTTAGTATTAGTTTTCGAATAAATATATAAAATCGTATTTTTTAGAAATTTGTTTATACCTAGTCAGTGCACACTGACATTCCCAATAAAATTAAAACAGAAAGTTATTTTTACTCGGCAAGATTTTGCGCGAAATCGCAGCCTTAATCATGTATTGAATAATATATTAGAAAATAAACTAAAATGTAACCAAGAATTATTATTACATAGACAATAACGAAAACAGGACTTTATAAATTCCTAATGAAATTTTATTAGAAATCACTGTTTTTGCGGTGCAAACATCAGTGGCCCAGTGTTGCCAGTGGCCTGTTAATTATCGATATCTAACATAATTTTTCTTAATTTTGCTTACGAACTGATAAATCGATAATGATAACCTATAATGTAGATAATTAGATAGAGATAAAAATTTCAAATAAATCAATATATCAATTTTTTTCTGATAGTTTATCCTGGAATCTACTAATTTTGTGGTCATATTCCAATAATTTTAGACTAGACGTTTGACGTCTGGCAACCCTGCGTCCGCCTTTGCTTGCTTGTATCGAAGCTTCGGCGCAATACAAGCCATTTTGTTGTGTTGTGCTTTTGTGGTTATACAGTTATTATTTAATTCAATTACGATTTTCATTTAAATAAAAAAATAATCAAACTACTTTTTAACCACGGCTGCTGGAGTAGTAAACACGACCCTTGGCCTTATGTCCCTGTTACAAAGGTTAGAAAATATTGTTCTGTCAAATTTATATGATGAAATATTTTAAAATGGGATGCACGTGTGCGAGTGAAATATTTATTACAAATATGCTTTGCTAATTCGTACTAATCGTTCACAGGTAAATTTATTATTACTATTTAATATAATATACAAATTAATTAAGTTATAAATCGTTCTCAGAATCCTAACCCTACTTTTAGGTTAAACAGGAGTTTCGTGCTCTTGTTTTACAATAATTTATTTGATACCAAGTTACGATCTATAATGAATATGAGCTGTTTATCAAATATACTAAACACTATCGACAATTTAAAGTTAAAAACCAGGTAAGCCCTAAGACTAATGTCATTCATATAATTTAGCTTCTTTTATTTTCAGTACTTGAAGACAGTTCAGTAAATGAAAAGATCTTACTTGTTAGTTAGTAGACTCTAGAACTAGTATGATGTCCTCTACGCCCCTATCACTGATCAATAGTTTACCGGATCAAAAATGGAAGGAAGACGGCTTTGAATGGATTATATCCTGTCTTAAGTTAGCCAAAAAGCAGTGGTAAAGCAGAAAAGCATAGAACGAGCAAACATAAAACCGATGAGACAGCAAGATGGTAGCGCTTGGGAACGCTCAAATCATTAAGTTCTTGTTGTGCCCTCTTCTTGATGTAAGGGTAACAAAAGATATATACAACGTTGGAGAGAAGAGTTACAGAAAGCGAGAATAAGTTAGACATAAAAACTTACCCAGGATGTTGGATGACCTTACAAGTGATTTCCTACAGGTTAGTGTTTCATATATCCACCTTAAAAGATATGCAGTATTCTACCATACAATTTAAGAAACACTTTAACCTTTTATTTCTTTTTTAGGCATTTAAATCCGTTAACGGGTGATTTTATTAGCACATGCTACAATCAGGTTAGCACCAAAAAAGGAAGAGAAAAGAAATGTCAATAAAATATAAAGTAAACAATAGTGAGATTATTATTAAAACAAGGTTTGTAGTATCCTTTTTATAAATAAATTGGGAATACATTACTCTATTAGGAGACTTAAAATTTGGCCTAAGATTTTAATGCCTAAAAAATTTTAGCCCGTAACACGATCTCTTAACAGGACTAATAATAATGTAAAAAGTGATAGACTTTGGCGAAGAAGATGGAGGAGGACTAGTGGTGGTTCATTCTTAGTGGCTACCCCCCTATAGCTTCTCAGTAATGCTCAACATGTTATTATATTTTCAGTTTATTTTTTATGTTTCTATTAATTAAGATTTATATAAGAATGCGTTTTCATTTTGCTAATAAATTATACAGGTGTCTTGCAATATTGTGAAGATTTTTGAACTGAAATACCTTCGAAAGAGTGCCGTTTTGACTACCTAATCGTCTTTAATAATCTAAAAATGAATTTAAGTAAGTTGTCCATCCAGTTAAACAGCGGAAATCACTGCGAATTTTTATTTTTAAATGGGATACTCCGTGTGCATGTGTTTAATGAAAAATATAGTGGGAATGGGAAAAAATGCATTCAGACAAAACCGTTCTTTTATCGTATCTTATTCGAAGTTATTTTAGTTTAAAAATCGTCAAACTACTGTTGGACATCCTGTATTTGAATATAATTTGTGCAATTATTTCTTTTATGAATTCCGAGGATATTATGTTTTTTACAGTAAAAAAATACAATTTTTAAATCTAAAATAACCTTAAAATGGATGTTTAATTATACGTAAAAAAAAACGTAATTTTTACGTAAAAAAAGACGTCATTGGTCTGTGACTTATGACCCTGTTTATCACGTGTTTTTCACGTCATTCATATACGTAAATAATGACCAATATTCAACGTCTTTAACACGTCACACTGCTACCTGGGAAGTCGTGGGGAATGAACCCTAAGCAGATTTATTGGATTTATCAAACGGTGATAAAACCAATGGTCACATATGGCGCAGTGGTGGACGAAGGGGCTCCAGTCTATTGCGGCGGATAAGTTATGTGGACTCCAAAGACTAGCTTGTGTGGCTATTTCAGCCGCCATGTTAACTACCCAGACAGCGGCAATGGAAATATCTCTGGATCTTACTCCTCTCCATATATATTAGAGCAGGAGGAAAGAATGGCATCCTGCAGAGCCATGTCGGTGGCCAGTCAAATTGAGGGGGAAAGGTTATGGGACTACTCTGGACTGCTGGGAGAGATGAGTACTCACCATGCTCTCGGAATGGTTTCGGATGTGCTCTTCTCTAGAACTCACATAACGTCCTTCTTCCGAGAAGAGACAAATGGGAAAAGTGGGAGATCCTCATTCCAGGGACGGCTTATGTACTGTACATAGATAGTTTAAAGATCCCAAATAGTGCAAACCATCCTCTTGTCAACGAAAGTATTTACATTTTATTGGACAGGCGGGCAGCTTTAAAGCACTGAGATCCAACCGGCTGGACTCGAAGCTGGTGTGGAACTGCATCGAATCCTTGGATCGCATTGCTACCAGTAACAGAGTAACATTACTCTGATTACCTACTCACGAAGGGTTGGAGGGCAATGAGAAAGCCGACACTCTTGCGAGAATAGGTGCACAATCCGAGTTTATTGGACAGAGGAACCATTCTTTGACATTACCAAAAGCAGTGCCTTCGGCACTATCTGGAAATGGGCCTGGGTTACCTCACTGTAAGGCATTCATAGTCAAACCCTCAGGTAGCACCCTATCGCAGATCCTAGAATGGAGTAGAAGTGATCTACGCATCTTAATTGGACAGCTTACAGAGCACTGTCGTCTGCGTTACCAAGAAGCTAGGTCTGAGTTAAATATCGGATTATCGCTTCTGCAGTGTGGAAGACGAAACGGCGAAGCATATTTTCTGCTCCTGTCCTGCCCTGGAAATGAATAGGCTTCGTACGTTTGGTTTCGTACAGCTGGAGCCTACTTCAACTTCAACGAAGCTTCATCTAAATCAACCATAGACTTTGTAAGAAGGTGTGTATTGTATGGTGAATTATAGCCCATAGGGGTGAGCCACAATAGGCCTCTGCAGGTCACAGTGGAGGGACGAGCAAATGCTCCCCTCATATTGAACCTAAAAAACCTAAGCCTGCCGAAGTTTCGTAAAAGTTTTCATTGGACTATGATCAAATCTTATGCAAAACATGGTAGCATAACATTGCTTAAAATTAATTTTTATTTTCATTAATTAAGAGTTAATTTACAATTTACTAAAGAAAATAATTGAAAATAGTTGATATGATGAGTAGGTACCGTCCATAAGCGGTTCTCCAGTCTTTGAGCCATGTTCTGTGAAGACGTTTAGTAACTATTGGTGGTTGGTACAATTCTCTTATAATTTGACTATCATTTGCGGAGTTTCTTTCTTTAGCTTTATTAGCATAAAGGTCAATGTCATTTCTTATAAAGAGAAATCCAAAGTCGTTTTTGAGTGTAAGAATGTAGGCTTTCACGACCGGCGTCAATGAAATTGTTTATGTTATGCCGTGGTCTTCATAGATTATTATTTACAAACGTTTTGGCTGCAACTGCGACAACCATCTTTAGTAGCGTGGACGAAGTACTCTTCGCGACGTATCAACTGAAACTGAAACCTCATTCGCTTCGAGTGTGCCACTTATATGCGTGTCTGCGCTCATTTTGTACATGATTGGTATTTGGCGGTTTTATTTTCGAGCTCGTTAGTGCTACGTAATATTATTGTTTCTTCCTTTCTATAAAAATTCTCTTTGTGTTTTTATATTTCTATTGATTTTAAGTTCAATCTGGTGGAATAATGACTTGATATTGCTGGTACGTCACTGTTATTAGTGTACTAATGCGCTTCTTTGCTTGTCCAAAGTACACTTTTCCACACGTGCACGGGATTCTATAGACTCCTGCTGATGTATCTGCGGTATTTTGTTGTTTTAGATACTCTCCTGTTTTCTTTGTTGATGTCTAGATAATGCTGATTTTCATTTTCATTAAGATGTTTCCAGTCCGGTCACTGACACCTTCTATGTATGGTAGTACTTTGGTATTGTTTTTCACCAGGATTGGTCTTTTTGTACCTTGGACACGTAGTACCAGCTATTGCTTCTCTGCTGTATTCGTTTGCTTGTAGCATGGCTGTTAGGTGTTTTATTTCAGCGTTGACGTATCTTTGGTTCATATATCCTTAACGCTCTGCTTACTTAGGTATTAATAAGAGTCCATTTTTGTTTTAAATGATGGTTGGATCCATATTGGACTTATCAGTGTGTTTTTTCGCTCTCTATACTATGTGGCCTGGTCGTTTCGTTTGTCTAATATATCTAGAAAAGGAATTTGTCGGTTTTCTTCTACATATTTCAACTGTACTTTAGGATGAAAACTATTCAGGTGGTTTAGGAAGTTCTTCAGGTCTTCTGTACCATAACTCCAGACTACAAATACGTCATCTACATATCTCAGCCAATGTTTTCGTTTTTTTTCAGCCGTGCGGATGGTTCTTTCTTCAAAATTTTCCATGTCATAATAAGCCACAACTGGTCTGAGTGGTCTTCCCATAGCGACTACGTTAATTTATTCATAGAATGTTTGGTTCCATTGAAAGTTTGTTGTAATGAGCGAGTGTCGGTTAATGTACTCTGGAAAAATGTCCTCTATATAGCTGACTGCTTCTTCAAGTGGCACATTTGTAGATAATGAGATGACGTCGCAGCTGACTGGGATGTCGTCAGCACCTAAGATGTTGCTATTTAAATGTTCGATCAAGTGCGTGGAATCTCGGACCTACGATGTTGTTTTGCCCACGTGTGTTTGCAGAATTTTCGTCAGATGCTTATCCAAGTTGTAAGTTGGCGATACTGATGTTAAAGGTACATTATTTTTATGAAATTTTGATAGTCTGTATAGTTTGGGTGGTAGATTTTCAGTACTGCATATTTTGTTCTTTATCTTCTGTGGTAATGATGATTGTTTTACCAGTTTACTAGTTTTTCTTAAGATCTTCTCTGTTGGATTATTCGGTAATTTTATGTGTCTTGATTGACCAGATCATTAAGTTTGCTCATGTAGTCCGAGGAGGTGTTTATGACTACTGTTGCATTTCCTTTATCTGCTAGAAGAATCATGATAAGTGAGACTTCTTATGACTGCCTGCTCACCTCTTGAAATATTACTTTTTGATGGTTTGGTTTTACTTAAAAGTCTTGTAGATTCACTCCGTACCTCTTCCTTCATCAATAGGTAGTTTTCCAATTCCGGCTTCTATTTTGGCAATGATCTCTTTTGTAAGTATTTTCCTAGGAGTTATGCTGAAGTTTCATCCCTTGGCCAATGAGATCGTTTCATCATCCATGTGTAGTCCATTTGACAAGTTGATAATAGTTCATTTCGACTCTGAGTCTCGAGTTGTTTTGTCTGGATTTTGTTTCTTTTTCGTTTCTCATTGGATAACTGTAGACTATTTCCATAGAATTGAGTGTTATTCTATAGATCTTTTTCCAATCTTCCCATTCTAGTAAATGGCTCAGTTTTCGTACATGCCACTTAAGATGGCTGCCACAGTTGCAGTAAAAACGCTTGGAAGTAATAACCAAAGAAGACGATGACATGACAACCCGGAAATAAACAATTTCATCGTTATGGAGAGTTATGTTGCAAAAGTACCATGGAGCGTTAGTTATCGTTCTAATAGTTTTGGACTGGAAATTTTGTAGTATTTTGGCACTGGTAGAGGTTTACTACAACCCTTATATGTCCAAAGAGGCTTTAGAATAAATCAATATTTTATTTTTGAGTGAGAGTTGAGTACTTATTTCAAATAACCTGACTTTTGTATTTAACTGTGTTCTTTTAGCTTTTATAAGGTTTTTACAAGTAACCAGATGTAGTCCTAGGTACTTTACTTCAGGTTTTTATGGAATTTGATTACCGTTCATATCAATTTGAAGACATGCTTGTCTCCTTGTTATTATTGTGACCTGTCTAGATTTTTACCACGATAAATTGTAATTTTACAACGTTGTAGAGTTTTATAGAAGCTCTACTCGGATCTGTATCTGATGTTAAAATTGCTGAATCATCAGAAAATGTAGCTATAAGGATATCAAAAAGGACCAAGGACACTGTCTTGAGGAACTCCACATTCGCTAGGATGATAATTTGGAGTTGAGGAATTAACTTTGAGTTGGAAAAATTGTTCGTTGATGTAGCAGCTGTCACTCATTTTTGCAATGCGCTAAATAAAACTGCTTCACCAGAAAAATCACTATGAACAATTAAATAATTCGAGGTCCCTGTTAATCCCCGTCACTCCAGCGTTGTCAGATCCAATACTGTGTTGCCGGATTTTTTATTTAAATTACACATCTTTTACTTTTTCCCTTGAAACTTCTTCAGTATTTCTACTTTCCTGCGGTCACTTTTATAGCACAATTAATATCCTCTAGCAGTTACTAACTAATGTGGTTGGTACCCGGTTGATCATATTAACCACGAGGTCCTTTGTGTAGTTCCACAGTTCAAAATGTACCAGTCCAAAACTTACTTTTTTCCCTATTGCCGAAAGTAGTCGATTTGACGTGCTAATTGTACGTGAAGATAAAATAAATAAAAAGCAGTCGGCAATATTTAATTTCGATTGTCTATTTTTCAATACTGATCTTAATAGATACAAACATAAAATAACCATTAAAATTAGTAAAGATACAAAAAATGAACTTATAGATTTAAATATTTGTACATCGAAATAATATTAAAATTTTTGAATTGTTTAATAAATTAATGTATACTGGGTTAAATCTTTTTCTTTAGATAATTTAAATTAAGAGACTTATAATTACACTACCCTAATACTTAATTATTATTATTATAATAATGCTTATTATCCTTTTTTTACCTCATTTTTTCCGTAATCATTCCTCACGACTGTTCCTTTTAGTCCTTATTTCATACCGTAAATATTTTATGCAGACCTTTTTCTCACTCATCTACGAGGTAATTATTCTTTATAATTTTCGAAAGGCAATTCGCAAACTTTCAGCTGAAACGATCTCGGTAATGTAAATTGAAATAAAATGGTCCAATTCAACAGGATATCTAGAGTTGTTATTAATTTTCTTTTATTTTAATAGAAAGGAATAGAAAACTTAATTATGTGAAATAATGTTTAAAAGTAATCATAGTTAAGGATCCCCTTTACATAACAGATATATGGGAATTTAAATATTAAAGACTGAATTCTAGATCTCAGTTTTCTTCGTTACCTTTGTACCGATTTATGACATATTATATATCAAAATGGACACCAGACATTCCTACATATATTAACGTTACTCTCAAGTTCACATTGGAGCTTTAAAGGGACCGGAAGTGGGTTCAAACAAAGAATCCTGCGATGATATTAACGACCAATCAAAAGATGTAGAAAATTAGACAATCAAAGACGACAAACACCTATTTAAGATATTATTCCAACTTTTGATTGGTTAGTAATACCATGGAAAATTTTGTTTAGATACACTTTTGGACTTCTGGTATATATTTTGGTATATGATATGAATCGATTCAAATAAGGTGACGGTAATTTGTAACACATAAATTCCCATATATCTGTTTTCTAAAGAGGGTCCTTAATCCACAAAAACTTTAGATTAAGAATAAAATACTTTCCTGGTCACATCGAAAGGAAAGTATAGTAAACGAGAAAAAAATCGAAATATCGACGTAAATATCCATTTCGAGGTCTCTCAAGAAGATTCCAAAGTAGCAAAATACGACATAAAGTGGTATATTCGACCGTTAGTTAGGGTAGCGTCTAATTTTACTTAGGGCGAAATTGCTTCTTGACGACCACCAGAGGTGAAAAATGTAGAAAAAAAGCAGTAATATTGTAGTCAAAAATAGGATAATTAAGAAATTTGTAATGATAGGAATAAATTGTGCAAAATGTGGACTTGATGCCGTCTTTTTTACCCATATACGTTATGTATCGTATGACACCTAAATGATCCGTCTAAAAAGAAAAATAAAATGATAGAACTAAAGTCGGTAATAACATAAAATTGTATAAGGAGTAATTGATTTTTAAAGTATTTCAAAATCGTGTGTTAATAGCTGTTAGTAGCTTAATATATTTGCAAGAAAAATTTTGCTGATAAATGGAAATACTCTACTTCGAAAAATGAGGTTACTTTATCAAAATGTTTAGTTTTAAAATTAAAAGTTAATTTATTTTTCTACGAAGATCAAGGAACAGCCTTTTTTCATAATGACAGCTAACAACATCTCAACTCGTACAATCGTCTCACAAAATTTGGCCTTAAAAGTAGAATTTCTCTGTTTTTATTACCTCATAATCAGATTTTCCTAAAATTCAGTTCGAAATTTTATTTAAAGGCTCTTTTTTTCTTAATTAAGAATATCGGACTGAGATGTCGTTCGGTCGTACATCGGTAAAATTCCATTAATTAAGGCAAACACAGAGAAATTTAAAGAAAAAAATATATTTCATAATATTCTAAATTATTAAATTAAAGGTCAGGTCACGGAACCGGAAGATATGATATTTAATCCACAGGATATAACAAACTTCTTTATTTTAAACAAAGTCACATCATGTCGAAATTTGCAAAAGATATCGAGTTGAATTTCGGGCTAAGGTACGAACTGCCAGTAGACAGAAAAAGCGCTGAAACAGCGAAAAGACAGTTACGAAAAGTATTACAATTGATGCCCTCAACGCGTGGTACTGCGTCAGATCCATGGCCAATGGGAAAAGGGAGCGCGCGGCCATGGTTGCTCCGAATCCCACAATTGTCAAAAAATCGCGGGAAGTGGAGATAGCCAGCCAATCAGCGAATGTACACGTCAAAAAAGACAGGCCTCGACGAATGTGCAACACGACGTGGTCACAAAAAATATTTTAACTGGGCATTAAGAAACGAGTACCACTTAGCAGCGGTCAAAATAGGTACCGTCGCGGCGTAAAGTCTCACCGGCGCAATCATTTTTTTGTGTGTGTTAACTCGCAAACGGATAGTGAGCAACAAAAAGAAAATTTTGTTTTGAGTGCGACAACTATAGCGCGTCAAGGATTAATCGAGAGAACTCAGCTCGTGGTAATCTAAGTTTAATTCTTTTACTAACACTGTCAAACATTGAAACGTTTTGGTTCTTTTTATGCTATAAAAAAGTGCCTAAAAAAATGAGAAAAAGCTCTCTGGGTTTCTGGTCTTAATTTGTTAAGCGGATAAATAGAATAAAGAGAATTTAAAATAAGGGACATTGCTCTCCCGTTAAGTAAGGGAGTAAGCCACTAATTTTCTTTTATTATTATTTGAGCCCCTCGTGGGGAGCTGTCCAATTTGTTAGAGTTATTTGCTATAATTTTTTAGTCAGATTTTTTTTTTAAATTATTATTCATAGATAAAAATCTTAAGATTAGTTACCGTTAGTGGCTACCTACTTGTCGTATATACTTTATTTCTAATTACTTAATTTTTTTTTAATTATTAAGTCCGTAAGGCCAGAAGCCGTGGACACTAGTCCCAAAAATTTTGGTGCTATCTGCAGTATATGTTTTTTTTTAATATTTTATTACTGAGTGGATCGTGATATTCGCGATAAGTTGGGTTCTTATTTTAATTATCAGTTTTCTCGTTGTAATTTTTTTTTGTAAATTCAGTCAGTTTTATTTGTTTTTTTTCTTTTCTAATTTTTTTATATAGATATTTTTTGGTTGTTAAACTTTTCATAGTCTTGTATTTTTTAATAAACACAGTAAAATTTCATTAGCGTATTTTAATTTTTTCTTTCCGAAGGGGGTTGTAAGGGAAAATATAAAGAAAGAGTAACGACTTAAAATAAATCAAAGAATCATATATTTAGTAACAGAAAGTGAAACTCTCCCCATCCCCCAAAGTCCTGTCTGTAAGGTAAAGACTCTCCACCACCGCGAGAGTACGAACTACCCTTTCGACTGAAGAGTGGATGTTCCCGTCCAGAGAATTCGACAGGGAAACGCGCCCATATTTTCAGAGCCCTGACTAACGCTCCAGGCCCTTTTATTATCTCCTAAGAGAGTGGTGACAGTACGCTGCGAGATATAGGTTATTACACTGGTAACCATAGGTAGCCTTCCAGTTTATTTCACCGGTTATTACGCTGGTGAAATAGATTTTTTCGGGGTTATTACATTTCGTACGTTTTGGTATTATTGACTCGTGAACATTGAAGCGTATACGTTTTCAAAGCGAGTGTTTAGAACGAGCGCTTTGGATCATTCGTTTTAACATTTCGCTTCGTTTTCGTTAGGTTTAGTTTTGTATTTTGTCATTTGCTAACAATATAGTACCACATAATGGAAGACCAAGTGGTACATTTGATGTTGATTAATGTAATTAAATATGCGGAACAAATAGATAGGCGGAGATATAGACAGCGTGGAAATCTATTTAATGATTTGAGTGACAAACAATGCATTAAAATGTTTCGCCTCTCCAAAGGATTGGTTCAATACCTCATAAATATAATCTCAAAGTACATCAGACCTGCAAATTGAGCTCACGACTTAGATACCTAGACGAAAGTAAGTACCTATTCATTCCATTTTATAAAAATTTAATTTGGAATAGAATCCAAAAGTATTCCTGATAAATATTCAAGATGTGTGAATGAAATTGTAAAGGTACTGAACAGAGATGAAATCTTCCAGAGATTCATCAAATTTCCTGCCAGTATTAACCAATTGAATCAGCTAAGACTAGAGTAAGAGTCTAAATTAAAAAAAATAGCTTTTAATTGAGTGATTTATTTTATGTATTACAGATTCTACAGGAGATATAATTTTCCAGGGGTAATTGGTTGTATCGACTGCATTTATGTAGCAATTTATCCCTCATACTACCACTCGATAAGTATCAAATTAATTTGTGACTACACGTTGAAAATAATCAATGTGAATGTTTTGTTTCCTGGTAGTACAAATGATGCTTTCATATGGAATAGTTCAAATGTCCAAACAATGTTGAGAAGCTGGAAAATACTAACTATTTATTAGGTAGGCACTACTTCAATTTTTTTATATTTCATTCAATTAAAGCAAGCTTTACTTCCTGGCTTTTCTTACCTACTAAAAGATATTTGTAATGTTTAAATTTTTTTAAATTAAACTAGAAATAATTTTTAGATTGATTTTATTCAATAATTTTTAGGCGATTCTGGATAGATGACACCTTTGAAGAACGAACTAGTAGAAGGCACTCCTATTTGTATAATAAAAAACAAAAAATAATGAGAAGCTTGATTGAGAGACGTAATGGGGTTCTTAAGATGAGATTCCGCTGTCTATTCAAACACAGAGTTCTTCATTATGCTTCAGAGACGGTCAGTAAAATTAGCAATGCTTGTGTTGTGCTATATAATCTGTGCATTGAACATAATGTTTAGGAATATATGCTCCCCTCATCAATAATGGTGATAATGAGCAAAATATTCAAAGAATCAATCCAGAATTGGCAGCATGTAGGAGATTACGATCAACCATATTATATAATCTCCAGGCTAGGTGAGCCTTGTGTTAAACTTTTCAATAATATATCATTAAATAATTTATAAATCTAGTGTTATTTTATCTGTTTCAATCAAAATAAACAAATTTTTCAACAAATAACAAGAATAAATTAAATTACACAAATGCAGGAAACAAAACATGACTCCTCATATGATATCACTAAAACACAAATAAAAAATTTTACAACAGAAAAATAACATTCTTCATACCACTATATACAATAATAAAATATTACAATATGCTTTCAGCAATTATTTCCAATGCAGTGGCAATCCTCTCATTGGCAGAAGCAGTTTCCTCAGCATGAGTTTGTCTCACTGAAACATTTGCGTTTCTCTCTTTTGCACTTGTAGTTCGTTTCAATTGTTCACTTTTTTCACTATAGTATTTTTTTTCAGTACTAGTTTTTCATCTATGCCAACTTTAAAATCATTTACGGCATCAATAGTGTGCCTTAGTATCGAAGATTTTTTTCTTCGGAATGGCTTTTTCAATTAGATTTGGTGTTTTAGGAATCTGCTCTTCATAGATTTCTACTGATGGTTCTTCTTCTACTATTAAATTATCCTGTAAACAATGGTCATCATCAAAATTAAAGGTTACTGCAGATTTAGCAATTTCCTTATGATCTCAATGGAAACCACTTTAACAATATCTATTATTTCTTCTTCTATTTTTGAAAATTCCTTTTCGATTGGAAGTCCACCGCCTGTTCCTCTGCAATGCCTTTCTTTAATGCTAACTCTTATCTTTTTTCTGGACTTTAGATCTTGCCAAGTCTACAAATTTTTAATTATACAAAATGGATTAGGAGGGCCGAATTTTACCTTTCTCCAACTCTTCCAATCTCTGCTAATGAGCAGGGTACCTATTTCTGTCCATTTCCTTTGGGCATCTTTATATGTAAACTGGTTAGAAAATTTACCAGATTTTTTCTTAGGTACTTAATAAGTTAATTTTATTCAGTTTTAGTTTTGTGTACATAAAACACAAAGTCGATAAACTCAGATAGAAATCTAATGGTTAGATTAAAATTCGGGTACCTTACCATTGGTGTGAGGAGAAGTAAGATTTCTAACTAACTATAAGAAGTAGAGGATGTAAAGAACGTTCAACTTAGATCAACATCTAGTTAGGTCAGAAAATGGCAGAAAGTAAGCAGCTAATATTGTGATATGTGACGAGCAAATCGGGGGAATTTTTCGCGTTGACAGTTGTTAAATTCAAACTCCTTGAATTAACGAACGGATTTATGTCATTCGTGAAATGTTGCAGTGGTGCCGGATGTTGTGATCGCACGTTTTCCTTCGTATATATTTCGAGAAACGAATGGTCGTTCGGAAAAGAACTCGCTCATGTACCATTCAGTTTGATACGTACACGTTAAAACACTATACGGCCTACACAGCTTAAATGTTTGTCTTTTCTGTGACATATCTATAAGCCTTTTTCGGTAACAAATTTAGTTATATAGTTTATAAAAATAATTAACATATCTGCTAACACCGAGTAATGTACATTTAGTGTTTTTTTGTTGGCAGTCCTTTTATTTTTCCTCGTGTCAATTACTTATAAATACCTTGTGGGTCACATTTTCCTTAAAGTACAATTTATTTGCCCTCACTTAACTCAATATGACTAGACGAGAAAGATAATTAGACATTGTGACTTTTAAGTAGAATCTTTATTCAATTTCTGCCCAAAAATGCATTAAAACGATAACAAGTTGGCACATATTACCTAAAATTTACTAAAATTGGTCATTTTGACTATGATGTGTAAAATAGAGTAATAAAATTCATTCATAATTACTTGGGATAGCCTTCAAAGCAAAAATAACTATGAAGAAAAGATTTAAGTTCAAATTTGCTTAATTGTAAGTTATGAACGTCCCTATAAAACGTAGTACCAGATAGACTGTTTTATATTCTTATTTAGGCCTAAATAAAGAACGCTCTAAGTTCACTGATATTTTAGAACGCTGCTAAAAGAAAAAATTACTCTTTTTTTATCCCTATTTAATAATATATGCCTTTGTCCCAAGTATATTTTACCAATTATGTTACTTGGGTTAAGACCCCAGAGTAAGGTCTGTCTGTGTGCCTGTATGTGTGTAGCTGAGAAACCGTTTGATCAATCAAGCTGAAGCTTGTTATGAAGGGTTGGTGTCTGTCTCGAATGCGACCATTAGTTTTAAATTGGTACAGTAGAAGGTCCTCAAGACCGACATTGATTGAATACACATGAAAGATTTCTTGCCTTTTTTAAAAGTTTAAATACAAACAATACACTTCAGTGCAAAATGTTCAAGTACAATGTTTTAGAGCATAAAATTTCCTACAATTTTTTTATTAAACTTTTTCCAGAATTTACAATAGTTGCGCCACTAGAGGGCGCGCAAAAGATATACACGTAGGATTTCTGCAGTTTTTCCAAACTTTGAGGACAGACAATGCACTTTAGTGCAAATTTTTCTAGTGTAAAGTGGTAGAGAACCAAATTTCTTTTAACTTTTATATTTACCTTTTTTGCGGATTCCCCATAGTTTTGCCGCTAGAGGGCGAAAAATATACACATTTGGGCTTTTTCCAATTTTTTTTATTTTGAAGCCAAACAATGGGCTTTAGTGCAAAATGTTCTAGTACAAAGTTGTAGAGCATAAAATTCCATATAACTTTTGTATCAAACTTTTTCCAGAATTTCCAATAGTTTTCACCCCATGATTTTAGGAGATCCTAATTGTAGTAGTGTACTATTATGTCATTATCAACATTGAAATGTGTCGCAGAATGGCGACAGTTCGTTCTTTATTAAAAATAAAAACTAATTTTTAATTAAATTCCTATATTGGTTGCCCCGTAAAAACAATTTATTAGACCGCTACTGAGTTATCACATGCATCTTAAAAACTGATCGATAATTATAAGACACTCTATTCAACAAAAATTAGATTACGTTGTAAAACTCGTAAACATATAAATTCCCGCTAGAAACAAACATCCGTTAAAAATTAGGGCTTTTGATTGGTCCACTCAAGGACAAACTCGGAATGCATTTCAACTCTGAATAAGAAAAACAAATTTTTGGGATTCACTCGAAAGACTCTTGACTCTTATCGATTCTAATAAAACTAGCGCACTGTATTCACGTCGTGATTTTTAATTTTTTTAACGCCGGTACGGCTCAAAAGTTTTACTTCGCTTTCAGCCTTAAGGGCTTGTGTGTTCTCACAGGGTGTCTGTATCCCTAATTAACTCTTTTTATTAGTGCAATCGTGAGTTGCAATAGTCGCAATTAAATTATTTAAGGTGTGCATCGCGATTTGCTAACTACGGCTAATTTATCGCAGTGATGTGTTATTGTGATTCACTTCCAAGGGTAGTAACAGCCCTTACACAGTTTATTAATCGTCTCACCAGGTAACCTGAAGTTCATTTATACCAAGGTGTTGTGGGTACGCACCTGGGCTTACCAGATTTAAGGTAATAACTTTCTATTTTTCAAGTTCTTTTTGTGCTGAAATCATAAACGAAAAAATTGATTGTGCTTCAATTGTGTAGTGCGCATATGCCGGAAAAAGGGCAATCAAAATCTTAGTGATTTTTGACCGGAATTTAGATTTAAGAATTTTAATCTTTTAATGCCAGCCAATGTATTAACAAACACTGGCATAATTTATTTTTGTAATATAGTATTAAATAGGTTTAAGATCAAAGGCAAGGTCATGACTGAACCCATCTTTTGTTTGCAGTGCCTAATAAGGCACATTGACTGTTTAACAGTTGTGTAAAATTTTTTGGAATATTTTAATAAATGTTTAAAAATTTATTTCTGAGTTGCAAGTGATTTAAATACCTTTAACATTTTGCGTAAGGCGCGTAAATGGATAAATTAGTTTACTAATTTGGATTACCGGCCCCTTAAAAATACAGTCCATTAAATATTGTTGGTTTTTTTTTTTGTAGAAAAACCCCCTTTAATTTTTGTCGCAGTAAACTAGATTTATTGCCATCTATTCTTAATTAGGAAAACAAAGTAACGGATTAAGACAAAATGACAATTGGGTATTCACCGTCAGCTTGCTATTTAAAATTTGTTCCATACATTAATGGAATGCTTAGTCTTTTGTAATTAATATAATACTATTCTCTATTGCTGAGCCGGGAAAGTTCTGGTGTGACACAGCCGATTTTTTTTCTAAATTTCCGACAAAATTAAACTAACAAGCAGTATAAACATTTAATTTTTTTCATAATAAAAAAAATCTACATAGGTTACGATACATTTACGAAATCTAAAATCTAGTAATTATCTGTGAAATGTTTTATTTTATAATTTTGGACTTCAGGTGCTAAAAGTGATGATACATTAAGTGAAATACACGGTTAGGCTAATGGTTTTCATTGAAGTCCGCAGTCAATACGTTGAAATCCCCCCCATTAAGTGAAATTGAAGAGGTTAATAAACTGCTTTTAATAAAAAATACTTCGGTGGCATTAAAATTTGAAAAAAAAATTAAATTTGAAATAATTAAAGGGGAGAAAAAGCAATATGTTTAGTGCGTGAAAAATCTGGAAGAAAAATAATTAGCAGAAAAGACAATAATACGACAGGAATGAAAAGACATTTATTAACCTCTTTTTGTACTATCTTAGAAATAAGTTCTAGTAATAACGAGATTTGACGAGACGAGATAATCGGTTACGACACGAGACCGAGACTGAAACGAGACTTATTTTTTTCTCAACTAAGGATACTGTTCAGTTTTTGTATTATGTTTAGTTTATAGTTATATTTAATTTGTATAAAATAATATTGTCACGCCACCCCTGGATGGTTCTTCTATCGAACCAACAGGGTGTGGGTTGAAGGGACTCTCTGTCAGTCGGTCAAGCGTTTAACACGTGTCTATGTTCATTTCTGTAAATATAGTTTACAAAATCTTATAAGGATTTTCAATTCAACATAAAAACAAAAGAAATTAAGCTAGTCCTTACAGAGACCGAGACGAGATTTTTGAAATGAAGCCCTAAGCAGAACGTATAGTTGTTTTTTTTTTTTAAGGAGCACTAAATTTTTATTTACTGCATTTAATTTGCGTTTAATTATCTTATTCTTTTTATTATTTACGTAATTATTCAACGATTTTTAAACCAGTGTTCTGCTAACTTTATCTTAAGCTAGCAGAATATAGTTTTTTTTCTTTTCTAAAGACTTATACTTACACTTAATTATGAAATAATAATAATCGTGTTCTGCTGACTTTGCTCTGCCAGCTTAAGACACATTAGAAAACTTTACAATCTATAGTCACTTTGTAGTGATAACAAATGGTTTTTTGGTGTAAGGAAAAGGTGCAATAAAATATCGAAATTATACTGATGTACTTTTATTACTTGAGCCAGCCATTGAATTATTGGTAGGTACAATAGGAATTAATAAATAAAGTACATATTGCTCGAATGGTTAGACCTACATAAACAGGTATTGAACGAAAAAATGTTAACAACAAAAATAAAATACAATAAGCTAATGTACATAATGTTTATTCAGTTGTTTTCGAAACCTGCTTGGATTTTTTTTATTAGGTAATACTAAAATTCGAAGGGACATAGTCTATTTACAAAGTCTTTTTTATATACAATGGTTCTGGTAAAAGCTCGATTCCTTTAATAATTTGATTTTGTTCAAATATTATATTAGATACGAACAAAATTCATTTGTTGATATAATTATTTTCAAAATATTATTAAAATAAAGAAAATTATTATATAACTCAAAAAATATCTGGTAACTAACCACACAGTTTTACTTTAATCTTAGATAATTATTTATTTTTAATTTAACAATTGTGATATTGGTTGTTGGTATTAAAATACTCCATTTTCTAAATCACAAGATATAGCGGGTCATTTTATAGGTTCTTAGGTACTATAATAAGTGTGCGATAATTTGGTTAGAAAATAATCAGGACTATTTTTAATAGGACTAAATTCCGCCCTGTTACTTGTGTTTGTCGCTTAATGCTAAAGATAATTAAGGGAAATATGAATTTAGTTCCAATATACAATTAGGAATCAGGAAAATGGATATTAATTTTAAGGGGACATCAAAATAAAAATACGGATTATAAGAGTATTGCGCATAACTTAAATTCAACTGAAGTCAACTCAGCTTGTCTTAAGCGAGTTTTGCGCTCATGTGGATTTTAAAGATTTTGTTCAGTTGGCGAAAAACGGTCCTTTTCGATAATTATGAAGATATTTTATTATTGACTAACAAAATATCATAGCTAGAGTTTGTTTAACAATCCTCTGCCGTTACGTCATAATCGGTGACGTATTCTGCTGTTTTACGTTTGTCAAATATATTTTGAATGTTATTGAATATAACTAATGACGTATGTAAAGGAGGTGTGTTTGTATGAATAAATTGATAATGCTAAAAATAGTATTTTGCTTTATACGTTGCATAACTTTTACATAGTGTAGTAACTTGAAACCTCCGTTTTTTTAACTGATTTGTTTCAAAATTCTAGCTTGCGGATGTTTAACGTCTCTGAGCGGGATTAAATGGCAAATTATATAATATATTGATATATGGACCACCCGGTATTTCCGATGTCAAATTTATCAATCTCAGTCCGGGTTGGGTTCACACTGAAAAAATTTAACAAATCATATAAAAAAAAATACAATTTATTTAAATTTTGAATACTTCTTCTACTTTCTTCAGTTCTTCCTTGTTTCGCTCAATCTTTTTAGTTATTTTCTTCCTCTACCTGGTGTATCTTCTTACTGGTTCTTATGATAATGCTTGATCTCTTTTTATATATTTTATTCTATTTCTATATTTATTTTCTAATAAAGTCTCACCTTGTAGTAATGCATTATATTTATTTTATTTTTCTTACAAACCAAAACGCTCAACAAATTTCATAACTTTTATGACAATTCAAAAATTCCCCCTTTCAAAATTGACAAAAATCATAATAATCATTTTTTTTTAATCTCTTGATTAAATTTTCTTTTTTTAAATTGCCAGATAATTAGTCAACCAGGACTGATCATCATAGATATGACATCTGAAATGACCTGGCATCATTCTATTTTAAATTTTCATATCAATATATTAAAAATGTATTGTATGATTATGTTTCTGGGGTGAACCCAAACGTTGTAGACTGCATTTAACGGTAAAAGCGGTATTCCAGCATGTCTTTCTCTTGAAAAGCAATTATTCAACTTCAAAATTAAACTTTGGTCTTTCTGATAATACCGGGAAGGCATTTTGATATACGTTAATGACATCATAATTCCGTCTCATCCATTTCATGAATGAGAGATCAAGTTGGACAATGTATGACGTAATGGCAGAGGATGGTTAAACAAACTATATCAACAGTTCATCATCTTTCTCGAAAAATTTCGTTATTACTATAATTCACTTTCCTACAATTGTTCAGCTGAGATACTGCGCTTTGACCAAGATGCAATTGGTTAAGGCGGGTTTTCCTAGCCATTGATAAATAATATCTTTATTTCTATGATCAGGACAACTTTGATGCAGCGTCACATCCATGCCCAAAACTGCAGAAAATTTGGCCTATTTTCGATTATTTAAATAAAAAATTCATATATCTGTTTACACCGGAGCGTGATCTCTCAATTGATGAAAGTCTATTGATGTTCAAGGGTAGATTGGCATGGATAGAGTATATCCCATTGAAAAGAGCTAGATTTGGAATTGTGTGTGAAGCGAAATCCGGATATATACAAACAATGATAATTTATAGAGGAAAGGGTACTGTTTTCGATCCTGAATGCAAAGAAGAACTTGGGTCAGGGTTATTGCCTGACACTGATAATTATTATACCAGTCCTAAACTTGCGTATATTCTAATATCCCATAAAACTGATATATATGGCACTGTCAAATTGAACCAAAAAGAGATGCCACAGTCGTTGTAGCAACAAAAATTGAAGACCGGAGAATTAGTCACATATCAATGTGCAAAAGTGATGGTTCTCAAATGTATGGATAAAAAGATGTGACTATGCTATCAACTATACATAATACTGCGTTAGTAGAGGTGAAAGCGAAAGTTAGTCCAGATAAGAAAAAACCAAGTGTGGTAAAAGATTACAAATTCACGATGGGGGGGGAGTGGATTGTGTTGAGCAGCATCTTTCAGATTACCCCATTGTAAGAAAACGAGGAAAGAAATATTATAAAAAAATATTTTTTCATCTTGTAGAATTTGCTTAATGAAATGCGTATGTTTTATATAAAAAGTGATGGATTTTAAACTTTAAATTATAGAAGAAATTGTCCAAGTACATGGATCCGAAGTTAAGGTATAGATAGGACGAAGACGCTCAAATCCAAATCCTATTCGCCTCGTTGAAGGCCACTTTTCTGATTACGTGCCCTCTACATTGAAAAACATTCAATCATCCCGGGTATGTGCAGTAAAAGAGACAAGGATGGAAAGAACGTTGTACGGGAATCTCGGTACCTACGCGTCGCTCCGTGCTTTGCCATATACCATACTAAATCCGAATATTGACTATAAGTTTGTTCCAACACGAATTTCTGCATCGTTTCGTTACAGTTTTGTGATCGTTCTCCTTGCATTTTGTAAGCATGCGCGGACTTTGGATAGTTTTGTGATGGTACAAAAGTATGTAAACGTTGGATCGGTTGTGTGTTCAGCTTATGGATGATTTGCTATAACCTAATAAATTGAATATAAACAGGACATAAGTACTTGTTTTTACATGCTTAATTCTCATTTTTTACTCTTCTTTCATTAAATAATAATTCAAAATCGTCTTCACTGGTTTGTCGGATAAAAATTCTTATCTTCATCATCGTCAATCATGATTACTTATTTCTTAAATCAAACGATAGTGATAAACAACAAAACAAATCAAACGAGAATAGCAGCAGAATCTTCGATAGATGGAACATGACATAGAGCAACTCAAAATCCACTGACAAGTTGCTAAATGCCATATATGTAATACTCCTATATCGCCAGCTTGAGAGAGAAGTCTATCGCCGATAGTAGAGTGTAGACGATCGTTTCTCTCTCATGCAGCCTCGGATAGTCATAGGCGTTACAGCTGTAAAATCGCCTACGTTTGCTTAAATTTCCTTATCTCTACGTTGCGTTTTCACCACGGGACACGACGCTAATGCAATTTATGTATATGGGCATGCACGTTGGCACAAAATTCCGATCTTGCATCTCCTTCTGTCGGAACGCTTTGTTTCTACAGGCAAAGATAGGACGTTGGCGATATAGGAGTATTACATATATTCTAAATGTGCATGTCAATCCACACATTCACTAGTTCGGCGTTTTTTTGTCAAAATATTTATTGCTCTTGTATTCTTCAGTAAAATACTAATAAATAATGAAATAAAAAAAATTGTTTTTTTTGACCAAAAGTCCGTATTTAATTCGGTCGTTAAGTGGTTAAAATATTCAGTCTAGATTACTGTTCACACTGTTCCAGCACACAACTGCTTGGAACTTACTTGGGACATTATTCTGGCCACTCGTGCGTATCAGATAATGTTAGTAACAAGTTTGAAACTTGTTTCAGGAACAAACATAATATATAAATTCCAATTAAATGTGATTGGTTTAATAACGACAATTGATGGTGTCAAAAGAAACATATGATGGTACAAAATATTTCAGATTGATTCTATAAATTTAGGAAAGACACTAATGCTTCAGATAGAGTAAGAGATTTAAGAGAGATATCTGATGGTACCCAATTTTCCCGATGGGTTCAAAAAAGATCCTGGCCAGTTCAAAATGGTCCATTAGGAAGCCGTAGATTAAAAAAAGATACCCACAGTTGTTGCAATGATTTGAGGGAAAAGATTTACTATAATTTATTTTCCAAAACGTTGTTTGGTAGCTAAGATATTTTGAATTTACAAATTTCATTTTAATTTTTCATTAATTACAATCACTGTTTATTTTTAGATAAGAGTAGTAGATAAGCTAGGCGACTCCTACCGCCTCTATAGGGAATTCAATGTGAGAGAGAGAGGTATACACAAAATAGTACATTTTACGACGTTTACGACGTTTACGACGTTTATTAACGTACAGTATTTTTAAGCGTTAAAAAACGTTTGAAACGTCACATTTTACGACGTTTCCAACTTTTTTTAACGTTCACTATTTTGAAACGTCACATTTTACAATTTTTAACATTTAATTTTTTTTGCAATAAATACATGTATTTCCCATAAGAAAATGTAACAATTACATGTCAAAATAGATGAAATATGACATTGTTTCGCGTATTTTATCGAATCAAAATTTAAAGCGTTAAAAAATGTTGAAAACGACGTAAAATGTGACGTTTCGAACGTTTTTAACGCTTCAAAATAATGAACGTTAAAAAACGTCGTAAACGTCATAAAATGTAACGTTTTGTGTATACCCCTCTCTCTAACACATTAAATTCCCTATAATGGCGCTAGGACTGGCCTAGCCTATCTACTAAGAGTAGATAGACTACGGGAAAACGACCGCAACTATAGGGAATTCAACGTGTTACAGTGAGAGGTATAGGAAATTCAGCGTGTTAGAAAGAGAGAGCACGACGTTTTTTAACGTTCAGTATTATGAAGCGTTAAAAATCGTTCGAAACGTCACATTTTACAACGTTTTCAACGCTTTTTTTCGAATCAAAAAACAGAACGTGATAACGTTCTAAACGTCACATTTTACGATGTTTTTAACGTTTTTTAACACTTTTTTGCATCAAATACATGAATCGATGAAATATGGCATTGTTTGACGTATTTGTTCGAATCAAAATTCTAAGCGTTAAAAAACGTTGAAATCGTCGTAAAATGTGATGTTTAGAACGTTTTTCACGTTCTGTGTTTTATTCGAAAAAAAGCGTTGAAAACGTAAAATGTGACGTTTCTCATGATTTCTAACGATTCAAAATACTGAACGTTAAAAAATGTCGTGCACTCTCTTTCTGACATGAAATTTCCTATACCTCTCACTCTAACACATTGAATTCCTTATAGTTGCGGTCGTATTCCCGTAGATTATCAACTGATCGGAATAAATAAAGGCAAGGCTAGGACTATAAATAATTATTTCTATGTATAAATTTTTTATCAAATAATATCGGAATGAAGCTTTTACCAATTTTACAATTTATATGATATGTAATCTGTAAATGTGATATGTTTATTACCCTGTGTGTAGATTTGTTTTGTCTCAGAATTCTAAAGGGAAATGTCATCACGATATCATTAAAATTGTGAAAAAAATACAGAATGTTTCGAATGTAAATATCACAATTTTTTTGAGAGGCTAAATTTGACAAAACGGGAATTGGAATTTTTACAAAAAAATAACTTTAATACACCCAATCTGGTCATTTAATTTTTTATTAACCAGAGCATACAAATTTGAGAAATAAATTAGATACAATTAATTTTATATAAAAATGAGATTTTTGAATTGTCTTGTTTTTAATTATTTTCTATAATTCTGTGGTCTCATTATTTTATTTATAATTAAAAGGTACATTTTCAGTTGACCGAAAACCAATAGACCGAAAATCAATAGCCCGAAAACCAATAGACCGAACGCTTTTTCCGCTGAATTTTCCCAATAGACCGAATAGTCAACGACCGATGGATACTAACAGCGATCCATTATTTTCGTCTTCGCCTAAAACAGTTAAAATATAAATGCAAGTTAACTTTTCTTTTTTTTCTAATATGGGAGAGTGCGTTCGGTTTCTTGGGATTCGGTCTATTAGGAGAGAGTCGGTCTAATGATTTTTGCTCTACTGGTAGTCGGCCAATTAAAAGTACTATTTAGAGATAAGAATGACCCATTTTTTTGTATATAATATCAGTAAAAAGAATACAAATAAATATTTTTTTAAATATACTGGATGTTTGATTTAAACATTTAAATTTGGGATTACTTCCATTGAAATATGTCGAATATCTTGAATTAATATATAAAGGAACGTGTAATAAATTTTATCTGGTATAAAAAATGTTTTTTAGAACATTGATCAGCTGAAAATATTTGTTCAGGTTAAAATAGATTCAAAAAACGAACATTTTTTGTGAATTCTACATAGAGGAAAACTTAATTTAGAATAAATTAAAACAAATCACAAACTTTTTTCTACGTCACTGAAAATGTACATTAAGGCAAAAACGAAACGGATTTTCGTTTTTTGACAATCTAATTTTTAAACAATGCATTGGTAGGTGAACTGCTGAAAAATGACCTGTAATATTTCCAGACTTAATATCTATAGATTTCTTTTATAAATAATATAAAATTTGTAATAAATAAAATTGGACGTTTGCAAAAAATTAATAAGAAACAAATTAAAAATCTCATTTAAAATATTTTTGCTCTGATTAGTTTTTTTTATGCTATCAACTATTATTGCTCAGATCAGGAACCTATAACAAATTATATACACGTGATTTAATGTACATTACTTAAAATATTACCTAAAATATATTGCACTTTATCCAAATATACAAATGAAATATCACTTGAGACAAAAATACTGATCCAATTTTTCATTAATACTGTGCTAGAGCGATTTTTTTCTATTAAATGTAATGACTAGAAATTATTAGTACGTGGGCTTAAATCTATGACTTAAAATATAATCTAAAGTTTAAGTAATTCTTATTATTTTTAACGATATTTGCAAGACTATTTATTTGCGTTTAGGATATGTTTAAATTCAATTGACGTTTAGATTCTTATTTAAAAAAAAATACCATATAACTATCAAATAAAATATTGGCTTATTTTACATTAATAGGCGTTTCTTATTTGCACTTGTATCAGTTCACTTATTAATTGACTTAATGACTTAAACTAACTTGAACAGTGACAAATCGAATGTGCATTACTGCATTGCAATCCTTTAATTTCTCCAAATAGATGTAAACATTTTTTTTAGGTTATACCTTAAACCTAAACAACGTTTAAATATATGACAATATATGTCAAGTTAATTACCCCTTCTACTTAACACTTTTGACCAATTTTTGCGGATGAAGCAGCATCGGTAAAGGGGGAAGTGATCCAGATCGGATAATTTCAGATCATTTTACAAATAAAACTGTATCTGAAGTAATCAAGATCAGAAATGAACTGATCCGAGTGCAAATAAAATTTAGGTAACTGACCTTGAGGTAAATGACCTCCACATTTGCACCGCTATTTCGTATCTACTGTTATAAGATGCAGAATGTAATGAAGAAATAAAAGACAGAAAGCCAAACAAAAAATGCCACAAGCAGGTAGAGTCGGCCCATTTAGAGAAGAACCCATTGTGTTCAATTGACTTTAATAAATAATTCACTTTTTAATACAGGTTATAATTTTATTCTAAAACGTACACGCCACTGGTTGCTGGTATCGCCTGCCTTCCTGCCAAGAACGGAGGCGTTATCGATGCGTAAAGTGTGACGTAATGGGTTCTTCTCTAAATGGGCCGACTCTAAAGGTGAAGACAGAAGGCAGTAGTAAGACTACAGAAGAATAACAAAGAAGACGATACTTTAAAACGAATCGGAGAAAGATTTGTGAGTGAAGAAATGAAGAACTTCTATCAAGTCAAACAAAAAAAAGGGAAAGTAAAACAGAGAACTATGTATATAAAAGACAAATAAGTAAATATAGTAACAGAAGAAAACAAAATGGTATAAAAATGGGAAGAATATTTGAAAGAAATAATAAATACAGAAAATGAGGCAGAACAAATGAAATAAATTACTCGAAATATGCAAAAAAGTAACCAGATAGAACATATTAATCCATTGGATGTCCATTGGAAGTTCATTCATGGACATACCGACTGTCCAATGGACATCCAGAATTTTACAGATGGACCTCCAATGGACGTCCAGTGGACTATACAAATGTCTCACTACTGGACATCCATTTGGATTCCATGAAAGGTTCATACATGGATACTTTTTGTATTTCTGTTGGACAATTTATGGACATCTGATGGACATCCACACCGACACTAATAAGTATTAAAATAAAATTTCCACTAAAGTAGAAATATATTTACTGTTATTAATAATTATAATAACATCTTTACGATTTTTTTTATATGTATTTCTCTCCGCTGATCTTCTCAGCCATTTTTTAATTACAATTTCAGTAGTTTTCTTATCAGAGCCGTTGTGGCTTTCAGCAGCAGCTGGAAAAGAATTTGCCTTAAATCAAATTGAACAATAAACAGTAATAAATCTTTAAACAAACACCGAATTGGCAAATAGGCTAAATAGGATTTTCTACGAGGTTATTAGAAAACAAACGATTTGCCTGTCTATAATATTTTTTGTTAATTTTTTGTTAGTATTAAAAATGATACTTAGCTTTATTACCCACAGATAACATATATCAGAAACAAACTCAAAATAATGTTAACAGCGTGGTTAAAAAATTAAAAAGGCGCCGAACAGCCCAACCTAAAATAACTAAAAACTGCGAAGATGTAACTAGAACTTCTTCTTTCCCAAAAACAAATCATTCGTGGTCTTTTACTTTATATCTGGTCAACACGATAATGAAGACAAGGTATTTTAATAAAATTGTAGTTTGATAATATAATTATAGTTCTACCTTAATAATATAGGTACTTATCAATGCTAGAACATTCACTAATTTGGGACAGTTTTTGGACTTCCACTGAATCTGTGTATCCAATGGATAACGGAAAGATGACGTCCATTTAAAGTCCATGGACATCCAGGACATTGTTTGGACAAAATATGGACGTCCAATGGACGTCTTGTGCTGTCTGGGTAAGAAATATTGCTATCAACAAAAGAAGAGATACCAGAGATAATATATCAACAAAAAAACGGTAAGTCCCCTGGAGAAGACAAAATGGAGTTAGAACTGATCAAATATAGCAGATACGCATTAACAACAAAAATCTTTCAGCTAATCCAATTTATATAAAAAAAGACAAATGTACAAATAATATAGCGATCGCATTACTGTACACAGTGTACAAAATAATGGCAAAGAGTATAAAAAAGAGGGTAAACGAATATGCAGAAGAATTGTTTGGAGATTACCAATGTGCGTTTAGAGCATGAACATCAGGACCATATTTTCTCTCTGAAGCAAATGCAAACAATACGATATATCAATATATGCCATTTTTATTACCTGTTAATACTATTGAAAGAAAGCAGCTGTATAATATTAGGAATGACCTCAACATACCGAAAAAACTGTTAAATCTCATCAAAATGACGCTCGAACATATAAAAACGAAGATTAAAGTGAACCAGAAAACATCAGACAGTTATCGGACAAGCACTGGACTAAAATGAGGAGATTTATTGTCCTCTACAATGTTTAATTTTATATCAGAATGGATAGTATGAAAAAATGGAACAGGTACATTGAAAATAAGAACAGCATAACTGTTGGCATACGCGGATGATGTAGTTATGTTGTCAACAATTTATGAAATTGACAACATCACAAAGGAGAGAAACAAAAAGAAATTTTCCAGTAGAAGTAAACGAATAAAGGTAAATGGAATTTGAAGTACACATCTATGTGTATCTATGTGTAGTTATCAAAGAATATGGCTATGAGGAGGAAAACATAGGAGCAAGGTTAGCAAAATGAAGTAGGCAGATAGGAATCCTACGAGTTAATGAAGAGAAATTAAAATTTATGACATTGACAACACCACAAAGGAAAGAAACAAAAAGAAATTTTCCAGTAGAACTAAACGAATATATAAAGGCTAAAGGAATTTAAAGTCCAAATCTGTTTATCTATGTGTAGTTATCAAAGAATATGATTATGAGAAGAAGAACATAGTTGCAATGTTAGCAAAAGGGAGTAGGCAGGCAGGAAACCTACGAGTTAATGAAGAGAAATTAAAATTTATGAAATTGACAACACCACAAAGGAAAGAAACAAACAGAAATTTTCCAGTACAACTAAATGAATAAAAGCTTAAGGAATTTAAAGTCCAAATCTATGTCTATCTATGTGTAATTATCAAAAAATATGGATATAAGGAGAAGAACATAGAAGCAAGGTTAGCAAAAGGGAGTAGGCAGACAGGAAATTTTAATAAAATAATAAAATCCAAGAAAGCATCTAGAAAGACCAAGTTACATATATACAAAGTAGTTATAGGACTAATGGCACTCTATGGAAGTGAAACCTGGATATTGAATAAGAAGGAAAACAAAAAATAAATATATGGGAAAGGATATTAGGAGTATGATTAAGAAGAACAATCCAAAAAAATAAAGAATTTATACTAAGAATAAGAAATAAACAAAATAATAAGAGCAAAAAGAATGGGATAGCTGGACCGTATACAGAGAATACCAGATCCAGATTGGCAAAAATGATAGATATAGATTATACAGGAAAAAGGAAAAAAGGAAGACAAAAAAAGGGCGTTTTCGGTGAATTCCGGTGTTAGTGATAACGGAATATTAGCAGTGACGTTAGGGCGCGTTAATCATAGAAAGGTTAAGGTCAAAAGGATGAAAGATCAAAAGGTCAAGGTCAACGTGAAAGTCGACCTTTCAAGCTTTCGACCTTAACGTTTCTATGTTTAACACACCCTGAAGTCACTGGTAATATTCCGTTATGAAGGTCAATGTTGAAAGGTCAAAAGGTCAAGGTACACGTGAAGGTCAACCTTTCAACCTTTCAACCTTGACGTTTCTATGATTAACACGCCGTAACGTCACTGGTAATATTCCGTTATCGCTAACACCGAAAGTCACCGTAAACGCCGCCATTTTGGAGGAGGATTGGTATGGAATAACTACTACCATAGCTAAATTTAAATATTGCTCTTTTACATACTTAAAAGTTTAAATAAAATTATTCTTTTATAATATTAAAAAAATAGAGAACATATGTTTTTTCGACATTCGAAACTCATGTAACCCCTTAAAAGTATCATTAGTGTGCAGTAAATTCTTGGAAATTTTAAAGCCGATCAATATGTGTCATTGGCGTAGACATTTCTCAAAGATTTTATACAACTGTGGAAAGGAATTTATAATTAAAAGATTTTAAAATTATTAAACTGGCGGTCTGCAATACGTAAAAGATTATTGAAATGTACTATACACTATTTACGAACCGAATACCAAGGTGGCTCTGTAATATCACTTAATATTTTTGAACAAAGTTCTTTTTCTATACTTGCATGTTAGTATTTATTGTTTTAAAGTCGTAGATAAAGTATTCAACTTGCGGTAATGGTCATAGCTAATTTAATGAATTATAGCACGAGCAGCAGGCGAGTGCTGAAATTTCATTTGCGTGAATTATGACCTACATTACCGCTTGTTAAATAATATACTATTGTTAATTGGCATTTTTTTTCACAAAATGTGTATTTAAAATATTTGATAATTTTTTATAATTAAATTTTAACGTCTTTAAAGCTAAAAGTGAAACGTAAGAAAATTAATAAAAACCTTTAACGTTATTTAAATTTTAGTATTATATTTTAGATTCATATAATAATAATCTTGCCCACGTACCATGCACGATGACTAGATTTTATTTACAATCTTTGGTTCCTAAAAATTACAATCTAACGAATTATATTCAGTTTAATTCTTGTATAAAAAGTTGTACTATGCTTAATCTGTATTTTACATGAGCATTTTTGCTAAAAAATAGTCAGTTCGTAATGTTTAAATAAACCATCATATCGAAAATAGATACTTTTTATTTTTTATAAAAAAATTCTATAATAAAATGGTTTTTATTTATCTAGCCGCAAAAATGAGTTACTATTAGGAATATAAAATTTTACAAAAATGGTTTAATATCTTCTTCGTTATTCTATTAATAATTTTTAATCTCATTGAAAAAGAATATCAAAGAGAATGGACTGCCAAATATATTGAATAAGTACCACAATTAATTTATTAAAAAAACAGAAGATTATCCATAGCTCAAATGTGGTACATTACGAATAATAAAAACTCAAAGTCATACCACATAAAATTATTTTTTGATTAAACAAAATTAACTTCGCGGCGACATGTTTCGTCCACAACGATGGCCATCATCAACCTCCTCTAGTTTGGAGGTTTCGTATTGGTTAAATTTTAACAACAAATTCTTTTAAAAATAATTTTTATAATAATTTTACAATGTGATTTGTGTAATTTTCATACCAAATTTTAATATCATGTACAATTTTATCGTTTTTTCTGCCTGATGATTGTCATCGTTAATCTTGTTTAAGAAAAAAATAAATTTATGTGGTATGACTTTGAATTTTTATTATTATTAATTTATTTTTGAAAAAAAAAAAACAAATTTTTAAAACTTAGGAGACGACTAGTTTCGGCGAAATTTCGCCATCATCAGGCCTACAATGACTACTTTCAATAAACAAGAAATAAGCTAATAAAGGTGTTACTTATTATTGAATTCATGGGTGATTAGATAAAATTTAATTAAATTGTCATACTTAACAAATCATGTAATTAAAATTGAAAATAAAAGTGGTACTAAGTTTAATTTAATGTAAAAAGGAAAGGACTAACATTGTATCCCGAAAGAAAAACCTAGTAGAAATAATTTAGAGAGACTTTCAAGTTGTTAGAAAACCAAAATCGTACATTAATAGGTAATGGATGAGTAAGTGGAAATACCTCAAAAATTCATAATGGATTAAGGTAAAAATAGCAAGTGTTAGGCGTAAGGGTGGCGTACGCCCAATTGTGAAAACACTGATGAACAATAACATTGCCTATCGGATACCTTTAATGTACTAAAATGGCTCCCTTTTCCTAAGTACTTCTCTTTACCGGTCCAACACGTGGCCAAAAACTTACTCTCTTTTACACTTACCATTTTTACCTTAAATCATTATGAAGTTTTGAGGTATTTTCATTTACTCAACATTTTATATGTGCGTTTATGATTTCCTAACAACTTGAGAGTTCTTTCTCTATTTACCTTCTACTCAGTTTTCCTTTTAAATTAAATTAAACATTACCACTTAGTACACGTTTTCTTTTTAATTTTAATTACATAATTTGTTAGTTATGACCATTTTAGCCACGTTTGAAAAATTTTCAGTACCACAAACTGGATGAAAATGTAGTAAATTGTGCCTCAGCTTAGCAGTTTTTAATATTTCATTCCATGTGAAAGAAAAACACATTATTTCGATATAAATATAGCCCAAGGTGAAAAAGAATGATTGATTGTTGAGTGAGAACTCTCATTCAGTAGCCAATTAGAAAAAAATAGTCGAATCACAAATATCATGTCCTTAAGCAACTGTCAGTTCGAAACAAAATTCTAATAACTTGAGTAGTAGCGTGTGTGAATCGGAAAAAATTCCGAAAAATGGAAATATTTTCAACCCGAACAAGAGTACTTCCTCCCACCGTTTTCGAGGATGCTGAACACGAGAGCGGCGTTAGAATTTATCTTTAGGGTTTTCCAACCCTTCAAAACGGCCAAAAACCACCCCTAGAGGCTTTCCTGCAAAGAAACACAATTTCCCACAGTTTTCAAGGATGCCGAGCACGGTGGTGGTATTGAATATCGGTTCCGATCTCTCCATTGGCTAATATTCGTCCCAGAAAGGGGTGAATTTTTATATCATTTTAATTATTAGCGAGAAACATATTCTAACCCGTTTTCGAGGATGTTGAGCACGGTGATAGTGCGTCCGATCCCTTCCACCGATCAATACTAGCCCCCGAGAGTGTGAATTTTTTTATATCCGCGGCAAATCTATATCCCCCTCCCCTTTTTCAAAGCTACTGAACACGGTGAGAGTGGATAAAGTTTTTAAGCCCGTCCAATCCCTGTAATTAATATCAATCACTTCATCTCCTTTTTTTACGGGCCCTGCACATTTCAATTTACGCGCGTCAAGAGTGAAGCGTGTACAGCATTCCGCGTAGCCACCATTAAGTCGGAGAGAAATATATTTGCCGCTGAAATGCCGAAAACAAAAAAGTCACTCTCTTGGGGCCGAGTATTGGTTGATGGAGGGGTTGGCAGGGATCGGACGCGATATCTAACATCACCACCACCGTGCTGAGCATCCTTGAAAACTGGGAGGAATATGTTTCCCTCTCATATTTAAAAAGAAATAAAATTTCAACCCGGCGAATATTATCCGGTAGAGGGGTTGGAAGGGGTCCAAACCGATATTCAACACCACTGCCGTGATCGGCATCCTCCAAAACGGGGGGAAATTGTGTTTTTCTGTAGGGAAAAATCTTGAAGCACGTTTAACCCCTCTATGTGGTTGTTTTTTGCAGTTTTGAGGGGTTGTGCAAAGAGAAATTCTAACGGCGCCATCGTGTTCAGCATCTTCAAAAACGGGGGGGAGGTACTTTTGTTCCGGCTGAAAATATTTCCATGTTCGACCGATTCACACACGCTACTAGAGACAAACAGAGAAATTTCAGTTCATTCAGTTTTAAGATCAACCGCTAGAGGTGTGCACATATGACACGTGTACTTCGTCTACAGCACAGAGAAACTAAAAGCAGAGTGACACTCCAAGTACAAATTTTTGAAAGCATGTTTCTCTTTCTTTAAAAGTCGTCTGCTGATTATTTCTTGTTTGATATAATTGACACATGAAAGACAGATAACCCTTCCATTCTAGACAGGACCACACAGACATGACACCAAGGGATAGCTTCGGTCATCCCCAAAATTACACCCAAGAACACCCGCCAGGATTTCACCAATAATCTGGAATATAGCAACAAAGAAGAGAGGATGAACACCAGTCTCTAGACCGGTGTTTATATCGCTCCGACAGCGTTCACTATAGCGAGCGCATGTCGAGGAGGTAATCTAGGGGACTAAAGGATTTTACATCAAAATCACCGATGAATTATCCTTCATTCTCGGGTTCATTGTGTAACAAAGTTACTTGTTTCCGAAATAATTAAAATATATAAATTAAATCGCACACGGCACTGGAGTAGAATTAATTTAAAATTGGACTCTGTTATAAATGATCCAGTCCACATGAGAGTCCAATCCGAGTCGCTTGGATCAGTTTTGCTGATTGCATTATCTTTGAATGTTTATTGTGGGCTAGGTAACTATTATATTTTTAATAGGATTTCATACTAAAATAGACTGCATAATATTTGTAAAACAAAAATAGTTCTATGTGAGACAGTTTGGACCGGTTAACTCATATTTTAGGATTTTGTGGATTGGATCGTTTATGCATAACAGCCTCCAATTATGAGAGAAGCTTCAAACAAAAGGCTAGTCGTACCAGTTGAACCTCCACCCGACAGATGGACACTCTCGTCTGTGCTTTTTAGGCGCCGAATTTCATTTCGAGTAGGGCAATTCAAACCGTTGTCGGCAGTTGCAGTGGCAGGCCGAAGTCAGACTTGCTGTGGCCGTCCTAATTGGAGCAACAGTGCAGTCCCTCGACCTTTAGAGATAGATCAAACTAAAGAGAGCTTGCCAATTCCTATTGTACCGGAGTCAGAACCGTCATCCAACCACACCACGCCAGCCCGGAATACGTGCCTGTACCATCCGAGAAAGAACCATATTACACACCTTTCTCTCTTCCGGATTTTGGTAATTGAATAAAAGGTAATTTTGTTCTTAATGATTTAGTAGGGCAAATAAAGACCGCCCTTCTGGCCGCTAATTGTCTTGTCGATACCATACGACCCCTGGAGTATTTCTTTCTCCACTGACGCTGCTCGTGCAGTGGCCTTCACACTATAAATGGAAAGTGGCGCCAGAGGCAATCCGAAACCTGGACCAAGGCGCCAAAGTGACCCGTAACGACCGAAGTGCGTTATAATTGTAATGGATGGATGGAATAATCGATAAAAAAGTAGATATTTTCCATTATACCTAGAAACTAATTTAGGTACCACATTTATCAATAGAGTACTTTTAGACGATCAAGTGTACCACTCTGGCATTACTGGTTATGACAAAATAATTTAATTTAATCTAATCCCACATTAATACAATGCTAAGTAACCCCTTTATTAGCTTATTTCTTGTTTATTGATGGCAGTCTTTGTAGGCTTGATGATGGCGAAATATCGCTGTAATTGTGGTACTTGACGTGGATTTTTAATACCTCAACATAGAAAACCTCTTGAATTTAAATATATTGGAATTCAATTCATTTAATAGATTGAAAATAGTATTATTTATGGCATTTGAACAGGTTCGTGTTTCAGTTTGTGTTCGTATGCGAAACTGGTATATTAATTAAGAATGAAAGATGATTAAGGACCTCATTGGATATAGGTAAAAGTGCCATTATCAAAGTTTTGGCGGTGTCAAAATATATGAATTATATTGGGAAAGTTTGCTCAAAGTAAGTATGCTTCTAAGGATAATATGACTCTTTCTGACTAGGTGTTCTGATAAAGAATGTCAATCAAGCTGGAATCTCGTGCTGGATCAAAAAATCAGTAAATTCATGGTAAAAAACATTCAAAAGCACTGGCTAACGATATTCTGTAGCTAAGCAGAAATCAAATTAGGCATGTCACGGGACTAATAACTGGACATTGCCACCTTAGGAAACACCTACACAAAATGTGCATCTACAAAGAGGAATTCATTTGTAGATTATGTAATGAGGAGGAGGAAACAGCCTAGAGTGCCAAGCACTTATACGCTGGAGGTACAACCTCCTGGAGGTAGGATACTTAGGAGGCTAGAGAAAATCTGATGAAGAGGCTGCTAACCTTGATAAAGGTAACAAACCATTTCACCTGATAACACCGATGTAATTGGCATAACACAATAAGTCTTAAGGCTACAGTGTTGAGGTCTAAACATCTGCCAATAACATCAGTCAAATCAATCAATCAAGAACATATTTTCCTGGAAGAAATTCCTGAATTCCTAAAGTCTTGCAATTTTTTAGAATTTTTGGGTTAACCTTATAAATTAATAATTATTTTTTCTGCAAAGTCTATATTTGCAATGGAATAATTAGGAACCTAGGTTCATCTAAAAATTAAAGATTTTAAATAAAAGTATGTGGCAATATAAGTTCTATACGTCCTATTTTTTCACCAGGTTTGATATTACAAGAAAAAGTCAATAGGCGTCACAATTATGAAACAATATAGGGCTGTATCCTATTTGAAAATTATTAAAAAATATATGAAGAAATTGAAGAATTTTGAAGACATTGAAGAAATTTAAGAAATTTTCCTCTTCTCCAGCCAATTTCCTCGCCATCTTCAATCAGGATAAACCAGTGGAGGTTATTCCAGGAATTGGTTACGATTCAATTAAGATAAGTATGTGATGTAGATAAATTTTTTCTTGGGGTGAAGAGCGAATAACTGAAGATACAACTATTAATTTTTGTTGTGCCTTAATAATTTTTAAATTAAAATACATTTTCTTTAAAGTAATACATTTCTGATATGATGGCCATTTAAAATGTAACTGAACGTGAGTATTTTTTAGAAAAAATTGTTTTTAAGGTACAGTGTTGACTAATATTTACAGTGCTTTGAGCATAATCGGAATTGGCGAAAAGGGTCTAGAAAGCGTTTTTTTTACATAAAGTTCCTCACCAATCACAGTCACATTAATCACTTATTTGACGTCAATAAGAATTCTAATAACTGTGTAATTAATTATTTCGAATTTTCACAGTTGATATCCACAAAAAAACCGCACAACTTGGACTGTTCTTCTAGCGCAACGGATTATTTCAGTACTAAAAAAAAATCATCATATACAATTATTTCACTAATTTACAGAAAAACCGAAGTTCACTTCCGGTCAGTGTTGCGCCGCGAATTTCATGCGCTTTTGCTTTTGCCTTTGATTGCAGAACCAGACGCGCACAACGTTCTTTTTCAAGTCTAATTTTTCGGCGATGGCGGCTATTTTTTCGCCCGATGGTCGCGGTTGTACGGCGAAGTAAGCTTCGAGACTGCGTTTTTCCGGCGCCGCAATTGAAGTCCTTTTTCGCTTTTTTTCGCCCGCAGGAAGAACGCTCGGCGCATCCGGATCTCTTCTTTTATTTTTGGCCTGCGCTTCGGCTTCTTCCAGCCAAGCTTGGAGAATCGGTTTTAACGCGATCATGTTGTTGTGGGATAGTGTCAATGATTCGAACCTACAAATCGTCGACTGGGATAAGGCTCCTACTCCTGGGAGTTTAAGGTTCGCTAGAGCTTTACCTGTAACAAGAGAATAAATGGTTATAAATATGAAATATTTTTAACTAATTATGTCCTCTAGATAAACATAATTTGGGGATATTATTAATTATTGATTGAGCTAATCTTCTCTTGACTTTACTAAAAATGGCAAAAAGTGACGGAATTTTGAATACTTTCATACAGTCGATTTAAGAAATTTCATACATAGCTTGAAATCCTCGAAATACAGGTTATGACTAAGCAAAAATTTTAGGGGTCTAAAACTCGAGACATTGGAGATTTAGAGACTAATGTTAAGTGTATAAGGGTCAGTTTTATAAAGTGCGACCTTGACTTGCCTTGTGCTTTACCTCGAGGACTTGTTTTATAATTGATGGTTAACTTCTAATTTTAGAAGTTAACTTACTAGGTGGATGAGGTACCAGATAACTTGAAGATTTGAAGTTTGTTTCTTGTTTTTTGATTGATTCTCCATATAGTTTTCTGACGGTCTGAGTTGATTAATTGCTAGCTGTTTGATTAAGTTTATTTCGTTGTTAAAAGCCGATTCTGTCAGAGGGATCGTGAAAGCTCTATGTAGGAAACTATTAAAAGAGGCGATTTTGTGGGGGAAATGGTGGTTAGAATTAAAATTAATAATGGTATCAGTGGTGGTGGGTTTCCTGTAGATCTCAAATTGAAAGTGGGATAAATAAGGGTTCTTGTGAACTAATACACTAGAAAAGGTAATGTGTTATTAACTTCAAACTCAATTGTAAATTTAATACGTGGATGTATAGTATTAAAATATTGTCTTTAGTGTCATCTACCAGCAAAATGCAATCATCTACATATCTATAATAAAAAATTATTTTCTCTTTAAAAACCGGGTGATATAAGTATTTTTGTTCTAGGCTATTCATAAAAATTTCTGCCAAAAAGGGGGGGAAAGGTTGGACCCCATAGAGAGGCCAAAAGTTTGAGAATAGAATTTATTATTGAACTGAAAGAAGTTTTGGTCTAAAGCAATACCTAGTAAGGTGCAGATGTCGGGGGTAGTGTTAGTGTCAATGTTATTTAAAAAAAAGGAGGCTGCTATATTTATCTTAATAAAGAAAATATCGATAATGTAAATTTTTATTTTAATATCAAACATTTTATATTAAATTATTACAATTGTAAATATACACCATCAGTTAATTATGCTTCCTTTACTATTTAGCCGTAAGGAAGTGTTTATTCCTGATTGTTTTTTAGTTTTTGCTTCAGTAACTCTACTTCCAACATATGTTTTGTTATAATAATTTCATGTTCTGCCTTTGCATGCATTACTTTAATTTCATGAGATGTTCCTCATACAATCATTCTTTCTGAACTTCCATCAGTTCTAATTTTGTTGCGGACAGGGTATTTATTTCAATCTGTTGTTAATTAATACCATTATTTCCACCGCCAGAAGCAACATTCACATCTGTTTCCAAACATTTTGGTTTTGGTGTTTCCCCCTGGTGAGGTTTAGGTCTTCTTTTTAACATGTTTTCATTGGCCGTAGTTTCAGTAGGTTAATAAATAAGACTGGGAAGGGTTTCTTCGGAATTATTTTTTTCTAAAAAAGAATATGAAATGAAATAGTAACAATACTTTTTTGCAGGTTATTCAGATCAGTTGTAAATATTTATTATATATTTTGATACACACCAACTTGGTTTTCAGTTCCAGCTTTGACTCCACTGGGGTTTATTAGTTTTAAGTTTATCCTCTTTAAATTAGTATTACTTCTATTTCTAATTATAGATAATGGAGAGAACTTGTTTGAATTAATTGCTTCTCATTTTCTTTCTTTTTTGTTATTTCAGAAATAAATGGCATAGCTGACCAGCTTGACCCAAATTGATTAAGATTATTCGACTTTTCCAGTGTAAGTTTTTGTGTTACAGGACAACTTAAGGTTTTTGGGTTCCACTTGGACCAGTTGCTTCTGGACAGTTCACACGTATCTAAAACTATGTTTAAAATTATTGCGATTCATAACTATTTTGATCAAGCAAATAATAGGTACCTAAAATGTGTCTGATATTCCAAAACTTGGGTAGATATTTCTAGTTTGGGAAATTTGTACTCTTGGCCCAAAGTGTTTTCTGGAATATCCTGTACACTTTGTTGTTACTTACGATTTGCCACTGAATCTAATCAATCAACAGGATTATTAATTTGATCTTTTTCTGTCTGAACATAATGATCACTATCATAATTATTTTCCTTGCCAGTAGCAGCCACAAAGATAATATCTTTCACTTTTTCATCATTCTGAGTCATAAATACATTGTTTTCTATTCCCACCTCCCAATTTATATATTTTAATTTTTTAGGCTGAAAACTCATTCTTGCTTTTCTTTTTAATATTTATCTACTTTTCTCTTAATTGTTTAGCCGTTCTAATATGAGCGATACCAAGTGCATTAAAGTCTAAGCACAAATTTTCGCATGCGATATTCATTTTTTGCCAAGAAACTGCATCAGTTTCTTTATTTTCCATAATACTTTTATATTTCTCAATAAGTGCTATTAAACTCTCCACTTTTATATCATTGAAATTGTACGAACGACAACTTCTTTCACTCATTTTTGATTTTAATAGTGATGCCAAAAACAAATTTAGGAATAGAAAAATCCAAACTTCAAACACATAGACAAATGACAGATCGATGAATATTCAATAGTTCTTTTTTTCTTGAATGTCATTAATTATAAAACTTAGTTTCCTCTGGTACGAGTTAAACTGCTAAATAACTGTCCGGTTAACTATAGGAGTTACCATTAAACTTTAACAGTTTATAAAACCAACCCTAAGTTTAATCTGAAGACAGCGATTCATTTTTTTAACACAAAGATGAACGGAAATCTAAAATTCGTAGTTTGTTCTCCATTTATTAAAAATAATTTTATATTTTTCTTTATTCTAGAATAAATTGTTCGTTATAAAATCTATTTTAATTTACAAAGCAAGAATTTCAAAAATTATAATCTGAAATATTCACTTCTAGACAAATCTTATCATATTGTCAATTATAATTACACGAGAGCTTTTTTTTATCGAAGTAAACTTGACATGTATCAATAAGAATTTTGTTGCCTGTCAATTTAACGAAAAAAACTGCATCTGAAAAAATTACGAGTCCGTAGGAGGAGTAATTTTTTCTGGCAGTTTTTTGAGTTGAATTACCTAATGGCAACAACCTAACCTAATTGCAACAAAATTCGAATTATAAATGTCAAGTTTACTTCAACTCAAAAAAAAAGCTAGAGTGTAATTCGGTTAGACAATTTAATGAATACGTAAATCAATAAATTAAAAAATGAGATGTAGATTAGTATATTTAATTTAACGGAAAAGTACAATTGTTAAAAACAGAATTATTAAAAATAGCTTGAGTCGGAAAATAAAAACTTTTCTGACAAGTTTGAGAAAACTTGACATAACGTCATTAAAAATTTGTTTACAATGTTGCTTGTCATGCTTTCAAAAGTTAGGTTCCTTTATTGTCGCTGGAAAAGTTAGGGCAAACTTTTTTCGCTGTCATAATGACAAAATCACCCAGCTTATGGAATTTTTTATACATGAATTAAATTGTCTCTATATACCAATATTTGAATTTATGAAGAAATAAAAATTAATATCTAGTACCACAATTATATATAATATAATTTATGTTGGAAGGGAAATTGGCACCTAGTTTTCTCATACAGTTACCATGTAATGCCTTTTGGGCTACACAGAATAACCCTTTAAATAATAAAATATTGCAATTCATTAAACTAGTTGTAATTTAAACAATATAAAGGTTAAGACGTGATACTATTATTACATGCGGTAACGTGATATCGCAAGGTAACAACCAATAGTTCAAGTTCGACGTTGTATCAGGTCAAATAAATGTTTATTGGCGGATTTGCACAAATAGGTTGTAGTCTCTTTTAGACGGGCTCATTGCAATTAGGTTGCGTTCCATTCAATTAAGAGTACGGAGTTCGTGCCGCTAGTGTTACACAGGTGGCATGAGAACACATTAAGTAATTAGTTGTCGACAGTATCTCACGTATATCTATCTTCCCGATACCCAGAGGAAACCTTGAGATATGTTACAATCATCATCAGGCCTAGAATACAGATGTTGCAATAAGAAATAAAAAGAACTATTATAATAGAGAGACTTACCAAAAATCAGATTTTTAAATTATTAAATACATTAAATTAAAACATGTGCGCAATTAGGTGAGAAATTTAAGGAGGTGTTACTGGAAAATGGGACATTTTAGTGGTAGAAAATTCACACAATAGTATGAATTAAATGAGTTGCTCAGGAAATTTAAAAAAATATTCTCATAAGAGCCGAAACCGGCACGGCGGTACGACGAAGGATGGTCAAGACATTTATTAGGTTAAGGGGAAAGGATCAATTAAAGCAGCAGGTTATACCACAAAGGAGGTAGTAAGTTACCTTATGGGCGGCCAACGTTGTTAAAAACCATTAAAAAATATTAATAATGAAGTTAAACGAGTTAACATAACGGCGTAACAGCCAGACATTAACGAATATATGTCATAGGTACATGAAAGTACTATAAAATGGACTATGATTACTAGTAAAATGTCCCCTTTTTCCAGTACCACCTCCTTAAATTTCTCACATTAATACTTAAGTGCTTATATGTTTAAATTTAATGTATGATTCAAAATTTATATAATTGTGGTACTAGACATTGACTTTTATTTCTTCATTGGTGGACGAACAGTTGAGATTATGGATAATCTATTGGACTTAGTTTGATTTATATTTAAGATTTTTGTATCTTTACACTATACTCAATTTTTTACTAGTCTGAATCATTTAACGAATGTTCAAAAAGATTAATAAAGATGATTATATTTTTTTTATATTTAAATGCACTTAGTAATTAATGTAGAAAAATTCAGTTAAATTTCTTGAAATATAAATAAAAAAAAAACCAAATACCTACATGACTTACCTACATCAGCCTGCGTAACCCCGAGCTTAATCCTTCTCTGTTTAAACCTCTCAGCGAACGCTTCCAATTCTCTGGGATCCGTATCTGCATCAGGATGCAGACCAGCCACAGCTGCTGCTGCGGCGGCCGCAGCCATGGCGGGGTGGTGGGCACCTGGATGTCCTCCGTGGTGTCCTGGATGGTGACCTGGAGCATTGTGACCGGACAGAGGACCTCCATGGTGGTGATGGTTCATGACGTGGTTCATGCCGTAGGAATGCATGTGCGTCGGGGTTTCGGACATTGGAGTGAGGGTTGTCATTGATGAGGTGTTAATTGGATCGAGCATTTCTAAGCTGTCCATGTGACCCATCTGGAAATAAATAGACTTGGATACATTAAAATGCCAAAAGTTGGTAATAAAAATTTAGTGTCATACAATAATTGTATTGTTAATATTAATAAATTTTGTCAACAAAGCATTTCTACACTATTTTGTAAACAAAAACTAAATAACTAATTTTTCATAATATAAAGTTATAATATTTCTAACCAATCTCGAGAATGATAATATAAGTATGTTATAAGAGATATACCTTTGTTTAAATTTACAAAGAACTGGAAAGAACCGAAAAACATGCACTACGATCAAATTTCTCGAACGAAATACATCGTCAGTAGAGGACATAAATCACATCATCGAGGTAGGGCCACACTTGTCCGCTTTCCAGATAAGTTAAACCAGGGAAGTTAGGAAAAATAGCGGAAATTTTTAGGGACATCAGATATGGAGATGCGGTTTTTTGCATTGTATTCAGGAAGGTCCCAGGAAAAAAGTCTATATCGTCTGGTTTAGCCATTTTTTGAAAAATGCCTCCTGGGCCGGAAAATGCATTTTCCAATTGCATCATTACTTGCACCATACTTGGGAGGTTTTCGGGGCTGCCGAAGTCGATTCTGGCATTATAATTACCCGGAGGCACGGGAGTTTCTCTGTGGGGGTGCTCGCGGGGTGAATTGGAGGAGAAATAGCAGCGTGCATAAAAATTGCTCCAAATTCGTTACTCGGGGGTTTTCTGAGATACAGAATTCAATTCAGGCATTCTGGCATTAGACTTTCCCGGGGGCGCTCGGGGTGGCTCTATGAGAAATGGTAAAGGAGAAAGTGAAAAATCACAAATTATGAAAATAAAACTTTATTCAAATAACACGATACTCTACTCTCTTTATAACTTTGGCGCCTTTTTCAAATCCAGTTTCGAAGCACAAAAGAATTCCAAAGCAGTTGTTTTTATAATATGTGTAATATTTATGTATTTAATATTCAATCAAAATTTTTATTATTCACACCCCCCGGTAATTCTAATGCCAGAATTGAATTCGGCATTCTTGAAAACCCCCCGAGTAACGAGTTTGGAGCGATTTTCATGCACGCTGCCATTTCTCCCCAAATTCACCAACGCACACCCCCACAGAGCCACCCCCGGGTAATTCTAATGCCAGAATCGAGTTCGGTAGCCCCGAAAACCCCCCGAGTAACGATTTCAGAGCGATTTTTCCGAGTTTCCAGTTGTTCCTGTAAGTAATGATGTAGTTGGAAAATGCATTTTCCGGCCCAAAAGGCATTTTTCAAAAAATGGCTAAACCAGACGATATAGACTTTTTTCCTGGGACCTTCCTGAACACAATAGAGAAAACCGCATATCGATACCTGCTGTCAATAAAAATTTCCCTCGATTTTGTTCTAAATACCCTGGATTAATTCGGCAAGTATCTTTTTCACCTGGCTACACTGCTGGTCCAGCTTACAAGTGAAGGTTACACATTTCCAAATATATAATTTTAATCACAGAAAAGCGGATGCATAATATACTTTATACAATACAATAATAAAATTCAGGTTATGCATCTTTTTATGTATCAATATTTGCCAATGAACTATACTTGGCCAGCCCTTTCCATTGTATAGAAAATCACTATTCCTCCGTCTCCAATCCAAGTGGAGCCTATTATTTGTCAAGTGTTATTAGCCAAGGCTGGCCCGCATACTGTTAATTTGAATGCACAAAATAAGGGCGATCGAGGCCTTCGCAAAATTAAACAATAACTAATAAGAGAGTGGACAAATATGAATAGATTTTAATTTAAAGAATTGAAATTATTATTTTCTTTTATTATAATTCCATATATATTGTAACAAACTTACTAATTTATCAATATTTTTAAAGTCCCTAATCCACTTTTTATTACTTTTTCTTAATAATAATAGCTCCATTTTAGATTTACATTTAAAAATAATTATTATAATTAGCTTTCATCTAAAATTCATTATTAAAATCAAAATGCACCGTGAATACGAAAAATAGAATAAACACCGCGACCTTCCTCCGAATAAAGGGTCAAACGCGATCCGTAGTGTAGAAAGTTCACACTCCGTCCGAACGACGAAGACGCTTGCGCCTGTGCCGTTTAGACACCACGAACAGTAAGGTATACTGCGATTTAAAATACTGTCGGAAGTCTGTTCCGATCTTCGATCAGTGCAGACAGCTGAGACACCTGGTCTTATGTATTGGTGATTTTCTCTTGGCGTTACTGTCTTAAGAAAACGACGAAAAGTACACTCTGGTGGCTTCGGCTACATTGTGCTCTCCGCCATCGTGGCTTTGATACTGTCTTACGGAAACCAGGGAAAGTACACTATGTTGGCTTCGGTTATATTGTGCTCTCCGTCGCCGCGATTTTACCGACGAAAAGTACTCTCTGATGGCTTCGGTCACATTGTACTCTTCGTTGGTGGCTTCGGTCACATTGTACATTTCGGTGACGCAATAGTTCGATGGGAAGTACATTCTGGTGACTTCGGTTACATTGTACTATCCGTCGAAAGTACTCGAAAGTAGTAATATAGTTTTTCCGGTTATAATGCATACCACAGTAGTCCGTTTGTAGTTCCCCTTTGCTCGTGCCTACCGTTGTTTTAGAGTCCGTCCGCACCCCGCTTAGTTTTACTTAGCTTATCCGTATTTAATGATTCTGTAGATATTGCTTTGATATTAAAACTTGTTGCACGTTCCCCCTCTTCCCTCTTCTCTCTTACCGTCTCTTGTAATATTTTGGATAATAATAAAGCTGTACACCGTACTATTTAGATTTTTATTTACTTATTCTTTCTTATTTTTTATAATTACAAGCATCACCAGCAACTTAACCCAGTGGAGCAAGTAAATCCAGCCCTACTGGCAGAAAAACGCATTGGTCGATACCATAAAACGATCCCTGGAGTATTCTTTCTCCACTGACGCTGCCCGTGCAAGTGACCTTCACACTTAAACAGAAGGTGGCGCCCGAGGAAATCCGAATCTTGAACGAAGGCGCCAAAACACCGCTTGATGACGCAAAGAGCGTTACAATATATATTCAGAATTTTATTAAATATCCTACACACAGAAGGAGTGCATACTGTCCGTTACAACTTTTTGAATCGAATTTTTTAAAAATCCCTTAATATGTTTTTTATAGGCAATTTTCTAAGCTACAAATTTAGTAACCACTATTTTTTCTATAAAAGTAACCGTTAACGATATTTCCGGAAAAACCGTTTATTTTGACATTTGACCCCGCATAAAATTTTTAGCGGCCCATTCACATTGGAGATTTTGTTTAGATTTTGTTTAGAACAGATTTTATTTCTTCTTTCTTTATTAATTTTCATAAAAGTATTAATTACTTTTTGTCCAAATTGATGTTTATTTTAAAGAAAGGTCCTTTTTGATATGTTTCTTCACAAAAAAATCCAATGCTTTCAAAATCATAAATTTATCTCTACTTGATATTTAAAAAAAAATATGTTAGAAATAAATCGAGATCGGATTGATCAACCTTCGCCAGATATCTTTCCCCAAATGTCCAAAATGTTCTATATAAGATCAAAATAGGGGAAATTTAAATTACTAAATTGGGAAAGTCGGTAATGAAGATTACAATAAATAAAACAAAAATTAGAAAAGGAAATTAATTCAATAAATCATACAGTATTACTCAAAGAAATTAATTATTTGTCATAATTAATTTATATAAGTTATTGAAATTGTATTAATATAATAAAAATTATAAAATAATTATATCCAATATTTTGAAAAGGAAGGACAAAATCCTCTTTTTGAAGAAAAGTAAATCTCCTTGATTTTTAATTTTTTAGACCATATATAATTTGAGTAATGATGAAAAATTTCGGTTGTTATACCATTTGGCGCCCTTATACAGGGTGTTTCAGAGGTAGTTACATACGCTAATTATGGATAAAGGATACTTAGATGAATCTAAAAAACCTTTGATGGATGTTTTATTACATTAATTTATAAGAAGTTATACATGCACCTAAAATATCTTATTTTACAATTTTTTTAATAACCCTCGAGCGGGCGCGCTTTTCAAAATCACATGAGAATGCCGCAAGCACAAAAACATACGGATTAATTCAAAACATCAAAATTAATTTCCTAATAATAAAATAAATCATAATTCTAATAAAATTCAACAAAATCCTTCATCCTAATTTTGTAAGAGTAGAAAAATAAAGAGCAACAGGTAACAGTCTTAGTACTATGTCTCTTGCAAACAAAACATTGGCAAATATGACATATAACTGTAGTTCTATTATTTCTTTTCGAGCTGCAAAAATGGCAGCGTCCATTAGGATTACGGTTAACCACTGGTGCCTTTGAAAGAAAGGCTGTTACATCTTGGGTAGCGTTGGTATTTTGGCTCGTTCTTTCAGATGATCTTCAAACAGTTCAAAAGCTAAATCATTTAGAAAAATACATCTAGGAGGAGGAACTTAAAGCTTCGTATATAATTTCAGAATTGATTCCGGCAATATCAAGCATCCGAAAAAAATTTGCAAGGGGCCATCTTTCAGTAGTCCTTTGCGTGGTGTAACATGCACATTTCAGGTCAACAGTATCAACGCCACCTTTTGTTCTATTATAGTCAATTACGATTTCCGGCTTGTTAGTGGTCTCATCAATTTTACCTGTGTCATACATAGTTGACAATAAAATCACTGCCTTATTCTTTTTCGGCACATGTGAGACTGGAGTGATATCATCTTGAAACCCGAACAGACTGGATAAAACTTGAAGTGATTAATTTGGAAGACACTCGGGTGGAATTTCTTTTTCGTTTTTTTTTCATTGTGCCAATTAACGTTAGTCCATTCTGGAGGAGATATTCCGCTAATATAATACTTATCTGTAGTAAGGTTCCGTTTTGTTTTTTTAATATGATCTACCAATCTCCGTACAATATCATAGGGCTTATTAGACGTTTTGTAAGGGCCGTCATGTTGTCCTTCACAGTATATATCTAAGTTCCAGGTATAATACGTCCTACTGTTACAAAGAGCATACATTTTTAGACCATATGTGGTAGGTTTAAAAGGGATACACTGTACAAAGCCGCATCGACTCCGAAACGGATGAAGCATTTCATTTATGGTGACAAATTCTTCCAAACTATAATTGTCCTTGCAATTATTGACAAAAGTGGGTAAATCGATCTGATGGCAGCTAATTTGTCAGTCTTTTCACGATCTTTTCTAATTCTAATACTGTCAAAACGAAGAGAACGAAGAAGAAAGAGAAATCTGTTGTAACTAAAAAGAGCTCGCAATATTAGCATTCCAGTTCCATCTTTGGCCCACAATTCCTGAACGTTTACGCAATTCCATTTAACATTTGACATTTCTAGAATATGAAAAAATCCGAAAATTATCCGATGGTAGACGAAATAATCCGAAAATCGGATAATTATCCAGACATTGGCAGCACGGCATCTACAGCTATGGTTTCTGCATAGCAAGTTGCCTAATATAGTAATTTGAGCAAAGCTAGACGGACAATGAGATTTAATAAACAATATTTGCGGAATCTGCAAATTAGCGAAAAGGCGGCATACAGGACCGATTGTGCGCCCGCCCTATGGTTAAAAAAATAATAAAAAATCGTCAAAATGCTAGAGTATAAGTTAAAATGTTGTTATAAAAAAATAAGTTTATATCTTTCGTTTTCTGTTCATCAGAAAAGATTAAGAAATATCATGAAAATGCCCTAATTTTGTTTGGGTAAAAATCCCCTTAAGATTAGTGTTAATTAATAATAAATATACCCTGGTGGGGATGAGTTATGAAGATTTAGTTACCTGTTTGGGTCGCGGCCCAGCCTTGCTTACCGGATCGGATTAACCGAGACGGGTTACGCCCGATATTTGATCTTATATTGAAAATATCATTTTTCGATTTTTACAAGTTTTTGTAAGAAAGAAATTACTTCAGATACATTTCAATTTTTTTTTAACACTGAAATGGCTTGAATAATGCATATTTTTCTAACACTATTAACTGCCGAAAATAATAATGAATTGACTTATAAGAAGCACTAAAATAATTTTTATTATAAAATAAAACAATATTTTTATTTACTAACGGTTTTAAATGATTACTAACTGACCCTATTGCCCCCTTTATGTACCGGATATGCACGCCGCAAAACCTCGTTCCTGGATGGCACGTTTTATTATAAATTCAATTAGAAACATGAATGTATTGATGATGTTCAGGATTAATGAAACTCCGTATGAATGTTTTAGTAGTTCTATTGTTTAGCGATTAATAGATTACTGATTTAAACTGATAAATTGTTTTATAAATAGTGAAAGGGTTTTATTCAGTGCATTTGGGGATTTTAGACAGACGGTTTACATTTATAATAAATTTTATAGGGTGATAAAGATAGAATCATATGAGATTTTGCCTAATATGAAAGAATAAGGGATTTTATAATTTATCGTATTACACAAGCTTTCTATTGTGTCTGATATTATTAATCGATTATTAACCAATTTTTATTCTTGATTATTAACTTTTATTTTATCTAAGGGCGCCATCCATTTAATTTTTATGATGACAAACGACATGAAAATAAAAACCGACTAATTGTACAGTATTACTCAAATTATATATGGACTAAAATAATAATAATATTTAAAAATGAACGAGATTTATTTTTAACTTATATGACCCAAGAAGCAATTTTCAGTCCTGATAGTCGACGTTACTGAAAACTGCACTTCATATAACGTTGCTTTGGGTGTAAAATCCAGTTATATTGGCAACTACCTCCTCTGTCGACAAAAATACGATGTAACAACGTTGTGTTTTATCTTGTTATGACGACCAACTATTTCATTGCCTTTCCACCCACTATCCATTATTTGGTTTTATTTCGCAACGTTTATAGAACGTTTAAATGTTACTTGTTTTTGCCTATTGGTTTCCCGGTCGGTGTTCTAGACAGCTGGCTCAACACTTGGATTTACTTATACGTATTAATCGTTACTTGCGTATACTTGCCATGTCGTGTGAGTGGGTTACTTGTACAATTATTTGTCACTCGTTGGTTTTCCATTTCTGGTCGGTAAAAATGTCCCGAGTCAAAAGGATCACGATTATTCGTACACTTGCCAAGTATAAACTTGTCTATACTTGTAGAGGCGAAATGCACAAATAATTGGCTTTTATTGCGACTATTCATTTAGTTTTCAAGACCTAGTAGAAGTTTTTTTGTGTTTTTTTTTTAATAAAAATTGAGTTCATCACAAGAAAAGCCGCAGAAGCAACAACGAGATTTTCCAGACGACCGCTGTCCATATTGACTGCCACACCCCTGATTCGTTTGTCAAGGTTTAAGCCAAATGTTCGCGCTCGCGTACACGTCGTGTGAGCACTCTATTTGCCATCGCAATTCGCAAAGCTCGTATACTTGCCAGTAGGCAAATAATTGTGTATTTGTCAAATACACGAGTCGTTTCGCCAAATACACGAGTCGTTTCAGCCCGGCTTTAGACCCTGTCAACAACTTCAGAGCTACAATGACGTAAACACAAAACAATAACAAACCCACTAACCATATTTTTCGAAAGATTATTTTCCGTTTCGTTCTGTGTGAATTTACACGTTGTGATAAAAGGAAAAAAGATTTTAAATACTCTACAACCTTCTATAGAAGAAGGAAACAATAATGACTACAGTAGAGTCTGATCAACATAGTGAAACAATCGAAGAAGACGTGTAGATTCTGAGAAAGGTGAACCTAGGAAAAACCATCGAAGAGGACGATGTATGTTTGTGATGCTAAAGCTATACTATAAATGTATGTATTTCTAGCAATCCGTGGTTTGCAAACACAATAGTAACCTATAATGTTTTATAACATTATTTTCCGTTTCGTTCTGTGTCAATTTATACGTTATGATAAAAAGTAAAGATTTTAAATACTCTACAACTTTCTACAGATGAAGGAAACAATTACGACTACAGTTAGAGTCTGAACAACATGGTGACACAATTGAAGAAAATGTAGATTCTGAACATGGTGAACCTAGTACGGGAAAAACCATGGAAGAGGATGATGTATGTTTGTGATGCTAAAGAAACACTATTAATTTATATATTTCTAGCAATCCGTAGTTTGCAAAATACAATAGTCATCTATACTGATTTATAAAATGTTGTTTTTATGGTACCGAAGGTAGTGTACAAAACTTTAAGTCTGAGATCTTGAAGAACAGTTATTCTGACCCAGACAGTGAAGCAGAGAGTACTGCTAATATTAATGTTGAAAAAAATATGGTCATAATTGTTTCCCGTTAGTAATCCATGTTTTTACATCCACGAAACGACGCCATGTCGCTCATATTTTGTGAAGCCAGACGATTTGTAAACAAAACAAAAAAATACATTTTAAAGCGTTGGTATTGAAAAAAAAATACAATAAAATAGGTTTTAATAATCAAATAACTGATGTAGTTCACAATTAAAAATATTTTGAGCATATTAAATAAAATTTACATTTTGGGAAAAAAACTTTTTTTTCACTAAAAAGCGTTATATCAAGGGCGCGCTAGTTTTTTATAATAATTAGGTACATGTTTGACAGTAAACCAATATGCGTTTGAAAAAACGAACTCAAGAAATGCTTTCAAAATGCATATATAAATGTTTCAATTATTGACACTGAATACCATTGTAATATAACAAAATAGGTTATAGTTTTATATTTTCACAATAATCCGACTACAGTTAAAGAAGTAGGTAAAAATTCTACACCATATTACTTTCGGCTATGAGGTGACATATATGACGTTTTTTAGTTGGCTACAATAACGTTTTAACATCGTAATCCTTTCCGACTCCAGTCCATCGCAACCCAAAAATCATCCACCAAAATGGTGCAAAAGACGTTCGGCACGAAGTTGTAATATCGTTGTGGCCTAACGTTGGCACGCGGTAAACAACGTAATAACGTCGACAATTTACTACTTGGGGAGGGTGCCAAGAATCAGTAAAATACTGCAAAGGGAAAAACGAGGATGCATTGGGTCTTTGAAAAATGAAAATGGGGAGTATGCCAGCACTGTGGAGGAGACTTTAGACTTGTTACTAAACTCACACTTCCCGGGTTGCTTACTTAACCAAAGTCAAGAGAACGGTACTGTGGTGGACCAAGTAGCCAGGGCCACAAAGCAGGACTGGACCTTGGCAAACAAAGTTGTAAATAGAAGCAAACTTGCATGGGCTCTGAGAAGTTTTCAGCCATACAAGACAGCTGGACCGGACGGCATATTTCCAGCCCTTCTTCAGAAGCGACTAGATGAGCTTGAAGGCCCACTGTACCAACTACTCCGTGCCAGCCTGGCATTGGGTTATGTACCAGAAAAATGGAGGTCTACAAGAGTTATTTTCATACCCAAACCGGGTAAAGCGTGCTCCCCAGAAATCAAATCTTATAGACCTATCAGCCTGACATCATTATTTCTAAACACTTTAGAAAAGATGATTGACAGATATATAATAGACAAGGTATTGGTAGACAATTCGATACATCGAAACCAATTTGGGATGTCCTGTGACGCTGCGATTCACACACTGGCGCTCAAAGCGTAACAAGCATTGGACTGTCAAGAAATCGCTCTAGCGGCATTTCTAGACATAGAAGGGGCCTTTGATTCGGCTTCATATAAATCCATAGTTTGAGCAATTTTTAGGCGAGGAGCCGCTCAGAGCATTACGCGATGGGTGGACTTCATGCTTCAGCACAGGAATGTTTACAGCACTCTCTACAACGGAAGAAGGGAAATCGTTGCCACCAAGAGGTGCCCTCAAGGGGAAGTACTCTCCTCACTGATGTGGTGCCTGGTGGTTGATAACCTTCTTAGAGAGCTAGAGAAACCTAAACATAAAAGAAGTTAAATATTTGTGAGTTATCCTGGATAACAAATTAACGTTCTCCAGCCATATAGATAGGGCAACGGATAAAGCTCTAAGAGCCTTTTGGGCCTGCAAGAGGATGGTGGTGTCCAAGTGGGGACAACCTCCAGAATGGCGCATTGGCTCTATACCAGGGTTGTGAGACCTGCCGTGACGTACGCCTTCATAATATGGTGGTATAAAGCGAACAGCACTAAAGCAGCTAGGTAGCTGGGCAAGCTACAGAGAGTAGCATGCCTTCTAATTACAGGGGCGTTTAGAACAACGAAAACTGCGGCTATGGAAGTTCTGCTGGGGCTTCCTCCGCTACATCTAGTAGTGGAAAAAGAGGCACTGGCAGCAACGTACAGGGTATAAACGGCATGGGATGGGAACTTTCAAGAAAAGGTTATCATTCCTTGATTGCAGAAAAACTAAGAGAAAATCCGGTGCTAACTATGCCATCGGACAGAATGCATGTCAGTCACAACTTTGTGAAACCTTTCATAGTAAACATACATAAGAGGGATAGAAAGAGTGAGGTCAGGACAAATCAATCAGCCTGGTATACAGACCGGTCTAAAACAGAAGATAGCACAGGTGCTGGATTCTATCATATGAACTCAGGGAGAACTTATCGGGATCTATGGCAACGGTCTTTCATGCGGAAATTAATGCAATAAATACTTGTTTAACGTGATGTTGCGAGAGGATCTTAGAAATAAGAGAATTCGTATACTCACAGATAGTCAAGCATCCCTTAAAGCAATAAAAAGGGTGGAAATACAGTCCAAACTAGTCTTGGACTGCCATAAAAATATAAATGCCTTGACAGAACACAACATGATAACTCTTAAATGTGTGCTTGGGCATGAGGGCATAGAAGGAAATGAAGAGGCTGGTAAAGGAGCCAAAAACCTTTAATTCGACCGCAACCCACATGTAGTATTTTCAACATGTAAAGGGTATGCTGGAAAAACAATTAAGGGATAAACACAGGAATGCTGATTGGAACTTCCGGGACTAAGACAGTCCAAAACACTTATAGAAAGTCCACCCAAGAGCAGAGACAATCTGCTACTATGCCTAAAAAGACGGGAACTCAAAACCCCACGAGGTGTCCTGCCAGGACACTGCTGGCACAGAAGACACCTGAACCTCATAGGAGTATCGGAAGTTTCCTTATGTAGGAAAAGTGAGGAAGAGGACGAAACTCCTCTTCATGTATTATGGTATTGCCGTGACCTGAACAGGGAAAGGGAATGGCACTTTGGGGTACAGTATCCTGAACCCAAAGAGAAAGTGACTTTTTAACTGTGTCGGCTTTTACTTGATGAAAATCCATTATTAAATTTATATAAATAAAACAGCGTTTTAAGATTTCCACAAAAATAATAACAAAAGTTATTAATTTACTAGTGACTAGTTTCGTTACATAGTAACTTCATCAGACAGTCTGATGAAGTTACTATGTAACGAAACTAGTCACTAGTAAATTAATAACTTTTGTTATTATTTTTGTGAAAATCTTAAAACGTTTTATTTATTTAAAAATAAAAGTGACTTTGTCAAAAGTACTGGTCTGATGTGAAAACTGGGGGGCACAACAGGCCTGGAGCCTCAGTGCAGGTGGGAGCTTCCACGCCCGATTCAGGAAAAAAAAATGAGGGTGCCAATGTTTTTAAAAAAAATGAAAATAAAAGTAAATTTTGTTGAATTTTAATAATCACTATTATGGTTTAGACACGAACTCTATAAAATTTGAGCTTAAACATTAGAATAAAAAAGTTACTTGTACAAAAAGGGTTAAATATTTTGGCACACAACGTGGCGCACCAAAATGTGTAATCTGTTATTTTTCTAAGTAAAAAAAATCAATTTGTAACAATTTTCTGAGAACTGCCTTGCTGTTTTCCTAATGTAAAATATTAATTTTAACCTAACCACTGAAAATTTAATCTTGTAAAACCACAACAGTTGCAATAATTCCATTCTTTATGTCAACTATCCATCGTAATCATTACAGCCATGATTTACGTTTTAATGTGTCATGTAACAACTGAATAACTACTTCAATGCATGCTTGAATAAATAAATTCCCGATACATTATTGAGTCAAATTTATTCTTTAAATTCAAAATTCATGAAAATATTTTCGTATTTGTATTTGGAAAACGAGATCTGAAATACAAAACTTGGCCACCTGCATATAAAATGTGCAAATACTAATGGGCTCTTCCGACGGGTAACCCAAAGCCATGTACCAAATTTCAGCTCAATTTGATTAAACGTGTGGCCTCTATCGTGGAAGAATACACACAGACAGAGAAACTGATAGACAGGCAGACAGACTTCCATCTGGAAATGGTCTTAATCATCTCAGGTGACCACAAAATGGATATTTCCATCTTTATATCGAAATTTTTTTTAGCTCGTTCACAATACTTTCCCTTCTAGGAGGTGGGTCGGGAAAGTAAAAATATGTTTTGTATTTTTCAATCAATTGTTGAGGGAGAGATAAAATTTCTCGATCTGATAATGGAACTGAATATGGCAATAAAGAATTCTCTAATTATTTATTTTCATTAGGTATAGTTCTCATTTTAAAGCATATTAGGAGGATGCTGCTGAATCTGCCGTATACATAAAAATATATCGAGTTTTTGAAGGCCAAACTCCTTTTGAGAGGTGGATTCCTGGACTATAACTATATTTCGTCTTTTTCATTTGCTCTTCCCCATTTCCTGTATTTTATATTTCTTTAAAATATTCTTCCCATCTTTGTATCGTTTTGTTTTCATCTGTTATAATGTTTCCCTGTTTGTCTTTTATACATGCAGTTATCTGTTTTACTCTCCCTTTATATTGTATCTTGATTCTCCATTTCTTTATTCACAAATCTTTCATTTTATTCTGTCTTCCATATCCTGTCTTTACAGATATTAGATATTAGAAAATAATTCAGTAAAAGAGAAATTGATAATATACCATTAATTTATATGTAAATTTTAATAGTATCATCTTTAATGAAATTTTTATTTGTATTTTTGAAATTTTCCTCGTGCAAATATCTAAGCTATAACATGTAAATACTGAATGAGTCTATTTGAACAGCGTCGTGACAAAATAAATGCTTTATTTTGTAATTGGAACCTGTCGGTCAAATGCGAGTAAATCCATAAATTTTCAAACTGGAATTCATTAACTGAACAAGATTTTACTCTATAATTTTCCATTAGGATAATTTTATAATGCATATAATTATATTATAAATTTAGTGGATAGAGAAGAGTTAATTCTAAATATAAAAATTAATGTAAAACATGTTAATTCAAATGAACAGATCTAGTGATTTATTTGTTATAATATTTCTATTCAAAATCATCTATTACAATTTATTTTAATCTTATTCTTCTTTTTTTACTCTTCAATGATTCGATTAGTATTATTTCCATCTTAAATTGTTCTTTTTCTTCTGAAAATATTAAACGTAACTTGTCTATTTTCCTAGCTACTGAGTTCTGATTACCCTATTACCTTCTTCCCGGAAAGCGTTTACCCCACTTAACCATACGGTTTGCACTCTGCTTGTTACAATAAAACAAATGAAGTCGTAGGCCGATTACAATACGCTATACAACTGTTATCTGAAACAGTAAACATGAAAATTAAACAAAACAAAAGCAAATAGTGCTCGAGAAAAAACAAAAAAGCACGTTGTTAGTATAGAAACATTTGACAAACGTTGATGGGGCTGCGTGTATGTGTGTTCGGCAAACAAGACACAAGCGACAACCCCCTTTTACCCCCTTTTTGAATGTTTTCTCCTCGAGGGGTTTCACAATGTGTTCTCCCTCAGGCTTTAACTTTTCCATAGTGGTAGTTGTCACGAGAGTGCTTTTCTCTTTCTCTATATAAAGCGTTAACGTTTAACAATAAGTAAAACCGAATTTAGTAAGTCTAAAAGTATTCTTGTACTTGCGTCTTATAAAATGATGATTTTTAAATACGATCCTATCTACTGCGCCATTTCACCCTTAGATATATAAGAAAACATTTCCCAATGGTACACTGTCGTCCTCTACTGGGACGCATGCCGTCTCCCTCGTCGTGTTCTACACGTCAAATGACCACTTTACACCATTGTGAGGTCTAATGATGAAATATGGCGCTCGAGGGACACGTTGAATCATTGGAATTCTGCACTGCAGCGAATTTATATATATTATATACGCGAATGTGTACCGAACACGTTTGCGTTTATCTATTGTTATGGTGTGCGTTTAATGTGCTAAAATGACTCTTGTGGGGTGAAATAAAGGGATTTTTTATTTTTATGGTAGTTTTACTACGCATATAAAACCTTATTCGTAGTTATTTTAAAGTTTAATACAGTCTTTGGTATACTAAATAGATAGGGTGTTCTACTATGTTTTTCCTTTACATTAATTATTATTAACTTATCTCAATATGAAATAATACAGATTGATACACATTTTTTTATTGTTTTTATCGAATAAAATAAAAATGGTATTTATGTTTTACATACTAATTAAAAAACAAGCGAAAAACGGCAATATAGTTGCCATAATTTTTAGTGTTTTCAAAAATTTTAAGTAACGAATATAAATTTTAGTATACAGGATGTCTGGAATTGGAAGGGATATAAAATTGTTATATCAGAAACCTTAAGAGATACAGAAGGGGTTAAATGGGAAAAAAGTTAACTATTTTGGGGTCAAAAAATATCTACAGGGACTTTCGCCCTTTCCGAGTTATACAGGGGAAACTAAAAATGGTACTATTAGTTTTATAGGCATATAATATTTATTTGAAGAAATATCAAAAAATGGAAAAAGGAAGTTTTATTATATCTCAAATTTGCTACAAATCTATACTAATAAATCTTCGTTACGACGTTTTGTTCCTTAACGGTCACCATCAAGTTATTTTTGTTAAATAGGGACCCATCTTTTTTATTACAAAAATTGATAAACCGTTAAAATTCAAATTCAGCGATATATTACACTTGGTATTTTGACGACGTTTTATTTGAAATTACTAACATCATCAGTGACAATATTTTTTAATTACGGTCTTGAACATATATGCATTAACTAATATTTTAATTAAAACATCAACAAAAAAAACAAAACAGAATTAGCCATGTTACCATGGAGATATTTCACTGCCTCCTTGGTTAAAAATGCCAGAAATGTTGCAAGATTTTTACTAAAATTGTATAAAGAGGGAACGTAAGTGTATAAGAAATCGCGGTCGCCAATTCGAACATTTATTATAACCAAATTAAATATAATAAATTTTTGATAGTTAAGTACCTAATATTCCTTCAATTATGTTGGTTGAATATTTGTTGTTATTTATTAAAATAAATTATTCGTTAATCTAATTATTTTCACCTTTTTTTGCACAAGATCATGATCCAAGATAACAAACAATCGTCATCCATGATTCAAGATGATGATTATTTGTCATACAAAACGTCGTATAAAATGTAATGTATGATACATGACTGAATTTGTATTTAAATTCTATAACAATATTATTACTTTCCCGGACCCATCAAAGGGAAAATAAAGTGAACGAGCAAAAAAAAAATTTGAGATATCAATGGAAATATCCATTTTGAGGTCCCCCAAGAAGATTGAAACCATTTCTAGCATATGGTCTGTCTGTGTGCCTGTGTGTCTGTGAGTAATCTTCCACGATAACTGCCGAACCGTTTGACCAATGAAGCTGAAATTTGGTATGGAGGGTCGGTGTGTGCCTAGAATGCGACCATTAGATTTTGGTTTAAATTGGTACAGTAGAAGGTCCTCAAGACCGACATTGATTAAATACACATGTATCAATTTTTTACTTTTTTTAAATTTTAAGGACAAACAATACACTTTAGTGCAAAATGTTGTAGTACAAAGTTTTAGAGCATAAAATTCCGTATAACTTTTCTTTTAAACTTTTTTCAGAATTTCCAATAGTTGCGCCACTAGAGGGCGCGTAAAAAATGTGCATATAAGTTTTATCTAGTTCTTCTTGATTTTGAGGACAAACAATGCACTTTAGTGCAAAATTTTCTGGTGCAAAGTTGTAAAGCATCAAATTTTCTTTAATTTTTGTGTTTAACTTTTTATCGAATTCCTCATAGTTTCGCCGCTAGATGGCGAGAAAAATACACATTTAGGATTTTCCATTTTTTTTAAATTTGAGGTAAATTATGGTCTTTAGTGCAAAACGTTTTAGTGCAAAGTTGTAAAGCATAAAATTCCCTACAACTATTATATGAAAATTTTTCCCGAATTCCCAATAATGTTCACACATGATTTTAGGAGATCATAATTGGAGCAGTGTGATATACAACGTGCGCATGAGCAGCTTATGTCATTATCAACATTGAAATATCAAATTATTGTAATGCTTGGTATTTTGTAACTAAAATAATAATAATAAATAACATATTCTCTACGGTCGAGCCGGGAAAGTTCTGGGGTGACACAGCCGATTTTTTTTTAATCGCAACGCAGGTCGAATAGTTTTGTGATTGTTTAATTTCTACTATTTTGAATTTTTTTTATTTGACTAATAGTGCATCTTGTTACCAAATTTTTTAGGTAATGTTATATTCGTTTTGATGAAATTAAAACGATTTTACAAAAGAACGACGACAGGACCGTAATTAAAAATTATTATCACTGATGATGTTCGTTATTTCAGATAAAACATCGTTCAAATAATACAATATTACGGTTAAATTTCCTGTATTTTTAGAATTTTATTAAGTACGTCTGTGGTACGTGATAAATCGATTCATTATACGCGCAAATGATATTGATATTACCTTTGGATTAATTAAAATTTTAGTGAAATACACTTTGAATGAAAGTAAATTCTTTCTCTTCTCAACAAGCCTTTGACCGAAATGGTCTATTTATTTATTTGATAATAAATTAAAAACATTTTTGTTTTTAAAATCAGTTTTGTGATATAATATAAAGCCATGGTAAGTTTTTTGTTTTGATAATTGACACATTAGTGGATATTTATATATTTTTTTATATCTAAAATTTAACCAAAACGCGAGGTCTCTAATTTCTGGAAAATACCACAACCTTCAGAACCATAAGAAAAGTGGTTAGATTTTTTAAATTTTTCTTTTTCAAAGTAGTTTTTCTAAAATACATTCCCAAAGATACATTCCTGTTTGAACACGTGCAAGAATTACTTTGTTAGTGAGCAAATGCGATCAAGGTTGTCCCCAGAATAATGTTTTACAGCGTTGCCAAGCGTTATTCATAATATTTATATACAATGTGAGCAGGTCGAAAAAATAATGACATAGCACTCGGTATACATAGATATTACCTAAGAATAATTAAATCGAGAACAGCCATCGAATACGAAGTCTTCATTTCAATACAATATATACAGATACAAGTTTTATTTTATTCATAGAATGAAACTGAATATTATTTCTTCCGAAAAATAATGTCACTTGCAACTCAAAAATTGTAACTCAAAATACTTATGACGTCAGAAGGAGCGGCAATAACGCTTTTGTTTGAATCTCTCACTTAATTGAAGGGTTTTTTGAGTGGCGTTTATTCAAATGTTACTGATATCTTCTAGGAAAAACGATGTATACATAATATTTTTTCAGTATATTTCAACTACAAGCACATTTGAACCAAATTTACGCATTAGGGATCTCGCCTACTATAGTAAATCTCGTTATATTTGTTTTTTTTTATCCCAAATTCATAAAATGTTCATAACTACCCTAAAAGTGAATGCACCAATAGAGGTTGTCCTGTCACCTGTTCTGTGGAACCTATTCGTAGACGAACTTTTAAACAAAGTCAAAGAACTAGTCTACATAATCAGGGGCGGATTCCCCAGGATGATATCTAACCTTATGCAAGATGCTTTGAGGACTATTTAAGAATGGTGTACAGAAACTTCATGTTAACCCCTCTAAAATAATACTCATTCCTTTTACGAGGAAAACAAATCAAGAGGACCTTAAATCCATCAGACTTCTGCAACAAATTTGTTGTTTTGGCAAGGAGATTAACTATCTAGGCGTTATCCTGGATATGAGCCTAGCTTGGAACCAACATATCCAAAAGATATTTTCCAAAAGTAAGATGACACTGGTGTCACTAAAGAGAGCGATTGGGAAAACTTGGGGACTAAAACTGTCAGCTAAAACCAACTGAAGAGTTACCTGTGTTGCTTATAGAAGATAGACATTATAGTCACACCAGAAATTTGGACATAATAAACTTGGCAAGGGAAAATAATGTCTGCATCATATCACTCCTTAATCACTCGACGCATAAACTCCAACCCATTGACAAAACATTCAGGGGCCACTAAAAGCGTGCTATAGCGAAGATATTAGAACTAGGATTGGCTTTATCACAATTTGATCTAGCTGAATTATTGGGTAAAGCTGTTCTGAAATGCCATAAATAGCTATAAATGGATTTTACGTAACCGGAAGATGTCTAATAAATAAACACATTTTTACAGATGCTGATTCCATTGATGAAAAAATTGAAGCTGAAAAAACCTGTAACTCAACTGAAACCCAGCTGAAAGAACCGGCATGTGACCATTCCCAAAACTGTTTCTTCAGAAGGTATATCAATTGGTTCTGAAGAACAACAACCGAATTGTTCTAAAGACCCAGATCCACCATTAAGGGTCACAATGGTCCCATCAACTGTGCTAGTAGAAGACTGTTAAAAATGTCCCATCAGTTACAAAAAGAGAGTCTACAAGAGGAAGAACAACCTCTTGTTCCCAAATTATAACTTCAAGTCTATATAAATCAGATCTTGAATTATCGATTGAGAAAATAAGGAAATCAAAAGAGAAGAGGAAAGGCAAACGAGAGAAAGGGAAAGCGAAAATTATCTATGGCAAATTAAAAAAGTAAAGAAACCCAAAAGAAAATCAAACACCAGATCCAGTTCAGATGAAGAGGAGGAAGATGAATTTTTGCATGCTGACGATGACCATGACCAAAACCAGATCGGCGAGTACACTCCTAGCAGTAATGACGCTACATGTCTGTTTTGCGAAATACGATTTTCAGATGATACCAGAGGAGAAACCTGTATTCAGTGTTTAATGTGCAATCTTTGGGCACATGAACAATGTTCCGGAGCAGAAAAAGACACTTAAGTTTGTAATTTTTGTCAGTAATTTACTTAGTTTTTTTTAATAAAACATGTTCATTTTTACTGATTATTTTTTGACGTTTCTCAAAACCCATAGAAATTTTCAATTTCAGTAATTCATATACGTTCTAGTCAATCAAAACATTATTATAGTGGGAATAATCTACTTACATTATTTCAGCGAGAATAATTCAATGTACATTGTTTTTATTGAATGAAAACCACATGGCAACGTATTTTCTTCATCTGACGCGTCTGTCAGAACGTCAAAAAATAATCTATCGAATATCACATGAGAGTTCGATAAATTGGTTAATAATTCTCCAGACATTTTCTCAAACTTGTTGCCATTTGGCAACAAGTTTTCTAAAATCTGTCGAATTATTTTCAATTTATCGAACTCTCTTGTGATATTACTACAGAGACATTTATTTTACTTTCCCGACCCACCTACTAGAAGGGAAAGTATTGTGAACGAGCTAAAAAAAATTTCGAGGTAAAAACAGAAATATTGATTTTTGGGACCCCTGAGACGATTAAGACCATTTCCAGATGGAAGTCTGTCTGTCTGTCTTTCTGTGTGCGTATTCTTCCACGATAGAGGCCACACGTTTAATCCGATTGAGCTGAAATTTGTTATAGGGGTTTGGGTTACCCTCGGAAGAATCCATTAATTTTTGTACGACATCTGTCAAACGGATGTGTCACTATCAAAAAATAACAGATGTAATATCTCATCGAATTTGACATACAATATGTCATTTGAAAGCCCATGAAAAACTTTATTCAGAACAGGTAAAATTATTTCTGCAACTGTCACCTGTCAAAAATAAAAAAATATTAAAATTTAAAACTTTAGCATTAAATATCTGAGAAACTATTAATCCGATTAAGCTGAAATTTAGTGTAGGGGTTTGGGTTATCCGTCGAAAGAACTCATTAATTTTTGTACGACATCTGTCAAACGTGAGTGTCACTATCAAAAAATAACAGATGCAATATGTCACGGAATTGGACATGCAATATGTCATTTGAAAGCCCTTGAAAAACTCTATTTAGAATAGTCAAAATTATTTCTCCAACTATCACCTGTCAAAAAAAAATGTCAAAATTTGAAACTTTAACCTTAAATATCTGAAAAAGTATTCGTGGATACTTGTTTTGAAAGTTTTGGGCCGACACAACCGATTTTTTGCTATTTTATTTTGTATTTTTTATTGTGGAAAGAAAATTTATATATTTTTTTAGAGGGCCCATATTTCATACCTTCTGACCTGTTTTAAAAAAAGTGCCCCTCTTTATATATTTCTCTGTAAAAGCCACAAACTTTATTTAAAAAAAAAACAGGTTTTGCAGTTTTCTTACTAAGGATAGTATGTATAGATGATTTTATATATTGTTATAAAAAAATAATAAGTAAGTTACGATAAAAAAACAAATGGGACTAACGAATTAAATTACAAATGGTTGAATTGACAATTGACATAAGATAATAATCCGACGGATTTTTTAAAAATTATAAATACAAAAGTATTTTTAGTCTAGGTTTTACAACTTTCTCCCTTAGCTAGAGTGCTCTAACGGCCTTATTGGGTTCTACTAGGCGTAAGTATAGAGGCCTGTAAAAAGTTGATTGTAGTCGCGTCAGTCTCTTGTGTTTCATTACATTTAGTTTGTTTTTGGATCTTTCAGTGTAATTTTTGTACATTTTGGCCAAGTTGATATCCTCAATAAAGGTAAGATCAACCCAACTTAATAATCAAACCTATAGATAATATACATATTTCTACGTTTGAAAATAAGTTTTTTTAGTTATACTGTTGGTTTTAGGTTAAAAATTAAGCATTGTCATTGCAAGTTGCCTAGGTCGTACCTCTCTCCAGTTTCCTTGATCGTACCGTGTATATTTCATTATTTTGTCCAAATACTTTTGTACCCAATATTTTCTGTAATGTTACTGTTATGTCATCTAATAATATAGTAATACTAGTACCTAATAAAACCAATTGCTTCTGGAAAAATATTTACAAATTATTATTTGCCCAAACTCCGATAATAATAACATGTGGTACGATTAAGGAATCCTCTGGTACGATTTCGAAAACTAGTTCCCAGAAACGTACCACTTCCAAGTTCTTACAAAATTGCATGTTTTAAATACTAGTTCAGGTGATTTGGTATTGTAAAAATTAATTTAAGTAGCCAAATAGTAATGTGCAAAGTGGTACGATCTAGGCTACTTTCCTCTACACAAGTAAAATAGAATTGTAGCCAGAGGGGCGGCGGAAATAAAGTAAACCAAGTTTACCGAACACTGTGACTAGGCACACGTTAACCTATGGATAATTTTAAAAATTATCCACATGTAAAACGTGATTCGCCTAAATAATAACATATTTAAGCATGAGCCTTTTATTTATTTTTTTAAACACAGGCTAGATTTAGATAGTCAAGACTTGTTTTAATAAAATAAATATTAATGTTTTAACGTGTGGGTAATTTCTGTGTGTAGTCTCGGCCTTTACATAAATACTTATAGAACAAAAAACAAAAAACTATTAAAATTCTTTTGCACGAAACAGGGTAACTAAGTACATTCACGAAGGGAACGAATTATAGAGAAAAGAACAAGAATTGTAAAACAGAGAAGAATTATAAAGGAAAGAAGAAGAAAAGCAGAAAAAGAAGAAATTAGATGGCCTTTTTTCCACTTACGATTTTTAAATATAATAATAAAAAATTATTTTCCAATACTGTGATTAAATAAATATTATCTGCATCTTAAAAAAAATAACCATTGTATGATTTTATCGACTGGATCTAAATCGATTTCTATTTGATATCGGATATAAAATTATAGTTCAATTTTTTTTTCAACATCTCTTTTGTGCATTTATAAATCTTTTCATGAAATTGTCAAAAACAAGCATGTTATATTCAACATATTGTTTGTAGGGCGATAATAATAATGAAGATAATAAAACGAGGTATCGTGATAAAAAAGCATTTTCATGGTTTTCTGTGTCCCCAGCCACGATTGTTCACATTGTCCACATAATTTTAACCTGACACGTAATAAAAGTCTGCAATGTACGGAATTTTATATTCACTGTTGATTTTCCGGTTTTTTTTTTGTATACATATATATATTTTTTTCGGTAGACCGAGTTTTTTCGAATAATGGAGTCACTGAATTGATAATTGAAATAATTCCTGTTTTTATTATTTTTTATGTTCAATGTAATGTAAGTTGACGTATATATTTGGCTGACAAATTAATAATGCAACCGAATTTTTTATTCGCATATTATTCAGATGGAAAAATTGAAATTTATTATTTTTCCGCAGGGTAAACGATTTTTATATAAAAATGTTTAACAAAAATATGTATTTTAAATTCGTTTTGTGTAACTGCAAAAAAATAGTTTTAATTGAAAAATACATTTCAAAATTGTTATAACAAAAATTGCTTGATTGGAAAAATATTATTACAGCGGAGAAAAAATATATACGAATTTGTACAAATTTCAAATATAGAATTTTTCCATAGTACCAAATATTTATATAAATCATTTTTTACTTAACTATGTATGAAAAAAATTGACAAATATAAAATGGGAAAAAAATTAATACATCTTTGTACATTATGTATTATTCATTTGTTTAAATTTAAAATTCTATATTAAAATGATTAATTAGACGTAGGTACATGGTCGAATTAAAATTTTCCATTATACTTCATCCCTTTATTTCCAGTTGGAGGCATCAGTGATATTTCGAAATTCTTTTTTACTGTAATGGTCGTTATTTCATTTCAGTTAAACCTCTAAAGCCATCAAGTAAAAAAATACTTTTTGAGATTCCTTGTATTATCCATTTATCCAGTATAAACTCCGCGAACTATTGATCGGTATCCAACTCAGACCGTTAAATTTTTTTATAGAGAGTGATATCAGCGACGTTTTATCTAAGTGAATCCTCAAAGGCCTGCTAAATTAGACCATGAAATTTTGGATTATGGTGAAAAGTTATTTAATGCTGTGTTAACACAAGGGGTGGGATACTTTTATATTTATAGCCCGGTTCAGTAGCGGATCTAATGTATTAGTAAAAAAACATTTACCATTCCGTTTATTTAACGCATTCTTTTTACTTATTATTGAATATCCTTATTAAATGAAACAAAAGTTTCTCAATTTGAAGGCTAATCGACTGGTGATTGGCATTCACAGATATCAGGGACGGTTTTCATAATAATTGATAAAAACCAAAATTGCACATTTTCTATTTAATGCTCTAGTGCTTTTATTTTGAACAATAGAAAAAAGTGTATAAAACTTTTTTGTTTGAAAACTTGTTACCCACCATCTAATAATATTAGATTTTGAATCTGACGTTTAGTTTTTGCCCAGCCACCCTCAACTTTTTTTCTCAAATACGGACCTGTACTTTTTATGTGATTTTTTAATAGCATTTCATCTCTTGAATTCATCCATATATTACACCTAATTTATTTTTAATAAAGGTAACAGAAGGTTACTAGTTGGTGCGTACACACTTATTAATGAATAAAGAAAAGGCTGAGCGTACTTTTAAGTGTGTAATAATACGAATAATTAAGGTAAATATATATACATATATATTTTGTTATGAAATACTACGTTGCTCTCAATTTGGGGTGAGTTCTATATAAAAAAAATAATAAACATATTACAAAAATAAAAAAAACTAAATTAATAAATGTCCTTCTGTTCGCCTTTCACTCCAATCTTCTGCATTATTTTATCTCCTACCTTGACCAATCACTTCTTCTAAATACCTCTTCTTAACCTGACTTCCTAATCTCCGTTTTCCAATTTATTAAACCTCTATACTCCTCCTTACGTTCCTCCACTATTCGTCCTTTCTGTTAGTCGCTTTCTTATTTAGCTCACAAAACTGAATTTATCTCTTATTCCATTATTTATTAATTTTTTTAAATAAAATTTTGCAATTTAATCAGTGTATAAATAATTTTTTATTTTTCCATCTTTCTACATCCTCTTACAAAAACCATTACTTAATATTCTGACCAACAACCATTTTTTCTTTCTTATAAAAAATATCTGACTTGTTTATTATTTTTTTTATTCAACTGTCCTCTTTCAATCAAAAATTTTTTTGTTACTTGATTCACGAATAAAATTTTTTTAATCACTTTTGACAAACTTGCCATTTACTTTTTAATTATACAACAAAAATTTACTTATATTCTATCCAAATTTTACCTTTCTCTATTAAATTATTATACAAATAATAATCATTCATATTATAATAATGATATGATATTACAAATAAGATTTTTTTTTTTTATACTCCACAATTGTTGATTTTAAATATTTTATACACCAATTATTTTCAATAAATGCTTTAACATAACTCAGTCCTTCTAGTCATTTGAGCTGTTGCGGAAGTAACGTGATCTGGATCGATCTCGTCGAAAGCACTTCTAATTCTTTGATGCAACTCATCAATATTTTGGGGAACTCCAGTATCGTAAATTATGTTTTTGAGGTAGCCCCACATGAAATAATCCATTGGGTTCAATTCTGGAGTTCTTGGTGACCAACGTACAGGTCCATTGGTTCCTATCCATCCTCTGTGAAATCTACGATTTAAATAGTTTCTGACTCGTACGGCATTGTGTGCTCCGCAACTGTCTTGCATAAAATACTCAATTTCTCTTAAGACATTTAAAGGCATATCATCTAAAACCTCTTCCAAAATATCTAAATACTTTCCACTATTTAGAGAACCGTCTATAAATATTGGACCAATTACCTTATTACCTATTATCGCACTCCACACATTAACTGAATGTCTTACTTATGGTCGCACTTCTCGCACAAGATGGGGATTTTCTTTTGGGTAGAAATGTTTGTTTCTTCTGTTAAACATGCCGCAATTCGTAAATGTGGTCTCATCTGTCCACAAAATTTTGTTATTTAACAACGGATTATTTAACTGATGTCTGTACCAACGAGCAAACAACAACCGTCTTTCACTGTCTCCGGGATGTAGTTTTTGAACTTTTTGAAATTTATAATCTCGATATTTATGTTTTTTTAATATTTTGTTAACTGTGGTTCGGTGAATACCGCACTCTTGTGCAATATTTCTAGAAGAGTTTTCAGGATTTATATGTATCTGGTCAAGTGTATTTATTTCATTGATAGTATGTCTAACATTATACGATTTTCTTGGTTTTGAAAGACTACATGTTTCACTCATAACTTTTGAAATCCTATAAAATACGTATTTGGAAGGCTCTCGTCTATTTGGATTTTGCTGTCCATACAATTCTAGCGCATTAGTGGCGTTTCTGTAACAACGGATATACGCCTCATACATGTCTCTTTTTTCCTCATTAGTATAGCGAACATACAACACAAATTTACAATTTCTCAATAAATCTTAGTTAAACTATAGATTGTCTACATATGAATAAATGACTAAAACACTGTTACTAAATTAATGTTACTATTACAAGTTCATAAACGTCAAAGCTAATTCTATCACTTTCTGGATTTCTTCATAGCCTACTTAAAATCTATCGAGTTTACAAATTTCAAAGAGTACAGTAAGTACATCCTAAAAACAAACAACAACTATCGAGATTTTGTTATTGTTACCAACAGTAGATAAATAAAATAATTTTTGTGGACATATAAGACCACATTTACGAATTATGGACTATTTAGCAGTAAAAACAAATATTTCTATGCAAGAAAAAATAACTATCTTGAACATTGGCCACCAAGAACTCGAAAGTTTAATCCGATGGATTTTTACTTGTGGGGCCAATTTAAGATGCAGGAGTTCCTCAAAATGTTGATGGGTTACGTCGAAGAGTTAGAACTCAGCAACAGCCCAAATGACCAAAAGAAATGAGTTATGCATAACTCATTTTGAACAGTTAATGTAAATTAATAAATTTGTTATGAAATAAAATAATTTGTTTCCTTTACATTCTTTTGTATTATTAACTATAGATAATGTACAGGACCGTATTTAAAAGCATTTGTACTAAATAGTTAAAAATTCATTCAAATAATCAAAAATGAACTAGGTGTAATACATGGATGAATTCAGGAAATAAAATGCAGGTCCGTATTTGAGAAAAAAGTTGAGGGTGACTGGGCTGAAACTAAACGTCGGAATCAAAATTTAATACTATCAGACCGTGGGTAACACGTTTTCAAACAAAAAAGTTTTATACACTTTTTTTCTATTGTTCAAAATAAAAGCCCTGGAGCATTAAAAAGAAAATGTGCAATTTTGGTTTTTATCAATTATTATGAAAACCGTCCCTGATATCTGTGGATGCAAAGTACCGGTCGATTAGTTTTCAAATTGAGAAACTTTTGTTCCATTTAATCGACGTCGTATCTCTTACGGTTTCCGAGATTACAATACATTGCAATGAAATTTTCGCCACCCTGTATATCATAAGTCATTTTTGCTCATTGCACCATGACTATAAAAATACAGGTTGGTCCAAAAAAATGACTTTAAATAAATTGACTGCGCTTAACTCTCTTAATTAAATTAGTAATTTTATATTCATAAATACTTATTATCATTTTTATTATTAATATGAAATATAGTAAATAATGCGGTAAAATTGAATTTCGAGCAAACAAACATACAGAAGTTGTTACTCTTATGCTTATTTTATTTTAATCGATTTTATTTAAACTTGGTTTCCTTTAGCCGATACTTTAAGACTCATTTTATATAAGAATTATATCTTAATATATTATATTAGAATTGCTTGTTATCTATGAAACTCTCTCTTTTTTTTCGGTTCCTTGAATGAAAAAAAATAATAAACATTACAAAAAAATAATTAAAATTATAATTTTGACCCCTTAAAAAAATTCTTTCTTCGGTTCTCCTTTTTTGCTATTCTATATCCTGTTTACTTTTTCTTCCTTACACCCCTCCAACAAACTCAACTTTAACTCTTGCAGTCCTCGAATCAGTTTAGTCTATTTATTTCTTCACTATATCTTCCTTCAAAATCCTTCTTAAATTGCTTCTTTTGAGCTTATTTTAAACTATCTCCATCATATTCACAGCCTTATTTATCTTTTCCAAAATAAACTTCTCTTAAACTTTTGACATCTTTTTTAACTTTATTTTTTACTTTAACTTTAACAATAGTTTTACTTGATATAATTTGGTTTTACAACTTTTTTATAATTAACATAAAATTATTGTGACATCTTTCTTTTAATTAAAAAAATTCTGACATCCTTTGTTTATTTGTTTACTATCTTTTTTTTCTGTTCCAACCTTTTGTGTTTATCTAACTAGATTTTTCATTTAATGATTTTTAAATACTAAGATTTTTTTCCTTTAATCTGTACCATAATTGTTGTAATTTTATAAATGAACTGATTATAAAATAAAAAAAAATCATCTAAACACAAAACACACTTAACAAATCCTAAATACATTTAAACACATTCATACGTACCTTAAACTTCATATCATAAACTTTTTTCCACTGTCATACTTACATTTGACAATCACTTTCTACCTTTCAATCTCCGTCAACCACAATACATATAAAAACAGAACTAAAACTACACATATAAAAAAAACCAGATCAATATATCAGTATAAAAAACCTAGAAAAACAAATAATTATAAAATTGACTTAAAGAAATTCTAGTGTGTATATCTGAAATGTGACGTGGACGAAAAGTCATGCGCCGAACCAAAGACAAAAGGGCGTTAGGGTCTAACTTTGTTATTAATATTAGGATTTTGATGGAAGAAATGGTATTATGTATAGAACACTTCATACATACGTAAAGTCTTGTGTTAGGTTATGAGTCATGGGTCATGTGTATAATGGGTTATGGGTCATAAGTCATGATGAGTCATGGGTTATGGGTCAATTTATGCTAGGTTAAATTAGGACGAATTTAAAAATGTAAAAAATAAAAAGTGTTTCAATTAAAAATACATAAATTGGATAAGTCACAGATTTATCAGATACCCTGTTTACTAGTAGTTATTTTGGAAGAATATATTTTTACCTCAAATAAGGAACCAGCTATGGTCCATCCACACATCGATCATATTGTACCACCGCGCCGTTGCTACCTTTAAGGCAACGTGGATATTTACTTTTCACAAAATTCAATTTAAACGAATCGTTGACTATATTTCATGTTTTAAAATAAGCATTTATGAACAGAAAATTACTATGAGACTCAATAATTCAAGTAATTTCTCTAGTCCTTGTTTCGACAGATGTTTAAGAAAGATAAACGAAATGTTATATGGTCCAACTGCTGCGTTTTTTCATGAAGAAAGTGCAGCTGTAAGTTCTTTAAGGAAAAACTCAATGTCATTTAAATCGTAATCAGAAGAGGAAGGGCCATTATTAATGGTCAACCTGGGTTCAGTTACCTTGTTATATTTGTATGAAATGTTTTATGCTAAAATATGTGCGATCTGCTTACTATCTATAACGTGGGAATTTTGATAAGAATAGAATGTTTTATTAATCAGTTAATAAGCGAAAATAACTATTTTCTCACTAACTCAAATGTATCAAACAAAGTAGCTACCATTCGTAAATCCATTTTACCCAGAGGTTAGTAGCAATAATTTAAAAAAAAAAAACTTAATTAGCAGAGTAAACCACAGTTAAAATATTGAATGTCAATTTTTTGAGCTACCCTGTATTTTTAGAGTCATGGTGCAATGAGCAAAAATGGACCATATGACTCAAGAAATACGTGTACCAAATTTTAAAAAGATCGACCCGGGACCCAACCGCTATAAAAAAATGGCTGGTCCTTTAATTATTGTTTCTCATTAAAAAAAACCAATCACAAATTCATTTTTAAAGAAGAAAATAATTTGGACAATTTTGAAAATTTTTACCAATAAAAACATTTACAAAAAAATGTGTAATAATAGAGATTATTGAATTTTATAATTTAATTAATCAATTAAAAAAAAAAAACAGATGAAAAACAATAAACAAGAAGTCAATTTTGAAATTTATATTTTTGGTGTGTCAATTTGATAAAAAAATGTCAAGGAAAGGAAGATTATATACCAATTATATGAATATATGAATTTTATTTAGTCAATTTAAAAATAAAAAAAAAAATTTAAGTTAAGAAATTTTGGGACAAAAGACAAAAAGATTATTAATGAAAGAAACTGAGTTATATTTTGTTTTTTTCTGTGCCACCCTGTATTTTCATTATTCCTTTGCTCAGTATATCTTAATTTCAGACTCGCTTCATATCCCTTCTTAATTTCCTCGCGTCGTATCCCTTCTCAAGATCCTCTTCTATTGGAATGACTAAAAAATGTCTTTCCCATGTTTACAATTCTCTCTCTTTGCCTCTTCAGTCAGAACAATTGACTTTTATTTTGTCTGTATTGCTTATTGAAAATTTCCTTTCTTTCCCTTGATGTAGGTATAGGGGGTTTTTCTGGGACTGAACGTTTTTATTTGGAATAAGTTTTTCCTTATCTTTTACTGCCGGATCCAGGAAATTTTAGAAAAAACTCTGAAGGATTATTAAATTTTCTTCTAAAATAAAACAAATATAACGTTTAATTTGAGTTTAATATCCTTAAACCCACAAAAAGAAAGAAAAGACGGATTTTGAAATAGATCACAGTTATTTTTGTTAATTGTTTCTAAATACATCGAAAAATCAATTAGACTGGCGTTCAAATTATTTTTTGTTACATAATAATATTTTACTTTTCGATATATTTCAAATTCTATTCGTGGAACGAACCCATAATAAAAAGAATTAAGCTTAAATCACATTTATTACTAAATCACTTTTATCAACAAATAAAATAACGTTTCATATAGGAAGTATGTAGAAACAGTAAATAGAATAAGTAGAAAGATATTTGGAATACTAGAAGATCAGGATTTAGAAGTAAATTTATATAAAATACCCGAAGAGGCGGAAACAGGATAGAACTAAAATTTATATTTTGTTTAATAATTTTTGTAATGTTTATTATTTTTCACTCTAATCCGCCCCAAATTTAGATATCAAATTATTACAAATGGCGACCAACGTGGGGCTTTCTAAAGTTTAAGGCACCATCAAATCATTACAAATGTCGATGACCAACGTGGGACTTGAATTCATATAGGCAGATAATCATAAAAATACTAACTGTTGGTTTCTTAAAATTGTTTTTTACAGTGGCCCAAAAGCCGAAGTTTTAGTTTAGTGATGGCGAAAAAAATTTCTTACCCCCACTTTTTACCACTTTTCTCAACGTTTCCGAGCTCGCTGAGTCCGAAAATGCAAAAAAAATCCTGTCCGGGCGTCTGGAATGTCTGTCTGGATGTAAACACTCTAACTTTTGAACTAAAGCGCTGATAGAATTACGGTTTTCACTTTACCTAAATAGTTAGTTTTGTCCAAGTAAAAACCCTATTGAATTCGAGTAAAATCGGACCGGCCCTTCCGGTACCCTCTCATACAATTTAAAATGGTTTGTTTGGGAAAACTATTTTCCATTTCAAATTTTTAGAACTTTTTCCACTTCACATCATGTATGATATTCCCCTACATGTATGTGAAAGATAGGCCAGTATCGCACAAACCATTCCGGTACCCGCCCCACAACGATACATAAAAACAAATTTTCAAGCGATAAACCTTTTTACATAGCAAATTAAAAAAAAATGACGTCAGATCATGTATAATAGTGTTATACACTTATTTTTTAAAAACTTTCGTAATTTATCGTAGAGCATCGGATCTACGTCGGCGTTTGGGGAAATACACGGACGGTCTGAGCAGAAGTCTGATCAGCGTTGCCACATCTAGTAATTTCTACTTTTTTAGTAGATTTTCACCTTTTTTCCGAAAATTTTAGTAGACAGATTTTCTTTGGTGGATTTTGGTTGATTTTAATAATATAAAAATCCCATTAACAATAGAATAAGTGTAAAAATTATTCAAGCATTTACTTTAATTTATATGTTGCTAGAAGTGTAACTAATTTGGTATTTTTATTGATTAGATTGCTTCGACTGCTTTTTTGTCGGTGATTCCCCTTATGCTTTATTGGATTCATCGTTTTATTTCGCCGGCAACGTACGGTCGAATTAAATCTGTGCGTGCCCTAGTATCACTCCAGAGCTGAAAGTGTCACTTTTGGCACAATTGTGCTACATTTAACAACCCTTCCAGCTGCGAGCACATCTCTCTCATCTACACGTTACCTAAGAGTGGTGGAAATAGGGTGGAGTCAATGTTTCGTCTTATTTTTCCCCATTGAATCGTTGCATAAATACATTCTTCTTCCTCTCATTACAAATTCCCTATGTTTCGTAAAAATGTTGCCAGATCTGTATACCATTATAAATTGTTCCTAATATCAAATTTGAGAGGAAATAAGATAACTAAATCTAATATACAGGGTGATTGATTAGTGCGATAAAATCCAGTATTTCCTATGTCCCGTGAGATATCCAAAAGAAAATTTGGGAGATTGTAGGCAGTCTTAAGTCTTACATTTTAAAATTAATTGCAAATGTACAGGGTGCTTCAAAACGCTGTGCTAAATCAAAGTTGCGTTTTTTTAAATGGGACACCCCGTATTTTATTTTAAATTATAATTCCTCTTTACTTTTCCATTTCAACAATACCAAGTTGTATTGAGTTGTACAGGTTATTTAAAAAGTTATGACCAGTTTTCTATGAAAATCGTAATGTGTTCAACGCCCTGTAGAGTTCAAATGGATTGATAGAAAAATTATCTTTTACAGTCATAGGTTTTCGATTATCGTTATAATTTATAAAAATTATCGTTTTTGTTAATATTCATTAAATTGTTTACAGGGTGAGTCAAAACGCAAATACATTATTTATCTAGTTGTTTTAAATGGAACACCCTGTATTTTACATTATTATAGGAAAGTGCTATTATTATACTTTCATTTTTGTCAGGTGTTCTCTATACCCAAATTCAATAGTTTTTGGGATCAAATCTATAAAAGGGGAGGAGTTATAGGTAGTACGTCATAGCCCGCGAGAGTTGAAAATATAAGTCAGTAGGGCCCAAAAGCGTTAATATTTAAAATTATTAATAAGTGTAGATAATACATTTTAAATTAGTTCCAAAAAAAATCACAAAAGTAGCCCATTAATTTCATAATTAGTGATATTTATGACATCAAAATATACAAAGTGGGAAAATTGAAAGAAGATCTTGGACAAGGTGATATAGTAAAAGCCAAATGTAGATGAAATAGTAATAGAAAAAAGTGATGGAGAAAATATTCAATAACAAGAAGTAGAATAAAAGACAGAGGAAGATAGAAATGATAGTTAAAATGATGCAAGATATGGGAAAGAAATTAGATAATAGTCAAAGAGAAATTGGAAAGAAGATTGGAGAAATAACAAAATAAAAATTAAATGACACAGAAAATAGAAGAATTGATGAATTCCACAGACAATAAAATAGAAGAAACAAAAAAGAAGATAAGAATAGAAATGATAGGACAAGTAATAGAATTGGAAAAAGTAAAAGATGGACAATTATCTATACTATAAGAAAAAGAAAGAAGATCTAAAGAAGAAATAAAAGTTGAATTGGAAGTACAAGATACAACTGAAAGAATGTCAAATTTAGAAGAAAAATGGATTAGTGCAATTACAAGTATAAATCAAAATATGAAAACAATAGAAACACAAATAAATGGAGAACATGTAATAGAGATAAAATTGAAAAAAGTCAAGAAAGAGATAATCAATAATAAAATTAATAAAACTAAAATACAAATTAATGAAGATAATAAGCAAGTGGAAGAAGAGGAAATCAAAAAGAAATTTAAAGAAATGGAACAAAGAGTAAGATATCTACAAGAAGAATAAATAACAGAATTAAAAAGGATTCAAGAAAAATTACACAGCCCCACAAAAAAAAAGTTCATACAGAAGAGAGTGACATATGTATTCCCATGTATTTTTTGACGCTGAATCCGATTCCGTGCTCAGAATTGGGCCTACATGTTTGAAATTGGCCCCAGGGGCCGAAAATGGCCTGAAATCCGGTTTCCGGGATAAGGCGAAGTCGAAGCTGAATTTTGGAGCTAAAGCCGGTTTTGTGCACGAAAAGTTTATGGCCAACTGAAATTCCGGGTTTGGGTCCGGGAAAATGACCCCTTAGGGCAGGAAAATCCTTTTTTGGACGTCCCGGTCGCGACTGTGGTATTTTCATGGACTTTCCAATTCTGGAGCTGAGCCTGGGTGTGAAAAGTGTTTGGTCAGCTGAAATTCTCAGTTTGGGTCCGGCAAATCATATTTCGGACGTACCAGTCGCAAAAATGGGATTTTCACGTATTTTCCAATCCTGGTCATTGGAGTATGCTCAGAAAGTTTTTGGACAGCTGAAATTCAAAGTTTGGGTCCGGGAAAACAGCCCATTGGGGCCTGAAAATCATATTTCGGACATACCAGTTGCAACAGTGGTATTTTCGTATTTTTCAATTCTGGACCTGAGGGACCCGAACAGGGAATTTCACTTGGCCATAAACCTGCCAAGCACAGTCTAAACTACACTAATTAGTACATAAAAATCCCACTGTTGCGATTGGTACGTCCGAAATATGATTTTCCGGTCCCAATGGGCCATTTTCCTGGACCCAAACTGGGAATTTCAGCTGACCAAATACTTTTCACACCCAATCTCAGCTCCAAAATTGGAAAGTCCATGAAAATACCACAGTCGCGACCGAGACGTCTAAAACAAGATTTTCCCGCCCCAAGGGGCCATTTTCCCGGATCCAAACCCGGAATTTCAGTTGGCCATAAACTTTTCGAGCACAAGTCTGGCTTTAGCTCCAAAATTCAGCGTCGACTTCGCCTTATCCCGGGAACCGTATTTCAGGCCATCTTCGGCCACTGGGGCCAATTCCAGACGTGTAGGCCCAATTCCTGAGCTCGGAATCGGATTCAGCGTCGAAAAATACATGGGAATACATATGTCACTCTCTTCTGTATGAAATTTTTTTTTGTGGGACTGTGTTATTTATAGGACCAGAAATAAATATTATAAATACATATTGATATGGGTTTTTATTTATATGTGTAGTTTTAGTTCTGTATTTGTGTGTATTGTGGTGGACTGAGATTGAAAGGTAGAAGGTTATTGTCAAATGTAAGTATAACAATGGAAATAAGGCTATGATAAGAAGTTTAAGGTGCGTATGGATGTATTTAAATGTGTTTAAGATTTTTTAAGAGTATTTTGTGTTTAGATGATTATTTTTTTTTGATTTTATTATGAGTTCATTAATAATTTACAACAATTGTGGTACATGTAAAAGAAAAAAAAAATCTTAGTATCATTATTCAATCCCCGCACTTTTTAAATGGCAAATGGCTTTCGGTCAAATTTGCTGAATTTTGCATATGTTGAAGATCTCGATGTCTTAAGTTAAAGCTTCCATGGCACCAACAAAAAATAATGATAGGTTTCTGAGATACAGTGTGTTAAAGAATCGATTTTTGGTATCTGTCATTATTTAACAGCCTACTTGATTATTTAATTATACTTCTCGCAGTATAATTTGTCATATTTTTTGCATTTCTAGGAATATGATTTATTGAAATTGAAAACTGGGTTATAGTTTTGTCTAAAAGAAGATATATGACTGTATACTTTTTATTTACTTTTTATAGCATTGTTGATAATTCACTTACGAGAACTACGTTTAATATGCGTCTGCAGTTAATTATTATATATTCGTAGAAACAAATTGTATAGGTTAGGTATGTGGAATACCTTCCTCCTGAGCAACAGTTTAACTGGCTAAAATCCACTTACAAAATAGTAATAAATAAGCAACAAGTTTATAACTATGTGAATCAACTAATTATGTTTACTGAAAATGATCATATATTGGTTGAAACGTTGATAGAAGTTCTAAAGATACCTATAATTTTAAACCTAAAAATTCAGTAAAAATCCCACTGGAATAATTTAAATATCACGAACTGTACTACGAAACAAAACAAGTTTCGGTTGACATTATATCCTAAACGTCCTGTATAAAAAAAACTTGTCATTTGTTTTAGACCGTTTTTTGCAGATGTATTTCAAAATATAATTTCTTTTTAATATTAAAAAAGAGACAATTTGACCGACGATTTTTTGTTATACCGAGATTTTTTTTAAAATAGCCACTTTTCGCTAAATTCATCCTAAAGTATTTATCAAGATTATGAAGAATAAAGTGAAACATGCTAAAATTATTAAACATATTAATAATGAGAAAATAATAAATAATCTGAAAAGAAATAGAAACTAAATAAAGAAATTGTAACAAAAATAAATCAAAGCATACAAAAAGTAATCAAAAGAAATAAAAAGATAATTCAGAAAAGATATAAACGGCGTAAAGTCAAGTTTAAAAATAGAAAAGAAACAAATTAATAGCTTAACTGAAGAAAACCGGAGCAAGGACAATGAATACGAGAATAGGACTACAGGAAAGTCAAAAATAAATTTAAATTTAAGTTAGTTATAAGAAGTTTAGTTAATAAAAGTGAATTAAAGTTAAATAAATTTAAATAAGGAAGGAAGATTTATAAAATTAAAAAAATAGACATCAGGAGTGAAAGAAGTAGAACAATTTGATAATGGACATAGGTATGGGAATAAAATCATTAAATAGGATAAAGTAAGAAAATGTAAGAAATTAATATGAAGATGGTGGTAAGAAAAAGTTGGTGTTTCACCTAAAACAAAATAATATCTTAAAATATTTAAAAGGAAAGTCAAAAGATATGAATTTGATTCAAGAGTATTGTTTTGAGATTGTGATTTTATATATAAACAAACTTTTTGAGACACACTGTATATAGTTTGGGCAAGATAAATAAAAAAAAAATGATTCTAACCTGATGATGAGGCCTGCTAACTGGTGGAGGCGCCCCCATGCTGTGGTGATACATCATGTCATGTTTGAGTTGGGGGAGACCTGGTCCACCTGTTCCTTGATGTTTGATGTCGACGGCCGCGAGGGCCTCTGCCCTACTGATCAGTCCATCGTTGAGACCCGAAAATAGGTCACCCTGGAACCGATAATAAATTAAAAATAAATAACACTATTATCTTTCAAGACTATTAGACATTTTATATCTTTTAAAATGGACAAACCACCTTTTATGAGCTAGATAAAGTAGTAAAATTGATAGCCAAATAGTTTCGTTTATACAGGGCCTTCCGAACGATTTTTGAAAACTATAATAAAAATCGCTCTGTATAAATAATACTAAATATAACTTTGGCATATATCAGCATTACATAAGATATATACGAGCCATTATTTTATGGTGGCAGCAACAAGAATTTTATTTTCTTAAAATGATGATTTTTAATTTCTTAATTACACAGTAATTAACTACTTGTCGTTTCCTCTGTATATAGGTATTTATGATAGATTTTGTAAAAAGGAACCGAGAAAAGTTGATTTTTATTGAGAAAAATGCAATATAAATTTTATAATTCAATAGTTCTATCCACGATAGGAACCCCATTGTTTTTGGGAATTCGTTATGTAAGGAGGTGGAAACAGGAGGGGGTTGAAATTTCAAAAAAATAATACCTCCGCCATTTTTAAAAATATCGAAAAAGGTATGACTTTTTTCATGTCCTAGTTATTAAAAAATTAATTCGGTTACAACTTTTTGTCGATTTGACCTTCCTAGGTGGAACTGGAGGAGGTTGAAAAAAATTTATATCCGCGATTTTTAAAAATCTTGTAACAAGTCTCTACACTTTTTTCATATCCTAATTATGATTATAAAATTAATTTGTATAAACATTTTTTTATCCGACCTACGGGGGTGAAACTGCAGGGGGTTGAAATTTTTATAAAGTTAATTCGCTACAAAAATTGTAAAAGAATGGCAAAAACAGGCAAAAATCGTAAAAATTCGTATAATTTAAAAAACCGAGAAAGATAAAATAAAATGGAAAAAATCGTAAAGAAATGGTAAAAAGATCTTAAAAAAAATCGCAAAAAATCGTAATAAATGATAAACAATTGTTAAAAATCTTAAAAAACCATATTAAATCGTAAAAAACCGAAAAGAAACTGGAAAAATCTGGAACAAATGAAAAAAAATGGATAGTATCGGGAAAGATCGAAAAATGCGAGTAAATTATAAAAAATAAAACAGGCAAAGAGTCGTAAGATTTCGTAAATAATTTCAAAATTTGAGAAAGATAGAAAATAGAGAAAAAATGTAAAAATTGTAAAAAATGATAAGAAATCTTAAAAACCGTAAAAAATCGAAAAGAGTCATAAAAATTTTTAAAAAAATCGTAAAACCAGGCAAAAAGTTGTAAAATTTTGTAAATAATTTCAAAAATTGAGAAAGAGAAAAAAATGGAAAAAATCGTAAAAATTCGGAAAAAATTGTAAAAAAAATTGTAAAAAACAGGCAAAAAGTCGTAAGATTTCGTAGATAATTTAAAAAATTAAGAAAGATGGAAAAAATCGTAAAAAATGCTAAAAAAGCGTAAAAATAGTAAACAATTGTAAAAAATCGTAAAAAAATCAGAAGAAACTGGTAAAAAATCGTAAAATTTCGTAAATAATGCTAAATAATCGTAAAACATTATAAAAATTCGTAAAAATCGTAAAAATCGTAGAAAATAGAAAAAAATCATAAAAAATCGTGAACAATCGTAAAAAATCGTAAGAATCTTAAAAAATCGTAAAAAACCATAAAAAACCATAAAAAATCGTAAGAAACCGTAAAAAACCGAGAATAAAGTAGAAAAATCTGGAACAAATGAAAAAAAACGACTAATATCAGAAAAGAGTAAAAACGCGAGTAAATTATAAAAAAAGAAAAACATAAAATTGAAAAAAATTATAAAAAATCGTAAAAAAAATGTAAAAAATTGCAAAAGAAAAATCGTAATATTAATAGGCAAAAATTTAGTAAAAAATTAAAAAAATTAACAGAGACGAAAAAAAAATGAAAAAAATCGTGAAAATCGTAAAAATTCAGGAAAAATTGTAAAAAAACGTAAAAAAATTGCAAAAAACAGGCAAAAAGTCGAAAGATTTCGTAAATTGAGAAAGAGAAAAAAATGGAAAAATCTTAAAAAATGATAAAAAATCTGAAAAACCGTAAAAAATCATAAAAAATGCTAAAGAACTTTAAAAAAATTTTCAAAAATTGTAAAAAATTGTAAAAAACCGTAAAAAAATCGTAAAAACCTGGTAAAAAGTCGTAAAATTTCGTAAATAATTTAGAAAATTGATAAAGAAAAAACAATTAAAAAAATTGTAAAAAATCGTGAAATACGTAAAAATTCGTAAAAAATTGTAAAAAACAGGCAAAAAGTCATAAGATTTCGTAAATAATTTAAAAAATTAAGAGAGACGAAAAAAAAATGAAAAAAATCGTGAAAATCGTAAAAATTCAGGAAACATTGTAAAAAGACGTAAAAAATTGCAAAAGCAGGCAAAAAGTCGAAAGATTTCGTAAATAATTTAAAAAATTGAGAAAGATAAAAAAAATGAAATAATCGAATAAAATGGTAATGAATCTTAAGAAACCGTAAAAAATCGTAAAAAATGGTAAAAATATGGAAGAAATCGTAAATAACTGGTAAAAAGTCGTAAAATTTCATAAATAATGCTAATTAATCGTAAAACATCATAAAAAATCGTGAAAAATCATGAAGAAGAGTAAAAAAACGAAATAAACCGTAGAAAACCAAAAATAAACTGGAAAATCTGGAACAAATGGATAATAAGGATAATGTAGGGAAAGATAAAAACCGCAAGTAAATTAGAATAAATCGATAAAATTAAAAAAAGTAAATGAAATAAAATCGAAAAAAATCATAATTAATCAGAAAAATTTGAAAAAAAAAGGAAAAAATGAGGACAGATGGGAAAAGTTAAAAAAAAAGCGGAAGGAACACCCTAAAAAATTTATTTTCAATAAAAATGGATAATAAAATCAATTTTTTCTTAAAATTTTAATCTCAACTGACAGAAGCGAAACTTTTGTCTAAACAGATTCTCTCAGCCATAGGACTGTTTAAATCATTACGGACTTACCATACTTGAAGGATTCATGCACCACAATTAGATGATATGTTATATTTCTATTTTAATTTTTTGGTAGGTTACTTTTGTTATACTTCACAATACTTCTTCAGTATATCCATAAATTTTGTGTTGCGTATAGTTCTTGTGTTTATTGTTAAAGTGAATTTTTCGGTCCGAAGTATTAAAAACATCATAAGGTTTTACCCCGTGTAATATTTTTAAAATTATATTTATCATTTTAGATCGCTCGCCCCTGCTTTAATCTTCGTGAGCGCGTTGGCAGATTGGCCACTCAATGTTCGGGAGAGCTAATGAAACCTCTCTAGCTATAAATATTGCATGTACCTTATAACTTGTATTTTTATGTAGCTTAGACCATAATTATTTTCACATTTCTACAGTTTATTAAATATTAACTTCTACTAAATAAAATTAATTTGGCAACATGGCACTCGACTGACTCAGTTAAACAAACAATAAAAGCAGTTTTTTCTACTTGTTTTAAGGCTTATTCCCGAAGCGAGTTCCTAACTTATTATGAACATATTGAGTCTGCGCAGTATAAAATAATGGATCAATTATACTATACTGCGCAGACTCAATATGCTCATAAAATTATAAAATCGCTTCGAGAACAAACCTTTTTGTTATTATGTCGCATGTTATTTCAATATAATTTCTACGGCAATTAATTGTTTGATGTATTATTTTTTATTTGTATTTGTTTAAGTGTGCTGTTTTTACCTCTCGCCCTTCAGATAAGAGAGGTATAGGAATCATGCTAAAAATTGGGTAGTGAGTTTTCAATGGATAAACACGTTTTGGGGTCCCTAGAATACGATTTTAATATTTTCGCGATGATGTCTGTGTGTGTGTTAGTGTGTGTGTGTGTTAGTGTGTGTGTGTGTTAGTGTGTTAGTGTGTGTGTGTGTGTGTGTGTGTGTTTGGATGGATGTTGTAGTAACGATAACTCAAAAACTACTGAATAAAAAAATTTGAAATTTTGCATACAGGATTCTGATACCCTAGATTAGATCTGATTAGATTTTGGTGCCAATCGCACAACCGGAAGTGGCAGTTGCTATGGGTGATGACGCCATTATTATACAAAACGGCGATAAAGTTTTACACATATATTTTGTATACCCTATAGTTTATTTTCATCTCATTAAAATTTTCGAAACTTTTGCCATTGTTGCCAGATTTACAAAAATATAATTTTTTTTCATACTTTTTTGTGTCAACCTGTAAATTTTTGATTCAAAAATGGCGAGAGGTCATGTGTTGGGCACATCAGATTTTTTTATAAATAAATATTTATGTTCCTAACTGTCATTTTTTTATATTTCTGTTATTTTGTAAATAAAAATCTGATGTGGCCAGCACATGACCTCTCGCCATTTTTTAATCAAAAATTTACAGGTTGACACAAAAAAGTATGAAAAAAAATTATTTTTTGTAAATCTGGCAACAATGGCAAAAGTTTCGAAAATTTTAATGAGATGAAAATAAACTATAGGGTATACAAAATATATGTGTAAAACTTTATTGCCGTTTTGTATAATAATGGCGTCATCACCCATAGCAACTGCCACTTCCGGTTGTGCGATTATCACCAAAATCTAATCAGATCTAATCTAGGGTCTCAGAAACCTGTATGCAAAATTTCAATTTTTTTTATTCAGTAGTTTTTGAGTTATAGTTACTACAACATCCATCCAAACACACACACTAACACACACACACACACTAACACACACACACACACTAACACACACACACACAGACATCATCGCGAAAATATTAAAATCGTATTCTAGAGACCCTAAAACGTGTTTATCCATTGAAAACTCACTACCCAATTTTTAGCATGATTCCTATACCTCTCTTATCTGAAGGTCGAGAGGTAAAAAGTGCAAAAAGAACGTGTTTTACTTCTTCTCCTTAATTCAACTCTTTCCGATATAAGGTTTTTAATTTCTATTTTTTTTCATAACTCCTTTGTCCATTTACTAAAATTCGCGATAACGTCGGTATGTATTTTTTCTCATTAGCTGTATTTTAGTGAGACTGAAATAGAGATGCCTGTATATGTAAGGAATTTTTTGAGTGTGAGCGAAATTGGAGTATTTTAAACATAATAGTGGATCTTTTTATAATTATTATATTGGCAACGCTGTGCATCAATCTATGGCACTGTCTCATTAACTCTCATAGAGAGCAGTCGCAACGTATAGCCGTATTACGTATTACGTATTACCATTAACTACAGTAAATATTTCTAGCTGTAGTCATATTTGTTCATATTACTGATGTTTCACAAAATTATTGTACATAATTATATACAAGTGAATAGTGAGTGATAACAGTGAATTACCCTGATCATTGTTAAAGCGTTTATAGTGTTGTACAAATACAGTTCACTTCAATACATGAGCTTTTGTGTGACGTGCATGTTCATATTTAAAATATTACAATTAATTATAAAATCCAATTTCATTGGTTGGTCCTTCGATAATGAGTCGATGTTAACAAGTTGACTGCCTTAGTAGTAGATAGTCTACGTAGGTCCTACCTAAAATATACAGAATTCAACGTGTTAGACAGGTATAGGAAATTCAGCATGTCAGAGCCGGTCTTCAGGTACTTCAACTCCGTCTAGTCCGGTCTTTCAGATCCATGCCATTAGGTCTAGTCTTCAGCTCCATCTGGTCCGGTCTTCAGGTACTTCAGCTTTGTCTGGTCTAGTCTTTAGCTCTGTCAGATACGTCTGCTGTCGGACCAGATGGAGCTGAAGACTAGACCAGACGGAGCTGAAGTGTCTGAAAACCAGCCCTGATATGCTGAATTTCCTATACCTCTCTCTCTAACATGTTCAATTCCCTAATTGTTAGGTAGAACGAACGTAGACTATCTACTAGTAGTAAATGTTTCCAAACATTTATCGATTCTTAATCATATTTATTCAAATAATAATAATAATAATAATAATAATAATAATATTCTTCCTCTATGTCTCCCCCTTACGAGTAAATCCCAGAAATCCAAGGATTGTGCGGGGAAGGGACGGATAAAGTGATACTTGTTTTTTATATACTTTCAGTTTTTAAATTTTTTACTTTTAAAACCGACTTTCGTTATTTAAAATAATTAAATAGATGAATAAATATATTATTTTATCAACCCTTTGTTCAATTTGTTACCTGATGTCCTTAAATAAATAATTTGATCATTTTTGTAAAAATATTTTTTTAAATCTTGTAATTTTTTTTTAAATAATTTATAATCCATTTATTCCTTCGGTTTAAAAATTCTTTGGTATTTTCTGATAATAAAAAACTGGTTTCAACTGATCCATGTCTTTGAATCGAAGTCGATCTAACCTAAAAACTGAGATAAAATAAATGAAAAACGAAATGAAAATATTTATAATCAAATAAACTGTCTAAATAAATTATCTTTTACGCACTTTTTTTCATACTGTCACGTGTTCCTAATCTCACTTGATATGTGTTTCTCATTTTTATTGAAATTTCGATATACCTACATTTTAAATTTAGCGACTTTTATAAACTGACAACCTAAGTGAAATTTTATGTTACGTTTTCGGATGAACTTGACAAGGTGTCTGACGGGATACGTGAGAATTCATGGAACATTTCTATACAGGTGTCAAAATGAATTTTCTATTTTAACTCGTACGAAACGAAGGGATGATTGTAACGGTAATTTAAAAATTATGCCGGAATTATAATAATAATTATTAAAAATATTCGTTAACATAAATTTTTCGAAAAAATGTTTAAAACAGCCAATAATTTACGTTACTGTTAAACAGGGGCAAATGTATTGCAAAATAGCAAAACTGATTAAAAAAAAGAAAAGAAAAGGTTTTGATGGGTGGAAGGAGAGGAGAAGAAGAAAATAAATTCTAATGATAGTGAAATTGAGAGTGATTCTCAATGAGAATAAATTTTCGTTAAAAAAAATATAAGGTAATGTTGGGTAACTGGGACCTTGGTCTAACTGTGACATCCGGTATTTATATGTTAACTATGATATTATTTCTCCGAGTTCTTGGTAAAAATTAATTGTTACCATATCCGCCTAACGTAACATTAGCCACTTCCTTCATATCTGTCATATCTATAAAAAAGGAGAAGAAAATATCAGTTTCGAAAAACGTTGTTTGCAATTTTGTACTGGTGCTCAGTTGATTGTTTGCAGAAGTTGTATTTTTTACAATTTGAACAAAATTAATAGATGAAAGGTAGGTTTGACTAAAAAATGTCACAAAAGTTACATTTATCACTTTGTTGAGTTTGGCGGTGGAGGTCCCAGTTACCCCCATTTTTCTTCTTAATATGGTAACTGGGGCCCCTAAGCAAGGGCAACTGGGACCGCTATGTCCCAGTTACCTCTTTCTCATAATGACCTTAAGTACCAATAATTTTTTTTTATTTCTAGATGGCAAGAACATATATCTGAAAGACAGAGAAAGGAGCAGACAGAAGCTACACGAGAAGAAGTCTTGAACTTGCTGTCCTAGATGTAAATAATGGTCACAGGACACAAAGAGGGGCTTCAAAGTTTTATGGATTTCCTATAACTACTTTAAAACACTATTTGGATGGTACTGGAGGACATGGATGCGTCGCGGCGAAAAGCGGCGTCAAAGGCAAGGGTGGCAAACTTCAACTGGAAGAGGAAAATGAATTAAAGCTGGTCGAGGGAATAAAAACTATGGAAAAATGGGGGCATGGATTATCTCGAGCAGAAGTCTTAGATGTAGTGCAAACGTTTGTATAGGAGAACAACTAAAGAACCCGTTTCAAAGACGGCCGACCAGGCGAGGAATGGTTTATTTATTTTTAAAACGACTAATCTTTCAATTAAAAAACCACAGACTGTGGAAACTGCACGAATAAAGCAGATTAACCCATTTACAGTTTATGGGTTTTATGATCTTATGTCCAGTTCAATAAAAGACTTGAAATTGGAAGACAAACCATCACATGCGATGAAACTTCATTTAGCCATGACCCAAGTAAGACAAAAACAGTGGGAGCCAGAGGAACCAGAACAATATTCCTAACTGCCAGTTATGGAAGAGAAAATACATCAGTTGTATTATGTATTTCTGCATCAGATACAAAACTTCCTCCACTGTGCCACAAAGAAAGGATGGATTAAGGCTCAGTTATTTTACAAATGGTTTACCAAATGCTTTTTAACCTCTATTCTAGAGGAGATATCGATTTTATTAATTTATGATGGCCATACAAGTCACATCAGTGTCGATTTTATAAAGGCAGCTAAAGAAAATGATATTCACATATTAAAACTACCATCTCATACCACTCGTAGGTTGCAACCTTTAGATGTGGCAGTAAATAAATCTATGAAAGATATGTTCGATCAAGAGTTGGTAAAATATCAGAGAGACAATCAAAGAAAACGTATTCCTAAACATCTCTTTGTTGACATCCTAAATAAATGTTTAGAAGCAGTTCCAACATCTGTGGTGACAAATGGATTTAAAAAATGCGTAATATTTGATCGGGATCACTTAGAAACAGCGAAAACACCAGTCAATTCTTCAAACTTTGACAAAAATCTGTTTTTACCTGAAGATCTAGAGAGATATGAAACCGATCTAGAAGGCAATTAGAAAATGAATTTGAGGCAGGAAATCAGTACAACAAGCTGTAAGTGCTGAAAATTAGGAGGAAAATAGGGAAGAGATGCATGGTGAAGACGAAGAGGAAAATACCGAAAATGAAAGGACTGAAAATGAAAGCAATGAAGTTAACAGCACTGCAAATGGTAAAAATCAAGTGGAAAATACATAAGAGATTCATAGTGAAGACGAAGAGGAAAATAAAGAAAATGCGCATATTGAAGATGAAACCACGGAAGTTAAAAATGCTGCAAATGGAAAAACCTCAGGTAATACTTCTTTTAAGAATATTTTGTTGCTTTATGTCAATACAGGAAATACCTTCCAAAAATCCATAAAAGATCCAATCAATAGAAGAAGAATCTGTATGTCAGCCGAAATTATTACTAACGACGACTACCTACAGAAAGTCGAAGCAGCAAACGCCTTAAAACAGAAAATATAAGAGGAAAGCAAATGATTTACAGATAAAAAAGCCCCAAAAAGGAAAAATATTAAGAAAAAACGACTAAATTCCTCTAGTAGTGATGCAAATGAATTTGTTGATTCTAATTCATCCGAATCTGAATCTGAAACTGCTGGGCTTGTAGAAATAGAAGAGGATTACGTAATTGTACTGTACAATGGACGGTACTTTCCAGGATATGTTAAGGAAAGAGGTGAAAATCCAGTAATAGTTTCCTGCATGGAAAAGTATGGAAAATTTAGTAATTCGTGGAGATTGCCTAAAGTAGAAGATTCAATTTGATACGATGATGTAGAAGTTGTAACCACAAAAAATGGTAAACCAAAGGGGCATATTTGATGTATCATTGATGAATAAATCTGGCCGTGAACTTATAAATTTAGTTACCTAAGAAATTAATGTTTTTTGCATTAATTTTTTTGCTTACCTACAGACAACTTCAAAAAAACTCTAAATGTTGTGGCCATCTACAAAACGATCTTACTCTCATAAAAATAAGTCTATTAAAACCAAATTTGGACACAAAATTTCTAAGATCATAAAGTATGACCCAGTTACCCTTAACAAATTTTCTTACCTTATTTTTTTTTATTGGAACATATAGCAAATTTACAACTACTTTAATACTATAAATATTTAGTAAATGTTTTGGATGTATAGGACTTAAGCCTTCTGTGCTCTAACGGGACTGGATAAAGTTGTCTTATTATGTCACTATCGTGTTCAGCATTTCTCTCTTTATCTCTTTAGCTTTTTTGCATTTTCGCTGATAAAGGGAATCCCTAGGTCGTTGTGTATTATTGCGTTGGAAACGTACCATGGCGCGTTGGTTATCATCTGGAGTGTTTTTGACTGGAAACATTGGAGAATTTTTGTATTGGAGGGTTTACTACATCCCCAGAGCTCGATCCCATATATACAGTTTTAAAATAATTTTATATAGTAGGAGTTTATTTTCCAGTGATAACTGTGATCGTCTTCCAAGCAACCAATTCATTTGTTTGACTTTCAGCGATAGTTGAACCCTTTTGGTTTTAATATGGTATTTCCAAGTGAGCCTTTGGTCGAGGTGCAGCCCAAGATATTTGACTTCGCTTCTTATTGGTATTAGGCTGTTGTTTATTCTGAGTTATGGGCAGTTGGCTTGTCTTGTTGTGAACGTTATCTGGTTGGACTTGTCCGAATTTACTTCAATTTTCCAGCGCTCTAACCAGGTTTGTAGATTTATAAGATGGTCCTGTAGTTTTTGCGAGGCTCTGTTAGGATCTGGATCAACTGACAAAATGATCAGGGGTAGGCTCTTTGAGGATAAGGTATAGATCACTGAGCAGGTGCAATTTCAATTTGTAAAGTAGGCACTCATGCCATACTTTGTCGAAGGCCTGTTTTACATCTAGGAAAACTGATACGCATATAGTTTTGTCTTCGAGGCTATCTTTGATGTTGTTGACGATTCGGTGACATTGTTGAATTGTTGAGTAATGCTTGAGAAACCCAAATTGATAAACATGTATTATATCATTTACGGGGACTGTTACGTTAATTCGTTCTAGAAGTAATCTTTCAAATATTTTTGAGGCAATTGGTAGAAGGCTTATAGGGCGATAAGATGTAGGTTCCATGGGTATTTTTCCCCTCTTAGCAATCATTATAATGTGTGCAAATTTCCACTGGGGAGTAAAATATCATAAGCTTAACATCCTGTTGTAGATGATCGTTAGCAAGACGGTAGCTTTCCTGGGTAGGTGTTTGAGAATATCACTGTCAATCAAATCGTAGCCAGGAGCCTTATGTGACTTTATATTAGTTATTTCATTACGAACTTCAACAGGTGTAAATGGTCTAATGGGTATTGAAAGCTGGCAAGCAACGTCTATACTTCATTGTCATCAAAGTTATTCTCTGCATTTGGAGTGAAGACACTTGCTATGTGGTCTGCAAATACATTAGCCTTCTCTACATCTGTTTGTGCCCAGTTTCTGTCTGGTTTTCTTATGGGAATTATGGGTATTATTGGCCTCTTGAATTTTTTGGTAGCTCTCCATAATGAATTATTGTCAGGTGTTTTAATGTAATATTCAAAGGTGTCATTTCGTGATTGATGCAAAGCTGTTTGAAGTTGATGAGTCAGCCTATTTAGTTGGGTTTTGTCTTAGGGATTTCTCGACCTTTGCCATTTTGCAAGGGCTTGTCGTTTCTTTGACAAAATATCTCTTATGTGTAATAGAATGTTGCAGTCCCTTATTGCCCTCTTGTTGTGGTGTAGCTTCCCACGCAGCATTTTGAATTAGTAGAGTGAAGTAGTTTACTACTTCGTCAATCTCTTGCCGTGATTTGATATGGTGATCTAAGCTAATGTTTTCATTTATTGTTTGTTGAAATTTTTCCCAATCGGTCTTTTTGGACAAAGTTTTGGAGGTAGCTCTCGAAATATTATAGTAGTACTTAGCGTAATTATAATGGGGCTGTGATCATTCTTATGTTATAAAGAGGAATTTAAGTAAGGTGACCCAGTTACCCCAATTTTCGGGGTAACTGGAACCACCGGAAGAATTTTAAAAAAAATCATACTTCCAAAAGTATTGAAGTTGGACCAAATTTAATCATCACAAATGGAAACCATATAAATAATATCCAAAATTTTCACTCAATTTTTGGTCAAGCTTCAAATCTTAAAAAGTTGAAACAGTACGTCCCAGTTATTAAACATTACTTTAATGTTATTTTAAACAACAACAAAATGTATATGCAATTCATTCATTTGTTTTATTTTATGTTATATAGTTTAACTATAAATAAATTATTATTTACAATCATGAAAATAATTTGGATTTTCTTCATTTCATTTTATATTATATTTATTATTAAATAGTTCTTCACAAATCTTATCAAATTATTAATTACTGTATAAATTGGAAATTTATACCAATATGACAACATCTACTTTCATAAGTTGATCATGTGGAAGTAAAATTTTATTGCAACTACTTTTTTAGTTCATTATTTGATGGTAAAATTGTTATTGCTTATTTTTCAGTTTGCGAATATGGTTTACGGTGAAACTCGCGGTAATAGTAAACGAATTGTACGACCATATCCAGAATGGCGCCAGAAAATGAATGAAATGTAAGTAACACTTTTTTTTATTGGACATGTCCACAGCAAAACCTTTATTTTACATGTGCAGTGTTGCCAACTTTAGATTTGAAATGCAACTTCTAAAAATTCGAATTTTTGATTTTTTTGAAAAATTGCATAAGATTTTTTCTAATAAGTGCACTATTTTCGCTACACCCTGTATATTTATGACATACAGACTTAATCCATATTTTTCCAATTTAATTTATTGTCATCGATTACTTTTTTTCGATTAAAATATTTGCTAGGATTTTAAACCGTAAACACAACATCAATATTTATAACTTGAAGTTATGATAAAATGTTTTCGTTAAATTATTAATGCTTTTTTCAGAACCACCGTATTTCCCCATTAACACGTTGAACTGCGATTTAGGCGTTCAGGTCTTTATGCATTAAACATTTATTTCCCATCATTATAAAAACAGTGGTACGAAGCTGATTTATTAAAAACCTAATACTCACCTGTTGATTTATTACGCTATAGGGAAATATACGCTAATATTTTATACCGGGTGAATAATTAATTGAAACTTTCTAAAAAAAATATAGTTTTATCTTGTTAATATCTGTCTTATGTAAAAATCCTGAAAAAGCTAAAATTTATTTTACAAATTTTCTCATTAAATTAAGATATACAGTGGGGAAAATTCAATTGAATGGTATTGGAATTTTATTTCTTATTATAAATACAAATATTGTTAAATGGGAAAATGTGTAATTTAAAAACGAATTTATTGTTTTTACTTTTTTTTTAATTGCCAAAATTATGCAAATTACAGGATATCAAACATAAAATTTTTTACACATTTGGTCGTTACTGTTTTTTCGAATTCCGCATAGTTTCCTCGCTAGAGGGCGTGAAAGAAATATATATAGACTTCTGTACTTTTTTTTAGATTTTGAGCCAAAATTAAGAATTTTTATGAAAAATTACAGGATAACAAAATTGTAGAATATAAAATTTCCTAAAAATTTTGTTTTTACATTTTTTTCGTCGCTAGTTTTTATTTTAATTTTTAAATAATTTTTTTCTTATTAAATTAATTTTTTTAAGATAAATTTTAATATTAAAAATTAAAAAAAACTGTTAAATTTGTATTAAAAAAACTTTATAATTGCGATTTTTTTCAAAATTTTATTGAAAAATTTGTGAAATTTTAAAAAAAAATGAATCAAAAAAATTTGAAATTTTATTACGATTTTAAACTAAATTTAATAACTTTTAAAATATTAAAATGGGATTTCCACCATTCGAAACATAATGCAAAACTCTAAATTTAGAATGTATTTTAGTTTCTTCGAATTTAGAATTGAAATTATTATAGTCAAATAATGAATTTTTTTTTAAATTTTTTGTAATTTCGTTTTATCAAAAAGTATAAACAAATGAAAAAAGTAAATAGTAGATCCGAAAGGAATCTAAAAGTACTATACGTAAAAATTATTTCATAATTTTAACGTAGTATTTGTAAAGGTTATAGAAAAAAATTGAAAAGTTAATATAATTCAAGTAAAAAGTGTAAAACAAGACTGATAATACTTTCCCGGTCCCATCAAAGGGAAAGTATAGTGAACAAGCAAAAAAATGGTGCTATCGATGGAAATATCAATTTTGAGGTCCCCCGAGGAGATTGAAACCATTGCCAGAGTAAGGTATATCTGTGTGTCTGTATGCCTGTGTGTCTGTGTGTAACCTTCCATAATAACTGCCGAACCGTTTGACCAATCAAGCTGAAATTTGGTATGAAGGGTTGGCTATGTGCCTTGAATACGACTATAAGTTTTTGGTTTAAATTGGTACAGTAGAAGGTCCTTAAGACCGACATTGATTTTATACACATGGTAGAATTTTTGCATTTTTTTAAATTTTAAGGACAAACAATACACTTTAGTGCAAAATCGTTTGGTGTAAAGTTTTAGACCATAAAATTTCCTACAATTTTTGTATCAAATTTTTCCCGAATTTCCAATAGTTGCACCACTAGAGGGCGTGCAAAAAATGTGCATATATGCTTTTCGTAGTTTTTACAAATTTTGAGGACAAACAATGAACTTTGGTGCAACATTTTGTAGTGCAAAGTTGTAGAGCACCAAATTTATTTTAACTTTTATACTTAACTATTTTTCTAATTTCCCATATATCCTATTCTCTACAGCCGATTGAGGAAAGTTCTGGAGTGACACAGCCAATTTTTTTAAGTCAATGTGATGTCACCATCAAAAATCGAACCCACCGACCCAAGGCCACAAGTCCACTGCTTTAAAAACTTACATAACTGGGCTTAGTAGAGGCGTTGTATGTAACTGACACCACTATTTTATGGTTGAGATGGCCTAGAATTGTTGCTCTTAAAATTGTTAAACCAATTACCTAATTTTATAAACCAATTTACATATCTACGCTCTTTTAAGTTAAATTGATTGGTTACATTAATCTTAAAAAACTACTGTCACAATTAATGCCAAATGGAGGTCTTTTGCACTTTTTGGCACATTAAAACTGTGTTACCCTTAATGAGGAATCTTTCAGCTTTCCATTGATTATAAAGCGAAAGCGGTATCTAGTGGAACTGTATAACAGAATCTTTAAAATATAAGCGTGACATGAAAAAAAATCATGTTCCTGACATCTAATTTTAAAATGCGATTCATCCCAAAATCGAGTAAATAATAAACCAAAGTCGATAGCTAATCAAGATCTTTTAATGCGCTGATACTAATGGCTTCCAGGAGCGGATTTAAAATTTTAGTGAACAAAATAATGGTACATTCGTACAGTTTATTATATAAATTTCACTGGAATATTATCCAGAAAATACAAACTAGTTCATATTTCTCTTAAAATGAATAATATTAATCTTTCCGTTCATACTAATGTCCATTATTGTACATTTTAATATTTTATAATCTGAAAATAGATTTAAAATCAACACAATATTATTCAGTCTTTCTCTCAGACTTTTTTCTGTCTGCTTGCAAAGTATAGTTAACAAAAACAAAATACACAAGCGACTGTTGCTATGGAATCTTATCTTTCTCTCATATTATCACAGCATTATAAGAAACAAAAAATATACATACTCCTATATCGCCGACGTCATATCTTTGCCTGTAGAAACAAAGCGTTCCGACAGAAGGAAATGCAAGATCAGAATCGGGTGCCAACGCGCATGCGTCATATACATTTTGAGTATATAGCTGCATCGTGAATTGCATTGGCGTCATGTCTCGTGGGGAAAAAGGGACGTAGAGAAAAAGGAAAGTTAGGCAAGCGTAGGCGATATTTATTTTTGAAAATTATTCTACAAATGATAAATGCATATCATTTATTTATACGTTTTTATTACAATATCTTCTGCTAAATATATAAAAATAACAATAAAAAAAATTTCCGTACAGCTGTGACACCTATGACTTATCCGAGACTGCGTGAGAGAGAAACGATCGTCTAAACTCTACTATCGGCGACCCACTTCTCTCTCAAGCTGGCGATATAGGAGGATTACATATATGGTTTCTTCCCGCTGCGATGTTTAATTCAAGCCTATTTACGTATAACGTCACATGTCTACCAATAAAAAACTACCAACCCTCCTATCAATTAAAAATCAGAGCACACACGCTCTCTCGCGTCCAGACAGTGAATCAAGTCAGTTATGAATTTACTAGAGCAAAACGTTTTTTATGTTAACTGTACCCAAAAAAATTTTTTCATACTGAAAAATGTAAAAAGTTTTTTTACAGTGAATGAAGTGATTGAGTACAATTTAAATATTCATGTTTCGGTTTCATAATTTAACATAATGTTAAATGCTTTATGACTTTGCAGTTCATGTTTCGTACTTAAAAAAAATGGAATAAAATGTTACCTTGCAATTTCAAATATTATTTTTATTTCAACATTCATATCGGTTTAATTTCTACCCATGAAGTTTGGTCCTTCGAAATTCTGGATTTATGTTAACACGTTCGCCGCCTAGTATTCTTCCAACGGTCATACTTCGTGCATTAATCCTTATAAAAGAATTAAAATAATATAAAAAATTTTTTTCGATTTTTTACCCCACTGTGCAACGTTTCGTTTACAAAGGGCCTCTATGAACAATTATTTTTTAAATACAAAACCGATACTGTAAGATCAAAAAGCTTGAAAATGATCTTGTAGAAAGACAATTAACATTCGTCCTAATAGAAAAACTCTTCTGGAATAAAGTAATGATTTAATAATGTCTTTAGACCAATATTATGTCATTTATATACAATATTGGTCACTAAACGCTTACTGAGGTAATTCAGCTTTATCTGAATGTAGTGAAACATCACCACCATTTAAAATCTTTTAGATTAATAATTACTAGATTTTACGGATTACTCATAATCGTAACCCATCTGCGTTAGAGTAAAAGATAAATGAGGGTTTCTAACCTAAAGTACAAATGAGTTGGCGCAGAGCGATAGGCCGTGGGACCTCGTGATAAATCTTTTGTTTTGTTGTGTTTCACCCCTTATTGCACAGAGCACACTTCGTCAGACGCAACACAATTACGCCGATTATCACTTGTTACTCTCTGTATTCATTTGTTTGGCCAACTGGATGGTTAATAGATACTGAAAACAATTATAGAGTAATTTATAAGGGTCCTAAAAAGGGATTTGTATCATTTTGTATAAGATATTTAATATGGGTTTATTATTTGTTATAATTTGTATAAATTAGCTGTATCGATCTAAAATTTAGAAAAGTTTTAGTTTCTAATTTTATTAACCGAATATATATAACTAAATTTCCAATTTATTGACATTTAGGTTCAATATGGTCGAATTTCAGTTTCCACTGAAATATTTGTCATGCATATCGATCAGTAATGTTTTATTACTTTAATACATATATAAAAATATAATAAGAAATATTTCCTGTCAACCAAAATGACATTTGATCTGTTGAGTTGTATGCAATGTGACAAAATATGTGAAAATATTCATTAAAAAACCAAAAAACATAAAAATGTATATACATACGACACCAGTAAATTCACTATTTATACACCAATTTCAACAACCTGAACATCATAGGGGTATCGCAAGATTACCCATGTAGGAAATGTTTTCATCATATATGCTATTGCCGGGACCTGAACAGGGAAAGGGAATGGCACTTTAGGAACCCGAAGAGATAGCTTTCGCTAAAGTCAGAATTATTCTGGGCTTTGTCAAGAATAGGGAAAGTGCCCAACAGTTGGACAGGTCCAACAGTGATTCAAGTAATACATATCCAGTAAAACATATGAAAGGTGGCAACGCTGTGCAGCTAATACCTACTCTAACTATGATCAGTTCTGTTCTAACGTCTAATAGGAGTAACACGTGTAAAGTGCTTCGAGGGATCTAAAGTCGAAAACGTGAGTATTTTTTTTAAATTTGCCGTTGCTGTGGATTGCACACTTGTAACATTAACAATGTTATTGATGTTCTATGAGTAAAAGTGATTATTTAAGAATAGTTTTTTGTAAAAACTCTTTACATAATGTTAGCAATTATGATAATACAATGTTTTTTTATGGATAGTTTCCAACACTGAGACAAAGTGCCGCGTCCTACAGTGGGACATGTCTCACCGTAGGACGCATATAAATCTTACATATTTTGAACTTGGCATAAAAAATCCAATATGATAAAATTTTAATTTCAGGTAAAGAAAATGAGTAAAGTTGAAAAAAGAAAGTTGCAAAAACATGAATCAGCAGTTACGCGAGAGGCGGTAGGTATGGTTATCGCTGGACAACCACTCACAGAAGTTTGGTGACAAGGTACGATGGCACATTATATAATTATCTGTGCCAAAATGTTTTGCGGGCTTCCTGTTTTGGAATGCAGGCAGCTAGCCTACGAAATGGCAAAAATCAATAAAGTTTAGATGCCCTAAAGTTGGAAAATTAGGAAAGTTGCAGGAAAAAAATGGATGAGAGGTTTTAGAAGGCGAAATCCTCGCCTATCGTTAAGAACACCAGAGGGGTGTAGTTTAGCCCGAGCAGTAGCGTTTAACGAGATAAATGTACAAACATTTTTTAATAAACTATTTGCTTGTTAATAAAGGAATGAACGCTTCGGTGATGGGACAAGAGTTTTTAATCTCGATGAAAGGGGGACTATCATGCAATAAAAACACCACTTGAAAATTTTAGCAGAAAGAGGTTCAAGACAAGTAAGCAAGATAACTTCTGGAGAGTGCTGGTTACTACCTGTATGATTGTCAGTATAGTTGGAAATTGGCTACCTCCTACAATGGGTTTTCCTCGGGTAAATTTTCATAGTAGAATTCTAAATGGTGCAATAAAGGGGGGACGTTAGGTTTAGCTTGTAAAACGACACCACGAGAGACATATGTCTATCCAGTGCTTGAATCTGATCAAGGATAATGGAGTAACAATTTTGACCGTTCCACCACACTCGACCCACAAATTACAACATTTAGATGTGGGTGTTTTTGGACCATTTCAAATATTTTATAATGCGGCAGTGGACAGTTGGATGCTTCATAATCCTGGCAACTCCTTTACTATATACGAACTTGCGGCTTGTGTTGGGCAAGCTCATGAGAAAGCAATGACTCCAGTCACAATTACCAACGCATTTAAAAAGACCGTTACTATGCCATTTGACAAAAATATTTTTACATAAGATGATTTTTTAAGCAGCAAGGTGACAGATACCCCTTTAATTCTTAACACTACTAGTGAAGGAAATAACTAGGCTCATATTGGTTTGCCCCCTAATCCCTCAAATGCCCATCTAATTAAATCGATTGCTACTATTGAAATTCATGAAGTATTAGCGAAAACAAATCAGTGAACTTTTTGTCTCCAGAAATATTTCGAGGGTATCCTAAGAACAAATAAGTGACCAGAAAAAGATAAAAAGACAAAGAAAAAAAGGAAAGTGCATGATAGCGACGGATACGCCCGAGAAAAACGACATCGAAGAACATTTCTTAAAAAGGCAAGAGAAATTGGAAAACAGAAGCAAAGAACGGTAGGAAAGAGACAGTCAAGAGAACAAAAAAAAGAAACGAAGCAAAACACAATATCAAGATGAAACTTCAGAAGAAGAGTCTAGTTTTGACCTCTCTGCATATGATTTCTACGACGATGTTTTAGATGAGGTTGAGGAAAATGAGTGTGTAGAATTGATTGTACGTACATTAGATAGACAGCCAGAACTTGATGAATTCCTACTGGTTCGATTTGAAACAAAAGGATCCGATATTTATTATGTAGGTAAAGTTTCAAAGGAAGGGGAGCATGAAATAGAAATAAGTTTCCTACGTAAATTAATTGACCAAGAAAAGTTTGCATATCCACAAGTTTCTGATATTTCCTTTGTCCCAAACGCACACATTAAGGCCATTTTACCCCAACCTAACGCTTTTTGTTTAATTTTTTCCGTTAAGGTTATTGACTTTTTCTTTGTCTAATATGTATGTTCATTTACCCTTTAATTAATGCATCATTTATTATGTTATTATAATTTTGTCTTTTCTACAGTTCGTTTCTTTTATCATGTGCTAACATTGCTATATTATAAACCATAAGAGATGCGAAGATGGTTAAATGGACAAAAAGTTAATTATTTTGAAGATCATTACATTGGTCGAAAAAAATCTACAGGGACTCTCGTCCTTCTCGAGTTATACAGGAAAAACTAAAAATGTGATATTTGGTTTTCTGCCCATAGAATTTTTATTTAAAAAAATATCAAAAAATAGTTCCAAATTTAGTGATATATCACACTTGTCATTTTAACGCCGTTTTATCCAAAATAATTAACATCATCAGTGATAATAATTTTTAATTACGGTCCTGTCGTAGATCATTTGTAAATTTGTTTTAATTTTGTCAAAATGACTGTAACATAACCTAACAATTTCAAAACTAATACGGCAATAGTCATGATACAGATAATAAAAAATAACGAAGATTTAAGATTTCAAATCTGATATTACCTGAATCCATTTTTGAGTATCAATTTTTATTAAAAATTGTTTTCATAATTCTCAAATCCTAAATGTAGCAAATTCCAATTTTTTCCAAAAAAACGATTTCCGTTTCATTCTGAGCGATTATATGGCGTCTCAGTTCTTTTACCATTTACCAAAAAATAAGGGATGCATGTAATATCATTATACCCACGATGTTAGAAAATTGCCATAAAAATTGTGTGGGCAGACAACATATTAATATGTGCATTCAAGAAAGAGGTCGTCAATTTGAGCATTTAATATAATATGTCATTTATTTATTTTTTTTTTATTCGTTTCATTCTCTAACATCAATTCTTTATAAAATAAAAACTTTTTCTGTTTTGCATAATTTCTACTACTTTGTTTTTTTATATTTCACTGATAATGTTATTTTTTTATCCAAGTTGTATAGTCGAATTATGCTTGTTTTGAAATCAAATCGAATTTACAAATGAACTACAACAGGACCGTTATTAAAAAATAATGTCACCGATGATGTTAGTCATTTCAGATAAAACGTTGTTAAAATGACAAATATGAAATATCTCTCCCATCTGGAAATGTTCTTAATCATTTCAGGTGACCTCAAAATGGATATTTCCATCTTGAAAATTTTTTTTAGCTCGTTTACAATACTTTCCCTTCTCGGAGGTAGGTCGGGAAAGTAATTGGGGAAAATAGGAAAACATAGGGCAAAATACCAAAATTTGGGAAAAATTGGGAAGAATAGGAAAATTTGGGAAAAATAAGAAAAATGTGAACAAATAAGGAAATTAGAGAATAAATCGGCAAACATATGGGAAATATAGGTGGAAAAGGGAGAATAAAACAAAATAGATGATAATAGGGACAAATAGGGAAAACCAGGAAAAAATAATGAGAAACGGAAAAAATAGGAAGACATATTAAAAACAAGCAAATCTTGGTCGTCCAGATACTAAAGAGACCCCGTAGCAAAGCACAGGTATTCAGCTATGTAGTATATATTTGAAAAGATTATAAAACGGAGATTAGTTTCGGCTAAAAATCCATCTTCAGCACTAGAAATATTCATTATTCGAAAAAAGGGAGTATACAACCATAAACCATCTTACAATATAAATATTTATTATATTACACAATGAAATACAACAATTTAATTTGTTTAAATCTTCATTATATTTGAACTAAGTTCAATATAGATACGTGACGCGTTTCGCTAACACAGTAGCTTTCTCAAACGGGTGAAGGTATAATGAACAAATTTTTAATTTATACAGTGCATTAATGGATCTTCATCAATTAAAAGCCTCATCTATTCAATTTATCAATTATATTAGTGAAAATTAAACAAAATAGCATAACGCTAGTAAGTATGCACTAACCATGAGGGAAGGGAATAAAGGATATTAAAAGAATGGAACATGAAAAATTTATTTGCAACAAGTTAAAATTTGTTGAAAAACGGAAAACAATTTTATCAGGGAATTGGGAATTAAGGAAAATTGAACACCAAAGAATACCTAAGCCCTTTCAAAGCCGCCCATTACCGATAAAAATGGAAATTAAAGTTAAATTGCTTGCAACTAAACTTGATTTTTTAAATGCTCACCAATGGATTAGGAAATTGATAAAAAACAATGTTAGAAAAGTAACAAATGACATCTCAAGGAAGTGGAAGGAGAGAGGAGAGGCAGGGGAAGGGAAAGGTTATACATAATTTTTTATTAATTAAGTTATACATGATCTGGCACACTAGTAAAGTGACTGCTAAAATGTAAACTAGAAATTTAAACAATATAAGTAGTAAAAATATTACCCAGCTCAAGAATATGATTAGAAATTAGGTACAGGCCGAGAAAATTTGTAAAAAAGAAGAGTGACAAATGATCTAATTACAAACGAATGGGAAAGAAGAAAACTAGGAATTCAGAGATTATGTTAAAATTAAAGAATAAGTGAGAAAAGTTCAAAAAGGAAAAGGAAAAATAGAAGTACTATATGAGATATTAAGAGATAAATGTACTGTTGATCGGATAGAAAAATAGGAATCTCTGTAGGTCTTAATTGTTAGTTTAGACAAATTTGTTTTTCTCAAATATTTCTTGGATATTAAGCCTATTGCCTTTTTTTCTTTTTTTATACCAGATTTCAGATATGATTAAGATTTTGGATTTAAAAATAAATTATAAATTAGAAAATAAATTAACAAATTCCAAACTATCCTGTATTTAAAATAATTTAATTTTGCTATATCTTCTTACTATTCGAGTTTTTAAAATTGCCGTCAGTCAGTCAAACTAAAATTCAAAACATTCTCAAGCAAAATACACGGCAGAAGTGAATAGAGGGTACGGTATGAGAGGGAGTTAGTTCTTACAACTCATTTATAATTTATTGAGGCTTCACTTGTTAGAGAGGCGCGTGTTTTCCCTTTCTCCGTTTCCTGTCCTTGTTTCCGGAACGCAACGAAGATTATCCTACTGACAGCGCCACTTCCGCTATTTAGCGGCAACCGTTAGTTTGGTGGAGAAGTTGATTTTTCGGCATTTTTTATTAGAACGACGAGATAAGATCAGGCTAATAAATTTCCGGTTTAGAAGTTCGGAAAATCGTTAGAGAAATATATTAATATTGAGACAATTTTCTTTATACAGGATTTCCCTAAATTCGATTGCCAACGCTTTAGGGTAAAATCCTTGTGCCAAATTATGCTCATTGACGTAAGGAATTTATGTCCGTAAAATAGTTTATTATTAATAAATTTCAAACAGTGTGATCGTAGATAATTTCGTGATTTTTCCAGAGGTGTGCTGTAGGGGTCAAGCATCCTTTTTCCATCCCTTAATTTCCCACTACCGGTTAAAATGATACGATTTTCATATTTCTTTCTTTAGTAAATAAGTAATAACATTTTACTTTGCTAAAATTAATTGTTTTTGAAGAAAACGTCATTTTATTTATGGACGTTCATTAAGTTATTTGGTAAAAATGAAAAACAATTTTATTTTTAATTAATTATACCTAAGGTAGTTCGAGATCATTCGTTATATTTTCTTTTAATTTCAATAGATACAATTACTCTTATTCTTCAAAATTAACAAGGTTGTTTTATTTTTTAAATGTTTAAATTTTTGCTAGTAATGTATTTAAAGGGTAAAATTCTAAAATAACTATTTCATTATTAAAACGTCATTATTCATTTGACGTAGGTTTATTCAATCGTAACTGTAACTATTTATTACAATAATATTTGTTGCTTCGGCAACTGGTCCTTCGAACTTTGTTCTTTAACCAAAAAACAATGGAGTGAAGAAATCCATAAAATTACAAACTCTACAAATATAATAACTAGAAAGTTTACTTCTTCTTTCAATTTAATTTATGGGGAAAGTAGAAGAAATGCGAGAAATGCGAGATTGACGTTATCTATGATAAGAGTATCAGGAAGCGTTAAAATTTCGAGGCAAAATACTGGAAGATCTCGAATAACCAGTAGAGCTAATTTCGAAGAGAATGTTTTGAATAACATAGAGTATGAGATCCCTTAGCCACTGATTGAACACAAATAAGACCTATGTGTAGAGGGTACAAAAAAAGTTGGTTCGTCCTTTTAAATTAACGCCTCATGTTGAATTTTGCAAATGGTATCTTAGAAAATATAGGAATAACCACGATTTTTCTAAATTAATATTATTTACCGATGAAGCACAGTTTACGATTGAAAGCATAGTTAATTCCCGAAACAGTCACCTTTGAGCGAATGAAAATCCATATACCATTATTACCCCTGTATATCAGAATAAATTTACATGTTTTCTCAAAATTTTAAGCGATATATTACCAGAACTTTTAGAAGAAGTTCCTTTAAATACCTGACGAAATATTATATTCCTGCATGATGGAGCTTCAGTACATTTTTGAAGAAATATTCTTCATTTAAATACTATATATGGACAGAAGTGTATAGATCGAGGGGGACCAATTTCATAGCCAGCTAGATCACCTCACCTTACTCCACTTGATTTTTTTGTATGGGATCATATAAAATCTCGTATATTATAGTCCGGTAGAAAATATGGAAGATCTTGTTGGTCCTATATATGCAGCACTAGAAGAAATTTCTAACGGGCCCAACGTTTTCCGAAACGTAAGTATGTCAATGATGCGAAGAGTCAAGTCTTGTATAAATGTAGCAGGAAGACACTTTGAGCCCTTGATTGATTGCTTGATTTAATCAATTGGCCTCAACATTTCCGCCTTAAGACTTACTGAGCTATGCCAATTGTATCGTTGTTATCAAGTGAAAAGGCTTGTTACCTTAGCAGCCTCTTCACAAGATTTTCTTTGGGGAAAGCCTCCTGTGTATTTTCTGGCCCCAGGAGGTTGTACTTCCAGCGTATAAGTGCTTGATGTTCCCTAAGGTAACAATGGCCAATTAGTGGTCCTGTGACATGCCTTATTTGATTTCTGATTAGCTGCAGAATATCGTTGGTCAGTGCTTTTGATGGCTTTTTGACCATCAGTTTACTATTTTTCTGACCCAGCACGAGATTCCAGCTTGTCTGATGTTCTTTAGCAACCGACCTAGTCAACTAGAGTCGTACTGAGGATTTCGGAATGCCAAACACTGGGTCGGGGTTCGTAAATTTGGTCGCTGAGGCTTTTCGTGCCAGAGCGTCAGCATCCTCGTTGCCTGTTATCTCCGAAAACTCATTCAAGTCTACCTTGTTTTGATTTTCCAGAACCAGTAGGATTTGTAGACAGTTCCAGACTAGTTTCGATCTGATTTTTTTGCATGCTAGAGCTTTTGTAGGGCTGCCTGACTATTCGAATGATTGAGGATTGTTCTCCCTATATAACTCCTTTCAATGTTCTCCATTAGACATAGCTCTATGGCATGTACCTCTACTTGGAATACTGATGCGTAATTCTCCAGTGACGCATAGTTTTTGCGTCTGGGCTTGCCGCCATATATTCCAGCACCTGTTCCACTGTCGATTTTGGATCCTTCAGTATATCATACCAGTGCTCCCTCTCGACAGTTTGATGTGTCTTCACCTTTCCAAGTTAACTAAATGTTGTATGGATTCGTGAAGTTATTTTTTGGGATTTTTTCTAATAACGAGCTTGGATGACTTTTGTTACACTGATATGTCCTTGTTAACTTAGACACCAGTTTCCGTTGCACTCCAATCTGAATGCTCCCATTCTTGCCTCCGCTTTGATATGAATATCAACCAGAGGGAGGTTTTGTATGGTTTCCATAGCCGCGGTTGGAGTGTTCCTCATGGCACCTGCGTAATACAAATACCTTTAATATTGGCTTGCCTACTTGGTACAGCATGAGACTCTTTAACCTCAGGGTCGTGGGTTTGTGCCTCACGTTAGGTGCCAAAAATGTATAACCAATTTCTTTTAGACCAGAGATTACAATTCGTTGGTAATTTATGACTCAGGATGGTTAAGTAAGTTAAAATTCTTTTTGATAAAATTACAAAAAAAAAAATTGCCTGAGCGCCATTTGTCCATTATGTCTGTCTGAACGATCCCGACAAGTTAATCCCCCACTAAATAAATTCGATTGTTTTGTTGTCAAATCAAACAAATATAATATAGCTGTTAGCACACTAAAAGTATTACTATAATAGGCCAAATTGACATTAAAATAACACAAGCCGCATACCAAAAGTGCATACAGCAAAGACCATCTATTATAGACGTTTCACGTAAATGGCTTAAGGTCAACTTGTTTTTGTGTTTTGGGACCAGAGCCCTAGATGTCTCTGTTAAAAATTTCAACTTTTAGTAGATAAAAGTTTGCTCTACTGGGTAATTATTAATGACTTTTTGCCTTTGGTTTAGTTTTTGTGATTGTGGTAGTATTTCCTTTATAAAACATTTGTGTCTTTCTATTCGTTTATTGCTTTTTCAATTTTCGAATAATGCCTTATAAAGAAAAATATTGTGTTTCAAATTGTGACCCAATTTAACAATAATGAACTAAATAAAATGGACCCTCTGTTAGTTTTTCTAAAAAGCAGCTGCCACAGACCTTTTAAATCAAAATATGTGACAACACGATATAATAGATTACTTTTAAATACCATTCCAACTTTACATTTATCTGGTAAGTCAAAAAATATTCTATTTAATTAAATACATATAAGAATTTGATCAGATTTTATATTAGGGGCTTTTAATGATATACGAAAGATAGGAATGTCTTTATCTATAGTTGTACAGTCACCATCATCATCATGCACCTTTAAAAATGTAGTTTGTGTTATTATATTATTATATACAAAGTTGGGGATAAGTTTGGGGCCAGACAAGTTTTTAGAAACCAAATTTAAATGTTACAGAACGTATGCCCTTCTCTGTGTATTTTAAAATTCCATCGCTTTAATTTATTTTATTAGTATATTATTCAACGAGCGGTAATGTAGGTCATAACTCACGCAGATGAAGTTTGCGGCACGAGCCGTAGGCGCGTGCTGTAATTCATCTAGTGAGTTATGACCATTATCGAAAGTTGAATACTATACTTTATCTACGACTATAACAATAAATACCAAGCTGCAAGTACAGAGAAAGAACTTTATTCACAATTTATGTTGAGTGTGTTTTTTAAGATGGAGTAGAAAGTCTATAGAGACGATGCTTTATATTTATTGCTAAGCTCCTTAAAATATGCCCAAAGTACATTTTCTGCAAACATTCTTACTTTTACACCAATCTTGAAAATTTTTGTTTACACCTTTATATTTGTTTTTTGTTTTTTCGGGTAAAAAATTCTGTATTGTAGTATTTATTTATCTTATTTCTTGAGGTGTACCTTATTCATCTTCACTTTCTAAATTTAAAAATAAGAAAAATGCAGATTATATCAAAAAACAACAACAAAAATCAGAAAAGTGAAAAAAAAAAAGGAAAAAATAGTGAAACATTGAGAAAATAGGAAAAATTGGCAGAAGTGGGGAAAAATAAAAAAAAAAGAAACAACAGGAGAAATAGTGAAAAATGGGGGAAAATAGGAAAAAATGGGGAGAAATGGGAAAAATAAGAAAAACAGGAAAACCGCAAAAAACAGAAAAAATAGGGAGAAATGGGGAAAATATGGAAAATTGGGAAAATAGGTTACAACGCCAAAAAATAGCGAAATCAAGAAAAAATATGGAAAAATAGGGATTAATAGGAAAATAAGGAAATATAGAAAAAATAGAGAAAAGGGAAAAGAGGAAAAAATAGTGAAACATGGAGAAAAATAGGTAAAAACAGGGAAAATGGGGGAAAAGTGAAAGAATTCGAAAAAACAAAAAATAACAAAAAATGAAAAAAAAAAAAAAGAATAAATTGAAAAACCGAAAAATTGAAAAAAAATCAGAATAATAAGAAGAAAATCAGAAAACAAAAGAAAGAAATAGAAAAAACAGAACAATGAGGTAAATTGGAAAAAAACAAAAAATAAGAAAAATGGGAAAAACGAGAAAAAAATTAGAAAAATGAGAAAAAAGTCGAAGTTTTGAAAAAAATGAAAAATAAAATTGCAAAATTCGAAAAAATGAAAAAATCAATAAAACCAAAAACAAAATGAAAAAAAAGGCGCAAAAAATCATAAAACCCGAAAAAAAAACAGAGGAATAAGAAAAAAATTAAAAACAAACGACAGAAATAGAAGAAATATTAAATTCTCCTCAATGACAGTAATGGACTATGTTCCGCTTCGGCAAAACTAGAACCTTTGTATAGTAAATATACAATCCTATCCATAACTCACTATAGTGAGTTATGAAGAGTCATAACTCACGCTATTTGTTTATGGATACTATTAATTGCTCAAAATTAGTTGAATAATTCACATATAACTTATTATTTTATTATATCGCATTATTAACATTAACATTAACATTTTAACATTTTAAATTTCCCGATATTCTTGGCAGATGAATAATTTGGAAACAGAGCACCAGATGGAGCCAACTTTATTACCAATATCTAAAAAATTTAAACGTTATCATTGCAGCCAATTTAAATTTAATTATTCATACTGACAGTGCCATCTAGGGCTTTGGTCCCAAAATACAAAATCAAGTTTATCTTAAAGCCTTTACGTGGAACGTCTATAGTAGATCGTCTTTGACATACAGGGCATAAAACTGTGGTTAAACAACAGTTAAATAATGGCCAATTGATATTCCGTCTAATAGATGTCATTAAGCGGCAATATATTTGGTCCATAAACAAAAGTTTTAAATATTAAAGTGAAAAAATGAACAAAAGTTAACGTATGTAATATATATACTCTGTCTAATATTTCATTTGTCTTCAAATGACAGACTTCAGGTCGATTGGTAATTTTGTGTTAAAATATATAGTGTGGCTAATCTGTTTGGATGTGTCTACTCGGCTATTACCACGTTTAAAAATCAGTGAATTATTTGAATATAATATGAAAGACAGGAAAACTGTTGAAATTTTAAAATATCTGTATCCTTTAATCTAACTTAAAATAGTGTCAATAGACACTCCCTTTTTGACGGATTATTGACAGAACTTGTGCAAATTTAGTGAGTTTTTTTTAGCCAACTCAGCTAAGGATTGTCAAAAAGTTAAAAGAAATATTGGATGAACTATACGCTACATAGAATATACCTTTTTTGCTAAGAAATATTTATAGTTTTAAGGTAGTACGTTAGTTACAATGTAATTATGTTCTGTTTTTACTAAATAACTAAAAGAACGTTCATAAAGAAAATTACGTTTTTCTCGAATCCGGTTCATTTTAGCATAGTTAAATGTTATTATTTTCTTACTAAAGAAAGTTGATAGAATTTAAAAATTTCGTCATTTTAGCCAGTGACGGAAAATTGAGGGGTAAAAAAGATTATATACCCCTACTGTACGCCTCTGAAAAAATCCGGAAATTATTTATTCACGTTAAAATAAGTAGTCTATAAACCTTTTAATTGTCCTAAAGTTTCATTACAATCGATCGCATTGTTTGAAACTATTTTATATTTAAACTTGTATTTAAGGAATTTGCCCTAGAGCGTTGGCAGTCGAATTTTGGGATACCCTGTAAAAGGGTTTACAAAATGCAAATATAAATTCAGAATTTGGAAATTTAGCTGTCATGATTTAAAAATTAATAATGAAAATTGAAATTAATAAAAATCAAAAATTATTACAATAAAACCAAAGTAAATATTAAAATATGCTGTAGAAATGAACATGTTTATCATAAATGATTGATAATAAATTTAGAATGCACCTTGTAATAGAAAAATAATTAAAAATAGATAAAAGTAAAGAGACATCATAAAATTAAAATTTCAAAAATAATAAAAGTAAAATGCAAACTAAAATACTTCAGTGTAAGTTATATATTAGAATATTTATGCAAAATTTAAACAGTTTTCATTAAATCCATGAATAGTCAAAATCTGTAACAAGGATCCATGAGGACATTTGTATCCGGGTATTTGTGATAAAAGTTCGTGAGTTTCTGAGGATTTATTATAGCTAGAGGAAATCCCAATTGTAACTAATATTCTATAATGAAAACCAGATTTAGAATGCAGTATAAGCCTTATGGAGCGCAGGGTTGCCGCCGATGTCAGGTAGTCGGAAACGTTAGAAAACGGAAGGTTGAGCACGCCAGGATGCCACAGCTGGCATGGCCGCCGAGCATTCTTCCGTTTAAATTGCATTGGCTTTTACTATATTATCATTTAGTATAATTAAAGCAAAGGCAATATTTGTTCTGGGATTTCCCTACACAACTGACAAGTATTGGGTTCATTTACACAATTAAATTATCGATGGATAATTGTGGAATTAAAACAAAAACCCGTTATAAAAAAAATGGTAAAATGATTGAGAAAGTTGCTTTTCTAAAACAAAAAAAAATGTAATCCCTTAGCAACTGGCAGCTATAAAACAATATTTCGCTTAGGCAAATTTCCATTAAAAGGAAGACTGTTATTAAGGCAATAAGTATAATCCGAAACGCGGAGAGAACGAAAGGGAAATATTCTTCCATCGTGGAAAGTTAGCTGCTTATCTAAAAGAAGAAACCCCTTACCCTAACCGACAAATAATTTAAAGCTTCAATTTCAGGAATAAAGATGAGTCGTTATTATAAGAACCGTTATTTTAGAAGCAGTTACAAATTAAGATTAAGTACCTTATAATTAGTGAAATTTAATATTTCTTTCTAGAAAAATTATTTAGATCATATAATTAGTAAATTACACAATATGTTTGTATAATTATACTTAATTATTTTCTTAAATCTATCAAATTTATCCTAGTTTAAAAGATACTTTCTAAATTCAATATCTCTGTTAATTCATCAAAGGACCCCGCAAAATCCTTATGGAAATTGGATCTTGGTGGCTTTGTTTTAATTTTTAATATGATGTAACCCATGGAATTCTGAACATATGTTAACATTGAGCCAACCCTCAAATATGAACAGTTTCTGCTAGGTGGGGGGGGGGGGGGTGGTTAAATTCACATATTGCCCATGATGGACTATTTATTTTTGAAGACGGGAAAATATTTTGAAATATTTTATGCTAGTTTATATTGCATAACAGTTTTTTCAAAAAAATATTTAACCCCCATCTAAGGCCTATTTATAGAAATAAAAAAATATTAATTGTTGACTCACTTCAAAAATTATAAGGAAATGTTTTAATAAGCTCAAAAGATTTTGCTTAATTTTTACTGATATCGTGCATTTGATTTTGATCAAAAATTAATTGTGTGCCAATCATCAAAAATGAACGGATTTTCTGATAGAGGGTGTTACATTCACACCTTGCTCACTAGACCATTTATTTTTAAAGACTGGAACACTATTCAAGTAGACGAATATTTTAATGAACATGGATTTATTAGAATCCGCATTTATTTAAGATTCATCAGGCTATCGTAACACCAACTTTGGATTGCATTTAAGCCAAATATACAGGATGAAGAGGATGAGCCAATTTGTGGGTATTACTGCACTTGTAAAGTAGGTGCAAGAACTTTGGGCTCATGTTCATATATGGAAAGTGTGCTATGGTTCTTGGGCTTTGCACGTCATAACCCAAATGTTAGATATCCATGGAAGACCCTATTATATACAGTTATGCAGGCCTGCATCAATTGATCTAAATCTACCACCACCTCAAACGCACATTATTGATGTCTAACTTTCGATTGGCCGGTATCTCCATCACCGCTCAAAATTTTGTTTTTATTCCTTTAAGGATTTAGAAGATATTAGACTTTATCACACTAATCAATCAATCAAAATAAAGCATTTAAAAATATTGTTGCCATCTTTAAAAATAAAATGTCTAATATGTGCAATAAATTGTGAATATAACCCCCTGTAGGTGAAAAATTGCTCATTTATGTGGTGATTGACACCCAATCAATTTTTGGTCAAAATTAAATGGACGATATCATACTAAAAAGTCACCAAAATCCATCGATATTCTGAGCTTATTAAAACATTCCCTTATAATTTTTGATGTGGTCAGCAATCAATTTATTCTTTATTTCTAGAAATAAGGGTTAGGGTTAAAAAGGGGGGGTGGAGGTTATATATTTTTTTAAGAAGTCTGTTATGCAATATAAAAAAGAATAAAATATTTTTCCACTCTTCAAAAATATATAGTCCATTATGGGCAATATGTAAATTTAATCCCCACCCCCTAGCAGAAAAACTGTTCATATTTAGGGGTTGGAATTCCAAAATTCAAACAAATCCACAGAGACAAAATTTCCATAAGGATATTGCTAAGAGCTGCGCGATTTTAAATATTCAAATTCCCTTCCCTAATCACATGACTTTATGACGTATTTCCGCTTTAGGCTACCCATATTAGAGTTCTCAGAAGAAAGTTTTGCTATAGTTTTGATTTTTTCATCATCTATGTTTTTTGAGTTACTGAACATGAATTTTAAGTTTGCAGGCAAAAATTTTACCCGGAACTTTGTTTTTGGGCACTTTTTTCCTGGGTCCAGTATACCTTACATGAATAATGAATGTAGGGAAAGTAATTCAAAAATGAATACAATCGAAGGAAATGCAATTATCCATAATCTCAAATGTGGTCAATGGTGAGGTAGTAAAACTCTAAATCCTGTACCACAAAATTTTAATGTACTCTTTGATAAAAATAGGAGGAGAGGCTTCAATTACAAATGGGCGGCGACTAATTTCGGCATTATGCCATCATCAGGCATATAATACAGAGTGTAAGAAAACTAGGTGGAATACATTAATAAAACTTACCAAACTAGATACAGTAAAATCGTAAAACATTATAAACATAAGAAAATTGTGCGCACAAGTAGGAAATATAAAAGTGTGAGATATTCGAAAACAATGAAAATATTCATATAAAGTTAGCAAAAGTTACAACCTGAAGGGTGGCGATATATAAAAACTAATAATAAGGAAATTAACAAGTTTACAAAAAATTAATTAAACTTATTTTTATAAAAAACAATTATGTATGTGACATCTAGAAGACTGAAAGGAGGCGCGAGGGAAGAAAAATTATAAGGAGAAGAAAAAGAAGAAAGTAATTCAGATTGAGGTAAAAGTGACAATTGAGAAATGAAGAATGACAGATGACATAAAGAAAGTTTAGAAAACAACAAAGATAAATGAAATAGGGAAAGATGGTTAGCTAATAATAAGAGATACTGGCTAAAAGGTTAATAACGGAAGGGGACATGAGAGGAAATATTAGGCAGAATAATGGACGGAGAAAGTGAAATGACTAAAAGAGATCCTTAAAAGTATCAAAGAGGACAATATAGTTGTCTTTAGGTCTAGTTTGTTTGTTGAGATAAGAAACGGAATTACTAAGAAGAGAAGTATTAATCTTAAACATTTTTAGTAGATTAAGTTTATGGCTTTTACCAATATCGTGAAGGAATCATTTATGGAAAAAGAATGGTTCGTGGCAATAATGTGGTTCCACTTTACACTCTGTATTATAGGCCTGATGATTTCATAATGCCGAAACTAGTCGCCGCCTATTTGTAATTGAAGCATCTTCAAGCATTTTTTTTTATCAAAGATTATATTAAAATTTTGTGGTACAGGATTTAGAGTTTTACTACCTCATAATGATAAATGTTGGGAATGATGAAGGTCGCTGCCGTCATAAAATGGACTGCATTAATCATTTGAAATAAACAGGAGATGTTATTTTATAGATATATTAATAGACGAGGTGAGCATTAATCTGTACATGTTTACTGTTTACATACCTTCATTTTTTAAAGAACTATCACGTCCTCTTCAGTCTGTTCACCTATACTCCATATTTTTTTAGGTGGTTTTGGGGATCTTTAATAATTAGAAGATATGGGTTATCTGGTACATTCACATTAAGTACTTCAGACAGGTACATTTATATTCCAAGTGTGTGAGTGTCATCGTTAGGGAAAAAATGTTAGATACCTTCGTCCTCTTTCTCCACACTTTCTTCGATGGTCTCAACTACAGGCGAGAAGGTGAAGCCCAATTCGTCCTGAACTTCGACGTTTAATGTTCCATCGTCAAGAGTGTTTGTGAGATCTGTCTCGATTATCTCATTATTACATGGCCCCTTACAGTTGATACACAGATTGGTGTATTCTAGGACTTCTGTTTTGCAGCTAAATGCTTTTGTGCAGGTCTTGGCGTATCTGCATGATTCTAGACGTAGCAGTTCGGGATGAGCAGGAACTTGTAGAGAAGTGATCGGTTCCAGGCAATTTGTAGCTCGTTTCCAGCCCCAATCTTCGGCATTTTTTCAACCCCCAGCCATTGCTCGTAATACACCCTTAAACTGTGTTGTGTAACTGCAGCTGCTGATGGTGGTAGTGCAGCTATTTTTGATGAGGTTTTGAAAGCTGCTTTCTTATAATTAATGAACCTCAGACGGTTCAGACTTTTCTGTGTACCCGTACATGTTGACCAGGCATCTCTCCCATGCTGCTGCAATGTTTTCTTTAGTTATAATAAATTGGTGGCCTTCAAAAACGTGTCAAACAAGGGTAAAAACATCTGCGTCTCGTTACGGCTCACGAGAACATCGTAGCAATAGAAAGACGAGAAAAATTAATTAATAGTAAAAATTATTTTTAGAAACAAGCATTTATTTAAAAAGAAGAAAATGAACTTTAAATTAAATCAAACCCAAGAATTCATTACATTATACAATTTATACAATATAAATATTGCTTGTGGCAAGATCAAGTTATATAATGTATTATTGTTTATTTACACAGCTAAATCTCGCTACAAGCTTTTATATTATATAAATTGTATAATGTAATAAGTTCTTAAGTATTGCAGCAAGGGCGATTTCCGCAAAAACGGCGAGTTTCACTAGCTTTAGAAATATGGCTCTTTTTTGAGCGCTCTAGCTGCGAAACGGTTAGACTTTCAAATAAAATGTTAGATATGAGAAAATAAAACTATAGCTAAACTTTCCTCTGAACCTATTTTTTTTTTGCTTATATGCCTAGCCTACTTGCCATAACGGACAAAATATTGAACATGATGGAAAGTAGCATTCTTGTCGGTTCAATCAGCAACTGCAGTAGGTCTCAGTTGAGATAGTTATTTTAATTTTACGTTTCGTTTAGCTCAAGTTTCTGCTTAGTTTAAGTTTTAGTTTGGCTCAAGTCTGCTTGGTTCAGATTCAAGTTTACGTTGACGTTTTCGTTTGGTTCACGTTCAAGTTTGGTTTGATTGGTTGATATGACTGATCTTATTTCTGAATTTTAAAGAAGAAAAGCGTGTAAAACTACTTTTATTTAGTGTTTTTATTTAAGAATAGGTAACTTTGTTCTTGTGTACTTCAGTTGTATTATTGAATGTACGTAGTACATATACAATATAATATACAGTGTGCCTACTTAAGTTCGCACCATATGAGAAACTTTTTTATTTAAGACCACAATGATAGATAGTCACGACATCTATCGTATTGGTTGATGGGTAACAACCGGGCAGTGCGTTTAACAGAATACAATTCTGCAAACGCGTCTTCAAGTACAACTTGGATTGCCGTCAGATGGAGGAACCCATCAACCATCATAATGCCTAGGAGGGAGCGGACACCCCGCAATAAAATCAAAAACAAATAGAATAAGTTTTTGAAACTATACATTCCGACCATTACCATACATGTTTCATCCTTATAGGAATCTTCAGTGGCACTTTGTCGGAATGTTAAACGCACTGCCCGGTTGGTACCCATCAACCAATACGATAGATGTCGTGACTATCTATCATTGTGGTCTTACATAAAAATAGTTGGGGTATATAGAATACATTTTTGAAACTATGCATTCCGACAAAGTGCCACTGAAGATTCCTATAAGAATGAAACAAGTATGGTAATGGTCGGAATGTATAGTTTCAAAAACTTATTCTATTTGTTTTTGATGTTTTTGAACTTTTTTATTGTTAATTTTACCAAAAAATGTTATTCTTCATAAAAAGTTCTGCACTGTCTAAAACCTAAAATACAACCATTAAATAATACATTTTTTGACCCGTATACGAGGTGCGTCAAAAAATATAAATTTTGCTCAAGAGTAAAGTACGCTTATTTCAAAAAATATAGAAAAATGTTACTGCTAAATAAATTTAAAAAATAAAAAGTTGAAATTGTTTATCCGGGCTGTTATGCTTCCAAACGTTTCGACTGCAGCTGCGGCAACCATCTTCAGCTGAGACTGAAAACTCCTTCGCTGTTGATAAATCGCGAATAGTACTTCTTCCACGCGACTAAAGATGGATGTTGCAATTATAGTCGAAACGTTTGAAAGTGATAAAGGACTATGCAAACAACTTTTTATTGTGTAAGAATGTAGACTTTGTTTATTTCCGGACTGTGGCGTGGACGAAGTACTATTCGCGACTTATCAACAGTGAAAGAGTTTTCAGTCTCAGCTGAAGATGGTTGCCGCAGCTGCAGTCGAAACGTTTGGAAGTAAAGCAACAGAAGACCACGCATGGCATAACATCCCGGATAAACAATATTAACTTTTTATTTTTTAAATTTATTTAGCAGTAACATTTTTCTATATTTTTAAAAATAAACGTACTTTACTGTTGAGCAAAATTTTTTGACGCACCTCGTATACGGGTCAAAAAATTTATTATTTGATGGTTGTATTTTAGGTTTTAGACATTGCAGAACTTTTTATGAAGAATAACATTTTTTGGTAAAATTAATAATAAAAAAGTTTCTCTTATGGTGCGAACTTAAGTAGACACACTGTATATGCGCTAATTTTGCGGAAGGCGCTATGATCACATTAGCACGATAGTACTCAAGCGGGTTGCAATTAATTACTACAAAATAATGCTCAGTATTTACTACAATATCGCTATCCTTCTCTGTTACAAGAAATAAATAGCATGTGCGCTCTCTTTCATCTGACGGTCTCGTCGCGCGCAACTACAATGTAGTGTCATCTTCTATCGCATGTGATGGTTAGCTCGGACCTCTGTGTTGCAACTTTTAGCCGGCTGTCACATCTCGCTCAGCTACAACGCTGCGTCCTCTTCTACCGCACGAGATATTTAGCCAGGACCTCTTTGTCACAAGTTTCCACACGCATAAAATTTTCCCCTTTAAAAACGCTACAACTATCATTCAGGCCAGATTTTTTACTATATCATCGTATTCGCAATTAAATAGCGCTCATTTCGATATAAGATTCATTTATTAAACAAATAGGTAAAAAATAACTATTATCGATTTACCTGTTTATACCTGTCAACCCAGTAGTAATGCTAGGAAAAAAATAGACAACCCAACTTTTATATATTTTATAGGCTTCATACTTTTGGTTGGCATTAAATTTATTCATTAAAATCATGAGTGCAATATTTAATAAAAAGTCATTTTGCAATTTTTAATTAATCATGGTCTGGTCAGGCCTTTTTTAGGCAACCCACTTGAGATATATTTTCTAATATATAAAATTTGATATAAAATACTTTTCATTCATTAAACAGATGGGTGAAGGTCGTTTCTAGTGCGGATCTCCTACTAAGATATAAATATTCAATACTCATTTAATATTATGTATTTCAAAATATCGAGTACACCTCTGTAACCTTGAGGTTATGAATACAATACGTGGTTAGACCGTGTTATTGTTGTTTACGTTGGCCTATTAGTTTTTATTTTACAATAGGCTAAACATTGACACACGGGATTTTTTTCATCAAAGGTTTAATTTGGAAATAGTTTAAAAATCAGGTTAAAAATAAATAGAATTAGTATTATAGTGTTTTAATAAAAAAATATATAATATTTTAAAGATACAAATAGAATTATTTTCAAAAAAAATTTTTGTTCATTTCATTTTTTCTCTGGAATAGCATAGCTCTAAACCAAATAATATTTTTCGCTAAATAAAATGTTTAAAAAAAGTATTTAAAGAATGAAAAAACACAAAAAAATAATTTTACGAGTCAGCACTTATTTTGTTAAATGAATAAAAGTGCATGGCTAAAAGTTTAGTCGAATGTAGCCTAACTTTGTTGTTTTTAATAAAAGTAGAAAAGTTTCTACTTTGTCTGGAATAGTAACTTTTTTCCCAGTTTTTCTTACATTATATTTAGAAATTTATGATTATTTCATAATAAACAAAACATGGGATTAGGAATAAGTATTTCATTGATGTCAATTTTATAATAAATGAATGCACTAAAGTTGTACGCCACTGAAACTTTTTTATTTATTCTTAAATACCAAAAAAATTCTGTGACATCCGATATAAGCTATTTTACTATAATAATAATAATCAAACTTGTCATAATAAAATCGTATTAACGATTTTTCACGTCCAAACTTATGAAAAAGATACGAAAAACGGATACAATTATGTATAAATTATTTATGAATTCGTTAATTCTTTATTTAGTTCCGATCAGAATAAACCGTCTTTTATATTGCATTATTTATGAACTTTCTCTGTCCGTACAATTCTTTTTTTAACAACTGGAGGAAATATATTTTTTTATTCGATTATCGTTATTTAATAATATTTCAAATATTCCCACATTTATGACGATTTTTAGTTACCCTAAATTTTCATTTTAAATTAAAATTATTATGTAATTATAAAACTTTTATCATTTACTAACAATTTTCTATTATTATTGCATTATTTATGAAATAATTTTTTAAATAAACAATTTATTTGAAATCAGAATGAAACCGGAAATTATTTTTTCTGTATTAAAAATTGTGTATTTATCTTCCTTCAGGCAAGTCGAAGTAAATTTTATAAAACACATTTCAATATATTTATAATTTTAACTTATATATTTATCATGCGAACTGAAAATACAGTTTTTAATTCATGCAAATTTAAGTCTAAATGGAGATAAAAATATTTTTAGTGGACTCACATTATGTCTTGGAGACCAAGAATTGCACATTATTGAGGCATCTTCTAGTATTCGACTCTGAAAAAAGATAAAACACATATTTACATTTTGTTTTTAAAATTTACCATGATTTGTATTATTGTATTAATAATTGGATCCCCAAACGTGGTATAAGATTCTTACTTTTACCCCCATTATTATTTTAAGAAAGGAATTAACACAAGATAAACAGTTCACCATCCCCTATCATCTAACATATCTCATGGTGCGTTATCTGTCCTCTGCAGCTCTACATTGAGCTGGAATTTTATCAATTCTTATAACAGTTAATTTATTACTATATTAATTAATAAGCGATCCAAATGAATAACCCTCGATCGTATTTAAAGCTACGGTTTCCTCCAAATATCGCAGTAGCTGCGACTGAATCATGAAATGGGAGAGACGGAATTTTGACGTCATTAACGTATTTCTTAACAAATGTCAACGTAAATGTTATTTTATTTATTACTTTTGACAGTTCAATTAATGTTTAATTGTCAAAATGCCTTCCCGGTATAATGAGAAAGAGACGATGGAATGCAGATTTTACCGTTAAATGCAGTCTTCAACGTTTGGATTCACCCCAAAAATATAATCGTATAATACATTTTTTTCGCCATTAAATGACGATTCGATCGTCCGTAATTTTTTCAATTTAGTCAAAAATCATGCTTAGGGACGTTAAACATGCCCAAGCTGGAAATTTGAAACAAATCAGTTAAAAAAAACGGAGGTTTCAATTTACAAAAATTAATAAATTATGTAATAAGGTACGCAGCGCTGAAGCAAAATACAATTTTTGGCATTACCAATTTATTCATACAAACACACCTTAACATGTTATTCATACAAACACACCTTAACATGCGTCATTGAAAATAATCTTTACCAAATGTTATTGATTATATTTTAATTTTGAGGTTATGTGTAAAATAACATTCAAATAATATATGACAAACGTAAAATAGCAGAATACGTCACCGATTATGACGTAACGGCAGAGGATGGTTAAACAAACTCTAGCCACGACCAGGTTGTCATGACCAGTGTTGCCGCGTTAAGTTTCTGAAATGTACTGAACATAAGCAATAAAATGTACTAGATTGTACTAAAATTTACGATATACTTTGTCCAACTACGAAACCGACCGTTTGGTTAAAAATCAGAGAAGTGGGGAACGAAAGAACAAAGGGACAATTAGAGATGTGGGGAAGTTGGAGATGTCGTTTTAGTTGTTGGACAATCTATACAGTGAAATATTGCTCATAGGGGAAAAATCGGTTGTAATTTTGACTGTTCTGAATAGAGTTTTTCAAGGGCTTTCAAACGACATATTGCATGTCCAATTCCGTGACATATTACATCTGTCATTTTTTGATAGTGATACTTCCGTTTAACAGATCTCGTACAAAAACCAATGGGTTCTTCTGACAAATAACCCAAAACCATATAACAAATTTCAGCACAATTGGATTAATACTTCTTCAGACATTTAATGCTGAAGTTTCAAATTTTGACATTTTTTATTTTTGACAGGTGACAGTTTGAGAAATAATTTTGACTGTTCTGAATAGAGTTTTTCAAGGGCCTTCAAACGACATATTGCATGTCCAATTCCGTGACATATTGCATCTGTCATTTTTTGATAGTGGTACTTCCGTTTGACAGATATCGTACAAAAACTGATGGGTTCTTCCGACGGGTAACCCAAACGCCTATACGAAATTTCACCTCAATCGGAATAAACGTGTGGCTCTATCGTGGAAGAATACACACACATACACACACAGGCAAACAGACAGACTTGCATCTGGAAATGGTCTTAATCGTCTCAGGGGACCCGAAAATGGATATTTCCTTTTTTAACTCGAATTTTTTTTTTAGCTCGTTCACAATACTTTCCCTTCTAGGAGGTGGGTGGGGAAAGTAAAAGTGAAAGTTATAAAAAATAGGAAATACCGTAGAAAAATAAAGAAAAAATAGGGAAAAATAAAATAAAAGGGTGAGAAATGGAAAAAATATTGAAAAACAAGGAAAAATAATAAAAAATGGTGAAAAAATAATTAGAAACATGAGAAAATAGAGAAAAAATAGGAGAAAATAGGGAAAAAATGGGATAAAATTATAAATATTTTCGAAAAATTGGAAAAAACAGGACGAAAATGGGAAAAAATAAGGAAAATAGGAATATGAAGAAATAGGAAAAATAGAAAAAAAGTTTGGAAAAACCGGAAAAATATAAAAAAATGAGCAAATAGGGAAAGAGAAAGAAGTTGGGAAAATAATTTAAAAAAGGAAAAAAGTAGGAGAAAATAGGAAAAAAAAATTCCTGTCGGTAGGGTCGACAGGGGAGGTAGATTTCTATTGTCTAAATTTCAGCATCCTTCCCCACTCCACGATATGGTCAGATCGAAAAAAGTTTCAAACAAATAAATTTTATAATAATTAGAACACAAAAAATGTATTGTGACCTGTTTCAATGTTTTTGAAAATGGCGGAGATATAAATTTTTTGAAATTTTAACCCCCTCCAGGTCCATCCTTGTGTTTCAGATAAATTAATTTTATAATAATCAGAGCATAAAAAAAGTCTCATGGTCTTTTAATTTTCAAAAATGGAGGAAATCTGAATTTTTTGAGATTTCAACCCCCTGCAATTCTCACCCCCTTAAAGGTGGAATGCCCATTTGCAATTGGAAATCTACCTAATAGGGTAAAATGGAGAAAATAGGGCAGAATAGAGAAAAATAAGTACAGATAGGGATAAATAGTTAAAAATACAAAAAAACAGGGAAAAAATTGGGAAAATAATAGAAAAAGGGAAAACAGAAAACAATAGGGATAAATAAGGAAAACCAGGATAAATGAACAACAATAAAATTACGAATAATTGGGAAAAATAGGAATAAATAGGGCAACATAGGGAAAAAATAGGAAAGAAAATAGAGAAATTAGAGATAAATAGATAAAAATCTGGAAAAATAGGGAAACATACGAGAAAATTGTGAAAAATTGAGGAAAATAAAAAACAATGAAAATAATCAAGAAAAATGAAAAATTATAAAAAAATGAGGAAAATAGGGATAAATTGGGAAAAATACGGAAAAATAAGGAGAAATGGTGAAAAATAGGAAAAAATAGGAGAATATAAAGAAATTAGGAAAAAATGGGTAAATATAGGGAAAAATAGGAAAAAAGCAAGGAATGATCGGTCGTCCAAGTACTATAATAATAATAACAATATATTTTATAATATATGTCAAAACATAAAAAAACTATTATTTTTATAATATTTTATTATAAAGCATAAAATATGTGACCTTGGTCTTATTTAAAAATGTACTAGAATTAGGCCTTTTAACGATTAAATGTACTTTTATACTTTGCTGTCGAAAATGTACTAGAAATAGTACAAATGTACTAAAACTTCAAAACAGGTCACGACTTTAGCTATTTTCCTCGGCTTTACCAGTCGCAGTTCTTTTCAACCTGGTCATTTTATAAACAGCTGTTTTTTGCGACTTTGTGCTAATTAATCACTATGAAAATTTGTAAAAAGTCGGTTCTTCTAATTTTGCTAAGTTATCAAGCTGATGAAGAGAATCTCCAACTCTTATTATCATTACATCATGAAGAAAAAAGGGCAAATAATGATATGTTTCGGTTGAGAGAGGTGGAAGGGTTTCAAATAATTCTATAGAACTACTTGAAAGATAGTGAAACAAAATTCAAAGAATTTTTCAGAATTTTAACTAAACTGAACTGTTTCAGTATCGAAATTCGTAGTCAAATGCCATATAGAGTAACGCAATTTTGGAAAGAAAAACACTAGATACTTTCAACAACAAATTTATTCACTGGTACATGTTTACTACAATATAATAAATCGATAAATCATCGAATGAATCAAGAATTGAGAATGAATAACGAATCAAGAATAACCCCTCTCAAAGAGATAACAACCTATATATGCAAATACAACATTAAGCATTTCCTGACCTGGGCAACACCCGGCATTCAACCTGTTGGCGTTACCTTGCTATATCATGTTACGTATAACTCACGTCTCAACCTTTATATTAGTTAAAATATAACTAGTTTAATTAACTATGATATATTATTATTTAAGGATATTCTGTGTGGCCCAAAAAGTAGATATAGTCTGTTTAATAACCAGGAGGAGCGATTTGAATTTAAGTTGGCAATTCTGTAGACTCCTGATTGACCAGTTTGCAGTAAGTTTCACACAACAAATTTTAGCATTTACGTCAGCCGATAATTGATATTGACAGTTCTATAACATGGTGTCTTTCTTTCTAATGTAAAATTGACTGCTGTTGTCCTGGACCAATAAAAAATCAACTAAATTAATGTGCGTGGCCATAATGACAAGAATCTAAATCTGCAGCCACAATTGAAATAACAAAATGTATCAAGATTTTTAATTTTTTTTTCTAATTAAAATAAAACAAACTATTTTCAAAATTTAACAAGTTAATACTCTTTAAAGGCAATGATCATAGCAATCTGTCAATTTAGCCTCTTGTCCTATACTAACAACTATTTTGAACAGGACTTTTTCGGATTTCGGAACACGCTCTTTATAATATAAAAACTAGTAACTTTTAGTGGTGTGAGTAAGGCTTATTGAATTACTCCTCCTGGTTATTAAACAGGGCATAGTAGCAACGACTCGGTAGCAGCTAGGAAAACAGTAGTATCTAAAATATATTATAGGTGACGATTTGGTTACAGGTACCAATTCCCAGTCGTCAGCGACTGCGAATTTTGGTATCTTTTCCTCCACGAAAAATAGGGAATAATAGAAAGAAGTAGGAGAAATATAAAAAATACGGAAAAATAGCGAAATATAGGTGCAAATAATAAAAAAAGGGAAACATATGTGAAAATAGAGAAAAGAGGGAAAATGGGGTAAATGGAGAAAATATGGAAAAATGAAGTAAAAATGAAAAAATAGGGAAAAAGTTGGGGAAATTGAGAAAAATAGAGGAAAATTGGAAAAATTGTTGAATAATAGGAAAAAATAGGGAAATGAGGGCAAAAATAGGGACTATAAGGCACAAATAAGGAAAAACACCGGTTGTGTCGCCCCAAAACTTTCCCGACGAATATCCACGAACACTTTTTCAGGTATTTAATGTTAAAGTTTCAAATTTTGATATTCTGTTATTTTTGACAGATGACAGTTGAAGAAATATTTTTGACTGTTCTGAATGTAGACTTTCAAATGACATATTGTCAATCAAATTCCGTGACATATTGCATCTGTCATTTTTTGATAGTGACACTTCCGTTCGACAGGTGTCATACAAAAACTAACGAGTTCTTCCAACGGATAACCTAAACCACGGATAACCCAAACCCACACACCAAATTTCAGCTCAATGGGATTAATTCTTTTTCATAAATTTAATGTTAAAGTTTCAAATTTTGACATATTTTTATTTTTGACAAGTGATAGTTGGAAAAATAATTTTGACTGTTCTGAATAGAGATTTTCAAGTGCTTTCAAATGACATATTGCAAGTCGAATTCCGTGACATATTGCATCTGTCACTTTTTGACAGTGACACTTCCGTTCGACAGATGGCATACAAAAACTGACGAGGACTTCCAACGGATAACCCAAACTTACACACCAAATTCCAGCTCAATCGGATTAATACTTTTTCAGATAATTAATGTTAAATTTTCAAATTTTGTAATTATTTTATTTTTGACAGGTGACAGTTGAAGAAATAATTTTAACTGTTCTCAATAGAGATTTTCAAGGGCTTTTAAATGACATATTGGATGTCAAATTCCGTGACATATTGCATTTGTCATTTTTTGATAGTGACATTTCCGTTAGACAGATGTCGTACAAAATCTAATTGGTTCTTCCGACGTGTAACCCAAAGTCATATAGCAAATTTCAGCTCAATCGGATTAAACGTGTGTCCTCTATCGTGGAAGAATACACACAGACAGACAGACAGACAGACTTCCATCTGGAAATGGTCTTAATCATTTCAGGTGACCTCAAAATGAATATTTCCATCTTTATCTCGAAAAATTTTTTTAGCTCGTTCACAATACTTTTCCTTCTCGGAGGTGGGTAGGGAAAATAATAAGAAAAATAGGAAAAAATAATGAAAAAAATTTTTTTTCGTAACTTGTTTTTTGGCTTGTCTTCGAGTTTCTTCTAAAAATTTCTGGATCGGGCAGTAGAGACTTTAAGTCCCAAAGGAGGAAAAAAAACTTGCTCGTTCCAAAAGAAAACTTGTTCAGTCCAAACACTTGTAGTCCCAACAAAAAACGTTTGGTCCAAAAAAACTTGTTCCAAAAATACTTGTACCAAAAACTTGTAAAAAAACCCCCTATACAGTGCGACTCAAAAAGTCTGCACCATATGGGAAAAATTTGTATTATTCATTTGACAGAAAATTTTATTCTTGATAAAAGTTGGTGAATTACGTAAAACTGGTATTTGAAGCGTCAAACTGTCAATTTTCTGAATGGTATACAGGGGCGGGCAAAAATAGGAATTTTGACCAAGAGTAAAGTACCCTAATTTTTGACAATATCAAAAAAAAATATTTAGGAAAGTTGTTTAGAATTAAAAATTACACTCAGATTTAAAATCACAGAATCCTACGCAAAAAAATCCATTTTTTTATGTTTTTAGCCTAGTTCAAAATAATATCATTTCGTATGCACTTTAGGGGCCTTCCTTCAATCACTATAATACATTTTGATTAAAAAAATTTGGTTTTCGTAGTTATTTTTACATCATTCTCGGCCTTTTTTTAAATTTTTATGATTTTTGGTTTTTTCTTGGTGCAAAGTTGAAATTTCACCCTGTAGACATGTACATAAAAACTACCATTATGATTTAATTGAAGAAAATGAGTAAAAAAAAATGATACCCAAATGTTTTTAGTACCAAAATGTAAAAAACATTCACTTATTTACATCAAAAAAATATTTTTAAATGTAACGGTGTAAAACCAAACCTAACTAAAATTAACTAAGCAAAATGAAGCTTTGAAAATTAAAATAAAAAAAAAGAAAATAAAAATTAACAAAATAATGGTTATTATTCTTAAAGGTGTAAAATCAAACTTAAACTACTTAAATAAGATTAAGCTTTTTAAAATTGAAATAAAAACAAAGAATATAATAATTACAAAATAAGGGTACTTTACTCTTGGTCAAAATTCGTATTTTTTACCCGCCCTTGTATACAATTTAGAAATTTGAAAATTTGACACTTGAAATAGCAGTTTTACGCAATGCGCCAACTTTTATCAAGAATAAAATTTTCTGTCAAATGAATAATAAAAATTTTCCCCATAAGGTGCAGACTTTTTGAGTCGCACCGTATAACGATGGGAAGAGAAGAAATTTTCAATAAGCGACACCGACTATATAGAAGTCAATTGTTTTGACTGAAGAGGCAAATAGAGAGAATTGTTAACACGGGAAAGACATTTTATAGTAATACCTAGAAGAGAGGGAAATCTTGAGACACGACGCGAGGAAATTATGAAGGGATATCAAGCGAGTCTGAAATTAAAATACACTGAGCAGAGAAATAATGAAACTACAGGGAGGCACAGAGAAAAAAAAACGTAAAAACAGAGCCGTATCATTAGTGCTTTTTCTTTCTTTAAGAGAAAAACTACCTAAATTAAAGTCCAAATCAAACATCTACAAGACGACACAGCCTCATATACATAATGTAGTCTTTTATTAACAATTTAAATAAATAGAATTTGTACTAGTTCCTAATTCATTTCATCCAATTAAGTAACAAGAAAAAAACATACCAGTGGATAAAAATCAAAAAGATGAGTTCCGATAAACCCATCAATCCTGTAAAGTGCATTAAGGGATTTCCTTAATTCAATAATTCTTTCCTTGTTTATGACACGAGTTTGTCGTTGCAGCACGTGCGTGTAATTTCGAGGCGCATTAAAGCACCCGGAGAATTCAGAGGGTGATTGCCAGGGTTTCTAATTCAGATTGGTGTGGTGTCGTAATGTTCTATCCAACCGACTGACGTACTCATAGACACGATATTACGCGTGCCTCAAATAGTTATCTTCATTATTATATCCGACATTATTATTCATTGTTAGTTGGTTGTTAGTTTGCTTTATCTATCTTCGTTTAAGTTTTAACACTTTGTTGGACTAAAAGAGGTATTTTAATTTTCTTTGTTAATAATTTTCTAGTCCTATTACAAAAAGAAATTATCTTCTATGAAAAGCAGCTCTTTGCATCACCAAGAGAATAAATAAGTAGCAACAAATACGACAACACTAGTTAGATAAAGATATATAGCCCTTTTATTTAAAACGACAACCCTTTACCTTTTAATTGAGTGCCTCAATGAATAAGGGCTTCTTTACATTATTTTTCTCCCTTCCGGCAAACTTAAAATACGAATGTCTTTTAGGCAACTGTAACGGCATCACTTTCATTTTAAGTATAATTTTCTACTATCTCTCAAGATGATATTTCGTAATAGGGTGGAAGATGTTTTACGTTGCTTTGAAGTAATATTTAATGAAAAAATAAAATGAAACGTGCAGAGAAGAACAAAAGCTAATATAATACTTAAATATAATATTTTAATCAACAAAAGAAATTTTATGAACAATATCCTTCCCTTGTTAAACTTAAATACAAGACAATACTCATCCTCAACAATGCATGTCAAGCATTAGAAATATTTCTTTGGATTCCAAGGGTTAAGTCAGGAGTCTCATTTACCAATTACAACAATACACAATACATTACACAAAGAAATTCTTGTGTTTTTATGAGTTGGTCAAGATTGTTATTATGTCTATTAAGGTACGGTCTCTTTTTAACCAAAAAAGAATTAATTATTTTGGGACGGTAGGAGACAATATGATCTCCCCTCCCCGTGAAATTTTCCCAATGAGGGATGTCGCAGACGGCAATAGACCCGCGGTTATTGAACATAGTAAATACACGTGATTTCAAATCACCAAAATAAAAAGGTTGTAAAATAGAAACAAACAGAAATATAAAAATAATTACAAAAACACAAAATACAAATTGGTAAAATGTGTCAAATGTCTTCTCTTTCATGCACCCAGTAGCGGGTCTCTGTGAGGGGTCCTCACATACAAATGGAGTAAAGAGTAAATAATGTTTCAAGGTTTTGATTTTTGTAATGATCATAAAGGTTGAAATTACGGAATATACGATTTGAATGTTTTTCAGTGTTTTATTTTTTTTACTTGCAGCAAACTTTACTATAACGAATAAAAATACAGCACAACTGGGTCCTTTAACAATACTAGACGATCAGGAATATTTTATGATACAATTGAGTATGGAAGTTTCTTAACGAAATGATCATCGGTTTGTTACACGCCTTTTTTATGAGATAAATGGCCAGGGGGGTGGGAAGTTACAATGTTTTGTACCAAATCACTCCTAGTATGTTCAATTCCATCGTTAAAAGTTTCAAAGTTAGGTTACTACATCTGGAATACCCTAAGCAGGGACGCACCAAGTACTCTTCGGCGTTGTCGTGCGAAATACTAATAGGCGTCGTTAGGTACCCAATATGTATTGAGCTATCATAAAAACATTAAATAAATATGTATCTTAAAAACGATATGTAAAGATTATACGGTTTTTTTATGTGAAAATCATTAAGTAAAAAAAAATCGGCTGTTTCACCCCAGAACTGTACCGGCTCGACCGTAGAGAATATGTTATTTATTATTATTATTTTAATTAGAAAATACTAACTGTCAGTAGATAGAACGTCCATTAACTCTAAAGATTCAGTAAGTAAACTCGATGACGTTTAGAATAAAACTTTATACAAGTTGATTTTTTGTATAATTGTCACAATCTAAACGTCATTGTCATTAGTTACAGAACCGTTAAAGTTAACGAACGTTCTATCTACTGATAATAAGCATTGCAATTATTTATGGAACACATTAAAAATAGCGAGCCAATGGTGAATACGTCCACCGAATTGATATTTCAATATTGATAATGACATAAGCTGCACATGCGCACGTTGTATATCACACTGCTACAATTAGGATCTCCTAAAATCATGAGTCAAAACTATTGGGAATTCGGGAAAAATTTTCATACAATAGTTGTAGGGAGTAATTCGATAAAAAGTTAGAGCTAAAAGTTAAATAAAATTTGATGCTTTACAACTTTGCACAAAAAAATTTTGCACTAAAATGCATTGTTTGTCCTCAAAATCAAGAAAAACTAGAGAAAACGTACATGCACGTTTTTTACGAGCCCTCTAGTGGCGCAAATATTGGAAATTCTAAAACAGGTTTTAAACAAAAGTTGTAGGAAATTTTATGCTCCAAAACTTTGTACTACAACATTTTACACTAAAGTGTATTATTTGTCCTCGAAATCAAGAAAAACTAGAGAAAACGTACATGCACATTTTTTACGCGCCCTCTAGTGGCGCAACTATTGGAAATTCTGGAAAAAGCTTAAGACAAAAGTTGTACGGAATTTTATGGTCTAAAACTTTTGTATTACAACATTTTGCACAAAAATGTATTGTTTGTCCTCAAAATCAAGAAAAACTGGAGAAAACCTACATGAACATTTTTTGCGCGCCCATCTAGTGGCGCAACTATTGGAAATTCTGGAAAAAATTTGAAACAAAAGTTATAGGTAATTATATGCTCTAAAACTTTGTACCACAACATTTTGTACCACAACATTTATCGTGGAAGATTACACCCAGACACACAGACAGACCATACGTTGGAAATGGTTTTAAACTTCTTGGGCGACCTCAAAATGGATATTTCCATCGATATCTCGATTTCTTTTTTTTGCTCGTTCACCTTACTTTCCCTTTGATGGGTCCGGTAAAGTAAAAATAGCTTCAAATGCCAGGAGCGTAAAAAATGGGAGGGGAAAGGTGACATTTCTTCCAAATGCACACCACTTAATCAATAATGGCAACGTGTTTTTTCATTAATATATGCCATTTTAAAGTTATTAAATAAAATCATTTAATTTTTTGTAACTTTAAAGTACGTATGTTGGATCCCTCAAGGATTTGTCAAGGATTTATTAGATATACCAATATATAATAAATCACGAATTTTTCAACAATTTTCAAATGATTTTTTAAATATTTTTCAAGGATTTTTCAGGGTTTTTTAACGTTTTCAAGGTTTTTCAACGTTTTTAAAGAGTGTTAAAGTTTTTTAAAAGTTTTTTCAAGTTTATTTCAAGAGTTTTCATTCAAGGATTTTTCAAGGACTATTCATGACATTTTAAGGAGTTTTCAAGGATTTTTCAAGGATTTTTTAAGAATTTTTTAAGGATTTTTTAAGAATTTTTCAAGGATTTTTCAAGAATTTATCAAAGATTTATTAGGTATTTTTCACGAATTTTTCAAGGATTTTTCAAATCAACATTTTAGTTAAATTTGAAGAACTTAAGGTTAACAATTTTCAAATGATTTTTTGAAGATTTTTTACGGTTTTTTTAAGGATTTTTCAAGGTTTTTTAAGTTTTTTTTCAAGTTTTTTCAGGTTTTTTTCAGGTTTTTTTCGAGATTTTTTTTATGGGGTTTTTAAGGTTTTTTCAAGGGTCTTTAAGGATTTCTCAAGGATTATTCAAGGATTTTTTAAGAATTTTTCAAGAATTTATCAATGGTTTTTTAAGGATTTATTAGGAATCTACAGACAAACATTGTAATCGTCCTTTGGAAATACCCTGTATAAAAAAATCCAAAAACTGAAATCCGAATCCAAGTAAAAATTAGACAAATAATAAAAATGAATCTTGACCATAAGCAATAAAACGTTTCTCTTCTTTCTTCTAGGCCCATTTGCAGATGTTTTAGAAGTTTATGGAATTGTAGGTAAGCAAATAAAACTACAGCTTTCCTATTACTTTCCCGACCTACCTCTTAGAAGGGAAATTCGAAATAAAAACAGAAATATCCATTTTCGGGTCCCCTGAGACAATTAAGACCATTTCCAGATGGAAGTCTGTCTATCGGTCTGTGTGTGTGTGTGTATTCTTCCACGATAGAGGCCCCACGTTTAATCCGATTGAGCTGAAATTTGGTATAGGGGTTTTGGTTACCTGTCAAAAGAACCCATTAGTTTTCGTACGACATCTGTCAAACGGAAGTACCACTATCAAAAAATGACAGATGCAATATGTCACGGAATTGGACATGCTATGTCATTTGAAAGCCCTAGAAAAACTCTATTCAGAACAGTTAAAATTATTTCGCCAACTGTCACCTGTCAAAAATAAAAAAATGTCAAAATTTGAAACTTCAGCATTAAATATCTGAAGAAGTATTAATCCGATTGAGCTGAAATTTGCTATATGGGTTTGGGCTATCTGTCGGAAGAATCAGTCAGTTTTTGTACGAGATCTGTCAAACCGAAATATCACTATCAAAAAATGACAGATGCAATATGTAATGGAATTAGACAAGCAATTTGTTGTTTGAAAGCCCTTGAAAAACTCTATTCAGAACAGTCAAAATTATTTCTCCAACTGTCACCTGTCAAAAATAAAAATGTCAAGTATTCGTTTATACTCGTCGGGAAAGTTTTGGGGCGACACAACCGATTTTTTTTTCAAGATGGTTTCGGGTTTCATGATATTGTTACTAATTTTTGCATAATAAAATTTCACCGCTGGTATTGGTAGATGCGCCTGTAAGGCCTCGGCGCCGTCGTGCGACGTACGACCTTGCCCATATGGAGGGCGAGTATTATTATTATTATTATTATTATAAAATATTTCTTTAATACACTTAAATGTGTTAATATTGTACAATTAAATATTAAAAATGATATATCGTGTCATTTTCTGACGGTTCAGAATCTATGGATTAATAATATTACCTTTCGAGGGATCAGATCCTTGTTTTAGTTCATAAGAAAATTTTTTATTAAATCGTTAAATTATTCAAAATTGTTACTACTAGAGAGCATTTTTCTAACTTATATAAAACAACTACAGGTACATTTCGTACACATTATTGACCCAAACACATGTTTTATGGTAAAGCTGGCGTATTCATTAATTTTTACGTTAAAAAAAAACGCTTTGATAGTTTCACTTCATATTATTTATATGAGCATTGTTTAAAACTAACTTATTTAAAAATAGTATAGCAGAGAATAGTAAGATATGTTGCTGATGCGACTGATGAGACTGTTCACTAAGAGAGTTCATACAACAGTGTCCTAGCTTGGCGCGATAGTTCATTACCCAGCCCATCAATCTCAGGCGACCGTTGATTCGGCAGATAAGTTGACATTATCTCATTGGCAGGGACGCGCCGTTCATATGGGCAAGGTCGTGCGGCGCACAACGGCGCCAAGGCCTTAAAGGCGCATTTATATAAAAGCAAAAAAATTATTTACCAATGCCGGCAGTGAAATTTTATTATGTAAAAATTAAAAACGATATCATGAAACCCGTGTTTGAAACCACCTTGAAAAATAGAAAACTTCTATTAATTTTATTCGCCTACATACAATTCCATACATTTTTTAAATATCTGCGAAGCAAATGGACCTAGAAGAAAGAGGAGAAACTATTTTATTGCTTATGGTCCTGACAAAGTCTAGTAATTTAATTATACCCAATCGTTGGTCATGTTTTATTTTATATTATTTATTTAGTAAAGTTTAATTTTTACTTGGATTCGGATTACAGTTTTTGGAATTTTTCTTTTATATCGTGAGCCGTATGATTGTGAAAAATAATTAAAAAATTATGTTAGTGATTAAGTAAATTAAGCTTTATACAGGGTGTTTCCAAATTACGCTTACAACGTTTGTGTGTAGATACCTCTCGTAAAATTGGAAAAAACGCTATAAGTAACTAAAGACAGCCGTAAATTCCCGCGCAAGTATTAAGTACAAAATATGCAATAATAATTTTTTTGTTCTTCTTTAGAGAGAAAGCAAAAACCGTACACCGATTTATAAAAAACATAATCCCCAAAAATTACTAATGGCTGACTGGCTGACTGATTGTGCTACGCGTCTAGCATATTATAAAAGTATATTGATAGGTCCAACATAATTTCAATTTGAAATACATGGTCTTAAAGTTATAAAAATTTAAATGATTTTATTTAACTTTAAAATGAATGAATATAATGATCTGAAATTTGGAATATTTGTTTTAAACATAAAAAGGCATATTTTAATGAAAAACCATGTTACCATTCTTGATCCAGTGGTGTGCATTTGGAACAATATGTCATCGTTGCTTTCGCATTTTTATGCCCCTGGCAATTGAAGGCATTTCTATTTTTTTTGTATTTCTCAATGAAAAAACGCATAAGCTTTATAGTAGGAGAGCTGGCACCAATTTTTGGGTAGGTATTTGAGGCAAGCTGAAAACTTGCCCCATACATCCCCTATTATACCCCAACACAGAAATGCAGACCTGGCTCGCGGGTAGCGAGGCTAAATCAACCCCTAAATTTTTAATAATATTATTTTTCTTTCACAAATATATTTGAGGCAACATGAAATTTTTATATGTTGTAGTTTAATGTTTAAAGAGTTAAGAAAAATAGCCAGACGATTTAGTCGGGGTTTTAGCATTGCCAGACCCCTGCAAAATTATTTTGCAAAAAAATATAAACAATGTATTTGAGGCCACTTGAAATTTTAATACGGTATTATTTATAAGTAGAAAATAATATGCTAAAAAAGACAGATCATTTTGGTGGAATTTTCTACCTGCCAGGCGATCTCACAAATTACGTATAGGTGCGAGTGAGTAGCGCTATAGGAAAGATGTAGTGTGAGAGAGAGCGTTTATCGGCAGCTGTCTGCGTTCTCGCTTGCCGCGTTACTATTAGCTCTGGCGAGGTCACGTGACTGTCAATAGCCATGAGGTTTCCAGTCGGGATTACGGAGAAAACAATAGAAAATTTTTGTGAAAGCATTCTGACTCAAAATGTATACAAAAATTGCAAAACAATTTTGCACTTAATCGTCTGGTTATTTTTTTTTAAACTCTTTAAACATTAAACTACAACATATAAAAATTTCATGTTGCCTCAAATACATTTTGAAAAAAAAATAAAATTTTTAAAAATTTAGGGGTTGATTTAGCCCCGCTACTCGCCAGCCATGTCTGCATTTCTGTGTTAGGGTATAAAAGGGGATGTATGGGACAAGTTTTCAGCTTGCCTCAAATACCTACCCAAAAATTGGTGCCAGCTCTTGGACTATTACAATACATATAGGGTAAAGGCGCCTATCAATATTTCGCACTAGAGTGCCGAAGAGTACTTGCGCGTCCTTGCTTATTGGTTAAAATAATAGTGGTGTGGTTTTTGTAATGGTCGTTATATAAGTCAATTAGCATACTATCGATCAAATTATTGAGTTAATATTCTTCAAATAAGGAAAATTGGGAAAATATATGGAAACCTAGCAAGAATTGTTAACAATATCGAAAAAGTGGGGAAAAAAAGAAAAAAATGGGAAATGGAAAAATAAAGAAACAATTGGAAAATGGGGCAAAATAATGAAAAATTGGTATTAATAAACAATGGAAAAATAGGGAAAACAGGAAAAAATAATAAAAGGAGTGAAAAATTGGGTAAAATGAAGAAAACGGGGTAAAATAATGAAAAATTAGTACAATAGATAGAAATAAGGAAAATATTAATAAACAACGGAATACAAGAAAAATAGACAAAAGTATGAAAAACAAAAAAAAATGGGCAAAATAAAGCAAAATAAAGAAAACAGGGTAAATTAGGGAAATATAATGAAAAATGGTGAAAAAGTGTTTAAAATAGCAAAAATGTGGGCGAAATAGAGAAAAAATAGGGAAATTCGTGAAAATCGAGACAAACGGGAAAATAATTAAAAATAAGAGAAATTAGAGAAAAAAACGGAAAAAATAGGAAACATGAGAAAATAGTGACAAATATGTTAAAATAGAGACAAATAGGGAAACAGGAAATAAAAAATGAAAAACAAGAAAAATAGAAAGACATAGGAAAAATAGGGAATACCTAGACAGAAAAATAGGAAAAACTAGGAAATATATAAAAAATAAGGAAAAACAGGAAAAAATATAGAGAAATAAGGAAAAGTAGAAAAAAATGGTAAAATAGTAAAATAGAAAATATATTGATAAATAGGAAAAAATTGTGTAAAATAGTTAAAAATAAGGAGAAATGGTAAAGAGTAGGGAAAAATAGGGAAAAACAGGAAAAAATAGGTGAAAAAGCTAAAAACAAGCAAAGTTCGGTCGTTCAGGTACTAATCTTAAAGAAACTCTTTAACAAAAGAACGGATATTCAGCTAATTATAAAATAAATTATTTTGAAGTTATAGACAATTGAAAATCGCGTTTTTTCAAGTTTAAGTGATTGCTCCGCCCAAACGACATAAAATCGGATAAAACAGCTTACATGTACCTGTCTTAACTTTTTGAGTTCTACTTGATGACATAAGAATAAAATGTATACAGGGTGAACAAAGTTTTGCGTACTTTTGATAACCGACCAAGTAGTACTTAACAGGCTAAAATAGGAACATGTTCCTAAGTCCTTTTATCCGATTTTATGTCGTTTGGCATAAGCAATCACTTAAAATTGAAAAAGGCGATTTTCAATTATCCATAACTTCAAGGATTTTGAAATCACATTTTAAAACGAATCTAAAAATGTAAAAAATATACAGGGTGTTCCATTTAAAATAACAACATTGGTCGTTACGTTCGGAACACCCTCTATAGACCGAAAGTTAAAAATATTTTCTTTAGATATGGCACAACGACAAATCCCTGTATACAAATTTTCATAAATATCGTGTAAGAAGTTTTCAATATACAGATATTACATGACCCACTCTGTATATGTATAAATAAATCTCATTATTTCAATAAACATCTGGATTAGAATATTTGTAGAGAGGTAAAAAAAAGGCGCGCGAATTCCAAACCCTCCGTCAATATTCACCTGTTTCGAGCGACAGCACAAAAAACCCTCAATCTGTATAAACATCCTCATCCACATTGTGCATTGAGAGGGAGCCAAGGTGTGGTGGGGGTAAAATGGCTGCCATAGTGGGGGAAAGGAAATGACGTAGCGATCGATAATAAACGCGGCGCGATTGGCGTATCGGCCGGTTAAGGCGGAGCTAACATATTATATCACTATTTTGGTCTCTGAGATTTCATCGTATTTTATATATGAATGTGTGTGTATTTGTGTGTGACTGTTTGGTATGATAAAAGGCCATACTTACAACTTGATTATACGTAATTGTTTATAAGAGGTTATGATAATGTCACTTGTTTCTTTTTTTTATCGGATAACGAGTTGAATCCTTTTTTTACTTGTTTAAATCTAGTAAATTGTTTATATTATTCATTAAGAAATTATTATTATATTTAAATTATCATTATTGTTATATTTCGGCTCTTTTTATCTTCAAATCCTTAGAACACATTAAATTGAAAAAATTAAAAAAAAACAAAAAAAATCCATAATTATTTCAAAAAGCAATTTTATTAGAAAGTAGGTATCGTTACAAATGTTTGATATGTCGCATTCCTTGTTTACATTCGTATAATTGGACTATTAAATGGTTAAATGGTGCTCTTAACATTTATGTATTAATTTTTAATGGGCTTGTTACCCATATTATTTTTTAATGGTATTCAATAGATAATCTGTTAAAATATCAACTTCATAAGTACATCCAATCATTAGATATTCAATATTAAACATTGGGTGTCTCTAAAAAGATTTCGCCGACTCGTAACGTCATTCTGCATATACGATACACGTAGTCGACGTGGGCGACTTCGAATTTGCTACAGTTACAGTATTCTATTATAATCCGTATGAAAGTGGTGTTTGTTTCCAATTTAAAATTATTATTATTGTCATTATTATATCGACTATTGTTTTTTTTTGCTCACAATGAAATCAGTGAATAGTGGTTTCATTAAAGCAGATTCAGGAAATTTACTTGAAGTAAATATAAACGTAACAGGTTATCCATATCCCAAATGTGGTCAAGTGTTCAATAAAAGTAATGAAATTCAAAGTCATGTAATACAATGATTTAATTAAAAAACGGCAACTAGTTTCGGCTAATTAGCCATCATCAGGCCTAAAAATGTTAAAATTCGACAATAAAATTTATATATATATCTAATTTAAAAAACAAACTAACTTACCATATTGATCAGTTTAATCAATTTCTTAGTCTACATTCATATTATTCCTCTCTGTCACCATTCCTTTTTCTTTCTTTTTCCCTTTTCTTTCTTTTTCCCTTTTTTTTCTTTTTCGTTCGCTCCTGTCTTAATTTTCTACCCTTATATATTTTATACTCTTGTTTTGGTTTGTTCTTTAAGTTCGACCTAACCCTACTTTCTTTTTACTGTCTTTATTGAAACATGTCACTGTCAATTCTTCGTCTTCTTCTTTTTATATTACGTCATGTGTTTACTATCACAATTTACCATATAAGTAAAACGAAGTAATTGAATTTTAAATTGCAAAAATGCATAAAGTTGATGCGCATCAGAAAAAGTTTAATTTATCAATTTCCATATTTCTCATTCTAATATAATCCCGATTATAATTTTTTTACCGTCCTTGAATATTGTAGAGCTTCATCAATTTGAATAACTTTTTAGAATTTCTAAAATTTTTGGTCAATTTCCAAATTTCTAATTCTAATATAATTTTTTGGAATTCCCAAAACTTTTCATTGGTCAATTTCCAAATTTCTAATTCTATTATAGTCCTGTTTATAATTTTTAGATGTCCTTAAATTTTCTAGAGGTTCAACAATTTTAGGACCTTTTTTAATTCTTAAAACTTTTAATTTATCAATTTTCAAATTTTTAATTCTAATATAATCCCGATCATAATTTTTTTATCGTCCTTGAATATTGTAGGGCTTCATCAATTTGAATAATTTTTTAGAATTCCTAAAACTTTTGATTTTCAATTTCCAAATTTATAATTCTAATTAATATAGTCCTGATTTTAATTTTTAGATGTCCTTAAATTTTCTAGATCTTCATCAATTTTAGGACCTTTTTGAATTCTTAAAACTTTTAATTTAACAATTTCCAAATTTCTAATTCTAATATAATCCTGATCATAATTTTTCTTATCGTCCTTGAATATCAATTTGAATAATTTTTTAGAATTCCCAAAACTTTTGATTGGTCAATGTCCTGATTATAATTTTTAGATATAATTAAATTTTCTTGAGCTTCATCAATTTTAGGACCTTTTTGAATTCTTAAAACTTTTAATTTATCAATTTCCAAATTTATAATTCTAATATAATACCGCTCATAATTTTTCTTATCGTCCTTGAATATTGTTGGGCTTCATTGATTTGAAAAATTTATTAGAATTCCCAAAACTTTTTATTTTTCAGTTTTCAAATTTCTAATTCTAATATAGTCAGGATAATAATTTTCATGTCATACTAGTTCAATATTATGTTTTAATTGCTTAATTACCAACTACATAAAGATGTACTTTATACCTGTGCGGGCCATACATTGACTTTATAAAGTGCACTTTAGAGAGAGCAAAGTGTACTTTACAGCCCAGAAAGTGCACTTTATGTCCCGCGATTTTTTAAAATATTCGTATTTTGTACGCAATATTGAACTAGTATGACATAAAAGTTTGTATGCACCGCGGGGATAAACAGATGATTATGCACTCGGGTGACTTACAAACCCTCGGGCCAGAGGCCCCTTGGATTTGTAAGATCGTCGCAATCAGGGCATAAAGATCTATTTATACCCTTGGCCTTGGTATATAAATAACTATTAGATGTAATTAAATTTTCTAGAGCTTCATCAATTTTAGGACTTTTACGAATTCTTAAAACTTTTAATTTATCATTTTCAAATTTTTAATTCTAATGTAATCCCAATAATAAATTGTTTTGGCTTCTTGAATTTTCTAGGACATTATCAATTTAAATTCTTTTTAAACTTCCTCAAACTTTTAATTTGTCAATTTTTAAATTTCTAATTCCAATATAGTCTCAATAATATTTTTTTTCTCCTTGAATTTTCTAGAACGTTGTCAATCTAAATACTATTTATAAAAAAAAAATAGAATTCCTCAAACTTTTAATTTTCAAATTTCTAATTAACAGTCCCAATAATATTTTTTTTTGATGTTTTGATGTTCTTGAATTTTCTAGAGCTTTAATTTAGAATTATTAAAAATTTTGATTTGTGAATTTCCAAATTTCTTATTTTAATATGGTCCGGATTATAAATATTTTGACGTCCTGGAATACTGTATGGCTTCATCAATTTAGAATTTTTAAAAAATTTTATTTTGTCGATTTCCAAATTATTAATTCTGATATAGTCCGGATCATAATTTTTTTGACGTCCTACCTGAATTTTGTAGGGCTTCATCAATTCGAGTATTTTTTAGAATTCTTGTCAATTTCAAAATTTGGTACTACTTTTATTACCAAAATTTTCGTGCAAGTTCACATACAAATCTTATTTGATAGAAATTAATAATATTTCTCTGATTTCTTGATATTGAAGCGGTATCACAAAATTTGTTTAACCAATATTTAATCGTGTTAATACCTAAACTTAATATTATAATTTTTTTATTCGAATTTGTAATGAGCAACAAAAATGTTCAGATAAAACTTTTTTTAGAATAAAGCAGCGCCATAGATATTTAATATTCATTTCCTAGAATAACCCATCGAAGTTTGAAATATATATAATAAATTCCAATCCATTATTTCATTAAACAAACACACGCATACGGACACATACAGACACACGTTTCAAAACCATAAAAAACATGATTGAAACAATAAAGCTGACAACCGGTCGGTATGTCATCAAAATATTAATACCGGCAGAGCTGACATTGTAGGCTGTTCATTAATAATTAAGCTACCTACTATAGTACATTTTGTCAACAAAAATCAGCGTAATTCTGTTGGTCTTTGTCGTTTCGTTATAGGGCAGCTGATAATCGCCAAATCAAAATAATCTCATCGAAATTCGTTTTATATTTTTATAATTATGTTAAATTATATATAATTTATTTAAAATTAAAATCGGTATTTATCCAATAAAATAATATTATGACAAATTTGTATTTTTTAACATATAGGAACCAATTTTTAAAGTATTTATATGATGCAGATATTGAAAATTGGAAAAGTGGAATTTGATGAATGTAAAATTTTGACCCACGGTGCTGAAAACTAATCTTATGAGAAATGGCTTATTGTGAGAATATTTTGAAATTCACATATAGAGGTCGATATCCTGAGTAAAAAATACCATTGCCTCAACTTTCTATCATCAACCGTTTAGATAATACAGGGTGTTGAACGTGAACTTTTTGATATTGGACTCAAATCTGTGTACGCCTCTCCTATAGTGTCCAATTAAATAAGACCATGCTTTTTTGCAATTATAAATATCCAAATGTATTTTCTTTAATATCTGATACTTATTTTTTCAAAACTATCATTTTCTTGTATACAGAGTGCTAAAATATATTTTGTTTAACTTTAAAAAAATCCATTTCTATTCATAATGAAATTCCAAAGAACGTGTCGTCAATTTTTTAAAAAAATTTTTATGAATTGTAAAAAAGACCGTCTTTTTTCAGATTGTGTAGAAAAAAATATCTTTTCTTGATACATGGTGGTCAACTTAGAAGTATTTTGTCACATATCTATGTTAGTTCTTCTTCCAAAATGATTAAAGTTTTTAATTTTACTCATATACAAAATAACGAATACATTGCCAATATACAGAGTGTTTTTTATTTGGCATTAAAAATAATAACATTTGTTTAATTGTTCAGCTCATTTTTCAACACTTCTAAAATTAGGGTGAACCCCTTTATTTATGTATTTACGGAATATTTTTGTTACTATTACAATATTACAATAAAATACACGTATTCTTTAAACTTATTTTGAACATAGAATTTTTTATTTTAGATTCGTTTGTTTTCTACACCTTTACCTTTCAACATTTAAATATCTAAAATTAAATGAAACAAGAATCAAGGGCAGCCGGAGCTAATACTGTCCCCAGACCGGTTTCGAAGATCTGCCTAAATCATAAATAATTAAAAAAAATGAAAAGTGTTTATTATTATTAACAAAAAACAACTCGAAACACTTTTCAATCTCAGCCATCATAAGACAGGTCTTCGGGCAAAAAAGCTATCAAAAGTACACGTAAACTAAGAAAAATCAAAATAAAATATTATTCGTAAATATACAAGAATATAAATTAAACATCCAAAACAACTTATTTATACTACTTCGATATTGATCTGAGGTGGCCGAGCATTTCCGTCCGAAATAAAGTTTAACAATTTATTTTCAGGAAAATGGATATCGTGCTAGTGTCGCGCATAACCAAAGAACCATAAGATACTGGCTACGTGACCACACGATCCCAATGTTCTTGCACCTCATTTGGAAGTACAGTATTATTAAAATATAGGAATTTCATTATTTATTTGTATTTCATTGTTGTAAGATATATAGCACAGATAATTAGCAGCATTCCTAAAATGCGAAAATAAACGCACTCTCATAAAACCAGGTTCGTTTAAAAATAAGTCCAGTTGAAGTTCTTCGTCTTCTTCTCTTTGTAATTTGTCCTGGATATATCCAGGTGATAAACTGAACTCATAAATTCCGACTGTAACGTCTTTTAAGTTTTCTATGGTAAGACGTGAAAAATTCAATACCTTTTGACTATTTATCCTCTCACATCTACCATCTCTACGATAAAGGTACTCAGCTTCAACCCGAGCTTGAACAACGTTAACCTCTTGAGCTTTTTGAAGCAATCGTCTGACTTCTTGTTCATTTGCTCCAACCGATGGGTTCATGGTATTGGTTTATAATAGCTCCAGCGATCAACAAGAAAATTTTAAGATGGTAAATGTGAACACTCTCAATATTCTTGTCAAAAAATTTAAAAATTGTTTTCAGATGGCCATTGCGGGATTCAATAAACCACCTGGTCTTTGTAACCAATTGTGATTTGTTGACCTCCTCGGTTATTAATTGCGTTTGGCCACGAGGTAAATTAGCAGACATTTCACAATTAATTCCAATCTCAGTTAAAAATATTCCGTAAATACATAAATACACCCTAATTTTAGCAGTGTTGAAAATATGAGCTGAACAATTAAACAAATTTTAATATTTTTAATGCCAAATAAAAAACACTTTGTATATTGGCAATGTATTTGTTATTTTGTTTATTAGTAAAATTGAAAACTTTAGTCATTTTGGAAGGAGAACTAAAATAGATATGTGACAAAATACTTTTCTCTAAGTTGACTACCCTGTATCAAGAAAAGATATTTTTTTCTACATAATCTGAAAAAAGATGGTCTTTTATATAATTCATAAAAAAATTTAAAAAAAATTGACGACACGTTCTTTGGAATTTCATTTTGAATAGAAATGGATTTTTTTAAAGTTAAACAAAATATATTTTAGCACTCTGTATACAAGAAAATGATAGTTTTGAAAAAATAAGAATCAGATATTAAAGAGAATACATTTGGATATTTATAATTGCAAAAAAGCATGGTCTTTTTTAATTGGACACTATAGGAGAGGCGTACACAGATTTGAGTCCAATATCAAAAAGTTCACATTCAACACTCTGTATTATCTAAACGGTTGATGATAGAAAGTTGAGGCAATGGTATTTTTTACTCAAGATATCGACCTCTATAACATATGTGAATTTCAAAATATTCTCACAATAAGCCATTTCTCATAAGATTAGTTCGGGGTCCTTTAATTACAATGGAGATACCAACCAGTAGAACGGAATTTATATGATGCCAACAGACTAACAGACAAACAGACACTCATGAAGCCAATTTTGGTATGTTTTATAAAATTTAATGCTTCAAGGTTTTTACCCACGTGGTTGTTATTGTATACAATGCAGGTGAAATTGTTGTTGGCAACGTTAGTGTCGCGTGCTTTGTATTTAGTTCGTTTGTTCGCTAATTTTGTATTCCTGCTAGCAGGCATGCTACGATAATCAAATATCGAGTAATTAGAGCTAATACAATAATGGCCATATGTTAATAATCTGTTGGTTAGAGAAAAGCGTATAGTACAACCGCAACATGCTATCTTAGACATGACATTTATACTGACAAGGATACAGATTTTTTATTAAAGGATTTGTAATGTTAATTAGATTTTTATAGAATAAATTATTTTTATCGTTTATTTATGAAATAATTTTATGAAGTTTTGAATATTATTGAGAATAATTTGTATATACATAAAATATTCAAAATCAACAATTGTATCATTATTAAAAGTTGAATAAAAAAAGATAAAGTTGAATAAAAAAGATAATAAACAAGTCAATTTTTACAAAAAAAAAAGATTTTTATGTCAGAATAGTAAGTATGGTTTTTGTAAAGGGACTATATTCGTGGAGAAAATAAATAAAAATTATATACTGGTAAAAAAAAGTTTTGTGAGCTAAATAGGAAGACAACTAAAATGGAAGAAACCAATAAAAAACGAGTAAGGAGGAGTATAGAGAGAGGTAAAGAAGTTGAGAAGCGGAGACCAGGAAATCTGGTTAAGAAGAGTTATTGAGAAGAAGTGGCTGGTCAAGGTAGAGAGAAGAAATTGGTGCAGGAGATTGGAGAGGAAGTGGAAATAGGACATATGTAAAATTAGTTTTATTTTTGTAATGTTCATTATTTTTTTAAGTTATAGAATCCAACGCACATTGAGGTAAATAATGTACAATATTTACTAATGCAACAAAGTTAAATAAATAAACATAAACATAAGCGGGCGCATGCGCCCATTATACAGCACATTGCTACAAGTAGGATCTCTTAAAATCATGGGTGAAAACTATTGGGAATTCGGGAAAAAGTTTGATGCAAAAGTTGTAGGAAATTTTATGCTCTACAACTTTGTTCCAGAACATTTTGCACTAAAGCCCATTGTTTGTCTTCAAAATAAAAAAAAGGCAACAAGCCAAATTGTGTATATATCGCCCTCTATTGGCGAAACTATGGGGAATTTGAAAAAAAGTTAAAGATAAAAGTTAAAGGAAATTTAGGGCTCTACAAATTTACACCAGAAAATTAAAAAATGCTCTGTTTATCCTCAAAATTTAGAAAAACTACGGAAAACCTATATGCACTTTTTTACGTGCCCTCTAGTAGCACAACTATTGGAAATTCTGAAAAAAGTAGTTGATACAAAAATTGTATGAAATTTTATGCTCTAACACTTTGCACTATATTTTGCCCTAAACTGTACTGCTTGTCCCTGGAATTTAAAAAAGGTAAAAAATCTTACATGTGTATTCAATCAATGTAGGTCTTGAGGACCTTCCAGTTTACCGAATTAAACCAAAAACTAATGCTCGCATTTAAGGATACACCAACCCTTCATACCAAATTTCAGCTTGATTGGTCAAACGGTTCGGCAGTTATCGTGGAAGATTACACACAGACAGACCTTACTATGAAAATGGTTTCAATCTTCGGGGGGGGGGGGGGACCTCAAAATGGATATTTACATCGATATCTCAATTTTTTTTGCTAGATCGTTATACTTTCCCTTTGATGAAGTGGTACCTAGGTAATGCAGAATTCTCCTCTATATCTCTAAGAGGTTTTAATTAGGATCTTATGCGAACTCCTAACTAAGCGAACCTCATTGGTGTCACCAGGAGAAATCTTACAGACCTCACATTATATTTCCCCTGTTTCGTCTTATTGCGTAAAGATATCCCTAAATAAGAAATTCTCAATGCGCGTTTCTAAAGTTTACCCAAAAGATACCTTAATAAGAAATTATAATTGCTAGTTCCTAAAGTATCCGGAATATAACCTAAATAATATATTCTCACTGCTAATTCCTAAAGTCTAACGGACCCAAACGTAATTTAAACCTTAAGACCATACCAGAGGCACCGCATGTGAATATCGCAAAGTGACCTCACACAGATCTCAACAAAAGCAGTTGACGTAAATTTCCCATAGAAATTGAGATGATCACACAGCTAGCTTTTATTCAAGTTCACAGAGACCTCGACATGAGCAGTAATTTAGAATTTTCCAATGATGTCACAATATTTCGCAGAGAACTCGCCAGAGTTATTGTTCCAGAATGTCTAGGTGTGATATCGCTAAGTCCTCACTGGGAATATGCCGGCGGCGGACATTTGGAGGAGATATAGAGCTCTCGATTACAAAAAGTTGTCACAATCTCTTAAAAAGAGCTCACTGAACTATCTTAAGGTCCTCTTTGTGTTGCCGATTTAATTGGTGCTCCAAAAAAGATTGAAATTTGAGATGTACATATTCCTGTACTCATCATTTTATTTCCAAACTTGTCTGAGCCTGTAACGAATAACAAGAGTAGCAAGTGTGGCGTTCCGCATATTCGTCAATTAATACTATTATAGGCTGTCAATCAACGTGCATTTGTTAGTGCAATGAGTGAAAGCAATGAAGAAGAAGGATATAAAACCTGCAAATCCCAAAGGACCCCGCACAAAAAGATAGGAAATGGCCGCTCGGTCAAATTGTCTGAATTTTTGGTATGTTATAGATTTTGGCATTCTGAACAAAAGTCTCAATGGGCACTAAGCCCCAAATTCCATGGTTTGGCCGCTATCGAGCTCCGAAGGTCCGCGACTACACCATATTATAGAAAACTGTAAGACGCATATCACCTCTTTAAAAATCATATTTCCATTATTTGAACGTATGCCCTTGAGTTTTTGAGGATGCTGGATTCAAATGTGATATCAAATCGAGAATATTGACAGTTGACAGCTGTCAAACAACTGCCAAATAGCTGTCAAATGCTCTGAAAAGAAATAAATCCTACTTTGAGTAATGAGAGCTTATGTTTTTGGGGACGCTGAATTCAAATGTGATATCAAATAGATGACATTGACAGTTGACAACTGTCAAATAGCTGTCAAATGCTCTGAAAAGAAATAAATCCTACTTTGAGCAATGAGAACTTATGTTTTGGGGACGCTGAATTCAAATGTGATATCAAATCGATGACATTGACAGTTGACAGCTGTCAATATTATGCATTTGACATCACATTTGAATCCAGCGTCCTCAAAAACATAAGTTCTCATTACTCAAAGTAGGATTTATTTCTTTTCAGAGCATGTGACAGCTATTTGACAGCTGTCAACTGTCCATACCATGTATTCAACACCACATTTGAATCCAGCATCCTCAAAAACTCAAGGGCATACGTTCAAATAATGGAAATATGATTTTTAAAGAGGTGATATGCGTCTCACAGGTTTCTATAATATGGTGTAGTCGCGGACCTTCGGAGCTCGATAGCGGCCAAACCATGGAATTTGGAGCTTAGTGCCCATTGAGACTTTTGTTCAGAATGCCGAAATCTATAACAATCCAAAAATTCAGACAATTTGACCGAGCGGCCATTTCCTATCTTTTTGTGCGGGGTCCTTTAATTTGTAAGTAGTGGTTGTAGGCTTCCCGTCTATTCTAACCGTGCAACACGACCGAAGGTTCGTTCACTGGAGCCTGTTTTCGTCACTGTACTCCCGGACCCCGGTGTGATCTCCAGTAAAAATTGATTTATTTGATGAAGTTATATTGTTGTAAAATATATCAGTGATGAGAAGACGGCGATTCTTTGATCAAGCTAATTAATTTTTCACAACTTATAGTGTGGCCAACCAACCCCCCCCCCGTATACCAAATTATTATTTTTTCCAGCAATTTAATTGTATTTTGTTTCGTCTTATTGAATTATTTTTTTAAGATATTTTATAGAGATATTCAAAATACATAATATTTGTTTCCTCTTAGACTTTGTTGATTTTCTGGGTTTACATTGTCAAAACTCATTATTTTTAATTATATTTTATTTCGTCTTCATTGGCCTTTTCTCAGGATACTTTAGATCTGTTTAGTCTGTATTTACAGAAAAACAAATAGTACACGGTACCATAAAACATTATTATGAGGATTTTTAGTAACACTCGGCATAAAAACATGGTTAAAAGAAGAAGAAAAGAGCAGTCAAAAATTAAATTTCAAACTACCAACATTGTCACCGAAGTTCCTGTATTCAGCGTCGAGACGACAACGCTGTTGATTATAACAAACAGTTGGGTTTTACTTCTTCAAAACCCAGTCCATTCTCACAAATTAAACTACAAACGCCATTAGCAGAAATTATAATGTTCGACGCCGTTCCATGACGCTACACTGTTCGTCCCGACGCCAAATATTTGGGCATTTTTACATCTTAATCAAAAAATAAAACGCCAAGTCAGTACCACAACATGTATTATAATAGTTAAACGAGAAGATGAAGAAGGCGACCAGTTTCGGCTAAAAAGCCATCATTATGCTAACCATATATTAACCTCTAATCACTCGTTTTCTATTTCTAACTCCTCTCTCCTACATCTATGTAACAAAGGTTATAGATTAAACCCACTGGAAATGCTCGAAATTCACTCTTTCCTTAACAACGACGAGTTTGTTTGTGTTAACGAACAACTTAGACCCAAAGAAAATCACATTTTCCTCTCAGACATTTTTAATGACATCATCTAACTATTGGTAATTATTTTCCTGTCCTATTTTCGTCCCCTTTTTCTTTTTCTTCCTCGTTCTCAATATTTCCTCTTCTCTATAAATTTTCAATTCTAATCCTAGTCTTATTTATTTTGTCTTCCAGTTGTTTTCAACCTCACTTTTTCTTCTTTTTGCGTTCAAGCATTGGCCTTTTATAATCCCTGACTCTCTCTAGTTCTTCTTTTCATGATCCTGACTTTGACACTTTACCCCTGTATACAATCTCGCACACCTCTGTTCTGGTTTATTTTTTAGACTAGATATGTATTTTGAAAACATTTTTTGTATTTCTTGTATTTTTACCCTTCTTTATTATTTTACTGTTAAGGCTTCTCCACCACAAATTTTTTTGACGTCAAAATTTTATTTGTCAATGTCGACTGTCATTTGTCATCCCTCCATCTCAATTTTGTACTGTGATGTGAGCGATGGTACGTGATCGCCAAGCATTATGTCTCCTACTGATTGTAGTATTTGAAAGTTTTCACATATTACAACCTATGATGGTTTCATTAATATACAATCATGGCCCTTTTCTGGGACCATCGGTTGAAAATTTTTTTATTCTTTCAGAACTTCAAAGCCATTACCGGCATGTACTTAACAGTTGCTACTGCCGTTTAAGTTCAATTTTTTAATCTTAGTGTTTAGTATTATATATTTTCCTCATGTACCACTATCAATTAATTTTTTGACGTAACAACCGCGCGGTTGTTTGATAAAATTTTTTCAATTTATTTATACTTCAATTGGTAAGTTTTTAAGTTTTTAATTTTGTTAACTTTCGACCATTGAATGTTAAAATTATTTTAGGCCTGATGATGGCTTTTTAGCCGAAACTAGTCGCCTTCTTCATCTTCTCGTTTAATTATTATAACACATGTTTGGGACTGACTTGGTGTTTTATTTTTTGATTAAAATACTTGGACAACATTTGAGACATGGATAACCTCTTCGATTTTTACATCTCATCGTAAACGACAATTTCTTCACTTCGTTTGGATCTATTTTGTCTTCGTAAAAATAAATCAGAATAAGTATTATCATATTTTAATTCGCTAACTTCTTATAGTCTCTGAGCCAAAGGTTAAATACGTATCAACTGAAAGAGTTTATAAGATTTCCACCTTTCGTGGGTTCGTGGGGGAGGGTGTCATTTATCAGTTAATTGTACCATCCTAAATAACATCATATATTTTTCTAAAATATATTATCAGTGTTACGCAGAGGCGTACTATGTGAATTGCATTATCTTTTTCTAAATCATGGTCCAACGAGTATTCACTCTGAAAATAAAGGTTGCATCGCTGGTATTGATCCGATCTTAATCTAGTAGGATTGTCCATACAAAAGATGATATTACTGATATCCAAACAACAATAATAATAGGTGATGATATCTCAGATATCCATTAAAAGAAACAATATTGCCAATAATGCTGAGAGAGACAGTGCGCAAGTCTGATAACATTTACGGTATTTAAAGTTATTGTACATATTCGTTTGTAAATGTCCCGGAAGTGAGTATTCATTGGATGGAGTTTTTATAAGCTCCAAAAGGGCTATTTACAATTTATTTATTGCCAACACAATTGGTTAATTTATAATTAATTTATTCATTACGATTGTGGTTAGGTTTTCCTGTTGCCCGATTTTCCCTATACCTTTTATGCCAAATAGCGTCACCATTCATCAGTAAATTTTCTTAATGAATAAATATGAGGTTTTTGTTTTTTGATTGATGTTCACTTGTCATCAAAGTTTAAAAGAATTTCTGGGGTTATTACAATTATTAATAAAAATGCTATTATTATTACTACGATTATTAAATACAACGTGGGTCCTAACTTAACAATACTAGACGATCAGGTATATTTTGTGATAAATTTGAGTGCGGAAGTTTCTTACCGAAATGGCCATCGGTTTGTTACTTCGCATTAAATAAACAGGCCAGGGGGTCAGAGGTCACAATAGATACCCATAACTTAATAACAAAAAGTTTGTCCAACCAAACCGACCGCAACGTTAAAAATTGGAGAAGTGGGAAAAAAAAGGTAAAATTCGTGTCCGGTCAAAATCGCGAGGACTAAAACGCAAACAGACAAAAAAACCGCGAATATACAAAACCGTGAACGAACAAAACCGCGACAGGAAATAACCACTGGCGTCCACGTACACCAATCTTGAAAAGTTAGAGTTTGCGTATTGAGGAAGATTTTTTTTTCATTTTATTTCATGGGAAAGTTGTTTTCATAAAAATAAAATGAAAAAAAGGAGGTTCATTACTTAATACGAATATTCTGTATGTGTCCGTACTTGATTATTTCCTTTCGAGGTTTCGCTAATTCGCGGTTTTGTCCGTTCGCGGTATTGTCCATTCGTGGTTTTGTCCGTTTGTGGTTTTGTCCTTTCGTGGTTCTGTCCGTTCGCTGTTTTGTCCATCGCGATTCTGTCCATCGAGGTTTTATCCTTCGCGGTTATGCCCTAGATTCGGTAAAATTAGAGAAGTGGGGCGCTGAAGGTGTCGTTTTATTTTTGAACAATCTATACAATGAAGTGGTACAAAATGATGTTTTGAGGACAAGGGAGTTCAGCCGAATGAGCTTGAAAATCTCATTCAGTTCGGATATGAAGAGGATTATTTTTTGGCCGAAACCAGCGCCACTGGACGGCCACCACGCCAGCCTGAAAGTAGTGCCTGTACCGTCTGACACTTCACCGAGAAAAGAACCGTGTAGCACAACTTTTTTTTCTACACCGGAATTGGCACTTTAAATACATTCATTTGGTACTTTAAGATTTTTATTTATTATGCACACTAGCAGCGAATAACCATTAGGATAAATAAAGTCCGCTTTTCTGGGCGCTAGGCATTAGTCGTTACCATAACGACCCCTGGAGTATTTTTTCTACTGAAGCTGCCTGGGCCATCAAACTATAAACGGAAGGTTTCGCTCGAGGCAATCCAAAACCTAGACTAAGGTGCCGAAAGACCTCCCGTCAAATCAAATGTAAATTCGAGAGACGCTCAAACGGTGATGGTGCACCGTTTCGGGACTTCGGCCCATCGAGCGAACACTTTTTATGCTGTGAAGCATTTTTGCTGAATACATGTAGAACACTAGTATACATGATCTGATGTATCATTTTTTAATTTGCAGTGTAAAAAAGTTTGAGAAATTGATTTTTTGAATTATTGTGGGGCAGGGTGGAGCCATTTTCGGCACGGCGGTCAATTATACCAGAATTTAATTTTTATTACTTCTAAAGATGTAGCCGTTCTGGGCACGAAAGCTGGATTAAGGGTTCTAGGAAAATGAACACACTTTCGAGGTGTCAATTTAGTTTAGCAATTTCATCACTATAAAAATATAATATAATTTTTATTAGGTATTTTATATATTTTATATTTTTTTAGTGTTGTATTTTTGTAGGTAATAGTATAATTTTTGTTCGGTATTTTATGTAGCTATTTAATATTTTTCCTAGTATTGTATTTTTATAATATTATATTCCTTGTGATTTTTCATATTCTTTTTTATTAATTATGAGTTTTTGTAATTTGTTTTATGTATAGTTTAAATACATTTTTTGTCAAATCATTGTTTTTATTTGGAGAAAAAAATTCTTTATTATAAAAATCAAACCAAGATTATTTATTTGGATTAAAAAAAGCTTTACCATACAAATCAAATGAAGAACATATATTTATTTGAAAAAAAAAAAAATTAAAAAATCACTGAAATTATTCCTCTTATTTTTTCTTAAAAATATTAATTTGAATCAAAAGGATTAGTTACTTTATGGCTGATAACCACTGTGCGGCGGGTACCGGAATGGCTTGTGCGATACTAGCCAAACTTTTCACATACATGTAGGGAAATATTATACATGATGTGAAGTAGAAAAAGTTCTAAAACTTTGAAATGGAAAACAGTTTTCCCATGCAAGCCACTTTAATTTGTATGGTAGGTATCGGAAGGGCTCAAATTCAATAAGGTTGTTCCTTGGACAAAACTAACTAGGTAAAGTGAAAACCGGAACTTGATCGGAGCTTTCGTTCAAAAGTTACCTTTCATTTGTATGGTGGGCACGGGAAGGGCCGGTCCGATCCTGCTCAAATTCAATGGGGTTCTTTCTTGGACACAACTGTAAAGTGAAAACCGGAAGTCGATCGCAGCTTTCGTTCAAAAGTTACAGTGTTTACATCCAAACAGACAGACAGACGTCTAGACGTCCGAACACGATTTTTTTTGCATTTTCGGACTCAAGGAACTCGGAAACGTCGAGAAAAGTGATAAAAAGTGTGGGTAAAAATTTTTTTCACCATCACGAAACGAATATTGAGGCTTTTGGGCCTCAGTAATATCACAAATTAGATATCTGCCGTAGGTATTTATAATATTAGTAACTTCTTTTTGAGGTACAATAATAATAAATAAAAATAATATTATTTTTTCGATAACGAATAGAAGTATTTTGCATTGATTAAATAATTAACAGGTTTGATATTTAATGAATTTCCTGATTATGAAATAACGAAAATATTGTACTTCTTTTAGTAGTATGAATGATTAATTTGATAAATAATTAGATACAGTATCATTAATGTAGATGCTAAATGAAAGAGTACATCACAAGTAATTTCTATAAATTATTCTTGTTCAAATAAAAACTATTAAATTTATTTTCATCATAAATGAAAATCTGTAAGATCTACCCTCGAAGCATAAACAGATTTCAGATTGAATTTTAATTATCAATAAAAACACGGCGATAAATATCAGTGAATGGGCATGAAACGAGCATCATAACGTATCAGCCCTGCTAATACGTTTAAAATATACAAAGCACCCTAATGAATAAAATATAAGAGGGTGAATAATGAGGTCATTGAAGCGTCACATTCAACTGACATATGGCACCATCCATCGCCACCACTCAGATTTATATTTGTCCCTCTTGATTTCGGCCCCCCATATGTTTCGAATTACAGTGGTGTCTTTTTAAGCACCTGTTAGTTACAGGTAAGTACCTACCGCTCTACCTGTCGTTTTATGACTCAATAGATTCCTAATTTTTATAGGAGGGTCTAAAAATACGTTTTATTTTTTACCATACATTTAAAACTTTAGAGGGTAATAAACAAATATAATATGTTTAAATCAAATACTTTTTTAAAGATTCTGAATATGAAAAATATTTTTTTATAAGAATGTACTTTCTGCAAGTTTAAACAAACCTGATTACTGTAACATCTAATCAGCATAACTAAACCCAATCTTGAAATTCGTAATTTATTCGACAAATCCCTTCCCAATCAAACAATGTTTATAATACAATTTTATGGTGTGTGTAAAGGTAGCCCCCATTTTTTGAATTTTGATATTCTGAAAGTTGTTCCAAATTGTTCTAGGTTTGTACCAAATTGTTCCAGAAAATTATTCCTAAAAATTAAATACAAAGGCCGAAAAACTCAAAAAACTAATTTTAGATTTTGTTTTGTTGTACCAGATTATTCTAGTTGTTCTGAACATTGTTCTAAATTTTCATGATTTCATAATAAATAGTAGGAAATATTAAAACAAGGAAAAAATTGGAGAAATAGGAATAATGGGAAAAATAGGAAAAATAGGAAAAATTGGAAAAATTGGAAAAATTGGAAAAACCAGGAAAAGTAGGAAAAATACCAAAGCAATCGGAAAAAACAGGAAAATAGGAAAATATAGAAAAAATACGAAAAATGGAGAAAACAGGAAAACATGGAAAAATGGGAGAAAATAGGAGAAAATAGGACAAGTAAGAAAAAATAGAAAAAAATAGGAGAAAACAGGAAAAATAGAAAAGACAGTTCAAAAATTCCAGGAACGTCTAGAAAAAGTTCAGAATGTCGAGAAAGTCCAGAAAAGTCTAGAAAGTTCAAAAAGTCCAGAAAAGTTTAGAAAAATCCAGATAGTCCAGAAAGTTCAGAATGTTGAGAAAAGTCAAAAGTCAAAAAACTAAAAAAGTTTAGAAAAATCCAAACAGTCCGGAAAGTCCAGAATGACGAGAAAGTCCAGAAAGCCAAGAAATTCCAGAACGTCCAAAAAAGTCCATAGAACTCGCGAAACTTCCAATACTATTATTTTTTAATAAAACCGTTATTTTTACTTTCGCGCTACTACTCATAACATTTAATGAGTAAATTTTTAGTTTTCTTTGAATAAAAATCTTATTATATAAAAATTAGAAGTTTAAATGTATATTTTAACATATAATAAATATCACTTGACCTATTTATATCAAGTTATTCCTATTTTTCCCCATTTTTTCCTGTTTTTCCATTTTTCTCTATTTCTTTTGAGTTTTTTCCATTTTTTCTTGTTTTTCATTATTTTTTCCAGTTTTTCCCTATTTGTCCATATATATCATTATTATCTATTTTTGCCTGTTTTTACAATTTTTTCTTATTTTGCCCTCTTTTTCCAGAATTATGAAAATTATTTCAAGGCCAAAATCAATAAAAACCATTTGTATCTAACCCCCCATTATTTTTTTCAAGTTTTTTTTTGTAGTAGATTGTTCTAGTTATTCTTAGTATTGTTCCATATTTTCATGTTTTAAAAAAATATTTTAAGCTCAAAATGAATTATAACCTTTTAGAGCTAGCCCCCCATTATTTTTTTTCGAAATTTATTTTGTTGCAGTTGTTCCTAGCATTGTTCGAAATTTTCATGTCTTAAAAAAAAATTATTTCAAGCTCTAAAAAAGTAAGGAAAGTATAAGAGAAATTCTTTATGCCCTGAACATTATTCCAATTTTCATGTCTTAAAATAAGTATTTTAAGTCCAAATTTAACAAACTCTATTCCTGTATTATTTTTTTCAATTATATATTACAGTACATATGGTACAAGTAGCGAGAAAGTAAAAATAGGTAAGAGATTACCGTTTTCCGTTTGTCTCTATATCTCTCACCATTCTCGAGTTGAATCAGGCTGACAGACGGACGGACGGACAAAATCGTTTTATAATATTTTTTTTTTCTTCGAAAACTCTAAAAAGCTTTTTTATTGCTTAATATAAATACATATTTCTAGTTTATTAAAACATTTTCGCTGAAAGATCATCGAATATAATTGTTTAAAAATTCATAAGGATACATCGTGTCCCGCTGAATTTATATTTTTGTCAATGAAATATAACTTTACTAACTGATGATATATTTTTTTTAAAGGCGAAACAGCTACCTATGTCTATGTTTGTACCAGTAGTTAGAATTTCTGAACTTGTAACTTCCATTTCTTCCGAAGTAGGAGTTTCAATAAATCATAATAATGTGAAATCAGATATTGTTGATATTTTGTACGTTCCTTAGTTTTTTAGAGCTTGAAATATTTTGAACAATCTGGTACTATAAAGAAAATTTCGAAAAAAAATGGGGAGATAGCTCTAAAACGTTTTCATTGATTTTGAGCTTGAAATAATTTTTTTGATATATGAACATTTAGAACAATGTTAATAACAACTAGAATAATCTAGTAAAACAAAAAAACTTCGAGAACAAAAAAATGGGGGTTGGACGCAAATGGGTTTTATTAACGTTGGCCTTAAAATAATTTTTTTAAGACAAGATAATTTGGAACAATGTTCAGAACAACTAGAACAATCTGGTGCAACTTTCAACAATTTTGTGTTATATTACGTCACAGTTCCACGTTCATAAATTCTTCACATTTGATGAGATTAGATCATATAAAAGTATAAAATTTGTAAGTGTATTTAGTAAAAGATGATCGCATCGTGTGGAATACGAAATCAAAGATTAGGTATAAGATGAGACAGTCAAGACGAAGAAAACAGAAAACGAAGGAGAAAGGTAATGTCAAATATTACTTTATCGGTCTGACTCCGAACCATTGACGTAGACAAAACGGATTGATTTCTAATGAAATAATTTCGACCCTTATGGTCATAAAACATGTGTTATTTGTCATGTGAAACGATAATCGCCCTTTTATTCCTTTTAATATTAACAATTTTTCGTATTTCTGGATGGTACGTCTATGTTTGGATCAAAGATTAGTACATTGTATTCGTTCAACAAAATAATAAATATATTTATTTTGCGATGAAAGCAACATTGAAATGGTCGACTTGAAATAATGTCGCTTCTTTTCGGGGATATATAAGGATATGTTGTAGTACTTTTAAACCAACAAAATTACTTTTTACTGTAGACAAAATTGGTGTTCATTATATATCACAACTAGCACTGGAGGTAAATGAGGTTGAAGGTGTTTTTACAAAGGTTTAATGTTAGTGTTCAGTCTTATTTAATTACCAGTTTGACGAAATGTCGCAGCCAGTGTCCACACTCTATATCTATTTGTACCATTTCATCCATTGTACACAAAATTTATCTGAATTGAGAATTAGGCAACACCACAAACTACCTTCTTGTGACGTTATCACGAACCCGGTGATTGTGGTTTTCACTAAATTCAATCACAGTATTACATGTGATAGTTTTAATCAGAGCTGTTTTTCAGCACTGTGCTTAGTGCTTTGCTAAGCACTCTAAGCACTTTTGTGCTCGGGAACACAGTGCTTCCGAGTACTTTTTAAAATCGGTGCTTAGTTCCTAGTGCTTAAAACACTTTACCAAAGGGCTCAGTGCCTAGAGCTCGTCAAAAGTGCTCGCGAGCAAACCAAAAGGCTTGCGAACACTCGAAAAGACCCGCGAACACTCGAAAAGGCTTCTGAGTACTCAAAAAGGCTCGAGAGCACACAAACAGGCTCGCGAGCTAAGCACTAAGCCCTTTCGTGAACATTTTTAAACTCGCACTAGCAGGACTGGACCTTGGCAAACAAAGTTGTAAATAGAACCAAACTTGCATGGGCTCTGAGAAGTTTTAAGCCATACAAGACAGCTGGACCGGATGGCATATTCCTAGCCAAAGACTAGGTGAGCTTGAAGGCCATCTGTGCCAACTGCTCCGTGCCAGGCTGGCATTGGGGTATGTACCAGAAAAATGGAGGTCACAAGAGTTGACTTCATACCCAAACCGGGTATAGCGTGCTACGCAGAAGTCAAATCTTATAGACCTATCAGCCAGTTTTTAGAAAAGATGAATGACAGATATATAAGGAACGAGGCATTGGTAGACAATCCGATACATCGAAACCAATCTGCATACCAATCATGGAAGTCCTGTGTGACGCTGCGATTCACACGCTGGCCCTCAAGGCGGAACAAGCATTGGACTGTCAAGAAATCGCCCTAGCGGCATTTCTAAACATAGAAGGGGCCTTTGCTTCGGCTTCATATAAATCCATAGTATGAGCAATGCGGAGGCGAGAAGGAATGTTTACAGCACTCTCTACAACGTAAGAAAGAAAGTCGTGACCACGAAGGGGTGCTCTTAAGCGGGAGTACTCTCCCATTGATCTGGTACCTGGTGGTTGATGACCTTCTTTAAGAGCTAGAGAGAGAAAATATCTTTCACAAGCATTTTCTGACGACGTAGGTATCATTATAAATGTAAAATTTGATGCCGTTGTATCTGATATAATGCAACGGTCACTCAACATTGTAGAAAGATGGTGCCGTACAGAGGGATTATCGACGAATCCGGCGAATACAACAGTTGTTGCCTTTACAAGGAGAAGAAACCTGAACATAAAGGGACTATCCATGTGGGGAAAACAACTAAATCTGACAAATGAAGGTAACTATTTCTGAGTTATCCTGGATAACAAATTAACATTCTCTAGCCATATAGGTAGGGTAACGGATAAAGCTCTAAGAGCTCTTTGAGCCTGCAAGAGGATGGTGTTGTCCAAGTGAGGACTCAAACCCGGAATGGCGCATTGGCTCTATAAAAGGGTTGTGAGACATGCCGTGACTTAAGCCTATGTAATATGGTGGCACAAATTGAACAGCGCTGAAGCAGCTAGGTAGCTGGGTAAGCTACAGAGAGTAGCATGCCTTCTGATTACAGAACAACGAAAACTGCGGCTATGGAAGTTCTGCTGCGGCTTCCTCCACTACATCTTGTAGTGGAAAACGAGGCACTGGCAGCAACGTTCAGGCTGGGTATAAACGGCATGGGATGGGAACTTTCATTCCAAACATACATGAGAGTGACAGAAAGAGTGAGGTCAGGACTCAGAAAAATAAATCTGCCTGGTATACGGACGGGTCTAAAACAGAAGACAGCACAGGTGCTGGATTCTATCATATGAACTCAGGGAGAACTGGGATCTATGGCAACGGTCTTTCAAGCGGAAATAACTACGATAAACGCTTGCTTAAACGTGATGTTGCGAGGATCTTAGAAATAAGAGAATCTGTATACTCACAGATAGTCAAGCATCCCTTAAAGCAATACAAAGGGTGGAAATACAGTACAAACTAGTATTGGACTGCCATAAAAACCTAAATGCCCTGGCAGAACACAACAAGATAAAAAACCTTTAATTGGACCGCATCCCACATGTGATATTTCCTGCCAGCATGTAAAGGGTATGCTAGAAAATAATTAAGGGACAAACACAGGTAGACAAGAGCAGAGACAATCTGTTACTATGTCTAAAAAGACGGGAACTCAAAACCGCACTAGGTGCCCTCACAGGACACTGCGGGCTCAGAACACACCTGAACTGCATAGGAGTATCGGAAGATTCCATATGTAGGAAATGGGAGGAAGGGGACGAAACTCCTCTTCATGGGACCTGAACTTTGGGGTACAGTAGCCTGAACCCGACGAGATAGCGAACAATAGGCCTAGAACCTCAGTGCAGGTGGGACCTCGCACGCCCGATTCAGGGAAAAAAATATATTACTGTATAATTTGGAACAAAAATAATTACTATTTTGACTCTTTTGAAAAAAATTATATTATGACAAAAAATATTACATCAAATATGATATACATCTTGTGTAATAATTCTTTAAAAAAACATTTTATTTGGTAACGAGCAAAGGTACATTGACTTTAGAATATCCGTCTATCTATCTGTCAATATATGTCTATTTGACTGTCCCAGCGATAACTCGAGAACGGTTTCGAATTATGAAAATCTGTCATCACCAATCGATAGCTGGTCACCTTAACTCACCCACCTACTATTTTCAGGGACCTAAGTCAACTCTGCCACTGCGTGTCTGTCCATCTGTCCATAGCTAAGCTACTTGTATATTGTTACAGTAAGCGCCAACTAAGAAGGATAAAGCTGCGCATTATTAGACAGAGTACGACGAGTTTCATGATCTACGCAATAAGACATTAATTTAGTCCACGCGCCAATATTTAGAAAACGAGTCGGTGTACCTATGAACTGTGTATTTTATACCGTTTTTTTGTGCTCATGTATTGCTTATATTTAAAAAGTTCAGAAATAAATTTAAATTTTTGCAAATAGCTTCTTTTTCCAGGTATATTACATATGTTTGTTGACTCCATTTTTATAAATAAGCCAACAGACAATTCCACTTCAAAAATTCAATTTTTCAAAAAGTGCGTAGTGCTCGAGAATTAAAAGCACTTTTTTAGAGTGCTTAATGCTCGCAAGCACTTTTTGTGTCAGTGCTTGTCACAGTTCTGGTTTTACTATAAGATTTACACCCATGGTGTATGTACTGCCATCGTTTTACATTTTTATCAACTAATTTGTGAAAATATTTATGAAAAGATTTTTTAACGCACTAAGAATAAATTTGGAATATATACATAAACTCTCAAACTTGAACTGATCTTTCAACAATAAGAAATAAATGTTGTTTTTACCTATTAATTAATATTAATTATCTACTTTATATATAAGTAATCTTAAAACTGAAGTACCTACCTTAATTCCGGGCCGGATTTCGCGATGGGTAATCCATTAATTACGGCCAAGAAAGGGTTAAAAATATGGTCAGATTGCGCTAGCAGTTACTTACTATTTTACATTATTTATCTGGTTATAGGTAGGTGCGTTGCTTACCTCAGAAGGGCCCAAAAATGGCAATACAAAGATCCATCCTAACCAACATCCTATTTCCGATGCTTCATCTTGGTAAGCATCAGCAGTCAACCATAGTTGTTGAATTTTCTTGTATTAAGATTAAGCCAAATGAAATCAGCATCCGCGGATAATTTAGAATTGGGCCACATCACATTTACCTATAGACTGATAAATTGATAATTCTAAATTGGAAAAAAATTCGTAACAGAGATTGCAGTACAGCTGCATGGTAAACAAAAAAGAAGAGGCCCATAATGATTGTTTTTTATTCAATATATTGTGTGGTAGAAATATTTGGTACAGTAGCTAAAGGCTTGTGTAACACGAAAACACGACCAATTGATTTTTCTTGTCGTTGATGAATAAAAATCATTTGCTCTGTTTGTTTTTACGTCAATCGAATCTAGATATATAGAAAGATAGATACAAAAGAGAGGACTGTGGATACCAATACCTCTTCCACCGCGACCTTTTCAGATTTATTGAGGTTGTTCATTGGATTAGAGAGCTTAACTAGAGTTATCCTAGTTATTAAAATCCATAAACTAGTTACTAGTTCCTCTGTGTAACATTCCGCTTTAGGTTCTTCTTCACCATAGTAGTAGTAGTAGAAACCATAGCCTACATAGCACTTCACAGTTTTCTCCTCATCCTGATAAATCCTCTTCTTTCAGGCCTTGTATTCATATTTTTGTTGAGCCTACAGTACCCTGTAAGAAGACCTACTGTTATTCTAATAGTTCTTCTGTTCTAACTTAGTAGATACTCTGTGAATTTTGGCGATGGTCCTATGATGAACTCTGTGGCCTGTCTCTGCCCTGGTGAGTTTTTCACCATTCTTGAAATATATTTAGCTTCCATCGGTTGATGGATATCCTGACTGTTATCTTCGCAATTCCACAGAATGATTCCGGTCTGAATAGATATTGTATTGACTCTTTTCGTGCTAGTTTATATGCTTTATCTCCTCATGTATCGGTAACCAGCTTATTGTTAGTTTTTTCGACTACCAAGCTCTGTTAAGGCCCATACAAGTTTTGATTTAACTTTCATGAAGCATAATGCTTTTAATGCCGCTTGTCTGTCTAATCTAACGCATTTTGAACTTCTCTTACATTCTAAGGTAATAGTGGTTGTTGAGATCTTCTAGAATCGGATATTCGCTTGCGAATAGAGTTATCATTAACAGAATGTCAACGAATGCGATTATTCGCTGTCAATTGATTTTAATGGTCTTTCACTTATATTAGCCACTGACAATGACCAATAAAACATTCATTTCTAGGGAATAGGTAGATATTAACGCCAGCGTAATCCGGCCATGTATTGAAACGGCGCAATTTTAACATCGGGGCAATCCGGCCAAAAAATTAACAAATATACTGACCGCAGGCGCAGTCCGGACATATGACGATTTTAAAATTAGGAATTAAGATCTGACTGCTGGAGCCAACTAGTATGTATTCGTATTGGTTAAATCACGAAAATTGTTTCCAATAATTTTTTGCACTTCATAAAAAATAAAACACAACTGCTCATAATTATAAGGTACATATTAAGGCTGCAAGACACAGGTCTCTTTAGCAATAAACGATAATTATTTATTAAGGGCTTTATAGTGTTTAAATAAATATTGAATTTTTCAGAAGTAATACTGTCATTTATTAATTGTAATTAAACATTTTAAAATTATAAATCCAAAACTTACATCTAATCTAATAATTTATTTTGTGTATAATGTTATTAAAAAAAAAAGGAAAAAAAAACTAACTACGACGAAATTAACCCTTTTCACACACATTGTAAAATATTCATGGAGAAACCGACTCTACAAACGTTTAAATATTTAATGGTGGTCAAGTCGATACCTCTAATAGATGCATGGAGAGAATTCAAAAAGGAAAATGTTGAAGATCCGGTAGATGAACGTTACCAGAGGCGGGGGATAAAAAAATAAAAAAACGACACTTTAAATTCAAAAACTGTTACTTAATCGAATATAGAAGAAACTAATCAACTAAAAATTATAATATTATTGAAGCAAGAGAGAGCTGAATAGAAGGAATCTTTATCATTTAATATCAGTTGTAAAAATTAAAAAGAATTATCCCACCTCTATATCGACCAACGAAAAAACTATAAGCAACGTTTAAATAATTTTATATTAATCACTTTATTAACTGTTCATAGAACATACTAGTTAGTCTTAAAGTGGACGTTAAAAGACTTGAAGGACCACGCAATTTTTTGATAATTGCGAAACTTGTTTTTTAATATAGATACAACTGATTTTTATTCTGAAGAGCTTTTATATGCTTATTTATTATAATAATACCTTTATTATTAAGGTTACAACAGGTTACAAATGTAGATCTTAAAGATACCTAGAAATGAAGCGAATTCACTTTCATTCTCACAAATTGTTAAAAGGAATACACAATTTATATTTTTAAACTTTAGAAATCTTTTAAAGTTGTCCGTTCATTCCGTTGATTGGTTTTATTTGAATTTGGGAGACAATTAAATCCTCTAACGGAATTTTTTAATCGAATCACTGGATTACCGTTTCTTTACTGTGGCTATCCCTAAATTTTAGGGTGTTTCGTGTATTTATTATGATGCAACGACCCCATAGTACGACCTATGTATATGAAATCGCTCTCTCCGTAACTAAGCGAAAACGAGCTACATTATCTTCTGGAAAAATGTCTGTCTGTCTCTATGCCTGATTCTATGCAATGATTAAAAATGCCATAACTTTTGAATGTTTTAATGTATGTTTTAATGTATCGAGATGAAATTTTCAATATTTTTTAAGACCTACGAGTATTACATATTGATAGAAAATGAGCGGAATCGAAAAATGAGTAAACGGGGTTTTCCGGATTTTTAACACTTTTTTTCTATTTTCACAGGAAACACGCTGCAGGTAGTAATTTTTGAGCAAACCGCTTCAAATTTCGGAAATAGATACGAAAGGTATTCAAAAAACAAAAATAAATAAATGTGGGAATTAAATAGCAGAGCAAGTCTCATTTGAACTATTTTCTAGAAATTTGTTGAGAAGTTTGGGAAAAAAAATATGAAAAATGTAAAGAGTACTTTTTTGCTGTACATGAAAAGATTCTGTGAAAACCATGCAGTTATCCATTTTCCTCCAATTCAAAAAAATAATGAAAAATAAGGAAAAAAATTCCAAAAAATAATGGAGACAATAATAAAAAAATCGGCTGTGTCACCCCAGAACTTTACTGGGTCAGCTGTAGAGAATAGGATTATTTTAATTACAAAATACTAAGCATTACATTAATTTATGGAACAAATTTTAAATAGCAAGCCGATGATGGAATACATCTACCGAATTGATATTTCAATGTTCATCTGACATAAGCTGGCGCATGCGCACAATATATAGCACACTGCTACAATTAGGATCTCCTAAAATCATGGTTGAAAACTATTGGGAATTCTGGAAAAAGTTTAATACAAAAATTGTAGGAAATTTTATGCTCTAAAACTTTGCACTATAACATTTTGCACTCAAGTGTATTGTTTGTCCCTAAAATTTAAAAAAAAGCAAAAAATCTTACATCTGTATTCAATCAATGTCGGTCTTGAGGACCTTTTGCTCTACCAATTAACACCAAAAACGAATGGTCGCATTAAAGGCATACACCGACTCTCCATACCAAATTTCAGCTTGATTGGTTCGGAAGTTTTTGTGGAAGATTAAACACAGACACACAGACAGACCATACTCTGGAAATGGTTTCAATCTTCTCGGGGGATCTCAAAATGGATATTTCCGTCGATATCTCAATTTTTTTTGCTCGTTCACTATACTTTCCCTTTGATGGGTCCGGGAAAGTAAAATAGGAAAAACAATAATTAAAAATATAAAGAACAATAATGAAAACAGGAAAAAAAAATAAAGAAAAATTGGGAAAAACATAATAAATTTTTTTTAAAGAGAGAGGGAAAGAGAGAGATATTAAATCACGTAAGGAACACTTAAATCCTGACGGGGATCCCCCGACCACACAAACTTTTTTTGTCAGTCTTAAGTAGACAAATATGGTAAAAGATAGCAAAAATATAAGCGAAGTACTTTCTCTACTCGACGAAGTTTTAACATGTGTGCACAAAATGTCTATGCAGAAAAAACTGGGCGTAGAGGGGAGGGATCGTGGTTGTCGCATTTACTATACCCTTGTGGTTAGTTGCTTGTTAATAATTGGAAGGTGGTGCTAGGGGAACGCAATTCCTACTGCCAAAAATAATGCATGTGTCCTAATACGAAAAGAACAGCATACAAATGCCTAAAATAAATAGCCACAAGAGCAGAAATATTCTAATTGTCATACACATGTTAGTAAAACTAGCCTTTTGGTTAAATAATAAATTAACACGATGGGTACCTAAAATTAACTAACTAACAAGATACCAAAATTTCATTCATTTTGAACGGGACCGGATTTTTACTTAAAAAGTGCGGGGTCCTTTAATTTTATGAATATTTTTTTTTTAAATATAATTTGAATTATTCTGGTGAAATAATTTGACTCTTTTATTGGCTAAATTATAATAAAGAATAAAAAGCAATATTTTTTTAATTTACTTTACTTTTAATTACAGAATTTTTTACGCCCTCTTCTGACAAATTTTTGCAAATCATCGTGTTAATGACCTTCCATTCAGTTTCGATGATGCATTTCCCATTGTCTAATTAAATAATAATATTTTCCGATGACAAATAACCAAAATATCAATCAAATAATTGTAGGGCGCAAAAGGTGTAGGGAGTAGAACGGATGGTTGTTATTCTAGCCTAAAGTTCCATGTTGCCAATTATCACAAATTTTCATTAAAATGATATTTTCTACTTCAAAGAATTGTTAAAATTTGTTTTTTTTTATAGTAATTAATTTGTATTTATGAAAAAGGCAGTCCTTAAATTTCTAATCTATTATTTTTTTTTATTCCAATAAAAGTCTCGTCTCGTCCCAACCCAATATCGTTTTCGAGACAATACCATGCGAGACTGTCCTGGGCACCATTATCAATAATGGAAATTAAAAAATTTCTAAAATCTCTTTTGTAAAGGTTATCAGATTTTTACGTATAAATCATTGAAAAAAAAATTATTAAAAATCAGGGACATGAAAAATCTGTGGGAAAATGTTATGTGAATAGATCAAGAAAAAAATTTTTCCACCAAAAAATGTTATATATATCCTGGAGTTATTAAATAAAACAATTTAAATTTTATATCTCCATGCAAACATTATCAGTATCATTCAATATTTTTATATTTACCAAATTTAAATTATTTTTCAAGTTAGGGATCATTTTTTTGTCGAGCAAGATATTATATTATTTATTTATTTTGTGGTTGTTAAAGTTGGCAACGTCGGTTTAGTACGAATGTCAAAAGGCCCCAAAAGCATATGAGTAATTGATAATCGATAGAGTATAGGAGTTTTGTCGTCTGATTCCGCAGGAGAGGTGTCATTAGAGGACCATTCAAAACGATATTATCCGGTCTTCTATACTTGATAATAAAGGGGTTGATGTTTAGATTGAAAATATATGAATTCAACAAACCGAGAAAATGAATTTTTAATGTGTCGTTTAAATTTATAGAAGTACTGGATATGAGAATATTAAGAACGAAACAAGGAATTATTTCCTTTTAATTTTTTTATTTATTCTGCAAATGCAGAAGGGAAATTATTAATTATTAAAAAAATTGTATAATAAAATATAAAAAATATCAATAAAATTTTCATATATGTTAAAAAAAACAACCCTTGCCACAATTTAAAAATTGGCGCAGTAAAATGAATGCCATTTTAACATTTTTGATGGGTAAATTAATTCTGCGTCCAATGACCTGAAAAAAACATTGGAAAAAAATGGCTATTGAGCAAAAATCAATTCTTAGATTTAATCGTTTTTCCAAAACACATAATGGCGACCTCACGCCACTTTCTAATACAGCCGATTTTCCAAATTCCAAGTCGTTTACACAAATTTACACAAATTTTGATTTGGCCTGCTGCATATACTATTTTTCCAGTTAAACTGCGAATATCTTCAAAATGGCAAAAAATAGAGATATGAATATTCATTAATAAAATGTTCAAAAATGAGTCCAAACCCTATTAGTACAGTTTAAAAACAACTGAGTTATTACTTTTCCCTTCTTTCCGGAACATCCTGTATACTTGAAAATATTTTACATGCGCTTCACAAAACCAACAAATGATACAAAAAATTATTTAGTAATAGACATCAATGGAAAACATAACCTCACATTTTTTACTTTTTTTATGTAAAAATATGTATTGTGGCATCTAAAATGATACAAAAAATTATTTAGTAATAGACATCAATGGAAAACATAACCTCACATTTTTTATTTTTTTATGTAAAAAAATGTATTGTGGCATAATCCAACATTTTTTCTATAATCAATATTATACGATTAATTTTAAGTTAAATTAAAAATTTCTAGTAATTCAAAATCTCAAGTAACAGTAGAAACAATTTTTTTGTCAAAAGATTGAGCAATTATAAAAATTGATGTCAATGATTTTAGGAAACTAACTGTAAAATTACCCTGTATAATGTGTATAATGTTATACGAAAAATTTTCACTGTTTGAGTAATTTTTTATTTATTGTTAAAAACTTTCATTAATTTTTTTTATTTCAATGTCTACAAGATAGTGCAAATTAGAAATTTAAAAAAAACCTGTAAATTTTTGATTCAAAAATGGCGAGAGGTCATGTGCTGGCCACATCAGATTTTTTATTATTAAGAATTTTCTTTCTTGATTTATATTTCGATAAGAAATTTAAAAAAAAATTAATCAATCATAACTTGTACATATTTTCAATTTAATATAATCTAGTTCCTGAAATAGTTTTTATAGCGATTTTTGATGCCTTTTTGAAGTTAAATTTTCACAATTTCGTTATTTTTTCCATTTTCTTATTTTTTTTTCTCACTTTTCAGTATATTCAGGAACTAGTTTAATACCATTAGTACGTTATAAAAGCAAATCCGCATATATTTATTGCCAGAAAAAATTTCCCTATTCTTATCAATTTGCCTTAAGAGAAGAAAAATTTTTAACTAAATAATATTACTAAAAAGAATTTAAAATAGAGTGTCAAGAACAAAAAAGAGTTTGCAAACAAGCTAACAAGTTTATTAGCGAGGTAAGGGACTACAAATACTGAAGAAAGGAACGTTGAATTTTGACAGATATATATAAAAATTTCATAAATTTTATCGTAAAATTTATTTATAACCTGACATAAATGTACATCGTATCAATTTTGAAAATAGAAAAACAAACTCATAATAATATTTATTATATGTGTTCGTTTTTCAATTTTTCTATTCGTTTGTTATACTAGAGGTTATTTTAAAAATGTCTCAACTAATTAACAATAATTTTAATGGGTTGTCTATCCGTAGTCACTTTTACCTTATTTATTCAATAAGTATCATGTTTGTGTTACCAACTTGAACATAGTTAAACATTTTCTATTAATCTTAATAAATATTTATCGTAAATGAAATTTTCCTGTAAGCAGACGTATATTAAAACAGGATATAGGTAAATTGTTTATCGGTCTCTTTTGGCAAATAAAACTTCAGCCATTCGGCCAATAGTTGAAGAGTAACTACTCGAGCAGAATTCATCACTACTACTAAATTTAAGGGAAGCAATTCCCGTGGGATCTATAAATTGCGGCCACCAGAAGCTACTAAAGTTGTTAAATGAATTTATAGCCACTAGATGTCGGACAGTGGTCATTACTAAATTTATGTGCCCATCACTCAGTTGCTTAGTAAAAAATACCGATGGCACAAGTCATACATATCGATGGGCTCTGAGGTGTGATAAAATATCATAACTTTATTATAGTGCAATTTTTTTAAAATAATATACTCTCGTACACATATAAATAGTATAAGTAGTTAATGAAAAATCAGAAAACATTGGAAAAAGATAAAATTTTAAAATACGAAAAAAACAAAAAATTGTAAAAAAAACCGAAAAAGTGCAAAAAAAAACAAAGAACATCGGAAAACCGGAAATTATTGTAACCATAATTTTTTTTAAGAACAAAATTGCAACAAAAATAAAATAAAGAAATAGAAAAAAACAGAACAATGGGGCACAAATGAGGAAAAATTAGAAAATATCAAAAAAACACAATAAAAAAAATGACGAATCCTATACAAATTGTCAAATGGATAATAAAGAATATTATTATTATTATTAAAAAATATGAAAAAAAAACAACAAAATCTATAAAATAATTATAAAAGATATATAAAAAAATTATAAATAAGAAAACATTCATTGTAGAAAGAGACACAGGGTGAGAGAAAGAGGGAGAAGGTCGCTGGAGGGGGCATAACGCTTTTTCTTTACGTGACGCTTTCTGCCAATTAACTCCTATTAAAGAGTTTGCCATTATATAATATAAAAATAAAAGAACAAAAAAAAAATCAATATCAAAAACATCTCTGGTTTAAAATATTACATTTCTAAAAAATTCCTTTCATCTGACAATTCAAAAATAATTCAAATCAAAATTATAAAAAAAGACAAATCTTTCACATTATTTTTTTTCTGTCTTATTTGATTAATTAGAGAGCGAATATGAAGAAATAGGAAAAGTATGGAAAAATGGGTAAAAATAAAGAAAATTGGGGAAAAATACGGAAACAGAGAAAAATGGGAAGAAAAGTTAAAAAAATGGAAAAACTAGGGGAAATAAGAAAAAAATGGGTAAAAAATAAGAGCAAAAATACGGAAAAATAGGGAAAAATAAGTAAAAATAAGAAAAAAGCAGGGAAAAATAGGAAAATTAGAGAAAAATACCGAAACATATGTGAAAATGTTGAAAAATACGGAAAAATAGGGAAAAATAGAAAATAATGGGGATAAATGGTAAACAGAAAAAAATAATGAGAAACGGGAAAAATACGAAGAAATGTGATAAATAGGTAAATACAGGGAAAAAAGTTAATAGATAAAAGTAGGGAGAAATAGGTAAACATAGGGAAAAATAGTAAAAAATGGCGAAAATAGGACAAAATAAGGTAAATTTAGTACAAACAGGAAAAAACAGATAAAGTAGGGTAATTAGAGAAAAATGTGGAAACGCATGTGAAAATAGTGAAAATAGCGGAAAATAAGGAAAAAGGGGAAAATAGGAAAAAATAAAAAATAATAATATAGAAAAACAGGAAAATTATAAAAAACAGGGCAAAAATAGAGAAAACTCTGGAAGAATAGGGAAATATGTGGGAAAGTAGTGAAAAATAGGGGAAATACGGAAAAATAGTAAACATTTGAAGAAATAGATAAAAATAGGGACAAATAAGGAAAAATAGAAAAAAATAATAAAAGCCGGGAAAAATACGAATAGAAAAAATAGGGAAATTAGACAAATAGAAAAATATACGGAAAAATATAAAAAAATAGGGAATCACGGGAAAATATAGCGAAAAACAGGGAAAAATTTGAGAAAATAAATAAAATAGCGAAAAATAAGGAGAAATGGTGAAAAATAAAGAAAAAGAGTAAAAATAGGCGAAAATATATAAAAGAAACGAACAAATAGGGCAAAACAGAAAAAAATTATGAAAAATAGGAAGAAAGAGGAAAAATAAGAAAGTTAGAGAAAAATAGAGGAAAATATAAATAAATACTGAAAGACAGGAAAAAGAGAGGACAATAAGGGAAAGTAGGAAAAAATAGGGATATATATTATAATGATCTGCATTTTTTTTGCCATTAATTGAAACTGTTGATACTCTATCTCAATTTAGGAGTGGGTTCAGATCTAAATTAAAAAAAAAATCATAAAATTTTACAAAATTCTAAATACCTAAAAAATTTTTTGTTACTGTTTATTTATGTAAATTTCCTCTTCTACCTTTTATCTGATTTGGTTAAACTTATATTTAGAATTAATCCTACCTCTACTAATTTTCTTAATTTTTTATGTTTTAATTGTTGTTCTCTTAAATTCTTCCATGTAATTTTTTATAAAGATTATCTCCAAAACTTTATTTCTTCTTGCCCAATTTTTTTTTCTAGATCCCCTATGGTACGTAATTTTATTTATTTGAAATAAATTTTTTTAAATTGTCATTTATATATAATTTCATACATACTCAAAGCTTTTTACATTCAATTATTATCTTCTATCTAACACATTTCCAAATCTATATTTAAATTTGACAAAGTCCAAAAATAATTAAGTCTTATGACTTTTTTCGTATCTAATTAATTCTGACCCTCTTTTTTTCCTAAAAAATCCTTACTTGATTCTGAAAAATTATCCCGAAATTTTTAATACTGAATGATCTTTAATTTTAAAAGTTAAATTTTAAATAATTACCTTTCCAAATAAAAATTTTATTTTGAGGAAAATTTCTTAAGACTCCTTTATATATTCAAAAATTGTTGATTAAAAAATTGTTTCTTTATAAAAACCTTTCAAATTTAATTTTTATAACACAACACTTATTAGTATTAATAACAATAATAAACTATAACTCATAAAAAATGATTTCATTATAATATATAGGGAAAAATTGGGAAATCAGGTGAAATGGAGAAAAATAGGTCAAAATAAAGAAAAACAGGAAAAAATAGGAAAAACAGGTAAAAATATAATATCATTTTTGGGGTTTTTAACGATGCTGAATTTTTTTTTTTTTTTTAGCTTCGACTACTATGGTCATTAGCTCTTGAAGAATACTGTAACATGTGTATTTTTTTTTTTGTTCAAATTTTATAAAATATGGATAGCTCTTTTACATAGGTAAGTACATTTTTAATTTGATTTTCACTTTCTAATATTTTATTTATTTCAGGTACCAGTTTTGTATAGATTCTTTGTTGGTGAGTTTCTGGACAAGAAAATAGATGCTTGACTGTAAGGCGTTCGTTACACCAAGTGCATCGGGGTCTATGTGAGCCGGATAAGAGGTAAGTCTACAGATTATTGCTTGTTCCCTTCTTGTTAATGCATGAGGATAATCCCATTTATTTATCTTTGGTTTGATAGCCCTAAAGTGTCCGTCATACGTTGACCAGCGGTTTTGCCATGCTGTTGATAATATATTTAATGCTGACTTTTACGTCCTCAAACGGTATTGGTATTCCTCTATCTTCCGGGCGTTTGGTAGCAGTTTTAGCTGCGTTGTCTGCTTTTGCATTACCTAGGATGTTACAGTGTCTGGGTGTCCATATAATTGTACTTTTCTTTCCAATTGATAGGAGGTAGGATGACAATTCCAAAATTTTTTGTATGTACGGGTTTTTTGAGAATTTGTTATTAAGAGATTGGATAGCGCTTAAGGAGTCGGAGCAAACTAAACATTTTTGTGTTTCCGAAAACGAGAAAAGCAGAAGTGCTTGCCAAATGGCAAATAGTTCTGCCGTATATATGGAGCAACAGGAGTTTAAGGTCGATGAATATTCGTTATTTTCTATCACGATAGCAGATCCAACGCCGTCTTTTGTTTTTGAACCATCCGTATAAATGATGAGGTAATTATTGAAAGATTCTAATTCGTCGAAAAAAAGTGATCTGAATGTAGATGTCGCTGTATCATCTTTTTTCCATCTGACTAATTTAACATTTATATCTGGAGGGTTTATTGTCCATGGTGGAATTGGGAGGGTTGCTACCTTTAGAATTGTCTCCTGGTCAATAGAGTATTTTCTACATGCCTCGATGTTTCGGATTGGGGCAGGTCTCGATGCTGATCTCCTAACCGAATATATCAGACAGAAAGATCGTGTTGTTGAGGTGATAAGGGAGAGAGAGGATTTTGGAGCCATATAACATTGTTTGGCGATCTCATCTTAGGTCAAGTGGCAAAATTGATGCATCACATTGTAGTGCTACTGCAGGACTTGTTCTAAAGGCGTCAAGTTTTTTTAGCCTTGATGGCCTGCAGAAGTTGTACACAATGGCGCCATAATCGAGTCGACCTTGTATCATTGACAAATAAAGACTTTTTAATAGTTCTCTGTCTGCTCCCCATTTAATACTGGCCATACATTTTATGATACTGAGCGCCTTTTGACATTTCGTTACTAGTTGGTTTATTTGCTCTTCCCAAAGAGGCTTCTTATCAAAAACTACTCCTAGTATTTTAATCCAATCTTTAACATTGATTAGATGATCTTCTATACGAAGGTTAGCCTCTGGGTGTTCTGTTCTCAATCTGCAGAAATGGACACAGTTGGTTTTTTCCTTCGAAAAGGTAAATCCTCTTTCTTTTGATAGGTTGAGCAGTGTATTTATATGATTATTTAGGCTATCATTTATTGTAACCATTGATTTATGTCTGGTGAGTATTATCAGATCATTTACGTATAATACCTAATTAATCTCAGGATTTCTTGTTTCAACCAGAAAATTGATGGCAATAGCAAATAAGGTGACACTTAGAACAGAACCTTGTGGGATTCCATTCTCTAGTACTTTTGTTGAAGATTCATTATGTCCTACTCTTACACGAAAGTGCCGATCTTTTAAAAAACTTTGGAGGAGGATTGCTATTTTACCTCTTAAACCCCATTTATATAATTGTTTAAGGATCGAATGTCTCCATGTTCTATCATATGCTTTTTCTAAATCAAAGCTCACTGCAACGAGATGTTCCCTATTGAAAAATGCGTTCTGAACTTCATTTTCAATGTAAATTAGGGCATCTATTGTAGAATGATTCCTTCTGCATTCAACTTGGGATTGTGACAAAAGAGATTTTGAATCTAAGCACCACGTCAGACGGGCATTGACCATTTTTTCAAAAAGCTTACCAAAGCAACTTGTAAGAGATATAGGGCGGTACAAAACCATCTTATAAGAGTTTTTTTTTTTAGAAAATTTTAAAAACTATTTGACCTTATTTATTATTGATTTCACATATAATTTGCACCAAAAAGACAAAAAATCATGCTAGTAATTTGAAAAAAAATCGCATGCTAATAAATGTTGTGAGCTTTATATGAAAAATAGCACAAATATATTAAATAGTTGACTAAAGTAATTTCTAATTTCATACATAATTTGCACATAAAACGCACAAAATTATGGTGGTACTTCAAAAAAAAAACTCATGATAATTAACTGCACAAAGTAGTAATTCACAAAAATAGCAATTAATTTGCCCAAAAATATGAGAAAGGTCCGGATAGATTGTGTTAACTTTATGTAACTAGATATGAAAGTAGATGCGAGAAGCGTAGATAGAAAACAAATGTTTGTGTATATTTTGTAAGTTTATTATAGAGAAAACAAGCTAGGATCAAGATTTATTTATTGGATTTTTGTTACACCAGGATTTATCTGAGATATTGGCTATTTCTAAGTTGAATTTTACTTCCGTTTAAAAACAAACCAGTTTTAAGTTACGAAAAAAAAATCCAAGTAATATGTAGGATAATAATTGGTTTAATATCCGGGAATTGCATACGTGTCCTTAGTAATCCATGAACCGTCTCTTCATCCAGAATTGCCGTGGAGAGCGATCACAACCTACTATTAAACGATTTCACCTTGCAAATAAATACGATAATACCACCGCACCGGTAAAATAGCCACATTGGGGGATAATTATCGTTCGTTAACAATATATTAATAATAGGTTGGACCCTTGGAAGAATCGTGGGAACCGCCACAAGTGCTGCCACCTGATTATACGTCACTTAAACCCTCCGTGGCCTACTACGAGCTATTATAACCCGTTTCGCTCACGCTATATCATATGTTGTTTCATCATTTTGACAACTATCTTTGTTCCCTCTAACGCTTTTAAACTGGATCAAATTGCGCTAGTATTAGTTTGGCTTCGGCTTTGCATGTCAAACATCAAAGTTTCTCTACAAACTTTTATTGAAAAAATACCAACGGTTGATTTACCAATTTACAGCAATTGTAGATAATATCAGTTTAGACCTTATAATTTGGGAAAAAAAGTATTTTTGTGACAGTTATCAAAGTTTAAAAGTTATATTGTACACAGTATGTTTCAGATTTCATTATCAACAAGTTAATTTTAAATAACTTATACAGGGTGTTTCATTGGGAAAGTGACATACATTAACTGCAGATAGGGGACACCTAGGTGATCTCAAAATAGTAGATTCTGTAACAAGGTTAGAATGAAAAATTCGACACGAGTGGAAAATTCCGAACGCGAGCGTCAGCGAGTATGAGGAACCACGAGTGTCGATTTTTTTCATTCTAACCGAGTAACAGACTATATTTTCTCCACGATCAAAAAGTATGAATCAAAATTAAATTCAATCTGAACACTAGTTATTTGTTGACATATTTGTATTACATTGTAGTAATATTTAGTGTTATGGTACACTTACCGAAATTAAAATCTGGTGCATTCATGTTTTTTCATGATTTGCAATTTTAGATATTATTAAATTCTATATCTACTTCACTTGATTTTTCACTCATTATTTTGTTTGAATTAAAACTTGTTTGAAAATAATTATTATCGTCGCCATTTTCTATCTGACACTGACACTTTTGAAATCCATGGCAATCCCATATCGTTTATTTCGATTACAGAAAATGCATTCTTTACCTTGATAAAGAATGAAAATACATGCAAAATACATAAGAAGCAAGTGTTTTAGAATAAATATTCAGACTCTAGAGGGTGAATGTTTACATTCTATTATTAAAAATGATTTCGGAATTCATACATTCAATAATGGTCGTGGAGAAACATACTTATATGGTCTTACTACTTTAATAACCTATTTTGCCAATTTCTTACATGGTTCATAACTTTACCCCTACACCATATATAATGGTATTTGGGGATTTGATAATATACAGGATGCGCCAATTATTTCCACTCGATCTCTAGCACCGAAACTAAAAGAGATATCAACAAGATTTTTGTAGGGGTAGACAGTGTCACTCGGACTAGAATGTTAAAATATTTTGATGTATACAGGGTGGCTGATTTTTGTGGAATGAAAATTAATTTGGTTTTTTTAATTGAACACCCTGTATACGATTACGTCTTCTGATGTTACTTAATATTAGATTTACGGTAGTTTTTTGTATTTGTAAATCCGACGCGGCGTTGACAAGTTATTCCTATTTTAAGCAGATTTAATGAAAAAACAGCACTTCAGAAATATTAGCACAAAAACCACATTTTTTCAAAAAAATTCCTCAAAAGCTACTATGATGTAAATGAAACATGCACCTATCACAATAATGACACAATATCTTCACCAGTAGGTATATTTTGTTATGGCATTAATTGTCCGGGACCAGTGAGTTGCATCCCATTTGAGCAGGCCAAACTTTTGACCGCTGACTTGCATCCGTCCAACCGCTGAGTTGCATCCCGTCAACAAATTTAATATCGTGTCTAAAATTGGTAGATAGTTAAATAAAAGCGGGCATTGTTGTCATGTTTATTCTGATATCGTAATTGATACTAAATTTTATTTCCGAAACTGCGACTAATACAGTTTTATAACAATATAGTTAATTTAATTTAAACATTATTCAATTATGTAATTATTGTTTGTCCATTTTAATTTTTTTTATTCATTAATATTATTATTTCAATATTTCCCTTAATTATTAACATATATAATTTAATAATAACAATAAATGCCCATAATTTTAGTATTAAAACTACTATTACCAAAAAACTATTTATAATTGAAACAACAATCAATTATTATTATTGTTGTCCCAATCTTTATTTCTCTTAAATATTTGTTTTTTTTTATTTTAATTTCAAAACTTTATTGAAAATTTATTTTATTTAAGAGAATATCTTATGTTTTTTTTATTAAAATATGGCGTAAGAAAATATGATGACATTTTTCAAATCTCATACAGATGTATGTTCCAATTTTTATAAAAATATTTACGATTCAAATAAATACCGGCAACATTGCTATAAAATTTGACCAGCCTTTGACCATGATAGGCGATTATTAATGCACAAACCTTTTTGGATTACGGATGCAAGTCGACGGTTGCCTTTTTTCGTTCAAGTAAAATTTTACTTTTTGGGATGCAACTCGACGGTCGCCTAATTGTCAACATAAAATTTTCTATTGTATCACGTCTACTATTTTTAATTGGTATTGTGTATAAAAAATGGATTTTAATAAGAATTATAGTGTTCAAGAAAATCTTCATATGCTATGGATACTTCGTGAATGTCCAAAAAATGCGTTTCTTGCTAGTAGGGTACTTTTGAGAATTTAAAGAATAGATTTAATAGAACAGGAACCGTCAAGTATGAAAAACATTCACGTGAGGCTACAGCTGTTACTATTGACAACGAATATAAGGTAATGATCAGTATAGTTGAAGATCCCAATATAAGCACAAGGCAATTAAGCAATCAGTTAGATATTTCCAATACCACAAAAAGAATAAATATCATCCTTATCATATCCAGCTACACCAAGACTTGTTACTGGAATACTGTAGATGGTTAATAAACAAGATAAAAACAGAGCGTAACTTTTTAAACAAAGTTTTATTCTCCGACGAAGCCACGTTTCATAAGAACGGTTGTGTAAATAGACACAATTTCCATTATTATTCGGACCACAATGAACATTTATTTAGAACCACATCACAGTATCGATGGTCTTTGAATGTGTGGGCGGGAATAATAGGTGATTATGTAATTGGTCCCTATTTCTTTGATGGGACTGTAAATGGAGCTATTTTTTTAAATTTTTTAGAACTTGATTTTAGAAATCTTTTGCAAAATGTGCCTTAAAATTATCGCAACGGAATATGGTTTCAATTAGATGGTGCCGCACCACATTACCAATTAGATGTTCGCAATTGGTTAAATAGGGAATTTCAGGATCGTTGGATAGGAAGGGAAGGACCTATAAATTGGCCTAATAGATCGCCTTGCCTTACAGCTTGCGATTTTTTCTTGTGGAGTTTTATTAAAAATATTGTTTACAAAGAAGAATATGAAAGAAAGAATTACTGCAGCATTTAGACAGGTGACCCCTGCAATGCTAAGAGATGTGCATAAATCAATGAAAGAAAGGGCAAGAAAATGTATAGATGAAAATGGAAGACATTTTGAACACCTACTATAAAGTTTAACTTTCACTATTGTAGTTTTCTTACGATTAAACTTTGTAAAATTTTGTACCTATTAAAATTTGTGTAAAATATGTTGTTTGTCACTTAACGTCAATTATTAAAGTAAATAGTAAAGTTAGATGTGCAAAACCCTATATTTTTTTAATGCGTATTAGGGAGAGCTTCTAACTGAAGACAAATATACAAGGTGTCCCATTTGAAAAATTTAAGTTATTGCCATTTGAAAACTAAACAAGAAAAAATATGGAAAAATCGTAAAAAATCGTAAAGAATCGTAAAAAATTGTAAAAAAATCGTAAAAAATCGTAAAAAATCGTAAAAAACCGTAAAAAACCGTAAAAAATCGTAAAAAATCGTAAAAAATCGTAAAAAATCGTAAAAAATCGTAAAAAATCGTAAAAAATCGTAAAAAATCGTAAAAAATCGTAAAAAATCGTAAAAAATCGTAAAAAATCGTAAAAAATCGTAAAAAACCGTAAAAAATCGTAAAAAATCGTAAACAATCGTAAACAATCGTAAAAAATCGTAAAAAATCGTAAAAAATCGTAAAAAATCGTAAAAAATCGTAAAAAATCGTAAAAAATCGTAAAAAATCGTAAAAAATCGTAAAAAACCGTAAAAAATCGTAAAAAATCGTAAACAATCGTAAACAATCGTAAAAAATCGTAAAAAATCGTAAAAAATCGTAAAAAATCGTAAAAAATCGTAAAAAATCGTAAAAAATCGTAAAAAATCGTAAAAAATCGTAAAAAACCGTAAAAAATCGTAAAAAATCGTAAAAAATCGTAAAAAATCGTAAAAAATCGTAAAAAATCGTAAAAAATCGTAAAAAATCGTAAAAAATCGTAAAAAATCGTAAAAAATCGTAAAAAATCGTAAAAAATCATAAAAAATCGTAAAAAATCGTAAAAAATCGTAAAAACCCGTAAAAGATCGTAAAAAATCGTAAAAAATCGTAAAAAACCGTAAAAAATCGTAGAAAATCGTCATAAATCGTAAAAAACTGTAAAAAATCATAAGAAACTATTAAAAATCGTAAGAAAATAGTAAAAAACTGGTAAAAGATCAAAAAAAAACTTTAAAAAATAGTAAGAAAATAGTAAAAAACTTGCAGAAGGTCATAAAATTTCGTAAATAATGCTAAATAATCGTAAAAGATCATAAAAACTATAAATGCGGACAGACGGACAGACAGACAGAGAGAGCCGTATTATAAGACTTCTCCTTTATTATTTAGAAGTCTAAAATGTATTTATAAGTTTTGACAAACTTGTTGGGGGTTTCATTTACCCTTTAGAGATATGGGCCCTCTGTCGGTTTGTCCTATTTGTAGATGGCGTTAGCTGTCTGCCTGAGTATAACATCCAATTAAAAATGTGGTACAAAGTGGTTAAATTTAAAATCAAAAACATAAAAGGGGGTGAGTGACAATATGTCCGTTCATGGTCATCCTGTGGAATTAGGAACCGGGGAGAAAGGAGTTCTCCAATCGTGATGGAACTAGAAGATTAAATTTGGTGAACGGGGAAGTGTGGTAACGAGAATATTTTTACTGAATGTAAAATTTAGAAAGGCCAAGAATTTAGAATTAAGTGGGAAGTACGAAGGGTTTGAAACCCCGACGTGGGCTGGAAACCACTTGGCCGACGCTGAGGTAAGCAACCCCAACAAAATAAGCAAACGAAACAGAAAAAGCATTGCCCTAAGAAGGAAAATATTATGTATTATAAAAAAAACAAATATTAGATAGAAAAGTCTAAAATTGTAAGGTAAGGGATAACATTGTTATATCAGAAACCGTAAGAGATATAGAAGCGGTTATATGTGTGTATCGTGAATATAGCGCAGAGCGGGCCAGGGCCGAAGCGTTCATGGCTAATGACGTCACACGGTCTAGTCTCGCGCACTGGTACGTTTTAAAGTCTCTCGCCGATCCTTGAATTTAAAATGCTTTAAATAACAAAATCTCTCGATTTCAGTAAAAAAAATAGGAAAAATGTCGATCCTGGCTATTCTGTTGAAGACATCCATCAATATCGTAATTTTCAATAATAGTTGCCTACCAAAACGAAAAAGTGAAAAAATAATTCTAATTTTTTTATAAATGCTTAATTTTTAATTTTTTTATTCAGAAATATCTTCATTTTGTTTTGAACTATCATTCAATATTGAATATTGAATATTGATTGATAAATTTTTAGATTCTTTAATTTTGGTTTAGTCAGAGTTAATTAAAAATTTGTGGATTTAATAAATATTCAATATATATCTTATTTTTACCACATATAATGATTTTCAATAAACTAAAAAAATTGTTAACGCCGCGCCACAATAAAACAAAAAACTTTACGTGGTAATAAAGACTCGAAAGTTATTTTAATATCCTGCTATCCCCATATTCTTAAAAGTGTTTTAAGTGCCATTGCTTAATTTTAGACAATTTATCTGTTTAGGGGAAAAGGAAAGCTAATTCCTTACAATTTGTGCGTATTACTTAATGGAAGAAAACAAGTACAATGGAGAAAATGGAGAGATGATCTTGTAAATTTGGGGGAATTATTCCAATGAAGCTATTACGTGCACGGTTTATTAGGATTACCATCGCAATTTATTACTCTAGAATTTCATGGAGTGTTTTCCTTTAGAAATAATTAACATTGCTTATATGCAGTACGTAAATTAAAAATTAAATTTTGCATCATGTTTTCCATTTGGCGCAAACTTAATAATTTAAAATATAAAAAGGAAAGTATAATTTGGGAATTACATATGTTATTATTATGTAGTCATAACGTTTAAATTATATAATAAAAAAAGTACTTACATAATATTTTCGCCCATTCTCACATTTCTGATTCAATAGATCGTCTTCAGAATACTAAAATAAAAAAAAATTGTTATCAATACAATTTGAGACTGTAGATCGTAGAATTTATTTATTCAAATTATTTATATGTATTGTGAATGAGATCAAATTTTCAATAAAGAAATAAAACTCCAAATCATATACCACAGTATAATAAAAATTATTTAATAAAAGGGAGACGGCAATTAGTTTCGGATTATAGCCATCTTCAGACCTAAAAGTATAATCGACGTTCAAAAAATACAAAAATTAAAATTATAAAACAAAAACTTATAAGTCTGAACATATAAAATCATCAGATAAAAAGAAAATCAAACCAAATCCGGAAGAAATTTGTGTAACTTTTCCTCTGTTGTCAGCTTCGTTATATACGGTCCTTCTGGTCAGGCCTCTCTGTTTAGAACACGACTTGCGTTAGACTTCGGCTTCGTTTCCGTCAGCCTTCAGCTTGACGTGTCTCTGAAGGTCGCTGAAATGAACGGGCGGGTGCTGTAGCTGGAACTGGCACTGCCATTGCAACTGATGACAACGGATTCAATCGTTCTACTTGATAACAATTTTGGTCTAAGAAGCACGGACGTGAGTGTCTCTATCTGTCGAGAGAAAGTACGACTGACCTTGTATTCGAAGCTTCTCGCCTTATCCATAATTTTAAGTTAATCCTAATTCAGTGATGTGTGCGATTTAATTTAAATATTTTAATTATTACGGAAATTAAAGTAATAATAGTTTAAATTTTCAACATATATTATAATGAAATCAATTTGTATGAGTTATAGAAGTTAATTTATTATTGTTATTAGTATAAAGAAGTTTGTATTATAAAGTTATATTCCAAGTTTTTATAGTTGAATATAACGATATAATATAAAATAATTGGGTATATAAATAAAAATTATGGTATAATCAACAAATTTTTTGATATTGAGGGAAGATTTTATGAAATGTTAATAGAAATAAAATTAGTTTTATAATTAGAATATTATTTAAAATTTATCTTTGAAAATTAAAAATCATTCGGTATAAAAAAGTTTTGGGATAAGTTTTTAGAATCAAGTAAGGGTGAGAACGAAAAGAGGGGTGAGATTGATTAGATACAAAAATTTTGAATGTACAAAGAACAAAAAGGCTGAATTTATATGAATTTATATAAATTAATATTCCAATGGAAAAATAAAACAACCTGTACAAGTTAAAAAAAAAATTATTTAAATTAAATTAAAAAAATTCTTATCATATAAGATATAGAAAAGAAATTGGTTAAAAAGAAATATAGAAAAGAAATAGGTTAAGAAGAAATATAGTTTGGGAGATAATGGTTACAAAGGATATATGAAGAAGAGGAACAACAATTACAAACAAAGAAAACCAGCTGTGTCACCCCAGAACTTTCCCGGCTCGACCGTAGAGAATATGATTATTTTAATTACAAAATACTAAGCATTACATTAATTTATGATGAATACGTCTACCGAATTGATATTTCAATGTTGATAATGACATAAGCTGCGCATGCGCACGTTGTATATCACACTGCTACAATTAGGATCTCCTAAAATCATGTGTGAAAACTATTGGGAATTAGCGAAAAATTTTCATACATTTGTTGTAGGGAATTTTATGCTTTACAACTTTGCACTGAAACATTTTGCACTAAAGAGCATAAGTTACCTATTTAAAAAAAAATGGAAAATTATAAATGTGTATTTTTCTCGCCATCTAGCGGCGAAACTATGAGGAATTCAATAAAAAGTTAAATATAAAAGATAAAGAAAATTTGATGCTTTTTAACTTTGAACCAGAAAATTTTGCACTAAAATGCATTGTTTATCCTCAAAATCAAGAAAAACTAGACAAAAACATACATGCATATTTTTTTCGCTCCCTCTAGTGGCGCAACTATTGGAAATTCTAGAACACGTTTCAGACAAGAGTTGTAGGGAATTTTATGCTCTAAAACTTTGTACAACAACATTTTGCACTAAAGTGTATTGTTTGTCCTCAAGTTCAAGAAAAACTAGAGAAAACCTATATGCACATTTTTTACGCGCCCTCTAGTGGCGTAACTATTGGAAATTCTGGAAAAAGTTTGAAACAAAAGTTGTAGGGAATTTTATGCTATAACACTTTATACGATGACATTTTGCACCAAAGTGTATAGTTTGTCCCTAAAATTAAAAAAAAGTAAAAAATTGTTACATGTGTATTTAATCAATGTCGGTCTTGAGGACCTTCTACTGTACCAATTTAAACCAATTCCATTCACACACCGACCCTCCATACCAAATTTCAGCTTGATTTATCAAACGGTTCGGCAGTTATCGTGGAAGATTACACACAGGCACATAGACACACAGACACACAGACACACAGACAGACCATGCGCTGGAAATGGTTTCAATCTTCTTGGGGGACCTCAAAATGGATATTTTCATCGATATCTCGATTTTTTTTTGCTCGTTCACCTTACTTTCTCTTTGATGGGTCCGGGAAAGTAAAAAAATGAAGAAGTTAGAAGAGGTAGGAATATTGCTAAAAATGGTCAATAGAAGAAGAGGAAATTAAGAGAAAACATAAAATTTATTAAGTATTCATAATTTTTGTGAAATTTTATGATTTTTTTTTTATTTAGACCTGAATCTTAACCCTTAACTGGCGTTGTGACGTCCCTGGGACACAAGCCGATACATTTTGGTATGCACCCCCACCATTCTTTTAAATTTCGAGCTATGCGTCTCAGTACCTTCTAATTAGTATGCCCTCAACCACGGGTTAGTATTTTTGGTGCGTTGTTATTTTCTGTTTTTACCTGACAGTGTGATCGTTTTCCCTGGGACCTCACGACGGCAAACGTAAAAAATTACTTTTTTCGAATTTTTTTTAATACTTTTATTTTTATTCTACATTTTGAAATGGATACACCTCCTGGCCCAAAACGTGTCAGGTATGATGATCCCGATTTCGAAGATAAAGTTTTACGTATGTTTGACTCTCTGGACAGTGATGTAGAATTATCAGAAGAAGAGGATGAAGTTTTTCTCGAAAGTGAGTATGATACCAACTCTGATCAATCTGCAGATGAAGAACTTGACCTTCAGACTAACGTAGACTCCGATCAATTTGCAGATGGACATTCTGAAAATGATGCAAGTGGAGATGAAGATAAAGATAAAGCTACAGCAGCACCAAAGTACTACTATGGAAAAAACAGGTTTAAATGGTCAGCTACTGTTCCAGTAAGAAATGTTAGAACTCAAGCACACAATATTATTAAAATACAAAATTTCCCGATCTGCAGAAAAAAATATGGAACCTGTAAATGCTTGGATTTTTATTTTCACAGAGGATATGATAGTACAAGTACTTCAATGGACAAACAAGAAGATTAGAAGTTCAAGAGAAAAGTTCTCGGATCCATCGAGAACAGAGCTTAGGGAGGCCACATTAGAAGAAATAAAGTGTTTTTTTGGCTTGCTTATTTATACAGCGATATTTAAATCTAACCATGAAGATGTTCGATTATTATTTGCAACAGATGGAACTGGTCGAGATGTATTTAGACTTTCTTTATCTGCAAAACGATTTGTCATGCTTTTGATTTATTTAAGATTTGACAATCCAGATGATCGAGAAGAACGTAAGCTAATAGATCCAAGTGCAGCCATATCTGAACTTTTACAAAAATTTAATGCAAGTTCACAAGCAGCATTCTCTTTGGGATCGCATGCAACAGTAGATGAAATGCTAGTAGTATTTCGTGGAAATTGCCGGTTCAAAATGTATATGCCATCGAAACCAGCAAAATATGGCTTGAAATTACAATGTCTAACGGATGCCAGAACAAGCTATGTTTACAATACATATTTATATTGTGGAAAAGGTACTGATAGCATGGGACTGTCTCAAGAAGAAAAAAAAATACGGAATTACCACTCAGGCAGTTATAAGATTGTGTAAACCTTTATATGGCACAAACCGTTACATTACAACCGATAACTGGTACACATCAATGGATTTAGTAAAAGTACTCAAAGATAATGGCCTAACATTAGTGGGGACGATAAAAAAAATTAAAAAGAAATTCCTGAGTTTCAACCAGCTCGTAATAGGCAAGTAGGGTCTTCACTCTATGGATTTACCAAAGACTATACACTTCTGTCATATGTCACCAAAAAAAATAAAGCAGTTTTGTTACTTTCGTCGATGCACCATTCCATAGAAACAGACCTTTTATTGAAAAACCGGAAATCATTGCTTTCTATAACAATACAAAAGAAGGGGTCAATTCAATAGATCAAAAATGTAGCGTATATACATCAAGCCGCCGAACACGTCGTTGGACCCTGGCAATTTTTTTTCGAATTTTAGACATGAGTACTACCAATGCATACATTATGCACCAATCACTTCGCGATAGAAAACTTATGACAAGATTGGAGTTTATGAAAATTCTAGCAAAAGATTTAATTCAGCCCTACTTGAGACTTCGCTTCCACAATAATAGACTAAGGTCATCGATGAGCTAAGGTCATCGATAGGCCGTGTTTTACAAGAGAGACATTTAGATGACATTGAAGCTGATCAGTCCGATAAACTAGATCGGGGACAAAGGAAAGCATGCTCTATATGTCCTGCAAAAAAAAAGAAGAAAGACCGCTTACTTATGTTTTTCATGCAAAAGACCAATATGTTTAGAATGTAGCAAAAAATTGTTTGTAGAATGTGCCATGGTTGAAAAAGTATAAGCGTTCGTGGACCCTTGTACGTTTCCTTTGTATAAGTTTAATTTTAAGGTTATATATTTTTTATACTCATTAATATCTAAAGAGATAACTCTTTTTCTGTTTTGACTTTTTTTTTCTTAAATGAATTGCGAGCTTAAGCATCCACCTTTGTAAATTTTTGTTTATATTATTAGCAAATAGAGTTAATTTCTTCTACCCACAATTTTGTTTTATTAATTATGTGGTCCCTGGGACGTCAGGATGGTATGTACGCATAAAAACTTCACGCCAGTTAACGGTTAAAATATCAAAAGTTTTTATTAATGAAGGGGAACGTATTATGTATTTTTTTTAAATTAGCACTTAAAAGTCTGTTTTCAAATATGCCTATAAAAAATATTTATAATTTTTTTAAACCTATATTATATTTAAAAAAAAAAACAAATTAAAACTATCTACATTAATTGATAATGCTGCCAAGAGATGGCAGTATATACGAACTGAATTCCTTATTAATAGGGGCCAGATGTAAACATGAGAAAAGAAGAAAATTGTAATGTTTTTATTTTCGCCGTGACTAGCAGTACATCGGATGTACTTCTTTATACCGTACATCGGAACATAAAATAAAATAAACTAATTTTTAGATCTCGAACTTTGAAAAAAAAAATTAAAAAAAAAGACACTTTACTGTATAAATCAAACTGGTTACCAGTCACTATTTTTATGTAGTTTTGAAGAATTTAAAAAAGATAAATCTAAAAAACATTAATTTTTCGGAGAAAAAACTACTGTACAAATCAAACCGGTTACCAATCACTATTTTTATGTGGTTATTAGGAAGCAAAAATAATATCAAAACATAAAAAAGTTGGCCGTACTGGGAATTAAACTCCGGCCGTTTTATACCATATACCGGGTGATTCATTTAACCTGAAATTTTGTAATATCTCGAAAAACACACATCGTACAGAAAAATGTGCCAAATCAAAACATTAATATCTCAGAGAGGAACATCCGTCAGTACTAAATTACTCCCACCTCCACATCCCCTGTGGACGGGGTGGGCACAAATTAGAAATCTTAAATAGGTATTTAGTATTATTAGCCGGGCTATTCACTGTTATTACAATTGCCCCACCCCGCACCTAATGTGGGGGGAGTGATTGGTTAATAAACTACTTTTTATTCGCGAATCGAAACAATTTTTTACTTAGCTGTCGACGTAGAATCCAAATCTGCGATAAAAAAAGGAGTTTCTATTTAGGATTTCTAATTTTCCGCCCCCCCTCCCACCCATCCATAGAGGATGTGTAATTTAGTACTACCTTCTGCCCCCCTTCTGAGATATTAAAGCTTCGATTTGGCACATTTTTCTGTACGATGTGTATTTTTCGACATATTACAAAATTGCAGGGTAAATGAATCACCCGGTACTATACGTATTACGAAAAAAACAAAGTGGCAGAAATATTATCAAACTTATCAAGCAGATGCGCTAACATATTTTCATACTTTGTAAACCTTAAAATGCAGTGAACGGCCCATGTACAAAATAAATGCGTACTTTCGATGTACTGCCAGTCACAGCTGTAACAAAGTTACTTTTTCCCGTATTATTTAAAATAGATAAATTAAATCGCGCACTCTCGTCTCTGCTTCTTAGACGCTTAAGTTCGTATCGAGTAGGGCAATTCATACCGTTGTCGGCGGCGGCAGAGGCAGCGAGAAGCCAGACTTGCTGTGGCCGTCCCAATTGGAACAGCAGTGCAGTCCGTCGACCTTTAGAGATAGGTCAAGTTCAAGTTGTACCGGAGTATAGAACAGTCAGTCCGACTACACCACGCCGCCAAGCCAATCGTCCGTTACACACCTTTTCTCCGCCGGATTTTATTGGTAATAAATAAAAGTTTTATTTATTATTATTTGTTTGTGTTTTAACATCCTAGCGGCTAATACTCAGGTTACTCAACCAAGTAGGGCAAGTAAAGACCGCCCTTCTGGCCGCCAGTGATTTCGGTCGATACCATAACGACCCCTGGAGTATTTCTTTCTCCACTGACGCTGCCCGTGCAGTGGCCTTCACACTCTAAACGGAAGGTGGCGCCCGAGGCAATCCGAAATCTGGACTAAAGCGCCAAAGTGACCCGCAACGACCGAAGTGTCGTCGCACAGCGTTTTATATTTCATTTTTCAGTATAACATAACCTATTATTTTAATGTTTATGTGTCTCCTATGTGTTTTGCTTTTTCTTCTGTTTTTTTTAAATAGTCTAAAGTGTCAGTAGATAGAACGTCCTTTAACTTTAAAGACTCAATAAGTAAAGGCAATGACGTTTAGAATAAAACTTTACAAGTTGATTTCTTATACAATTGTCACAATCTAAACGTCATTGTAATTAGTTATAGAACCGTTAAAGTTAAAGAACGTTCTATCTACTGACAATAAGTCGCTAAGGCTATTTGGTTTAGTAATACTCGACAGATAACTATAATTTATACCTTGTCATGCCATCTACATTACTTTAAACAAATTAATGTAGCTGACGTCACTTGGAAATTTTGAAAATTTATTTCTTATTAATCGTAGTGTTTCAAAATTAACCAAGCCTATTTTTATGAAAAATTTTAGGTAGATTTTCATGTACTACAAAAGAATTTGCTATAGCTACCACATCACACGTCCCCATGCAGGTCATTATAATATGTTTTCATGTATCTATTCCTATACCTTCCTATTCTATACAATTTATCATTGTTTTATTGTGTTTCATAGACTCACTTTTATTGTTCTTGGTAAGTTTTGTTGTATACTTTTAATTTTTGTATTTTTTCGAACATCGATTGTACTTTAAGGCCTGAAGATGAAACTAAAATGAAACTAGTTGCCGTCCCTCTTTTGTTAAAAATTTTACTTTCCCTGGCCCATCAAAGGGAAAGTAAGGTCAACGAACGAAAAAAAAAATTCGGGATATCGATGGAAATATCCATTTTGAGGTCCCCCAAGAAGATTGAAACCATTTCCAGCGTATGGTCTGTCTGTGTGTGTCTGTGTGTCTGTGTGTCTGTGTGTAATCTTCCACGAAAACTGCCGAACCGTTTGACCAATCAAGCTGAAATTTGGTATGGAGGGTCGGTGTGTACCTAGAATGCGACCATTAGATTTTGGTTCAAATTGGTACAGTAGAAGGTCCTCAAGACCGACATTGATTAAATACACATGTAACAATTTTTTACTTTTTTTAAATTTTGATGACAAACAATACACTTTAGTGCAAAATGTTGTAGTACAAAATTTTAGAGGATAAAATTCCCTACATCTTTTATTTTAAGCGTTTTCCAGAATTTCCAATAGTTGCGCCACTAAAGGGCTCGTAAAAAATGTGCGTGTAGGTTTTCTCAAGTTTTTCCTGATTTTGAGGATAAACAATACACTTTACTGCAAAATATTGTAGTACAAAGTTTTAGAGGATAAAATTCCCTACATCTTTTATCTTAAGCTGTTACTCAGAATTTCCAATATTTGTGCCACTAGAGGGCGCGTAAAAATGTGCATGTAGGTTTTCTCTAGTTTTTCTTGATTTTGAGGACAAACAATGCATTTTAGTGCAAAATTTTCTGGTGCAAAGTTGTAAAGCATCAAATTTTCTTTAACTTTTATGTTTAACTTTTTATTGAATTCCTCATAGTTTCGCCGCTAGATGGCGAGAAAAATACACATTTAGGATGCTCCATTTTTTTAAAATTGGAGGTAAATTATGCTCTTTAGTGCAAAATGTTTCAGTGCAAAGTTGTAAAGCATAAAATTCCCTACAACTATTGTATGAAAATTTTTCCCGAATTCCCAATAGTTTTCACACATGATTTTAGGAGATCATAACTGTAGCAGTGTGATATACAACGTACGCATGCGCAGCTTATGTCATTATCAACATTGAAATATCAATTCAGTTGACGTATTCACCATCGGCTTGCTATTTTTAATGTGTTCCATAAATTAATGTAATGCTTAGTATTTTGTAATTAAAATAATAATAATAAATAACATATTCTCTACGGTCGAGCCGGGAAAGTTCTGGGGTGACACAGCCGATTTTTTTATTATACTGTGGTACATTGTTTGTAGTTTTATTTATTTATTTTATTAAAAATAAAATAAAAATACTTTAAATGAATTTCTTCTAATATTAGATTTTTATAAAAAAAGTGGCAACGTTTATTTTTGTGATGATATGCAACGGAAATTTCATTGCAACGACTATACTATTATTTAATTTATGGCGAGAAGTCGCTAGCGCAGCCGCCAAATTTTTAAAAATAGCTGTAGTCAAAATTTCAAACAGATATTAAAGTTTAAGACGGAATTAGCACCCCACGATTTTCATAACAAAAACCATTAATTAACTAAATGTTCGATAGATAGCGTAAAAATTTAAATGACTATTATCCTCCAGCAATACTTGTATAGTTGTCAAATGTAACGACCGCCGAAGGGTTTTAATTTTGAGTGAAATGGTGATTTTAGTGACCATCAGGTACCTAAATAGATAATTTTTATGACACCATTAAATTCGCCTAGCCAAAAACTACTAAACTATAATCCGATATATAAATTCAATATTTTTATCTAAATCTATACCTGATTTGTATAGTAAACAATTGGTTTGATTTATATTATGATTTTTTTCAGTAACAGAAGTCTTTACTTTTGTGGAAATTATTTGTTAGTTATACAAAAAATTTATCAGGAAATGATTATTTAAGAAGTAATCACCAAAAAGTGATACAATGTAAATATCCAAAAAATTAAATTAAAATTTTCTTTTAAAATTAATTACTTACTTTCCCAATTTTTCAATTTTTTCTGATTTTAATTAGGTGACCAGATTTTAAAGTTCAAAATTCGGGACGCTATTTTTAATATGGTTTTTTGCAAATTATTTTATTGTTATTGTTATTACGGTCGTATAGCGAGTGTAAATGGTTGTATATTTATACCCAACTTTGGACGATGACAAAACAAGGAACCCCGAGCACAATGTTAAGAAATTGGCCCTCGGTGGAAGTTAATGAAATTTTTATATGTTGTTTATGTTAATAAAAGTAAAAAAAAATGTCAAGTTTTAATTTGTGCTATGACTGATTTAGCCTCTACAGAGTGTTAAAATTAATACTCTTTTAATAACTCGAATGATACTAAGTTTAATTTATTTGTATTTCTGAGTTGAAACAAGAAAAACAAGCTAAAAAAAAATGAAAAAACCCAATATAGAAAATAAGTGCAACTATAAATACAGATTAGTACTATTATACAGGATGTCTCATTTATGTGGAAAGAACAGATTACTTTTGAGCTTTAATATCTATATAAATACACCAACCAAAATTAGAAAAATGTATAAAAAATAATTATACAGGGTGTTTTTTTAAAAAGTTTCCACTCCCAATTTAGGCTTACCCAATAATTTTTGGCAAAAATGGCGAGACACGTCGATTTTTGATTTGAGGGGGACAAAATTTTTGATAACAAACATCATTCTAACCTCAACCCCCTTCACCCCTCGCCCCTCAACTTTAAAATTTAAATAGGGAACATACCATGTGTAGCACATCAGGGAAAAGGTAATTCAATGCAGAATTCAAATCACTAAGTTTAATTTTTTTACTACCCCCCTGAACAGAAATACAGGGTGTTTTTTCCTACCCTCACTTTACTCTCGCACAATAATTTTTGAGAAAAATAGTGAGACACGTCGACTTTTAATTTAAAGTGAACGAAATTTTTGAAAAAATTTGTCGCTCAACCTTAACACCCATACCCCGTAACATGAAAATTTGAATGGGCGATACACCATATGTGGCACATCAGAGGAAAGGTAATTCAATGCAGAATTCAAATCATACCCTTTGTCCACTGCTAGGACAAAAAAAACATTACATAATTTGTATCAATAATGTTATCAATTTATTGTTAGGTATTTAAAAGAAGGTAAAAATAAAAAAAAATACAGCAATTGCTCAAAATGTTGTCCATCGTGTGCTAAACAAAAGTCAAGTCTGTCTTGGAATTCTTGTCTAACATTTTGAAAAATTTCCCTCGTAAAGGATTGACATTCTCTTACAATTCGTACCCGAAGGTCATCAATAGATGTAGGTTTAGTTTTGTAAATTACTGACTTTAGGTGACCCCAAAGCCAGAAATCGCAAGGAGTCAAATCTGGAGTTCTCGCAGGCCATTCTATCTACCTATCCAAAGTTGTGGGAAATGGTCATCTAGCCATTGTCTGATTGGTAAATGATAATGAAGACCGGCCCCATCTTGTTGAAAATGTAATAGATTTTCATCTAGAGCAGGATTTCTTACTGCATCTACCTGATTTTCAAGCTCCTTAGTAATTAGCGGGTCAAAGGTCATTTCTAGCATTTCTAGATATTTTTGACCAGTTAAATTCGCATCTACGAATAATGGCCCAGTAATTTTATCGCCCAGTATGCCAGCCCAAACATTAAGTTTTTGAAAATGTTGAGTATGCCCTTCAACAAAAACATGAGGGTTGTTGTCAATCCAGTAACGTCAATTATGTTTATTCACAAACCTGTCAAGAAAAAATGTGCACTCATCCGAAAAACAAATATTTTGAACTATACGGGGTGTGTTATCAATCAATGCGAGCATTTCGTCACTCACAAAATTGAACTCTTCTATCCGGATCATCTTCATGAAGTTTCTGATGGATTTGCATCTTGTAAGGTCGATATACTTGTCGAACTGATGAAACTGAAAGTCCAGTATTAGAGGCTACTTTGCGAAGAGAAGATGCTTGTTCCATTGCAAAATTTCCCAAAACTTCGACTTCTGGTTCTTCGTCCAATACCCTAACTGCCGTCCTTTTTTTTATTTACTACAGATCCAGTTTCCTCAAACTTCATAACAAGTTTTCTAATGTAAGTATGACTTACTTGCAAACCAGGATGTTCTTCATTAAAAAGAGTAGCAGTTCTTCTCGAACATCTGTTCGCAGAGCCGTAAATGAAAATCATTTCAATTCTCTGTGCTCTAGTGTAGATCATTTTCAATGTTTATTTGATAAATAATTTTAAACAAGTGAGTTTATAGGTTGGTTTTTGCCAAAGGTACTCTTATTTTTTATAGAAACAAAAAGTGAATTGCTGATAATTCAGAAAAATAAACGAACAAGTTCCTAAAAAGTACCTTAATAGTGCTGACTAGCAAAAAATTTGAAAATCCACACATTCAGAATTGTAAGAGAACCTCAATAAATTAATTCATAGGGAAATTCTTCAAAATGTTAGACAAGAATTCCAAGACAGACTTGACTTCTGTTTAGCACACGATGGACAACATTTTGAGCAATTGCTGTAATTTTTTTTTATTTTTACCTTCTTTTAAATACCTAACAATAAACTGATAACATTATTGATACAAATTATGTAATGTTTTTTTTGTCCTAGCAGTGGACAAAGGGTATGATTTGAATTCTGCATTGAATTACCTTTTCTCTGATGTGCCACATATGGTGTATCGCCCATTCAAATTTTCATGTTGCGGGGTGGGGGTGAAGGGGGTTAGGGTAGAGCGACAAATTTTTTCAAAAATTTCGTTTCCTTTAAATTAAAAGTCGACGTGTCTCACTATTTTTCTCAAAAATTATTGTGCGAGAGTAAAGTGAGGGTAGGAAAAAACACCCTGTATTTCTGTTCAGGGGGGTAGTAAAAAAATTAAACTCAGTTATTTGAATTCTGCATTGAATTACCTTTTCCTTGATGTGCCACACATGGTATCTTCCCTATTTAAATTTTAAAGTTGAAGGGCGAGGGGTGAAGGGGGTTGACGTTAGAGTGATGTTTGTTATCAATAATTTTGTCCCCCTCAAATCAAAAATCGACGTGTCTCGACATTTTTGCCAAAAATTATTGGGTAAGCCTAAATCGGGGGTGGAAACTTTTTAAAAAAACACCCTGTATATTGTTAATCTCCATTTAAAAAAATATAATGAAATATACAGGGTGGAGCATCATAAACGCGTCTCGTTGGTCTTTATATGGAAAGCGGTAAGATTGTTTAAAAAATCTGATGTGGCCAGCACATGACCTCTCGCCATTTTTGAATCAAAAATTTACAGGTTGACACAAAAAAGTGTGAAAAAAAAATTATTTTTTTGTAAATCTGGCAACAATGGCAAAAGTTTCGAAAATTTTAATGAGATGAAAATAAACTATATGGTATACAAAATATATGTGTAAAACTTTATTGCCGTTTTGTATAATAATGGCGTCATCACCCATAGCAACTGCCACTTCCGGTTGTGTGATTGGCACCAAAATCTAATCAGATCTAATCTAGGGTATCAGAATCCTGTATGCAAAATTTCAAATTTTTTTATTCAGTAGTTTTTGAGTTATCGTTACTACAACATCCATCCAAACACACACACACACACACACTAACACACACACACACACAGACATCATCGCGAAAATATTAAAATCGTATTCTAGGGACCCTAAAACGTGTTTATTCATTGAAAACTCACTACCCAATTTTTAGCATGATTCCTATACCTCTCTTACCTGAAGGGCGAGAGGTAAAAATGTTTAAATTTTACAGCCAGAATTAAACTTGATAAAATAAAACTAAAAAGACGGATTGAGTGCAGGCCACAGGCACCGTACAGTTTGATAAACTATGTTAGATCCGGGTAAGAAGAAAAGAAGACGAAAAAGAAGAGAAATAACCTCTAGAAGAAATCCATGTTAAAGATATTCGATGAAAAGTAAATAAAATTAGAAAATGGGAAAGTTTAAAGGAATAAATAATTGGCTAAAAGTCTAGTTTAGGGCCACACTTCGGATTTTAATAATTTTTTTTTGTAGACTAATTTGTGGTCAGGTTACCAAAAAAAAGTTATGAATTTTTGAAACCATCATCAGACCATTAAGTAACCAACGCGAGAGGGCGAACCATTCGGACAAAAAATAGTTATGAATTTTTAAAACTATCATCAAACCATTTTCGCACAATTTTTTTTGTAACATTATCTCTTCTTAATACCTGTTTTTACGTTTTTTTTTGTTAATCACAAATCTAAATAAGGTACATGGAAATTGTTAAAATCTTTTTGAACTAATACCAAGTTAAAGTATAATTTATTAAAATCTTTGAAAAACATATTATTCAGACGCCATTTGATTTCTTACCCATTAATCAGGGTTTCCGCACTGAGTTTCTGAAGTGTACTGAACAGAAGCAATGAAATGTACTAGATTGTATCAAAATTTACGATGTCGTGTCTCATAGAATATACCTATTAAGGTGGACAATGTAGTAACATGATGATTGCGCACGTTTTATCGACCATCTTTAATTAGATTTCCAGTAATCCTAAGTGGTTAACTTGGCAACAGCGCATTTTCAAATAATGAAAACCATATACCAATTGATTTTTATGCAGATTTATATTAATTTTCTCTGTATAAAAACCATCGTCTATAACTTGGCAACAACGCATTTCTACAAACTTCGAATGTTATATCAAAACTTAGATGATTGAATAGAATAATGTCCATCTAAATATCAGATTTCCAGTAATAAAATAACCATCGACTGAGGGCCCAAAATCAGGACGTTCTTTTTTTCCATAACAGTAAACCTAAGGTTAACTAACGAAAAAATGAATAATTACAAGTGGGGTAATTTTTTATTGAAAGAGGAAAAAAATAGTTAAAAAGTGAGAAAATGAAGAAAGAAACAAGGGGTAACAATTAGAAATATTGATACCAAGCTGATGAGAACGCGATAATACTCTTTGATCTCTATCAGTTGGTCGCGAAGAGGGGATGATTTTTGAATAAGTAACGGTTAATAAAAAATGAAGAATATTTTGCCCATTACACAGAACATAGGATCAATTGGCTGAATATTCAATAAAAGTAAAATCATACAGTAACTGACCCTGGTCCAAATGGAATGCTGTTCAAAGGTTGGACAAAGTTCTTTTTGATAGGAGAGCGAAAATCTTTGATAACAGTTTATACCCTCTAACACTACTTTTAAGTAAACTTCGTCTATTATAAATCGCAATAATTTGGGTTTTTGTGTCTGAGTTCGTACTTGCATTCACGGATCTCATAAATTTTGAAAATGATTCAGATTCAACAACTTTTTTACACCGCGGGACTAAATTTTTTTAGTCCCGCAAATTAAAAATAATTGAAACCAGCCACCTTGTTTTTTCTAATTTAATTCAGAACTGTCAAATATTTCCACAAAGGAGTATAGGAAACAATTTTTGGTAGTACAGTCTTCAATTTTCTTTTCTCCAACACCATTTTACGATATCGTCGTAAGCTTTATTATATATTTTTTACGATTTTATTCTAAAATATCTTAAATGAGACAAGTCGCAATCTTCTGACATGATCGATTTGAATGCTGATCGAAATTGGTCTGAGTTCGAGCCCCATCGGAAACCCCGATTTTTTTATAACTTTTTTAAGAGCCAGTATTTTATAAAAAAAAAAGATAATTTAATATCAAACATGATTACCTAATCAGAAGTAGGTAACTTATAAATAATGTAATTGATTGTTACGTTTAAATATTTACAAAATCAACAGGTAAATAATTATTTTTAAATTATTATTTTTTTTTCACATTTTTGTCAAATTTTTCTAAAATTACCCTTTTTTCTCATTTTTACTACTTTTTCGAATTAAATTTTCTCTCTTCCTCAAAAACTTCCCCTTGTTTCTCTCAAATTTTGTCACTTTATTACTGAACTTACTCCATTATCTATCATTTTTATCACATTTTTGATTTAAATTTTTCCTCCAAAATTTCCTTTCATGTTTCCTAGGTTTTTCCCTTTTTTGTCTCAAATTTTGTCACTTTTGTCCTGAAATCTTCTCTCTCGAACATTACCACTTTTTTTATAAAATTACCTCTTTTTTCTTATATTTATCGAATTTCCCTTCTTTTCTCTTAAAAATTCTTACTTTTTTGCAGAAATACACGTTTTTTTTAAAAATTACCAATTGTTTCTAAAATTACCCCTTTTTTTCTCAATTTTGTCACTTTTTTCCTTAAATTTTCCTTCTTCCTCCAAAATTTACTTTTGTTTCTCTCAACTTTTGTTACTTTTATGCCTCAAATTTTCTTTCTTTTTTCCCTAAAATTACTTTTTTTCTCTCATTAAAAGTACCCCCTTTTTCATTTTTGTCGAATTTCCCTACTCTTCTCTCAAATTTTGTTACTTTTTTAAAAAATTACCTCTGTTTTCCAAAAAATACCCTTTTTTCTCATTTTGTTCACATTTTTGCCTCAAAATTTCCCTCTTCCTCCAAAATTTACTGTTGTTTCTCTCAACTTTTTCAATATTTAATCTGAAATTTCCTCTTTTTCCCTAAAAATACCTCTTTTATCTCATTAAAAATAAACCTTTTTAAATTAAATCTTTCTTTTTCATTTTTGTCAAATTTCCCTTCTTTTTTCTCAAATTTTATCACTTTTTTCAGAAATTACCCCTTTTTATATAACCTCTTTTACCTATTTTGTTGTGTTTCACTCAAGAGTATACTTTATATATCAAATTATAAGTTTTTTAAATTGTGCAAAAACATATTTTAACCGACTAAAATTCTTTAAAAGAAGTTTTAGAACAACGTTATATTAAAAAAAATTGTATTAAAAAAAAATTGTATTTAAATAATCATTTGAATATTAAGGGGCCTTGGGCACCGCGGTGTAAAAAATAGCGTATATACCACAGGACTAAAGTGTCTTTAAATCCCGAGGGTGAAGATTGTTTCCCGAGCATAGCGAGGGAAACAATCACCCGAGGGATTAAAAGATGCACTTTAGTCCCTTGGTATATAATATACTATTTCAGCACTGTTTAATCGGTTCCTCAGATTTAAAACTTTTTCTCTGCATTATAGGTGTTTTAACTTCATTTAATCACCATTTAATATATTGTCTTACATTTATTTATCAACTGAATAACAATTATTAAGTTCAAGGTCACCTATTCACGATTTCATTATATTTTAGCACAGTAAATAATATTGTAACTATGATTACAGTTTCTGTATGAGCACAGAAGATTCACTCTGTGGTGACTGTGATTTGAGCAAGAAATAAAATGGCGTCTGAAAAATATGTTCTTTAAGGATTTTTAATAAATTATACTTTATTTTGGTATTAGTTCAAGAAGATTTCCGTGTAACAGATAAGGTCAAGAATTGTGTGAAAAGAAAATCGTAAAGAACAGGTATTAAAGAAGAGATACTAGGCTTGTTCCCGAAGCGGGTTCCTAACTTGTTATGAACATACTGAGTTGCGCAGTTATAAAATAATGGATTAGGAGTCTACGCAATATAAAATAACTGAAGAGTTATTTTATACTGCGCAACTCAGTATGTTCATAACAAGTTAGGAACTCGCTTCGGGACCAAGCCTACTGTTACAAAAAAAAAATTCTAACAGAATGGTTTGGTGATGGTTTCAAAAATTCATAACTTTTTTTGGTAATAGAATGCCAAGTTTTTTTTATATTTTCGTGTTCCTTGACCCCAAATTAGTCTACAAAAATTTTTTTTCAAAATCTGAGGTGTCGCCCTCAACTAGATTTTTCCAATAATTGTCATTAGGCTGGAGTTGTTCATTAAGACAAATTGAATTGGTGTTAGAATATGCTTTTTTTAATTTCGTACATTTCGAGGAGGTCTAATTTGAAACTTTTTTGACAATTATGAATTAAATATAAATTCGGCGATATCTGAGTTGCATCCCAAAAATGTAATTTTTACCTGATCAAGAAAAGGTACCATCCGAAATACATCCGCCCTCGAAAAAAGGTTTTTGCTGATTATTACAACTATTAGAGGTAAACTTCGTAGCAACGTTGCCACTTTGTGCTGAAATACTTGACTGTTTAAGAATTATACAATGTCAATATTTTAAATCAGTAACACTTAATTACTTTAAATATTTAATTTTTTGGTAAAGCCAATATACGTTAATACGAACCAATTAAAAGTTTAGTTATTTTTGTTTAATGTTTAGCAACTAATGAATTTCTTTATAAATACAAAATATAGAAGAAGGAATGACATACATATTGCTAATAAAATATATTTGTTTACTATAAAAATGTATATGTATATTAAAGTAAAATTTGTAATACCATATATGGGAATAATAGTTAAATAGTGCTGTGTTAACCAAGTGTAAAATTTATTAATTTTTTTTATAAAATATAGTAAGTAAGGAGTGAGTGAATAAAAAGGATATAAATAGAGTTTGAATATTTAAAATTTTACAATTTTATGAAAAATTTTAAATGAAAATTTTGGAAAATCGTAATGAAATTCATTATTGTACTAAAGATTTAAAAGAAAAATTACGAGTTTTTCTTATTTATAAGACATGAGAAGTACAAATAAGTTTTAGTAAATGATATTAAAAAAATAGTAGGTGTGTTAAAGATAATTTTGGATAAAAAAATAGTGATTATTATTATCATATAGATTTTGGATGATGGTCAGTTAAGATTTAGCAATGTTATGTTTATATTAAAATGAAGAAATAAAGAAAATTAAAAAAAAAATAAAAGTAAGCAATATTTATTTTTAACACTAAAATAATAAAATACAAAAAAATATCTGCAACGACAAGAAGATGAGACAGAATATAAATGTTTAAGGTGAATGGCTGATATAGAAGAAACGTCATTGAAAAGTAACAGTGAACGAAATTGAATAAAAAAAAGAAGAATTATAAATAATTTTTGTTTATTATGTTTCATGTAATTTCTTATTTAGGAATATCGAACCCAACCGATATGAGAGACCATCTATTTTATGAAGTATAGATAATCCTTATATAAAGGGTTTTATTTTTCAATATTTATAAGTTTCAAAAATATTTCAACAACCGTGCGTAAAGTACTTACTTTACGCACGCTAAGGAGTGCCTAAATTTTTATACTTTTTTTCACTAGTGCGTAAAGTAAAATACAATTTTCAAAATAACTTTTCCTACGGCTGCTTAGAAAATACACAAAAACGCACTGTCAACTTGGCTCGAAAAACGTCAATTTCAAACAGCGTGTGTAAACGTTTACACACGCAGTGTGCAAAGTAAAATGACAACACAACTACTCATAATAACATATATCAATGAATTGAGATGAAATCTAGCATGCGGGCACTGTCACCACTGACAGTTCTCATTTCTCATTAAAATAAATTCAAATTTATTGCAAATTTAGAAAATAAAGTGGCAGCCGTAGGAAAAGTATAGTGTGTAACTCGAGTGAAAAGTGCTATTTTCAACACTTGTAAAACAATATACTATTTTTACATGTCCAACACATTTTTTGCAATATTCTTATGTTTCTTATCTTGCCAAGGTTTTATGTACCAGAAATCAACTGGTTAACTTCAATATTTTGGAAAATAGCTTGTTAACCCCTTGCATGCGAAATCTATTTTTGTACATAAATATTATGGTAGTAGAAAAAATATTGTATGCAACTAGTGTGTAAAGTGCCTTTTTTCACTCATGTGATTGTCGCACTCGCCTTTGGCTCGTGCGACAACATTCACATTCGTGAAAAAAGTATCACTTTACAAACTTGTTGCATAAATAACTATTTTTTACCTTTTATTGTCTCTAGGTTTTTATTTTTAACAAACATTCGGCTTACATCTATTCGAAATTGCTTTAACAAACTGAAACTTAGTAATCCTATTTTCGTCTAGTTCTTTAAATTTTCATTTTTATTAAATCTTGTTTTTTTAATATATTGGAGTGACATTATTTATTTTTATGTATGTATCTAGTTGGAAATTGTAAAAGTACATCTCAAAACACATTTCTGTTGGGATGAGCACAGTATACCTGGAGTGAAAAGACTCACATGCTTTGTTAATCACTTATTAATTTAAGTTTTTATTAACATATTAGGGAGCGAGCGAAGCGAGCTCCCCTTATAAGATTGTATTGTGTATCCGTCCGTCCGTACTCATGTAGGTACCCATGCTTGTTTCATATTGGTATGTAGCTTGAACTTTTTTTCGTTCGTTAAAAGTGTTTGGAAGTTTCAGGAATGGTAAAACAATGGGCTGACAAAACGGACAAACAGACATGTGGGTCGATCTGTAACAACTTCGGCTTGCCCTCTTTTTAGGTACTCACGTACCCATGCTTGTCATAATTATATGTTTAAGTTACAATTACGTTAAGTACAAATAGCTAACAAAACTATGTGTTTAATGCTTTGTTAAAAATATTTCGACAAGGATTTTACAGCTTTTGCAAAATAAATAAAAGTTACCTCAAAAGCAGACAAAAAATTAAAAAAATTTGGCATTATTAAATACACATATTTTTTATTTTTTACAATTTTATATTGTCTCCTGACGATGGTTCAGTATACCTACACAGGAATTTTATATTTCTAAGAATTACTATTTTAGTCCAGTTTGTAATAATGAATATTTATTTCGATATTCCAATATTTAGTATTAAGTAAACGTGACAACGCTGTCGGTTATTATCACAGTTTTTCTGCTGAAATTAAATTGGTCAATGGGATGTAATTCAGATGGTCGTGGGATGCAACTTGGATGGTCAAAAATCTACCTGATTCACCCGGGATGCATTTCGGACGCTCCGTAAATTCAGAGGATTGAAAGAATGACCAGATGAATGGATATAATGAGCAAATGCTGATAATGTGTTAGTGATGTCAGTATTTAAGAAATTAGTAATATGTCTTAGGTGTTCTGTTTTATGGGTATTTATTTTTCTTACAGATTGACCTGCATAAACCGCATTGTAGTCTGTATAAGAAATTTTGCAAACTCTTGATTTTTATAAAAAAGGAACTGTATCTTTTAAATTAACTTACAGAAAAGAAATAGAGTGGGCTGACTTGAAAGCTATTTTAATATCGTATCTGCGGAAAACTTTTGCAATATTATAAGAAATGAGGCCAAGGAACGGAATAGAGCCTGAATAACTGATATCTGGATTAGGTGAATAAAATTCATAATAAAGTTTTAGATAATCTCTAAAGGATAGTTATTGTTTATTGCTAGTTGTTTAATTATATTGATTTCTTGAGAGAAAGATGAAAAAGGAATTAAAATCAGCTATTTTATGTCAGGAAGGATGATTCGAATGGAAATCGATTAGAGAATCAGTGGTAGTGGGTTTTCTATATATTTCAAATTCGAGAGTTCTATTATCGGGGTTCTTGATAATGATTAAGTCTAGAAAAGGAAGTTTAAATTCATTTTCAAATTCTATTGTAAATTTTATATGAGGGTGTAATGAATAAACGAATTCTAAGAAAAGTAGAATTTTCTCTTTTGTATCGACTAAAAAGCATGATGAAATCGATAGTAAAAAATTATTTTGTCTCTATAATTGGGGTGTGAAAGGAATTTTTTCTCTAAATTATTCATGACTATTTCTGCAAGTATGCAAGTAGCAGAGATAAATTAGATCCCATAGACAAATCTAAGATTTGTCTGAAGAATTTATGATTTAACTGAATGAAATTTTGTTTAAGGGCTATGCCTAGAAGGGAACAAAAATCAAGGGTTATATGAGTTTCAATATTATTAGCAAATAGTAAGTGTCTAACAAGTGTAATGCATTCTGGGGGAGGGATGCTAGTGAATAAATTGGTGGTGATATCTAAGGATAATAAAATAGAAGAATGAGGAGTGGTAATATGGCCAATATGGGAGATTTTATGAGTGAGAACAATATAATTAATCGAGGCTTCTTTTAAAATTTTAAAATTATTAAAGTTTTTCACAATAAATAAAAATGACTGCATGTCCTAACCTAACTCCTTTATATTTTAGATGGTGTTTTCTTTTAAATATTTTAAAGTACAGCATTTATATTTTATATAAAAAATCCTAAAAGAAATTAAAATAAAACAGAGCCGTACTCAAAAAAAAAATATTTAAATTTACCAAATCACCTTTTATACCTAAAATATTTATTAAAGTTACAAAAATATAATATTCTAGAATATAAAAAAAAGAAAATTAAACATAAAACTAACTAATCAATATCACTTATAGCCCCATGATTTTAATGATAGAAATCATCATCTAGTGCTGTCGACAAAAAAATCTACAAGATTGTAGATAATGATAGATTATATCGATATCAATAAGCGGTATTCGTATATATCTGCATTGTAATTTTCGTAGTTCATCCTAGGGATTTTTAAGGAAAAACTTACAAAGAAAATATAGAAATTATTATAAGTACTAGCTATTATTTCGTTTCAGTTTTAAGATCTGTTATTATACTGGGTGTCATTTGATATATACTAAAATATAAATCCCCATATTCAAGAATTTTCCACTCACTTTAAGCAGACATGAGCTGGGTTCAATATACCTAAATAACAGTAAACATTTTATATTTTACAATTTTAAAAAAAATATCTTCAAAAAATAATCCTCGGCTGGTTCCCTGTCTGATACCAAAATTCACTATTATCTTTGTTTTCTCTTACTTGCTTTTTTCTCTGCTACTGTCTCTGCTACCCTCTTTTTTAACTCAGTATATAATAAAATTTTACCTTTTTTTGCTTAATTAGTTTTTATTTATTTTCCAGAATATTTTTATAACACTTTCATAACATTTCTTTACAAAACAAGTCTGTACAATCTAACAAAATTCCTTCACCTTTTTTCTATCAAAAATTAGTGGACAAACCTTCTTGAATAATTATTCTTTTATTTTAACAATTTTTTTTAACCCACACCTCTTGGCCTTCAGATAAGAGAGCGTCTAGATAACAATTTCAACTGAAGTGCCTACCGCTGTTGCTATTGGTCGACCTTGTGCGACTAGTGCATGTGCTAGTTTGTACGTTAACTTAAAAATTTGACATTGTGATACGAAGTGGTCCAGTGGTAGAGGGAAAAACAACGATAAATTTTGTGGTTGTTGCTTTTCACATAAAAGTTCCTGGTTCGAATCCAGAAGAAATATTTTCTTTATTTTTTTTTAAATACACAGGTTAGATTTAGATATTCAAGACTTCTTTTAATAAAATAAATATTTTTTTAATTTTTTTTACGTCAACAAAACACTTAAACTTGGCAAGTTGCAATTCGGATCTAGACGCTAGTTGCTAATAATTGGGTAGTGAGTTTTCTTTTTTTTTATTTTGTTTGTTTTCTCAACTTTCTCAACAAATTTCGGAAAAATAGTTCAAATAATACTTGTTGGGCTATTTCAGTCCTACATTTACATATTTTGTTTTTAGAATATCTTTTACGGTTTCAGAGATATCGACTTTTTAAAATGATGACATTTTTGGAAAAACAATCGGGGAAAACCCACAAGAAATTTTCCGATTATTCCGATTTTTATTAGGCTTTGTAACTGTGGTATATTTTACCATGCAAATTGTAACGCCACTGGTGTGTATTTGCAAATTAATAGAACCCTTTTTTGTATGTGTTTACACCGTTTACCTGTTTGATACCATTTTAATAAATCTACAGTTATCTTTGTATACTCGAAAATGAACTTACCAATTAAAGTTAATATTAGTTATTGGAAAAGCAAGTTGTATTTAAATATCCCACAGTAACAGTACTTCAAGGTATCTTTTTCCCAAATTTGAAGCTGTTTTCTTAAAAATTACGACCTGCAGCGTGTTTCCTGTGAGACTAGAAAAAAGTGAGAAAAATCCGGAAAAGTCCGTTTATTCATTTTCCGATTTCACTCATTTTTTATTAAAATGTAGTAGTCATGGGTCTCAAAAATGGTGAAAATTTCAAGTCGATACATTAAAGCATTCAAAGTTATGGCATTTTTACTCTTTGCAGAAGACAACCAGACATACAGAAAGACAGACAGACAGACAGACAGACATACAGACCATAGAAAAAAAATACGTTGTACATAATTCGATGGGGAACATTTCTCCCGAAGATACTATTGCCCGTTTTCATATGGGTCGTAGTAAGCAACTAACTATTGGGTTGTCGCTAACAGGATGGTAATACATTTTTATGTATTTTGTATAGACTATAGTTTATTTTTGTATCATTAAAAATTCAAAACTTTTTCCATAATTACCAGATTTCCAAAAAAATCAATGTTTTTCATACTTTTTTGTGTTAAAATGCCAATTTTTTATTCAAAATGGCGAGAGAATATGTGCTGGCCACTTCAGATTTTTTTTAATATATAAACAACTTAACTTTTATTGACAAATGACAAACAATCTACCTGATGAAGAATGTCACTCAACTTGTCACATGGAATTTAATATCCAAATGGCTTAAGCCTTATTCATATTATCAAAATTAGTTTTATATTTTTAATATGATTTACTAAAATTTCTTTTAAATTCACATTTTTCATTTTTATCTTTCAAACAAGGAAAAGTGTTAATTTTACTTTGAACCCCTACTTACTAGTACATTTTATAAAAAGTAATTTTATACTATAGAGGGTATAACAAATTTCATTACAATACATATATTATAAGAAATAAAAATTTTTAATAATTTTTGTCTGTATGTCAGTCTGCCTGTTTGTCATTATAAATATATGGAATTTAAAATTCAGATTTGAGATTTAAATTGAACATAGAAAAGTAAACAAAAAATTGTAGTAAAAAAAGTTTGTATCTCTTAAGACAAACATGTCTCAAATTTTTGTAATTTTTATTTATTTGTGCTAAATTTAAAATTATGATTTCAGATTTGGATTTGAAAAGAAAATTTTAACATTTGTGAGCCTTTTTTTTCAAGTTTCATTCGAAACAAGATTCTGCTACTAGTTACTAATTATGAATTTTTAGTAACAATTTTTATTTTTAGGAGTGAAAGTGGATTGTGGGGAAAATTTTTTCTTATAAGAACTCACTAACAATTTTTATTAACAATTTTGTTGAAGGAAAACCGAGCGAAGTTAAAGGTTCTTTGTTACTATTCGTTATTCTTTTTTAGTAACCATTTTCCACACTTTTTTCTATCTCGTATTTTACCCTATATTTCCCTTAGTTTTTCCACGTTTTTCCCACTTCTGTTTTTGCCCAATTTTTCTCCCTTTTTCCCACTTGTTTTTTTTTGTTTTATAATCGTTGGTAATTACTGAAAACGTCTTCAAAAGGAAAGACAATTAATCTAACTATTAATACTGTATCACTATTATTATCGTCATCTAAATTAATAATTTTTTTATGAATATCTAAATATTTGGAGTACTCCACTTTAAAAATGTATCAAACAAGGAATAGTAGATTCTGTAACAAGGTTAGAATGAAAAATTCGACACGAGTGGAAAATTCCGAACGCGAGCGTCAGCGAGCGTGAGAAACCATGAGTGTTGAATTTTTTCATTCTAACCTTGTTACAGACTATATTTTCTCCACGATCAAAAAGTATGAATCAAAATTTAATTAAATCTGAACACAAGTAATTTGTTGACATATTTGTATTACATTGTATTAATATTTATAGTGTTATGGTACACTTACCGAAATTAAAATCTGGTGCATAGGTGTTTTTTCATAATTTGCAATTTCAGATATTATTAAATTCTATATCTACTTCACTTGATTTTTCACTCATAATTTTGTTTAAATTAAAACTTGTTTGAAAATAATTATGACCGTCGCCATTTTATATCTGACAGTGACACTTTTAAAATCCATGGCAATCCATATCGTTTAATCCATATTTTACATTGATAAAGAATGAAAATACATAAGAAGCAAGTGTTTTAGAAAAAATATTCAGACTCTAGAGGGTGAATGTTTACATTCTTTTAGTAAAAATGATTTCAGAATTCATACATTCAGTAATGGTCGTGGAGAAAAATCATTCCTTATTTTTCAGGCTTGAAAGTAGCTTTGCAGTAGAAATATCCCTGGGATAGTGATAATCACGAAATAATTTTATTAGATTTCAAAGCCACGTTATTTGGTAACATCCTGACGCCGTAGGGGGAGGGATGTTAGCTCAAGAAACGTGCTAGGAAGCTATGACTGTCCATGAAATATTTGATCAGGAATTTTTTGGTTTCTTAGAATAACTTATTTTTTTACTTTTCTTTATTAAAAGAACAATTATGGAAAGTACAATTTGTGATATTAAATGAACTTGCCTATATTTTCATAATTGAGTCGTCCAAATCGTAATATTTTGAAAAATTTTATTTGGAACCGTCAGAAGTTTGACATTCCGCAGAAGTGTTGACATTCAGGCTGAATAGCCCAGGCAGCTGAGGCCTTAAAAGAAAAAGAGAGAAGTGTTGACATTTCAAGTTTAACTTTAGAATTAATTGATGTTCTATGATAATGAAATGGCAGATATTATGAATTACTGTTTTTATTAGGGTTCCGAAACCCAAAGGGTCGAAACGGAACCCTATTGCTCTTACTCGCGTGTCCGTCCGTCCGTCCTTCCGTCCGTCCGTCCTTCCGTCCGTCCGTCTGTCACACCGGTCTAGCAGCTAAACCGTTGGAGCTAGATTCTTCAAATTTTAACAGTATATACGTATTATTGACCCAAAGCCATAAAACTTGTAAAAAATATTTTCAATTGTTTTCAAGGGTGGCTCCCTTAGAGCTAAAGGGGGGCGCTGAAAAAAAATTTGGCCTACCCCATCAAGTGAGGTATCGTTGAATAGAGCTCATTGAGTAGATTAAAGCCATATTTTTTGTTTTAAAAAATATTGCAAAACGTAGGCATGAGAAGCCGCCAAAGTCAGCATTTTTACAAAATTTGTTCCGAGGTATTTTTTAACTTTCCAAAACGTGTTTATTCATTGAAAATTCACTACCCAATTTTTAGCATGATTCCTATACCTCTCTTATCTGAAGGGCGAGAGGTAAAAACGGATATTTCATCTTATAATTTTTTTTCTACCTCTGTCGGTTATTAACAAATTTGTTCGTTGCATTTCAAAATTTGTTAATATCAATTAATAAGTATTATAATGATATGCCCATATTATAAACATTATAAAATTTTGATACTCTATCTCTATTGGGAGTGGGTTCTATATAACAGAAAAATCATAATTTTTTGTACAAAAAAAAAACTGATAATTAATAAAAAATTGAAATTTAAGTTGCCTGCCAAGTTTCTTTTATCCTTTTTCTTCGGCTTAATTTTTTTTTTATATATTCTTACTTGATGCTGCTTTTCTTTTTGATTATAATTCCATGGAATATACCATTTAGATTTTTCCAATACCCATTTTTCTTTCAATTTTCATATTTAAATCTTTATTACTTTTCCAAATATAATAAAAATTTTATATCTATTAAATTTCATAAGACCTTCTTTCCATATCAAAAATTGTTGATTATACCAGAATTTGAATTTTTTCTTATGTACCCAATAATAAAAAACTTATTTATAATAATAATACTAATAATAATAAATTAACTTCTATAACTCATTCAAAATGATTTCATTATAGTATATATGCGGATTGTGATATTCATAATTTTTTTTCTTTATCAAACACACATACGCACGGTTATTTTTCTTTTTACTTCTTTAAATCGTTTTACCATGTATTTTTGACTTATTTATTTCGATTAAAATTTTAAAGTCCTTTAATAACCCTGCCTCTGCACAGCTGGCTTATATTCTATATGTGGTACGGAACCCTAAATGTGCGAAGTCCGACACGCACTTGACCGATTTATTACTTAAGATTTTTATTGAATACAATATTGATGAAGTAGTTATTAGACGGAACGTCAAAGTTCTTATACACGTGACTCAAAATGAACGATTTTCATTGGTTACATATTGAAGTCAAAAATTTTTAATCAAACAATACTTTGAAAAAGATATTAAATAATCCGAAAGATGAAACAAGTCATTTGGAAAAAGTGGAATCTACGAAATAAATTGCACTGATTGTTACAAAAAGTTTGTTGGACAAACTAAAAGATCTGTACAAACTAGGTTTAAAGAACACATGGCTCATTTTAAATATGGTCGTACAGAGAAATATTCTATTGCTGAACATGCTATTTAGGAATCATAAATTTAATATAAATAGGTGAGTTAAAATTAGTTAAAAATGTAACCGATAAAAGATTGTTGGATGCATTTGAAAGTATAGAAATAAATGTAAAAATAGTTTGAATAAAGAAAAAGGACCTATCATCATCAACTCCTGATGATGCTAACATAGTTAGGGAAATGCACGTAGAGTAGTAAAAAGTGTAGTTTTGGTTACGATATCCTTCAACATTTTGTTTAAATGTAACTATTTAAAATAAATGGACTAATATTGTTTCTTTTTAAAGATACCCGTAGTAATTAATACTAACATTTAGCATTTATGTTTATGTTTATTTTTGTACTTGTTTTATCTACAAATACTGTTTTGCCTTAAAACAAATAACCTTTTATTATCAAAACCAATTAAGACTGCATTTTTTTGCTATACCTTATATTTAGAATTAAATATTTATTACTTTCAATTACATTATTTTTGAAAAAATTATAATTTAAAAATGAAAAAAAAAGAAAAACAAACGGAAATTTTAAGGTTATGTTAAAAAGTGAATTCTACAAAAGTTGAAGGTTTTTGCATAATCTACAACTTTTGTATTGAAAACTTTTTCGATTCCGTGTCAAAATGCTTATTTTCAGATCTAAAGGTTCAAACATTCCAGTTTATAACAATACTGTACAAACATGAAGTTTCGGATCAAATAAAAAAATTTTATTTCATTTGTAGAAATCAATTGTATACTCAGTTTTTCATTTTCCTTAAAAGTTTAAACAAATTATCAAATTAAAAAATTCATCGTTAAAACAGTCACTTGTTAATTTTTTTAATTCTTGAGCATGTTTTTAAAAGCGAACTGTAGCTATTTATTTTTGTATTTAAAGAATACAGAGTGATTCATTAAACCCTTTAACTGCGGATGTCGTATATAAATGTTTTGGAAAAACTATCCTGTGATGTGGGCATCGTAAATAAACAATTTTGATATTTTGTTATTTCCCTCCAAATTTTTACAACATTTTACATATTTCACAAATTTTACAAATTTTACAATTTTTGAAATTTTCGAAACATGTTTTTTGAAACTTCTGATATTTTTAACATTTTCGAATAATGTTTCTTGAAACTTCTGACATTTTTGAAATGTTTAAATTTTTACAAATTTTGAAATATTTTTAATTAATCGAATATGTTAAATTTTTCGAAAAAAAAATAGTGCAAAAGTTCAAATTTTTTGAAAGTTTTGTTATATTTTAGAAATTTTCAAATAATTTTTTAATGTTTTTTGAAAATTCTGACATTTTTGAAATATTTAAAATTCTGGAAATTTTTGAAACATTTTTTTGAATTTTTCGATACATTTTAGAAATTTTTGAAAATTGGAACATTTTGACATTTTTACTTTTTGAATTTTAAATTTTTTGAAACTTCCGACATTTTTGAAATATTTAAAATTCTACAAATTTTTGAAATTATTTTTAATTAATCGAATAATTTTACGTTTTTTGAATTTTTCGATATATTTTAGAAATATTTGAATATTTTGACATTTTTACTTTTTTAAATTTTTGAAATTTTCGATAGTCTTTTGAACTTATCGAAATTTTTGAATTTGGAGACATTTTTATTTTTTTCTGAAATTTTCAAATTTTTTGAATTTATTTATACCTACTCAGTTTAGTTTTTAAATTTTTGAAAATTTTTGAAAATTATTACATTCAAGTTATATTTTTGCGCTGCAAAATTTTGCCCGCAGTTAAAGGGTTACGGGTGGTGACCAGCCGCATCTCGGTGATGCAACACTCATCAAAAAACAAAAATTAAAAAAAAATGCCAAAATATTTCGAAAGATAAGAGATATCAGTTTGCAATTATGACTGGTCAATAAGCCATCTTATTTTTGTTTTTGTAAGCTGGTTATAGTTATAGGATTGCATTTGAAAGTCGGAAAAAATTATAAATAGAGCTAGATGTCACATTGCCTATTGAAATAATAAATGTGATGTTTTTTGTTTCTGAAATCTCCCTTTAATTCTCTTTGCACGGAGTCTACGTATGTGAAAATCGGATCAGGAATATGGAAGTTACATTCTTTTTGATGTCAACGAAAATACACTTCCCCCACTACTTAAGAATAGGTGATACAGAAAATTGATTTAGACAAAAGTTGCATAATAAGGATAGTAGTTTCTAAAGCTAAATGTAACGGACTATTATATTTATTATATTATCATTATATTTAATTCAATTGTATTTGATTATTATATTGTAATTATTAATTATTTCTTTTCGATATTTATAAATATATCGTATCATTGTTTTCTCTATTGAATTAGGTGACATTTTAATTTGATAGTAACCTTGAGTAAGATCAAGACTGGTAAAATATTTTTTTCCCTTTGGACGATTATTAAAATAAAACCAGTACGAGTTAGAAAGAACGACCGTGAGTAGTGAAACACATCATAAGGCCCGAAAAATTAAGAAAAGGAGGATCGAAGATATAATTTCGAAAAAAGTGCAAGATATTATCGGAAACATGCAGCTTCCAGTCATTAACGCCAACGCAAACACCGCTGTACAATCTCAGCAAATCACACAAAACACCGATAATTTTTCTCAGTGCGATTTAGTGCCCAAATTTGATCCAGAATGTGCAGATTTAAATGCTGTCACGTGGCTAAATAAAATAGAACAACTGGCTGCGATTTATGACTGGACCGAGGCAAAAAAGGCATTCCTTTTGCAATCAAAATTAGGTGGAATGGCAAAAGTCTGGTACAATGGACTGTTAGATTATAATAAGACATGGACAAAGTGGAAAGAAGCTGTTCAAAATACATTTCCTTCGCAAGCTTATTTTGTTGACAACTTGAAGAACATGCTCGAAAGAAGGAAAACGGCAAAGGAAAGTATGCTACACTTTTATTACTCCAAATGTATGCTTATTAGAAGTTTTGAAATATCTGACACAAATGCAGTTTCTTGCATCATCGACGGTCTGCCGGAAGAACATCAAGGCACCGCAAAGTCTGCAAATTTTAAAACTCCGGATGAATTGTTCCGAGGATTCTTGTGTAAATTGGATAAGGAAACACCTGACAAGAATAATTTCAAAGGTCAATCCAAGAGAGATACTCCACCAATATGCCCAATTTGTAAGAAATCTGGTCATTTAGCCCGAAATTGCTTCTACAGAAATAATCGCCCTGGACCATCCGAGAAAGCCAAAGAGCAGCCGAAAACTAAGGAGTGCACCCACTGTCGTAAAAGGGGACACTTAAAGGAGGACTGTTGGCATCTTAAATCTGCAAAGGTACATCTGTTAGAAAGGTCAGTAAAAAATGAAAAATTTAGCTTTGAAATCTTAATGAATAATTTACCATGTAAAGCTTATTTGGGCACAGGAAGTGAATTAAACTTGGCGAAATCGTCACTTCTACATAGATTTAAAAATATATCGTTGAAAAAGTCAGATATTGTTGTAAAGGGTTTTGGGAGTGAATTCTTATTTCCAAAAGGAGAAGCTGAGGTAGAATTTATCTTGAATAACTTTTCTTTAAAGTCTTCAGTACATTTTGTTGATTTTGATTTGGAGGCAACAGAAGTAATAGTAGGTCAGCCTATCATTAACCATAAAGATATTGTAGTACATATTCAAGGGGATTCATTTGAAATACAAAAATTTATGCCTAAAACTAAAATTTCTGTCATGTTAGAAAAAGATGTACAAATCGAACCCCATTGTGCTTTAACTGTACCTATCACCACGAACACAAATGGCGAATTATTATTCTTAGCTACGACTCAAAACAATAATTTTAAAGAGAACTACTCGACTCTAAGTTGTTTACTTCAGGGGCGTGAGAATAAGATAGTTATCATAAATAATGGTTCACAGAAATTATTCATGCACAAAGGCAGAATTTTGGGACGCGCTTATCAGGTTACTTCACCTAAAAATTACTTTAACCCATCAAAAATAAAGTCAGTTTTATCTTTAAATATTGCAGAAGTTAAATTTAATAAAAATGTGCTAAATGAAACTGAAAAATCGCAGTTTTTGAATCTTCTGTCACAATACGAAGATTGTTTTGCTAGCAATACTTCGGAGTTATGTGTCACTGATATAATCGAGTTTGAAATTAATTTAGAAAAATCAGAACCTATTTTCTATCGTCCTTATCGATATTCAGAGGCCGATAAAGTAATAATCAGATCAAAAATTCAAGATTTGTTGAAGAATAACATTATAAGACCCTCAAATTCTGCTTTTGCCAGTCCCGTCGTTCTTGTCAAAAAGGAAGACTGAGACCATCGCCTGTGTGTGGACTTTAGAAAACTTCATTCGCAAACGATTAAAGATAGGTATCCTTTGAATCACATCGAAGACCAAATTAATCGTCTAAAGGGAAAAAAATATTTTACCAGTCTTGATCTTACTCAAGGTTACTATCAAATTAAAATGTCACCTAATTCAATAGAGAAAACAATGATACGATATATTTATAAATATAGAAAAGAAATAATTAATAATTACAATATAATAATCAAATACAATGGAATTAAATATAATGATAATATAATAAATATAATAGTCCGTTACATAATATTTTTTACCGAACTTAATTAGGGAATACCCAAGTATATTATTTAAGTGATAGAATGCGCTACCTAGCGGAAATTTACGACCCTATATATATATTTTTGATCAATTTTTTAGGACCGATTTTGTTATAAGCTCTTTTTCTCCAAATTCTAGGACGACCGATTTCCGAGATACGGCCGGTCACCACCCTTAATGAATAACCCTATTCATGAAAACTCAAAAAATGCGTACTCGGACAACTCTATACTATAAAATTTCTCCATTCAACTTTTCAACCGAGTTTACCACTTCTGATTATAGAAAATCCATTACGATTAATAGGTCAGCCTACTGTAATTCCAAAAAACCAATGCTCTGGAAAATTGTAGTACAAATACACAAATGAAAGTAAAATTTACAATTTTTTGGAAAAAAAAAACAAATTTTGTTTAAAAGTATATATAATTTTTTTTTAAATATTTATAATCATCATTATGTATTCTTTTTTATTCATTCAATACAAGATGAACTAATAAGTTATATATTAAAAAAATAATCATTTTATAAAGTTAAATAATAATAATCAATATCAAAAAATAATAACAGAAGATGATTTATTTAATGCTAATGTTTATTTATTTTTTTTAATTGATTATAAATAGTATTAATATACAATGTGTTTAAAAATTTAATCTAATAACAAAGTAGCCTTTATTATTCTCACTAACAACCATAAAAAAATAAAAGATGGAAGAATAGAGAAAGGTAAAATTTTCAATATTTATATCACATATAAAACCAGAAAATTAATAATATTTCTTATTTTTTTCCGTTCACGAGACTTATACTAAAATTAATTTTAGTAAATTATTAAAATACAACCAAATTATGAATTATCTGGAACATTAATATTAATAATAAATGACCAAAACAAAGGTAAACTTACCGACGGATTAGGCATACATCTCCTGCTCATAGGTTCAGGACTCCTATACGTCGGTGAATATCTTCCTGCAAAACATGCCCCGGATGATGTTATGGGTCCGTGCAACCCCGTAGGGCCCTTACTCCCCATCATTTTATCCGGAGAATACATTTTTTTAAATGTTTAAAAAATTATCGAAAATCGCATAGCGTCATTGTAAAATTCGTAGCAGGAATTTTAGAACAGTCCACTTAAAAATGTTTGAGCACTTTATACGCACTGAACTTAAAAGTCCGTCATCAAGATTTTATACTAATTATAGTGTCCGTTTTTTTTTTGCTAACTATTTGGTATTCAACCGCGAATATTTTCAAACTCACCCCTTATATCGCCAAGGGTTGACTGAATTGACTGAAAGAGAACCATCGGCTGCCATTGGAGTTTTAGGGGTTGAATTCGGGCGCAGACGCCGAGCGTCGCGACGCCCCCTATTGCCTCTGCTGGCGCTTCGACGACCGGCGTCGCACTCGCTTCTAACAAATTAGTAGCGTTTTGATGGTGTATGGATTTTTGAATTGTTGTCGAAAAATAAAGGGGTAAAGGTGATTGTTTTGAATGATTTTTAATTTCTATAAGAATAAAACATATATAAACAATTTTTTATTAATAATTTATATGAAGAAATAAAATACCAAAGTCTAGTACTACAAATTATTTTAATAAGATTGATTGAAAGGAAACTGGCAACTAGTTTCGGTACAAATATGCCATCATTAGGCCTGTAATACAAACGTTATAATCAAACAGAGAAAAATTAAAACAATAGATTGGGACTAACCAAATAAAATTACATAGGTTGTTACATTGAAATTATACAATAAGTATTAAAAATACGGTTACATGTACGCACTTAAAATTGAAGGTGTGGGAAGAAATTTGGAAATTTATGTATGGTACTGGAAAAGTTTTAGAGATATTAAAAAAATTTTGGTAAAATTGTAACAAACTGAAATAGATCCAATAACAATGGAGCCATTTTGTAGCAGGATATGTGGGAACCAACTGTGGTGATGATGTGGAAATACCGGGTGTACGACCCAAAGTAGAGGATAAATTTGGAAAGGTTTATAAGTAATTAATAAAGTAATTCAAATATTTGGGCGGTCCTATTTGAGGCCACAAATAAAAATACAGATAAAATGCCAAATCGTACATTAAACTACGTAGTAAATGAGTTATCATCTCGACTTAACTCAAGAAAATGAAATATATGTCATATATCAAATAGATAAATGGCATATGACATTAGACGTAACTATAGTTTCTAAAATAATAATAAGTAAAACATTAAACCTTTTTTTTTTTCGAAAAACTGTTTTGACACTGTTTGAAACAATTTTAAAACACTTCATTTTCTTGAACCATTAATACTTGATTCTGGTTCAAAACGTTTTGAAAGCGTCTTAAAGACCGTTTCATTTCGGTAAACTGTCAAAAAATCTTATCTCTTAACCTCACTTCACTTTCAATGTGCTTTTTTGTATTGTGATATATTTATTTTTTTATTTTTAAACAATTCAGAAAAATAGAAATACAATGATAAACAATCATAATTGATTATTATATTCTGAACGTTTCTTTAAACCATTTTAGGTGATGTATTTGCGCAGCAATATATTCAACAACTGACAGAAATTGAAGATAGTCAAAATTCAGTAGTTCAAAAAAATAAACAATTGCCAAATGGGGAACCTGTTACCATTACCTCCAGAACCCAGACAGAGACTGATAAAATGGCCACAATGTATTTTTTAGCGCTACGAAAAAAACTAAATTACAAATTTTCTGATAAATGTAAACATGATATAAGCGTAATGGAAACATAATGTAAACATGATATAAACGTAATCGAAACATAATTTAAACATAAAGTAAATATAATGTAAAATATAATTTAGGATTAGAAGTAAAATAATATAATAATATACTTTCAAGAATATTTATAAATATAAGAGACTTTTAGAAACTCTTTAGACTATAACAAGCTATATTTAAATTTAGAAATTGTTTTAATTTAATAAGTGGTATTCCTAAAATCCACTGAGTAATCTTTTTTTTGAAAAGGTTATAAGAGTTGATTGTTTTGAAATCAGAAGGAATATCATTATATAATTTTGGTCCTAGGTAAGTGAAGCATTTTTGTCCAATTGTTTTCTCTATCCGGGGCACAGTAACTGCATCAGTTTTATATCGCGTGCTATAAGTGTGGCTGATAGATTTTTGATTTTTTTTATCTTTGTATTGAAATAGTAATATTGTTTTGGCATATAGCTGATACACGTTACATATTTGTTAGTGTTAATCCAGCGGTGCCCCATGCTATAAGTCCATAGTAGATATGGGATTCTACAAGTGAATAATATATTATTTTAAGGTATTCAATATTTAAGAAATTTGACAAATTTTTAAATTTATATACCACAAAACGCAGTTTCTTTATTACATAATTCACTTGCACGTCCCATTTTAGATGAGAGTCGATATATATTCCTAAGTATTTGATGTTTTTTACAGATTGTATTTTTATTGATTCTTCTCTATTAGTAATAATTTCAAGGTTATTATAGTTTGGCAAGTTTTTGGTGTAAGATGTGAAGGGTATATAAAAAGTCTTTTCGTAATTTATTGTTAGCGATTTATAGTGAAAAAAATTGACAATGGTCTTAAAGTCAGTTTCAACACTACTTTTGAGTAAGTCCCAGTTTTTATTTTGATAGAATATTGAAGTGTCATCTGCAAAGCTAACAATTTCACCTTTTATTTGTTGTTCAAATAAGTCATTTATATATATGTTAAATAATAATGGGCCAAGGACTGTTCCTTGGGGAACGCCACATCTTATAACCTTAGGATCACTCAGGGTACCATTGATGCTGACAGATTGTTGTCTATCGTAGAGGTAACTTTTAAACAAATTATAAGCAACTCCTCTAAATCCAATATTTTCTAGTGTTTCCAGTAGTTTACAGTGGTCGACCGTATCAAACGCTTTTGCAAGATCGACAAAGATACATAATGATGGTTGTTTTTGATCTATTGACACATTTATGGAACTTGTTAATCTCGCAATCGCGTCTGACGTTGAGGTCTTTTCACGAAAGCCGTATTGTCGTTTAGAGAGTACCCCACATTTGTACAAGAATGATATCATCCGTTGTTTTATAATTTTTTCGAAGATTTTCCCTACACTGGAAATTATGGAAATCAGTCGATAATTAATAACATCTAACTTGTCCCCTTTCTTGTAAATAGGCGTTATTACTGAGTCTTTGAGGGCGTCAGGGAATTTACCTTCACTAAAAGTTTTATTAATAAGAAATGCTAAAACCGGTGATATTTCTTGATTTAGTTCTTTAAGAATTTCAGAAGTTATGTTATCTAAACCAGGTTTTTTATTATTTTTTAAGGTCAGTATAGTTTCAGTAACTTCGGTACGGTCTGTGTTTGTTAAGAATATTGTTTTAGCATTCTTTTTTTGTAAAATATTTTTGTTACAGCTATGTGATATTTGTGTTGACATTTTTTCTGCAATTGTTGTGTAGTGTTCACAAAATGTATTTGATATGCTTTTTAGATTGTTTGTTATATCACCTTGTGCTGTTTTGATTTGGTTAATTATCTGTTTCGTTTCTTTTATGTTTGATATTTCATTAATACATTGCCAAAGATTTTTACTTATATTTTTGTTTTTTTCAATTTTTTGTTTATACTATTCAGTTTTAGTTTTCCTTATTAGACAATTTAAATATAACATGGAGCAATGCAACCTGCAACGTCATGCAAGACGCAATTTGTCTTGATCAAAGGCATGCGCAGTTAAAGCCCAGCTGATCGACTTTTGAAAGAGCTTGCAATTGCAACTTTATCGGTTTGGTGCGATTTCTATTGCCTGTAAGTTGCAATTCTTGGGATAAATCTAGTTACTTTTGGTTTACCAACTCACCAAATGTCACTTCACTTATCATTCAGTATTGTCATTTTTGTTTTAATTGTTTTTTCATTTTTTTGAGATTAGAAAATTTCTATTGAACCGCCGTATCGGTCCTTTAAAATAATTTATGAAGCCGGCGGCGGTAGCGGTTCAATAGCAACCGCTTTTGTTGGGGGGGGGGTGGCAGCCATGTTGCAATGGCAAGAGACTTGCATAATGTCAAACAACATGCAAGATTCAACATCGGCAATACTTTGACCTTGCAAGAACTTGCTGCAATTTCTTGCAGGTTGCATTGCTCCATGTCATGCGAGCTTTAAGACAATTTACAAAGACAAGAATGGATCCCAAAGATTTCAAAGAGGTTGAGATTTCTACAATTAAATAATTTATATCATTTTAATTAGGGACACCCAAAAGCAGAAACTAAATTATTCACAAATATAAGAACTTGCATGATTTTTTTAAATTTTTTATTAATACAGTTTATTATCTGCAAGTAGCGAAAACACGTGTTAAAACTCATTCAGTTCACTATTAAAAAAATGTTTAAAATACTACTCTGCATGGCGGGAAAATGTATAGATTTAAACGGCCGTGAAGTCATTTTACGCTAGAATCTGTCAAAAATTTTATTTTATTTACGAAATGTCAAAAAATTAGTTAATCCAGTACATTCTAAGCTTTAATTATTTCAATTAGAAAATTAACATAATTATTTTCCATTTTTTAAAGTTGGCTTTAAGGGATCAATATAATGAATTGTTTCATAATTAAACCATTAACCAGTGTTGGGCAAAATTAAAAGATTTGTGATTTTTGTCCGATTCTATTCAAAATTGATATGTGCTGGTTTATGGGATCTGAGATTATGGATTTTTTGTCAAAATGCATAAATTCAAAATGGCTGACGAGATTTGTAATTATGGTTAGATTCTATTCCCTCAATGTTGCCAACCAAGAAGGATTATTTTTGGTCAAAATCTACTTCATTATTTTCGCAATGATGAAATACGTGCACAAAATTCTATTGAGCTTTCCAGAATATATCGTTAGCGAAATATAATGATTTTAATAAAATCTTACTCCTGATTGGTTGAAATTTCGTTGTCAAATGTGTTACGGTTTAAAATCGCTTGTCCCACCTCTAGATTATAAATTTCGCGTATTTGGACATGTGGCCTTCTTTACTCACAGATGCGATATTGCCATATCTTTTTGGTATATTTCTGGACTGGAAGGCATTGATTTTGTCGTTAAAAGTTCGTTTTTCTTTTGTTTTATGTTGGTCATTGAAGGAAGTACCTTTGACATTGGTTGGGTGGGGTTTTTTATGATTTTCCTGGTTGGCTTTTGGTGTGTGAGAGCACGTGGCTTATTAAGGCACAACCGGCAAAGATTGGTAAAGAGTTTGTTATTGAATTATTGATTCAACCCCCAGGGGGATTTTGCTCAAGCCATTTTATGGTGTTAAAACAATTGTTTAGTGACCTGTGGTTATTTGGAGTGGATATTGTTTAAAAACACATTCCCATTGTGAGGCTATAAAGCCGGTATCTGTGCGTTCTTCACCCCATTGGATTAAATGGGCAACATCATTTAAAAGGGCTTTAATCGCTATCTTGCATCGTAAAAGAAACCTCCCCGACCAGGGGGCTTCGCTTTCGCTTCCGCTTTCGTTTCTGCTCCGGCTTCTGCTTGTGCTTCCGCATCTGCTTCTGATTCTGATTTTGCTTCCTTTGTTTCGTACAAAGTATTGGCGACGTTTCTCCAACGCATATTGGTGTTGTTGCTGTCACCAGAGAGTTACTTCTGGTAGGAGACAGCAGAAATCACACTAATTGAGAACTTCCACCGCTGGAGTCAGGCAAGCGTTACGCTAACATACTATTTATTTATTTTTGCTTAAACATCTGTGATCACGAATAATTATTGTTTAGTTCGCGGTTTAACTATTTAAACTTAACTTACGCCAACGAATTGAAGTCGCGTAAATCTGGTATTTATGTATTGTAAGCAGTGCTCCAAGGCGTAGCATTTTATTCTTTTCGTTTATTGTATAATCTCACAAGTCCTCGCCAGAGCTCTAGCGTCGCTTTTTGGTTGCAAAGAAAAATCCATTGCGGATAATCGCGCTCGTGGGCGCACATGAATATAATTATTTTCTCTTTATTTTTTTTTATTAATATAGTTCGCTTGGAAACCTGCACGTTTTTCCCTACTTTATTTATTTTTTTTTGTGTGTAATTAATTATCTACAACCTGATTATTAAATCTAACTTGTATTTGGTATTGAGTATTTTTTTTTTAATTTATTTATTTTATAAGTTTGCGCACGTCCGGTGGATACGACCATTCTACGTAAGATCTCGGGCTGTCGGACTCCTAGATCTGGTACGTTGATGTAGAGAGTCCTGGGTATGCTGGTATAACGTACCTGGCGCCCACCCCTTTTTTTTTGTTGTTAAAAAAAAACCTTTAGCGGACCCCCCCATCCTCCGCAGGAGCTAGCGGCACTACCCAATGTAGCGCGGTGCGCATCATATTATTTTTTTTGCGCGTTACAATTGTCATTCGTCATAGAGTGAGCATAAGAGAGTGACATGTTTCATTTTTAGCGACTGACCTACAGCCTTGGAGGATTGGTGGAATTAAACTGAATTTGGCGGTTAGTTTGAATATTCTATAATTTGAAAATGAAACATGTCGCTCTGTTATACTTACTCTATGAGGAATGACATTTGACAACGAATTTTCAACCAATCAGAAGTAAGATTTTATGAAAATCATTATATTTCGCTAACGATATATTATGGAAGGCTCAATAGAGTTTTGTACACATTACGAAAATAATGAAGTAGATGTTGACCAAAAATAATCCTTCCCCTTTGGTAGACCTTTTTCTAGGTTGACAACATTAATAGAACTCCCCATTGGTACGTAACCCCTACATACCAATTATGACAGAGAGATTATGAATTTCTGTCAAAATTGATCAATTCAAGATAGTGGCTCCAATATGGCAGACAAGATTTGTGATTATGGTTCGATTCTATTCAAAATTGGTATGTAACCCCCACATACCAATTATGAGAGAGATATGATGAATTTCTCTCAAAATTGATCAATTCAAGATAGTATCTCCAATATGGCGGACGAAATTTGCGATTATGATCCATAATCAAATCTTACAAGCTGAATTTGATCAATTTAGCGGTGTGTGATTAAGCTAAAATTTTACATACATATGTAAGTCAGATAACAATGCAATATTGTGGTGACATTTTTTTGCATGATATAATACTAAAAGGTAAAAAATAAATTTAAGTAAAAAAAAATTTTTGAAGAACAGGCTTTTATTTAAATGCTCTAAAAAAAGAAAATAAACTTTGAAGTAAATCAAACCCATCATGTTGTTACATAATACATTTTTATATGATATAAAAGCTTGTCGCAAGAATATATACTGGGTGTAAATGGGTCATGGACCACCCTTATAACTTTTAAAAGGGTTATTAGATTTATACCAAATATTCATCGATTATAATAAAGCTATTTTTGAATTTTTTTACATTAAAATCTAATATGGCCGACGTCCTGTTTGACTGGAAATGACATGAAAATTTGAAATTTAAATGGAACAGCCAGTATATTTCTATATATTTGGATTCTACGACTTCAAAAACGAACACGTCGACTGTCAAATGTCACTTGAGACGCCATTTTTATTTTATTTTTCAAATTTTTTTATCCATCCTAGGTGGTCATTAATTGGTCTATATTACTTATAATGAAACTATAGTCTATTCAGATTTCATTTACGCCTGATATAAACAAAAGCACGTGGATGCTTAGCAGGGCTGTACTTCACTTTTTCGTCGAGCAAAAATGTATAATAAAGGAGCTTAATTTTGGAATTATTTTTTTATTAGATTAAAAACATATTTTGTAAACTATGTAACCTCCCACCCCCATGCTGTCTAAAGTTTTACTATTTGCAAGAAATCATTTACCCTTGATATTTATTTAGCAATGAATTTTACACTTTTTCTACCTGTGGCCTTTTTACCCCAATAGCTGTGATCGTCTTTTATTTAGTTAGGACCCATGTTGTGTTTAATAATCTTAGTAATAATAATAGCATCATTATTAATAGTTGTAATAACCCCAGAATTTTTTTTAAAGATTGGTGTCAAGTGAACATAAATCAAAATACAAAAATCTCAAGAAAATATTTATTCATTAAGAAAAATTACTGAAGAATGATGGCGCCATTTGGTATAAAAGGTATAGGGAAAACGGGACAACCGGAAAACCTAACCACCATCATAATGAATGTATTAATTTTGAATTAACCAATTATGTTCACAATAAATAAATTAGAAATCAATTGAAAATAATCTTTTTGAAGCTTATAAAAGCTCCATCCAACGGATACCCACTACTGGGACATTTATGTACAAAAAGTTCTTAATAACTTTAAATACTGTATATGTCATCAGATGTGCACTGTCTCTCTGCATTATTAGCAATTATTGTTCTTTTGGAGTATCAGAAATACCTCTTTTTTATTATTATATTGTTTGTATGGACAACTCTATTGAGTTACTGCCAGATCAGTACCAGCCAGCTCAGTACCCATATTTCAGGCTGAATACTCGTTGGATCATAATGTAGAAATATATAATGCGATTGACACAGTACGACATTATATTTTAGAATAATATATCGTAAAAGTTGTTATTTAGGGTGGTACAAAACGGCACGACAACATAAATCCAGATAGATCAAGTGGGGCTTAAAAAAGATCGAGTGCCTTAAAAAACAACACACATTAAATATAATATGTTTTGGCTATTTCTCTAAAATTTCATAAAATAATAATTCAATAAAACTAAACAAAATACCATTCAAAATCTAGAAAAATTAATAATATGATATACCGGGGTAAGTTGATCACATCTAAAATTATAAAATCAATGCATACAGGTTTTCCTTTACTGTCATTTCTGTTTGAAAATAGGTGAGCGACATAAACTGTGTTAACCTGCACTATTCTGAATCGGATAAATTAAATAGACTTGAAGAGCTATCTTCATTAATCCGAATTACAAGCGGTTCTATCTGAACCTCTATAATATTATCCAACTCCCACATTTTTACTTCAACTTTTTGGCGAACATGGTCTATACACTTTTTCCATTTTTCGGGAGAAATTAATGATATTCCTTTTTCAAAAAGAATTTTCATGTCTCCAAATTTAAATGTTGAATTCTTATCGGCTACGTGTTGTTTAACGTCTGCCCAAATCAATTCAATAGGGTTAAGTTCACAATGATACGGCGGCAGGCGAAGTATTATTTTATTTTGCTGCTTAGCCATCTCATGTATTACATACCTATCATATTGTTTTTTATGTTGCTTAACAAGATTTAGAAGTTGGATCTTAAGCATTTGATCGTCGAATTTAATTTTTTTCTCTTCTAGCCATTTTTGAATATCACCTTTTTTAGACGCGGTTGTAGGTATTTTTTCCATCTTTCTCGAATGATAAGATGCATTATATTGCACGATAACACAGTTATCTTCTAATTTTGATAGTGTATTTGAAAACCACTCTTCGAACGATTCTCCACACATTTCGTCATGGTAGTCACCGGATTTTTTTGACTCAAATGCCCAAAGTGCATCAGGGACAAAGCCATCTTCACTTCCAATATGGCATATAATGAGCCTTTTTCCCTTTCCTAAAAAAAATAAATCATTTGTTTGGGATTATTATTATAATCATACGCACATACCTGATGGGTTTTTTAAACCAGTTGAAAGTCCATACAAAAAGACGTGTCTGGATGATGAAACCGACGTATCCACCCATACTTTTGACTTGGTGTGGCCTGAGTTAATTCAAGTCTCATCAAGATAATATATTTTTCGGTTTTCTTATCTATATCGTTTTATTTTTTCAAAATACTCCCTACGCCACAAAACAATTTCATCCTTGTCTAAAAGCAAACTATTTCTTCCTCGAGCTTTAAATTTAAAATTAAAGGTTTTCAAAAGCTTGTAAAATGTAGTCCTCTTAAAAGTAGGCAACTGTGGATCATCGTTGACTTCTTATCAATACCTTATCAATTGTTGGAAGTTTATTTCTAAAGAAGAATTGATGCACTTTGTGCCTTATTGCATTTTTGTTAACATCATCCACAGAGTCGCAAATTTGTTTATAACGTAGCTGTCTTTTTGGTTCAGAAAATTTATGACTCTGCTGGTAGTCCTTCACAACATTAAAAACGGTTTTAGCGCACGTCCCTGTTTTATCAGCAACTCTCCTTTCAACGTCATGTACTAACATATCAGGGTTCTCTAAAATTTCGTGTTTATAAATGTTTAGAACCATTTCTTTAGTACGGATGTCAAAATATCCCGTTTTTGGACGCTTTTTAGGAGGAGTAAAAACTTTTTTTGAGACTTCATCCGCTGTGTCTGTGGAGGACATAGTGTCGGTGAACGAATAATTAAAACACTAAAAAACGTTTGTTAAATTCGTAAAAGTCACGCAGCACTAACAAAATATAGTCAATCAAATATCAATAAAATAAAAAAAAAAATGTAAATACCAAAAAATAAATAACACAGTAGTCAATCAAAACGTACAAAATGTCCAAACTAACCAACGCCGTGAATACTACTAAAACGCCGTTTTTAATTATCCATAAGTTCAGTATAATCGCTACGAATACCAAATTGAACTGAATTCGACACTGGCAAAAATATTTGCGTGTCTTCTCGAATGTTTAACGACCGATCAACCAATAGGAGCGAAAAAAAATGACACGAAACTGTTGTCGGATGAAAACGATTGTTTTGACGCGGCGTAAATGAAATCTAAATAGACTATAGAAGTACCTAAAAAGTGTCAATTTTGACAATTATTTATTTTTGTTTGTTTTATTTAATATAAATTCAATTTTTTACCTAAAACTTTATTTTTTTAAATGAGCCACTCGGTACATAAAATTGTTTATTCAATTACCATTGGCAATTGGAACTTTTCTGTAATTTTAGTTTGATTATAATGAATTCAGACCAAATCAATAGTACCTAGGAAGGATAAAAAAAAATCAAAAATAAGTGACATTTGAAAGTCGATCTGTAGGTGTTTCAAGTCGTAGAATCCAAATATATAAAATGTAACGGGTGTTCCATTTAAATTTCCAATTTTCATGTCATTTCCAGTCAAAGCTGATGTCGGCCATATTGGATTTTTATTTAAAAAAAATCCAAAAATAGCTCCATTATAATAAACGAAAATTTAGTATAAAAGGTATTAAAAGATATAGGGATGGCCCGTGACCCATTTACACCCTTTATATATTAACAGAAATAACTCTAAGTAGAAATTTATGTATTTTTTATAAAAGAACTTTACACAAGCTTTTATTTCATATACAATTTTATAATATAAGAAATCGATTCGTTTGATTCACTTCAAAATTTATTTTCTTCTTTTTAGACCATTTAGATAAAAGTTTTTTAGAAAAATATTTTTTTAATTAAATTTATTTTTTATTTTTAGTATTTTATCAATTATACCAGGATTCTTAAATTTATGAATTTTGACAAAAAATTCTTAATCTCCGACCTCAAAAAACATCCACATACCAAATCTCGTCCACCATCTTGAATTTCTTAATTTTAACAAAAAATTTAATCCTAGACCAAAAACAAAAACCTCCATACCAATTTTGAATAGAATCTAACCACACTAATTTCTCGTCCGCCATCTTGGAGCCCCCATTTTGTTTTTCACTAACAAAATTTAGAAGTTATGACCAAAAAACAATTTTGGGTGATTTTTATATACAATGGGGATGTGTGATGCGGTAGCTACAGCAAATTCATTTGTAGTATATGAAAATATACTTAAAATTATTCACAAAAACAGGCTTGGCTAACTTTGAAACACTTCGATTACTAAGAAATAAATTTTCAAAATTTTCAAGTGACGTCAGCAACATTAATTTGTTTAAAGTAATGTAGATGGCATGACAAGGGATAATTTACACTTATCTGTCGAGTATTACTAAACCAAATAGCCTTGGCGACTTTGACTATTAAAAAAGAAAAGAAGAAAAAAGCGACACATAAACATTAAAATAATAGGTTATGTTATACTGAAAAATGACAAATAAAAAGCTGTGACTAGCAGTACATCGGATGTACGCATTTATTTAATATATCGGCCGTTCACTGCGTTTTAAGGTTTACAAAGTATGGAAGTATGTTTGCGCATCTGCTTGATAAGTTTGATAATATATCTGTCACTTTGTTTTTTTCGTAATGCGTATATTATATGGTTTCGGTATATAAGGGCCGGAGTTTGATTCCCAGTACGGCCAACTTTTTTATCTTTTGATAATTTTTTTAACTTCCTAAAAACCACATAAACATAGTCATTGGTAACCGGTTTGATTTGTACAGTTAGTCTATTTATGGGTAACCTAAATATCATTTAATTATAATAATAAACTGATCAGTAGTAGAAGGTGTGTTTGCTATTTGTATTGAAGTAAAAAATATGATGATAATTATTTATAGTTCAGTATTTCCAGTGGTGGGTGTATTAGGGCCGGAACATGCCGGAACGGCATTTCGGTATCTTTTCTCAGTCCGGTACACTTTTTCAGAATGGATATTTTTGGGTGCGACTTGTACCTAGTAGAATTTAACCGGCACAAAGCGTCACATAAGAAAAAAACGTTGTGCCCCCTCCAAGCGACTCCCTCTCTTTCTGTTACCCCCTGTCTCTTTCCACAATATAATTTTTGTCTCATTTAATTTTTTTTATATTATTTATAATTATTTTATAAATAGAGAAAGTTTTTATGTTTTCTCGTTTTTTGTCATTTTTCTGATTTTTTCTTTTTTTTTTTGTTTATTTTTGGTTTTTTTTTTGGAATTTTTCAAATTTTTTCTTTTGTATTCCAATTTTTTTTTATTCCTCTGACTTTTTGTGATTATTTGCGATTTTTCAGCCATTTTCTTCGAATTTTGTTGCGATTTTTTAATTCATTCGCTTTTTTTCAAGTTTTTTTTTCGTTACAATTTTTTCTAGTTTTTTCGTTGTTCTTTGTGTTTTTTTTTGTTTTTGCTTTTTTTTGCGACTTTTAGAACACTTGGTCTTTCCGTTTTTTCCGTATTTTACAATTGTATTTTTCATTTTTGTTTAAATTTGTTTTCTGTTTTTCTTATTACTCCGATGTTTTTCTGATTTTTTGGGTTGTTAAATTTTTTTTTCTCGTCTTTTTTACATTTTTCTCATTTTGTTTCCGATTTTTCTCATCTTTCCTCATTTTTTCATTATTGTTCTATTTTTTTTCTAATTTTTTCTTATCCCTTTAATTTTTGCGATTATTTGCGATTTTCTTCTCTTTTTTATATTTCTTCGTTTTTTTCTCATTTTTATGATTTTCTGGTTTTTTTTTCGAATTTTTCTAATTTTTCCTCATTTTTTGCCGTTGATCTGTTTTTTTATTTCTTTCTTTCGTTTTCTTATTTTTTTTATTCCTCTGTTTATTTGCGATTTTTTTGCCGTTTTCTTGAATTTTGTTGTGATTTTTTTTATTCAATCGATTTTTTTCATTTTTTTTGTTCAATTTTTTTATCGTTACAATTTTTCTGGTTTTTTGGGTGTTCTTTCTTTTTCTTCTTTTTTATTTTGCGTTTTTAGCCCTTGGTCTTTCCATTTTACAATTTTGTTTTTCATTTTTGCCAATATTTTTGTTTAAATTTGTTTTCTGTTTTTCTTAGTACTCCGATTTTCTCTGATTGGGTTGTTAAAATTTTTTCTCGTCTTTTTCTTATTTTTCTGGTTTTCCGTTTTTTTTGTCGATTTTTTCTCATTTTCCACATTTTTTCATCATTGTTGTTTTTTTGCTAATCTTTTTTCTCATTTATTCTTATTCCTTTTTTTGCGATTATTTGCGATTTTTTTCTCATTTTTTTGAAATTTTGTTGAGGCTTTTTTTGCAATTTATTTCAATTCTTTCGAATTTTTTATTTTTTTGTTGTTTTTTTACTGTTACAATTGTTTCCGGTTTTTTGTTTTGATTTTTTTTGTGTTTTCTTTTGCGATATTTTTCGATTTCTTACGTTTTTCTGCGTCGTTTTTGTTGTTGCGATTTTTAACGTTCGATTTTTTCGTTTTTTTCTAAATTTTCTGATTTTTCTGAAAAATTTTTCGTGTTTTCTATTTTTTTTCTCCAAAATTAATGTTTATTAGTTTTCGCTTTTTTAACTTCTTTAGAACCACATAAAAATAGTGACTGGTAATCAAGTTCATTTATACTTCATTTTGTACTGCTAGTCACGGCGAAAATAAAAACAATATAATTTTCTTCTTTCCTCATGTTTACATCTGGCCTCTTTTTAATATGGAATTCAGTTCGTATATACTGCCATCTCTGAACAGTATTATCAATTAATGTAGATATTTTTACTTTATTTTTTTTTAAATAAAATATAGGTTTAAAAAAATTATAAATGTTTTTTCTAGCCATATTTGATAACAAACTTTTAAGTGCTAATTTAAAAATTTTACATAATACGTCCCAATTTTTATGGCACCACGAAGTTTCATAAAACTTACAACGGGCAGGTTTATTGTTAGTTTTAATTGCTTTATATAATGATTAAAAAAGTTAATTGTGATTAATTTAAATGTGATTGATTTAATTAAAAGTTGTAATTAATATAGCTTAATTTAAATAAATTAATAGCAAATTGCAATTAACAATTAATTGTGATTACTTTTAATTGCTAATAATTTTTTAATCAATTAATCAATTGATTGAAATTTTTAATTGATTGATTCCCAACACTGTCATTAACAGCTAATTTAACCCTATTGTTTTCTTAAGTATTAATAATTTTGATTAATGTTCCAATATTTTTTTTCTAGTGACTCAACTCCCTATCTAAAAAAAACCGGTTCCCGTTTTTTCTTCTCTCTAATACCCGAATTCAATTTCCGCGAAAAACACTCATCCTTTACGGGTCTCATCGTCACATTTGAGGGTAAGAAACGGGCGCTAGGTGGCGTTCGAAAGATTGCCCGGTTTCTGTCAACCCAAATGTGGATTTATTCGCTCCGTATTAGATTACACATGGCCCGAGTTGCTAGAACGGCCCAATAAATAAACAGGATCTTCAATTAGGATTTTTTCTTGATCGGGGAATGCAAGGCAGGGAGCGAAATGCGGAAAACATGTACGAGGAGATTGGATTTTAAGACGCATATCTACACGCTCTCTGCCTCACTACTTGAAAATACATATGCGGGATTCAAATGGAGTCGTAACGAAACAAAAAGCGCTATGAAGTTGGAATAGGAAAGGAAATATTTTAACCAATAATAATAACAAAATATCAGCCAAATATATTCAAGACATTACTTGGTTTTAATTATATAAAAACTGTAAATAATAATAATGGTATTGTTGCTTTAGGGAAAGAGAGAAATAAGAATAACATCACAGAAAAAGAACAAAAATCTAATATTAAGTTATATTGAAGGTCCGATTTAATTAATACGTATAGGGGAGAGTTCCCTTGAAATGGATAGTAGATAGTCTACGTTTGTTTTACCCTAGGTATAGGAAATTCAACGTGTTACAGAGAGAGGTATTGGAAATTCAGCGTGTCAGAAAGAAAGAGCGATGACGGACTTTATGGTAGTTGCCTGGATCTAACTCGGAAACTTGCCAGTAACTACCATGAAATTATTTATAAACGATATGTATAACGTTTTTTATTATTTTTTATAACAGAACAATATATAAGGGATTTTTTTGTAAAAATGGTATAGTTGACAAAGATTTTTAAAAAAATAATGAATATTTGTTGATGTTGTCGATGTTGTTTATATTGATTGATGATTTCTTGTTTTTTTCTCCTTTCCTAAACTTCTTGATTTTATGTTTTTGATTTTACCAAATGAATCTTGACTCCTTTGGATGGATCACTCTGTATCCTGAAATCCCTTAAAAAAAACAGTGTCATTCTGCCAATTGTCATTGTCAAACGAATGACAAAACGAACGAACCTAAAAAGTCAATCTGATCAATTGTCAATCACCATCATCGTACCATATAACTTATGGAGGGTATAGAAGGAGGCACATCTCAACGTTATAAAAAGTGGCCCGATTTTGGAAGCCAGTTGGTGGCGCTGTTGATCGACTGTTGATGACAGTTTTGACATTTCCTTTGATTTTTTTCAAATAATAATTTTAATTCATTACGTAAACTTTTAAAAGATATGTATTTTATAAAAATTGGGTGGCTCATTAAATAAAAAACATTATTTGAGACTATGGATCTAATCAATCTACAAACTTTTTTTCAACATACGTTCGTCAGCGCCGCGTCGGTTATTTTATGTACCATTAGTTGCGTATAAAATGTTGGCCACATTTTAAATATGTTGTACATTAGAGATTGCCCTCCTTCTATACGCTCCATAATATAACTATTAACGTCAAAAAAACAATATTACCAAAATACTAAGGTTAACATGTAGTGAAATGCGCCAGCGAAAAAAGCAGGCACTACAGACGTTACATTTTACGACGTTTTTTAACGTTCAGAATTTTGAAACGTAAAAAAGCATTCGCAACGTCACATTTTACTCCGTTATTTGACGTATTTTTTCGAAAATTCTAAGCGTTAAAAACCGTCGTAAATATCGTAAAATGTGACGTCCGCCATCCTATTCTTCTCTCTCACTACACGTTGAATTCCCTATACTTAGAATAGAATAAACGTAGACTATCTAGTATGGATATTTTCTGTATTTTAGTTGTTACATACTGTGACGCTAAACTGATCTTAGATTTAGTACAATGAAAATAATGCGGTTCGATAAGTTTTGATTTTATTTATTTATGTGATCTTATCAGGGGTAATCAAAAAATACCCTTTACAAAGCAGCATGCACGGCATCTCTTCATGTGGTGAGCATTAGGTCGTTGGTAAGGAGTGAATTTACAAAGTCACTCTTTTTTAAAGGGTTGCCAGGCGCCACTTAATTTTAAAAACAAAAATCAAGAAAAATCACAAGAACTGTATCTTATGATGTTGATCAATTTAGTAAAAAAATATTACTATAGACAAAAGTGATTATTTTGTGGTCTAAAAAAATCACAATATTTTGGTTGAGTGATTTTTGAGTCGCAGTAAAAGAATTTATACAAAGTGATATTGTACATCAATATGTTACTTAAAAACTGTAACAAAGTTACTTTTTTCCGTATTATTTAAAATTTATAAATTAAGTCGCGCACGGCACTGGAGTAAAATTAAATTAAAATTGTGAATAAAAGACCAGTCGTACCAGTTGAACCGTCGCCAGGCAGATGGGGACACTCTCGTCTCTGCTTCTTAGATGCCGAAGTTCGTATCGAGTAGGGCAATTCAAACCGTTGTCGGCAGCTGCAGAGGCAGCGAGAGGCCAGACTTGCTGTGGCCGTCCCAATTGGAACAGCAGTGCAGTCCGTCGACCTTTAGAGATAGGTCAAGCTGAAGCCAAGTACAAGTTGTACCGGAGTACAGAACCGTCAGTCCGACAACACCACGCCGCCAAGCCAATCGTCCGTTACACACCTTTTCTCCGCCGGATTTTATTGGTAATAATAAAAGTTTTATTTATTATTATTTGTTTCTATTTTAACTTCTAAGCAGCTAATACCCAGGTACTTAAACCTAGTAGGGCAAGTAAAGACCGCCCTTCTGGCCGCCAGTGATTTTGGTCGATACCATAACGACCCCTGAAGTATTTTCTTTCTCCACTGACGCTGCCCGTGCAGTGGCCTTCACACTTTAAACGGAAAGTGGCGCCCGAGGCAATCCGAAACCTGGACCAAGGCGCCAAAGTGACCCGTAACGACCGAAGTGTCGTCGCAAAACTAAAACCCGTCTCACAATGAGAACTTAACCCAAAATTTATATTAACAAAATTAGGTATACTTAAATAACATGATAAACGAAATTAAACCAGGTTAATCATATGACCTTTAAATATGATATTTGTAAATCTAAAAAGAAAACTAACCCAAAATAGGTGTCAAAAGTTGGTTAAAAAATTATTCAGAACTCAAAAAAGTAGTTCATATACTGTCAACATTATACCAAATATGTATATAAAAAAATAAATTTAACGTTTAAATTTTGAAAGATAGGCCGAAAAAAAATAAAACAAATATGTAGGATTTTAGATCTACCTTGTACTAAATTTTCTTGCGGTGAATTGGGATCTGGTTCTCTTACACAAAATCGCCAGGAGTTCCAATTCGATGGTGTAGTCGTTTCTTCAGCGGAGGTCAACGAAGCAAACGGGAGAAAATACCCTCGGGCGGTGCAAGGCCAATACACCACAGCAGTACTTCTACCTCCCACTTACAAAAAGGGTTTTGTAACCACCTGCATCGCACAGCAATAAAAAAAACCGAAAATCTCGTACCTCAAGTATAAATATCCTTCATCACTGAAATCTCGAAGGTCGAGTAGAAATATTCTTCAACAACTGAAGAATCTCGAGGATCAATTAGAAATGTTCTTCACGAACGAAAAATACCATAAAAGGTATGCCTAGAAGGCATGGCTTGAAAGATACCCCAAAAAATAAGCGTGCCTTTATTAGGGCATGTCAAATCCTTAATTATAAGCAAGCCCTCGATAAGACATTAAAACGGTATACACTAACACGTGTGAAATACAAAATTTCGCTATCACAAGTGATACGAAGGACCTTTGCTTTTAGCCGTTCAGAACAGAAAGAACCAATCTCGTCTTAAAACAAAATGATAGGCCTCATTAACGACATCCGCAAGGTGGCGTATCGACAAATTAATAACAACTAAATAGCTAAATGTCTAGGCAACCAAATTAACCCCTATGTGTAATATGGGTTACCTATAGTCAAGTACTATAAACGACTATTCAGAGCATGTCTAACGTAAGCGAAGTAGTTTACTACTTAAAAATTGTTTTGAGTTATGATATACCTTGAAATTAAAAAATACTTTTTAATTAGGGTCATGAGGTAATTCGTTGATCATGTTGCGAAATACTTACAAAAGAAAAATATTTACAAATGGCTTTTTATACTTAAATTATGAGAGAGATGTAAAAACATAAAACCTTATGCTACAGGATGTCCTGTTTGATGTAAAAATCGTAGATACAAATGATGTCGATGCATAGAGAGAAAAATAGGTCGATTTTCATGTTACAATACTACTAAATTTAAAAATGGACAAAATGAATGGAAAATTTGTGAGCTTGTCTAAAATAAAAAGTACATGATTGTCAAATATTCATTTACTTTTATATTGTAAAATGTCCAATTCATGAGCAATTTCTCTTGAAATGGACAGCTATGCCTATGAATTGGACAGTCACAACAATATCAGATACTATTTGTATCTGTAAGGTGAGAAGGGTGGGTTGCTCCACAGCACTTAGACCTTATTAGGCCCATTGTGCATCCTCCTTAGGAAGTGAGGGCTTAGCTCGTCAGCCAGCCTACAAATTTTATGTAGTTGACAACGTCACCAAGAGGCCCCTCTCTTATGTTGGCCGGTGTTAGCCAATACCCGCCGAAGACAGTTTTCCTAATTGACGAGAGTGTCGAGCTTTTGTCAGGTCTGTCGGTAACAGTTAAAGATAGAAAATCACCTTCAGTGAAAATGTTGGAATTAAAGAGATAAATTCAGATTTTTCAAACCCCTTGCAAATGTTGCTAATTTTAAATGATTTAGTTAACCCTGGATTGACGAACTTCGCAACTTCATATAATAATTTTTCCTGGATTGTTCGTTAACCAATTATTTATAGCCTGCTTAAACCTTGATTTAAATGGACCGTATACGGCTTCATCGAGAGGATGCAATATGTGACTGCAGTGAGGAGGTAGAGTTAAAATGATCATGTGGTTTTTTTGGCAAAATCAACAACTTGAAAATTCACATGAGTCATATGATTGTCCCTAATAATTAACGCTTTATTATCGTAAGTTGGATGGACATGACTCACAAAATGTGGATTCAACAAATATTTCTTTGATCATCCAACCAGACGGATTAGCAATTCTCTTAGATCCAACGGTTGCACCCTTTAACATGTTGTCTTTGAAGTAGGCTCTCGGAATACACTAATGAAGAAAATACTTCATCTTTCTTCTGAAGCAATTTGAAACCATGTACTGCAATTACTTTGGGCGGCGTCGTTACAGTGATTCAACCGCTTTCATCCACATTCCATATCATATTAGGAGCAAAACTGTGTTTCTTGTAGAATTTTTCCAGATTTAAAAAAAAAAACGTTGTGGTGTTTGTTTTATTGAAGCTAGAGGTTCGGCGTGCTTTAGGGTTGACGGAGCGATAGTTCCTTATTTCGATTCATACATCCGTGAAGCCAGTGAATGCCTGCTTTACTATTGTTGTCCCACTCTGACGGTGTAAGTATGGTAAACTGGTAAGCAAGTTCTCTGGTTTGGATTATTGTTAAACCATGGCACATTTAAAGGTAATTTTAAGGTAAGAAAGTTATAGTATAACGAAGTTACTTAATGCAACGACACTTCGGTCGTTACGGGTCACTTTGGCGCCTTAGTCCAGGTTTCGGATTGCCTCGGGCGCCACCTTCCGTTTAGAGTGTGAAGGCCACTGCACGGGCAGCGTGAGTGGAGGAAGAAAATACTCCAGGGGTCGTTATGGTATCGACCAAAATCACTGGCGGCCAGAAGGGCGGTCTTTACTTGCCCTACTTGGTTGAGTAACCTGGGTATTAGCTGCTAGGATGTTAAAAGAGAAACAATTAATAATAAATAAAACTTTTATTATTACCAATAAAATCCGGCGGAGAAAAGGTGTGTAACGGACGATTGGCTTGGCGGCGTGGTGTTGTCGGACTGACGGTTCTGGACTCCGGTACAACTTGTACTTGGCTTCAGCTTGACCTATCTCTAAAGGTCGACGGACTGCACTGCTGTTCCAATTGGGACGGCCACAGCAAGTCTGGCTTCTCGCTGCCTCTGCAGCTCCCGACAACGGTTTGAATTGCCCTACTCGATACGAACTTCGGTGTCTCCATCTGCCTGGCGACGATTCAACTGGTACGACTGGTCTTTTATTCACAATTTTAAGTTAATTTTACTCCAGTGCCGTGCGCGATTTAATTTATATATTTTAAATAATACGGTAAAAAGTAACTTTGTTACATTAACTTCAGTTAATTTTAAAAACTGGAAACCTCCATTCTTTTTGCAAAAATATTCTTTTAATATACCCTACACATCAGTTTAAATTCTTCTGACGCGTCGACTCTTTTTCACCCTTAATACTATACCACTAATGAAGCCACAGAGTCCTTCCCTCTCTACACTGTTAAATCGCAACGAGGGATCAAGATTCAATACCGCTATCGATGGTAAAAAAATAATTCAATAATCAGCAATTCAGTCAGTTCGCAGACACCACCAGATCAAGTCGACCGTTGTTAAGAGCTGCCATGACCTACAATATTCGTGGTGGGCTATTATAAGTATAAATAAAAATAAATTTCTTGAAATTTTCTAAAGGTGACTTTCTACTCCGCGATTTGCCACCGCAGGATTTGGCGATTTTAATCTGCGTATGCGCGCCGAATTAATGTGTTCTGGACGTATATCGCGAGCATTTTGAGGTTACAAATTTGAAAATGTCCTGCGAAGTCTTCATGGAACTTTAACCAACAAGTTGTCAAAGATTGTTGGGGACATCCTTAAGTAATTAATTATAATACTTGCTCTGGTCATTCAACCTAATTTCCTTTATTAAGGTGTTATAAGCACCATATTGGCTTCTTCGTTGGAATATGTCCGTTACCCAAAATTTACATTTTCTTTTTGCACTTTTCTTCATTTGGTTTCGAATGTATATAAAAAATACAACATCCTTCTGCCAGTTCATGTACAGAACATATTACTCAGGAGTTATCGTCACAAAGAATGCCAGTAATATCAATTATTATTATAAAAAATACTAAAATCCCTAGTTATATTTAGAAACATTATCGCCCAATTCCGCGATTTTATGGAAACGGGTTTTGCGATATCGCAACATTCGCGCATGCGCAGATTAAAATCGCCAAATCCTGCGATGCAAAATCGCGAAGTGGAAATTCATCTTTAGTCTGTTGTGTTGAATTAAAATACATTGTGAAATTACCAAGTCCGCGATTTCGGCAACACGCATGTCCGACTCCTTCCAGACTCAAAAGTAAAAGAAAGAGTGGAAAATTTAGAAGCTTGCTTCTCAATCAAAGAATATAAAGTCAGTTGTGCCAGCACCGCAAGCCGAATCACCACACTAGACCAGAACACTGGTGAGCAGAGTATCGGTAAAGCGAAGGTACCGTTTGTAGATTTCTTCAAAGTTCTGTTTTTCGTTCTAATTGTGAAATTATTTTCAGCGTTTCAGAGGACCAGATATATTTGTTTTATTTTTATTCGGGATAACACACCGAAAGCGGCCTGTGCATACTGTCGGCGTACTAACACATACATTATTTTACAGCTTTGTTCCTGCCGGAGAGAGAGAGAGCCGTTCATTTGTTGTATTTTTAATCAGGATAATCGACGGAAAGCGGCCTGGGCTGAGTATCTACTTCACAGAACTAGCCATTCGTCGACGCACTGTTAGGATAGTTTATTGATATATGGATTTATAAACCGGAAAATAGAACATTGTTTCATAGACCCATTTTGTATATTTTCTAGCTTATCATCTGCGTGCATTGTCTCACAGTCTTGCACGATAGTAATCTGTATCACCGCTTATTGGCTTATAGCTCATTCAAGCATTTTTGGTTTTACTTTGGAACACGTTAACACGGTTTCTCCGTACCCGCCGGATTTTTTTTGTATTGCTTGGGTGTTGAATAAAGCCCATTATTTGCTACTTGATGATTTTTAGTTGTATTTTTGTTACTAACTGATTGTAAGCATTAACACTCCAGCGGCACCCGAACCCAGCGGGGCAAGTAAAGCCCATCCCTCTGGCTGCAAACTTTTGTCGGTACCATAGCGACCCCTGCAATATTATATCTTCACTGACGCTATCCGGAGCAAGTGGCCTTCACAATATAAACTTAAGGTAGCGCCCGAGGCAAACAGTCACCGGGACTAAAGCACCAAACCGATTGCATAACGACGCAAAGAGCGTTACAATAGCTTTTCGTTATCGTTTGTGAATGTCTTTCTGTTGCCAATGTTTCTAACGTATCTCGATCGTTCTTGATTTTTTTTACTAAATTCGCTAATAAAGATTTAGAAATACCTGTCGTTTAATCAACACTTCTGATGGAGAGATTCTGCATCTCGAATTTCGTCGTCTGATTTTCTGACTCCTTAAAAGAATAAAGAAACGAAGCCGTAGGGAATAAAGAACAAAGAAAGGTAGTGCGAAGCTTCCAGGAAGCTAAACAAGTTTGAAAGGGAACAGAGAGCATAATTGAGATCTGAGAGCAGTGACAGAAAGAAATTAAAGAGAAAAATGTTATTTGTTATTTTTTTTGTGTAACATTGTATTTTTCAATCTTTTAAGGCTTCTGGAACCAGCCCATTGAGGAAGAGTTCTACAGGATAGGAAATGCAATTCACTTTTCATTGAGAATTCTTATTTCAATATTTAATGGATACGCCTATGGATCCGTTCACATTATACATATATCTCAAAATCTATTCATTTGTATTTTGATTTGGTCGGGAAATAATCCTCTAAAGTAAATAAATGTATTTACATCCTAGTAATAATGTAATAACCCGTTTTCACGAGCAATAAGCTTCCCTTTCCATTATTAAATTATAAATAAATAATTTAGATCATAATTAAACAACCTATTTCAAATAATATTATAACTACTATCCATTTACAGTTAGTAAATTTTGCAGGACGAAATTAACGGCCAAGATTTTTAAATGATTTAAGATAAATTTCCAGGGAAGTGGCTAAGAAAAAAATAGGAAATTTTCTACATACACTCAAGATATGAAATAAATATAATAAAACAAGGACGTGCACTGCTTAGGTTTTTATAGTATTAATATATTCCGAAATAAACCAGTGTAAATCATAAATAAGGAATTTCTTAGTGCTAACTTTTTGCGGCCTCCATAAGCGCCGAAAGATTTTTTTAATAAAATTAATAATAATCTGTATAGAGGGTGTTTCATAAGAAATGGTCAATTTAATCATAGGTTCAGGACCTCCAAATATTAATATTTTACTAAATAACTCTAGGTCAAATGTTATCTACTACAGGGTGTTGAATTTATTCGTTTTATTGCAAAAATTTTTTTATTATATAACCCATTGACTTGAAATTTGGTATGGTTATATTTTTAAGTAAGTATATCAACTTGTTATCAATTTTGATATTAGACAATCTTGGCCTTTCATTATGAAAGGACCAGGCATTTTTCATATGGCGGTTGGGTCCCGGGTCCATTTTTTTTAAATTTAGTACACGTATTTCTTAAGTCATATGGTTCATTTTTACCTAACCTAGTATAAACTGATCCAAGACTTCCTCATGATACACATGACCCGTGACCCCTAACCTATGATACACATAACCCACGACCTGTGGTACGCATGACCCTTGACTCATGACCTAACATATAACCTAAACTTTACACATGTATGAAGTGTTCTATACATAATACTATTTTAAATATACAAACTAGAAATCCTTTGAGTCAATTCTATAATTATTTAAATCCAAAGGGTTATCTATAATCTCAAATGTGGTTCACCGATGAAGAACTAAAATTTAAAGTCTAGTACCACAAAAATCTTTAATAATATAGTTGGACAACTAGTTTCGGCATACTAATGACATCATCAGGCCTATAATACAAATGTTCACAATGAGTTATGTAAAGAGGGGTAACAATATAATGGAGACTTACCAAAGAATTTAATATTAGTTGAGAAAATTAATATTGAATTGATTTACTGGTTACACTTAAAGCAAGGTTTATTTTATAAAAATTCTTTTAAAATTTACGTGGTACTAAAAAGAAGGGGGGATGCATAATTGTGGTTAAAAAGAAAATATGAGGGAGGAAACAAGCCGAGGTGGGTTTTATAACGCATGTTTGAGATGAGGTGGAGAAATTTACAAATTCCCAAATACCGCTGCAGGAAGTCGGACCAAGGTAAATATTGAACAAAATTCAGGAACCTGAAAGGAGTATGCCGTATCTAAAATGATATGGAAGGAACAATAGTATCGTTAACCAATATCGGCGGCCCTAAGGTCGGATAGTCATAGGCGTCAGAGCTGTGCTACGTTTGCTTAACTTTACTTTCCTCTACGTTCCTTTTTCACAACGGGACACGACGCCAATGCAATTTATGTATATGGGCATGCGCGTTGGCACCCAATTCCGATCTTGCATCTCCTTCTGTCGGAACGCTTTGTTTCTATAGGCAAAGATAGGGCGTTGGCGATATAGGAGTATTACATATATGCGTATCATATAAAATGGTAGATGACACTTGACAGTTGACAAATGACAAATAATTTATATGTTGCACGTCATAAGTTAAATTTAAATTTAGTAAAAAGGGGGACCTGGAGAGGAAATAAAAACATAACAATTAGTAATCAATGGAATAGCACTTAAATATAAGTTTAATGTGTGTGATATTTTAAGTACATAGAACAAGTGAGAAAAAAAAGTACAGACTAACAAGAAGAAGAGAAGTGACGTTAGAACTAGGTTAGGGTCTGGACTAAAAATTCAGTTGAAATAAAATAGGCAATTTATTTTCGGGTAACTATGTAACCTGGTAAGAGTTACTCATATTATAGTTGAATATTTAGACTAACTATGACTCCATAGCATACAACTGTCTGTAACCACTTTTAAACTCAAGTTACAAGGCTGGTATGTATAGTTATCTCACTTCTTAAACGAAGAAGTTGATATTTGAAAGCAGAATAACCGATTTTTAGATTTCAGGTTATGTTAAAATTGTTAAAATCTCTATGAAGTAAACACTGACAGTTTATATTTTGGGTTTGAATATAATTAAACAGCAGGTTATTAAAAATGTATATACAGGCAAACGTACTACTAATGTCTAGTTCTTCTAATAAACCTATCACTAATAGTTTCAGTTTTTACCTCTCGCCCTTCAGATAAGAGAGGTATAGGAATCATGCTAAAAATTGGGTAGTGAGTTTTCAATGGATAAACATGTTTTGGGGTCCCTAGAATACGATTTTAATATTTTCGCGATGATGTCTGTGTGTGTGTGTTAGTGTGTGTGTGTGTGTTAGTGTGTGTGTGTGTGTGTTTGGATGGATGTTGTAGTAACGATAACTCAAAAACTCCTGAATAAAAAAATTTGAAATTTTGCATACAGGATTCTGATACCCTAGATTAGATCTGATTAGATTTTGGTGCCAATCGCACAACCGGAAGTGGCAGTTGCTATGGGTGATGACGCAATTATTATACAAAACGGCAATAAAGTTTTACACATATATTTTGTAGACCCTATAGTTTATTTTCATCTCATTAAAATTTTCGAAACTTTTGCCATTGTTGCCAGATTTACAAAAAAATAATTTTTTTTCATACTTTTTTGTGTCAACCTGTAAATTTTTGATTCAAAAATGGCGAGAGATCATGTGCTGGCCACATCAGATTTTTTCTTAGGAGGACTCATTTTACTACAATCACAAAATAACTATAATAACAAAATGTTTATGATGGCCAAAACTTTGCACCATAGAAAACAACAATTTGACACTGTTGACGTTGACAGCGGTTACATGCAGTTAACTAAGAGTGCTTTCCGTAAATCGTCATAGTTAACCTGGTTACTTTAAATGCGTCCCGTATACACACGAATCCTGAAAAATGAATATTTACGAAACACGGTTACTGAAAATTTGACAAAACCAGAACAACCGTTGATTTTTGTTGGTCGTTCTGATTTTTATTGACAATATAGATGTCAATGCTGTCAAAAGTGAAATATAAAAAAATAGCAACACCAGAGAAATTTATGAGCAAGTTATAATTCAAAAAATGAACAAACTAAAAATATTGAACACTTGTTTTCTATTTGGCCTACAGCAAATCAATTTTTGAGAAATATGCCAGTCTCCTCTGGCATTTGAACTTGACATGTTACCATGGGTGTTCCATAATAAAATTAACCACGCTAACCAACACTGAAAAAGAACGGTTGACACCGGTTGATATAGGCGATTTACTAACTCTGTATGTTTTGGTTACCCAAAAATAAATTGCCTAATAAATACAAACTACAAAATAAAACTAATACAAACATATATAAAGCGTCAAACTGACATACTTGTCATTTTTTAAACTTGTAATATTATCAACCTTACTCCATTCTATCAAAATGTCCCTAATTTAAATTTTGACTATTTAAATTATGGAGACGACATACAAAAGCACAAACGCCATGTAAACAAATGATTTCGGAGCATTTCAAATTTTTCTGTCATTCTTTCCTTTATAAATTTTTCTTTATTTTCCCAATTTTGAGATTTTGAGATACTAAGATTTCTACTATTGTATTGTATTTTTTTTATCGGTTCTTCTTTATTCCAATATTTTTTCTTACCTTCAATTTTTACTCTCCCGATCCCATCGAAGGGAAAGTATAGTGAACGAGCAAAAAAATTCGATATATCGATGGAAATATCCATTTTGAGGTGCCCCGAGAAGATTGAGACCATTTCCAAAGTAAGGTGTGTCTGTGTATATAATTGTCTGTATATCTGTGTGTCTCTGTGTTTGTATATGTGTCTGTGTGTCTGCCTATTTAGAATCTTCCATGATAGCTGCCGAACCGTTTGACCAATCAAGCTTAAAGGTATGAAGGGATGTATATGCTTCGAATGAGACTATTCGTTTAAATTGGCGCAGTAGAAGGTCCACAAGTACGACATTGATTGAATACACGTGTAAGATTTTTTGCCTATTTTCAATTTTAAGGACAAACACTTTAGTACTAAATGTTTTCAACATTGAAATATCAATAATGTATTACTTAGTACTTTGTAATTAAAATAATCCTATTCTCTACAGCTGAGCCGGGAATGTTCTGGGGTGACACAGCCGATTTTTTTTAAATTAGTTTAATTAAGAAACCCTCGCTAATCCCAAACAAATTTGTAGAATTACTTCAAAAATATTTTGTTTTCTGAAGCTGTCTTTCTGAAATATATCCACCGTAAGCTAGCATTTTACCTGACATAAATAAGGTATATTAACTACAATTAATAGATTTAATTAATACTAACGACAATTTTGCATTTCGCACAAGATCGGCTGTAATCGTCGCAACATTATGCACATTTTTAAGTTAATGGTTGGCTTTTGGTGGCGTCATTTAGGTTTGAGGCTTGGATAATGACTTATCGGTGTTAGGTACAACAAAATAATAAAATCACCGTGCATTGCACAGACAGCTACGAGTCATAATTCGTGATATTTGGTTATGTGCATAGTGACTAGTGACAAGTTTTTTTATTAGTTTTGTGTTACAAAAGCGTGGTTTAAAAATGGAATTTGAAGTACTTCTCATATAATGGGGGCTCGGGGAATCCCCAGACCGCTTTAGAGGTAAGTTACAAATTAATCATATTACAATATTCTCTAATTATTTTTGTCGTGGATAAACAGAATTTTTTATAATAAATACCTACATTTAAATATGATACATCCTTATTTTGTTTTGTTCAGACAAATTGGATCATTGGGACTTTAGCATTTAAGGTACCTATATTATATCTGAGACAAAAATAATTAGAGAATATCGTATGACTAATTTGTAAAATATACCTCTAAAGCGGTCCAGGAAATTTCCGAGCCCCCAAATACTTCAAATTCCATTCTTAAGCCACGATTTTGTAACACAAAACTAATAAAACTTGCCACCAGTCACTATACGTCTTATTTAATTACTGTTAATAATTTGTTTAATTGTCTTAAGTAAAATATTTAATACTCGCTATAATTTGGATTTCTAAGTTAATTATTTTTTGGTTATTAACGGTTAGTGTTTTCTATTTGTTATTAAAGTGTTTAATTACCTTAAGTCAATTAACATTAATGATTATAATTAAAGCCCTTTTTATTATCATAACTAAACATTTGTTGAGTCCTAATACTTATTAAAGTTTTTTTCTACGATAATTAAATTCTTAATAATGCTGAATAAACTTTTTCCTCATCTCATCTACAAAATAGAGAAGAAAAGTTAAAAAAAAAAACGAAAACATAATTATTCACCAAACTTTTCTAAAAATATTCAACAACTTTCAACACCAAAAAAATATAGCTTTACCAAATGTATGTGATTTAACAGAAAAAAATATTTAATATAAATCAAACCTTTTTCTCTAAACTAAATCTAAAAACACCAAAGAATAGACAAACACACACAATTTACAAAAATTCCTGCTTGCTTACTACAACGAACACCCTATATAAAATATAAATTTTTATTATTTATTTAAGTGTTCAAATTCAAAGTAATTTATATCAGAAGAATAATACTAATAATTAAAGGTTACATTTCAAAAGAATTTTGTACTTAAAAAATATAAAATTTTGATAACTAAAAATAAATAATGACCTTCTAAAAACAAATAAACATTTATAAAGACTAATATATTTACATTGCACTTTAATTTACTCGAAATCATCAAAACTCCCCATTATTTACATTTGTATATACCCTCCAATAATCGTAAAACTTCCGTATAACTTCCCCCAGTTTGGAAACAACGCAACGCAACGGTATAAGTTATTATTTTTATAGGAAGTAGCAGTATATATCGTTGTTGTTTCCCTGTCTATTTTACGCGGAAGAGTGTTCAGCAATCTTAACACAAGTGCATGTGTACATGACAATAAAATAAATATATGGGGGAAGTCCCTTTGATCCTGTGGCACTTCGGGGAGCATCCAGACTTTCTTTCTGACTCCCTGCTGACATCGACCAACTAGAGTTCATCTCTATTGGACGATTTTTATATCGAATGTCTTGGGACTGTGTATTCTATAAAACATTTCAAATTTCAGAAAGAATAAAAGAATGTACGAAAATTCTGGCCATATGAATATACATAGAGCTAGATACTTGTTTCACTACTTTACCGGTAATTTATAAATTAATATATTTTTACACTTATTAAGCTTAAAATAAAGATAGCAAATAATAGCTTTAATTATGAATGTAATTGTAATTTTTTAAACACACTATACAAGTTTGCATCATATCGAAAAATATTTTATTACTGATTTTTGAGAAAAATTATTCTTGATGAAATTTGGTGTTTTAATTAAAATTTATTAATTTAAAACATTTAAAAAAAAATCTACGGAGAAAGTAAAAAATATAAAGTATAGTCTATACGAAATCAGTTAGAACGGCATAAAAACTAAATATCTACCGACCGTCGGAGAATTATTTGTAAAGCCTGGACGGCGTGATATAATTTATTATAAAAATTAATTTTACTTTTCATATACCTACACAGATATTTTTTTAATTAGTAATATAGAGTAATGCCAAAAAACACCAGTTTGTCCTGCTATGATAATTTAATAAAAAGTTAAAATTCATTATCTGAATTTTTTGAGAGCTTGAATCTGAATTTGGGGTTATAATAATCGGGTCAATGGAAGTGTGTGTGAAGTTAGCCCAACATTTTTTGAATTTTAATATTTTAAAAGATGTTCCAAATTGTTCTAGGTTTGTACCAAATTGTTCCAGAAAATTATTCCTTAAACTTAAATACAAAGGCCGGAAAACTCAAAAAACTATTTTTAGAGCTAGCCCCCCATAATTTTTATTTCGATTTTTTTTCTGTTGCACCAGTTTGTTCTAGTTGTTCTGAACATTGTTCCAAATTTTCATATCAAAAATTATTTCAAGCAAAAAATCAATAAAAACCATTTGGGTCCAGCCCCCCATTATTTTTTTTCGAAGTTTTTTCTGTTGCACCAGATTGTTCTAGTTGTTCTTAACATTGTTCCAAATTTTCATATCTTAAAAAAATTGTTTCAAGTTCAAAATCAATTAAAACCAATTATAGCTAGCCCCCCATTATTTTTATTCGATTTTTTTTTGTCGTACCAGAGTGTTCTAGTTGTTCTTAGCATTGTTTCAAATTTTCAAGTCTTAAAAATATTATTTAAAGGTTTGAAGGGAATATATTTTAAAAGATTTCCTCTAAGAGGTCATACAAAAACAAAATTATTTATAGACAATTTAAGAATGAAAACAAAGAAAACCAAATAACATTTTATGCTTTGTTTATAAAATAAAACGCTTTACAAAACTAACTAATATCAAAGGTTTCAATTTTTTGTATATAATTAAATAAAAACAACTTTTGCCAATAAAAAAAAAATAAAAAAATATTTCTAAAGATTAATCTTAACACTAAAAAAAGAATGAAATAATATGTACTGAAGTTATTCAATTGTTTTCACTTAAATTATCCTGAAGTTATTTTTTTAACACATGAAAATTTGAAACAATGATAAGAACAACTAGAACAATCTAGTACAACAAAAAAAATTCGAAAAAAAAAAATAATGGGGCTGGACCCAAATGGTTTTTATTGATTTTGGGCTTGAAATGCTTTTTTAATTCATGAAAATTTGGAACATTGTTCAGAACAACTAGAACAATCTGGTACAACAAAAAAATTTTGTATAAAAAATAATGGGGGGCTAGCTATAAGTGGTTTTAATTGATTTTGAGCTTGAAATAAATTTTTTTAAGACATGAAAATTTGGAACAATGCTAAGAATAACTAGAACAATCTAGTACACCAAAAAAAACCTTCGAAAAAAAAATAATGGGGGCTGGACCCAAATGGTTTTTATTGATTTTGAGTTTGAAATAATTTTTTTTAAGATATGAAAATTTGGAACAATGCCAAGAATAACTAGAACAATCTAGTACACCAAAAAAACCTCGAAAAAAAATAATGAGGGGCTGGACCCAAATGGATTTTATTGATTTATTGCTTGAAATAATTTTTTTTAAGATATGAAAATTTGGAACAATGTTCAGAATAACAAGAACAATCTGGTACAACAGAAAAATGAATCGAAATAAAAATAAAGGATGGCTAGCTCTAAAATTGGTTTTTTGAGTTTTCCGGCCTTTGTATTTAAGTTTAAGGAATAATTTTCCGAAACAATTTGGTACAAACCAGGAACAATTGGGAACAACTTTCAAAATATTAAAATTCAAAAAATGGGGGGCTCAATTCACGCACACTCAATGGAAGGTAAAATACAATATTTATTCTCCATTTTGAATACATTTCATCCATTTACCACTTTCGTTTACTTTGTTAATAACCGTTCGTATATTTCCTAGTACAGAAGCACTGTCAGTTGGAGATTGATTATATTTTTTTTTAACAGGAGCCCAAATCATTTCGATCGGATTAACTCAGGTAAGGTTATTCTCACTTCATGAATTTAAACTAAGCAAACTTAGTACCAGCGTTTAAGATCCAGAAATAACAGAATAGATGAAGAATTTATTTTACCAAATAAATAAGGTCAGTATTTCTACTAATCCATAGAGCCAGAATTTTTTAGACCTTGAAACAAAAAAATAATCAAATGCGAAATAAAGTTTATTAATTATTTTCCAGTAGGGAAATAAAAATAAAATTTTGGTTGGCTTTGCCATTATTTGAGTATTCATTCTAAAATGCTGCACCCGAAGCGTCAACTTAAATGCTTAATGTTCGAATAAAAGTTGGCTTTGAGAGTAAATAAGCGTTTGACATAACAAATCACAGGCGGCGGTGAGTGGCGGGACAATTAAATATTTGAGTAGATGTTGCAGGTCTCGGGTCAAGCAACCGCTTAATAATTGAACCGCGTGGCTTTTAACACGACGAGTTGCTCTTCTTTTATTCAGTAGTTTAGCTTCTGTAAACGGGGACTTGACACCTGGCCGTTGGTTGGATTGATTATAAAACCGCTGGGGATATTTGCCAATGCCCACCACTCATCCGGATATCATCTAGGCGACAAGTTTAGTTTCTACTTCGAACTCGAAATACCATTTCTGTTTCTGTTTCACTATTGCCTGTCAGACTAAATCTATATATATATATATATTCGTGAATTATTTTCAACTACTAACACCTTTCAATTCGGCTTCAATGTCCGATAAAATGGATTAGTTGAATAGTGTATATTAGTGAATAAATTAAATTTATCATTGACGGTACTAATAAGGTAAATATACTAAAATAACTAAATCAGGAATTGAACAGAAATGGTACATCAATTAAAGTTCCCACGAAACGACATAAGATTTTTGTTCCGATGTATTAAAAAACGCGTAGTTTATTGAAAAAAGTCTAAAATATGGCAGGACACAGCAATATGTGCAATAAATCAGTTATTGGATATTGCGTAGTTCAGAGAAGTTCCGTAGAGGCGCTATAAATATACATTTATATGTATAAGTTTCATTATAAGAATTATGCTGTATCTGTCAATTTGGCCTCAATATTTTAGATTTTTACCAATATTTTATTAAGATAGTTTGTGTTATGAGACGTCCTACCTTCATTACCAAACAAACTAATCTATATGCAACATCTAGCCCTAAATGATCTAAGGCGATAGCCAAGATTTTTGGTCATGACAAATGTTAAGAATCTGTCAGAAGTGTTCAAGTCCCGTAAATTTACCTATTTTTCTTGATTAAGGATTCAGTTATACCTTGATCGATTAATTAGAACCAAATTATTCAGTAGAAATAAAACTCAAAGACATGTACCACAACATAATTAAAAAAAAGATTTATTGGGCAACTAGTTTCGACTTATGAACCATGCTCAGGTCTAGAAATAAATTACCCGGTGTGTAACAAAACAATTTTTTATACAATACAAACTTTTAAAACGCATACCTGTACCCAATCTCACTTTACAGATAAATAATTTTGAATATACTTGAAATTTAATATTTTCTAAAAATGTATAATTTGTATTAATTTCACTTTTCATATTTTATATTTTTCAAAAATAAAACACGAAGTCAGTACCACAACGTAATATATTATAAAAGGATGAGAACAGGCAACTAGTTTCAGCTAAATATCCATCATCAGGCCTAAAAGGTTCAGAACAATGAATAGTATTCAGGTTTTAACAAAATAATAGTATAACAACTTACCAAACAAAAAAATTTTAGAAGTTACGAATGAAATTATTAGGAAACATATCACAACCGCGCGGTTGTTAAGTCAACATTTTAAATTATCCTGGTACATATTAAAACAAACAAAATTAAACTTAAATAATAGTAAAAAATAAGTAATTCTACATTATGGAATCTAGAGTAACAGGCGACTGCTACCGGAGAAAAATATTTTAAAATTTTTTAAATAAGACCCTTCTAAAGAGGGTAACAAATTAGAAAAGAGCAACTGTAGTGGTAACATAAACCACATAATGAGACTAATTAATTTAAATCATCGGCATCAAATGTATAAACCACATCCATTAACACGACCATGACAATGACAGTGACAAAAGACACTGACAGTGACAAGCCGGTATAGTCAGTAATAACAAATGTAGGTGAAGCTTTTAAATGACATTTTAAAAAGGTTAATAATAATAAGTAAAGTACAATGAAAAACAATGAAATAAAAATAAAAAATATTAGATATGAACACTAGTATGAGATTGAGTACAGAACAAGAAATGAATCTTAAAACAAATGGTGTGAGTGATTAAGAAAAAGAAGAATAAAAAGAAGAAAAAGGAATAAGGTATAGGTAGACTGTGGGTGAGGAAGAAAAAATATAAACAATAAATGAACAGGAAAACAAAAGGAGTTAAGGGATAACATGGGAGAAAACAAGGAAAGAACAGAAGATCATAAGGGGAGGGATATCAGTGTAAGCAACAATAACTTTATTTGTGTCAACGAATAACTAAGACCAAAAGAAAACCATATATTTTTATCAGACAACTTTAAAGACATTATATAACTATTAGGGTTTTTTCCGTTTTTTCTTCCTGCTCACACTGATATCCCTCCCCTTATGATCTTCTGTTCTTTCCTTGTTTTCTCCCATGTTATCCCTTAACTCCTTTTGTTTTCCTGTTCATTTATTGTTTATATTTTTACTAACCTCACTTTTTCTTCCTCACCCCTCAGTCTACCTATACCTTCTTCCTTTTTCTTCTTTTTCTTAATCACTCATTGTTTTCCATCTTACTTTACTCATTATTAACCTTTTTAAAATGTCGTTTCAAGGATTCACCTACATTTGTTATTACTGACTACACCGGCTTGTCAGTGTCAATTGTCACTGTCAGTGTCTTTTGTCACTGTCATTGTCAATTGTCAATGTCAATCGAGTTTTCATCCATCTTGTCATGGTCGTGTTAATGGATGTGGTTTACACATTTGATGCCGATGATTTAAACTAATTACTCTCATTATGTGGTTTATGTTACCACTACAGTTGCTCTTTTCTAATTTGTTACCCTCTTTAGAAGGGTCTTATTTAAAAAATTTTAAAATATTTTTCTCCGGTAGCAGTCGCCTGTTACTCTGTATTCCATAATGTAGAATTACTTATTTTTTACTATTATTTAAGTTTAATTTTGTTTGTTTTAATATGTACCATGATAATTTAAAATGTTGACTTAACGACCGCGCGGTTGTGATATGTTTCCTAATAATTTCATTCGTAACTTCTAAATTTTTTTATTTGGTAAGTCGTTATACTATTATTTTGTTAAATCCTGAATACTATTTATTGTTCTGAACCTTTTAGGCCTGATGATGGCTATTCTTCGATTTTTTTATATTTTATATTATTTAACAAGTAACTCCATACTTCGTACTCAAAACATTTTTTTCGGTTAGTTGTCCGAACGGTCATATTCTTTAATTATTTAACTTTGAAATTCCCTCTCTTTTTTGTTCCTCCTATCAACTTATCCTTTTAACTTGTCATGTGTCAGTTGTCAAGTAACCATCTTGTGCTAAAATTTCCAGACATTTAAAATTGTCAAAAGTGCTTATGTTTGATTTTAAAAAACCTGCCGAATTTCGGGTTTTCTACCCGTGGCTTATTTTACTGGTCCTACTGGACCCCCTGTTAATATTTTGGCCCTTGCGGCCCCTCATCTGTTTTTTAACCGCACCAACATTTTTGGTAGGGACACGTGCGTTGCACGGAATTTTTCGATTTCACTTCAACCCAATAAGTGATTTCCTTCCTTTCGGACTTCTAGCAACAGGAGGAATAATATGTTTTTTCCTTAAGTATACCATCATGTATCCGTTAACATTCTCTTGGCACGATGCACGTGCCTTTCTTAAATCAAGAAATAAAAAGTTTTTCTCCACTATGGTTCCATACCTACATGAACCATTAAATACCTGTCTGTTGGACAACAATTTCAATTTTAATTTAAAATAAAAAAATTAATTTTTCGTTAGCCAAATATTTTCATATACCCACTCTACTGCCCACCCCTCTCCCTTAATAATATGTAAATTGTTTAACATTGTTCATTAAAATTAATTCTTTAATACAAAATATGGTAACTTTTAAAAATTTGTATTGTATAAAAAATTGTTTTGTTACACATGTCTTGGAGTTTTATTTCTACTGAATAATTTGACCACATTTGAGATATGGATGACCTCTTAGAAAAAACCAAATTAGATTCTATTTTCATGTACATTTTTTTTTAATTCCTTAAACAAGCAAATTATTATAATTAAATTTGCATCGCTACCAACAGAAACAAACAATTTACTAACCATTTGTGGGAATGGAAACTTCGTTCTCTATAAAAGCAGTAAAAGTGCCCGAAACGCCACCTGAGGGATCGTCATACGTCAGTCTGCCGGTTGATACGCCGCTACCCCAAACGTGGTTGCGTGTGAGAACACGTTTCGGTCACGTGGCTTTGGCCGCATCATCTCATACGCGTCTAATTGCACTCGATGTAATCACGTGATAAAATTAATGCACTACTTGAGCGACACGTGCCGCACTTGCCCGGATGCGTTCGATCGACGTTTTGTGCTAAACGGGTTTAATATTTTCATTACATTATTTTTGAGCCTTAAAATAAATAGTTTTTTTTTCATATCTACGCACATTTAACAAAATAATTACTTGACAGATAAAGATTTGGCACTGTAAATGAACTTGAATTGGAAATTTAAAACCTTTGAAATAACTTTTTTTAAAACACTCGACGTACGTTTCGGTAACTATGTTCAAATCATCAGGGATTGATGATAAACAATTTATCATCAACTCCTCATGATGCTAACATAGCCGACCAAACATATGTGGATTGTTTTTTAAACAAGTTTAGTTTTACCTCAAATAAAAAACCCAAAGGGGTCAATTAATTATTTAAAATTTTCTACACGCCCATTTAATCAAAAACAAGAAGTTTTCAATTGAAATAATATTTTATATTATTAGATTGAAAATATTTTTAACCCTTACTTTTATAAGATACTCCACCTTCGTGACTTCTTACTTTCTGATTCCTGTAAATTGTCCACCTCAAGTTTTTTGCATATATAATAGAATCAATCAATAAAGAATGAGAAAATGATATTAATAATAGTTTACCATCGATATTCGCGTATGAAGAAAAAAACAATTTGCCACGTATTTTACTATTCTAGACCAACACGAAAGGGTTAAAATTTAAACTTCGAAACAAAAGAACTTATCGTTACATAACCAATTCTATTTTTTTATTTTGGGTTTTTTTCTAAAATAACAGTTACTTAGGCTCATTCAATTTTTCTAATTTACAAATTTATCACATTTCATTTAATAGTGTATTATTAAACATCACTGTGTACTGTAATTACAAGTAATTTTTACATTACTGATGTCACTTGTGTACAGTACTAGACCTAATACACTTCCCTGTAGTGTACCAATTCTTTTGACCAGAGTTATTAACATAATGGCAAATTAACTTTTTACCGCGAAAAATATGTTAACTCAACTTTCGCACTTACATGTGCAACGCTCTTTGCTTTTTTTTGTGTTACAACTATTGTCCTGAGTTGTGGAGGCGAGAATCTTTTAAAGACACCTCCCGCTTGGTTCAATGCATGAGGTAGTGCCGAACTATCCCCTGATCCCTCTGCAAGTAGAGTCAGGGGCAGGCGTACAGTAGGAACTGTTGATCTGAAATAAAATGTATTTATTAGCATAAGATATTTCATAGGTATGTTAGTTTAATACTTACGAACCTCCCAGGTTGGGAGGCTCAGAGCGGTGGGCGGTGGTGAATCGTCGGCGTTGGTGGTGGTCGGTCGAGCTCATCTAATGCTAAGAGGAGCATCCTCCAATAGACCTAGGAGCTCGACCGGGAGATCTGTATCTTCTCTTGCTTCACTAAGGATCCTGAGGTTGGATTGGGTGAATTTCTTCTTTGGTTTCCTTGGGATTGTTCGTCTGTTCCTGTCAACTATCCATTTGGTCCTTAGAGTTTCTTGCGATATTAGTGTGTTCGTGAATTTGGTTGGATGGGAAGCGCCAGGGAAGGTGAGCCATCTTCCTGATGATCCTCCTCTCTATTGCCGTGACCGCGTGCAAGAGACGAGGTGGGAGAGTGGAGAAGTTGAGAGCTCTATAACTCAAAACGGGGCGGATGTAGGATTTATAAGTGTAAAGCAATGCCCTTGGGTTACACCTGACAAATCGTCCACTAAGGGCACCGAGGAGGAAGGTCCGTCTGCTTACACCCTCTAGAGTTCTTTTGACTTCAGCCCCCCAATTGAGCGTATGCGTGAACTATGCGGTAACTTCATCTGAAGGGACGAGTCTCTCTCCTCAGAGCCCAAGGTCGATGTTATTGAGGTTTAGGTTGGATTTTCGTGAGTAGATTGGATATTTGAATATGATGGGAGGGGTTTTTGGGGATTCAAGGTAACCCTCCATTTGCTACACTATCGGGCGAGTCGATTGTGGAGTTGTTGTGTTTGGGTGTCTAGAGCTCTGGTAAAAGGAGAGGAGGCTGAAATTTGTGTATCACCAGCGTAGAGTTAGATGTCTTGGCTAGGTGAGGGAGGTTAGGGAATGTCGTGGGTGTAGATGACATAGAGGACAGGAGCTATAAGAGTAGTGTTTCAAAGAGCTTACCCAGAACATTCGTCAAGAATATAGGCCTGTAGGAGTTAGGGGATGTTGGATCCTTTTGGGGTTTGGGGATAAGGATGGTGTGAGCGGATTTCCAGCAAGTTGGAAAGTGAGAGTGCTAAAGGCAGGAGTTCATGAGGATAGTGAGAAAAATGGTAGTGGAAAGGTTTTTCAGAAGCAGAGATTTTCCCTTGAAGACATGCCGATGCAATGTCATCAGTAGTGGAAGCCATTAGGATTTGGTGATGGATATGGGGATATGGAGTATGGATGATGTCCTCTAGTAGGAGGTCTATGTCCTGCTGGAAGAGGGGGCAGAAGTTGGGATTTGGGGGATTAACTATGGTAGTCTGAAGGTGGTCTTTGAAGGGCGAGGCCTTCTTGCAAAGGTATAAAGGATTTGTCCATCGAACAGGTGGTGGGAGTGGGATTTGGTTTTTTGTCCAGTGAATACCGCCAGTTTGTGCCAGAACCTTGACCCGTCCCTATGATCGAGGTCTGAGGTGGCCTAAACCCACTTATCTTGACGATAAATGTTAATCTGGAGGCTTATAAGGGCATTCGCCCAGTTCCACTTGGTTTTAAGGACTAGGTCTTTGGTTCTGACAAACTCACGGTAAAGCTTGCGTTTCCGCCGGATGTTGCTAGAATATGAGGAGGAAGAGGTTTTTGGGCAGAGTTAATGGTGATGGCTTGGGAAATGGTGTTGCTGATGGTGATGGCAAGGATGTCTATGTCTTGGTTGGACTCTAGGATGGGATTTATTTGGAATTGGGTAAATCTTCGAGTCAAAAAGGGAGGTTTCGACCATTAAGGTTTTATGATCGTATGTGAATGAGGCTGCAATGAATCATCTATCCTCGACCTGATTTCTGCATCTGTCTGTGAGCAGGATGTGGTCGGAGACAGAGCTTCTTTGGTGTCCCATTAAGGTGGGGTAGGTGTTAGATGTGTTAGTTACTCTTAAGATAGAAAGGTCGATGAGGAGATTGGAAAGGACGATGCCGTTTGTCTGGAGTTCAGGTCTAAAAAGAGTTCAACTCAAGGTAGGGAGGAGACTAGGAGGTTTGCCGATAGGACTTGTCTGGGACGGTTGTAATATGAGATAAACGTCATGGTGATGTTCTCCATCACGACGTCTACCGCACAAACATCCAGGGCATTGAATTGGGGGGGGGGGAGGACAATGGAAGTAAAGGGATTCCGTTACGGATGAGTATGCCGTTTCCGCGATAGTACTTGTTGCAAGGTGAGTAAGGGATTCCGGATCCACCTTCCGCTTGCTATACTGAGTTAAGTACCTGTGTATTCCGCTGCTGGTATAAAGTAAAAACAACTGTAAAATTCAATAAACAATAACTTCTATTATAAACAAAAAATAATGGTACCAAACCAAATCCGGTGAGGAAGAGTGTACAACGGTTCTTTTCTCGGACGGTTCGCACGTTTTCCGTACTGGCGTGGTGGTCGGATAACGGTTCTGGTTTTCGATACAATTTAACTTGGTTTCAGCTCAGCTTGACCAATGGCTGGTTCAGGACTGCTTCTCAGCTTGAACTCGGACTGAAACTCCAGGGACTGCCGCTGGAACTCGGATTTCGGGCTACCACTGCAGCTGACTGATCGACTCCGGTTGCCGTATACCATAAGGTCAGGTGGGTATGCGAAACAAGTACGCGAGTGACTCTATCTTTCAGTGAGAGTAACAACTGCTATGGCTAGCCTCCTACATAATTTGAAAGTAATTCTAATACCAGTGCAGTGCGCGATTTTATTTAAATATTTTAATTATCGCGGAAAGTAACTTTTTCTGAAATCATTTCAGAATGTCTACTTTATCGGAGTAAATTCAGACCCCAAAATACACTAATCTAGTATTTTAGCCTGTTACTAATAAATTAACTTTATAGGGCCGGTAAGGGTCCGGAAAATGTTTTGCCTGCCTAGACCGTCTAAATCGGTCCCTACTATTTTTTTATTTAGATTTTAAACAGTAAATTAAAATACGCAAACAACCAACTCTCATTAAGAACATTTATTGGTGTGGTGGTCTGATTTGAGTCACAACCAAATAGTGTTTTTGCGGAAGCAATTTAATTTTCAAATTTTGCGGTGTCAAGTCTGACACCATTTTTTTCTGTATCATTTGATGTATATTATACTAATGTTTATTATGACTTAACGCCTCGGCCAACAATTTACATTATCGTCCGGTAATGTATTGCTTTTACTACTAGATACACAATGTACTATTTTTACACATCCTTCGGTAAAAAAAATTGTTACATACATTTTTTTTACATCTTAACTATATATCTGGAAAATAAAGTGTAATGATTCCTATCAGGTGCCTACCCCTATAGTGGCTGGACCCAATATTCGGGATAGGTTCACCTGTTACAAAATAACTAAAAACAAAGCTGTTCCGGTGACTTCGGAGGGGCTGATGTCTTCGCTCAGAAGGGTGTGAACATCTACAATCCGGGCACGTCTTATGCTGGATGGAGGAGTGGCACTGGCAGCATCTGCAGGAAATTTGTCTTCCGGTAGAGTCGGTCCGGCTTCTGACTGTTTTCTTCTCTACTTCCACCTTCGATATCTGGAGCTGTGGATGGGAGTGGTATCTATCGCCGTTGAGTATCCTGGGTGCAGATTGAGGTCGATCCTATTTCACTGGTATTGATGGGGAAGCATAGTACGATCCGGGCATCCACCGTGACGGAACGGTTGTCCACCAAAATATATTCAGAAGTTAGTTCAAAATGGTAAGTCTCTATCTGAATCTCTCGGATGGTTACGGTCTCTGTCTTTACCAATCGGACAGTACTTGTGTCAGCGGGAGCATTAGGTTCTCCTCGGAAGGTCCATTTGTTCGGCTATCCGATCTCCTACATACAAAATCGTAGCCTCATTTTCCATAATGGAATCACTTTTGCCATATTGTGTTGTCGACGGGTAACTGGGGCTTACTATCTTTATTCGGTATGATGGATAGGGCACCATAACGGCGTTGTTGCAGCGATCTCATTTCGTGGTTTTAGTTCTAGCGGTTCTTCTGACCATGGACAAGTTCAGTTATTGAACATGATTCCTTCTCTTTTACATCTAGAGCAAAAGGTCCGGGGCACCCCTTTACATTGGATTCTCACATGTCGCGTCTGGCCACAACGCCAACACTCTTCAATCTTTTCAGTGGATCCGCATGTGTTTGGGGTTGCTAGCGTCGGCTAGTTTGTCTCAGTACGATCTACGGAGGCGGTGGAAAATATTCGGGGTAGAGGGGTAAGATTATAAACAGGGAATGCTGAGGGGTAAAATTGATCATATACTGACGGAATGGACGGAGTAGATGAAAAGTATATATACGGAGCAGGTGGTGAAACGATGCTGTATGGAGTGAGTAGAACGAACGCCTGAGCTAGTTCGATCTTTGATCGGAGTAACTCATATTATCGAACGGCTTTGATAAGTTCCTTAAACTCTTCACGTCACTGAAGCTGGTATTACGAAATAGAGTCGAAATTCTGGATGTAGCTTTAGGTAGAGCCAATTCAGTTCTTAATCTGTTGTTATGTCTCCATGTCGATGAATAAGCGTCTGCATGCAGGTCGGTGATGTATGAGGTGGCGGTTTCATGTAGGTGTTGTGTCCTCTTACTGATTGCACAGCAATCCAAGATCAACACACATGGTAAGACATTAAATAGAAATTAGACACCTTAAGTAACATTAATGTACTAGAACTGCTTGCAATACAAATAATAGAAACGCGAAGACAAAACTATAGGGGAAAATGTATCAACATCATGTCAGACTCCAAAAACGCCGTGTAACTCATAAAGGAATTCTACCCCAGGAATAAAACGGCATTACAAATACAAAAAATGACAGTAAAATTGAACAGCTATGGAGTGAATCTAAATATCCTACAGAATAGAAGACTAACATCGAGTATTTTAAGAACCCACAAAAACGCTGAAAGCACCTGTAAAAAAGAACAAATAGACATGAGACACATCGACAAATATACAAAAAAAGGAAGACCATGAAAAAATGGCTAGAACTATGGAATAGAGGACAGGGAGGAAAACATTTAATATGATAAGAACAGTAAGGAATACATACGATCCCCTAAACTGGAAGGCTATCCAGATACTTCCGGATCAAGGGCATTTGAATAGCTACTACAAAAGATTTAAGCTTAGAGATATCGAAAAAATATGTAATTGTGGTGGTGGATCACAAGAATCAAGAACATATACTGCAAAACTGCACACTTCCAATAAGATCACAAGCAAGACAAATATTTGTAATAAAGCTAAACGAACTAAGAGAGCAATACCCACCTCAGAACATCGACTTGGGAAACAACCACTTAATACAAGCTATAAATGAATGGGCATGTTGAGTCCAGTCCTGTTTATTAAGTACAGTGTGGCTAAACCCTTCACTGTAGATTTTTTTTATATTTAATAATTGTTTTTTCAGATATATGTTTTCAATAAAAAATTAAAATGTCATTGATAATAATCCTGATTTTTATAAGTATAATATAAGAATATCTTTAGATCTCACATAATGGTCCTTCGAGCCGGATAATGGAACTAGTTTTTCAGTAAGCTGTATGTGAAAATTAGGAACCGATCTGCAGAAGAAGCATAGATGTTCATCCCGCTATTAAATAGAGTCAATTTTAAATTCCAGGCCACACACATCACTTACAGAGGATCCTAATGACCTTCAACCATTGACACCGGGTCATTTTATTATTGGTCAACCTTTGACATCTGTATAAGCATATCAAAATGATGACCCAATACTTCTGGAATAGATGGTCAAAGGAATATTTGCACCATCTACAAGTAAGATCTAAATGGTCTACAGATGTTAAGATCTATGGTGATGCTGAAAGAAGATTCTACATTTCCTAAAAATTGGCGCATTGGTAGAATAGTAGAGTTACATACTGGAAAGGATAATGTAACAAGAGCAGTGTCCATTAAGATTCTTCCTGGAATAGTGAAGCGTGCTCTTACAAACATTTGCATATTACCTATTGACTGTTGAAGTTCAAGATACTTCAAGGCGGGTGGCATGTTGAATCCAGTCCTGTTTATTAAGTACAGTGTGGCTAAACCCTTCATTGAATAACTGTTTTGTCAGATATATATTGTCAATAAAAAATAAAAATGTCATTGATAATAATCCTGATTTTTACAAGTGTAATATAAGAGTATCTTTAGATCTCACACGGGCAAACGGTATGATACTGGATGACGTGCGTGATGATCAATATGCAGAATTTTACTAACCCCAATTGAACAAACAACAAAACTATGTAAAATATTAAAGCTATATTATTAATAGAAGAGAAAAAAAAAGAAAAAAAAGAAAACCAAACAAATATACCTCATATAAAAAAGGGTTTTTCTTTTAACCTATTTCCTTCTTGCTATCAACGCATCTAAACAAGGCGTCAAACTAATCCCCGCTGATTTTTGGAGTGCGGAGTTAGATATGGGTTCCCTTAACAGTTTTTTCGAAAAATGGCGGATAGTAACGTACCTTATGCCGCAAGGTAGGTAGGTTGAACATGAGATGCATCAGCCTCTCATGTTCAAAACTCGACTGAATGGCGAATTCTAGGTCAATGCAGTAATTGACGGGAAAGAAGAAATTTTGGAAGGCGGTGTAAAAATCTTCCCAGGTGGACCAATACTGTCGGTTGTTCCTAAATCACATGGCGGGAATCCATTGTAATAGGTCGGACATGACCTGTAGGAGTCGACGGAGATTCCATACAACTCTCGAATTTCCTCTAGTCTTTCTAGAAATGAGGTGGGATGGTCAGTAAGTAAAATCGAAAGTGGCACGTATATTCTTCTACCATCAATGGCAGCATTATGGAGCTTCGGATGTCTTACTCGGCCGAGTCTCCAATGCTGACTCTCAAAATTTCTCTCAACGCATAAAAATGTGTCTAACTGCGATCATCGGGTGACTTTTTGTACTACTGCGCACTCGAAAGTCTGTCTATATTACTCAGAATTAGTGCCTCTTAATTTGGTATGGTGTAAAAGCTTTTTTTTTATTTTTATTTTTTGACGTTTTGATTTCTCAGTCACTTCTTGAGTCCTGAAAAAGCATTTTACTCTAGTGGTTTACACATAATTTTTTATCGTACACAATAATTATTGGTAATGTTTTTTCTACAAAAATTTTATTTTTATGCTGACGTTTAATGATTGCACTTAATTATTATTAAAAAATCCGCTGTGTCACCCCAGAACTATCCCGGCTCGGCTGTGTTGAAGACGATTATTTTAATTACAAAATTTCTGAATAGGGAAACAAAATGAAGTTAAAACTACGTTTTAATTAAATTGGAAAACAACAAAAGTTAATAAAATGGCAAAAAGTTATTATAAATATCAACAAGTTAACGCATTAATTCAAAAAAATGTTTAAGAGCAAAAGTTAAAATTAATAAAAAAAGAGTGAAAATTGGCAAAAATAGGCAGAAGAAATGTAAAAAAATAGGCAGAAATAAAACAAAAGAATAAAAAGGCAAAAAGGGGAAAAGGTAAAAAAAACAATAAATAGTAAAAAAAAAACCAAATACGACAAAAGGGAAAAAGGTAAAAAACACCAAAAACGTAAAAAAAATTTAAATAAAAGGCAAAAAATGTTAAAAAACAAACATTAAAAAGGTTAAAAGAAAACAAAAAAGGAAAAAAATGTTAAAAACGATAAATGAAATGTTAAATTTGAGCAAAAATTTAAACTAATAAAAAAAGAGTGAAAATTTGCAAAAAAAAGGCAGAAGTAGCAAAAAAGTAAAAAGTTAAAATAAAGCAAAAAAAAAGGAAAAAGGCAAAAAATCAATGAGCCAAATACGACAAATTAAAAGGAAAAAAGCAAAAAACGCCAAAAACGTAAAAAAAAGTTTAAAAAATAGGCAAAAAATGTTAAAAAAAAAACATTAAAAAGGTTAAAAAAAACCAAAAAAGGAAAAAAATGTTAAAAATGATAAATGAATTGTTAAATGTGAGCAAAAATTAAAACTAATAAAAAAAGAGTGAAAATTTGCAAAAAAAGGCGGAAGTGGCAAAAAAGTAAAAAGGTAAAATAAAGCAAAAAAAAGGAAAAAGGCGAAAAATCAATAAGCCAAATACAACAAAGCAAAGGGAAAAAAGCTAAAAAACACCACAAAAGTTTTAAAAAAGCAAAAAAGCGTAAAAGTAGCAAAAAAATTGTTAAATTTGAGCAAAAAAAGACATAAATAGCAAAAAATTAAAAAATGTAAAATAAAGCAAAAAAAATGGAAAAAGCAAAAAAAAATGAAAAAGGGTAAAAAAAATTAATAAGAAGTCAAAAAAAAGCCAAATACAACAAAGTAAAGGGAATAAAGCAAAAAACGCCAGAAAAAGTAAAAGAAGCAAAAAAGGGTAAAAAAGCAAAAAAGGCAACATTGAAAAAGTTGAGAAAATCAAGAAAATGAAAAAATTAAAAAAAAAAAGCCGAAAAGGCCAAAAATAAGAAAAAGAGGCTTTGTAAAGGTCAAAAAAGAAATAAGGATAAAAACAAAAAAAGCCCAAAAAAGGCAAAATAAATGTAGATAAGGCAAAAAGACGCCAAAAAAGTATAAACAAATAATCGGCTGTGTCACCCCAGAACTTTTCCGGCTCGGCTGTGGAGAATAAGACCAAAAAATGAAGTCAACATTAAAAAGGTTAAAAAAAAAGGAAAAAAAAAGGAAAAATGCAAAAAACGCCAAAAAAGTTAAAAAAAATAACCAAATAAGGACAAAAATGACAAAAAATGTAAAATAGCAAAAAAAAAGCAAAATAGAAGCAAGTACAACCAAAATAAGTTGAACAAAAACCATTAAAGAAATTAAAAAATCGATTATGTCGCCCAAAAAAAATTTCGAGCATCCACGAATACTTTGTCAGATATTTAATGTTAAAGTTTCAAATTTTGATATTTTTTTATTTTTGACAGGTGACAGTTGGAGAAATAATTTAGAATAGAGTTTTTCAAGGGCTTTCAAATGACATATTGCAAGTCAAATTCCGTGACATATTGCATCTGTCATTTTTTGATAGTGACACTTCCGTTTAACAGATGTTGAACAAACTCTAATGGGTTTTTCCGACGGGTAACCCAAACCCATATAGCAAATTTCAGCTCAATCGGATTAAACGTGTGGCCTCTATCGTGAAAGAATACACACAGACAGACAGATAGACAGATAGACAGAGAGACAAACTTCCATCTGGAAATAGTCTTAATCATCTCAGATGACCTCAAAATGGATATTTCCATGTTTATCTCGAAAAAATTTTTTAGCTCGTTTACAATACATTCACATTGACAACGGCTAGCAATTTATTTCGATAATGGCGTTTAATGACGTTGTTTATTTTAAGAGATTCTCTTTTGTTTCTTCATACTATATGATGTGATTGAAATCGGTTATTCTATTTTAAGTTGGATATCAATCAAATTGGCAATTTTTATTTAATTTATGTCAATTTGGTCGCCATCTAGCGTGAAAACGTAAAATTAGGCACTTTTCGTGTATTTTACCAGGCTAGTCGTAGAAAAACGAGCCGGTCAAAACAGGACGACACGCGACTATAGTGCTCCCAGTGTCCCAACAATAATTTTGACAGATGTGACTTAAACTACTTACGTTTATTTTATTAAAAGAAGCATTGACTATCTAAATCTAGCCTGGGTATTTAAACAAAATATTTATTTAATTAAAAAAGTCTTGACTATCTAAATCTAGCCCACGTTTAAAAAAAAATAAAAGGCATGTGGGGTTCGATCCCCTGACCCACTGCACCACTAGCTAGCGGGCACTATGTCACGCTGCTACTAGAGCTAATGGTTAAATATTTTCAACTTATTATTTAGGCGAATCACATTTCGTAATAAAATAAATATAAATTAGTGTTTCGAGTGCCATCCTGGATTGACCGTCTCGTATTTTAATTATTAATATTACTGAGCTTAAAGTAGTCACATTCACTAAATCTCATAAAGAACATGATTTAAGTTACATCTGTCAAGATTATTGTTTAATATCTTTGTCACTTGAAGCGCTACAGTCGCGTGCCGCCCTGAATTGACCGCCTGGTGTAGAAAATTTAACTTTCTATTATCCGGTAAAATTCAACTTTCTCACGGTGTAAGATAAAAATAATATTTTATTAATTAGCTTGAATTTTATGCATTAATTAAAATTACGTGATTTGATTTAGTCAAGACATTTTCTGATAGTTTTGTTTAATTACCCTTACATTATATGTTACGCCTCTGATTTGGTCCGGTTACTTTCCGGTGTTGAAAATTTTTGTAATGCATTTTTATTGTCAATGTATATTTTCTTAGGCTCATTCCAAATTGCATGCGAGAATAATATCATCCTTATATGGAAATGTGGAAAATTTATTTATTTCAATATTTGCATCTTTAAGTCTGTTTGAAGTAAGCTAAATTAAAACGCTTATCAGAAAATGTCTATTATTATATCCTGATCGACTCTGTATAAGAAATGTTTGTAAGTTATTATTATGCACAGTTCTCATTCATGTAAGAACTTAGTAATTAGTTTGAAATATTCAGCATTTACGGACTTGTGTTTTTTTTAATTATTTATAGCAATTTGCAAAGATATAAAAATTTTAATTCACAAAATTGTTGTTTATATATTCCAATACTAAGAATAAACTGTATAGTTATTAATTTGAAATTTTAAAGAAAAAAACATAATTTATTTTTACAATGTAAGCAGTCAGTCACGTTTTTTTTGAAATATGTTTTGCATCACTTTTCCCTCTCTTATCTAGTCATTTTTCTTAGAAACCCGCTAGCCATTGCCTGAGAGCTGAAGCTGAAGCTCACGTGCCCCTCGGTCTCGGGGGTACACTAACACGCTAGCGCCACGGCGGCAACCTCCCGAACTAAGAATAATAAAGTCGACTTATGGAGCGCAATTACACAAAATATATTCACGGTTTTTTATAGCTCCTTGCGGCAGCGAATTGCCCCATTCTTTTATTGTTCCGAGGAGGCAACGGAATTGATATGTAATTGTTTTTCGGTTTCGTATTGCGAGAAAAGACTTTTGCCGCTTTCCCGCGCTTTTTCCCTTGCAAGTGCCCATTTACCGACTACCCGAAACGACTCCGGAGTTTATTATTTCTTGCGAGTCGAGTGAAAATTAATGATTAAATTTTACTGCCCGGTTTGTTGTTTAGATTAGAATAATAGCCGATGCGGAATTTTTTATTCTAATACTCAAATGCGGAAGGAAAAATTACGATGGCCCACTTTTAAACTTAGGAATGGAAAAATATTCTTAATAGTATATTTTTTAAGATACAAATAATACTTTATATTCCAAATTAAAACTTTCAATAATTAGAATAATAAAATTAATGATAAAGATTATAAAAATATAAAAAAATCGAACAATTAATATAGTACAATCATTTGGTTTTACCTGGAACGTTTTCCGGGAGTTTTGAAAATTGGTAATTTTATAGATTTCGAAGTGCTCTTGCCTAATTTCTACATTGTCACCTTCTATCATTGTTGCTATATTGGAAAAATGGCGTCTAAAGACAGTTTTCTGACAATATCTACTTTCCGACTCCTTTTAAGATAAAAACTGTTATATAATACATTAAAGTAGAAAAAAATTCTTATATTTTATGTTATGACTTTTTTTGTAAATTCAATAATTTTAGCGTACGACCAAAAAACTCATTTCCACACCACCATAAAATAGAGTAAGTGGCGCGTTTTCTTTATCGTGGTATCCACGGTAGGCCAAATCCACATGAAATGCACTATTATATGCACGAATTTTATTGGTGCCTGTAATAATTCGCAAATTACTTTCACAAGATAGCGATGAAAACAAAGAAACTAAAGACTATTCTCAAGCAAACATAAATTCAGCTAAATATGTATTATGAGCACTTTTGTTATCTGTTTATTGCATTATATAAAATTAGTTCTAGCGTTAGAATTTCATTCTGTCATTATTCAATATTCTGTTATTAGCATTCATTGAGTTATTACTATTGTCACTTATGTTATATAATAGCTTATATAGATAAAGGCCACCAACGGCGGCATTTGAGAATATACATTGTTGACAGATTGACAGCCATCAAGGCATTTTGATTAAACATAATAAAGTATTGTCTAAAGTGTATGTCCATCTTTATATATTACATATTACCTAATATAAATAATATTAAATTAAACATGGCGCAGTCATAAATTGAAAATAGTAAGTTAATACTGTTAATAAAAAACGCCAAAAACAAGAGACAAAAAATGGAAAACAGCGGTGTAAAACTACCTCCCGATTTTGACATGGAGAACGAAAACGCTGGAAACGAATGGGAATTTTGGAAGACAACCTTTGAAGACTACCTAGTAGCGACAGGACAGAATGAATCTGACGATAAAATAAAAATTTTAATATTACGAAATATGATGGGCACCGAATCTGCGAAAATATTAAGAACATTCGATATCCCACAAACCCAAACAGGAAATTATGAATATATAGTAAAAACAATAGGAGATTACGTTAACCCAAGATCTAACGAATGCTATGAACGATACACTTTTTTAAAACGTGTACAGCAAGAAGGTGAAAGTTTTAAGAGTTTCTTAACAGACTGTAAAATGTTAATAAAACCATGTAACTACAACCAAAACACAAATGAAGAGACACCTGAAAACAAGGCATTAGGGACAAAATCGTAATGGGAATAAAAGACCCGTCGACCAGGGAAGTACTATTGAAAGTGGAAAAACTGACACTGGAAAAGGCAATCAAGGTCTGCATAACCTCAGAACAAAGTCGTAACCAAAATAAGCAATTCGATAAGCCAGGGACGTTCCAGGAACAGGAACGAAACGCTTTTATGGTAAGAAACAAGAAGACAATGAACAAGTATAAAAGTAAGTCAAATTATCTTGATAGGGACAGAAAGGAAAAATTTAAATGCTCAAGATGTCAAAGTACTCATGGACCTAGGGAATGTCCCGCATATGGACAAAAATGTATTAAATGTAGTATGTTTAATCATTTTTCTAACTCATGCAGGGTTAAAAATGTAAATAATATCGAGCATGATATAGATAGTGATAAATCCGATCAATTGTTCATAGGTAATGTCAAAAATAATATAAGCAAATGTAAAGGTGTCTGGGAAAAAACCATAAATATTGAAAACAAAAAATTTACTGTAAAAATTGACACAGGGGCTGATGTCAGTGTTATACCCCAAAATGTATTTAAGAAAATTAACAGACAATTTAAAATTCGTGTTACAGATAGTATTTTGAAGGGATTTGAAGGGTCACAAGTAAAACCAATAGGTGTCTTTAATCTTTATTGCAAATATAAGAATAATAATGTATACGAAGATTTTATGATTATTAACGAAGCAGAACATATTCTTTTAGGTGGTAGGGCTTGTTTAAATTTAAATCTGATCAAACGCATAAAGTCTATTAATATAAATAAAGATTGTAAAATAGATGTAGAAAAAGAAAGTTTTATAAATCAAAATATAGATGTTTTCTCTGGAATAGGCAATTTCCCAGATAAATGTTCTATTGTAACTAAACAGAATTTTATACCCTCATCTCACCCGCCAACTAAGGTACCAATTGCAATCAAACACGCTCTAAAATGTGAACTAGATAGATTGATTAAAAGAAAATCTATACGAAAAGTAGAAGAAATTTATTCAGAAGCAAGTATAAATAGAATGGTTATCGTTGAAAAAACAAATGGCAAACTGAGACTGTGTCTTGATCCTTCAGATTTAAACAAACACATAATTAGAAATCCGATTTTACTACCCACACCACAAGAAATTTTGCTATAAAATGGCAGGAAAACAATTTTTCTCTGTCATTGACCCAAGTGAGGGTTTTCACCAATTGAGATTATCAGAGGTTTCGTCATGGAAATGTTGCTTCGCAACACCATTTGGAATTTACAGGTACTTGGTATTACCATACGGTTTATCTAATTCACTGGATTTATTTCAAGAACAGATTGAAAAATATTTTGGAAAAATAGATAATGTCTATATATACTGTGATGATATGATTATCACAGGGTCTAATGAACAAGAACATGATGAAACTCTTAAGAAGGTTATTGAGGTAGCTTAAAAAATTAATGCTCGTTTTAATAAAGATAAATTACAATATAAGCAAAAAAAGGTAAAATTTATTGGTCAAATTTTCTCACTTAATGATATGGAAATTGATCCAGATCGAATAGAATCATTGAAATGCTTAAAAAGCCCAACTGATAAAAAAGAATTACAACGCATACTAGGCTCTTTTAATTATGTAAGACAATATATCCCAAATATGACAAAATATATGCAACCCCTTTTTCAACTTTTAAAAGTAAATGTAGAATTTCAATGGCTACCTCACCATGAAAAGTCTTCTAATGAGTTAAAAGAAATAATAACTAAACCTCCTGCTCTGGTACCATTTGACCCTAAATGCAAAATTATATTACAATATGATGCGTCAAAAAATTCTATTGGCAGTTGCTTATTTCAGCAACATGACAAAAAAATATTAAAACTGGTTGCTTGTGCTTCACGTACCATGAATGAGAGTGAAATAAACTACAGCCAAACAGAAAAAGAAATGTTATCAATTCACTTTGGTACTCAAAAATTTAATAATTATATATATGGTACCACAGTTGACGTACAAACAGATCACAAACCCATTATATCTATTAAGAAAGTATAAGGCAAAAATTTACATTTTGCCGATATGCTTTCGCGCTATAGTTTAAAACACGTTACCCGTGATCCAGAAATGTTTGACATGGTACACTCGCGATATTTACCCATGAGTGAAGACCGCAAAACGGAACTAAGAGAAGAAACTGCAAAAGATAAATGTTTATCTCAAATAAGTAACTTCTACTGTAATGGGTGGCCCAAAGCTAATTTAATTCCACAAGAATGTAAACCCTATTTTAACCTAAAAAATAGCATTTATGTTGAAGCAGGAATAGTATTCCTTGATCACAAAGTAATAATTCCTAATAATTTTAAAAGATTGATTATGGAAAATCTCGATAAGGGCCACATAGGTATCACTAAAACAGTGAACAAAGCAAGACAATTTTTTTTCTGGCCACAACTATCACATGATATACAATCATTTATAAAAAAATGTAGGATTTGCGAAAAATTTAGCCCTAATAATTATAAAGAACCATTAATAGCCCACTCAATTCACCACCTACCATTTAATAAATTGGGCGCCGACATCCTAGAATTTGGTACAAAATATTTTTTAGTTATGATCGATTATTTCTCACATTGGATAGAATTAATTCCAATAATAAATAAAAACTCCAAATGTGTTGTTGATGCAATGCAAAAAATATTTTCACGATTTGGATACCCTCATTTCAGATGAATGTAAATCTTATTATAAAGAAAAAGATATCACTGTTCTCACCTGTTGTGTGAATCAGAGTGAATGGATTTAGTAGATTTATGGACTTGTAGTAATAGAAGTTTGGTTCAAAAAATCACACATAAGCTTTCGCGTGGTCGAATAAAGATTTCGAAGGACCACCCTATAATTATTATACGTTTAGGGGACGTGGGACAATAAAACATATCGTCCTGCTTTCTGATAAGATTTAATCAGCAAGCTTTAAACGTTAAAGGTTAACACATAAATTTACAATAATTAAACAATGTTTGTCTAATAGTAAACAACAACAATAGAAGTTTAGCTAATAGTAAACAACAACAATTAAACAGAAATTCGTCTACTAGTAAACAACAATTAAATTCTACTAGTAAACGACAACAATTAAATAGGTAATGTTTGATACAGTACATTTAAATGAAAGTAAGAACAAGACATAAATATTTCCGAATATAGCACAATACATTTTACAACAGCGCATATAAAAAAGATATAATTACAGAAAAAGGGTGTCCATAAGAGGAGCTCTCCCTTGGTATATCCTGGACCGTGTCCTAAGGAATTCTAAATTGGTCTGTTAGTTTTGGCAACACCGCTCTCATGCACGATGATCCATATGATTGATTAATTATAAAATAGACCCGTGGTCTTTGCATATTTGTAATAAAATGGAAAAGATCTGTTACCTTAAATTCCACACATTAGACATTATATTTTAGGATTAAAACCATACACAGGTAGAAAACGAAGCACTATATTAATTTACATGTTAACTGCTCGACGGTTGAGGTGCTCACCTTGGCGGGAGGCGTTGTTGAGAAAAAAGGGAACTAAACAGTGGCGTAGCAGCGTTTCAAATGTTAAAGTGATTTTAACACCTGTTCTCCTCATTACCACAGGAGTAATGGTTTGGCTGAAAAAGCAGTCAACATCTGCAAACAAATTTTGAAAAAATCATCTGAAGCAAAGGATGATTTTAGAGAATATGTTTTAGAATACAATAACACGCTGATTATTAACTTAAACGCAGCCGCATCTCAAATTCTACAAAGTAGAATATTACGAACCACACTCCCCATAAATAAAAAAAATTGAAGCCAAAAATAGAAAATGGTATACTTAAAGCGTTGAACAATCAAAAAACAATCCAAAAACATTATCACGACAAAACAGCAAGAAGAAAGTCAGTAAATTTCAGAAACGGAGATATAGTAGTAACAAAAACTGAAAATGAAAATACTTGGGAAAAAGCCACAATTCTTGAAAAGGCTAAAGAGCCAAGATCATACTGGGTACGAAAACATAGTAATAATGTAATTGTTAGACGTAACACCAACCACCTTAAACTTTCATGTTCTGAACCAAATAATGACGACATCCCGACAACGGAAGTGTTTACAGACATGGGAGACTTGGACAATAATGACGATAGTACAGAAATTTTTAGACCCATAATAAACAATAAGAATATAATTACAGACAAGAATGAGAATAAAAAAGTATCACGATTTGGTCGCGAAATAAAACAACCCAGACGCCTAGATCTGTAAATGTAAATGAAATATCTTAAGAATCTGTTATAAAATATTGTATGTAAGGAACTTGCAACGACACTTCGGTCGTTACGGGTCACTTTGGCGCCTTGGTCCAGGTTTCGGATTGCCTCGGGCGCCACCTTCCGTTTAGAGTGTGAAGGCCATTGCACGGGCAGCGTCAGTGGAGAAAGAAATACTCCAGGGGTCGTTATGGTATCGACCAAAATCACTGGCGGCCAGAAGGGCGGTCTTTACTTGCCCTGCTGGGTTTGAGTACCTGGGTATTAGCTGCTGGGATGTTAACTCAAAAAAAATAAAATTCAATAAATAAAACTTTTATTTTTACCAAAATCCGGCAGAGAAAAGGTGTATAACGGACGATTGGCTTGGCGGCGTGGTGTAGTCGGACTGACGGCTCTGGACTCCGGATATAACTGAAGTTGGCTTCAACTTGACCTGTCTCTAAACGTCGACGGACTGCACTGCTATTCCAATTGGGACGGCCACAGCAAGTCGGACGTCTGGCTGTCTCTGCAGCTGCCGACAACGGTTTGAATTGCCCTACTCGATACGAACTTCGGCATCTAAGAAGCAGAGACGAGAGTGTCTCCATCTGCCTGGCGACGGTTCAACTGGTACGACTGGCCTTTTATTCACAATTTTAATTTAATTTTACTCCAGTGCCGTGCGCGATTTAATTTATATATTTTAAATAATACGGAAAAAAGTATCTTTGTTACAAACTTAGGGGAAAGGTGTTCTATAATAGCTTATATAGATAAAGGCCACCAACGGCGGCATTTGAGAATAGACATTGTTGACAGATTGACAGCCATCAAGGCATTTCGATAAAACATAATAAAGTATTCTCTAAAGCGTATGTCCATCTTTATATATTACATATTACCTAATATAAATAATATTAAATTAAACAACTTAGTTATTCTTCGTTCAAAATTTATACATAGAAAAATAAGCCAAATTGTAAAAAATTTTTCTTTTTTAAAAACTATTTCTTCGAACCGTAAGATATATTTCGTATGATGAAATCGACAACGAAGAGGATTAAAATGAAACTGATAATTTCATCATGGATGATGTGGATTTGAAAGAAACTTCTATTTGTGATAGAACTTCGAAAAGAGCACATCAAAATATATAATATCACCAATTTTCAAAACTCAAAGGTTACCTCTTTTTTAAGCACCAAGTGACTGTATTATAAGGTCATTGCTATCAATCTATAAATTACTTAAAACTACTAGAAAACTGAATTACTGAACACAACAGCAATTGATCATCTGTATGCTTTCGGTCAGAAATGATGAAAATTTAAATTGGTCCTGCAGCGTAAGTGTCAAACAGCCAAACTATGTAATTGTATTGATCGTGAAAAAAGTTACTCAGGGAATTACTGAAGGTGAATAGTATATAAGAAATTTCAAAACTTTTAAAATAAACAATTGAACAAAACAAAACTGCCTGGTATCTTAGCCGGATAACAGACAAAGTAGCAGGGAAAAAAGGATTACAAAATTAGAGTTTCAATCAAAATAGAACCCATAATCAAGTTTAATAAGGAAATACAACTAAAATAAAAAAACTCATGAAATAGAACCAAATTCAAATATTAATACTACGCTGCAGTGAAATTAAACGAGATGGATGTAAATTAACTAATAATATCATAATTTTTACACTTTTGTTTTTTCTAGAAAACTTTATTAATTTTTTGTTATAATAATTAGTTTTTGAAACATTTGTGTACATATCAGTAATTTATAAGTGTCTTTTTACAAATTCACTCACTTTTCCGGCACACCGACACTTCTCACTTTTCATACTGATGCCCTTGTCGAGCTAAATCCACTCCTCACTTTGAAAAAAAAAAGTATTATTGGATAATGTTGTTTGCCTGGTGGGTTTACAATAGTTAAGATTTGAGGTTTTGCGTTTTTACAATTTATAGTTCCATCCTGAAAAATTGGGTAAAAAACAGGGTTATGATTTTTGAACTTATTTTGGTTTCTTGTTGTTTTGTTTGTTTATTTGTTATTTTTATTTAATAAAATTGCCTCAGAAAACCACAACCCAGCCTGTCTGATCGGATTTTTCACTGAAGTTTTTTAGATTTCAGTCGTCCGTCCGACCACTTTCGCCGAGAGGAGCGATCTTCTAAGTCATTTTAAGTTTTCTGTCTCAGCAGGTATTTTTTAGTTTTAATTTATTTTAATTCTTTATTATTATTATTATTGTCATTTGCTACCTAAAAGTAACCCAGAGATCCACATCCCCTCGAAGTTGTCGAAATATTGACCGAAATTTTTTTTTATGTTTCAGTAATCCGTCCGACCACTTCCACCTAGGGAAGCGGCTCTCACAAGCAGCGTTGCCAGCGTATTACAATTATAACAAATGTATTACTTTTTGATACACTGCAGTACGGTATTACTCCTTTTACAAACATATTACCTTTTTGTGTTGTTTGGTTAGTCCTAGCGACTAATGTAAAACGAATACCAAACGTAAGAAGTTTACTAAAAATCCAGTATGACATCAAGAAAAGTTTACAGTAAATTAATTTATTAAAATTATTATATAAAATTATAGATGGCGATGTCATATTTACATTTTAACATGTGACATTTCTATCAGTAAATCCAGGAGGAGCTATTGGGCGGAAAGTGCTCCACCTTATGTGTATTTCATTCAAAATCTCTCTAACTTCACCGCAATGGAATTTAGAGAAAATTTTCAATTAACACGTCCTGCTTATGAAAATTTACTACAACTGCTTACTCCATATTTAACAAAAGATGACAATAAATTAGAAAGACAGCAAAACTTTGCTGAAAATCAAGTTTACATAATCTCACCTACCTTTGTAATAATACAAAATTATTTTTGTTTCTTATTAAATTGTTTTCATCATCTTTGAACAAGATAATAAAAATTTGGTAGACGTCCTCAGTCTGAATTAATTTTAATCAGATTTTAATTTATTTCACTTATTTATTTAATAAAGCAATTGCCAATTTTGTGATATTTGTGTGGTTAGAAAGACGTTTATTTTATTGAAAAACATAGACTTGTGTTCAAAGTCCGCATATCGGATGAATTTCCTCAAAGCATTCATTGGGATGAAATTGTCGTCTAGACGATAAATATGAACTCAAAAGTATGTACACTCGGACAAAACGCTTTCTAAATCCGAACAAAATTTGACGTTCGGTGTGTACTCTGGACGTAAATCTTAACGGAGCCCAGATAATTTCCATAATCATTACAGAATGTCATTTGAGGTGGGTAAAACAATCCCGTCATTTTCTGCGCATGTGTCAGCATATGTTGAGTCGCTTCAAGAAATATACAGATGCCAAGATTCAGGGTTCCCAAAAAATTCAAAAATAAATGCAATTTTTTATTGGTGATTAACCGCGGTTAGATTCCGATAGTTGTTTTGTTTTTTTATATTTTTATTCTTAATAATCAGAAAAAACCATTTCTAACATTAACAACGCATGCTCCTCTTTCCAGGGACGGCTTATGTACTGTATACAGATGGTTCAAAGACCCCAAGTGGTGTTGGAGCCGGAGTGTACAGCAGAAAACCGAGAGTTGACATCACAGTAAGCCTCGGCAAGTATGCTACTATCTTTCAGGCGGAGGTTTTCGCTATAGAATTGTGTGGAAGAGAGTTGGTAAACCATCATCTTGTCAACAAAAGCATTCACATTTTATCATACAGCCAGGCAGCTTTAAAAGCACTGAGCTCCACCGGCTGGACTCGAAGCTGGTGTGGAACTGCATCGAATCCCTGGATCGCATTTCTACCAGTAACAGGGTAACACTACTCTGGGTACCTGGGCATGAAGGTGTAAAGGGAAATGAGAAATCCGACACCCTTGCGAAAAGAGGTGCAGAATCCGAGTTCATTGGACCGGAACCATTTTTCGGCACATAGCCAAAAGCAGTTCCAAAGACACTATCTAGAAATGGGCCGAGAGGAAAACTCTCCAGCACTGGAAAGATATTCCTGGGTTAGCTCACTCTAAGGCGTTTATAGTCAAACCCTCAGGTAGCACCCTTTCGCAGATCCTAGAATGGAGTAGAAGTGATCTACGCATCCTAATTTTACTGCTTACAGGGCACTGTCGTCTACGTTACCATCTGAAGAAGCTAGGTCTGAGTCAAACATCGGACTGTCGCTTCTGCAGTGTGGAAGACGAAACGGCGGAGCATATTTTTTGCTCCTGCCCTGCCCTGGCAATGAATAGGCTTCGTACGTTTGGTTTTGTACAGCTGGAGCCTACCGACTTCAAGGAAGCTTCACCTAAATCAACCATAGACTTCGTAAGAAGGTGTGGATTGTATGGTGAATTATAGCCCATAGGGGTGAGCCACAATAGGCCTCTGTTGGCCGCAGTGGAGGGGCGAGCAAACGCTCCACGCACATTGAATCTACCTACCTACCTAACAATGCATGGGCACAAACGTGAAAATTTGTCGCCCAATAAATCCACCTGTGCTTACCATATTCTTATGTGACGTCATAGCTACAGATTTCTGTCGCGTAAATATGGTTTCCCCTATAAAAAGTTGTATAGTAACCCTTTGTTAGCTCCCGCAAAAATTGTTTTAATGTTATCTAAGTATGTAATATGTCACTAAAACACATTTTATTATAAAACTATGGTTATCTGTTTTGCGTATTACTTTTCTATATAATTTAATACGTTTCTGACAAAAATATATTACGGACTGTTTTTTAATTCTGGCAACACTGCCTCCAAGTCACTTTTAGTAACTCTTCGCAGTGTGGAGTGTATGTTCATTTTTTTATTATTGGGTGTACCTATCCACCAATTTTTGAAATTTTTCATTTTCGATTGATTTGAGTTTTTTAGATTAAGATTATTAAATTTTGGTTTATTATTATTTATTGGGATTTGTATGATTATTAAATTCTTATTTATTCAAGATAGAATGGCAGAGCCTCATGGAGAAGTCCATACCTCCTATCAGGGTTATCTCTGGCCCTTTGGGCTAGAAATTCGTTTGGTAGAGCTTGAGGGAGTTTATTTAGATAAAATTTATTTGATTGAGTTATTATGTATTCCCTGATAGGAGGTATTTTGGCTTCTTCTAGCAGCTTTACCATTCTGGTGCCAAAAGGTTTATTTAAGATTAGCCAAAGACAACGGTTTTGTGCTACTTCGAGTGGTTTTACTGTTGATTTTTGAGCCGAACAGAAGACTTGGTGGTGTCCGTATGTTAATATCGGTCTGATAATTTGTTTGTAGAGTAGTAATTTATTTTTTTAAGTCATTTTGCTGTATTTATTTTTTAAATGTTTCGTCAGTTGTTTCTTATGTTCTTATTTCTTTTTCTACTAAATGTTATGGTTTCTGTTTTTGTTGGGTTAATTGTGATTTTATTTTTATCCAAGTATGGTATTGCTGTTCTATTTATATGTATGTCAAGTCTTCTGTTGGCAATTTCTGCCATGTCAGAGCCTTTATAAAAATCGGTGTCGTTGGCGTACTAGGTGGTTTTTACCTGCTGAGACTTAGGTAGGTCATGTGTGACCCAATTGTATAAGTGGGGGCCATCGCAGATCCCTGCGGTACCCCCGCCCTTATATCAAATGGGCCAATTATTGTTTCGTTAATTTTAATATTAAATTTTCTATTATTTAAGTATGAGTAAAGTAATTTTAGTGCATAAAGTGGAACTTTATTCGTCAACAGTTTGTATATGAGTCCTTCAGCCCACACCTTGTCGAATGCTCGGTGCATATCGAGGGACACTAATACTGTGTGTTGTGCTTTTCTAAAATTGTTTTTGATATTGTGCAGTAATGTGTCTATTATTTTTGCGATTGTATTGAATAGAGAGATGGGGCGATAACTCTCCACTGACTTAAAATTTTTATTGGGTTTTGTGATGGGGAGATGTTCGCTGTTTTTTGGGATGTAGGATAGTATTGAATTTTTAAGATTTAGTTTATGATGTGGTGAAAGTATACGACGGTTTTTTTGCAGAGGTTTTTAATTAGTATGGCATCAATTCCGTCCTCACCAGGGGCTTTTCTGATTTTTAAAATTTTTATAGTTTCCTACACTTCTGACGGGTTGCTAAGCATGTTGTCAGGGATTGACGTGTGTGGTACGTTTGTTATTTGTGTGTGTACCTGTTGTTGAATATCGTTTTGTTCTTGAGTGTTTCTTGTTTCATTATGGAAAATGTTTTGTAGATAGTCTCTGAACGCTTGTCCTATGTCTTTTTCTTTGAATAGTGTCTCGTTATTAGTGTGAATGGGTGGTATGTTTGTACGTCGTTGCTTTTTTACATTGAATGTAGTCTAGCGGAGCAGTGAGTTTTTTGCGAAAAATAGTTAGAAGAGTACGAAAAATATGACCGAATTTTTATTAACAAAAAACGAAAAAAACACCATTTTATTTTTGGATGATAACTCAAACACTATACACGATAGCGGAAATTGCAAAAAAGATCCTTAAAGACGAGGAAATTTCCAAAAAAAAACTCTAGCTCTAATATTTATAATTTTAATTTTGTTTCTGAAAAGAGGTTCCGCGCGACCGTTTCGGGATGAGTACGCCGCCTCTATAGTAACTACCACATCTAAAATAATTTTTTTAAAGCAATAAATATTGATTTAAAAATTTAAAAAAATTATGTTGTCATTTCAATACTTAAAGAAAGAAAGTCACTAGCGTCTAGATCCCAATTGCAACTCGAGTGCCCACCGCTGTTGCTAGGTTTAAATGTTTCATTGACGAAAAGAAAAATATTTATTTTATTAAAAGAAGTCTTGACTATCTAAATGTATTAAAAAAAAAAATAAATAAAAAAAAATTCCCCGGGATTCGAACCAGGAAGTTTTATGTGTAAAGCATACACTCTAGCACTGGACCACTTTGTATCACAATAATATATAATCAAACTTTCAAGTTAACATACAAAACGATGGCAACAGCGGTGGGCACTCGAGTTGCAATTGGGCTCTAGACGCTTCTAAGAAAGTGCCGTTGGAAAAAAATTTAAATGCAACAAAGTGCCGAAAAAAAAATTCTGTATTTTTTATTGGACTTTCAAAAAAATATATAGAAAAATTATTTTCTCCACTTAGTTGCATATGGTTGTTTTTGTAATTTTAAGTAATATTGGAAAGAAATTATTGTGACACATATATTGTTTATAACCAATTGTGAAATAAATAAACAATGAAATTATTAATAAAGAAAAAAATTTTTTTAATTGTATTATGAGCCATCAATAATGATTTTTAAATATACAATTATTTCTTAACTGATTATTTAAATAATGAAAAAAATTAAATATAAACAATATGAAAATTTTCTTAAGAAAATTTTTTTTTAATTATCATTGACCCTAAACAATAGAATGGTAAAAACAAATTTCAAAAATATTAATGTAAACCATTTGTTTATAAACAATTTATAAACAAATATCGTTAAAAAATCTCACCCACAATAATTTAATCCTTATTTATAATATAAAAACAGCTATACCATAGTATATGAGAGAAGAAAAAAATTTTAACAATAATGTTACGATTTTTCATTTTTTACTAACTTAGATAACTCGTTATAAACAATATAAACAAATTTTATATAATTTTATAGCGTCATCTTATTGAGTACACTCATAGAAAATACTCCAAGAGGCGAAAAATTTTTAGTCATTATTTAAACAATTATCCAGCTTTCAATGAAGACAGAGGTATGAAAGAAAATAGTTAATTAACAATAGGCTATAGCTTTTTGAAAAATGCATTTAAAATTTTTTAATAATTCATAGTAAAAACTTGTGTCGAAATTACACATGGTGACCAAATATCTTTTTCAATTTTACTAATTTCTTTAATTCGCAAAAGTATTTAATTAAAACTAAATTTTGTTCCACATCCTATTTAATTTCAATTTTGTTAAGTTCAAAAGCTTAAGCCGGGTACAGACGAAGAACAAAACGATCGTTTCGCAACATCATCGCGCCACAATGTTTCGTTCTATGTTCCCAAATTATTATGTAACAAAACACCGTCGTGTAACTTAAAAGCAGAACATTCTGCCGTTCCAACTTTTTTGTTGTCAAACTAAATGAAACAAAAATAAATGAGGCGCGCTCTTGTTGCTTATTTTCCTCCAGACTTGCAAACAAATGCCGCAACGTATCTGATGCCAAAAAAGAGTATTTGGGGGTTCTGCTATTGAAGAAAGAGCTTAAGCACAGCCTAACGTAACCTTACCTAACTTAACCTAACTGCGCAGTTTAGCCAGCAAGAGCATATTCATCTATTAGTGATAACTGATTTAGGTTATGTCAACAAGTTGATTGACGGCCGTATTCACCATTTTTAGAATAACTCTCTGATACCTAACAGTGAGTAAAGACTTATCTATCTGTTAGTCCCTTTCCGTATTCACCATGAAATATAATGCTTCTGTTTATTAACAGTAGGTTAATAAAAAGTAACTGGTTTTTATGTTGGTAACAACTTGACGCTAACTTCGTTTTTATTATTATTTTTGAGTGATTCGCTTACCTAGTTTTAAATTTAGTTATAAACAATATATAAAATATTTAGAAAACAAAAAAACTAACGCAGTTTTTAATAAATAAAAGCAGGAATGCTGGGAAAAGTTGGCCTGGAAATTCAATGCCAGTCAAACGAGTGGTCTCAGAACAGGCGCACAATTAAAAATCCTGTTTGAGCAGATGAAAAAGCTTGCTAAACAGCATAGAGCCGATGAAAAGGTATTGTAAGGGGCAATTTCATTATCATGAAAACCATATTCTTCAATCATATGGTCGTCAATAATGTCCCTTTCTTCTAAACACAGGTTATGTAAAACAGCTACTGCAACTATTATGGGGTATACCAGCTCTTTATCAACTCTCATCCATATTGATAAGCAGGGAAATCTTCTTTTCCAGACACCAAATAACCGTTCCACTGGATTTCTGGTTAAAATTTGAGCTCTGTTATAACGCTGCACCGGTAGAGTCTGTGGAGTTGCTAAAGGGGTAAGCAAATAAACCTTGCACGCATATCCTCCATCTCCAACAAGACTGAATGGGGAAAATTCATTAGTCTCAAACCGTTTTCGAATCGTTAAAAATCGTTGAATCATGAACAGATCCGGGCCATAGAGCTACTATATCATTGAATTTAAGGTTAGCATCACAAACAACTTACGTATTGATGCTAAACCAACCCGTTCTATTTCTGTAAACTTCTGGAACATTTCCTCCAGGCGATTGTATTTTAATATGGAAGCAATCAAGAGCTTCAATTATTCCTGGCATTCCTAAAATATTAAAAAAATCTAAAACAGTTTTCCTTTTTTCTTCGTCATGGACATTTTAAAAAATTGTGGACACAATGCTGCTATACATCTTGTTACTTTGCCCACAATTCTTGATATTGTTGGCTGAGAAACTTTAAAGTGGTCACCAACATTAATTTGAAAACTTCCAGTAGCATAGAACCTCAAACAAATTAAAACCTGGTTTGTTTTTGATATCGGCTGGTTCTTATTGTTCGGTGGTTCTTCTATTTGCACTAATTGGGTCTGAGCACAGTAACTTTATTTAATCTAAACCTTTTTTTTAAATTCAATGTCGTCTAGTTCAAAAAGATCTCGGTCGCCGTGGAATATAATCTTCACTTTCTGATGAAGACGATAATAAATTATGAAAGTCTATTCTTTAACAAGGCTGTAAAACAACTAAAAAACAAATACAAATAATCATGGAGAAAGGAATAAATAACATAATTAATAATAAATGACGACTAACATGTCATCCTTAACGCATGCGCATATAAAATTTCAATCGGTAACAGTGATTTAACTTCCTTAACTGCCCAAATTCTAGCTGTTAACTTTAACTCTTTGATAACCGCAAAATATGGTTGGTGAATACAAAAAAATATTTTAACTGACTGATAAGCGACTTAACCCTCTGATAGAGAGGTAACTTTTGTTGGTGAATACGGCTGTGAGTTTTCTCAACGTTTTCGTAATTTTATAATATTGTCTTTATTTTTGTGCTTTGCCAGTTATACTCATAAAAAAACTGTTTTTTTTTTCAAAACAAACATAGTGCGAATAAGTTGATTATTGTCGTGTATTTCTACATGCCAAAAAAACTAAAAAGTCGCTGTAAGGAGCTTGTATCTTTGTTTACACAGTACAGAGTTTTTGATAGAATGGAAATTAATCCCATTATAATTTTGTTTTTTTTTAGTAAAAATATGTGTTTTTTAAACAAAACATTGTTTTATTCGAGTTTTATTTTAATAAAAATAAACAGTTTGCTACCTTTTTTATATGTTTCTTTTTTATTTATTTCAAAATAATTGAATATAATATATAACATAACCTTACATTTTCGAAAATTCCTACATTCATCGACTATTCTGACGAGCAGGCACTGCAGCGTCCTGACATCATAAATGATCTATGACGTGCATCGGGATTTGTATTAAAAATCCGATATACATCTCCATTAATATTCAGCCTTGAAGCATTTCATGCACATTTATTTTCTATAGTTTTCCACCAGAAATGGGTAAAAATGCATATAAACTAATTAATGTGGAATTAAATTTATTTGTTAATGCAGCTGAAGAACATTGTCTTTTAATAAATTCAAATAAATAAATTTAACGTAATTATATTTGGACCAAAAAAGTTCTTACTCATTACATAAAATTAAACATTAAAGGAAAGTCCTTAGCAATTGTAAATGAAGCAAAAAATCTTGGTATATTGATGAATGCGAACCAAGATTTGAGAAACATATAAACAAATTAATACAACGAGCCTATTTTACACTCAAAACTATTTATTGCAATAGACATTTTTTGCCGATCCATTTAAAAGAGACATTATGTGAATCTCTTATTTTATCGATTTTTAATTACGCTGATCTTCTGTACGGTCCAAATATAACTACAGATTTCAAGAGAAAAATTCAAAAAGACCAAAAATCGTGTCTGCGTTTTATATATGGTATCCGCAGAAGACAAAGAAAATCATATAAACTTCGACAAATTGAATGGTTGAATATGAACAATAGAAGGGTTCATCATGTATTATGTCTTTATCATAATATTATTAGAACAAAAACTCATCGTACTTTCATAGGAAGATAACATATGGAACTGATATACATAATCTGAATATAAGATTTAAAAGTGAAATTACAGTTTCCAGATTTATAACTGAAATGTATAGGTAGTCCTTTAAATATCAAATATTTAAATTATACAATTCTTTACTACGTCAAATAAAAAATTTAAATATTTAATAACTTTAAAACTATATCAAAAAACCACTGGTTTAATTCTCAGACTTAACTTAAAGATAGGTCTAAAATACCAGACTTTCTTGTGTTCAAAAAATAAAAATAGAAACCAATGCGTTTTATAATTTTGTTTTCTTCTTTCTGTTTGTTGTTACTAAAATGTACAAATATGCCCACAAAAATGCTTTCAAAACTTATATCATTATCATTTATAGTTTGTTGAGGGTTAAGTGTTAACATGCTCTGTAGATGACATTTACAGATAATGAACTTCGCCCTTAATTTCTAAAACTTGTCAATATTACATGTACTTCATCGTAAAGTATAGAAATAATAAAGACGTTAGTATTATTATTATTATTTATATTTGTGTCGCTTTGTGTTTGTATATTTCTATGTATGTAAGCACGGAATTCTGTAGACCCCTGCTGATGTAAAAGGATCTCTGCAGTCTTTTGCTGTTTTTAAATAAACTCTTATATTTTGTTGGTTGGTTTGTAGATGGTGCTGATTTTGTTTATCTTTAAGATTTTCCCAATCCGGTCACTGACACCTGCTATGTATGTTGGTATTGTTCTTCATCAGGATTGGTTTTCTTCTCTTTTGGGCGCGTAGCATGAGTTATGGTTTCTTTGCTGTATCCGTTTGCTTGTTGTCACGTATTTTATTTCAGCGTTGACGTATATTGGTTCACATACCCTTAACGATCTATTTACTAAGTTGATAACAGTCCGTTTTATTCTGGATAATGGTTGGATTCATGTTGTAGGTATCGATCAGTGTGTGTTTTCTTTCTGTATACTATTTGGTCTAGTTTATTATCTTCTGGATTGACTAATACATCTAAGAAAGGAACTTGTCGGCTTCTATTTCCATAGTGAACTAGACTTTAGGATGAAAACTGTTCAGATGGTTTACGAAGTTCTGCAGGTCTTCTGCTTCGTGTCTTCAGACTACAAATGTGTCGTCTACATACCTCATCCAATGTTTCGGTTGTTTTTCAGCAGTCCGGATGGCTTTCATCAATATTTTCATGTAATAATTGATCACAACTGGACTGAGTGGACGTCCCATGACAACTCCGTCAATTTTTTTATAGAATGTTTGGTTAAACTGAAAAGATGTTGTTGTGAGCGAGTATTTGAAAAAGTGCTCTGGAAAAATCTCCCCTATGTAGCTGACTACTTCTTAGAGTGGCACATTTGTAAATAATGAGATGACATCGAAGCTGACTAAGTTGTCGTTAGGACCTAAGGTGATGACCTTTTAGTTGTTGATGAAGTGTATAGAATATCGGTCGTACGATGTTGTTTTGCCCACGTATATTTGCAGAATTTCCGCCAGATGCTTGTCCAGGTTGTAAGTTGGTGATCTTATGACACTTTGATATTAGTTTGAAGGCGGAATTGGCACCCCACGATTTTCATAATAAAAACTATTAATTAACTAAATGTTCGATTGATGGCGATTAGATGTACTTTTGCGTAAAAATTTAAATGTTTATTCCTTCAATAATACACAGTACATATGTTCTATCAGTATGGCGACTCTCAGGCGGCCCGTTTAATCTTCTTAGGTACAGAAATTTAACCTTGACGCCATTTTAGCAGTACTAAGAATAGAATAGAAACATTAAACCTGCTTCCCTAAAAAACATTCGGATGAAATATAAACAAATATTAACCCAAAAAACTCTGAAATGATGACCCATTAACACTAGGAAGACTAATTCCAAAAGTGTTTGTTATAAAATTATACCTTTTAATTATAAAAATGATATATAGTCACGACATCTATCGTAGATTGATGGGTGCCAATCGGGAAGCCGCTTAATAGGATAAATTCCTTTGTAAAAGCGACTAACCAAGTACAACTTGGTGCCGGTAGATGATGGAACCCATCCGCCATCATCATGCATTAGGGGGAGCGGGCATTACGCAATTAAATCAAAAACAGAGAGAGTAAGTTTTTTAAACTATACACTTCGACTATTACCATACATGTTTCATCCTTATAGGATGGGGTAGCGGGCATTATAATGACGTATAGCTTCCATCATCTATCAGTACCAAGTTGTACTTGGTTAGTCACTTTTACAGAGGATTTTATCCTATTAAGCGACTTCCCGGTTGGTACCCATCAACCTACGATAGACGTCGTGACTATCTATTATTTTTATAGTATATAGAAATACTTGGGATATACAGGGTAGGTTTTTGAAACTATGCATTTCGAAAAAGTTCCACTGATGATTCCTATAAGGATGAAACATGTATGGTAATAGTCGAAGTGTATAGTTTAAAAAACTTACTCTCTCTGTTTTTGACCTTTTAATTAATTTATTAAAATAATTATGCGCACGCCAAAATCGCTGAAAGGTATTGTACGTACAATATTAGCAAGTACAATTATTTATTTTTTAGTTGACAATAAAATAGACCGAATCTTATAGGAATAGCAATATTTCTGGAAGGAAATTTTATCCAATGGCAACAACTACGGCCTATATGCCCTTTTAGCTTCTTTATTTCGAAACGGCCTGGCCTGGCACGTCCCGGCTAGACATAAAGCCGGTCCGGAATTAAAGAAAGGAATGGCCACACTTGTCCCACGAGTCTATAAACATGACCACATAAATTTGATGCCTTCTACCACTCGTCCTCTTGAATATTGATGTTACTACCGTGCTATATCACCGAATACGCCGCCGTCTGCGGGAAATTCAAACGGTGAAAAAGCCTGAAAAACCGACTGTAATAGTTTTTCAGGTAGATGAGACGTGCCTTCTTTCATGAAACTTTTTTCCTTTTTTTTTCTCGTTTTGCATTTTCTTTTCTTTCCGGAAATGAAATCAACCAAATTCATTGCTACACCAGATAATAAAACGCAATTTAGAGATTTTTATATAGTTTTAATAAAAAAAATAGAACACTCTAGGTTTCGTGTCGTACAACATGATAATATCATCGTAACTAGCTAAAATAACCCCGTAATTTTTATCAATCGAGTAGCGTGGCAGAACACAATTATTTGCATGTAACTCTCTTGTATTCAGATTTTTAGATTGACATAAACGTATCTAAGCAAAAAAGAAATAAATATAGAATGACATAATTGTTAATTACGAATGGTAACATTCACATGAACAAGCCTTAAGTCTCTTGAGCAAAGAGTGACTTTATTTTTTCTATACAGTATGCCCCAAAAAGCTTGCACCATATGGAATACTTTATTTTACTGAGTTTTGAGAAAAAATTACTTAAAATGTGATATTAACTTACATATATATGATGCTGTACGCAGGTCTTTTAGGTAAATAGCTTGCTGATTGTTTTTTTCCATTCTTTACTGTCTTCTAATCCCCATAGGTCTTCTGTCACTTAAGTGTACCATCTTGTTTTGGTCTTTCTTTTTCTTTGTTTCAACATGATCTATGTCTATCTTTTTTTTGTTGTTCTGGTATTTAGCATTTCTTGTTTTCTATGTAAATTCTTTATTTATCGGTTTGTTATTCTTAACCACACTCCTTCCTCTTTTTTCCTCCTAGGTATTTTCCATTCCCATATAATTATTTTACTTTCTTCCTCCTAAGTATTTTCCTTTCCCATATAATTATTTTACTTTCTTCCTCCTTATTAAAGATCATGTACATAGATGGACACTTTAATGTCTATAAATAGAGAGACTATGTTCATACTGGCCCATTTATTGTAACGAAGTCGGACCCTAATGCTCTTTTGTCTTTTGTTCTGCGCATATGATTTTTGTTTACGTGTGTTTTATTCGTCTCATTTATATTACAATACCGTTTTTCGCATTCAATTAGAACCAATAATACCAATAATAAATAAGTTGGAAACTAATGCCCTTTGAAGTTTGTTCTGCGCATGATTTTTCTTTACATATATATTCTGGGTCACATTTGAAATATACTACATTTTTCCGCGTTCAATATGGACCAATAATAACGAAGTTTTGACTCTAATTCCCTGTGGTCTTTGCTTTTGCTCATAATTTTTGTTTACGTATTGATTCTATGTCACATTTATAATACAATGCCGTTTGTCTCGTTTAAATCTGACTACTAATAACAGAGATCAACAAAGTCAAATCCCTTGCTGAGTGTAAATATTTAAACATAACATAAAAGTAGCCCAATTAAGTACTGGACAAAAGAAAAAACGAAAGAACTGATAGAAATGCTTCAAACAAGTCCTGAATTATCACATACGACCTGTAAATTTTACGAGTCTCTCCCCAGAGCCTAAGGTTAATCTCAGTCAGAGATTGGCTAGCTTTTAGAGTGTAACTGGAATGTTTGAAGATGATAAGTTGGGTGTTTTAAGGGTTGAGAGTAATCCTCCAGTTCCTACACCATTGAGAGGAATAGTTTAGGAATTGTTGGGTTTTGGTATTCAGAGCTGTCGTGGATGGTGCGGTAGCAAAGATTTGGGTATCGTTATGGTAAAGCTGGAAGTCTTGGCTAGGTGAGGGATGTTGGGCGTGTATATGACGTACAGCACAGAGGCAAGCACTGAGCCTTGGAGAACTGCTGCAAGCAGAGTGAAGCGATCTTACAGGGAGTTTCCGACCTTGACACCGATGAAACGGTTTCTGAGGTAGGAATAGATGAGTTTTAAGAGTAGGATAGGGAGTCCGATGTTGGAAATTTTCATACAAGTCCGGCATGTCAGACCTAATCAAAAGCCTTCTGGACATTCACAGTGACCAAGGATGAAGGATTTTGAGTCTAGGGTATGGAATCTCACAAGTTGCAATTGGAGATCGTTCCCCTTTCATCCAGAAATTCCAAATACGCTCCTTGAGTAGTGTTTCAAAGAGCTTACCTAACCTAGGACATGCGTTAGGGTTATGGGTCTGTACGAGTTGGGGAGGTGGGATCTTTGTGGGGTTTGAAGATTGGAATAGTGTGGGAGGTTTTCCAGAAAATTTGAAAGGAAAGGAGTGCTGAAGGCAGGCGTTCATAAGGATGGTGAGGATGGGGAGGATAATGGCAGGAAGGTTTTCAGGGCCTGTCGTTTGATGTGGTAAATACCTGGGGCAGTGTCTTTCGCCTGCTGACAAGCCGTACCTATATCCTCAGGGATGAAAGGATCAAGGTTAGAGGGATTTGGAGTGAGAAGGATATTTTAAAGTTGGACATGGGTGTTATTTCGGAATCTAGTATTGATATTGGGATTAGGTTGGTTTATTAGAGTGTTTTTTACAAGTCGCCTTTGAATTCAGTGGCCTTCTGCTCAGGAGTGTAAAGGATTTGTCCATTTACCTGAAGATGGGAATGGGAGTTGGTCCCTGTGGTCAAGGTTAGATGTTGCCTCGATCCAGTTTTCTTGTCGGTGGGTATTAATTTGGAGGCGGATAATGAGAGGATCTCGGGTTCTGATGAATAGGCGGCGAATGTGGCGTTTTCGCCGGATATTGGACATCATGTTAGGAGGAAGGGGTTTTTGGTCAGTGCGGATGGTGATTTGGGAGACTACAACATCAAGAGCCTGGAAGATGGTGTTGCTAGGTAAATTTGCCAGGTTATCGATATCTAGGTTTGATTTGATAACAGACTCTGCTGGCAGGTTTCTACAGATGGTTCTCTGAAATAAAGGCTAATCTTGACTATATATTAAAATATATTTATATCTAAGAGGAAGTTTTAATAATTAATAAAATTAATTATAATATTTTTATACCGCGATAATAGTAAGTGACCCTATTGTACGTGTCAATCTAGACACGCATATCCGTATCTAGAGCGAGGCTGGCTGTCTGTCTCGGTATCTCGCTGTCTCGCTCAATACGGTAATATTTACTCTGGTTCTGTTCTTCTACTAGACTTCTTCTGATTTCTTCCAGATATGTTTTTTTAATTGTTTTATTTTCTATTTTGTTTAATACTTTTTTGTTTTTTCTTTCGTTGTATGTAATTTTATTTTGTTTTCGCTATTACTAAAAAAATGTCGCTATTTTCATCTGCTCCTCTATAGCTTCTCACATTTTTTACCATTTTCATTCATTGGTATTTTATAAAGAAATGGTTTCTTTTATTAGTTCTAATCAGGTTCCTTTATGGATTTCTTTATGTTCAAATTGTGTTCTATCTAGAACGAGTTCCATCCGATTATTGGCGGATATATATCCTCTTTCCCAATGTTTTCGTTAACATCAGCTAACACTATTTTAATGCCCTTCTTTTATATCATATTGAACGAGTTTTCCATTTCTTCATAATATTTTTCTTTAATTTCTTCGTGTTGCTCCTCCGCTATTAAAAATTATATAGCTAGTTTGCTATTTCTGTTATAAATTCACTATGTTGTTTTGTTGCTTGAATTGCTAGAATTTTCAGTGCCCCTTCAAAATATGTGATTCTTAGATTAGATGTTCCCGTATTTATTATTTCTCCCTTTCCTCCCCTTTTAAATCCGTTTTCGTGTCCATTTTCACTGCCTGACTTTCTTTTTTTTCTATACCTACTCGGAGTTATTGCTTTTTTGACATTGTTTTCTGTTTTCTTTTTCCTAGCTTCGCTTCCTCCATATTCCATCTCCATTCTTCTGTCCAAATGCTTATCTTCCTAAACCCAATTTTAACAGTTTTCCCATTATTTCTTTCCTTTTTTTTCTCTTTCTAATTTGTTTTTGTATTTCTATATCTCTTTGCAATAGGTCATCCTGGATGAACACCCTTTCTTCGGTTATAAATCTTAATGTATTTTTGTTTTGCATTACTTTTACTTTCCCGATCCACCTACAAGAACGGAAAGTATTTGAACGAGCTAAAAAAAATTGTCGAGATAAATATGGAAATATCCATTTTGAGGTCACCTGAAATGATTAAGACCATTTCCAGATGGAAGTCTGACTGTATGTCTGTGTGTATTTTTCCACCATAGAGGCAACGCGTTTAACCCGATTAATCTGAAATTTGGTATATGAGCTTGGGTTATCCGTCGAAAGAACCCATTAGTTTTTGTATGACATCTGTCAAACGGAAATGTCACTATCAGAAAATTACAGATGCAATATGTGACGGATTTCACTTGCAATATGTCATTTGAAAGCCCTCGAAAAAATCTATTCAGAACAGTCAAAATTATTTCTCCAACTGTCACCTGTCAATATCTGAAAAAGTATTCGTGGATACTCGTCGGGAAAGTTTTGGGGTGACACAACCGATTGTTTTCTTTTTGTTTTGACCCTTTTGTCCTTTTTTTTCTTTTTTTGTCCCTTTTTTAAACCTTTTTTTGATTAACTTTTTTTAACCTTTTTGTTGCTTTTTTTTTTACACCTTTTTTGCGCTTTTTTACTTTTTTAAAACATTTTTTGCCGTTTTTACCATTTTTTCTTTTTTTGCCTCTCTTAGTTTTGGCTTTATTTTAGCTTTATTTTGTCTTTTTTTGTTTTTTTTTTCTCCATTTTTACCCCTTTTTTGGCCTTTTTACGCCTTTTCGCCCTAGTTTAACATTTGTTTTTGACTTTTTTGACCTTTTGCCTTTCTTGTTGCTTTTTTCACCTTTTTGTTGCTTTTTTTATCAATTTTTTGCCTTTTTTTTTATTTTTTTGCCATTTTTGCTTTTATTTTCATATTATTTTGCTTTTTTAACTATTTTAGCGTTTTCTGCCCTTTTACCCCTACTATTTTGACTTTTTTGGGCATTTTTGATTTTGTTTTTACCCTTCTTTCCTTTTTTGACCTTTTTGCCCTCTTTAAAACTTTTTTTTAATTAACCTTTTGAACTTTTTGCCTTTTTGTTGCTTTTTTATCATTTTTGGTTGCATTTTTACCCCTTTTTTGTACGTTTTTTTTTTCTTTCTTGGCGTATTTTCCTTTTTCCTTTTACTTTGTCTTATTTGGCCTTTTTTTTATTTTTCCCTTTTCCCTTTTTTTGTCATTTTTACCTTAATTTTTCCTCTATTTTTTTTAAACTTTTTTGGCGTATGTTGCTTTTAGTTTTTAAGCTTTTTTGACCTTTTTCTGCCCTTATTTTCTTCTATTTTGCCTTTTTTTTTGTTGCTTTTTACCTTTTTTGTGGCTTTTTATCCCTTTTTGCCACTTTTTTTGCTTTTTTAAAACTTGTCTTAGTTTTTTTGCTTTTTTTTGACTTTTTTTTTAACTTTTTCAGCGTATTTTCATTTTTTCTCTTTACTTTGGACTTTTTGTTAATTTTTTCCCCTTTTTCATTTTTTTGTCCAGTTGTTTTTTTGCATTTTTTGCCTTTTTTTCTTTTTTTTATTATAGTTTTAATTTATGCTGAAATTTAGCAATTCTTTACCAATTTTTTGCCATTTTTATCTTGGCAGGTATTTGTCGTTTTTCATTTGAATTAATTTTTGTGTATTTTTGCAATGTTTACCCATTTTTTTCCAGCAATTTATTTCATTTTTACAGCATTTTACTTTTCCATTCAGAAATTTTGTATTTTGTAATTAAAATAATCTTATTCTCCACACCTGAGCCGGGAAAGTTCTGGGACGATACAGCCAATTTTTTTATCTTTCTATTATTTCCAGTCTATTGTCTATGTGTATTATTCTTTCCATTATTTTGCTATTATCCTCGACTAGTTTTTGATTTTCTTTTCTCAGTTCTTATATCTTCTCGGTACTCTCTTATTAACTTAAAATATGATTTAAATGCAAAAGTAACCTTATTTTAAAAAATATCCAAATAAGTTTTCTTTAAATTTTAAAAAGGTAAACATTGTAAACATATTTGAACAAAATTCTTCTATAAATATCTTTACACATATTTTTCGTAGTTCGATAACAAAATCATCAAAGACTGATCTCACTATAACAAAGCTCTTTCAAAGTGCAAATCTCTCAAAGTTCCAACCGAACCTGACAGAGATGAAAGATTAAAGCCACCGATAATATTTGTTGGTAATGGAATAGGATAATAACGGTCGTAAGATGGGAAACGGGTGGTTGTAGGATAGGGAAGGAAAGGGAAGAGGAGGGCCATTGTTGCTAGTATATCGGCATTACAAAGGCAAAGCTCTGTACAAACGGAGAGAGAGAAGTGCATTATCCGGCTTAATATATCATTGTGGAATCATTAAATATTCTGTTCATCGCAAATACAAGATAATGGAGCAAAGAGGACTGTGACTGTGTCAATCTGTCAATCTATAAAAAATACCACTTCAAGCACTGATAGTGAAATGAATAAAAAATATATGTCTGATGGTCCCAATTATATAAATTAATTTATCAAAAATAAAATAAGACTTATCGATAGATCTGTTAAAGGAATACACGGCAGCGAGTATATAGAAAGCACAACATTAAGAATGTCTTGATTTCCCTGGAGTTCGACGCCACAACAGCAAATCTACTTCCGGTGGCGGCGATGTTTCCTGATATTTTTCTTTTCTCTACAACTATTTGCACATTGCCGCCTCGTCTATAGGGTTAATTTACAATAATTGTACTAGTTTTTTCTAATTGGAACGAATAAGTTATACCCTAATACATCAGAATTATCAGTTGATTTAGACTGTAAAAATTTTGTGTCAATATATCGATAAAATCGTCATAAACAATAAAATTTAATTTTTTTGTAATTGCAATTAAATGGCATTTGTATTTTATTATTTTTCTAGAACGTGTCTAATAAGAAATTAACGAGTTGTTCATTATTATTCTTATAATTTTAAATTTTAAAGTTTTTAAGTCTCAAGAAGTTTTATTATATTTTTGTTTGTTTGACAACATATGATTATAGTTTTTTATTGATAATACCAAACTATATATAAAAATTGGTAGTTGGTTTTTATTGGAAGTAAATAGTTTAGTTTTAATTATTTCATTTATTAATACTTGGTAAGAAAATTGGAGAAATTTTATATATTTTCTCCATATACAATTCCACATAAAAATAAACATTGGACATGACAATGAAACGCACAAGTAGAACAGAAGATATAATGCCTGAAAAATGATTTATATTGAATGAACCCATTTCTCAGGTTCCTTTTTAACTACACATCTGAAATTTATTTCCAAGAGAGATACTAACCTAAAATGTCTACTAACCAAATATGAGATAAATCGCACCACTAGAACAGAAGTTATATTGTCTGAAAAATGTTAGCAGATTTATATTAAATGACCCCATAAATCAGGTTCCTTTATAACCATGAAGCTGAAATTTACTTACAAGACAGTTACTAACCCAAGATTTGTTCTTAATAAATATGAGATGAATCGCACTAGTAGAACAGAAGTTATATTGCCTGAAAAATGTTAGCAGATTTATATTAAATGACCCCATAAATCAGGTTCCTTTATAACCACGAAGCTGAAATTTACTTACAAGACAGTTACTAACCCAAGATTTGTTCCGAATAAATATAAGATGAATCGCACTAGTAGAACAGAAGATATATTGCCTGAAAAATATTAGCAGATTTATATTGAATGACCCTATACCTCAGATTTCTTTTTAACCACGAAGCTGAAATTTATTCCCAAGACAGTTACTAACGTAAGATTTGTTGTGAACAAATATGAGATGAATCGTACCAGTAGAACAGAAGTTGGCAGATTTATATTAACTGACCCCATTCCTCAGGTTCCTTTTTAACCACGAAGCTGAAATGTATTTACTGGATAGTTACTCACCCAAGATTTGTTCTTAATAAATATGAGATGAATCGCACTAGTAGAACAGAAGTTATATTGCCTCAAAATGTTAGCAGATTTATATTGACCGACCCCATACCTCAGGTTCCTTTTTAACCACAAAGCTCAAATTTATTTACCAAAGAGTTACTAACCCATGATTTGTTCCGAATAAATAAGATGAATCGCGCTAGTAGAACAGAAGTTACATTGCCTGAAAAATGTTAGCAGATTTATATTTAATGGCCCCATAACGACGAAGCTGAAATTTATTCTTAAAAAAAATACTAACTTAAGATTTATTCTGAACAAATATGAGATTAATCACACTAGTAGAACAGAAGTTATATTGGCTGAAAAATGTTAGTAGATTTAACTTACCTCAAGTTCTTACCTAACCTAACCTGAAATTTATTTACAAGAGAGTTACTAACCCAAGATTTGTTCTGAATAAATATAAGATGAATCGCACTAGTAGAATAGAAGTTATATTGCCTGACAAATGTTAGCAGGTGTATATTGAATAAACCCATATCTCAGGTTCCTTTTTAACTATGAAGCTGAAATGTATTTTCAGAAGAGACACTAACCAAAAATGTCTACTGACCAAATATGAGATCAATCGTACTAGTAGAACAGAAGTTATAGTGCCTGAAAAATTTTAGCAGATTTATCTTGAATGACCCCATACCTCAGGTTCCTTTTTAACTACGATGCTGAAATTTATTTATAAGAGAGTTACGAACCCAAGATTTGTCTTGAATAAATATGAAACGAATCGCACTAGTAGAACAGAATTTATATTGCCTGAAAAACGTGAGCAGATTTATATTGAATATACACATATCTTAGATTATTTTTTAACCACGAAGCTGCATTTTATTTCTAATAGAGACACTTACCTAATATGTATAACTACTGAACAAATATGAGATGATTCACACTACTAGAATAGAAGTTAAAGTGCCTGAAAAATGTTAGCAGAATTATATTGAATGACTTCGCACTTTCTATTTAACCACGAAGCTGAAATTTATTCCCAGGATAATTACTACCCTATGATTTCTACTAAACAAATATGAGATGAATCGCACTAGTAGAACAGAAGTTATATTGCCTGAAAACATTAGCAGATTTATATTGAATGACCACATATCTGAGGTTAATTTTTAACCATGAAGCTGCATTTTATTTCCAAGAGAGACACTTACCTAAGATATCTACTGAACAAATATAAGAGGAATCGTACGAGCAGAGAACCTCAGTAAATATCTGGAAAAGTTTTTCTTAATGGCAATTTGCTATTTTCAGAACATACAGTTTTTGATACAAGACAGCTTATTTTTTTAAAAATAGCGATAAATATATTCTTTTTTTTTTAATGATTTTGAGGCGATGATGAATGTAATTATTTAATCAAACCGGATTTTAGTCTATTTAATCAAACCGGATTGGAGTTAATTACTCATCAAATATCATTTCAACCCCAAACGATGGACAAAGGGAAACAACTTGTCGCGGCTGGTCACGTCAGAGATGTGAAATAATTGAGACATAGTGACAAAAGTTATTTAATCACATCGAATAATAGTAGAATAAAACACATTTTCGTCTAAGTAAGCGCGCTACAGAAGTAGGTTATACATTACTTACTTTTTTCTCCTAACAGCTCTTTCTTTTCTCTGATATATCCAACTAGCTCTTGAAAATCTGTAAAATCTGCACTTGCTATTTCTCCCTGTATTTTTGCAATTACAACACAACAACTATTATGAACCATTTTTATATTTAATTTTGACGTGTTTATTTATGACAAGATCCAGATTTCAGTTTCAGTTGTCCCCACCATGCACTCTGCACCCAGCGAATACAACAGACATAATTGTACCTGAATGTGACACTTAAACCTGATTAGACTTAATTAATCCAGATTGGACTTATTATACCACGCACAAGTAGCACTTTTTGTAAAATACTAATTCTGTGGCTTTCTCCCTGTTTATTAGTAAGTTATTCTTTTATAAGATTTTTTTCTTTGTAAGACTTTTCTTTATACTATTAAACACATTATTATTGTTAATCAGTAACAAGATTTTCTAAGTAGGAGTTACGGTGGTTGAGCGTGGAAAATTTCTTATTTCTTATCTCAATCGCATTGTAAACCACGCCCTCTTTCCAAGAAAGCCGCCGATGGATGGACCACAGTATCCCGAGAACAGCTTTTAACAGATTTCAAACAGCTCTCGAACAGCTTTCAAATAGCTTTAAACAGCTCTCGAATAGCTTTTAACAGGTTTCGAACAGCTTTTATCTGGTCTCGGAACAGCTCTTGATCAGAAGTTAACTTTACTACTAAAGTTAAAGATTTGTGGACTTACATCTTAATCATCATCACTACTGGTAACTGTTCATCAAAAGCTGTTCCGAGAGCTGATAAAAGCTGTTCGAGACCTGTTTAAAGCTGTTCGAGACTTGTTAAAAGCTGTTCCAGAGCTGTTTAAGAGCTGTTTTAAAGCTGGTCGAGAGCTGTTTGAGAACTGTTACAAGCTGTTTGAAAGCTATTGGAGATCTGTTTGAAATCTGTTAAAAGCTGTTCTCGGGATACTGTGGTCCATTCATCGGCGGCCTTCTTGGAAAGAGGGCGTGACTTACAATGCTATTGAGATAAGAAATTTTCCCACGCTCAACCACCGTAACTCCTACTTTCCTATATTGTCTAACACGTGTGTTTCAAATCGAGAATAAATACTAAATGATAACCATTCCAACTTATATTCTAGCCTTTAAACTTTTTACCAATTATGTTCTTGTTCATAACGAATATTTCACAATCTTAATCAGTAGAGAAGTGTTCTTCCACCGTCGGAGGCGGTTGTATTGTCGTCGTGCATTTTTCAGTATGTCATAATTTCTCAAACAAGTTGCAACCTCCTCAATTAAAAATAATTTTAAATACATTATATTTATTATCTTTTAGATCATAACTAGACATGTCTATAGTGGAAGTCGAAAGAATTGGTGTAATGCTTTATTTATTTAAATTTATTTACAATTCTAAAAAATCAAGAGTGCCGCCTCTTTTTGTGCAGTTCGGTGGCGCGAAGAAAACGTAGAAAAGCCGGTGCGGCCGTCAATTTCGACTTTATCGAGGGGCAGCCATCGCCGCCCCCTAATGAGATTTTTCAATAGCTTCCAATTTACACCTTAAGTGTTACTGCGCTGCAAGTCGCTTCTTTTATTCGTTGCCAGATAAAATGGAGGTTTTTACGACTTAATTTCTACTTTCGTTGCTGATACTTAACAAAAAGAAATTATGGTGTGTTTTTTATCCATGATAAAACGATGGAATTCTAAGATTTCAATTAAACAGGTCTATTTAAATTTGATCTATTACGTTCAAAAATAAATTATGCTAAAAGAATATAATAATTCTGTCTCTTATATTTACCAAAAATTCAAAATAAATCCAATGACCTAGTCAAAAATTATGTTACTAAAATGTACAATTTTGAAATTAAAATAAAAACGTTTCCCATTTAAATTGGCGTACAGTGTAATAGCAATTTTGTTTAATCCTTTTTTTGTAATTAATATGTGGAAACCTTTTTTGTGTGTAAAAAAGTTCAACATTATATTCATGTACAAAAGCAATTCAAATAATAATTTCTGACACAGTCCCCTTCATCCAGAAATAATCGGACCGCTCGTGCAATAAACCAACGGTGATGGACAGGGACAGTGCAATGCAAATGCCCAATTTCCCAGCAAATCTGGTATTCATACAGTTAATCATCGGTCCAGTCAACTGATTATCATTGTAAATTGCTCTCTACCATGTCCCTGACATGCACGTTGAATTTTCAAAACAGTGGCACCGCACGAGGGATTAGTTCTATTTATTTAATAACTGTTTTTATTTTTCCCTAACATGTAATAATCTTTTAAAAATAACTGTCATGCTAAAATATGTCTAAATAAAGGATTAATTATGTTTATCGAAAACAAAACATAATTTATTTCTTATCGCTCACTTTGTATATAAAAAAATTATTATCTGATATTATTTCTTATACTATTTATTAAAGGAGGTTGAAGTTGACATCCTATTAAAAATTTCTTTGAAAATTAAACCTTTCTACGTCCATGTTTATTTATGTTCGTGTCATCCTCGTTGAATTTTGTCCATCACACAAGGATATATTTTCATTTGGATACTGCTCTGGGATGAAACTGCATCACATTAGTAGATTTGTCATGAATATTAACAAGAAGCTCGCCGACATGATGAAGGGTGACCTATGGAAATTACCCTAAATCTAATTTGAATTTTACAAATAGTCAAAGAGACTTATGTGTCTCGCTAATTAATAGAATTTTACTGAAAATATATCTTGTTAAATATATAGTAAAATAATTTTGTTTCAGTATTTTTTTTATTAAATTGTAAACATTAGAAAAAAAATATGTTGCAATAATAAAAATCGCAAATTCTAAAAATATTTAAAATATCAACAAGACATTATAAATAAACTACATATTAATACAGTTGATCCATGAAGCACCCTGTATACTATTTTTATTATTTTTAAGACTTCTTTATTTTGTGATCTTAAATAGGGATATACTAAGATAAGGAATCTTTCTTCCCTTTCGTTTATTTTCTTAATTATTATTCCAGAGACTTATCTAAAACTTCTGATAATTGTTTATTTTTTTATACATTTAATCCTCTTGTGTATATTTTTTTTTCAAAAGACAAGAAGATAAAAGAGAAGGCTTGGAGAGCAAGTCAAAGAACAATTAAAAATTACATAGCGACAAACATTGAAATATCCACATCAACGAGTTAGATCCACAAAAACCAGGGATATGGAACCTCGCAAAATTACTACGATCAGACAGAGGGCCTATCCCTGCACTACACAGAATAAACGGACTAGCATATGTTGCTGAAGAAAAAGCAGAGACTTTCCTAAGAACCATGAAAAGCCAATTTATAATAATAATAAAATTCACAAACACGAAGAAAGCTCCAGGATGGAACAACATCTCCAACAGAGCGCTAAAGAACATTCCTCAAAAAGCAGTGGTGCACTTAACGACAATTATAAACGGAATTCTTAGAATAAAGTATTTCCCCGCTAAGAGTAGGGGCACACGTATCGGATGGATTTGTCTGATACCTGCCCCGTATCGGAGCGGATTTGTCCGATATCGGGTCGGTGCCGAGACAGTACATCCGGTTCAATAGGCAGTGCATTATTCAAAGTGCGTTCTTAGTTATATTGTAACATTTTTATACAAAGATTTATTATAACGTATATTTATAATGAATCGAAAAAAAAAGTGATGATGATGTGGTTACTGCACCGGCGGAGTCATCGCCGAAGTACGCATAAAAATTATTCGCGTAAATTGGGTCATCATTCAAAGTGGACGTCTTGCTAGTGCGTTGTATGTTTTATTAAGCGAACTACAAGAACATGAAGATACATTCTTCAACTATTTTCGAATGTCCATTCCTTCTTTGTACGAGTTACACAACAAATTGAAGAACGTTCTTTTCCGCCAAGACACTGTAATAAGACATTGTATTGAACCTATGCAGATGCTTGCAGTAACAATAAGGTAATAGTATATTACATACGAAGTCGGGAATTGCCTTATTACTGTCGAGGTCAAATATAGATCTAGATATAGATCTATTCTAATCTTTTGGTCCCTTAAGACGGGTGGAGATTCTACAGCAATTATTAGTAATTCATTGTCAATTTGAATACTAGCTTAGACCATTGCTAATATAATTAAATAAATAAACTTTGAAGATATTGGACTCACAGCAAAGAAATAAACAATAATAATCTATCACTTCAAAGAGCACCGGATGACTGTTGGCTCGGCATGTGTGGCAGCTCCAATACATTTCCATCTCCCACCAGAATCCATCCGATAACCGATATTGGATGGTCGTAGTGGGAGAGCCGACAGCCGCCCGACACAAAGCAGTCGGTCCGATGCCGGGTATTCTCAGCCGATACATGTGAATGCTTCCACTTAAACCCATGCAACACAACCCCCTGCACCCGATATTGGGCCGATATCGGACAAATCTATCCGATACGTGTCCCTACACTAACTGGAAGAAAGCAAATATCGTAATGATAAGGAAACCTAATCAGGATCCACTTTTTGTGAACTGTAGACCAATACATTTATTACCAGCAATGAGTAAAATTGCTGAGCAGGTCATACTAAGAAAATTAAATGAGGAAACCGAAGCACTAGAAATACTGTCATAAGAACGATTTTTCAAGGCTTTAATAGAAATCAATCAACAGGAGCTATATTATTAGACATCAGCAAGGCATTCGACCGAACATGGCATGAAGGACTAATCTATATAATGAGAGAAACACACCAAAGTGATGACCAAAATGTTATACAGTTACCTGAATGAAGAACTTTTCAAATTAAAATTGGAAACTTGAAGTCAGACATCGAATACCCAGAAGCTGGTAAACCACAAGCTGCAGTACTCTCACCGCAACCGTACACCATTGTAACGCGCTTCGGTCGTTACGTGTCACTTTGGCGCCTTAGTCCAGGTTTCGGATTGCCTCGGGTGCCATCTTCCATTTAAAGTGTGAAGGCTACTTGCTCGGGCAGCTTCAGTGAAGAAAGAAATAATCCAGGGGTCGTTATGGTCTAGACCAATCCCGTGTCGGCCGGAAGAGCAGACTTTACTTGCCCTCCAGGACTGCGTTCCAGAATATCCGCTGCTATAAGGTTAACATATGGACAGAAAAATAAAAATCAATTAATTCAGTATACCAATTTTATTCTATTCATCTGCCACAAAGAGGAAACAAAAATAAATAATCCAACCAAAACATATTGCAGGAAGGAAAAAAGGTGTGTAACTGGCGGTGATCAGTTTTCCGGTGCAAAATAAATCACAAGACTTAAACCAAAAATATTAAAATGATGATCACGTGCGGGAGTGAGAAACGGTGAAATACTGCGGGTGAAACAATGCGTGCGGGTGCCCAGTGAAACGTATGCAATTTTACAGGTTTTATTTTAAAGCTATTATTCGTCCAACCCTGGTATACGAAATCACTATGAATTATAACCCCGGTACATGAATCCTTGTAATCAAAAATGACCCAGGAATTAAATCGAGAAAACTCGCCTGAATTACTTCCTTGGCTCCAGTCTGGGCTTAAGGGTAGTAGTAAATCGATAAAACGTCTCAAATACTAGATATCGATGTCCCCCGGTATAATAAATGACTTTCCCTATCAACAAAGCTTCCAAGAAAGTAAATCGAGAAAACTCGCCTGAAATGCAGGTCTATCGCTGACTATAATAATTAATTTTTCCCTGAATATAAATTAACTAACAACTTTAAAATAAATAACACCCTAGAAATTTCCTGTATTATACTATATACAAATTTCTCACCGGAAGTCATCTTCTGGTACGGCACTGGAACGGCTGAGCACTGGTACGGCTGTCACTGGAACGGCTTGGCTACACACGGGTCTGGTTTCGGACGCTGTTAATCTCTATTCGGACTGCCTAAATGAATCGCAAGCTGTGCTATACCATGAGATTGGTTGGGTACGTGTCGCAAAGCGAAGTTTGCTCCTGGCGGTTCCATCTTCCAGACGACGTGTGAACTTTGTGCAACGGATCGCATTTGACCATATGTTCATTAGAAGGTCGCGGTGTTTATTTACATTTTTCGTTTTCACGGTGCATTTTGATTTTAGCTATTTACGGTCTATTGCCGGGCCCGAGATTTTAATAACATATTAATTGCGACAAGTATTAGGGAGAAACTAATTTTTTTTTTAGATGTAAGGAAGGAATTAGAATTATTATTAATAAGCAAAAATAATAAGAACGGAAATAAGGCAATTAAAAAATTGGTAAATTCGTAACTTCGTTACAACATCTACATATCGGATGTCCCAAAGACTGACAACACCATGCTAGCCCTCTACACTGATGATAAAACAATAGCCACCCGTAGTCACCAAACAGATTTAATAACAAACAGACTACAAGAAACCGCCACAAACATCGAATAATGGCGCTTAAAATGGAAAATTAAAATAAATGCAGAGAAAACACAAGCAATCCTATCCAAAAAGAAAATACATATTCCAGATCGAGAAATTCAAATAGGAGGAATTAATGCGAGATGGTCACACAAAGCCAAATACTTCGGAGTCATACTAGATAAAGGACTAACATTTACCGAGCACGTAAACGACAGAGTAAACAAAGCAAACGTATACACTCTCAACTTGAAGGATTTATAGGCCGAAGAAGCAAACTACGAGTAAAGACAAAATTAAGACTAATTAATTCAATCATTATGCCAACAATGACATACGCATCTGGGGACACACCCACAAGACCAATATGAGAACATATATGTAAACAAATATGTATGGGAAGGATACAAGCAAAACAAAATGTCTACATAAGGCAAGCAATAAATGCGCCTTACTACGTATCAAATAGACAATTATATAGAGAATTAGAACAAATACCAATACTCGAGACGATGAAAATACGTGCAAGGAATGTATATGACAGCTTAACGAGACATCCTAAAGTTTTGATTAACCATCCTCTGCTGTTCCCTTATACATTGTCCAACTTTACCTCTCAATCATGAAATGGATGAGACCGAATTATGACGTCCTTAACGTATTTCTTAACTAATGTCGACGTAAATGTTATTTTTGACACTTCAATTAATTTTTCATTGTCAAAATGCCTTCCTGGTATAATGAGAAAGAGCAAAGTTTAATTTTGAAGTTGATTAATTACTTTTCAAGAGAAAGAGATACCGTTTTTACCGTTAAAATTCTAAAACGTTTGGGTTCACCCCAAAAATATAATCGTATAATACATTTTTGATATATATTATATAATTCGCCATTTAATCACGCTCAGGGACGTTAAACATCCCTAAGCTAGATATTTGAAACAAATCATAAAAAAAACGGAAGTTTCAAGTTAAATCAAGTTACTAAATTATGTAAAAAGGTACGCAACGCATAAAGCATTACCAAGTTATTCATACAAACACACCTTAATATGCGTCATTACTAGAATAGCTATGACAGTTCTAGCCCACTTCTTATGGAAATTAATATGGGAAATCGCTAAGGTCCATTCTGGTAATTTTTGGCTCATTCAAGGTCACTCGTGACGTCATCAGACCCCATTAGACGAGTATCGGAACAGCTTTTAACAGACCTCGAACAGGTCTCGAACACCTTTTAACAGGTCTCGAACAGCTTTTATCAGGTCTCGAACAGCTTTTATCAGGTCTCGAACAGCTTTTAACAGGTATCAAACAGCTTTTTATCAGGTTTGATACGCTTATCTGGTTTGATGCTGTTAGAGACGTGCGACACCGTGTCCTCAGACTTTAAAATGATGCTGATCATAGATTAACGGACTTTTGCGCTTAATTCACCTTATTCGGAATAAAACAACAGTCACAACGTAATCAATAAATATTGTCTAATGCATAACTTTTTGTAGAATATCAACAAACTTATAGAGAATGCTCTTGCTTACTAACCGATCAGCTGATAACGGCCATGTTGTAACGTGTGCCCTATTCCAACAGTTTTTGTAGTTCCGTGTTTGGCCACCAAGCGCAATTGGCAGATAGTTCCTAAAATAAGTATCATATTTATATGCAAGTTTGGTAGGGGTGACGGAAAATCTGTTTATACCTTATCTCTGCCTCGTTCACTCACAATTAAATAGGCACTTTCCATGGTGTTATCATCAAAAGTACTGAATTAAACTGAACATTTTCAAAAGTGCTTCACTACATTATAACAGATTCGATACCTACCTAATGATCCTGTGCATTAATCTTATTAGGGGTAATAAACTGCAGGTTGAATACGACCTTCCCCTAATTCCTAGAAGTGATATTTACCTGAAAGTTTGAGCGTCATGGTCGACCCAATAATTTACAGATTCCAAGATCTCCAAGGAAGGTACGTCAGGAGAACCCTGGTCGGCTCCAACACAAACGCCCAAGAAACCATACAGACGAGATGGAAGACCTCTATCCAAGAAGCCCAAAAGGAAACTACCTCAACTGAACACAAAAGTTCTCAAAAAAGCTAAAAATCTTCCGGACAAGCTACTACATCTCTTAGAGGAGGCTCCTCTAAGCATCAGATGGGCTGGTCAACCCACTGGCGTCCAAGGACTCCCTGCCCGCCTGAGCCTCGTAAGTATAAAATTCCAAAACTAAAACATACTCAAATATCTTAAGTCACTCTAATCAATTATTTTTCAGATTAAACCAACACCCACTGTATCCCTGAAAAAGAGAAACTTCTCCTACAGCAGGGTACAAGGAAACAACCAAATCAGGATGAATAATCGAGGAGGGTTTAGCAGGCCTGAGTCTGCTCGCAGAGCGATCAGGGGAGAGTCCCGCCTCCACAACTCAGGGACAATAGTTGTAATACAAAAAAAAAGTCGAGTTCGGTAGCAGCCAGTAGGTAATGGCGGACTGAAGACCTGTTGGAAGTAACAGGTGCAAGTCCGTATAATATACTTTGTGACGTGCTTTCTTTCTACAAAAGATACTTGACGTCACTATGACACCCTCGGCTTCGGTATTTCTCTAGATTGCCCCGGGCGCCAGATTTTTTGGGGGTTTTCTCCACCGCCTCTTGATCTACGGTCTCAAGAGTACCTGGGTAGCAACAGATGGAGGTTACGGTAATTCCAGGGGTCTGTTGTCGTAGACTGTTTAGCGATGCACGGTGTAAAACAGGCTTTAATTGTTTCACAGTGCCGATCCTGAATTTACCGGTTGCTTTTGTTAAAATAATAATAAAAAAAAAATTACAAATGACTATTATCTTTAAAATTATTAACACGTGCCTATGCTTCACTAACTACGGAAAGCTATATTAAAACTTGCGGTGTTCTTAAGCAATTAATAACCAAATGCCACAGATTATTTGCAGATTAAATTCTTTTTTTTAAATATGCAAGCAAAATTCTTCGGTATATGATAGGATAAATAAAAGCAGTATAATTCTACAAAAATGCCGGGTATAAAATACGGAAAAATGATATCTACCAGGAAAGCATGACTTGATCAGAATAATTATTAACGTGGAGAAAAGAAAGTATCAAAAGAAATAAAACATCTCCGGAACCTTCAGATTATTGACTTTTCCTTTTTTAATTCCGGATTCTCTGAGTAAAGGCCCCCTATGGTCCTGCTTAGCAGAGACCACTTGGGCGATGCTCCCAAATCCTTGAACCAGAGCCAGAAAAGTCAACTATAAGGTAGTCTGGAATGACAGCCGTATGAGAACCCGCTTAGCGGAGAACGCAAAGGTTGTCCTTCCAAAAGACCTGGAATCTAAACCCGAAGATATTCTAATTCCCGATAGTCCCCTTGTCCCTCTTATCCCTACAAAGCGCAATGATAACAGAAAAATTAATAGAAGCAAATGGAACGTTTATTAAATAAAATGATACAATCTTCGAAACTTGGCAAGCGTTAAATATGATTGCAGACAAAAGCGAATTAAAAAAAAAATTACAATAAAGTGTTTTTCTCTTACCTAGTGTAGACACACACTAATCAGTTTCGTCGGGTCTTATCAAAAGTTAATGCCGGTTCGCGGTAACACAGATTTGGAGTCGGTTTCGGTAGTTGAAAAGATCTACGCGGAAAGAGAGAAAAATCCCCGAATTTTCGTGGCTCCTGCCTTTTATCAAATTTTTCAAACCCCACTAAAATAAAAATATGCGCGGCTGAAGACGAAACTGATTTGTGTTAAAAATTAATTTACAGAATTACAAAGGAGTAGCAACTTGCAGGAGTAAGAATAAATTAAATACAGTAATTTCCACAGGAGTAGCGATTAACAGGAGTAAGACTAAATTGAATAAAGTAATTTAACTGATGGGTGTTTACGGTTGAAAAGAAAATCAAAATTATACTAATCATACAGGGTGAAAAATAACTTCGTTACAACTTTCCGGCTTTTAACTTAGTGAGGTAAAAGTTTGAAGGTGGACGGCATGGGTTCAGTTCCTGTGTGTGTGTGTGTATATTTTTTTTCATAAATAGCTTATATAAACTTTTATATTATATTACTTTTATTATACCTCCTATTTGTCATGTCATGAATTTTGACCATTTCGGTAAGAAACTTCCGTACTCAAATTTATCACAAAATATATCTGATCGTCTAGTAGTGTTAAGTTAGGACCTACGTTGTGTTTAATAATCAAAACACAAAAATCTGAAGAAAATATTTATTCATTAAGAAAAATTACTGAAGAATGATGGCGCCATTTGGCATAAAAGGTATAGGGAAAACCGGACAACCGGAAAACCTAACCACCATCGTAATAAATGTATTAATTATAAATTAACCAATTATCTTGACAATAAATAAATTAGAAATCAATTGTAAATAGTGCTTTTTAAGCTTATAAAAGCTACATCCAACTGATTCCCACTACTGGGACACTTATGTACAAAAAGTTCTTAATAACTTTAAATACCGTAATAAATATCATCAGATGTGCACTGTCTCTCTCTGCATTATTAGCAATTATTGCTCTTTTAGGGTATCAGAAATACCTCCTTTTTATTATTATATTATTTGTATGGACAACCCTATCGAATTACTGCCAGATCAGTACCAACGATATAACCCATATTTCAAGCTGAATACTCGTTGAACCATAATGTAGAAATATATAATGCCATTGACACAGTACGCCTCTGCGTAACTTTGACAATATATTTTAGAAAAATATATGATAGAAGTTGTTATCTAAGATGGTATAACGTCACCCCCTCATGAACAACGAAAGATGGAAATTGTATCAGCTGTTTCAGTGGATACGTATTTAACCTTTGGCTCAGGGACTATAAGAAGTTGGCGAATTAAAATATGATAATGCTTATTCTGATTTATTTTTACGAAGACAAAAAAATCCAGACGAAGTGATGAAATGGTTTGGCGTCGGAACGAATAGCGTAGCGACGCAGAATGGATGTCGAATATTGTAACATCTGCTAATGGCGTTCGTAAGTTTAATTTGTGCGAATGGACTGGGTTTTGAAGACGAAAAACCCAACTGTTTGCCGAAACTGTTGGCGTCGGCGTCTCGACGCTAGATCCAAGATTTTCGGTGACGGTGTTGGTAGTTTGAAATTTGATTTTTGACTGATCTTTTCTCCCGCTTTCACCCACGTTTTTATGCCGAGTTTGACTAAACATTCCTCATCATAATTTTCGGTAAACACACATCTAAAGTATCTTGGGAAAAACGCAAACGAAGACAAAATAAAATATAATTAAAAATAATGAGTTTTGACAATCCACACTCTGGCAGATCAAGTGGTTTGAGAAAAGATCGAATGTCTTAAAAAAATCAACAAAGTCTAAGAGGAAACAAAACACATTAAATATAATGGGTTTTGGCTATCTCTCTAAAAATTTTTAATGTAATAATTTAATAAAACGAAACAAAATATCATTAAATTTCTGAAAAAATAATAATATGATATACCGGGGTTGGTTGGTTACATCATGTACCACAATATATTAAGAAACAGGAGATTTAAGGGCAACTAGTTTCGGCAGATGAGACATCTTCAAGCCATATAAAGCAATTACCAAGATTATGTTAAAAACAACAAACGTTGTAACACAGTTATATTATTAAGGGGGAGTTAGGAGAGGAGAAAATTGACTTAAAAATTTAAAAAAATTGTACGAATTAATATTGCTGTCTAAAAGACAGGTAATTTATGGATCTCCTAAATAGTAAAACCAAAGTGGGAACATTCTTGAATCCTTTTTCACCAAGAGTACTTGCATCGTGCAAAGTGCTTTTGGTTTTTATATATTTTGTAAACTTTTTAATATTGTTTTAATACTACATCTTAATTATTATTTTCTCTTGATTTTTCTACTCTTCCAAAACTTTATATTTAGTCATGAGTCACCATTTCATATTCCATGTTTCTACTTCCGGCATGATCTTCTCCATTATCATCTGAATCGTCTTCTTTAGTGTTCGCATCTTTTACTTGTTGATCTTGTTCTGAATTGTTTCTTACATTTTCATTATATATTTCTAAATTTTCACTTATAATCTTCCTAGCAGCAGAATTATCAGGAATTCTGCTGCGTGGGAGATTCGGTAAGAAAATTTCATAAATTCTAGTTGTTATTTCCGATGAGTTCAGTTTAATATGACGCACTGTATTTTTACAATAGAACTTGATTTTACTTGTTAGTAACTAAGGTTTATTACTGAAATTTCAGGGACATTAAAACATTAACCCGTTTTCAACTATAATATCTGATATTACATGTCGAGATAGATTCAAATGTAACTTAAAAAACAAATTTCCGGTGAGTTTAGTTAAATATGACGCACTATATTTTACAATAGAAGTTCATGTTCGTATCAATAAAAATTATAAGTTAGCAACAAAAAGTATTTTGATTTTATTCTGAATGACTTTTGCCAATAGTTATAAGACGCTTCATTTTTGACAGAAAAATTATCACTTATTAATTAATTAATAGAAACTAACAAAATTATCGCGAATATTCCACTCACGTATAAAAAATCCCATAAGGGCAGTGGTATTTTCGAAAACTCACAGCGGATATACAAAATCGATAAGACGAAATCGAAAAGACGAAAACGAAAAGACCACGTCGTAATGGCAACCCAGTATGGCAATTAAAATATCTGTCAGTGTCACTTTGATTTAATTTTTAGTTATTAAAGTTCGTGAAATATTCTTTTAAATACCATGCGTGCTTTAAAATTAACCGGATAATTTTAAAGCACTAGTGGTATTACTATTGAAAATTTCACTCATGAATATAAAATCCCATAAGAGCCGTTGAATTTTCGCTACATTACAGCGAATATACAATAAAACAAAAAGACCAAAACGAAAAGACCACGTCGTCAAGACAACCAGTATGTCAATATCAAATTAATTGTCGTGTATCAAGATACGTTTTTAAATTCGCGAAATTTTCTTCCTAAATACCACACGCGTTTTAAAATTAACCAGAAAATTTTTTACGATTTCGTATTTTCTCTACAAATTTCACTCATCCTACGGACTCGTGAAATTTTAAGAAAATAGGTACGCAATCGTAAAAAATTATCGGTAATTTTAAAGCTCTTGTGGTATTACCCCCGATAGTCTCCTGTTGCTATAAGCAAAAGGGCCTTCTAATTGGTTGAAAATAAATTTATGAAATTGTCTTCTAAATTTTTTCCATTAGTTTCTTGATTTATTTCACCATTTCCTTTTCGATTCTCATTTTCCCTCCTGTTTATCCATTTTTATTTATTTACTTTTATCTTGTGTCCCATTTTTGTCTTCTTTTCTTAGCTTTATTGGTTGAGACGTTTTATATATATTATATTGTCACAATTCAAATACTATTAATGATATGAACAGATCGTTTGTATACCAAAACTGAAAACGTACTCCCGCTTATGGGAAACTATCGAAAGAAATATGTAATTTTATTTCTGATTACGTAGAGAAATAAAGGGTAGTATAAAAACATGTAATTTTATAAATTATACCCGGGGTGAGTTTTATTCAATGGTGAATTTTTGCAGGGGTAAAAATAGACTTGGTTTTCATAATTAATGAGGTTATAAATCAATAAATATGACGAATCGATGGACGAAAAAAAATTAAATCTAATTAAATATAAAGAAATAAAACGCACAGTTATGTATAATAAATATAATAAAAATAAAGACAACTAGTTTTGGCTAAAAAGCCATCTTCAGACCATATATAAGGTGTCCCAAAAATCATGTAAGAAGTAATTTTGATAGAAAACAAAGATATTTAATTATAAATTGTAATTTTTTTATTGATTCATAATATTTGCAGTATAGGGATTTGTGGAAGAGAATTTCAGGTAAAGGGCTTCCACGACATTGCTGATACATACGTTCTGCATACATATGACTGAATTTCGCTGATACAGCTCTGAATTTCCCCCTTCAATGCTTGTGTGGTCTTGGGCTTTATGGCATAAACCTTCGATTTTAAAAACCCAAAAGAAAAAATCCAACATCGATAATTCGCATGATCTGAGCAGTTGATTCTGATCACCAAAACGCAAAATTACACGACCAGGAAATGACTTTCATTATTTCTAAAATGTTTCTCAACGAAAACGCGTTATTCTGTCATGTATTGCTCCGAATTTTACTTTCCATACCCAACAAAATTGTATAGAAGTACTACTATCATGATTTTTGGCCATACCTAGATTTTAACGGATCTTTACGTTTTATGGACACCTGAACCCATTTATACTATTTTTAGCACGATATCTGTCTGTGTGTATGTTGTAACGCTCTTTGCGTCGTTAAGAGGTCTTTTGGACCCTTAGTAGTCCAGTTTTCGGATCGACTTGGACGCCACCTTCTATTTATAGTGTGAAGACCACTTGTATCGGGCAGCGTCAGTGGAGAAAAATACTCCAGGAGTCATTACAGCATCGACAAAACCATTGGCGGCCAGAAGGGCGGGCTTATTTACCCTACTGGGCTGAAAACCTAGATACTAGTTGAGGGGATGTTAAATAAAATTCGTTAAATGAAATTACCCAGTAAATAAAAGCCATTTACCAAACCAAATCCAGAAGAAAGGCGTATAAGTTTTTAGATTTTTTACATACCGTTGTCGGTTGTAATACGCTCGGTGGTCAGTCCTCTCTATTATGTACTTGGCTGTATATGGGGTTATACGGTTCTTCTCAAGCCTCTCTGTCTAGTGTACGGGTAGGTCGGCTTTGCTCCCTTCAGCATGACGTATCTCTAAAGGTCGCTAAACAGGTACTATAGTTGGATCTGGATCTCGACTCGAGTTTCAACAAAACCTACATTACCCCCCATTTTCGAGGATGCTGGCGATGGCGGCGGTTGAAACTTTTTTATAGTTGACCCCATCCCCCAAAGGGGCACCCCTCCACCCCAAAGAGGTTAACGCTGATAAGAGCTGATGTAAATACCGACAAAAAGCACTTAATTCTTAAGTACCAGTACTTGTTCAAAGTGGATCTAAGTACAAGTACCAGTACCAAAAATACTTAAGTATTTCGTTTAAGTATTACTTGAAAACAGTAAATTTAAGTACCAAGTATTAAGTTATCATCGACTCCTGATGATGCTAACGTAGTTAGCGAAACGTACGTAGAGTGTTTTAAAAAGTGTAGTTTTGGTTAGTGGTGACGATATTCTTCAACCAAGTATTAAGTAACCTATTTGTGTTTACGCTTGCCGCGCGGTTCAATAATTCAAGAACAAATCAAGAAAATACTTGTCGAAATATGATTTCCACAGCAAATCGAACACATTGAAGAATATTTTTGCAATAATCCGTAATACTTAAGTACCTTTTAAAGGTTTTAAGTATAAAAGTACTTAAGTATATTTCCTTTTTTTAAAAATACACTTAAAACAAATTTGAATACCAAGTATAAGTATTATGCTGAATACTTAAAAGTTTAAGTACTAGTACATGGATTTTCTTCTAATACTTAGAGTAAAGTACTTAAGTACTTAAATGAACTTAAGTGCAATTTTTAAGTACTGTCCGTAATCAGTAGCGCAGCTCTGACGCTGATACGCCATCTCATACCTACAAAACCTGCGTCGCTCCCATTTTCGAGGATGCTGAACACGATGGTGATACTGGATCTTTCTGGGGTTGTTTTTGGCCTTTTAAGGGTGGTTTGAACTCAAAAAAATTATAAACCACCACTATCGCGTTAAGCATCTTTGAAAACCGGGAGTTACGCAGGTTTTGTCTGTATGAGACAAATTTTTATAATTTTTTAGGAATTTTCAGAAATTTTTTAAGAATTTGTATGAATTTTTAGGAATATTTAGGAATTTTTAGGAATTTTTAGGAATTTTTAGGAATTTTTAGGAATTTTTAGAAATTTTTAGGAATTTTTAGGAATTTTTAGGAATTTTTAGGAATTTTTAGGAATTTTTAGAAATTTTTAGGAATTTTTAGGAATTTTTAGGAATTTTTAGGAATTTTTAGGAATTTTTAGTAATATTTAGGAATTTTTAGAAAATTTTAGGAATTTTTAGGAGTTTTTATAAATGTTTAAAAATTTTTAGGAATTATTATAAATAACTGGGATTTTTTAGAAATTTTTATGAATAGTTAGGAATTTTTAGGAAGATTTTTAGTAATTCTTAGAAATTTTTAGGAATTTTTATGAATTCTTAGGAATTTTTAGGAATGCTTAGGAATTTTTAGGAAATTTTTGAAATTTTTTGGAATTTTTAGGAATATTTAGGAATTTTTAGGAATTTTTAGGAATTTTTAGGAATTTCTAGGAATTTCTAAGAATTTATAGGAATTTTTAGGAATTTCAAGCAATTTTTAGGAATTTTTAGGAATTTCTAAGAATTTATAGGAATTTTTAGGAATTTTTAGGAATTTTTAGGAATTTTTAGGAATTTTTAGGAATTTTTAGGAATTTTTAGGAATTTTTAGAAATTTTTAGGAATTTTTAGGAATTTTTTGAAATTTTTAGGTATTTTTAAGAATTTATAAGAATATTTAGGAATTTTTGGGAATTTTTAAAAAAATTAGGAATTTTTAGGAATGTTTAGGGATTTTTAGAAATTTTTTAAAATTTTTAGGAATTTTTAGGAATATTTAAGAACTTTTAGGAATTTTTATGAATTTTTAGGGATTTTTAGGAATTTCTAGCAATTTTTAGCAGTTTATTGTAATTTTTAAGAATTTTTAGGAATATTTAAGAACTTTTAGGAATTTTTAGGAATTTTTAGGAATTTTTAGGAATTTTTAGGAATTTTTAGGAATTTTTAGGAATTTTTAGGAATTTTTAGGAATTTTTAGGAATTTTTAGGAATTTTTAGGAATTTTTAGGAATTTTTAGGAATTTTTAGGAATCTTTAGGAATTTTTAGGAATTTTTAGGAATTTTTAGGAATTTTTAGGAATTTTTAGGAATTTTTAGGAATTTTTAGTAATATTTAGGAATTTTTAGAAAATTTTAGGAATTTTTAGGAGTTTTTATAAATGTTTAAAAATTTTTAGGAATTATTATAAATAACTGGGATTTTTTAGAAATTTTTATGAATAGTTAGGAATTTTTAGGAAGATTTAGGAAGATTTTTAGTAATTCTTAGAAATTTTTAGGAATTTTTATGAATTCTTGGGAATTTTTAGGAATGCTTAGGAATTTTTAGGAAATTTTTGAAATTTTTTGGAATTTTTAGGAATATTTAGGAATTTTTAGGAATTTTTAGGAATTTCTAGGAATTTCTAAGAATTTATAGGAATTTTTAGGAATTTCAAGCAATTTTTAGGAATTTTTAAGAATTTCTAAGAATTTATAGGAATTTTTAGAAATTCTTAGGAATTTTTAGGAATTTTTAGAAATTTTTAGGAATTTTTAGGAATTTTTAGGAATTTTTAGGAATTTTTAGGAATTTTTAGGAATTTTTTGAAATTTTTAGGTATTTTTAAGAATTTATAAGAATTTTTGGGAATTTTTAAAAAAATTAGGAATTTTTAGGAATGTTTAGGAATTTTTAGAAATTTTTTAAAATTTTTAGGAATTTTTAGGAATATTTAAGAACTTTTAGGAATTTTTATGAATTTTTAGGGATTTTTAGGAATTTCTAGCAATTTTTAGCAGTTTATTGAAATTTTTAAGAATTTTTAGGAATATTTAAGAACTTTTAGGAATCATTATGAATTTTTAGGAATTTTTAAGAATTTATAGGAATTTTCAGGAATTTTTAGGAATTTTTAGGAGTTTTTAGGAACTTTTAGGAATTTTTAGGAATTTTTAGGAATTTTTAGGAACTATTAGGAATTAGGAATTTTTATGAATTTTTAGGAAATTTAATAAAATTTTAGGAATTTAAACAACTAATACCTTTATTATCATAAATAATCCTTATCTATAGCAAGCACAAAAAAACTGGGGGTGACGTAGATTTTCTCGCTATGAGAAGACATATATTGGCGTTTTACGTTTTTCGGGGGCGGTTTTTTCGTTTTTGCCATCGTGTTCACCATTCTTGAAAACAGTGAGGAGAATAGACTCGTTAGGCACTGAAATATTTACACTTTTTTGGTTTTTTTCCGAATCACAGAATCCACTATCTGTGTGCAATCGTCTTGTCGACTATCTGAGCTGCATTAATGTATAATTTTTCCTCGTCTCCATATTATGTCTTTTTTATTAAAAAAACATTATCCTCCTTATCTCTTGGCTATATTAAATTAATTCCTGTTAATCCTGATCAGAAATCGGAATTAATTTCTTTATTTTCATTTTGTGTTTTATCTTCTTGAAAATTTCCGCATAATATTTTTATCATAATTTTTGTTTCGTCTTATTTTGTTGTTGATTTAAATCTATTCCAATGTTTACATTTTTATTATCTCCTGTTTTTCCATTTTTTGTCATCCTCTTCACTTTTTCTCTCCTCTTTTATTTTATTCGATATGATACATTTTATATGTAGTGTTATCAAAATAGATACATAAAATTTGAAATAAAAATTCTTATTGTACAATAAATAATTGACGAAGAAAAAAACAAACCCTGATATAAAATAATTTTCTTTTTAAATTTTCAATTATTCAATTCTACATAATTATATTTAGAAAAAAAACAACAGCTAATTATATTTTTATACAAAATCACTTGCGTTAATCAATATACATTAAATTGTACTAGATCTTATTTTAGTACTTAAATTTCTTTAAAATGACCAAATAATGTCCAGACATATGTTATTCTTTTTAAGGGCTAAATATATTGAGTGCCTGTAAATTTATTTTAATTTAAATTAAGATTTTGTACCGATAATTGGCTTAAAAAAATATGAAATATTAACTTAATTTATTCTTTTCGCTATAAAAACCATTTGACACTCCTCATGCTCTTTTAACCCACGGAATAATCCAAACAGAACGTTCTATTATTCATAGTCCACTTTAATAATAATAAGCATCGAGAAAAGGGGGTGGTAGCTAGAGAAGACCGAGTAGGAGTATATGGTCAAGAGAAATGAGCAATAACCGGGGCCTCAGGGACCCAGGGGGTCCCGGACTCCGTTAGTGGTCGCACAAATCATGCTCTCTCGCCCATCTGTACACATCTTATGCGGACTACTGACCATACATCTGCATTTCAAATGAGCCTATTAGGCTTATACCTGGCCATCGGACAGTGCATCTTAGTTTTGGAAGAGAAATGGCCGGAGAGCTTATACCGACTAGACCGTTCTTGCGGTTATATTGATGATGGTTTATCCTGAAGAGTGCACTTACTTGGAAAACGATTATAGTTTAATAGATAATAATAAATCAAAACATTTAAGATATCCATCTTTGTGACTAAGAAATACGTACATACACACACATTTTACTACGAATGAAGAATTAGTATCTTAAAAGTATCTAATTATTTTGGATTTTTGTAATATTATACATCAAACTTTTACTTTCTGCAACATGAATTTTTATGCTCCATCATGATAATGAATTTTTTTATTTTTGTGATGATAAAAATCAAGTTTTTCCTCCTTCTAACAAGTTTTCTTGATCTCCAACTCTCGCACATGACAATGGAAATTGTTTGGATTTTTCTACAGATAAAAATCACTCAATCTCTCCAATGAGAAATTATGACCTCCCATCATTCTCTTACTAAATTGAAAAGTAACAATAAGAAAATATTTCATTTTTGGATTTTTCTCACTAAAAAAGAATCACTTGACTGATTATTTATGAAATCCAATTTAATATCAAGTCCTGATGATTTTAACATAGTTAGCGAAACGTACGTAGAGGGTTTATTTTTTCCCATTTCTACAGGATTTTGGGTTGGGGGATCCCCGTCAGGAACTAAATTCCTTATGTTATTTTTTCAATTCTAAACTTGATTTGGTCTCTCTCTCACACACACTCTTTCTCTCTTTCACACTCTCTCAGTCTCGCACTGTCTCACTGTCTCACTCTCTCTTTCTCTCACTCTTTCTTTCTTTCTTTCTCTCTCACACTCTCTCACACTCTCTCACACTCTCTCACACTTTCTCTCACTCTCTCACACTCCCTCACACTCTCTCACACTCACTCACACTCTCACTCTCCTCACTCTCGCTCTCTCGCTCTCTCGCTCTCTCGCTCTCTCACTCTCTCGCTCTCTAGCTCTCTCCCTCTCTCGCTCTCTTGCTCTCGCACTCTCGCACTCTCGCACTCTCTCATTCTCCCACTCCCTCTTTCCTTTTTTTTTTCTTTTTTTTGCAATTATTCACTATTTTTCGCAATTTTTTCCGTATTTTTCCCCATTTTTCCCAATTTGCCCGTTATTTCATAATTTTTTTCTAATTTTTTCCTATATTTTCAATTTATTTTTGCCTTTTTTCTTTATTTTCCCTATTTTTTCCAGTTTTTTCCTATTTTTGCATCTTTTCTCTATTTTCCCTTTTTTTATGTTTTTCGTATTTTTTTCTATTTTTTATTATTTTTTCCTATTTTCCCCCATTTTCCCTATTTGTATATGTTTTTTCCTATTTTTCACCTACTTTTACCTATTTTTCCCTATTTGTCACTATTTGTATATGTTTTTTCACTATTTTTCAATACTTTTTCTTACTTTTTCCTATTTTTCTATATTTCCTTTAATTTTCTCCATTTCATTTATTTTCATTAGTTTTCTCTATTCTTCACTATTTTTCCCTATTTTGCTCTATTTTTCCCAATTTTGTTGTAATTTTCCCTATTTTACATTATTTTTCCCATTTTCCCTATTTTGACCTATTTTCTTTAATTTTTGTATTTTTTCCTATTTTTCTCTATTTCTCTCTATTTTCTTTAAGCTTGCCCTTGATAAAACTTGATCGTAGACACGGTCAATACGTAAATCTTGCTACTAGAGGCTTTTTCGTTACGTTACAATTTTTGCCAGGTATTTTCTACGTTAAGAAAAAATGACGTTTTTCAATTAAAAATTACAAATATTTTCAACGTTCCACGAGGACCTTTCTAAGAAGTTTTGAGGATTATTTAAGAATATTGTTTAGAATGTTTTCAACGATTTTTCAAGGATTATTTTGGATTAGAGTTTTTTAAGTTGTTTAAAAATATTTTTAAGGGGGTATTAAGGATTTACAAAGTATTTTTCAAGGATTTTTCAAAGAAACATTGATTTTTTGAAGTTTCAAGTTTGAAAGATTTTTTCAATGATATTTAACGATTTTTTCAAGGATTTTTTAAGTAATTTTTAAGGATTTTTCAGGTTTCTTTTTTAATGATTTTGCAAATACTTCTAAGAAGGTTTTGAGGATTATTTAAGAATATTGTTTAGAAATTTTTTAACCATTTTTTAAGGTTTTTTTATGGATTAGAGTTTTTTTAAGTTGTTTGAAAGGATTTTTAAGGATGTTTTAGGGATTTACAAAGTATTATTCAAGGATTTTTGGAAAAAATAGGAATTTTTTTTTAAGTTTCAAGTTTGAAAGATTTTTTCAAGGATTTTGCAAGTACTTTTTAAGGATTTTTCAGGTTTTTTTTTAAATGATTTTGCAAATGCTTCTAATTTTTTAACGATTTTTCAAGGATTTTTTTGGATTAGAGTTTTTAAGTTGTTTAAAAGGATTTTTAAGGACGTTTGAAGGATTTATAAAGTATTTTCAAGGATTTTTAAAAAAACAGGGATTTTTTTAAGTTTTACGTTTAAAAGATTTTTTCAAGGATTTTTCAAGTACTTTTTAAGGATTTTTAGTTTGTTTTTTTAAATGATTTTGCAAATGCTTCTAAGAAGTTTTAAGGATTATTTGAGAATATTGTTTAGAAAATTTTTAACGAATTTTCTAGGATTTTTTTGGATTAGAGTTTTTTTAAGTTGTGTAAAAGGATTTTTAATGATGTTTTAGGGATTTATATTGTATTTTTCAACGATTTTTCAAAGAAACAGGGATTTTTTTAAGTTTTAAGTTTAAAATATGTTTTCAATGATTTATAACGATTTTTTCAAGGATTTTGCAAGTACTTTTTAAGGATTTTTCAGGTTTTTTTTTTAAATGATTTTGCAAATGCTTCTAATTTTTTAACGATTTTTCAAGGATTTTTTTTGATTAGAGTTTTTTTAAGTTGTGTAAAAGGATTTTTAATGATGTTTTAGGGATTTATATTGTATTTTTCAACGATTTTTCAAAGAAACAGGGATTTTTTTAAGTTTTAAGTTTAAAATATGTTTTCAATGATTTATAACGATTTTTTCAAGGATTTTTCAAGTACTTTTTAAGGATTTTTCAGGTTTTTTTTAAATGATTTTGCAAATGCTTCGAAGAAGTTTTGAAGATTATTTCATAATATTGTTTAGAAATTTTATAACCATTTTGAAAGGATATTTTATGAATTTTAGTTTTTTAAGTTGTTTAAATTGATTTTTAAGGATGTTTTAGGGATTTACAAAGTATTTTTCAAGGATTTTTTAAAGAAACAGTGATTTTTTTAAGTTTTAAATTTGAAAGATATTTTCAATGGTTTTTAAAGATTTTTCAAGTAATTTTCAGGTTTTTTTTAATGATTTTGCAAATGCTTCTAATAAGTTTTAAGGATTATTTAAGAATATTGTCAAGAATATTTATAACGATTTTTCAAGGATTTTTTTGGATTAGAGTTTTTTAAGTTGTTTAAAAGGATTTTTAAGGATGTTTTAAGGATTTACAAAGTCTTTTTCAAGGGTTTTTCAAAGGAACATGGATTTTTTTAAGTTTTAGGTTTGAAATGTTTTTTCAATGATTTTTAAAGATTTTTTCAAGGATTTTTCAAGTGCTTTTTAAGGATTTTTCAAGATTTTTTTTAAATGATTTGGCAAATACTTTTAAGAAGTTTTGAGGATTATTTAAGAATATTGTTTAAAAAATTTTTAAATATTTTTCAAGGATTTTATGGATTAGAGTTTTTTTTAATTTGTTTAAAAGTATTTTTAAGGATGTTTTAAGAATTTACAAAGTATTTTTCAGGGATTTTTCAAAGAAACAGGGATTTTTTAAGTTTTAATTTTGAAAGATTTTTTCAATGATTTTTAGAAACTTTTTCAGGGATTTATCAAGAACTTTTCAGAGATTTTTTAAGTTTTAAGTTTGAATGATTTTTTCAATGATTTTTAAAGATTTTTTCAAGGATGTTTCAAGTACTTTTTAATGATTTTGTAAATGCTTTTAAGAAGTTTTAAGAATTATTTAAGAATATTGTTTAGAAAATTTTTAACGATTTTTCAAGAATTTTTTTCTGCATTAGAGTTGTTTTAAGTTGTTTAAAAGGATTTTTAAGTATATTTTAAGGATTTACAAAGTATTTTTCAAGGATTTTTTAAATAAACAGGGATTTTTTTAAGTTTTAAGTATGAAAGATTTTTTTAATAATTTTTAAAGACTTTTTAAAGGAGTTTTCTAATACTATTTAAGGCTTTTTCAGGTTTTTTTTTAATCATTTTGCAAAAGCTTCTAAGAAGTTTTGCGTATTATATAAGAATATTGTTTAGAATTTTTTAACCATTTTTTAAAGATTAGACTTTTTTTAAGTTGATTAAAAGAATTTTTAAGGTTGTTTTAAGGATTTACAGAGTATTTTTCAATGATTTTTCAATAATTATTCAAAGAAACAGAAATATTTTTAAATTTTACGTTTTAAAGACTTTTTCGACTATTTTTTCAAGGATTTTTCAAGTACTTTTTACGGATTTTTCAGGTTTTTTTAAAAGGATTATTACAAAGTATTTTACAAGGATTATTCAAATAAACAGCGATTTTTTCAAGTTGTTTGCAAAGATTTTTTAATAATTCTTCACTGATTTTTTCAATTATTTTTTAACGATTTTTTAAGCTTCTTTCCTTCAGTATTTGTTCAGGCAATTTTATGGATTTTACAATATTTCTTTAAGGATTTTTTAAAATTGTGAATTTTGTAAGAAGTATCCAAAGATTTGTTAAAAATAAAAATATAAACAATAAATATTCAATTTATTTAAAATCTATAAAAAATATAATTGTCAATCATCTATATGATTATATTGCAGGAAATAACAAAACTGTGAACAAAACTTTTATAAATTAATTTCGGATGCATAATTTTTGTGAAAACTTTTCAAAAATAATCACCGACTATGGAGAACTTGGAAAGTCCGCAACTCTCGTTTTAATTATAATTTTAATTAAGTCGAACGATCTACCCGAAGTAATTCGAGAAAGAGACGGCAGGGAGGGATAGAAGGAGAACGGAAGCGGGTATTAAACGAAATAATTATGTTTAAATAAAAGTCGTATTTTGGAAGCCGTTAAAGAGAAAGACAGGGACGAAGATATAAAAGTCGGGACCGGTAGCAATCTAAATAATTAACTTATTAAAATCATATTATGCATTCTAGCTCGTATAGGTATAATTTAACTCTCTACATTAATATATGTTTTTATGAACAAATGTTTTATAATTTGGTGTAAATAATTTTTTATGGGACACCCTCCAAAGTGGAATTTGATTTGATACTACCATAAATGTTACATTTATCAGCAATAATAACTGTTATAGTTAAAAAAATGTTCGTTTGTGTCGGTTTAAAATATTAAGCCAACCCTGAAAATGTGAAGGGTTAAACTTGATGAGGTTCATATCGGGAAGCCAGGGCTCATATTTCACAATTATTAGAGCAACTCGAATCATACACATAATAGGTAATTTCTTGCATTAATTACTCGATTAAATATTAACGTTAGCAATCATAACGCAGAGCTGAACAGGCCTGCCAACCCTTCCGACAGGTTCTATAGATTATGCGGAACGCTGCCTGCCTGGTCCGTAATAACCTGAGCCTAGGGGTATTCCCCCAACGCACTTACTACTACGATGGGACTTTCTACTTTCTGACATTCTGCCATTGTGGATTATGGCAAAAGGTGTATTGTTTGGGGTAAATGTGTTTTAGAAATTGCTTTAGTCTTTATTACGATGAGGCGGTTAGTTAGTTTAAAATTTTCAAGAAGTTTTGGTCGTAAAATAAAATTCTAAAAATTATCTACCTTCTAAGGTAATACATTAATTTTTTATCCATTTAAGAAACAACGGATGTATGTTAAAAGATGATAATGTAGGTACTCGGAATTATTTTTATATATACCGCGCCTTACCTAAAAGTAAGTTGTTCTTTTTGATTATTTCAGTGCCAACAAATGTATATAGATATTTGTAAAGGGGGTTTTTACCACCCTCGCCCCAAAACTTTCCCGACGAGTATCCAGAGAAATAATATTGACTGTTCTGAATAGAGATTTTCAAGGGCTTTCAAATGACATATTGCAAGTCAAATTCCGTGACATATTGCTTCTGTCATTTTTTGACAGTGACATTTCCGTTTGACAGATGTCGTACAAAAATTAATGGGTTCCTCCAATGTATAACCGAAACCCATGTGCGAAATTTCAGCTTAATCGGATTAAACGTGTGGCTTCCATCATGGAAGAATAGATACAGACAGACACACAGACAGACACACAGATAGACACATAGATGGACACATAGATAGATACACAGGCAGATAAACAAACAAACTTCCACCTGGAAATGGTCTTAAACGTCTCAGGAGACCTCTAAATTTAAAATGAATATTTCCATCTTTATGTCGAAATTTTTTTAGCTCTTTCACAATACTTTCTCTTCTCGAATGATGAGTCGGAAAAGTAAAAATTAGAAAAATCAGAAAAAATCAAAAAATAATCAGAAAAAAACAGAAAACATTGGAACAAATTGAAAGAAATATCGGAAAATATTTAAAAAAAAAAATGAAAAATAAAATTGCGAAATACGGAAAAAATAAAAAAAAAACCGAAAAAAAACTCTAAAAATCGCAAAAAACAAAACGAAAAAGAATTCGCACAAAACGAAAGAAATCGAAATATATCACAAAAAATAGCAAAAATCGCAAAAACTAAAAACAACCAAAAAACCGGAAACTATTGTAACCATAAAAAAATAATAACAGGAAAAGAAAAAATTCAAAAGATTTGAAATAAATCGCAATAAGTCTTAAAAAATCGCAAAATATTTCTAAAAAACGCAACAGATTTCCAAAAAGAAATTGCAAAAAAATCGCAAATAATTACAAAAAATCAGAGAAATAAGAAAAAATTGAAAAACAAATTAAAAAAATGGAAAAAAACAAAATAATATAAGAAAAAAATGAAGAAGAATTTTAAAAAAATCGAAAAAAATACAAAAAATCAGAAAAAATTGGAAAATCAAAAAAAATAATACGAAAAGTCAGAAATAACCAAAAAAAAATTAGAAAAAATAGAAAAAATCAAAAATAACAGAAAAAATATTTTTTCCAGGATTATTAGGATTCAAAAATCCTTAATTTTACAGGTTATACATATGACATAAATCTGTAAAGAATCAGAAAGAACAGAAAAAATCCGACAGGAGAATCAAAAAAAAAATCACAAAGAATAATATATAAGAAAAAGTAAAAAGAAAAACAATAAAATAAAAATAAAAAAACCAGAAAAAAACTCATTATAAAAATTTTTGTAAAATTCATTAAATTAATTGAAAAAAATCATAAAAAAAAATTGAAATAATCAGAAAAAATCTTTAAAAATTGGCAAAAAATCTGAAAAAAATCAAAAAATAACATAAAAATAAGAAAAAAAATTTCAGATATTTAATGTTGAAGTTTCAAATTTTGACATTTTTTTATTTTTGACAGGTGACAGTTAGAGAAATAATTTTGATTATTCTGAATAGAACTTTAACAAAGTGTTTATCATCTTAATATTAGTTGGCACTTAAATCCACAGCTTTACTAAAATTCCATTGAAAACAAACTTAAAATCACGTTTTCAATGTTTAAAATCTCAAAATTTTCCCAAAAAAAATCATTGAAATTTAACTTAAAATCATATTTTCAAGGTTAAAATTCTTAAAATTTTCCCGTGGGAGGGCCCCTCGTTTCACTGAGGGTACTCCCTACCACCCCATAGTATCTTGTGGCGTTTAGTGCAGAGATTTTTTTCGTCAAGAACTAAGGTCTGAATTTTTTTTCTAAAATTCCATTGATATTAAAATCAATTTTTTGTCGGGGGAGAACTCCTCGTTTCACTGGAAGGTATTCCATACTCCCATGCCCCTGTACGCCCCCTTGTGTAGTCCAGGGCCGAGATTTTATCTCCCAATAACTGAGGCCTGAATTTTTTTTATAAAATTCCATTGAAATTAAACTTAAAATCACGTTATCAAGGTTAACAATCTCAAATTTTTATCGGGGGAGGACTCCTCGTTTTACGGGGGGGTTGCCCATACCCCAATACCCCTGTACTCCCCCTTGTGTAGTCCAGTGCCGAGATTTTGTCTTCAAATAACTGAGGCCTGATTTTTTTTTCTAAAATTCCATTGAAATTAAACTTAAAATCACGTTATCAAAGTTTAAAATCTCAAATTTTTTCTCTGTAGGGGACACCTCGTTTCACTGGGGGGTATTCCATACTCCCATAACCCTGTACGCCCCCTTGTGTCATCCAGCACCGAGATTTTGTCGCCCAATATCTGAGGCCTGAATTTTTTTACTAAAATTCTATTGAAATTAAACTTCAAATCACAATTTCAAGGTTAAAAATCTCAATATTTTCTCGAGGCAGGACCCCTCGGTTCACTGGGGGTATTCCTTACTCCCATACCCTCTTGTGCTGACCAGTGCCGATATTTTGTCGCCCAATAACGAGACCTGAATTTTTTTACTAAAATTCGATTTAAATTAAATTTAAAATCAGATTTTCAACGTTAAAAATCTCAAAATTTCTCGGGGGAGGACTCTCCGTTTCACTGAGGGTACTCCTTACTCCCATACAGTCTTGTGTCATCCAATGCCTAGATGCTGTCGCCCATCAGTAACCGAGGCCTTATTTTTTTTACATTGAAAATAAACTTATAACCTCGCTTACAATGTTAAAAATCTCAAATTTTTTTCTGGGGAGGACTCTCCGTTTCACTGGGGTACTCCTTACCCCATACCCTTTTGTGTCGTCCAGTGCTGAGATTTTGTCGCCCAGTATCTGAGGCTTGAATTTTTTTACTAAAATTACATTGAAATTAAACTTAAAATCACGTTTTCAAGGTTAAAAATCTCAAAATTTTCTTTGGGGGGGGACTCTCCATTTCACTAGAGTACAGTTGAATTCAAATTATTTTAGATTTTCTTATCTTTATAGAGTGGTGAAAGTGACCTGACCCGACCATCACTGCCAACGACTATTAAATGAAATAGGCCAGTTAATTAATATTTTAACGTATTTTACAATTACTTAATCCATTCATAGGAATTTAAATTACAATTAAAAGAACTATTTGTCACAAAATAAGATTTCTAATCCTTTATAATGATTAGAGAGGGCTAGGACTGAATTTATTTCTGTCACTTTATTTTGAAATTTCTTCGAGGGTGCGTTAATTTAGTGAGTCATTTTTATTCGAATTTAGAGAGAATGTGAGCAACAAGAGGATGCCGATCAATGCGATAAACCCAGTACAATTTACATGCAGTTACCACCATAGGCAAAACAGATTGTGTTAAATGTTTATAATGGACTAAGTTCTAAATTACCGAAGTCTGAGGTAATAAAAGAAACTATCATTTTAACAAAAGTTCCTCGATCAAAAAAGAAAAGAAATGATAGTGGAAAATTCCGTATTATTGAATCTCATCTCCTGGAATAAAGCTATTTATGAAATGTATAGTTGTAATAATTTTCCAACAATTGAGAGTTTGTGTACTGAACTAATAAGGAAAAATATTTTGCAATCGTGTTCTAAATCGACCCTTAGACGATTTTTTAAAGCCAATGGTTTCAAATATAAAAAAATCGACAAAAGGCAATCAATTATGGAGAGCAGCCGAATACTGGCCTTGAAAATCGACTACATAAGAGATATTTCTAGATATCGTGTAGAAGGCAGAAATATCGTTTTTTAGACGAAACATGGTATGACACACATGATACAGTAAGGAAAAGTTGGACGAACCACAATAAACGTTGTAAAGCGGATGTTCCCTGTAATAAGAGAAAAAGAATAATAATTTTGCACTGTAGGGGTGAAAGCGGATGGGTAGAAACACCAAGGATTTGTCGCTAGATTATCATGATGACATGGATAGCAATATGTTTGAATCATGGTTTATAAATACATTAATTCCCAAATTACAAAGCAACACAGTAATTGTACTTGACAATGCTCCATACCATTTAAGATTGATTCGAAAAACTCCTAATCAAAATTGGAACAAATCAGAAATTCAAAAATTTTTAGCCGATGAGGATTTATGTTTCGATAAAAAATACACCAAAAAAGAACTACTACAAGTCGTTCACAGTTGGATATATGAAAAACAGTACTTTATTGGCAACTGGTGCAACGAATAACGGACACACTGTTTTAAGACTTTCTCCATATTATTGTGTTTTAAACCCAATTGAACTGATATAATAATAATAATAATAATAATAATAATAATAATAACTTTATTTATATTAACAGTAATTAAGCATATTACAATTACTTACAGTTATATAGATGCATGTAAATAAATAAAGTGCAGATGAGCTCTAGAAGTGTTAAAACACTTGTGTCGAGCTGATAAAAATAATTATGATTAAATATAAAAAAATGTTATTAATAATACTTAAACTAATACATAAAGATGCTATAAAAGAAAAAAAAATATGCAAATATAAATAAATAAATAGGAATAAAATTAAAATTGTACGATAATAAAGCAATAATAATAAGAATGAATTCGGATCGAGAGAGAACGTTTGAAAGAAAGGTTCATAGCCTTAATAAAATATAACAATATATGTTAATTTTATTAATCACATTAGTGTAAATTTTTTGAGATCGATGAGGTCATGAAAATTTGTTCTTGGTATGTTAATAATGAATTTCTTTAGGTGTTTTTTATACCTAGGAATGCATTTAATTTCTTTAATTGTTTTAGGGATTGTATTGTACATAGTCGGAGAGAGGAAGTCGTATGACTTTTGCGTAATGGTCATTTGCATTTGAGGTACCCTGTTGTAGTTTTTTTTTCGAGTATCGTGACCATGTATCGACAATACAGGATTAGCAGTTCTATGATATCTGCTACATACGTTGTAATAGTATAATTGTCTTAAATCTAATATTTTTGTTTCTTCAAATAGTCTGTCCGTTGGGTATCTTGAATTTTTTCCCAATATTAATTTTAAAATTCTTTTTTGTAGAATTTCCAGTGGTTGTAGGTGAGATTTTACAGCAGCACCCCAGCATGTAATTCCGTAGCGCAAGTGGCTTTCTACGAGAGCATGGTAAAGGAGAAGTAATTGTGATATTGGTAATATTTTTTTAAAAATCCAAGGTTATACAATAGAAATTGTAATTTTTTATTAATTGTTTTATATGAGCGGTCCATTTAAGATTTGAGTCAATGGTAACTCCTAAATATTTTATTGTTTTTGTGGCTTTAATTATGTATTTATCAATACCAGAGATTTCAAGATTGAAGGATGGACAGTCTCTATTATTAGGGTTTATGGGTAGATAATGTGTTTTATCTAGATTAATCGTTAAAAGCTTGTGATCCATCCAATTTTTTATATTTACGAAGTCGGTTTGCGCTTTAATTTTTAGCTCATACCAGTCGTTTGCCTCATAAAAAATTACTGTATCGTCTGCAAATCCAATGATCTGCCCCGTGATAGTTAAGAAGAATAAAGAATTTATGTAAATATTAAATAGTGTGGGCCCCAGCACGGTACCTTGTGGGATACCGTACTCTATTATATTAGGATTACTTGGTATTCCATTTATTCTTACTATCTGTTGTCTATTTGTAAGGTAACTATCAAACAATTTTAAAGGAGTGCCTCTTATCCCTATATCTTCAAGAGAATTTAGCATGAGTGGGTGACTGACAGTATCGAATGCTTTCGACAAATCCAAAAATATGCACAAGCATGGCTTTGATTTATTCAGTGAAGAATACATTTTTGATAGAAGAGTAATAATAGCATAATCAGTGGAAGTTTTCTCGCGAAAGCCAAATTGTTTATTGGAAAGAATATCATATTTTGGTAAGTAAGATGTTAAACGAGAATGAATGATTTTTTCAAACAATTTGGATAAATGAGTGATGAGGGATATCGGTCGATAATTTTCGACATCCAAACTATCTCCTTTTTACCTCTCGCCCTTCAGATAAGAGAGGTATAGGAATCATGCTAAAAATTGGGTAGTGAGTTTTCAATGGATAAACTCGTTTTAGGGTCCCTAGAATACGATTTTAATATTTTCGCGATGATGTCTGTGTGTGTGTGTTAGTGTGTATGTTAGTGTGTGTGTTAGTGTGTGTGTGTGTGTGTGTGTGTGTGATTTTGGTGCCAATCGCACAACCGGAAGTGGCAGTTGCTATGGGTGATGACGCCATTATTGTACAAAACGGCAATAAAGTTTTACACATATATTCTGTATACCCTAAATAATTTTTTTTCATACTTTTTTGTGTCAACCTGTAAATTTTTGATTCAAAAATGGCGAGAGGTCATGTGCTGGCCACATCAGATTTTTTATAAAGAGGGGTAACAATGGATTCTTTAAAATCTGTAGGCCATACTCCACGTTCCATGCATTTATTGAATAAATAATCCAATGGTGTTGCAATATACTCTGATATTTGTTTAAGTGTTTCCGCACGAATGTTATCGGTACAAGGTGATTTTTTAGTTTTTAACTGTTTTATTGTGTCTTTTATTTCGGCAGGATTTGTAGGTATTAGAACGAATGAATTTGGCAGCGTTCTTCGTTTAATTGAATAGTTAGGGTTTCTTTTAATTTAGTAGCAAGTTTTTTACCTATACTAGAAAATACGCGATTAAATTCATTAGAAATAGCCAACAGTTCGGTTTCGCATTTATCGTTATCAATTTTTATGGAATCTATTTTTATTTTCGTTATTTGTGTTTTACTAACCTCATTAACGATTTTCCACAGTTGATTAGAATTATTGGAGTTACTGTTTATCTTGTTTTTATAATAAGCGAATTTTGCCTTTTCTATTAAAGATGTTAATTTATTTTTATAATTGATATATTCTTGTTTTAAATTAAGATTGTTGGGATTTTTCTGTAGGGATTTGTACATACAATTTTTTTTATTTACAGAATTTAGTAAACAATCTGTAATCCACGGGGTTAATTTTACCTGTTTCTTGCTAACTTTTTTGGTAACTGTGCATTCAGCTATTCGTTGAGATAATGTGTTAATAAACTCAGATACCGCTTCAGTTATAGTATTTTTTGTGTATATATTTAACCAGGAAGTGTTGCTTAAAATAGAATTGAGACTTTTATAGTTTATATAGTTTTTATATCTTTCATTTTTTCGGGAAATTTGTTTGAATTTAGTTTTTGGGAAAACTATTTGTAAAACCGTGGTATAGTGGTCAGTAATTGACGATTTAATGACCATTGGTAATATATTGTCAAATATATTAAAATTAGATTTAATAAAAATGTGGTCGATACATGATTCTGTGTTATCCTGGATTCTGGTTGGTACATTGATGGTTGAGACATACCCAAACTGGGTTAATATACTTATAGGTATTCATATACATGGTTCTCGGCTTGATTAGTCTTATCTAAAATATCTATGTTTATGTCTCCTAAAAAAATATTATAATCATTTGATGATTTGCTGCGGTTTTCTAGAAGTTCTTGAAGTGCTTTATTAAAATTATCTATATTAGTGGCTGGTGATCTATATAGAGCTAGTATATTTATATTTCGGTCATTTGACTTTACTGTAATGTTTGAGTTATAGAATGTCTCTATTTTCGATGAGAAATCTAAACGTGATTTTATATAAACTACGACTCCGTCATTCTGGTTGTACCGGCCCTCATTATAGACTAATGTATAATCCTCGAGCGCAAAAAGTGATATATTTTTTATTTCTCTGGTCTCGGTCAGCACAATACAATCAACTTGATTTTCTAAATTAGTCAAAAATATTTTGAATTCATCTAGGTTTTTTTGTATACTTCTGATATTCATCTGAATTACTTTAAAATTTTCGTTGTTATTTACATTTAATATTTCCCTGCATTCTTCTGAGGTATTTAGGGTGTACGTTTAAACATCTTCTGTTTCAAACTCTCGTATATATTTATCCATTCTTAAAAAAAAAGTTTTAAAATTTAGATAGCACACTCTGAAATATAGTAAGCAGTTTTTTAACTAATAATAGTCACTGTTTAATATATGAAATTTGAAATATTTAAAAGTTGTATTATAGCACGGTAAATTATATCTTCTTGCTTTATTATAAAAATGAATTGAAAGAAATAAAAAAATAAAAATAAAATGCTGAAAAGTAAACCTAGCAACAATGATGAGTATTTATTACTGTCTGGTGGATCTATGTCTTAGTCTTTCATTGAAGTCCCTTATTTTTCCATCTACTTGTTGTTTTCTTGTTTTCGGCGTATTGGAAGGGTTGCTGCTGTTGTTAGATGTCCTTTTTTCTGGCACTGTTGTTCATCTAGCGGCTTCTGTTGTCTTTTTTATCTGGTTTTGAGTTTCTATATTTTGTGGTTGTTGTGGGCTTCTATTAGAGATAGAATTTGGATTTTCCCTGATGTTTGGAGTTGGTGGAGCACTATTTGCCTTGGTGTCTTGTGAAATATTGAATTCACTATCTTTATCTAAACCTTCTGCTGTATACCCTTCACCGTTAATAAATAATTTATGATTTTTTATATGGGCCTTTAAGTTCTCTTCTCTAGCTTTCTAGTTCAGTTCAAAGACAAAGTACGTAAGAAAAATGTTTCACCGAAATTTTCCCCAAGTGTATTAGACTTAATCAAAGAAGAAGTTAAAACCATTGGACAATCAAACTGGCAAGATGCAATTCAATTAAGCATGTAATAAAAATAGAAGAAGAATTCAAGAAATGTTTAGTTGTGGTTAATAAAATCATTATTAATTTACAAGATAGTGACGAAAGTGACATGAACACCGATAGTGACAGTGACATAGATTAGAGTTATTTAAATAGTAAAATTGTTAGTGTGTATGAGTTTTGACGAAGTAGATAATTAATAATATTTTAAATTGTAAATATTGTTACTTTTAACTATTAGTGCGAGTTTGACGAAAGATTGTTTCTTAATGTTTTGTATTTTGGCCAAACCCCACCCCAACATTTAGAACATAACTATTATCTTGAATTGTACATAAAGAACATATTTTTATATTTTTATTATTAAATATTACTTTTTTATTTAATATTACACATCACAATATAATTACTATTTATATTTATGTCTAAAAATGTGCTTATTTTATTGTTGGTAAAATTTACCAATAGCGTCATAATAAATAGAATTGAGCTTAAATCACAGTTATTATTAAATCACTTTTATCAACAAATTAAAGTAACGTTTCACGTTTATAGATATTTCTAAACATTTAAAGAATCCTTGGAGTTTTGATTAATAGAAAGAAATTTTATCTTTTTGTTCCATTTATTAATTTATATATGTACTTATTTAATTTTTTATTCTGGAAATTAAAAATATTTTATAGTATTCAACTGTATGCTATTTTTAGTGACTTAGGGTGACGCATCGGTAGGGAGGGGTCCAATAAGATAAAATTCTGCGTGATATATTTTATGGACCTAGATGACCTTTTCCATATGTATTAAAATATTTTTAAATCATTATTATATAATGGTTTTGATTACTTAATGTTATTTATAATTATAAGTAACTACATAAAGCTATAATAATGGGAACTTAATTTTACAAATTGGGTTTGTAAAATTATTTCGTTTTGGGATTTAGAATTCGGGATTTTCTGTTTCTAGCTCTGAATTTGTATATATATATATATATATATATATCTCATATTTATAATTTTTTAAGTTCTTAAGTTTCCAAGTTCTTGAAAAACAAGAAGAACGTAATACAATTTTAAATAAAATAATCCTATGTTCTGAAAATGATAAATGTGAACTCGAGCTTTCTGGACGAACTGATAATTTATCAGGTAAACACTACCTTTATTTTATAAGAGGATTACCGGACCAATCAATATGTATCCGGTACTACTTTTATTAGTTTTTGCTTTTCCGCTACATATATCTAATATATTACTATACTATCGGGAAAGTATTGTGTTGGCTACAACACATTTTTGTATTTATTGTATATTATTAGATTAGTATTTATGATATTTAAAATTAAAACAAATATACGAACATATATTTGTCTAAAAGTTTGATTACCCCCCAGCCAGGAAAAAAATTATCCACGCCCTTGAACTTAGGGTAGTTAGAGTTTCAATATTATTCTTACTAAAAGCAACATTACTGTCTAAAATGTTTAAATATTTTAAATTCAACATTCCATCGATTCCCCATTTCCTTCTATCCGTGACCAACAACATTTTTTTTACTAATTACATATAAATGTTTCACTAGAAAAGAAAATGAGGAAAACATAGTTTACTCCTATGTAAGATAATATTTGCAGTTTTCTTATATCTTCCAAAGTAAGTTTTTCAATATCTTCAATTGTTCAAGAAATACGTAATCAAATTTATTGCGTGCAGTTGATGTATTCAGAACAATTTTCTCCGAAAGAAACCTTTATTTTATTTCACGGAAATTCTATTATACCAAATGGCCGGAGATCTGAAACTTCAAATGTTATTCTTTTACTTTGTACCTAATAACCAATAAATGTATCATGCAACAAAAATCTCATTATGTTGTTACATACGTAAATCACACTCAGAAGTTAATCTACAGGGTTGCATGTTGGATTCAAATAGAATAAAAGATAACGTGATATAATAATAAAAATATATTATAGACAAAAAGTTTTTAGAAACATAATTAAATAAACAAAGCAAGCTAACAGTATCCAAGTAGCTCAGCTACTTTGTTATGTGACAGACGGACAGACATTGTAAAGTCAATAAGTTAAGGTATCCAGCCATCGATTGCTGAAAACAGAAATCCAAAATTCGAAACCATATTCTTGAGTTATCGCTGAGACAGACGGAAATGCGGACAAACGGACAGACAGACAGACGGTTGAATAAGTTGACTTAAGTTATTGAAAATAGTAGGTGGGCGAGCTATTGTGACCATCTATTGATTAATGAAAACAGGAACCATTTTTCAACCACTTTTTCTATGTTATGTTGAAGTCACTATATTAATAATCACAAATAAATTTGTATAAATCGAAAACTTAATGGAAGCTATGAAACTTACCACTAAAAAGTTCATAATTTTGCTGCAAAAACATATAATTCGAGGTTTTTCTTTTTTCAAGATGTTCTTCCTTTTCTTAACTTCCTTGGTATCCAAAGGAAATTTATGTAGAGAACTAACAGAATTGCGGTATATGTAGAACATTGTAGAACAAAACACAATTCTTCGAAAAATATAATCCAAATATATCGCTTTCAATGCATAAATGGCTTAAAATAACATCAAAAGTACACTTTTCGCTCATATAAACAAACGAAATTTGTTTATTGCTCACATCTCGAATCGTTCAAATGGTAAAAGGTAGATGTCGCCCACTCCGTGATTTTTCCCTATTGTGTTGAATGATTTTTGTTTTAATCCTAATTTTTTTTCATCGCTATGCTAAATAAACTTGCTTGTTTTAAATTTTTGAATTTTTGGCATTTTCCGATCATTTGAGTTAGTAATATATTGTTGTCGCCATCTAGCGCTCGATAGATTATTTGAATTTTTCGAATAGAAATTTATATATAGAACTCTGTAAGTTTCTAAACCTTTTTGCTTTCCGATCCCAACAAAATCACGGACTGGGCGACATCTATCCATGATTGTCTGAACGACTCGAGGTGTGAACGATAAACCAGTGCGTTTGTTTAATTGGGCGAAAAGTGAACTTTTTATGTTATTTTAAGCCATTTATGCTTTAAAATTGATATAATTGAATGAAATCTTATGAAGAATTATTATATAAATATATATAAATCATATCATCTAAAAATCAGCGATTCAGCGACAATATACTAAAACTCTAAATACAAACCTTTGATCCAATTGTAAAAAATTTAAAATCAACTGAAATCTGCGAGAAAACTATTCTTTTTTCATGTTTCTTTACTTTCTGATCAAATACAACCTCATAAAAACTTTATTTTTACTAGAGATCAAATGACGGAATATTTATTATTCACACCTTAATTCGACATTTTGTCATTTTGCAGTGCCATCTCGCGGTACGTGATTTTTCGCTATAGAAGGAAAGTATTTCAATAATGATTTTTTGGCCATACCCAGATTTTAAGAGGAGCGTCGAAACGGGCAGTTACGATTTCAGTTGGTAATACTGAAATTGAGGAGAATAATTGACAATTTTGTGGAATACAAATCTTGAGAACGAAAGTTTTGTTTGTAGAAATATTTATACCTATAATAGCTTACACATTGGAATAATACATCTCCTTTTTTAAGCTAAGCAGTATAATAAATAAGATATCAATTATTTACTGAAGGTGTGTTTTTGACAGTTTTGACAATTTGTGATCACCAATTTTAACGTGAAAAGGAGATGTCCTAAATCAGGTGTACATAATTAATTTCTGAAAATATTAAACCTCTAATAAAATTTATATTTCTCGAGATTTGTATTCTAGAAAAAAAAACTTAAGCAACTTGCGGTACGCAAGTTCAGGCATTTTCCGCGTGAAAAGTGGCGCTTTTTGGTTAGCATTTTTAACGGATCTTTACGTTTTGAGTCACCTGAATCCATTTATACCATTTTTAGCATGATGTCTGTCTGTGTGTGTGAACACGATAGTGTCTAAAAGGCTGAACCGATTTAAATGAAATTTTATACACATATTTATGGTAGCAAGGAGACGACCTGTATAGATTTTGGTATTAATCGGACAACCGGAAGTGACAGCTGCTGTAAGTGATGATAAATTTCAAAAAAAAATGAGGAATTCTACAATTTTTTGAATAAAATTTTGAAAAAAATCACAATTATAGAGTTTTTTACTACAAATTTAAGGGTAATTTTTTAAAATTTTTAATATTAATTTTAACCTTAAAAAAAATCAAACCTATTTTTGAATAATTTTAAAATCATTAAATAATTAATATCTCATTCAATTTTATGCAAAATGGGAAACAAACCTTTTTTTTAGGTTTTTTGGATCAAAATGTGTTAATAAAGAAAGTTTAAAAAACTAAAAAAAAAAATTTTTTTTGTTAAAAATTCATGGGTAAACCCATTGAATTATTTTAACTTTTTTCATTTTTTGCTATAACTTTTACAAATACTATGTTAAATTTATGAAATAATTTACACACATAGTACTTTTGGATCCTTTTCGGATATGCTATTTAATTTTTTCATTTATTTTATACTTATTGATAAAACGAAATTACAAAAAATTTTAAAAAAATTCTTAATTTTGTGTATAATAATTACAATTCTAAATTTTAAGAAACTAAAATACATTTTAAATTTAGAGTTTTATTTTATCTTTAGATTAGTGCAAATCCCAGTTCAATAACTTTAATATTGTAGAAGTTATTCAATTTAGTTTAAAATCATAATATAATTTTAAATGTTTCTTAGCCAATTTTTAAAAAAAATCACAATTTTTGTAATAAAATTTTGAAAAAAATTATAATAATAAAATTAATTATTACAAATTTAAAGATATTTTTTTAAAATTTTTAATATTAAAATTTAAGTAAAAAATAATAATTTAATAAGGATAAAAATTGCTTAAAAATTAAAATAAAAACTAGCGGCGAAACTATGCGGAACTCGAAAAAAAATTAAAGACAAAATTTGTAGAAAATTTTATATTCTACAATTTTGATTTTTTGTAAATTTTCATAAAAATCCATAATTTTGTCTCAAAATCTAAAAAAAGTCGCAAATGTCTATATACATTATGTTTCACGCCCTCTAGCGACGAAACTATGAGGAAATCAAAAAAACGGTAAAAACAAAATGTGTAGAAAATTTTATGTTCTACAACTTTCATATCCTGTAATTTTTCATAAAAATGCATTATTTTGGTTTTTTAAGAAAAATATGAAAAAAAATTACTTTTTGATAAATCTGGCAACAATGGCAAAAGTTTTTGAAAATTTTAATCAGTCGAAATTAAACTATAACGTATAAAAAATATATGTGTAAAACTTTATTGTCATCTTGTTAGGTAATGACGTCATCACTTATAGCAACTGTCACTTCCGGTTGTCCGATTAACTCCAAAATCTATACAGGTCGTCTCCTTGTTACCCTAAATATGTATATAAAATTTCATCTAAATCGGTTCAGCCGTTTAGACGCTATCGTGTTCACACACACACACACACACACACAGACACACAGACACACACACACGACACACACACACAGACACACACACACACACACACAGACAGACATCATGCTAAAAATGGTATAAATGGATTCAGGTGACCTCAAAACGTAAAGATCCGTTAAAATCTGGGTATGGTCAAAATATCATGATCGCAATATTTTCCTTCTATACAACTCTGTTGTTCGGAAAGTATAAAAACCCACAAAATGTTTCACTGAAGTGGTCATCCTATTTATAAGTAAAAGTAATGAATGGAACGCATGAATCAAACTACTATTCGAATCGAACCAAGGTTAATTATTAATACAAACTTTCATTTATTTTCGTGAAAATATTTTTCTCCCGAACTGGAATATTTGTCTCTCAATAGGACCGCTCCTTTTTTGTATCAGCTGAGTCTTGTCACTTGTCAATTGTCATCTTTTGACGAGTTGTCAAAATCAACCATACATAACCTAACATTACGTTTTTATAACCGTTATAAAATTTGTTTTAATCCTTTTAAATGATTCACTTGCTATAATAATCGAAATATACAGATACGCCACTTACGTAAGTTCATAAGACGTCAATTATGTCTGAAGTAAGTTACTTTCTATATTTTCTTTGTTTCCATAATTAAAATAAATATTTTTAGACCAAACGAGAAGTACCACCAATTTTACAGAAAATTCTCAAATACGATGGATATTTAACTTATCAATTTGTTACTTGGAGTAAAAAGATTTTACCTCCAAATCAGTTTAGAGTATATTACAAAGCATTAGAAGTAAGCATTTTAACTCAAAAATTTATATCTAAAATTAGAATTATATATTCTATTTTTAATTAGCATACATATCTAAATATTTAAAAATAACTAAAAATGTAGGTAAATAGTTTTTTTATAATGAACTTTCTTTCATTTTTAAAGACAGTCTTCCACCAATCAGACTAGCCGAGTCGGTGTTTTGTTTTTAAGGACTTCGAAAACAAAAACAAAACTGAAACAAATGCTAAACTTTTGTTTCCATCCGGAAGACTACAATTTGTTCGAGTCTTGTTTTTGTTTTTTTTTTTCATAGACCAATGAGACGTAAGAGTAACGTTAACATATGTAGAAAGTCTGGTCTACATTTTGGTATATGATATGTTATGAATCTACAAAGCTGATGGAGAAATCTTAAGATCGGAAATTCAGTTTTTAACATGTATCCCTATTTTCTCTAAGTTTAAGAAATAAATTAAAACAAGTAGACATTCACACATTAAGAGCAATCAAAAGACTTCAAAATAAAACTGAAACATAAACACACACACACACACACACACAATTTCCTTTCCACTACGAGTTGAGTTTGTAAACACGTCGAAACCTTTTGATGTTACGACTTTCGATCAGGACACCGAAAAGAAAACAAACAATCGCAGAAAACTCAAGTCTTGAAAAAGTTCCTGAAAATTTGCTGTTTTGTTTTTTCAACATGAGTTTCTGTTGTGTCCGATTTTTTGGAAAACCGTCTTAAGAGTATTAAAAAAAACTAAAACTAACTGAATCATATTTTTACAAATATTTTATTTTTTAGATTTCATGTCATGGAATTCCTTGGTTTGCTTTTTGGATTGCATTTTCATGGTTATTTAATAATCCTCATTTAGTGGAAATGCAAGTAAATATGCTTTTAGGTGAGTAGTTTTTTACAACATATACCGCAATAATAAAATTAAAAATTTTGTAAATCAATAATTAAAAAATTACATTGATGAATCTGACTGAATAACCAAAGCAGTCACTTTATTTTAAAATAGCTTAGTACAAATATTATTTTAAGGGGTAAAGTTTAATATAGGTACTGAATATGTGTTCAAATTCTTACATTTATAAGTCTGAGCAATTGCCCAGGATAAATGCCCAAAACGCATAAATGCCTGGGCATTTATCTCTTTTAAAAACATTGATTATAAAACGTTTATAAATCATGTTTTAGCTATATTTTGATATGGAACACCCAATAGTTCTGATGTTCTATCTTTTTCAATCCGGGCTGGGTTCACTCGACTATAAATTTAAAACATTAAACATAATACTAAATTTAATAAATTTAAAGTTTCTGTCTCCTCTTCAGAAATGCTTGGTCTAATTCTCTATCTCAGCCTTCCTCTGTCTCACTTATAGTTATTTTTCTGTCTCGTCTTTCTGAGAAGACTGCTATTATACTTGTTTCCAAATTTTAGTTCTCTCTGTCTCACCTACTAGTTCTATTCCTTGTTATACTTTCGCAGTTTCACCTTCTCGATTACCCTTGTATTGCATTATATTTTTTGTCGATTCTAATTTTTTTTCTCACCAATAAAATAATCTCACCTTAGTTAATAATTTCATTTATTATTATTTTTCATAAATCAATTATGATCATCAAATTCCAAATACTATCTGCTATTATATAAAAATTCTTCTGGGCACTTTACAAAATAAAAATTAAAAATCCTCAATAAATGACAAAAACTCTTTTTTTTATTTATTATGAATGTTTGTTTTGTAATAGGGGAAAAAATTCACATCTTGTGAATTCTTAATGAGTTTAATATTTTTACTGATTATTTTTTGACGTTTCTCGAAACCAATAGAAATTTTCAATTTCAGGTTTTCATATACGTTCTAGCCAATCAAAACATTATTATAGTGGGAATAATCTACTTACATTATTTCAGCGAGAATAATTCAATGTACATTGTTTTTATTTAATGACAACCACATGACAATGTATTTTCTTCATCTGACATGTTGATTGTAACGTCAAAAAATAATCTTTCGAATACCACATGAGAGTTCAATAAATTAGATAATAAGTCTCGTTATTTTCTCAAACTCGTTGCCATTTGGCAATAGCCATTCGAGCCCTTTGTGCTCTCGTGTCTATTGCCTGGCAACAAGTGTTCTAAAATCTGTCGAATTATTTTCAATTTATTTTCACTCTCTTGTGATATTACTACAGAAAATGGAACTAATACTGAATACATAATTTATGCTATATTAACTGTATAAAAATGAAAAAAATCAGATTGATATATTTTAATTTGAAGTTAATTATAATTGACTGTGTTGTGTTCTTGTGTTTGTGTATATCTTATTCAGTTTCTTCTGTAAATTCTTCATGACTTTTTTTTGATGAACTTTTAAGTAGTTGTGGCTCAGATTGTTGTGACAATTCTGATTCTGAATCCTCCTCTAGGCTTATTATTCTGGGATATTTAAATAAAACTTTCTTTCCCAATAACTAATATCAATTTTAATTGGTAAGTTAATTTCACAAGTATACAAAGGTAACAGTATCATTTATTAAACTAGTATCAAAACATATAAACTGTGTCTACTGAAAAACACATACAAAAAAGGATTCAAGAGATTTAAAGATAGACACCAGTGGCGTTACAATTAGTATTGTAAAATATACCACAGTTTACTGGATGTTGGGTTATTTCTACTTGCTCTGGATTACTCTTCACTTATTTTGTCATGCTTACGCTTAGATCTTCCATGCATCAACTTTCAATAGATAAATTAACTTGGCTGTAAGTCTGTTTCTTTTCTTGATGGCAGCAGATGTAACAGGTGCCCCAAGAATTTTTATTGTAAGTTCTGCCAGTTCACAAGTTTCTCCCATGAGGTGCTGAAAATCTTGGTCAAGTACCACAATATATTTATACCATAATTTAGTGGAAGTAAGGTTGGCAACTAGTTTCGGCGACAATCGCCATCATCAGGCCTGTAATACAACATGTTGTCTTAACAATAAATTTAAAAATTAATAACAAAAAAGGGAGGACCGTAGAAAGATGGATGTTAAAAATAACATTGGGATTAAAATTAAAGGGCATTGTTGTGGTACTGGAAAATGAAATTAAATATTATAAGGAACGAATAGGGAGGGTAATAAATCAACCGGCGATGAGTGGAAAAAACTTTTAAAGGAATTGTATATTCCAAATGTAAAATTTATAGGATAAAACCTGCTGATGCCAATTTCTTTAACACCCACTCCCTCCTACACAAATTCTCTGGACTGGAATTAATTGTTTATCCCTGTATTTGATAAGTTCTCTCTAACTTGAATAGCTTTAATCCTGTGTTCTTTGCTGTACAGAATTCACATTTGGTACTATTGGCAACAATGACAACCAATGATAATTATTATTATTAGCAATATTCAAACACTACAAGTTTATTCATGAAATGTATGTTTGATTAATGGTTTTTATAATTTTCTAGAAACTAGTAATAAATGCCCAGATTTTGGGAGCATAAAATTGATTTGGGCAAATGCAAATTTATAAATATGCTGCCCACTGGGCATTTGCCCGGCCCACATCACTATGCAAGGCAAACTTGGTTTAGTTAAAATTAGTATATATTGCTGGCCTAGTGCTAGAAGACATAAATTTTACCACAAATGTCATTTATATATCATCAAGTTTCAAGAAATATACCCTATGTAATTCAAAAACACACTAATTCCAATTTCAGAATATTGTTAAACTTTAAAATTGTATTTACTACTAAATCTTTGTATTTCATGTACAGACGAATATATATAAACTTTTTAATATTATTTTAATTTTTAGGTCTATTTTTGGACGTAATAGTAATAGCAATAATCAAAGCATATGTTCGAAGACGTAGACCATCTTCAAACGTTGACGACAGCATGGGTCAGATGGGTCCAGACATATTTAGTTTTCCTTCAGGTCACGCAAGTCGCGCCATATTTGCTGTGTATTTTTTCACGCGTCTCTGGCCCATACACTTTATTTTTCATCTTCCGCTTATAGCGTGGGGAGTAAGTGTCACCATAAGCAGAATTTTACTCAATAGACATTATATTTTGGATGCATTAAGTGGAGCCATTTTGGGAATAATTGAAGGATTCTTTATGGAATTTTTATGGGTTGAGGATAGTACTGCTAGATGGCTGTTTAATGTTATTTCAGATGAGAAATTGGATGGAGGAGAGTATCATGTTTGAAATTAATTTTAAATATCAGTATGTGTTAATAGGCTGTTTTATTTAAAAAATACTAATTTTAAAGAAATATACATTAAATCAACAATTAAGTAATTATTTTTCATGATAGAATCTCTCTCATGAGGTGAGTTGCTTGAATCAGGAGTGAATTTGGCAAAGAAATTTGTTAGAATGCTCGGACTTTCAGAGAACTCAAAAGTTAAAAACAACATTAACCCCACAGATTCTAGTAGAAAAGAATACTAAAATTTATTACTTTATTATTCAACAATTATAACGAGAATGAATCACCGGCGCATTCAGATTTACAGTTTTGAAATACAAGTTATTTATATACAGTTGGCAAAATGTCCTCATCTGTATATTTTTATTATAATCTTAATCACTTTTGGCAGAAAACTGGTGTTTTTTATTATCTAATATCTATGATGCATAAATCATTTTATTTTTTTTTGAAAATTACAAATAAATGTGATCATCTGAAATATTTACTTTTAATGTGTTTATATTTAAGATTATGGATGATCTGCTTTATTTTTGTATAAAAAAGGCAGACTGAAATAAAGTAACTCCTTGATATGCTTCAACATCAAGGAATTAAAGTCAATGAGAAAACTGATTGCAAGACAGGGCATAGGCTATGATCACTAATTCAGAACTGGTCAATAAGTATAGTCTAAAGACATGTAAGGAACTGGATTCGGTAACAACACAGCAGTTACTAGTTACTACTAGGCCAGACAAATGGTAAGTCGATGTCCGTATCAGGAGTGTATAATAATAGGGGATTTTGAGATTACTCTAGTGCGGCAGATTAACATATGGGTTTTACCTTGCACCCTGATGAGTATCTCCACCAAATATATACAGCCGTGCATGTACTCTAACAATAATAATGCCTCTTTTTTATTTTGGATGGGTCTCTTTTGTTTTTAATAACAATATTAATGTCTCTTTTTGGTTTAAATGGGTCTTTTTTTATTTTTAATAACAATAATAATGCCTCTTTTTGTTTTAGGTGGGTCTTTTTTTATTTTTAATAATATTAAAACCTATTTTTGTTTAAGCGTGCATTTATCAATATCTTAACACAAATTTACATATTTAACATTAAAGATTTAAGGATAGGATAAATAAGGTAGCAGCCATGTTTGTGAACCTGTAAAATGTAAAATAATAATAAAGTAACAAAACAGTAACGTTATTTCCGAAATTCAGACACTAAAAGAAATAAGTGTTAAAATAGCAATCTTATTTGTATTTACATTTTAGTATAATTTTGGAAATTTATTACCGTAAGGTACAGAGTCGTAGTTGTCAGCCCGTTTTCTTTTAGTGAAGTTGGTGCAAAAGACCTTCTTTAGTAACGACTGTATGATCGCGATTTCTTAAAATATTTCTGGTAGTTATATATTCGTCTGGAGATTCGTTCAAGATCATATCTTTAAATTTTTCAAAATTCACTTGATTAATTGTATTGTAGTTTAAAGTTATACCTTTTACTTTGATTATATCGAAATGTTTAATTTTTGCTGTTGAGTAAACTCTATACCATATACAAAATCTGTAATGAAACTCCCTTTACCAAATTCTTTTAGCTCCTCGGTCATTTCCCCTAGAAAACTGCCTATTGGTACATCATATTCTCCAGGGCGAGATATATAAATTACGGAGTCAGTATCGTGATACATAACCCTATTATCTAATTTTTCTAGATAACTATATAATTTTAATCTCGCAAGCGCCGTTGTATATGCTGCCAAAACCACATTAACTGTGGGTAAAATGTCATTTGCTTCATGTTTAAAAGACCAGTTAACCATTAATGTATTTTCGTTTATCGGGTGGATGGAGTTTACATCTATAAACGATCTAGATATTAGATCAAAGAATTCTGAAGTGCTTTAACTATTGACGTTTTACTCATATTTTCAGCTTGTCCCAAAAACTAGTAATTACACTTTTTCCGATCTGGCGACAGCCGGCATTTTGCTCTATTTCATTAGGACACAGCTGTACCCCTTCCTTAGCAAAATATTCTGAGATATAGTTGTTTTTCTCCTCAGCTGTTTGGCAACCTGCGGGGTAACCTGAAGTCTGTTGTTTAATTTTTAAAAATTTTGAAATATAGTCAGAAAATAAGCCCCCTGTTTTTGTATCGGGGTTGTACTGCTCAAACTGATAATTCCAAATCTTGTAGATTTCTATAATAATATAGCCTTTTTCTAAAGCTTTTTGTACTTCGTCGACAACCCATGTACCTGTTAAAACTCTTTCTTCTTCTGTGTGTAAACACTTTTCCTGCATAAGTTCAGAGCATGAACGACAAAGGGGAAACATTCATTTATCGTTCATTTTAACTGCCAATACAGGATTATATAAGTTATTGCAGGGTAAAATTTTGCATTTTATTAAACCAGTAATATGTTTTAAATCTAGGGCCTTACATGCTTGTACAACAATTACTTCTGGATGCCCCACAGGATACTTTCCATATTTATTAACCCAAGGATATAAAGAACAGACGTCCACATAGCGGATTTGCTCCCCTTCTTTAGCTTTATAATAAAGTTTTGTAGCATCTGTTCGACCACCAAAGAAAGCGTCTCTAGGTTGCCAAGGTATTTGAGTAAGGAGAGGATGATTTTCTGTATAAGTACAAATTTCTTTGTTCTCTGAGAGATCTCGCCGAAAATCACACTCCCATTTCTCAATCACCTCATAACCTATCGAAGCCTGCAGGTTTTTGCTGCGGTTGCCTCGTATCTTGACTCGAAGGTAACTGTTGGATCTCCAGGCACACTTTCATCTCGTTTATGTTTTATACATCTTTTGCATCCATGAAAATGACACCCGAAAAACTCGAAAATTTGTTTGGTTTCTTCACAAATCCCGTCCACTTTAGCGCCACAAACTATTTTTTCAGATCCTTTGGCAGCGTACGTGTTGCATATTAATACATCTTTCTTGTTCTTCCCAAAGTAGCCACTGAACGGCTATTTTTGACTGATTTTCTCGCCAGCGGTAACCGTTTTTTGGTAGTAGTCCAATAGTATTTGGTTTTAAAAAGTTTCGTCTAAAAATTTTATTGCAAGCTCCAGGTAGAGTCACAGCCTCAGTGAAGGGGTCTACTCCACCTTCCTTTATCATTAGTTCCCTAAATTTTAAACAATCATGACTTAGAATGTTTACGTCAGAGATACAATACTCTATAATTTCCTTCTGGAAATCGAAAACATAATTTTCGGTTACTCTTTCTGAGTGAGTTGATTTCTTGAATCTTGCTCAGTATCTAACACATGCTTAAATTTTATGTTATCGGAGTCATAGTATTTAATTGCCGGTATTGGTCCGATGTAATTCCAATTTTCTTGTCTATTAAATAGGTGTGGGAAGTAGCCTTTCTTAATATCGTTCAAACCAAATGCTTTAGGCAATGCAGATAAAGGCATGGGGAAGTAGTTAAGAGAATCTATAAACTAGACATTTCCTACGCTCATTAATATCAACTTTGTGCCACGAGTGATAAGTTCTGGTTTCAAATCTGTTTTCGTCAAATCTGTTTTCGTTAAGTATAAATTGATTATCATACAGACCAGCCAGTTCAATTTTTAAAACTTGTTGTCTAACTCCACACTGACAAAACTTTACGTCGGTACCTAGACATAGTTCACAATGTTGCTGATATACACACAAGTTAGGCTTATGAAGTAGATAGCCATCAGACAAATTTTCCTCCTGAGTACATTCGAAATCGTAAAATATTAATAGGATCCCAGAAATATTTGGTTTGCCCGTGTCTACTGGCATAAAACAATTATGCGGCGATGATTTATGTTCTTTACATATTTTACAAAATATTTCTCCACATGTATGTACTCTGTTTTTCTGTTTTTGGGAACAGTTTTAAAACATGATTTACAAGAAACAATCTGATCACATATTTTGTTATCAATGTGATTAACAAAACATGCCTGACCTCTAAAGTACCGGTTGCAGTCAGGACACATTATTTTCTTTGTAGAACTGCAAGCAGGAGTTTGTTTACATCCTGAGCAAGTTTTCTTACAATGGTGTTTATCCTTATGGTCATAAAGGTATGTAACAATTGTTACAAAAATATTTACAACAAAAGGCAGTAGTTAGCGACAGTATTACATTATATATAGTGGCCTTCGTGATAAAGAAGATTAATTTGCTTATTACCACCCATTCCTGCAAAGAGAATGTCACGTCCTTTATTTCCATATTTAAAGACTGTTATACTGTAACCAGGGAACACAGACTGCCTAAAGATAGCTCGGCGAGCTGCTTTTAGGAAATTGTGACAACTTTTGTTACTTCTCTGAGATGTTATCGAGAGCTCTATATCTCCTCCAAATGTCCGCATCCGGAATATTCTCAGCGAGGTCTTAACGATAGCTCACGTGGAAATTCTCGAACAATACACTCTAGCGAGTTCTCTGCGAAATCTTGTGGCGAGTTCTCTATAAAATTTTGTGGCGAGTACTTTGGGAAATTCTCATTTACCGTTCATGTCGAGGTCTCTGTGAGCTCATATGACGGCAGTCAGTACCTTTGGCGAATTCAGTGGGAAATTCGCATATATAGCCTTTTGGCGAGTTCTTTAGGAAATTCACGTCAACTGCTTTTGCTGTGATCTATGTGAGATTCGAATGCAGTACTTCTGGCGTAGTCGTTTGCATTGCACTGTTGCACCTGACCGGCGTCGGCACAAGTGTCGCCATCTATCCCATCAACATACTACTCTACGTCTGCTAACATCGTGACTATCCTTACTGATATTTTATTTGATAATCTTTATTTGCGATTAAAAAAAAGAAAATTATAAACTTTTTTTTTCTGTTCATTAAGAATTTTTTAATGCCGATTTGTAAGATATTGTATAAAGATGGAATTGAAGGTATAAAGTTATATACCAGTGAAACAAATATATTTTTATTAAATGTATTAAATAAAATGGAAATTAAAAAATGTTATAATACAGAAGAAGAGAAGTCATAGAGAGGTATAAAATTAACGGAGTAAAGAAAGCAAGGTGGGAAGATCTTCTAAGAAGAAGTGAAATATCAAGTGGTGAAGTTAGGATTTGAATAGTGGCTGAGAAAGGAAGAATAACTAGCAGGATATTTGTAAAAATTATAATTTGTATTATTCATATGTAACATATGTTAATTTTGTCTTTTATAACCCACCTTAAATGAGATTTTGTTTCCAATATTTCTAATTCACACAATATTGTACTCTGGTTATTGAAGTTCTCTCTGTGTTTAAGGTTTAAGATACGTTCGGGATAACTTTAGGAACTCGCAATAAGAATTTCTTATTAATGATACGTTCGGGATAAATTTAGGAACTCGCAAAAAGATGGAACATGGCAAACGAAATGTGAGGTCTGCAAGATTTCACACTGGGACACTAGTGAGAATTTCGGTTAGTTATAGCACATAGCGGTCACCGAGACCTCGCAATGGGAGTTAGCATAAGATCCTAATTATATCCTCTCAGAGATATCGTGGAGAAATCTGTGTTACTTGGGTAGTCTGTCAAATAATCTTGAAGTTTATTAAGTTCGGGGATACCGGCACCCTCTCGGGGGATACTTATGCCACTCTTTTCTAATAGCTCATAGGTTTTTTGTGACTGTAACTTTGTCGTGTTTTTGCGAATTTTAATTTTATCAGGGTCGTTCTCGGTGTATATAGCCACGACAAGAGCTCTAGCTAGACACAAATTGTCTTTATTGTCAACAACTATAATACCTCGTCTCTTTGCACATTCTTCTTTAAATTTATTAAACTTATAAGGATGACCAGTCCCTCTAGGCATTTTCACAATTGTTGCACCGAGACAAAACGTATCAGTGTGGTGGTACCTGACACATGTTGGTTGTGTGGGTCACCATTCCTGTCACATCGATGGAGAGATCATTTTCTATTCTCAAACGAATTAAATAATCGTTTATACAATGTTGGTTTAATATCTATTAAAAAAACAAAATGATACATTTTATGATACTGAACTGAAAAAATGAGGGGGTAATCCCACCCAACTTTCCGAACACTCCTAGTAAAGTAATTGTTTAATCGATTATTTTAGTTTTTGTGCATGATAATACATTAATTATATTATCTATCGAATGGTGTAAATCCCATTTTAATATCTTTAATATTTTTAAAGTTATTCATTTTTTTTAAACTTATATTAAATTTGAAAAAAAAAAATTAGGAATTCTACAAATTTTTGAATAAAATTTTGAAAAAAATCACAATTATAGAGTTTTTTACTACAAATTTAAGGGTAATTTTTTTAAAATTTTTAATTTTAATTGTTACCCCTTAAAATATAAAACCTATTTTTGAATAATTTTAAAATCAATAAATAATTAATATCTCATTCAATTTTATTCAAAATGGGAAACAGACCTTTTTTTAGGTTTTCTGGATCAAAATGCATTAGTAAAGTTAGTTTAAAAAACTAAAAAAAAAAAAAAAATTTTGTTAAAAATTCATGGGTAAACCAATTGAATTGTTTTAACTTTTTTCATTTTTTGCTATAACTTTTACAAATACTATGTTAAAATTATGAAATAATTTACACACATAGTAATTTTGGATCCTTTTCGGATATGCTATTTAATTTTTTCATTTATTTTATACTTATTGATAAAACGAAATTACAAAAAATTTTAAAAAAATTCTAAATTTTGTCTATAATAATTACAATTCTAAATTTTAAGAAACTAAAATACATTTTAAATTTAGAGTTTTATTTTATCTTTAGAATGGTGCAAATCCCAGTTCAATAACTTTAATATTGTAGAAGTTATTCAATTTAGTTTAAAATCATAATATAATTTTAAATGTTTCTTAGCCAATTTTTAAAAAAAATCACAATTTTTGTTATAAAATTTTGAAAAAAATTATAATAATAAAATTAATTATTACAAATTTAAAGATATTTTTTTAAAATTTTTAATATTAAAATTTAAGTAAAAAATAATAATTTAATAAGGATAAAAATTGCTTAAAAATTAAAATAAAAACTAGCGGCGAAACTATGCGGAACTCGAAAAAAAATTAAAGACAAAATTTGTAGAAAATTTTATATTCTACAATTTTGATTTTTTGTAAATTTTCATAAAAATCCATAATTTTGTCTCAAAATCTAAAAAAAGTCGCAAATGTCTATATACATTATTTTTCACGTCCTCTAGCGACGAAACTATGAGGAAATCAAAAAAACGGTAAAAACAAAATGTGTAGAAAATTTTATGTTCTACAACTTTCATATCCTGTAATTTTTCATAAAAATGCATTATTTTGGTTATTTAAGAAAAATATGAAAAAAAATTACTTTTTTATAAATCTGGCAACAATGGCAAAAGTTTTTGAAAATTTTAAACATTCGAAATTAAACTATAACGTATAAAAAATATATGTGTAAAACTTTATTGTCATCTTGTTAGGTAATGACGTCATCACTTATAGCAACTGTCACTTCCGGTTGTCCGATTAACTCCAAAATCTATACAGGTCGTCTCCTTGTTACACTAAATATGTATATAAAAATTTCATCTAAATCGGTTCAGCCGTTTAGACGCTATCGTGTTCACACACACACACACAGACACATACACACACAGACACACACACAGACACACACACACAGACACACACACACACAGACAGACATCATGCTAAAAATGGTATAAATGGATTCAGGTGACCTCAAAACGTAAAGATCCGTTAAAATCTGGGTATGGTCAAAATATCATGATCGCAATACTTTCCTTCTATACAACTCTGTTGTTCGGAAAGTAAAAACGAAAAAAGGCAGGCGACAGCGGACAGCACAGTAAAATGATTATTTTACGGTGACGACAAGCTAGAGGCTAGCCTACGAAGGGTATTGTCATTTCAGCTATTTTTTACGGTATTTTTAGCAATTGGACTGGTCGCAATAAAACGGCAACTGTGTTGAGCAACACGGTTTAGAGTTTAAGATATACACAGAGTTGATGAGTCTAGCCTCAGGGCCCTGTTGTCAGATTCAAAAATAATTACTGAAAACGGTTAATTAATCGTAAAATTTTAAAAAATATTAGAGAAACAGGAAATAAAATGAAGAATGATCAACAAAATATTTCTGGTGCTATTTGCTGGATAAATTGGTGAGGAGGCTGAGCCTCATAAGCCTCCTTCGAGGAGCCGCCACTGCCATCTAGTATATAGAATATCAAAACTGCCGATAAGAAAGTGATGACTTATATATGTAATTGGATTTTTTAAATATTACTACACGCTTATGTGAAATTGTTATCATTTCTGCTTTGAAAGAAAAAACGAAAGTTGTACCATCAGCATCAATTTTAACAAGCTGTTTTACATAAAATTGGGGTGGACGTAATGAAAGAGGAGTTGGAACATTATATAAACGATACGATAAAATGTCGCGAGGAGATAAAGCTGTGGAAGGAGGGTTGTCCTATTCACGCTATACTAGTATACTCTGTTTTGCAATTTAAAATATATTAAAGCTAGTATTCTAAGATCAGAAAATTTCATATGTCGCTATTTTAGCTTAGAATCTACCATAAGGGCTCTGAGAGAAATCGTGACCAGGCAAAGACACTTCGACGACATTTTAGAGGTAAAAGAAAAAAAATAATATTAGTAGAAGAGGAGAATGTAAATCTAAAAGTAAAACATTAGCATCTATGCTAAAAAGGTTAAAACTCTGGAGAGCGCCTTGGGAGGATATAAGAACGCCTTGGCAATGTTAGAAGCTGAAAATGTTGTCCTAGTCAAAAATGTCGAAGAAAAAAAAACAGGTAGACGTTTGCGAGAGAGGATAATGAACCAGACAGCTCTTATAAAAGCAAAGAAGGCCGAAATAAAAATACTAAAAAAGGAAAGGTCTGAATATTTAGATGTATTAGAGAGATGCAGAAACGAGACAAGGACTATTTGTAATAGTATAACGAGTCAGAGTCAAAAGATAAGATGTAGTTTTTTTATATTTGTTTTTATTTTTTCCATTCATTTTAATTTCCAAAAAAGCTAAAATAAAGGTAAAGTTTAGAATATCGATGCTCACGAGATGTATTTTTTATATTGTATATTTTATGTTTTATTTTATTTTTCATTAATTTTTATTTTCCTAAAGCTAATAAAGTTAAAGTTTAGAATATCGATATTTTATTTGGTTAAGAGTTGTAATAAATTATACCTGTTCTAGAGTTTGCGTTTTCACAATTTTCTGAAAAATATGTTTAATTTCTGCAAGACTTGAAGATTTGAATAAAATATCTACCTATATTTATATATTTATTAACTTTACTTTACAAAAGTTAAAAATCCTTACAGTATATATATATACGTATTTAATTAAGGCTCTCTGCCTGAAGATGCTTCGCAACCTCCAACTGTCTGAAATAACAATTAAAAATATTCATTTTTGTAGAACATGTAAAAATAAAGGAAAAATGTTATAATGAAAAAGTAAAATGAGAGATTAATTTAGAAAATAAAATGAATTAAATTTTGATAAAATAAAAATTATTTCGATGATACAATAATAAATTTATTTCCTATTTTTCAAAAATAATTTTCTACCACAATAGTATTTAATATTTTGTACTAATCAATGGATTTGGAAAAACTCAATACAATAACCAGTCTCTTATCTCTCGCCGTAGGATAGTCTAGTAAAGTAATAAATAGAAAATTGTCTTTCAAAATTTTATTTTATAAAATTCATCACGATTCCTTTTAGTTTTTATTTATTTATAAAACTCACTTAGGCCGTTTTAAAACCTCGAAAATTGGAAACAATTAATTCCCGAAACGTAAGAGTTTTTCTTAATTCTGTCGGTTTTGACCTGCCAGAATCGTCTGGATTTTGAAAAATTTTGTTTTTTTTTCTAAATTATAATAACATAACAAATATATATATTTATATATATATACTAGTTTAGTTAATTTTATTCCAGCTACTAGTGTTTTACCACAGGTTTTATAATTATATATCCCTTAAAAGCGTAAATACTTATTATCGGTAGTTAATAATTATTTTTTTTTTAATTTTGATTGTATAAACATAAAAATTTTCGAAAGCCTAACGCAACTGTAAAGGTTGTCTATTTATATATTGACCTCTGTTAATTAATTTACGCCTACATTTCCGCTGTGAATACTGAGGCCCAGAAAATTTCTTCTATAGTTACTCAATAGTTGGATAAAAGTTACATGTTTAAAGTCAAATTTAATTATATATGTGTGAATTTAATAAGAGCAAGAACATGAAATAATAAAATAAAAAGTGGTTAGCTATATATCTAATATTAGTCTACAGTCTATAAATGTATACTTACGAAACAATGTTTCACACCGCCTTCTCTAGCTTTTCGGCGAATTCAAGCACTCTACCTCGACCTCGTACTATGTTTTTTTTGTATAAGCAGTACATTGATGGCGATGGCTTCTACCGTTGTCTGAATAAATAATAGTCATGTAACCTTAAGACGGGTCCCCACCAAAGCAACATTTGTCGGCGACAAATGTTGGCAACAAAGTTTCCGAAAATTCGAGAAAGTCGTCGACTTTTATGTCGCAAATTCAAGTTGCCGACTTTGTTTACAAACATGTCGAAATGCGTCTCCACCGAATCAACTTTATTACTGATTTTTTTTCGGATATTTTAGTATTTTGTCAATTTTGCCATTCATTTATAGTTAGCCAGGCGTAGGGCGTAGAGTTTGCAGTGTTTTTTTTTTGTTGTTGTTTAGTTTTTAATTTAGTATGGAGTGGAATAATGAAATAATAAGACAGCTCATCGAAAAATATCAGTCTCACCCTGAACTTTCGGATTCGAAGCATTTATGGTATAAAAACCGAAACAAAAAGTACGATGAATGAATCTCCAGAAGCTAAAAACCTAAGAGTAATTGCAAGTCGCTCTTGAACAGGAATTGCACCTCGGTAATTTGTGTCCATTTTACAAACCCTGGGGCCAACCATTTGGAGCAATGTTTCAAACTCAACTGAACCCATTCTCAAGAAATTTTTAAAACTACTTCTCAATTCATTTCGAAGGGGATTGAAATCGTCTAAATTAAGGTCAGTTAGCAAGTCACTACCACTATATACATGTCTCTTACGGAGACTAGGAAGTATCCAAAAACGACGTAGGTGGTGGCCACGACGATGTTTATTTCGCGAAATAATAAGGAATGCCGCCGAAACTATGGCCAGATCCTCCTCGTTCCACATGTTGCTAAACACTAGATGAATGATGAGTTTCGCTTTTTTTATAGTAACAAAGTTTGTCAACAATATTTCGTAGGTGAGGACGACGTGATATTTTTCGACAATGTTTATGAAAATAGCAACAAAGTTGACGACAATGTCGTCAACATGTGTTGCTTTGGTGGGGACCCGCCTTTATGGACTAAAAATTTAACACTTTTTTGTAGTGTTGGACCAAACGTAAAGATGGCAAATACAAGTTTTGGACCAAACGTTCAGATGGCGCTGCCCGCTGGTGTTTTTGATGAAATTTAAGAAGAAAACTGTTTTCGCTCAAAGTGAAAAAGAAGAAAACTGTTTTCGAGACAATTTTTAGCATTGGGTTGGTTGGCTGGCTGTTTTCTGATGACTAACAAGGTTGCCAAAATATAAAAAAATTCCCATTTTATATGGATTATCTGTGAAATTGGGCAATTTTTTACAAACGAGACGTTAAATAAATGAGACTTTGTAGGTAAACATATATATGTATATGTAGACAATCCGTTCCGGCACGATAGAGGCCGCAATTTTTGTCCAATCGACACCAAATTTGGCACAAAAATTCTTTGGGACAGTAATTCGTTGCGTATTGCAAATGGGTATTCTACCTCTAAGGGGGTTGAAATTTCAAAAAATTCATATCTCCGCTATTTTTGAAAATATTGAAAAATGTCATCAGACTTTTTTTATGCTGTAATTATTATAAAATTATTTTATCTGAAACTTTTTTTAATCCGACCCACGGGGGTGGATCTGAAGGGGGTTGAAATTCAATAAATTTATATCTACGCCATTTTCAAAAATATTGAAACAGGTCACTAGACTTTTTTTATGCTGTAATTATTATAAAATTATTTTATCTGAATTTTTTTTTCATCCGACCCACGGGGGTTGAAATTCAAAAAATTTATATCTACGCCATTTTAAAAAATATTGAAACAGGTCATAAAGACTTTTTTATGTTCTAATTATTATAAAACTAATTTGTCTGAAACTTTTTTTAATCCGACCCACGGGGGTAGAACTGGAGGGGGTTGAAATTATAAAAAAATTCATATATCCGCTATTTTTGAAAATATTGAAACAGGTCATTAGACTTTTTTCATGTCCTAATTATTATAAAATTTATTGGTTTGAAACTTTTTTCGATCTGACCATATCGTGGGGTGGGGAAGGATGAAAGTCAAATTTAGACAACAGAAATCTACCTCCCCCTGTCGACCCTACCGACAGGATTTTTTTTAAAACATTTCTCCCATAATTAATTAATCTCCAATAGTCGATTTTTAGAATTTATCAGAGTTATCATTTCTTTCTTGTTTCGATTACACTTTGTTTATACATTAGCCTGAATAATTTATATCTCTCATACTGTCAGTAGATAGAACGTCCTTTAACTTTAAAGATTCAATAACTAAAGGCGATGACGTTTAGAATAAAATTTAACAAGTTGATTTCTTATACAATTGTCACAATCTAAACGTCATTGTCGTTAGTTACAGAACCGTTAAAGTTAAAGGACGTTCTATCTACTGACAGTTAGTATTATTAATCTTGTGTTACATCAGAGATTACTTTAAGAGCTTCAACTTAATTTCTCAATAACTTTAGATAATTGTTAAACCATATTACAGGCGGTGCTCCTTTGTTATAATTAATTCTCTTGGTGGTTCCGATTAGTTTTTAAAGTGGTAATTATACTGTTAGTCATATGATTTATTGTATGTATAATTTCCTTACGATCAAGATTTTCAGGAGAAGGAAACCTAAAATTCTCAAGATGAATTTTTATATTATCCATACCCCTTTTGTTTATAATTCTCTGTTTTCTTTTACAACTCGTTTCTAGTTTTATATTTGTAGTTATATTGATAAACTGACCCTTGTGATCAGCCAAGCAAGTTTCAGTTACACCAGTTTTGAATAAGTCTGCTATATTTGTTATGATATTGCCTAAACCAACTGGGCCTGGCTCCAGGTACCAGCTTAGTAAAATCTGTTATTGTTGCCTCTAGCCCAAAAAGAGTTGTTAAAAAATGAAAATCATCGCTTTCTTTTCATACCGATTCAAAGTGAATATTAAAGTCGCCTAGCATGTCTCCAAGACCTGTTCTATATACAGTTATAATAGCCATTTCCAGAGAGGAAATAGTTACCTCACAGAATTCGGCATTTTTTTTCACAAAAATGTTCTAAATCTAATGGTTGGCTGATTAGGTTTTGCTTGGTATATATGCATACTCCTCCATGTGACCTCTTATATCTACTAAAATAAGATGAAAGTTTATAATTCACAGTAATAGATAACTTGAGGTATATGAAAAACAATATATTAAAAATATTCAAGATTAGGTTATAGCAGTTTGAAATCCATAATTTTTTTTCGAAACTACTGCCTATCCCCGAAATGCACAGGACGATTTTTTGATAAGCTAGTTCGATATAGTAGATAACAATTCTAGACATGTCACTTACCTCAGATTTCCCACGGTATGAACGATAGCAACTATATCGGAGATTAGGTGAAATTAAACATTAAATAATTCATAATAGACATATATTTTGCTAAAAAAATAAATACATTAAGTAATAAATAGAAAAGAAATGTCTAAATATTGCATGAATTTTAAATAAATAGTTAATAGAATTTTAAAATATAATTTACACCAAAAATTACACGATTTAGGAATGAATAATTTAAATTAAAGCTATTTAGTCAAGGTACTAAAATTTTGGTATAAAAAATATGTTAATTAAAGCAGCTGGAAAATGGTTTTTTTGGTTTCGAGGTAACTATTAGAGAGCAAACAGAATTACAATTTCAGTTTTTCTAAAAACTTGACATAGAAAACATGAATGCTTATTTCTATATTTTTATCATATTAAAAACGAGTAGTAGATCGAACAATTTGTTCTATTGTTAAAAAAAATCGTTATTAATAAGTAAAAAAAAAACATTGAAAATTGGGATATATATAGGTATAAAATCACAATATTACAGTTCAATAAAAAGTCCACATTAGTTACAAGATAAATTTGTTGATAGTATTCGTGAAAAAAAATATATACAACGATTAAAAGTTCTATACTATTAACAACCCTTTTGCCCTAATACTTTTAATACTGCGATTCTTTTTCACTTTTGTATTAATTCATAACATGTGTCTTAACATGTTGAGTGTGCTAAAAACCACTGAGTCTATGAGTGTTATTTTAAAAGCAGCAGGATACGTGAAAATAATTGTATTTTTGTAACAATCTGAACTTTTGAACGTTGTGTTATACATTTTCAAATACTATTTCCCCAGTTTAGCTTTAAAATTGTGCTAAAATGAAGAGAGATTCAATAATTACGTTCTTAAAGCTTATATTTTATATAATCTTTGTTGTCAATACAATTTTGACTTTTCACAATTTGTTTATGATAATTTAAGGTTATTTTTTGGTAAAAATAAGTAAATTATGTGTGGATTTATTAAGATTAAATTTAAGAAAAGAAAATTATAAAGTGAAAGTGCGCAACCCTAAAAAATTACTAGCACCATTAACATTTACACTTATATCTGCCAAAAAAAATACGAATTAAATAAAACTATTAAGTAACCTGATTATTTGTTTAATTATAAAATTTAAGTTCAGCAACTTGAGAAAATTTAATCTTTCTCGACTATTTCCTATTAGATCATAAACAGTGCATTACGAAAGCTAGATAATTTTTTTATAACATTTAAGGGTGGTTCAAAGAGTTTTATATCTCCTACTTATTTAAATACACATATTTCTAAGTTCTAGATAAAGCGTATTTATTTATTAAGTACCTTTTTTCTGCAGTAATGCACAAAAATTATCTCGTAGAAAAGCATACAAAATTATGTACAGGGTATCACTAAAATTATTTTTTTATTTCGAATTAATTGGCCGCAAGCTCTAAAATGAGCCATAGACACCCCTTAAAAAAATGAGCCAGATGAACCAGAAGAAATATACAGTTATGACCTATCAATATTCTAAAATAATTATCCATATGTCATTTTAAATTATAATAATTCATATTACATATGATTTGTGAATTGATAAAAACATTAATGATGATAAAATGCATGTGGTAAGAGAAAAACTACTTTTATAAAAAAATGTCCGCAAAAAACAGCTTTTTTCGCGGTATTCATGTACTAGAGTTTATTAATTTGAAAGATCCTACCACTTTTGATAAAAAATAAAATAAATGTACACCTACTCCATTTTCACTAAAATGACAAATGACTTCTGCACATTTCATTAAAAAAAACCACAAACAGCAAAAAGAGAGAACATGTAGACTATAATTTTATTATGATAAATAAAACGTTCACCATAGTTTGTTATGATAAAACTTTAGATCAAAATAGCCCTGATCCGTCAAATGACTTGGAGTCTTTTTGGGCGAGGGCGTCTTGCTTTGAGGGCACAAAAATTTTTCAGTAGCACCCCTAATCTTCTTAGTTTCCTTACTCTTAACCTCTATATCCAGTTCCTCCATTCCCGCGTCTATGGAATCAGTCAAAGAGTCCTTGTCCGCTTCGTCGTCATCATTCTCTTTAGGTTTTAGTTCTTGTTGGATGATTAGTGAACGAGGGCGTTCTATTTTTGTTGAATTTGGTCGTACGGGTCCGGGTTCATTTTGCACATCACTGGAATATTTTTTTTAATTTTTATTTTCTATTGATAGATTCGAAGGGGTTGGTTTATTGGGATGCTATTTGCCTGAGAAAAATAAAAATAAAAAAAATAAATAAAACTAAATAAAACAAAAATAAAAACTAAATTAATCGTCGCGTAAAAGTCAAAAGATGATTTAGTCTACTGAAGTTTTGGCGCTGATGACTAGTGACGGAGTAAAGGTAGGATTTCGTAACAGCGTCTGACGTGTGCATTTACACGCGCATCTAAACGCACCTTGGGTTGTTTTCCTATACAATGTTTGAAAACAATAAGAAAAATCTAGTAGTTGCTAGTAAGTTGTTTATGCAGATTTAATGTGTAATGTGCACTGTCTCAAACAAAATGGAGGACATTGTAAAATTATTATGGTTAGAAGAAGAAGAAGAGGATGAAGAAACAATATTATTCCATGTAGGAATAAAGTTAAAAAGAAATCCAGAAAAAAACTGTTCGAACGAAGGGAAACAAGAGGATGAACAAACAATATTATTCCATGTAGGAATAAAGTTAAAAAGAAACCCAGAAAAAGAACTGTTCAAAAGAAGGGAAACTGAGAGGTATGCAAATTTACTAATAAGAAATCAAATAAGTTACGACGACGAACACACATTTAGACAATTTTGTGAAAAAAAGCAGCAGTTTAACTATGTTCTAAATTGTATCTGTTCTTTATACTTATTCTGAAACATGTTTTCACTTATATGTTCATCCTTGTAATCTTTTGTATAATCTGACATAAATGGTATGGTGTTCAGCTATATAAGTTGCTCATCCTACCTCCTCACCTCTCAAGAAAAACGGTCGAGGCAGAGGATGAGGAAGATGAAAACTTTCACACCCCCTGGACTTATTTGCTCTATTTTGCCAAAGAACAAAGAATAACTCAAATGTGACAAATTTCTTCAAGAACAATCCGGTTATCATAAAAACTGCAAAACAGAATAGCTATCCTCGATTCCTAACACTTTATAATCGTAAAATAGAGGACTTTGTATGATTGCGAGGGTTACTGGATCGTAAAAGATAATTGATATTTTAGCCAACCATGAGGTTGAACCAAAATTTTACTCCATGCACACAGGAATAAATAGACTGGTACTAGGTACGAAAGTATCGGGTGTTATAAAACATAGGACTAGACCACAATTAGGTACTAGGCTACTGGGGTTTCGGAGACATTATTCATACAAGGAAAAAAAATAATCTTTTGCATTTCGTTACATTGTTTTGTTAATTTATTTAAAATTCTCAAAAAATGACCTAATGGTGTCTAAATGATATTTAAAATATGGCTAAAAGTATTTCTAAATATAGTTAGTTATTTAATAACGAAATAAGTAAAAGTAATTTTGAAATTATAAACACACAAAAGAAATTAAAAAGACAACAGAGTAGCATCAAAGAAATATTAACTAAAACAGACATTAAATAAAGAAACTAAGCTCAAACAAGTATTCTTATTGTTACATATTAGTCGAGGAAATATAGCACAAAAAAGACCTAATTTGATTTTTTTTTGCAGTAAGACCGATTGAAAGCGATTTTTTGCATTCGCTTCGTGATCTTATTTATGAGCACTTTTGGTCATGTACTTTTTTGAAATTGCACTGCTGCGTCGAACAGTGCATCTTTTCAGGTGACCAATGAAAAATTTATATCTTCGACGAAAATCAGGTGAATTTCACTACCCGGGGGTCTTTGGAGTCACTGAACCTTAATATTATGTTCAGATTATCCTCCCGTGCACCTGGAGATAAGGACAGCACCAGGAACGTCATCACCAGGAGTTCCATGGCAATTCATAACAAATCGAGCGAAATTTATTACCCGGGAGTTTTTTGAGTCGTCCGTCCCGAATCTGACATTGGTAACCTTCCTCCGATTACCTGGTACTCCGGACGACCTGACTAATGGCGTCATCGCCGGGAATTTTACTAAAATTGCTTACCAAAATACACCAAACTCATTACCTGGAGGTTTTTCGAGTCTCTCATCCCCAATCTATTTGAGAACATCCCCGTCTCCGGAGCGCTTGGTTAGGACTTTCTTTAATGTCCATTGAATTCCACGTTCTTGAAGAATTCGACATTACCTCGATAGATAGTTGTTGTTGTAGACTTTGAGAATGCAAAAGTGCACTTTATAACTGTAGTCTAAATTGGTTTATTGGTGATTGTAGGCAAAGATAAATTAAGCTTGATTAATTTTAGCCTATTCAAGTTATTCAACAATACGGTATTTTTCGTTTTGTAAATAAATATTACATGAGATTTTTCTGAATAAGTTCTATTTTATCCCAGGTATATGGCAACTGCTGAGTGCAATAATGCAATTTCAAAAAAGCACTTGACCAAAAGTGTTTACAAACTTCCTAAACGAGTTCAAGAAGCGAATGTAAAAAACAGAATCTCAATCCGTCGTACTGCATATTTATTTTCAAGCTGAATAAATATAAATAATAGTTTGAGGATGTTAAAAAAAAAGAAAAAAATAAATTAAATACGATAATTAAAGGGTTTTTTAAGTATTTGCAATTTTCCCAGAACGTTTATTTTTCTTACTGTGAAATTTATCGACAATAAAAAAGAATCTTATATCCTGCAAAGTAAAAATATTATATAAATGTACAAATTAAAGTTTTTCCAAAGTTCCTTAGCATAATTCTTCGTTGTATATTTAAAATTGAGTTTAAAACTATAAAATATAGAACGACATTTATAAGAGTGAAATAATTCATTTTGCGGCATTCAGATTTAAACTTAAATTATTATTTCCTTTTTTTTTCGAATTATACGTGAAGGTCATTGGAAACACATAAAAATTATCAACTAAATATACTTTACAAGTTACCTGCTAGCTTTTAAATATGAAGGAACTGGATTTCAAGGGTTTAGGAATACTGTGATCGAATCGGAATGGGACGGGTCATAACTCTGGAGCTGAAATAAAAAACATAAAAGTTAAAAACTCCCAAAAACATTTTTTGAGTCTTCAACTTACAGAGATACCTGCGGCGGATATCCATGTTTAAAGTCGTTTACTTCTGCTTTTCTAAAATACAGAAAAGACGTTAACTTCTTATAAAAAATCGTAACCATTATATAGGTGTTGGTAATTTGGTTCCCAAAATGTAGTAAATAAAATTTTGGTAACTGTTAGATGTAATACGTAAATTGGTTCCCAAACCCGTAAGCTAATAAAACGTAATTACCTGGAAACACTTATCGTTGATTTCTTTCTTTAGGCAATTATTGTTATGGAGATGTAATTTTACTTATTTTAAGTAGTTTTGTGTTTTCACTCCGTTGTTTTCGCTTGTGTTTAAAATTGTTTAGTTGTAAATTATTTTAACAATATTATTTTCTACCTTGAATTCCGAAATGATTTTGAGTACACAGGGAAAACAGTTATTAACAATTAATAAATTTAAGTATGGTTTTCAAAAGCCTTTAAAAAGTGGCGAGGATGATAATAATCTAACAATTACAAAGCACATACAAGAACATTCCCATGACCAAAATGTTGGGGCTTAAACTGACAAATGGTTAATTTCACCTGTAAAAGAAAAGCTGTAGAGGACCTATATGAAAAGCCATCCAAGATTATTCGCAGGGTACTTAAAAATCAATTGCCATCAAATTTTACTACATCTAACGTTTCTTGTGTCAGAAGAAATATGTACAATACTCGGAAGAAAAATGCAACCAACTTTGCCGAAAGACATCAAAGAAACTTTTGACTTTATAGGCAAACATTCAAACTCATAGTGGTGAGCAGTTTGTTACTACTCATCAATAATATAATTGAACATTTTCGTGTAATTCAAATGTTAGAAAAACCTACGAAAATTTATTTAGATGGCACGTTTAATTGTTGTGCGCAGTTTTTCTGTCAATAACTCAATAATAAAGATTTGTGTGTTAGATTAAGAATTTCAAAAATCTTATTGATTTTGAGAAAGCCTTTCAAATAATTGGGATGCCGGTTTCAACTTGCCCAGTCCTGGTATAAAAAAATTCAAGGATATAAAAACAAAATTATGGGTCTATGACAAATCGCCGAATGGACAAAACGCCGAATGGACAAATCGCCGAATGGACAAATCGCCGAAAGGTTGGTCAAAACGCCGAAAGTAGTCTTTGGACAAATCGCCGTAAGTGGTCAAAATGCCGAATGGACAAATCGCCGAACGTGGACAAATTGCCGAATCCTGTAAAACGACGCTGCATAGATCGGGTTTGTGGCGTCGATGCCGAAGTCACAATTTTAATTAAGATACTCTGATCAAAATATTAAACTTGATCAAAACTCAGAAACTATTATTTGGACAAATCGCCGAACGTGGACAATTTGCCGAATGGACAAATCGCCGAATGGACAAATCGCCGAATGGACAAATCGCCGAAAGGACAAATTACCGAATGGACAAAACGCCGAAAGGCTGGTTAAAAAGTCCGAAAATAAGTCTTTTGTAGAAATACTTTTACTTAGTATTTTATGAAATGTGGATGACATAAATGAGATATTTGGAGATTGAAGATATATTTTAGAATCCAGTAACTGAGAGGGCTAATTGGAGGTTTCAGCAGAAGTAGGCGGAATTAAAATCTGAAAATTTTAGATATGGGGTTTTCTGGGATGCAAAATCTATCTAAAATATTTAGATATTTCCCACATAAAATATGTTTTTTTCTGTCAATAACTCGTGGACAAATTTTCACTGACAAAAAAACCAGTATTTCCATGTCTTGTAAAATATACTATTTTTGTCAAAAATGTATGGGCATTTTTGGATTTTTTTAACTTTTTACATTATTGGCTATAACTTCTACAAATATTATTTTCAAATTAAATTCACACATTTAGTACTTTTTAATTCCTTTCAGACACTTTATTTACTTTTTTCATTTGTTTTATAATTTTGGATTAAATATAATTACAAATAAAAATGAAAAAAAAGTTATTTTTGTTATAACAATTACAATCAGAAATTCGAAGAAACTAAAACACATTGTAAATTTAAAGTTTTATGATACCTTTCGAGTGGTAAGATCCCATTTTAATATCTTCAATATTTTTAAAGTTATTCAATTTTTTTTTAAAATAAATCGTAATCAAATTTCAAATTTCTTTACACTATTTTTTTAAAAATGTCACTATTTTTGTAATAAAATTTTGAAAAAAATCACAATTATACAGTTTTTTATAAAAAATTTAACGGTATTTCTTTCAAATTTTTAATATTAAATTTTAACTACAAAAAAATAATTTAATAAAATAAAAATTATTTCCAAATTAAAATAAAGACTGGTGGCAAAACTATGAGGAATTCAAAAAAAGTACAAACAGAATTTGTAGCAAGTTTTATGGTTTACAATTTTGATTTCTTGCAATTTTTCAGAAAAATCCATAATTTTGGCTCAAAAGCTAAAAAAACGCAAAAGTCTATATATATTTCTTTCACGCCCTCTAGTGTCCAAACTATTTGAAAAAATAATAACGACAAAATCTTTTGAAAATTTTGTGTTATAATATTTTGATTTTTACTATTTTGATTCCTTGTAATTTTTCAGAAAAATCCATAATTTTGGCTATAAATCTAAAAATAAGGAACAAAAGTCTATATAAATATATTTCTTTCACGCCCTCTAGCGGCGAAACTATGCGGAATTGTATGTTCTACACCTTTGAAAATTCGTAATTCTTCGTAAAAATGCAAATTTTGGCAATTTAAAAAAATATGAAAAAAATTAACTTTTTGATAAATCTGGCAAATTAGGTTTATTTTTTTATACAAGACAATTTAGAAAGCGACCTGTTTAAAACTCACAATAATAAGCAAGTGAAGTGGATAAATATATTTTTAGTATAATATGCAATATATAGACATAACTACTAACTGTCAGTTACTGGATTTTAAAGCATATCTTTAATCTTTAAATATCTCATTTGTCACCTACATTTCATAAAATACTATGTAAAAGAATTTCTACAAAAGACTTATTTTCGTCGTTTTGACCAGCCTTTCGACGATTTGTCCATTCGGAGATTTGTCCATTCGGCAATTTGTCCATTCGGCAATTTGTCCATTCGACGATTTGTCCATTCGACGATTTGTCCATTCGGCAATTTCGGCGTTTTAATCAAGTTCAATATTTTTGATCAGAGAATCTTAATTAAAATTGTGACTGACTTCGGCTTCGACACCACAAACCCGATCTATGCAGCTTCGTTTTACAGGATTCGGCAATTTGTCCACGTTCGGCGATTTGTCCAAAGACTTATTTTCGGTATTTTGACCACTTTCGGCGATTTGTCCAAAGACTACTTTCGGCGATTTGTCCGGATCCCAAAATTATGAAGGTGGTAGAGGGCTTTGAATGACTTTTTTAAGTCCTGATGATATTGGCGACTGTTTTGTTTTTATTTGCTCGCAATAGTACCAAAAGATGAAAATGTACAAAAACATTCAGATTATTTAACAGATAATTATGTATAAGAAGACTCTTTTTCCACACAAAATTCAGCTTAACTTACACGCACTAATACCTAATTCCTGTTAATCTTTTCACAAACACTTCTATACGTCTTTTTATTAACCTCATCCCAACATTTTTATTATTTTGGAAAAATTTAGAGTTTCAAATGGAAATTTATGTAAAATTACGATTAAATACAGAACAGTAAAGTTAAAAACCGCCAAAAGTTGTATCAAAAATGATAAAATATTTTTCAAAAAGAAATTAGTCGATTACATTTTACGGGATCTGTTTTTTTTCACTGTGGTTTTATGTCATAATAAGTATATAGTTAATAAAAGATATTTTTAGAATAATTATTAAAAATCTATGTTGAACTTCGTATGTAAATAAATACAAATATGTTTCATTGCCTGGTGATCCATTTTAGGTACTTGAATACCGGGGACCCGATTTACAGATAAAGATCAAGTAAACGAAAAATTACAGGAACCCATTTACATATTATTTTTAACTCTCGTTAATTTGGGAATCATTTAACATATACCCCACTATATATTAGGATAAAATGTATAACGCTACAATTCGTGGTAACACTGATGTATCACGTGAGTCAGTAATTTCGAAAAATTGTTAATAATATGCTGGTACGTTGCAAAATTATTTTAAATATATATTTAATTAAGGTTTAAGGTTTTCCTGGTAGTTTCTCTATTAAATTAATTTAATGTAAAATAAATAAAAAACATTAAGGTTGCGTTTAACACTTCGTTCTTTTATAGTCATAGATAACGGTAGCATACTAATTTAATAGTTCAAAATATTCTACAGTCAAACAAAAAAATCGACACCACCTCGTACATTTCAGTATAAAAATATTCTGACCCACTATCTGATGATTTGGCAAACGTGCATCTCGGCAGATTTTTAGTAAATTTTAATAAAAGGCCACAATAAACACCTGTTGTTAATTATCAAGGAGTTAATTTTAAGATCATAATATGAAAAAATTTAAACACTTAATTAACAGCCCTATTCCACTTTACCAGCCGATTCATGATTTGGACATAAAAAGTCAATTTTTTTACATTTTTAAATTACTGATATTTTTGCATGCTATTTTACCGCCATTTTTGTGTTAATCGCAGCCTTAATTACTACAAGTACCGAAATCATAGAGCAATAATTAAGAAAAAAATATTCTCACTTAATATTATAATCGGTGCCATCGTTTTTTTTATGTACGGCATCGATCACTCGAAACCTGTCCGCACCGCAAATTTCAGCCGAAAACGGACGGTCTCCTCTTTCATTTGTTTTATTCATTTGAGACTGACTCTGAGCAGCAAATTGATTAACCGAAATATTCGGATTCGCTATGCTTTGAGTTTTGTCTGAGGTGTTTGGAATCTGAAAGATCTTATTAGGAGGAGGAGTTTGATATTGCAAATTGGGAGCAACTTCTTGCTATAAAAATTAAATATGATAAAGAAACGATTAATTTATTAAATATAAAAATAACCTTTGAGGGAACTGGAGTGGTATATTGCGGTACAATTCCCGCAGACATGACTCTACGAGTTTGATCTCCAGCAGCTGGGCTAAAGTTTTGAGGAACGAAATTCCGAATGGGCACTGGATTGGGGGCGAAAGTCGGTACAGATTGAGAAACCGCTGTATATTGTCCCATCGGAGCACTTGGATGTATGGGAGCCGATTGAACACCTTGGACTGGTTGATAAGGACTTTGAGATGTAATAGACGGCATTAACGTTTCATATTGAGGGTGTAGCGGTGCAATTTGAGGAACCTACAATTTCGTTCATATTATATACAAAAAACTTGAAAAAAATTGAATTCCCACCATTTGGGCATACTGCTGATTTGCCATATTTGCCGCTTGTTGATAAGCCATCATATTAGCCATTTGCTGAGCCGCCGCGTTTTCAGCTTGCTGCTTTGCTAACAAATTTGCATCTTGATACTGAGCAGCTTGCTCTTGAACGCTTAGAGGCGTAATTTGTTGCGGATCCTGTACCAATTGCTGTTGAACCTGTTGCTGAGCTGCTAAATATGCCGCTTGTTGCTGAGCAGCCATATTTGCCGCCTGTTGCTGAGCGGTCATATTTGCTTGCTGCTGAGCAGCCATATTAGCCACTTGTTGTTGAGCAGCCATATTTGCTGCTTGTTGTTGAGCAGCCATATTTGCTGCTTGTTGTTGAGCAGCCATATTTGATGCTTGTTGTTGAGTAGCCACACTAGCCGCCTGTTGCTGAGCTGCTTGTTGTTGAGCAGCCATGTTTGCCGCTTGCTGTTGAGCTGCTATATTCGCCGCTAGCTGTTGAGCTGCAATTATTGCTGCCTGCTGCTGAGCAGTTACTTGCTGCTGAGCTGTCATATCTGTTATTTGTTGTATATTAGCCTCTTGTTGCTGTGCAGCCATAGCAGCAACGGCTTCGTTAGCTTCTTGCTCTTGAGCATTATCAGCTTGTAGCTGCGCAGCGTTAGGATCAGTAGATTGTTGATATTGATTTGGTTGAGTACCACCGACATAAGCGGCGTTTGCAGTTTTATCGCTTTGTAGATTCGAACGAGGTTGGTAACTTTCAAGATATGTCGTTATATGTTCCATGGGGTAAGTTTGGTCTGCGTTAGAACTATATTGTCCCGCGTTTTGGTTAAAGTATCCCATACTTTGAATATTTTGGTTTTGTTGAGGATTTGTTGCCGTAGTTCCTTGCACCATCTGTCCAGTTGTTCCATAACCTTTATTAATACAAATGAACATAAAAATGTCCCTAAGGTTGAATAGAAACATAAAAAATCAATAATTTTGAATTTATGTTTAACTTACTTTGCGGGGGTGTATTTAAATCTTGTTGCTGCCAATTTTGACCAGGCATATTCTGGTAATTCGCTTGCGTTTGATACGGATTGAAATTATTTTCATTCGTGGGAGATTGTTGGTTACCATAGTACATATTTGGGGCACTTTGAGTGACGTAGGCGGTATTATCAGGACTAGGAAGTTAGATAAAATCAAGTTAATACGGATAGGGATTGTATGTAGGTATTTACCTATAAGTTTGCTGGTAACCTTGATAGTTTGTGGCGGGCATAGATTGAACACTAGCATGTAAAAAGTGTAAAGCATATTTAGATTAATAAAAAATAATTATTATTGAAAGAAAATGGCTGTAAAAAATTGTTTAGTATTATAAGAATTTAATAAAAACTTACCCAGTTGCTTCTTGTCTTGGTTCATTTGGTGATTGATTATGAATTATCTAAAAATGATTATTATTTAGAAAAAGACATATTCATCAATTGGAACCATTAAAAATTATAAACAATTAAAAATAGTTTTATTACTAAAATCACAATGAGAAATATATGCAGTGAATCAAGTTTCGGCAGCCAGGTCTTTCCAGCAGCTGGAATTCAACTAAAAATTACAACAATGGGAGTGGACTTACTGATGATTTACAGAACGCTTTATAAGTAAGAGTTGAAAGGAAATTTTTCTATTTTCTACACATTTGTACAAAGGTGCGAAACTTTACATATGATACTACACCAAATGTTTAATCATCAATGAATCAAGCATTGTAGTACAAAGCGGTGAGATCGAAAATTCACTCAATGTTTAAAAAATAGTTTGACCAAATGAAATTTTGTGTGATCTAAAAATTACATTTTAGGTGGTACAAAAAATGCTAATAATATACGAAATATGAGAATTTGATTAGGGAATATTCAAATTAACCGAAAAATTCAGTTTAGTTCATCATACTCTCCAAGGCTGCAGGTCAGTCGCACATGTTGCCACTTTTACTCAAGGAAACGGCAACTCTTCTTTATACTTTCTCTATGGCCCGGATGCATAGAAATCAAATTCTCAAAACTTACAAGTATTTTCAAAACTTGTTTGGGTTTTTTTTTTTATTCATTTAGTATATTTTTTTCGCTGTGTTTTTGTAAGCACCATCACAAATACATAAGTATTTTTATAGTAATACCTGTGATACTTTACCTTTTTAACTGTTAAATCTAATAGTGAAATTCTTGTCTAGATTTTTTTTCGTCTTGGCTTAATGCAATGTTTTTTAAATTGTTTTCTTTAAAATCAGGACGCGTAACAGTGCATAAGTGTAATGATTTTTTAAGTTCTTTTTCTTGATCAGCTTTACATCAACAAATAAATCAATCCCTAGCAGTATGAAATGAAAAACAGAATTTCTTAATTTATTTTTCTTAGGCGAAATAGTATATTATATACCAAGTCCTGTGGTATATATGCTATTTTCTATACCGCGGTGTCCAAACCCCGTTAAAATTCAAATAATTATGTACATGGTAATTTTGTTAATATTTAAACGTAACAATCAATTCTATTATTTGTAAGTTCCCTACTTCTGATTAGGTAATCATGTATGATATTAAATTATGTATTTTAAAAAACAATTTTTTTACAAAATACCCGCTCTTACAAGAATTAAAAAAACAGGGTTCCCGGATGGGTCTCGATCTCGGACCAATTGCGATCCGCATTCAAGTCACCGTTGCGTGAACCACAGAAGACAAACTGATACAGAAGCGAAGGTTCCTGTCGGCTCTTTTGATGTAGCGATTGTAAAAATTTGAGTGACAGTTGAAGTTTCTGCCGCTTAGGGCGGGTTGTATAAAAATTGTATTAATAGGCCTCAGGCCCACGCCTAAAAAATTTTGTGATTACCTAACCGTTAAGACTTCGTATATATGTTCTTTAAGTCGAGTCGGAAAAATGTTTTCGTTGGAAAATTCTGAGTGGGGGGCGTTTTTGTTTCTGATTCATCCAAACACATTGATTTAAAGAACAAGAAAAATTAATCACCTAAACATAGTTGCTCTTTCAATCGCAAGTTTTTTTTTTAATTTAAAAGCGAAAAACATATTGTCGGACAAATATATTGGGCTTTTTGGCGCGTCCGACAACCCGAACATGGCAAAGTTATGACATTATAAAATTTAGTACCTCACAGCTGATTTTTGCAGAATCCTTTAATGAAAATATTGAAAATTAACTGGTAAACTTGTCCGACAAATTTTTGGAGGGATATTTGTTGTCGGACGCACTAAAGTCAAGGGTTTTATGCAATTCTTATATTTACTACCTCACATATAATTTTTATTTTGTCCTTTTTGTAATAATGTTTACAGCACATTGGATCGTCTGTCTGACAATAATATTAGGTATTTTAGGAAAAAAAACTTGATACATTTTGAACAATTTATGCACATTCATTCGTCAGCTTTTCAAGCATCATGGTTTGTGTCACTGGTGAGTCACTGATAAAAATAATGAGAATGGATTGTTTTTTGTATAGTTTTTTGAGTGATAACAACCCTAAATATCGAGCAAAAAGGGAAGAAGTAAAAAAATATATTTTACACACTTTCATATAAAATAAAATTACAATAAAAAATGAAGACACATGTTTCTAAAAAAAAAAGTTGGTATAGCAGTGGGATTCGAACCCACGTCTCTAAAGAGATTCGTGCTTAAAACAGCTTATTAGACCACTCACGCTACTGATTGTCAGATTTAGTCTAATGTTTGACATAAACAAGAATTGTTATATTATTTTAATTTAATTTATTTTTAATACATATTATATATTGAATTTAGGTTCCTCTGCACTCCTTCTGTATATAAACTTTAAATATGCGAAGTATCAGACGTACGCCGTCCGCGCAATACACTTAGAAAGGGGTCGGATGTTTTGTCTTTACGTATTAATATAGATTATTTAAAAAATTACTTTTTTTGTCCGACTATTAATTCTACCTAATATTTTTGTCGGACAATTACATCACTGATCAAAAAATAGCATATTTCACACTCCTTTTCTTTGTCCGACACAAGGTAGTAATTATAGACTTTGCATAAAACACTTGACTTTGGCGTGTGCGACAACAAATATCCCTCCAAAAATTTGTCGGACAAGTCTACCAGTTACTTTTCAATATTTTCATAAAACGATTCTGCAAAAATCAGCTGTGAGGTACAAAATTTTATGACGTCATAACTTTAACATGTTCGAGGTGTCGGACACGCCAAAAAGCCCAATATTTTTGTAGGCGTGGGCCCGAGGCCTATAACTGGAGTTTGGTTAACAGTCGTTTTATTTTAATTGACCAGTCAAGAATCTACCTGTTGTATAAAATTTTTTGGCAGCCGTTTTGTTAACTGCTGTTTTTATCAGGTTGGCAACACAAAAATAGTTCAAATGGCATTGAACTGTCAAGAATATAACCTTGTTGAAATAGTCAAAAAATATTTCAATAAAATTGAGTGCAAAAGGACTGATGTCATTTCCAACCAGGAAAAAAATAAGGCGTGGTATCATCACAAATTGTGGCCGAAGGTTAGCAATAGCAATTAGACACTGGTAAATAGTTCCACTTGCAGTGGACTTATCAATGCCACAAAAAACATCAACAACTTGTAAAATTGAGCCCGTGGCCAAAAATCTTAACGTTAGGAGAATTTTTTCAGATACCATCAATGCTTTATTCCTAGAAATGGTTTGTTGAATAAACCCAAAAACCTACTAACCTCTCTGTTTGCCGAAACTAATACCGGAGAAAGTTTTTCTTCCGAAATACGTACAATCGTTTCGATAACCGAAAACTACACCTAAATTCCTCTAAACTCCACTCAGTAAAGTGGTTGGTTCTCATTCTAAAAGTTCTGGAATTTCGAGGATGTAAATACATATTTAATAACTCGTTGAAATCTTCATCATCTGTTAAATCCATTTTGAGTATAGAAAAAAATAATAAAAATCTTGAAAAACCGCAGCTCCTAAACCTTTTGACAGCTTATTGAGTTTTAGGTTATAATAGCATCGTTAACTCCTAAACTGACCAACTTAAACGGGGTTTTACGGTAAACGCGTTTTATACAATTCACTTTGAGTAGTTAAACTTGGATTTACCAGTAACTGAGCTTTATACAACCCGCCCTTAATATACTGGGGAAAAGTCTATATAGTGGACAAACGTATACCAGAAAAGTAATGAAATTTGGTATGTCCTCTTAAAATTACCTAAAGATTTTTAAATTTTACTTTTATTTTATATTATTTTTACTTTGTTCTATATTATATCATATTGTATATGCACGCCCAGCAATAATTTTTCTCTAACTGCTAAATACATTTGTTAAAGATCATTTTGTGCAATTTTTAAATGTTTTTCTTCGTCTATCTAAACTTACGAATTTTGAACATTTTTCCCAGTGTATTAAGCGGAAGAAACTTCAACTGTCACTCAAATTTTGATCATCGCTACATCAGGGTCTTCCTTTCTGTATTAGTCTATCATCTGTGGGAACTAACTGAGCTAATTCTAACATTAACAACTATTTGTAAAACCTTGTCTTATACGAATATATTATGAAAATAATGACAGAAGATTGCGACTTTGTCCCATTTAAGATATTTTAGATTATTCTTGGTTTTTAATGAATAATATAGAGAATTGAAGACGGTGCTACCGAAAATTGTCTCCTATACTCCTTTGTAGAAGTTATTTGACAGTTCTGAATTAAATTAGAATAAACAAGGTGGCTGATTTCAATTGTTCTTTATTTACAGGACTAAAAAATTTTAGTCCTTTGGGATTAAAAAAAAATAGTCCCAAGGGAGTAAAAGTGGCACTTAAGTCCCGAAAATGCGGGACTAAAGTACTAGTTTCATTTCCCGCGGTGTAAAAAATAATATTTTATGACTGGTTGGTTCGTTATCATCTAAGTCTTCATCTGGGGATTCAAACGACTTGTGGCAAAAAGTACCTCGAGCAAAGGAGAGTATGCTTTTCTGGGCTATCTGCTCCGGGCCATAAGATTTTGCACACCTTTAGATATATAAAAAAGAAACATTTTCCCAAAATTTTAGCTTTCAAACCATTCCGGAACATCTTCAAATGAGCTCTTCTTCAGCAAAATTTTTTGAAAATAATTGATCAGAAGTTATTATTTTTTTTAAACATAAGATAAAATATTCTAAATTGAAAAAATGAAAAGTATTAATACATTACTCATTTATAAGCATTTAAAAGCGTTAAATTTTTTTTTTTTCAGAAAAGGCCCAAATTCTATCAAAAGCATACTCTCCTTTTATATATATTATCCCGCAAGTACCATAACAAACTGTAATTTTGATAAAAAATTTGCATTCCCATCATTTCTTTTTTTACTAGTCATTTTTATTGTCATTTCAAGTTACTCCATCTTTAAAGCTGGAGCGAATGGATTAAGTTCACTTTTCACTGTATATGCAAACATCGAACGTAGAAACTAACTGAGTGATAATTAGTGCAATTACGAACGGATTTCGAGCAGTTTGTGCACATTGAGCATGTAGATTTACTATATCGAACGCACCTAATATTACGCCAGAAAATTCGTTCTATATCCTACGTGAAATATCCATATACAATCATATATTATACAATGTATAAAACAAGGGATGTAGAGTTTGTTTAATCATCCTCTGGCGTTACGTCATAACCGATGACATATTCTGCTGTTTTACGTTTGTCATGTATCATTTGAATGTTATTTTACACTTAACCTCAAAATTAAAATATAACTAATGACATACGTTAAGGATTGTTTTCAGTGGCGTATGTTAAGGTGTGTTTGTATGAATAAATTGGTAATGCCAAAAATTGTATTTTGCTTTATGCGTTGCGTACCTTTTTACATAATTTAGTAATTTTCTTTAACTTGAAACCTCGGATTTTAGGGTTCCGTATCCCAAAGGGTCCAAACGGAGGTCTATTGCTCTCACTCACGTCCGTCCGTCCGACCGTCTGTCACACTGGTCTAGCAGCTAAACCGTTAGAGCTAGTCTTCAAATTCTCGCAGTATATGTGTCTTGTTGTCCCAAAGCCACATAAATTGTAAAATATGTTTTTAAGGGAGCTCCCATACAGTCCAAGGGAGGCGTTGAAAAAAAGGCCTACCCCATCGAGTGAGGGATCGTTGTTTAGGTAAAAGCTGTATTTTTTGTTTTAAAAAATATTGCAAAACGTAGGCATGAGGGGCCGCTAAAGTCATTTTTTTTTAAAAATTGTTCCGAAGTATTTTTCAACTTTCCATTGACGTATGAACTTGAAAGTTGGTGATGTTTATTGTTACTTATATTTTAGAAACAAATACCAACAATATTAATAAATATGATTCCGTACCTTCGTATATATGCGAATTGTGATATTCGATATTTTATTACTTTTATCTGTGTAATCGTATTAGTTTTATTAAAAAAACGCATTTTTCGTCTTATACATTTTTTCAATCTTTGTCGGTTAGAATATTTAAAAGTTTGTTCGTTGCACTTCAAAATTTGTTAATATATGCGGATTGTGATTTTTAAATTATATTATTTTTATTTGCGCTATTATTAATTTTGGAGATGTTTAACGTCCCTGAGCGTGATTAAATGGCGAATTATATAATATATATTAAAAATGTATTATATGATTATATTTTTGGGGTAAACCCAAGCGTTGTAGACTGCATTTAACGGTAAAAGCGATATACAAGCATCTTTCTTTTGAAACGTAATTAATCAACTTCAAAATTAAACTTTGCTCTTTCTCATTGTACCGGGAAGGCATTTTGACAATGAAAAATTAATTGAACTGCCAAAAGTAATAAATAACATTTACGTCGACATTAGTTAAGAAATACGTTAATAGAGAGTTTTTAAGCCTCTTATTTCGTCATAAATTATAGTTATCGTTATTCTGAGCATGCGCAGTATAAAAACATTTAGTCCTTAACTTTATTAACGATAACGGGTTCAGTTATGTACGGAAAAATAGTGCAAGGTAGTTGCTATGCTTATGGTTATTTTTTAATTACAGCGTTGTCAGAATTAGAAGTTTGTAGTACATATAACTTCTTATGAACAAGTTTGTAGTTAAATTTCAAGAGAACAGAATTTAATTTCTTAATATAAAAGCAGCAACATGTTTTTTTATTGTTAGGAGTTCTACAAGAATAATCAATTCTAAAATAATTATTTTCTAGGTATTAAAAATAAAACTTAAATTTTTTCTGTGGCAAAATCTGGCAACGTCAATAAAATTATTGTGTAAAACTGATTCCTTCTAACACCAACATTTGCTAAATTTTCTTCCATTATTAAATCTACAAAATATTAATAATATATTTAAATGAAAGAATTAAAGCAGATCAATAGTATTTGAGGTTATAACGCCGAACTGTCAAAACATAAGGAATCTTTTATTTTTAGATAGCTTAAAATCTCTTCTGTGCCTAAACGTAGTAATCGTTATCATTAACAACAATAACCATAACAACGCCTAAAACTGAGGAAAAAATTAGTTGGCTTAAAAACTCTCTAATGACGTTATAATTCTGTCTCATCCATTTCATGTTTGAGAGATCAAGTTGGACAATGTATGACGTAACGGCAGATTTTTAACAGTTTTACACGTATATACAATGTGATATAATGAAACATCTAAAAAAATCTAGATTTTTGTGATACTTTTTAAATTTTGATTCCATTAAAAGTAGATATGTTAAATATATAAATATAGTGCATTGCAAATTATAGTAGAAAGGAAATACCCAAATTTTATTACAGCGGAAACAGTCTTAGTTATCGACAGATGTTCGAATTTGAGTGAACGACTGTAATCCTTATGTAGTACTTATTTTAGTCTTACATTTAAATGGCCTTATTTTTAAAGATGTACTCTTTTAAAGCATTGCACAGTTGAAACGGCAAGCGTTAACAGGGTAGAACTGACCATTCTTAACGACCTGGATTTATTTCCGTTTGTGCTCTTGTGTTGTTTATTGTTAATTGTTGTGTAATTAAGATAATGGAATTTGAAATGAATGAATTTATTTCTGAAATTAATATGGATGTGCCGGCTAAGATAAATAAAAAGCGCAGTCATCTATCAGTTGATGCTAAACAAATTGTTTTAAATGTATATAATAGTAAGTAATTTGTATTTTTTTTTTTAATTATATTTAGTATTTTAGCGATATGTAACCTTTTGTCCCTTTCCTGTTATAAATAGTTTTTTGAGAGGATTTATTAATAAATATAATTTTTTTACAGATCTTAAATTGGAGTTATCAAACTCTGTAGGTGTTGAGTGAACAATAATGTTGACAAATGTTCCTGCTTCATCAGTATATAAAATTATAAAAAATGGGGCAAAGCCTCGACATTCTCGAAACGATACCGGTTCTTCCCGTTCCATTCAAAAGTATTTATTGGAACCTATCAGAGATACAGTATACAGGGTGACTACTTTTTAATAGGGACAGTATTGCTATCTCGTAAACGGTAGACGCTAGAAAGACGGTTAAATGGGGAAAAATGTGCGAAATATAAAAATAGACGAAACGATTTTTTGAAATCTAAAATATTAGTATTGGTTCCGGAGTTAAACGACATAATCCGAATTCGTGGAAAATCGTTTTTTTGCGAAAGCTCTGTTATTACACAAAATTTGGGATAACTTTATTAAAAGTTTTTGTTGTATTCTAACATCGTTATAAAGTGCAATAGTTAAATTTTAAATCTGACGTTTTGTCTCTTCGGGACCACCATCACCATATCTTTTTAAATACGGACCTGTCTATTTTATTTAAGGCTGGGAAATGGACTAAAAATGGCGGCCTTTTTTGACACTTAACAAGGTTTTACTAATTCATGCTTTTTATGAAAATAAGTAAAAATTACAAGCAAACTAATTTATATTTATGAACAGCAATGTTGTAAGAATGAATTGAATATAAATATATTCGATAATAACTAACCGTAAATTCACAACATCGATATAAACTTTGAAATTATAATTGTAAAGATGAATAACAAAATTTATTTCAATCCATTCTCTATCGTTTCTTATTACCTTTTTCAAAATATGAGTGCTGGATATTAGATAGTTTTTGCTAAAAGCATGATTTAGATTTGCAAATTTTTGACACAATTTTAAATTTGACGCGTTAATTATCATGTCATTGTAGTTCATAGTGTTCACCACCAATGCGCCTCGTAAGGGTGAGTTTACATAAGTATTGGAACTTGGATAAATGCTGAGTTGTCATCTAAATAAATAATGGTTGACCAATCAGGAATGAAAACGGTATCTGTCAAAAACATTTCATCGAACAATGGGAATCGACCTTTAGAGACACTTGTATATGATAATACGACGTTGCCGTATGCATATTTTTATAAAAGTTTCAAAGATACTTGAAAAATAAGAATGGTTTTAAGACACGTGCAGTTTTTTAAAGTTTGGAACTTTTCAACAAACGGTTCGACGGAAGGGTAATTTGACATTTTTCTTTTTTAACACATCGCGGTGCCCAGTGAATTTTTAATATAGTTCCGATTTGTGAATTTTTGTTTTTTTTTACAGAGTAAATGTCTAGTAGGTACACAAAAGATGTATTTTTATACATAATAAAAAAAGTTAAAAAATAAATAATTTTGAACTCAAATTGTCAGTAGATAGAACGTCCTTTAACTTTAACGGTTCTGTAACTAACGACAATGATTGTGACAATTGTATAAGAAATCAACTTGTTAAATTTTATTCTAAACGTCTTTAGTTATTGAATCTTTAAAGTTAAAGGACGTTCTATCTACTGACAGTTATTATTTTAAATCAGCTCAAAAGAACAAAAACGAAATTCTTAAAAAATAACTTTTTTCTAAAGTTCAATAAATCTGCAGATCACAGCGACAAAAATATAAAAAATAATTAGAAATATATTTTTGTAATCAATTTAAATGCATAATCCTCAAATATTAGGTAAATGACCCACTTTTACTCCACAATTTAAGTTTTAAATAAATGCAGGCATTTACCCTAATATTGGCAACACTCGTCCTGGGTTGCTATGATTAAAAATATTATAATCGACAGAATAGAATCGATTGTTAATTTTTACAAGCATTGATTCGATCAAAACATGGTCAAAGATGGATTGACCATATTTTTTTCAGATTATATTTTATTAACTGAATTTAAAAGAGATGTATCTAAATAGATAATAAAAAATTTCAAATCGATTTAGTACTTTCAGTAATTTACAAAAGATAAATAAACTAACCAGTTTGACCCTCTAATAGGAGGGCCCTGTCCTAAGCCGAAACATCTGGAGCACAACCACCTTGCTGAGTTATGGAATAGTTCAATTGTCCCGGTTATTTAAGATTAAAATTTGGATAAATATAGATTACATGTGATTAGAATATACCACTTAGGTATTATGAGTAAATATTGGAATGTTATTTTAATGATTTTATTTGGGTTTTTTGTCACAATTAAACTAGGTATTTAGCATTTATAAACTAAGTACAATTTTTATCAGATTAACTTTTCATGTTGCAGTGCAATAATTGAAAGTGGCCAACAGCAATATTCATATTATTCTCCTAAAATATTTATATCAGCGTCCGTAAATTTGACAACCTTGAAATAGAACCACGTGCTAAAATTATAAATCGAGCTAGTCATACAGCTGTCGCCATCTATGTACAATATATTGAAGATTTGCTTTGTTACAAGCCGCTGATGGCGTTGTCGCGCCCTTAATATTATAAAATCGCTTCAAATACTTAATTCAACGATATATCACACTTGATTATTCCGTGACGTTTTGTCTCTTCGGGGCCACCATCAATTATATTTTTTAAATACGGACCTGCCTATTTTATTCAATATTATTAAATCGCTTCGAATACTTAAATCAACGATATAATTTGATTATCTCGCGACGTTTTGTCTCTTCAGGGCCCCCATCAAATTTATCTTTTTAAATACAGACTTATCTATTTTATTTAATATCATTAAATCGCTTCGAATACTAAATTCAACGATATAACTTGATTATTTCGCGACGTTTTGTCTATTCGGGCCCACCATCAAATTTATCTTTTTAAATACGGACTTGTCTATTTTATTTAATATTATTAAATCGCTTCGAATAACTTGATTACTCCGTTATGTTTTGTCTCTTCGGAGCCATAATCAACTTTATTTTTTAAATACGGACCTGTCAATTTTATTTAAATTCATTGCTGTATACTACATTTAGATATCAGGAAATTCTATTTAATTAGTTATTTATTAAATATTACAATAACAAATGCTATTGTATCTTAGTAATGCTCTAGGTCCAGAATCACTGGCAGGTGTATTGTTGTCTCCCCCTCAGAAAATACGTAAAACCACGTATGTCATTGATCGGGCAAAACGTCACAGAATAATAAGTGTTATTATCGTTGAATGTAGTAGTCAAAGCGATTTAGTACTATTAAATAAAATAGATCGGTCCGTATTTAAAAAGATAAAGTTGATGGTGGCCCGAAGAAACAAAACGTCAGATTTAAAATTTAATTATGGCAGTTTATAACGATGTTAGAATACAACAAAAACTTTTAATAAAGTTATCCCAAATGCTGTATAATAACAGAGCTTTGGCAAAAAAAAGATTTTCCACAAATTCGGATTTTGTCGTTTAACTACGGAACCAATAGGAATATTTTAGGTTTCAAAAAATCGTTTTGTCTATTTTTAAATTTCGCACATTTTTCTCTATTTAACCGTCTTTCTAGCTTCTACCGTTTACGAGATAGCAATACTGTCCCTATTAAAAAGTAGCCACCCTGTATAGTATGTATGATGAAAACAACTTTCCAAATTTAAATAAATTAATAAAAAGGTTAAAAGACAAAATGATTATTAAAGATTGCCATAAAACTACCTTATGGAGATTTTTAAGATCACATGGGTTTAGATTTAAAGTTGTAGACAAACGACAAGGAATAATGGAATGTAATCGATTAGTAAAATGGAGAAATGATTATATAGAAAAAATTCGGCAATTCCGTAGTGAAGGAAGAACTGTCTATTATTTGGATGAAACATCGTTCGACACACATGAAGTTACAAACAAAAGTTGGACCGATGGAAGTAAAAAATGTGTATCTGATGTACCCCCAGCTAGGGGTAAGAGAATATGTATTTTACATTGTGGAAGTGAATTTGGTTGGGTAAAGGATGCTCTTTTATTATCTGCTAAGGATATAAAAAATGCAGTCTAGATTATCATCAAGACATTGACAGTGGTTTGTTTGAAAAATGGCTAGAATATGATTTAATTCCAAAAATACAGAATAACAGTGTTATTGTGTTAGATAACGCTTCCTATCATTCTAGATTAGCTTGCAAAATCCCAACCAAAAGCTCAACCAAACCCGTAATTCAAGAATTTTTAATGGAAAATAATTTATATTTTGAAGAGACTTATACTAAAAAGCAGCTACTAGAGGTATTATAAACTGGAAATTTTATAAAAGATATGTGGTTGACAACATCGTAAAAACTCATGGGCGCGACATTCTAACGTTGCCTCCTTACTATTGTGTTCTTAATCCTATAGAATTATTTGTGGGCCCAATTGAAAAAAGATATTCGTAATAATAATACTACTCCAAAATCAAGTGAACGTGTTATTAATTTAATCAAAGATAGTTTTAATAAAATTACTAATGTAAATTGGAGAAATGTGATCACACATATAATTGGTGTTGAAAAGCAAACATTATAATTAATTTAGGTGAAAGTAGTGACAGTGATTTTAGTGAAACTGACTATTAAAAGCGTGTTTTTTGGGGTAATACAAGCTTGACACATGGCTCAGCTATATACAAAATAAAAATAGTCAAACTCGGCACAAAGCTTAAAAGATACCTATTTAAAATGTCGAAACTCGACACATTCATAATGTAATTAAAGGTGGCTTAAACTTTTAGCAGGCTTTATAAAAATCATGATTTTTTTTATTTTGATTGATTTTTTAATTTTGATTGATTTTTTTAATTTTGATTGATTTTTTTAATTTTATTTTTTTTTCAAGAATATTTAAAAAAATATTTAGGGTGGGACAAGCATTTCAAGAAAATAATTAGGGTAGTTTGTTATTAATAAAACTATTTAAGGATCTTGTTCAATTATGGTAGAAGGAAAAACCCAAATTTTGTAACAGCGGGAGCAATCGCAGTTTAAAATGTATAAGGATTAAAAGATTAGGATGTGCCGAGTTTGATGCCGCCCATTTTTTATTACTTATTTTATTTTGTACATATATAATTAACAATCTCTTTTGTTTTTTATTACCTTTTCTTGTTGTAACGTAAGTACAAAAATTAAAAATTTATATTCGTGTTTTATTTCATTTGATTTTACAACAAAAAAGAAATTAAAAATCTATAAAAGCTAAAATTATTAGAATCACATCTGGAATTTTTCTTGCTCGTTCACTATGCTTTCCCTTTGATAGGACCGGGAAAGTAAGATATTCGTGTACTACTCCAAAATCAAGTTATTAGTTATTTTATTTTGTAAGTACAAAATTAAAAATCTATTTTCATGTTTTTTATTACTTTATTTCATGTTGTAACGTTAAGTACAAAAATTAAAAATATGTTTTCGTATTTTATTTTATTAATTATTTTATTTGATTTTGCAACAAACAAAAGAAAAATCTATTTTCATGTTTTTTTATTAATTACTTTATTTCATATTGTAATCATGTAAAAATCTATTTTTGTGTTTGTGAAATTGTTGGAATTACGTTCTCCTAATTCCAACCCTGTATGCCGCCTACCCTTGACAATTCCTGGAAGGTATTCTATTATAATTTGCAACCCACTATACCATATTTTGATTTTCAATTTTATTAAAATTTAGGAAACTTTCAGATGTTTTCAATTGTAAAAAGTTGAAAAAATGCCTTCATTATGATACAATTTTTTCTTAAAATTGATTTTTAAAACTATTGATGTGATGTAATTATTAAAGTTACATGTATACTAAACTTAAATACCAAACGACAGTAATTTTTAATAATAAAAAGAAAATATAATCAAATACGTAAAATGCCTACAGTCTTAGTCGTATAAAAAAATAGTTATTATCTTTTTCTTACGTATAAACGAGCAATCATGATTTATTACGAACGCGCTCTAGTACAAATTCAAAAATATACGATTGTGCGCGCAAAGGGAGTTTTTTAAATGCTTTATTTATAAGTGAAAAATGTTTTGCTTTATATATTTATGATATATGAATTCATTGTAAAAATTTTTGTTCTTTCCAATGGAATTAACATGGATCGGTGGTTTCAATTCCCCAAGCGGTTATTTTTTTGTTACAGACGTTTTCTTAAATATTTTCTGTTCCTCTTATATACCTTATTTACAAATTTTCAATTAGTCAACCAATTTTTTAAACTAAAATATGCTATCGCTTGTACTAATGTCTTTGTTAGTACAAAAACTTGATAGTTACATTGAGAAATATTGTTAAAGTCGAGTAGTATTCCGAAAAAATACAGAAATTAATGCTATTTAAGTTTTTAGTTTGCGGGTGATTGATATTTTTTGGTGCTTCGCTCTCTTTTGTCATCAACAATTTTTATTTTCTCAGTTCTCCTTTATTATTTCGTCTCTTGTAACTCAAAAATGAATTAAAACTATTTTTTAAGTGACTTTCAGCGCAACAGAATTATTAAAAATGATAATGAATTATATACCTGTCCCATGCTGCATGGAGGTCTCGGTGCACCATATCGACCCATGGGAGTTGAATGCGATTGGAGGCCGTTAGCCGAATTGGGATTGTGTAGATTTTTGCTATAATTAGTTCATGATATGCGTTAAAAAATTAGTCTAGTTAAAGTTAAAAATTAACATATGAATTAAAAATTTGTTAATTTTGAATCTATTTTTTTAGTACATAAAAACTTAATCTAACTTGAAATAAGCAAATTAATATTTTAAGTTTTCCTTTCCTCCAGTGTAAATATTTTGACAGTAATAGCATATCTTCTAGGAGAGTTTAGTTAATTTAAAAATCCTTCTCTTCGTTTTCCTACAACAATTAATTCGTTAAAAAAGAATGCTCTGCCAAAATTTTTCACTGGGAATCTAAAAATTTATAAGTAAAAAATACGTGTCCATACCTCCTTACTCCCTCCACTGGCACTTGGGGTTGAGGAGGAGGCGGTAGCGACCGCCTGGGAAAAAAATCGTCAAACACGACATAATTATTCATTTGTTTGACGGGATCTTGTAGACTGTAGTGCTTGTTGAGAAATCCCAATAGTTTATCGCTTGGCCTATCAATTGCCATTTGAACGGGCTCAATGCTCTCCTTCTAAAAAATAAATATTATACTTGGATATGAAGAAAATAAGTTTAATGTATAAACTGAGAAAAGGCAACGATAACACATATACACAGGGACAGTGCTGATAGGGGGGTCTGGAGGGACAAGCGCTCCGGGCGGCAAAAAGGGGTAAACAATACAATGATGAAAAAAATAAAAGAAATAAAATTTAATTTAACGTCAGCTGCCCAGCTAGGAAGGTAACCGAGGAATAACTGTCGGGCTGAGACAATGACTGTAGATCACTACAATTTGTGGGACTTTCTTAGATCGATTTTTTATTTATGGCAATGGATAGACCTAATGATCCTAACAACATTTTCATGTTCCATTATTTCGTAAATTTAATGGTTTACCCAGAAAAATATATTTTTTGCTTTGTTTGTATGGAGCGGACCAAAAACAACGGATTATCTTAATTGATCTCGCTTTGAATCCTATTTTTTCGTAATCCTTAATAAATAATAGATATTGAAAGTAACAAATTTTCGTCAGAGATACAAAATAAAAAAGAAATCTTGTGATAAACGGGTGAACATATCACTAATTTGTGAGATTGCAAAAATCAGATTTTTCCGATCCGTTATTTAGAAGAATTGCACGAGCTTATAATGCAGGACAATAGTAGGGTAGCCAAGGATTAAGAAAAAATAGGTTTTAAAGCGAGATCAACTGAGACATAAAGAGATATTCAGTTGTTTTTGGTTCGCTCTATACAAAGAAAGCAGAAAATATTTCTTTCTGTCTAAGCCATTACATTTACGAAAAAGAGGCAAATGTTGTTAGGATCAATTACGTCATCTATTGCCATAAATAAAAAATCGATCAAACAAAATTGGTTCCTAAGTCCCTGTTCGAGAAACCCTCGAACATTAGTAACGGCCCTGACTTGATAAAAAAATTCAAAAAATATACAGTTTTTACTTATAATTGAAAAAATCGCTGTCAGTCATTCTCTTAAAATTAGAAAACGATGTGTCACTTATAAGAAGATACTCTTTTTGATGAATATTTCTGTTTTCCTGTTATAAATCACATCCTCTCCGTAACAGAGAATACCCTGAATCCGAATCTACTTATCTCATAGAGTTGGACCCACAATTTTAAGGCTTATTATTGTCTACATTTTGGTGAGAAACATAAAATTAATTACTGTGTTCTTATACATTTAGCTGGCTTACAGTGTAATTGGACTTGGTCTAAGAACATTGTATTATTAATTTTCTATTTTATATTTGTACATTTTCCTAGGTATAATTATTTGAACTGCCGACCGGCTTAAATTTATACATTTCTAGTTTAGTGTTTTTGTTGTTAATTTCATTAAAATCGTTAATTTAAATAGTTGTTTTAATAATTTTACAAAACATATGAGCCACCCAGAGAAAAAATGCAAAATCCCAATTAAGAAGAATTACAAACTGGGTTGATAATCATAAAGACACTGAACAAAATATATTCCAATTTGAAAATAGGTTAGAATATTTACAAACTGCATATATAAAATAAAATGATGCTCAAGATTGGATTAAAATTACTTTTCAGACTTAGGTCAACAAAGTATTGAGGATAGAGATGAAATTGATACTAAAGATTTTACTACTGTTGCTAACATTCAAACATGTGTCAAAAATATATCCATTACACGAAGTAAATCAGATATATCTCGTTCTGCATCATGACAATCTCTGCTAAAGTTACCTAAATTTCAAATCAATGCATTTACAGCCAATTTTGCAGTTTGGCAAACTTTTTTATCGACTATTTACTGCGCTAATTATAGACAATGTTGCTTTAAGTGAGGTTCAGCGCTTTATATACCTAAAAAGTTATTTACGTGATGAACCTTTAAAGCTAATTGAGAATTTACAAGTGACTAACGAAAATTTTGAAACTGCTATAGACATTTTAAGAAAGCGGTATGAAAACAAAACTGCTGTTGTAATACATTGTTATCTTCAATTTCATATTTAAACTCTGTAACTAAAGGTGAACGATTTACGAATAATAGTATTCATAAATGTTGAAAGAACACTGGACTTGTATTTTCTTTAAATATATGCATCGAAGGACCAAACTCTTTAGGTAGGAGTTAAACCAAAATAAAAGAGTATTTGAAATAAGAATGTACTTTTTATTCCATTTACTCCAAGTACTAACATGAACAGAAAAATAATTATGAAACCGAAATCAAACAACTCATCACTTCACTCACTGTAAAACTATTTACATTTTTATGCTATTACGAAACCTCAGAAAACTTTTTTAGGTGTGGTTAATTACGCAACATTACAATTATTTTAAGAAACTTTTACTATTTAAATGCGACTGCATCCTTCGACAGTCGATAAGCGAGTCCCGATTATGTCTGAATTTTAGCGGGTGCAGGTGCAGATCGTTGGTAGGAGACACGATACGTGGTATCCAAATAACCTTGAATTCCGAATCTTAGCGGGAAGAAATATATTTATATTTTTTGTCTCTTATAATGATGGGATAATATGAGAGAACAATAATATTGCTTGCATAGCAACGATCGATTATGTATTTTGTTTTCGTTAACGGTATTTTGAAAGTAGAAAGAAAAAACGTCTGAGAGAAAGACGGGAATGACTCTTGTGTTGAGTTTAAATCTATATTTAGAATTTTAAAATATACAATGATAGACATTAGTATGAACTGAAAGATTAATATTATTAATTTTTAATGAAATATGAATTATTTGGTATTTTCTGGATAATATTCCAGTGAAATTTATCCAAAAGGTACTGCAAGTCAGTTACGTGAGTTGCTAAATAATATTATACAAGGTTGGGAAGCATTAAAAAAATTTAAATTAGACTGATAAGCAGCTTCTGGATTTAACTTTAATTCATATTTTGGAACGTAAACTGGATTATCCCAGTAGACGTGGCTTTGAATCTAAGCGTAAAAATAATGAGTTACCTTCTTATTCAACATTCTTAGAATTTTTAGACTCAAAGTGTATATAATTCACCCAACAAAAAGGTTTATAAAACTTATTTGCATCCCAACGCAAATTCGTTAATTTAAATAGTGGTTTTAATAATTTTACAAAGGGTTAATATCAAAATATATGACCAGGGCTTATAGAGTACGGTCCGTTAATCAGGCTGCGTCTTAGTGACCCTAGCCGCCCTGCTTATGAGCATGACTCAAATTTAGATTTGTTCTCGCTCAGTCCCTCAAATTGCAGGTTCGACCGACTGTGCGACACTGACTAAACAGAACTCAATGCACTTGACCAACTTAATTTTATTCACAATACGCATTTCCCAATGTTTGCGTTGCATTGAGTATCTATTCCACCCTTTCAATATCTGATGGATGTGAAAGAAGCTTCAAATTAAATTTGATCAAAAATTATTTAAGAAGTTCGATGTTTGATATTATCAATAGAAAGTGATGTAGCTAAATAAAAAAAATTATTTCCGATTTTGATATTTTTGATTATATAGTAAGTACATTGTTGTGGTTTATATTATAATTATATAATAATAATAATACTCTCCCTACATCTCACCCCCTTACGAGTGAACCCCAGAAAGCTAAAGGCTTGTGCGGGGAAAAGTTGGCTATTACTAAAGATTGATGGCACCATTTAGCTATAGGTGTAGGAAAACCCGGAAAATTTCACCACCATTATGTCAATTATACATTTCATAAATATTACGTCTTACACTCTATTAACTAAAACCACTACCATTTAACTAGGCTTTAGGCTATATTTGAGAGAGTTTCTTTTAGTTAAATAATATTATGCATCTTTCAAAAGTAGAGGAATTAAACTGTTAGTTCATAAAACCGACATTTTTATTAAATAATATATATGTACTAAATACCATTATTTTTCCAGGAAGTACATTCAACTTTCACTCTAAACGAAAATTGTAATATTTACAGTATTGATGGTGAGGCAGGAGGCGGTAAAATGTACGTTTGAACCCCCACCCCCTGAGAAAAAAAACCTAGATCAAGCATTGTACACCGCAATAGAATAAGATACAATCAAATCAGTAACAAGGTAAAAGCAAAAACGAATTGAACATATCCAACACATAGAAATCATACCATATATACTGACTCTAGAATGCCAATTCACTGGAACGAAAGTGATGCGAAACACAATTTCAAATGCGCATGATCAGTATTATCCTCATTACGGATAGGATGCTATCGGCGAAGTTATCAAAGATCATTCGGGTTCCATGTACCAATTACTTTAGAAAAAAATTAGATCTTTCATTTTTATTTTTTTAATCAGTTTATTTTGGTGTTTTAAAAAAATACCAAAAATAGAGAACGAGATCATTGCGGCATAAAAAATTACTCAAGGTCAAAGTTAAAAAGGACAATTTAGGTTATTGTGAAATTGAAAAATAATTAAATTCCGATTATAAAAATAAAAATGAAGGATCTTATTTTTTAGATCCGAAAAGTTTAATTTCATTGACTACTATATTATGAATGGTATCATTTTTTATTAATCGATATATATTGAAGATTAATATTTTTATGTTAATAGTCAAATTCTACTTTATATCTACATTTTTGTATTTAATCACGAACCGACAACACTCAATTGGTTAGAAGAATTCTAATTTCAACGAACTTCAAAAAGCAAAAATAAAACCAAACCGTCTCTGCACGGTTGCTAAATTCACGATATTAAATTCGATTTCGAATAACCTCATTTGCAAAGGATATTTTTTTAAATTTGTAGGGATTACCGGGCTAGAGGAAGTATATATAAGATAATTTTTTACTAACTATAGTAACCAATCAAATTACTTAATTTAGAGTCATGTGTCAAATTTCATCCAATCAGCTATGTATTACAGCGATAACACACTACATGTGATGTTTTCAGTTTGGTGTTTTCAACAAGTCAACTTTTTGATTAAAAATTAATTAAACGTCAAACTGACAACTAGTTTAAAAATGTCGCTAAGATTTGGTAATGCATCTGACGATGCAATTAATGATATTATATCAAGTAATATACCAAAAAATACAACCAAATCAAAAAAATATATATGGAAAATATTTTATGCGAGGAATTTCTTTAACAGTGTGGAAATTAACAATCCGTCAACTTCAGCAAACTCTTCTTCGAATTTAACATTTACCAATTGTACTTTTAATACCTGTAGGTTTTAGTTTTGTTAAATAAAAATGAGTAAATCTTAAACGTCAGATTGACAACCAATTTTTTGAAATCTACAAATTAAAAAATTATCTTATCGAATACCCCTCGGACCTTGATAAATCCTCAAAATTTTGTCATAGAGAATCCTTCAAGCGTGTTGCTTAAGGATAATAGCACTCGGCCTTCGGCCTCGCTCTATTATCAAGCAACACGCTTTCAGCATTCTCTATGACAAAATTATCTCGGTATTATCAAGGCTCTAGGGGTATTACTACTGATAATAGTAGGAACCAATAAAAACACCTTCAATATAGCATCAGAAGCAGCAAGGACAAGGATAACTTTAGCACAAAATAATGATCAGATACAAGTTGACCGAGTCCTAGAAGACCAACTGGTGCAACAGAGAATAAAACTATTTAATCTTAAATTAGATTAAAGTTGTAGAAGAAGCCGAGATTTCTAAATGCCTTGCATACAATCGAGTCGCCATGTTAGTTGAATGTCAGATCGGTGTCAAAGGTGATGCCAAGAGACACTTTCTAATGTAACATCGTCTACTTTATAGACATTCCCGATGACGTAAAGTGCGAATCGTAGCATATTTATTAACATTTACGGACAAACTATTGTTTTTCACCACTTAATAAAAAAATCCAGATCATTTTGTAAGGCTGAGTAATCGCTGATCTTTATGTTTAAGAAGCAGCTTGTTCAGTCGTTAAAGAATAATAGAAATAAAACTGGGCCAATGTGGGAGCGCTGCGAGGGACACCAGACTACTGATATGTCACGCGAGACAGAGTTTTGCACCAGAACACGCTGAGAACGGTCAGTTAAGTAGGAGTAGATCCAATTCAAGTAGTTACCAGAAATGCCGATTTGTGAAAGTTTCTGAACTAGTAACTTATGACAGACAATATCGAATGCTTTGGAGAGGTCAGAATAGATGGCATTGAGTTGATGATCTGCTTCGATTGACAAAACAACTAAATATTTCTGGTATAAGGCAAAGTTGGTAGCAGGTGAATGACCTTTAAAGAACCTATGCTAACGAGGAAAAATATAATTTGCGTTTGTGGAAAAAATTTCATTAGTAAGAATAGATTCAAATAATTTCGGTATACTAGAAAAAATAGAGATGCCTCTGCAGATTTTGATGTAAGATTTGTCGCCCTTGTTATAAATCAGTATTAGGTTCGAAATTTTCCAGGCGGTGGGAAAAAAACCACAATCGAAGGGTTTTTTGAAAGATTTTACTCAGTAGTAGATAAATCGAGTCAGAGCAACACAGTTATTCAATCAGGAAAAGCATTCTTGGTAGCGTCAAGGATATTACTTCTTGTAACGACTTGTCGACAGTAAATGTGTCTGAGGATAGAGTTAATCAAAAAGATATTGATTAGTGAGATATAGAATCGGTGTTGAAAACTATAGGTGCGTTCGGTCCGGACTGTTCTATTAACACTTTTTACTCTTAATGACAAAAACCGTTCGGGTTTGACAATTGGGAGTACATGGTACGGATATTAAGGCTTAATGTCCCGACTTCTCTTGCGGTACAGACAGAGTTAATCTTTTGTTTGGTTCGTTTGAGGTTAGAATTAATTCAAAATGGAGGAAACTGTCATAAGTGATGCTGAGACCAAACTCGCAGATGATGAGGAGAAACGAATGTGGAACACAAACAAAACTTTGTTTTTGTTAACACAAATAGATGAAGCTCAAACAATAATAACTTAAAGAAAAAAGTTTGAACTGAAATATTCCAATCAATTTGGTAAAACAGTATTATACCATGTAAATCAAAATGAAAAAGCCTGAAAAGAACTTCTTTTACATATAAGTATCTACCTAAAGCTCTCTAAAGCTAAGTTACTAAGACACCAAATTGTTATTAGGAGTTCCTTTCAAGTCATGTCTTTGGAAACCGGTTAACAGATAAATTGCCAACATTAGGCATTGTTTCTACAGAGTGAATTTTTATAAGTAAATCCTCAAATGTTTGTGATGTGATTCGAAAATGCATTTGAAATTGAAATTCTATCATTTGAGGTATAGTTAGTTCAGTTAAATTGTCTACTTTTTCTAGAACTGTCTCATCTTCATTCGAAGAATCTATTAGTACATTTCGGGCACTCTCTATAATAGACTATATAAATTAAGGTTATTATATTAAGTACACAAATACAGTATACGGTCAGTTATATATCTACTTGTGGTCTATGTGACTTCCTTTTACTGGTAGATAAAATTAATAAATAAATATATATTCTTTCAAAATTTAAATACTAAAAGATTTCAATAATCAAAACAGAAATAACATATTTATACTGTGACATAACCCAATTGAATGATGTCAGTCGTTCGGGGTAGTTATTTGCTCAGAGCGCGCTGTCATCACGTGACTGGACTCTAATCCAGCACTAACTCCAATCCAATCCTTAAAGCCGAACGCAGTTTGTGTAGCTAACTTGAAAGTGATTGGCAAAAGCGTTGGTCTGAGGGATTACTTCAGCAGAGAGAACAGTTGTGGGACAGTTTGATTTTCCTGCTGGCGCAAGCGCTCACCGCCAACATGTTGTGGAGAAAAAAGTACGCTCACTTTTTACAACGTGTTGTGAGTTATGAACATGTCAAATATGGAGAAAGAAATGTAGTATTATTCAATAACATATGAATTTAATGAACAGTTTTACGATGGTGAAGGAACCTCAGAAATTCATGCAAGGTCACGAAATTTTCCATTAATTATAATTACTTCAAAACCTGCCCGAGACATTCTAAAATGTTCCTTTAATCATTCATGTACAATGGAATTGTTATTTCATAAAAACCTTTATTTTTGGGTACATTTCTTCTTTCGTTATTTTCAAGGATTTCCAGTGGTTGTGCTAAATCAATTACAATTTCCCTTATCAAATTAAAATCTATTAGATCATTATCAATTAAATAGATGCAAATTATCCACATTAAACTGTTCTTTAACAAATTGCCGAAAAAAGAAAACTTTCATCGAAAATCAACTGTCACTTTACAGTCAAATGTCAAATCATCTAGCGGTGTGTCCAGCAGAATTTCGCGACCGCTTCCCACCAGTAACAACAACTGTTTTGTCTACCGAATGCGCCCATTATGTTAGGCAAACCAGAGCTTCTTTTTATATTCTTAATATAAGACCAAAAGTACTTCACATTCTTGGGGATTAGGAGTTCGGAGTTAGTACCAAAGGTAAGGTAGCACAACTCTGTTCTGTGTTTAACTTCGCGATTTTTTTTTAAATAACCAGGCATGAAGATGTGTCCGTTTGAATCTCTTGAGCATTTAGAGAGCACAATCCAAAATAATTTACCAGGTAAGTATAGATAAGATTGTACAAATTAGTTTATAGAATGTACTCATTTTTGATTATTAACAATACATAAATTTATTTGAAGTTTCAAATAGAATTTTTAAAGTAGTTCTCTTGCATTAATATTAGAAATACTATAAATAAAAGCATTTTACTGAATAACTAATGGCCATCGACGAAGGTTCTTCAGCCATAAACAATTTTTAAAATTTGTAATTTTTCTGAAATTTTCGGCGCTAGTATATGGTTATACGGATTTGTTATTTATTTAAAAAGATTTATAGAATAAAATAATTATGTTGACAGAATTAAGATAATCGAGTGTATTAAGGAGTTTTAATTTAAATAAATGACCGCTGATATAATTTACTTAAATCATATGAACATTTTTAAATGCGAATATTTGATATAAATTTACAATTTTAATTACCTGCAACATGTGTTCAAAAAGAACCTTTCCTAAACCATTACGCTGTTTGGTTTCATGTATATAAAAATCCAACAGACACGGTGGTTGAACTTGATAATGATTTCCGTCTCTATCAAATACGTATAAACTCTTATTACCAGTTTTTAACATACCCGTTACGGCGCCTTTTCCACTAAAAACATTTAAACTAAATAACGTATAAAATTAAAATTACGATTTACTTACTTATTTGAGTCTTTATCGATAAGAAAATATAATTTATGTTCGGAATTTCTCATTCGGTCAGCCGAAGTTATAGGTTTGGATAGTCCTTGGGCTCTAGCTGAAGCTACCCCCATTTGGTTCACTATTTCTCCTACCTTCGATACAGTATCCCTGTAAAATAACATTAAATTTACAAATCTGATGGGAATAACAAACGTTTATCTAAGCTTTATACACAATTTTAACAGTGCGAAAATGACAAATGTATTTTAAATGGGCATTTCATTATAACACCCAGTGCTTTAAAATGAACAATGCTTTTTAATGGACTTTTACCGTCATTTAGTTTGACAGCTCAGTCATATTAATTATTTGTTTATCAAATTAAATACGTTGTCTTGTTCGTAGACACGATCAATAACGATAGATTAGGTTATCCATACAAGAATGGAAAAACACGTAATGAACGGATCAACTAAGCTAGTTAGTTAGTGAAAAAGATCAAAAAAGAAAGGAAAAACACGTAATGAAGGTGATAATTAAGCTATTCGGTCAATAATTAATCATACAGAAAACTAGTCTTTGAGAAGCCATTGTTTATCCCATCTTATCTGTGCATAAAGAATATTGTATCGTACTTTTCAATCCATGAATTACAAATTTTAAGGAAAAGTCGTGGATAAAATTTTATATAGCACACGTGCGTGGACTTTATATCACGCACTTGTATTATAAATTACTATTTAAACACTTTATTACTTATTATTACTATCGCACTAGAGGTGTAACTAATTTTAAAGGTGCAGGAAAATGTCATATTGGAAAAACAAAGCGAAACTTCAAAAATTTAATAAAACGTTGAAAAAAATCATTTAGAAAGTGTAAAATAGCAAAAATTAAGGAAAATCATATATTTTATATGCTGCATTGAAAAATAATTACAGTTTAGAAGGTACTAAATACGTGAAAAGTTGGATAAAATAAAAAAAATAAAAAAAGTTACACAAAACGTCAAAAAATCAGTAAACCACATAAAATGATGAAAAAATATTTGGCGTGAAGTATCGAAAAATATTTTACTAATTAAATAAAAAAGTGAAACGTTGGATAAAGAATCAATAAATTAAAAAACTAATATTACAAAATTACAAAAAAATCAAAAGTGTGACAGTGAAATGAAGATATATTAAAACTAACAAAGTGAAGCAAATAAAATAAAATAAGAATTAAGGGGAAAAACCATTGATTTATACAGATAACTAAAATAAAATAAGAATGATATAATCAAATCACAGCTTTTTATGTAATAAACCTATCAAAAACATCAGAAAATATTTGGGTCGTGCGCAGTATCGATTTTCAAACAAAATAAAATAAAATAAGGTAAAAGATAAAAGTTGGTCATCTTTTGTACTAATTCATATTTATTATTTTCCAATAGAGATGTACATGTTTAACTTTCTTATTTCATTCCGCATTTTATTTTATTTGCTATTTAAACTCATCTTTAAAACATTTTAAAGTTGCGCTTTGAATACATAAATTTGTTCCGCCCTATTCAATGGCCTGACGTCATTTCTCCTAATTATGCAAAAAGATAAAAGAATGAAATGATACAAAGTTATGAAGCGTGATTTAATTGGACATTTAATTATTTAAGTTTCGACAATCGTGTCGTGGCATAAAACAAGAGTTTGGTTTGTAGTACGGCGTTTTGGCTATGCAGAGACGTGACGTCACACGCATTACAATAAACAACTTTAATATTATATTTCTCCGTTATTTATTGACCGATTTTAAAACGTTTTTTAACGGTTTCTTAGTTTTTGTCTATATTTTAATTAAATATAAAAACATATTATATTATCGCTACCATGAAATTTCTCAATTTATTAAATGAGCGGTTTTGCCATAATCATTTAAAAATCATAACGATTCTGGAAAAATCAAAAGTCGAGGAAAAATAGAGATTGAACCCACTATTTTTGAGACGAACAATAAGTTAAAATTAAATTAAATTTGAATTTAGAAATTTTGTTATCTGAAGATCCTGTGGGATGACCGAAGAGTATATCTCCCAAATTTATGAGGATTTTTGTGGAAAAGGACCTTCACAAGTTATACGCAAACTGGAACCAATAAAATTGGACATAAGTTTTACAACATTATTTTCGTCAACTTCCAAATGGTGGAAACAATTAAACGGGAATGGTTTATTTAATCAGAATCGATAAATTCAGTTAATTGTGTCTGCTGTAAACTTTTGGCATAATTTCTACGTCTAAACAGGGATTTTCTGAATGGTACATTTGAAGCAAATTTTATTACGCCGGGTCCACACCGCCGCGGATATTGTTAGCTAATAACGTTCGCTAACAATTGTTCTTGAAAAATGTTTACTAACGCCGGGTCCACAACGATACGAACACAGTTATCTAACATTTTTGCGATGTAGTGAGTTCCAAATAATAATGTTCGCCGATTAAGCGGTAAACATCAAAGGGAACAAATGTTATTTCGATGTTTTTAGGTCCCTACTTGTATTTTCTTGAGTTCAAGTTGAAAATGGAGTGGTCCGTAGAAAAGTGCAAAGCATTAATAAAACCATATGAAAAACACGAGTGGAATGTGCAGACCAGAATATAAAAATGTAATCAAGAAACAAGACGAGTCAGTTACATATTCGCACTCGTCGGGAATGATTTGGGAAATACTTGGTTTTGAAATTCTAAACAGATACATCAAGCTTTGAAAATATAGTACAAAATGACCAAAAACCCTTAAGTTACAGCTAGTTTTTATATTACAGCAATAGATTTTCTATAGTTGGTATCTTGGCGAGCAACCTTTGAACCAATCAAAAGACAATGGGCACCCACAACAGCAATAAGTAATATGTCATCAGAAAGGTATTTTTATATACAATAATAATTTGAATTCAAAAACGTACCGCAGTTCCGAGGGGTTTAAAGTTATAGGATTATTGATTTAAACATATGATCAATGACTGGTTTTTTTAATGTCAGAAAACTACAAAAATGATGAATTCTTGATCCAACTGTATATCTAACATTTTTATTTTATGTGGTAGAACTTATCCTATACATGTAACCCTTTTCCAAATATTCATTCGTGTGCGCACAAAAACTACTTGAAGTGATAAATTTGGAGTTTTTCCACACCCTGTAACTCGCTCTTTTAACCCCAACTCATATAGGTTGTTAAAATGAGATTTTTAAGGATAAATCTAAAATATACAGGTTATGTCATTTAAAATCTTGTATGAAGTTCTTAAAATTAAATGACGATCCTTAAAACTTTTGTCCAACTAAGATTCAGAGGTATTCAAAATATAATTAATGATACTGTACCGGGTAACTTATGTCAACCCATTCTTTATCTCAGTTATTATTAAAAATATAAAAAAGTTTTTTGCAAGTCTTATGGTTTGATAGCTAGTTTATAAAGCTTGATACAAAATGTGTTTTGAAATACACACACATATATTTTTATAATTTTCGAATTCCCCGAACAGCTGATTTCAGTAAACTAAACACTTTTTGTCAGTAGATAGAACGTTCGTTAACTTTAAAGGTTCTGTAACTAATGACAATGACGTTTAGATTGTGACAATTATACAAGAAAACAACTTGTAAAGTTTTATTCTAAACGTCATCGCCTTTACTTACTGAATCTTTAAAGTTAAAGGACGTTCTATCTACTGACAGTTTGAGTCTAAAGTAAATAGGTAGTCAAAGAGTTACAGGGTCTTTGAATTTTAAGTCATTTTTACGTCAAAACGATTGAATATTTAACTCAACAACTTACATGACTCTAGACTTTTTAGCAATATTAAATGATCGTATACAATGTTGAAGAATATCATCACCACTAACCAAAAATATACTTTTTAAAACACTCTACGTACGTTTCGCTAACTACGTTAGCATCATCATCAGGAGTCGATGATAAACTAAGTTAGCGAAACGTAGGTAGAGTGTTTTAAAAAGTGTAGTTTTGGTTAGTGGTGATGATATTCTTCAACATTGTTGAAAACCAAAGGTTCCAAATTCCCAATTCACGATCGTATACAAAATCATATACAAGGTGATCAAATAGAGAAACTTATGTATTTTTGATCACATCTTCTCCGTTTTTTATAACGCTGAAAACAACTGGTAAAAAGTTAGGATCGGGACATGTAAGCCATTTTGTCAAATCCGTAATAGTTTTGTTGACGCAAAAAATACCGAAGGTTTAAAAATTATATAATAACTTCATACATTATGTTTATGCGTAAGCAAATTAGAGGATATATAAATGACAAAACGTAAAAACGCTAAAGCAGATATTTCTCTCCTTAGTATTGGCGCGAATCCAAGTGTTAATACCCTGTAAATAAAACAATTAAATATCAAAGCTTAAAAAGCATATCAATTCAAACCACTATAACTCAAAACTGCCTTTCTAATGACATACAACTCATTGGTGGGTCCAAAACCTCTATAACAATGCCCATTATCTTTTATTAAAGTATTCAAAATCAGTTGTCGACATTCTCGTAAGGTTTTACTTTCCCGACCCACCTCCTAGAAGGGAAAGTATTGTGAACGAGCTAAAAAAAAATTCGAGATAAAAACAGAAATATCCATTTTAGGGTCCCCTGAGACGATTAAGACCATTTCCAGATGGAAGTCTGTCTGTGTGTGTGTGTGTGTGTGTCTGTGTGTGTGTATTCTTCCACGATAGAGGCCACACGTTTAATCCGATTGAGCTGAAATTTGGTATAGGGTGGGTTACCCGTCGGAAGAACCCATTAGTTTTTGTACGACATCTGTCAAATGGAAGTACCAAAAAATGACAGATGCAATATGTCACGGAATTGGACATGCTATATGTCATTTGAAAGCCCTAGAAAAACTCTATTCAGAACAGTTAAAATTATTTCTCCAACTGTCACCTGTCAAAAATAAAAAAATGCCAAAATTTGAAACTTCAGCATTAAATATCTGAAGAAGTATTAATCCGATTGAGCTGAAATTTGGTATATGGGTTTGGGCTATCTGTCGGAAGAATCAATTAGTTTTTGTACGAGATCTGTCAAACGGAAGTATCACTATCAAAAAATGACAGATGCAATATGTCACGGAATTGGACATGCAATATATCGTTTGAAAGCCCTTGAAAAACTCTATTCAGAACAGTCAAAATTATTTCTCCAACTGTCACCTGTCAAAAATTAAAAAATGTCAAAAGTTGAAACTTTAACATTAAATATCTGATAAAGTTTTCGTGGATACTCGTCGGGAAAGTTTTGGGACGACACAACCGATTTTTTAAAACCACTGCCGTCTTCTATTCTCAAATGACTCAAAAGAGAACCTTCTGATCTTTTCTGAAACAACGTCTTAAGCCACCATCTTCATTTTCTTTTCGTTGTTTGAGAGTTCAATACACCTCTTATGGCACTACACAAAATAATGTCGTCCTCACTACTACTAGACATTATGATGTTGGGCTTACTGGTGAACATTCCACTTAGAGCTATATTGGTCTGAACGAGATATGTTAATTGTTAGCGAACACTGTTAGCTAATAAAGTGTTAGCTAAAAAAATGTTAGATAACAAAGTGTTAGATAACAAAGTTTTAGATAACAAAATGTTAGCTAACAATGTTCGCGGCGATGTGGACCCGACGCTAGATATGCGAAAAGTGTTCCCACAGGTCCTTTAAATCTTAGAGGTACATTTAATTGAAGTAGAAAAAAGAAAGTTATTGAATGAATTATATCAGTTATACAGTTTTTATCTAGGCAATGTCTTGATACTGGCCCATGTAGAAAGTTATATAAAAATAAAAAAAGGCAATTTCCGCTAGTGAAATAATTGCAGGATTTGATTCCGTAATGAAACACGTTCGTCACATGCAAAAAGCACAAAAGAATCACGTTGCAATGATTAAGTACTTAGGAAATAGAATCAAAAATGAAATAATACATGGAATTAGTTCCAACATTTTAATGCTTTAGTTTAAATAAAGGAAAATTGTTTATCAATAATTTCAGTAATGCTTATCAGGATTAACCTGAAGCTGGCGGCTGAAGCGTCAGTACTGTATTAGCTTAATGTGGACTCAGTATTAAATTAAAATAAACGAATTATTATTAATGTCTAAAAGTAATTTAAGATTTTCCTAGATAGTAACCAAAGTTGTTTCAATTTTTAAAAAGATCACTTGCATCGTGCAATATGATTATATCTGTCGGAAAGTTTAATAGTGTAAATAAGATAGGAAAATGTTGGTTTTCCAGTCATGAGATAACCAGAAAAAGGAAAATAGTGATGACATTTTTAAGGTCGCTTCGTGCAACGCACGTTTCCGAATTTCATTAATATTGTGGCCCCTATTCGGGTTTTTTCGGGTTTTTTTCCGAAATTATAATTATTTGTTAAAAATAAAAAAACATTATAAAAATAGGGAACAACAAAAACTATTAAAAAATAATTATAAACCATCCAAAGTATAACATATTTAAATACCGTAAATCTATTAAAATTGTATCTATTTTTTCACTTTTTAAAACAAGAAAACAAAAATCTGAAAACTTTCAAAAGAAACCGAAAAAAATATAAAAAAAAAATGGAAAAAAAAACAAATCGAAAGAGATGGAATGGACTCAAAAGAAATCTTAAAAACTAAGCAATGGAAAAAAATCAAAAGAAATCGAAAAACAAACGAAAAAAATCAACAAAAACCGAAAGATATCGAAAAAAACACGACAAAAATTGAAAAATATCTAAAGAAATTGAAAGAAATGGAAAGGAATCAGAAGAAATCGAAAAAATATAATAAAATAAAAAGAAATCTAAAAAATAAATAAAAAAAATTAACAAAAAATGACAAAAATCGAAAAAGATCAAGAAAAGTCGAAATAGATCGAAAAAATCAATAGAAATAAAAAAATAAAAAAAAATTCCAACGAAATCGACAAAAATCAAAAGAAACCGACAAAATCGAAAGAGATCGAAAAAATCGACAAAAATAAGAAAAACTGAAGGAATTTGAAAATAATTACAAAAAAATAGAAAAAATTCAAAAACAACAGAAAAATGAGAAAAAAATACGAAAATCAAAAAAATATCGGATAGGAAAAAATTAGAAAAGAAAAGAAAGAAATAGAAAAAACAATTGAACAAAATTGAACAATGAGAAAAAAATCAAAAGGATTAGAAAATGTTAAAAAAATCAGAATAAAACATGATAAAAAGTCATAAATTTAGTGAAAAACGAGAAAAAATTAGAAGTATCCAAACAGTAAGAAAAAATATGAGAATCGAAAAATAAACAAAAATTAATGGAAAATATTGTAAACAAATGAAGAACAAAATTGTAAAATTTCGAAATAATAAAAAAAGAAAATAAAAAAAGTCGCAAAAAAATGGAAAAAGTTGTAAAAAATCGTAAAGAATAACTAAAAACCGAAACAATTGTGAACAAAAGAAAGAAATAAAAAAATTAATGAAAAACATCGAAAGAATTGAAATAAATCGCAATAAAATCACAAAAAAATGGCTAAAAAATCGTAAAAAAATCGGAAAAACCCAAAGGAATAAGAAAAAATGAGAAAAAAATTTGAAAACAAAAAAGAAATGGAAAAAAAAATAATTGAAAAAAAAGAAAGAGAAAGAAAATACAAAACAATGCCAAAAAAAGGAAAAAATTAGAAAAAAACAGAAAAATCAGAAAAAGTCTTTCTATAAAATAATTATAACAGATTAGAAAACGAAAGAAAAAGAAATAAAAAACAGAACAATAAGAAAAAATGAGAAACGATTAAAAAAAATCGAAAAAAAAACACAGAAACACCCAGAAAAAAAACAAAACATTAGAATGAGAAAACAGGAAAAAAGTAATGGAAAAATAATAAAAAAAAAAATGAAAAATAATACGGAAAAAACGAAAATAATCAAAAAAATTGTAAAAAATCCAAAAAAAATCGTTAAAATCAAACAATTTCTGCAACATCCCCATCAATTTCGTAAACTCATTTTGTTCTAAAAATTTGAATTGGAAAAAAGTTTTCTTATACAATGCTTTAATTTGTAAGATGGGTACCGGAAGGGCCAGTCCGATCCTGCTCAAATTCAATATGGTTCTTCCTTGGATAAAACTAACTAGGTAAAGTGAAAACCGAAACTCGATCGGAGCTTTCGTTCAAAAGTTAGTGTTTACATCCAGACGTCCGGACAGGATTTTTTTGCATTTTCGGACTCAGGGAACTCGGAAACGTAGAAAAAAGTGATAAAAAGTGGGGATAATAATTTTTTTTTCACTATTTGAAGTGTAATAGTTCAAGTGTAAGTTTGTCACTTTATACTTTCTTGTAATTTTGAATAAATATAGATATATTATATTTTCTTGGGCAGTTAACGTGTTAAATGATACAAAAATAAGTTATGAGATAATCTATAGGTATGTACCAACCAGTATAACGTAATTATTATTTTCAAAATCAAATAATAATTTTTTGACTGCCTTAAAAATGATTCATTTAAATGTATCTAATTAATTATACAAAGGAATATTTGTGTTAGCAGCTGTTTAAAAATATGTAATTTATCCTAAAGTGAATCATTTATAAAATATTTAAATTAATTCACCTAAAAGAAAGTAAGAAATCAATAATTAACGATTATTTTCTATTTTTAATATTATATCAAACAAAACTCCGATGTCAATGCCAATCAGAAATATCAGCTGTCAATATAAAGGGGAGAAATGTCTAGGTTTCCTTTAATCGGATTAATTACTAGGGTAATTAATTTATTTTAAAATCTTTAAGAAAAGAATACATTATAAATATTGTTTATTAGATGGATAGAAAGTCGTATTTTTCGAACAATAGGATTATAAAAAAAAATTAAACACATAATTTACTGTTGTTATACCTAACAGCAATGTAACCGAGCACGGTAATATTAGTCATTTTTGCCTGTAAAATATTTTTAGGTTATGATTTTGATAAAAGATGATTATTATTGGTTAACCCATTATAACAAATACGATTGTTTGTATTTAAATGTACTTACCATAATGCCCTTCTATCTCCCGTATATCCAGGGGGAATCAAATTCTGTGTAATTTCTACTATGGGTGACTTAAACACTTCATTGATATTAAACCTAAATTCCATTTTTACTTTACCCTAAAAAATCAACACAAGACACAATTCGCTAGGAATAAAGACACGAAAGTTCGTAAACAAAACAACAAACACAAATTTTGATTTATCAAGCACTACTTTTGGCGATTTAATTTTAAGAGTTTTCTAACACTTCTTTCATTGACTGTTTGACATGTACGAATTGTATTTTGTTTTTTCAATTTCCAACGGTGGCTTGGTAGTGATTTCTTTTATAAAATCAGAAGCGTGACGGTGTCCCGTTAGGCGTAGAAAATTATTTAAGATTTCTACTAGGTGATTATGGGTATGTTCGTGTGAATGAAGGTTGGAGTTGGGGTTTCCTCTAGCATGGCATAAGTGCGGCTGCTCTTCAGCACGCCAGCGGCGTAGGTTGAGGATATTCGCCAAAAATATTTAACATCGGTATTGATGTTGATCTGTACGGTGTACGTGTATTTAAATTGGTTTTAGCTTGTACCAGTCAGTGGCACATTATTTTTTGAGAAATTTGTAGGTCACAGTTTACAAACTTATTGATTATTTATGCACACGATTACGTGCTATTTGATTCTATTATTTTTACTTTAAACGTGATTATGTTTGAATGTGATATGCGAGTGCGAATAAAGTGTTAAAAAATAAGACTGATTCTTAATAAATATATTTTAGGCGTTGTCTGTCAGCAATTTTTACCCTTGACCCGATGTTACATTACGCCCATGGCTTAACTGGACGTTATCGATTACATATAAAAGTTAAGTTTTTTGGTATACTTGATTGAATATGCAAGACGATAAGCGTCAAATAAATATACACATGTTGGCATGTGCTAACTTGGAGACATGAAGCCGTTTAAAATGAATTGATTAACCTTGAGTAGTGGCAAAATGTCTAGGTCAGATGATTACTAAAAATGGCCTTAAGAGATGGATGTTGTTAAAGAAAAACTTTAGAAATAACTGGAAAATAACTATTTCAGTTGTAATTCTCAATTGTGACAATGATATATCTATTATAAAATAAAAGAAAAGTAACAAAATGAAATGTTTAAATTAATGATTTTAGTGACATCTATGATCAACTAGCTTAAGTTTTTATTTAAGCAGATAGATATCTGTAACGATTAGAATTGTTTTTATTTTAAACCCGTATAGATGGTAACCTTATTTAATTTTGTGATTTAAAATTAAAAATACTTTTGACTAAAGACGGATTCCCAACCTCAGATAAAGGAACTACTAGATATGCCCTGTATATCTAATATCATTTACAAAATTTAAGCCAACATCTAGCCCTCTCTCTCGGCAAAGTTTGTGGGCGAGGGACGTGAGACGCGCAGAAAAATCTCGTGCAGAGGACGAAATCAACAATAAAAATTGACGTGATGTATTAGACAGTGGCGACGCGAAGAATTATAACTTTTTATTTATTTTAGCAAAAAAATAGAAAATTAAAATTGTGTATTTTACATGTTATTAATATATCACATTTGAATTAAATATGTCGTGAGAAGTTATATAATTTCGATAAAGTTGTATTTTCTGTAATACTGATATTATTCAAAAACTACTTTCCTAACTTACTTGTGAAGTGTAAGATTGATTATCTAATGGCTTAAGAAAAGCTCCACATTTTTCACATTTCTTTCTCATGGATCAAGTTCTCAAGAAAATCATTTAAAATAGTTCAAAATGTTTACAAAAATATTTAGTACAACCTATAACACTAAAAAATAACACAAATCAATTCACAAACTGTAAACTATTTAATGTATGATTTTAAATTATCCTGCTTGAAAGTACGCTTATGGAATTTCAAGAGGACGATGTCAACAAAAGTTAACTAGATGTTGGCTTAATAAAAAAAGGATAGAATGCCCTCTCTCTATATATTTACTCTGAGTTCCCAACAAACATCGCCTAGGGCCTAGGGGCGTAGAAACGATTTCAGTTGGCAATACTGAAATTGCAAAAAAAATTGACGATTTTATAGGGTGTGTTCCGAAATATACAATAGTACACTGGCCAGTGGTAATGACGTCATGAATCGACGCCATACTGACGATTTGTTCCGAAATATACTGGCCAGCGCGTTAACGTCATTAAAAATAGAGCACGTGTTTGTTGTTTACGTTTATGCTCAAAAAGTTATTATAACTTTCAAATAATCTATTTCAAAAGAATGGAGGTGTTACTTATTATAACAATAAGAGCGCATTCGACTCGTACGCTCTTACTCGATGCCAGAGCGCTTTTAGTTCTGCACTGATTTCGGGCAGTATTTTTATAAGTCCAAACTTTATCGCGCAATGCATACTGGTGCGACCCAGTTCGGCAATGGCAAAGTGCATAATTTAATCGATATTCGACTGATGCAATTGACATTTCTAGTTTCTAACCTAATTTTATATCTGTATGTGTTTTTAACGAAATTTATTTAAAATGCTATTAAATTCTTCCTCACTGTCATCACTAATATCTTCATCTTCACTACTACTGGACAATAATAAAGACAAGTTAACATATTTTAAAAATTGAAATTAAAACCTAACCTCTAAATCGACACTGGCTGGCACTGAAGAAGCGCTTCTACCAGTTGAACAAAATTTCACTCTGCCCTTGCACCGAGCAATTCCAGTCGAATACAACAATTGGTTCAGTTCCGCTAGCCGAACAAATAGCACTTAAAAAAGTCGAACTAAATGCGCACCCGTGCGACCAGTCGAATACGTTATAAGTAATCTTCCAGCAAAATTGCATCGTAATCAGGATCTGTAAAATATTAGAAATAAGTCAAAATTTTAAGGTTTTTCAACATAACATTAATATAGGTAGTCACAAATATATACCTGTACGACTTATTACCTTCGTCTATTTAATTAAAGTAATTGTTTAATTTTTTGAGAATGCTAAAAGCTGCCATAACTACAAGACTTCACTACTGTCACACCACACTGGCCACTTTCTAACCAGTTCAATATGGCGCCGGAATCATGACGTCAGTAGCACTGGCCAGTATACTGATGTGTATTTCGGAATACACCCGTACATAACTATCGGTTGAAAAAATAATATAATACTTCAATTGTTCGCCGTATGTCAACGATTTTGATAACAAGTGTATTGTGACATGATTGGTCTAAAATAATCTTTGACATAACAAGGCTAATGTCAACCAATCAGATACTACAATTATTCCACAGATTGTTAACTAGTTTCATGCTCAGAGTAAATATATTGTAATGATATTTACAATTTGTCTCAGAAATGTGGCTGGGTCCTAGTACAAAAAAATAATAAACATTACAAAAAAAAATATAAAAATAATTATAATTTTGGCCTCTTAAAAATTCTTTCTTCGGTTCATCTTTTCTACGATTCTGTATCCTAACTACTTTTTCTTCTTAACACTCCTCCGACAAATTCATCTTCACATACTTTCTCTGACCAGCCACTTCTTCTCAATACTTCCTCTTAACCTGGTCTCAGCTTCTCTATACTCCTCCTTACGTGTTTTTATTAGGTTTTCCCCTTGTAGTTGTCTTTCTATATGCCTTACAAACTCTATTTTATTTTTTAGTTAAATAGCGTTTTGTATTGTACCAGTGTATATTTTTATTTATTTTCTCCAAATCTCTACATAAATCCTCTTACATAAACCATTCCTTAATATTCTGACAAAAAAACCCCTTTAGTCAAAATTGACTTCTTTATTTTTTTTTTATCCCAAAATTTTTTACCACTAGATTTCTTTTTTGAAATTACCTCAGCCTTATTTTAGATTATTAACCCTTTATTCCCTTTTTATTATCTGACTTAAAATTTCATGTATGACAATTCCAAAATTTCGATTTTATTATAACATCTTTCATAATTTTAATAACTTTTAAGATTCTTTCACTTTTCTTCAATTTATTACCAATTTATCTATTCGTTTTCTTTACTTACATATTAACTGTTTTATTCCATTTAATAAACATAGCATTTAACTATTAGTAATCATTAAATAAATTAACTATCAGCTCAAACAAAAATTATTAATTTCTAAAATTCCCTATACAGGGTGACCATTTCATAACAATATATATAGAGAGGGCATTCTATCCTTTTTTATTAAGCCAACATCTAGTTAACTTTTGTTGACATCGTCCTCTAGAAATTCCATAAGAGTACTTTCAAGCAGGATAATTTAAAATCATACATTAAATAGTTTACAGTTTGTGAATTGATTTGTGTTATTTTTTAGTGTTATAGATTGTACTAAATATTTTTGTAAACATTTTGAACTATTTTAAGTGATTTTCTTGAGAGGTTGTTAACCATGAGAAAGAAATGTGAAAAATGTGGTGCTTTTCTCAAGCCATTAGATAATCGATCTTACACTTCACAAGTAAGTTAGGAAAGTAGTTTTGGAATAATTTAATAGTAGATTCTGTAACAAGGTTAGAATGAAAAATTCGACAAGAGTGGAAAATTCCGAACGCGAGCGAAAGCGTGTGTGAGGAACCACGAGTGTCGAATTTTTTCATTCTGACCGAGTAACAGACTATATTTTCTCCACGATCAAAAAGTATGAATCAAAATTAAATTAAATCTGAACACAAGTTATTTGTTGACATATTTGTATTACATTGTATTAATATTTATAGTGCTGTGGTACATTTACCGATATTAAAATCTGGTGCATTGGTGTTTTTTCATAATTTGCAATTTCAGATATTATTAAATTCTATATCTACTTCACTTAATTTTTCACTCATTATTTTGTTTAAATTAAAACTTGTTTGAAAATAATTATTATCGTCGCCATTTTGTATCTGACACTGACACTTTTGAAATCCAAGGCAATCCCATATCGTTTATTTCGATTACAGAAAATCCATTCTTTAAGTTGATAAAGAATGAAAATACATGCAAAATACATAAGAAGCAAGTGTTTTAGAATAAATATTCATAATCTAGAGGGTGAATGTTTACATTCTATTATTAAAAATGATTTCAGAATTCATACATTCAGTAATGGTCGTGGAGAAAATATAATATAAGTTGATCAAATTTGATAATTTTTTATTTTGCTTTCTTTCTTTTTTATGTTATGCATTCACATTTTTTTATGTTATTCGCATTTAGGTACTCCCTTACTGTAACAAGGTTTTAGAAGCAATAAAAAATATTATTTATTTGATTCCATTATATTAAATACGTACATTTAATATAAATTTACAAGCATTTGCTATGTTTTAATGTCAATATTTATCAGTATTACAGAAAATACAACTTTATCGAAATTATATAACTTCTCACGATATATTTAATTCAAATGTGATATATTAATAACATGTAAAATACGTAATTTTAATTTTCTATTTTTTTGCCAAAATAAATAAAAAGTTATAATTCTTCGCGTCGCCACTGTCTAAAACATCACGTCAATTTTTATTGTTGATTTCGTCCTCTGAACGAGATTTTTCTGCGCGTCTCACGTCCCTCGCCCACAAACTTTGCCGAGAGAGAGGGGTAGATGTTGGCTTAAATTTTGTAAATAACATTAGATATACGTGGCATATCTAGTAGTTAGTTTTATCTGAGCTTTCATGCTTATATTGACAGATGACAATTCTGCCACAAGGTGTGTAAAAATGGCGGCTATTCTCTATTTCTTTTTATTCCCCACTCAGTACAAATGCGCAGAAGTCCTTACTCCCTATATTTATTTATAGGTATGTGCTTGTATATGAGAGAATTTGAACTCAAACATCATGATACTAGAGATGTGATAATTCGAATGAAAAATAATCGATAAACGGATTATTGAAATAATCGGTATCATCCGATTAAATATTCGTATCATCCGAATATCAAGTATTATACCCTGTGATTATACTAAAGTATGAATGAAAAATAACCGATTTGTAGTGTACACGAGACTAAGATTTGTCGAATAACCGATTCATACCAAAGTGGAGTAGTATTAGTAGAGTCTAGAGACAGAAATACTACTTTGATTTCGCGACTGTAGCGCTCCAAGTGACAAAGAATTATACTTAACCCAGCGATTAGAGACGAGGCGGTCAATCCAGCAGCCGGATTCTCTTTGCTATCGTAACTCGATACGAAAGTCAAATACGAAGGACAAATCGTATCGACTTGATTGGATACTGAAGTGCCTTCGTATACAAATCGTTATAGTCGATCGTAGCAGGCTACTATCAATAAATGCGTTAATTTTTTTAGACATGTCTTTGTTATTGTTGATTTTGTGTTTGTAGAGTTTATTATTCATTTTTAATGGTAGTTAAAATTATTATTACTAAAAGTTATAATTTACTATCAAATATAAAATTAAGTTAAAAATAAATTTTACATATTATTTTCAGGTTAGCATGTTCAAGGGCTATCAAACATATTAAAGATTTATTAATTGCTGCAGAGAGTGAAATAACTGAGACTTCTCATCAAGATGCTGAAAATCAAGAAAAAGAACAAACTGAATCTGAATTTAATTTATGGAGTGACCAAAAAATTCATTACCTGCTCAAACTGAAACTGATATGCCATCGGAATTAAGCTATTATCTAAAAAGCCCCATGGTTGAAGTATATCAGAGGCTTTTTTTGCGAGGTACCGATCTCATACCGTTGAATACTTTGCGGTATATCTGCTATCCTTTTCAATTCTTATTTTATTTCGCTTTTTGCAAGAATTCGTGAAAACGCAGCGGTTCCAGAAAACGGTATTGTTAACGGATTTATTTGTTTACATTTCAATTTTTCTTGAATAAAAACATGGAATTTTTAACACAAGCCGTGCAAACAATGTGCTACGATCTCATTATGTTAGATTTATACTTATTTTGATGGGTTTGTAAAGTTTTTCTTTATTAATGATACACATGAAGATGGAAATAACCTGACTACTGCTGGAACATCGTTTCCTTTATAATTTATAAAAATTTCAACACATTCAGTTTCACTGATTTTTCTCATAATAAACGTAAAAATTTAAATTAATAATATCGTTTGAGGTTTAAGCGCGAACCAATGTTGAAAGATTGTCAATTTGCAATCAAACCGTCAGCGAACCGAACTTCATAACACGGTTAGAGATTTGGAGAACCGTTGATTATAGGCTGTGACAAAAATTCAGTACCGTTTTTACGCGAAAATGGAACGGTTAGGTAAAACAGCCGACCGAAGCTTCATCGTACGTTTATCCGCTCCAACACTTTTTTGGGACGAACACGTTGATTATACGGAATTTAAACCACGTTTTATCAAACCCAGTGGTGTTTTCTTACCTTTGGGATTCCTATCAGCAGGAGGAACACTATGTGGTTTCCTCATACATACCATCCTTTATGCGGTAACGTCCTTTGGACATGACGCAATTCTATCTTATTCCAAAATAAAAATTTATTCCTTTACTATGGTCCAGGAAATTTTGGACTCACTATTACCGGTCCGCAGGACAACTGTCCCAATTTTTATTTATCATTAATTTAAAATTTTTCGTTCCTAAATAATTTTTCTTCATGTACCTACTCTACTGCCCACACTCCCTTCACCCTCATTAACATTTAAATTGTTTATAAAATGTTTTTATTATAATTAATTGTTTTTACTAAATATGGTAAGTTTTTTTAAAAATTTGTATTGTTTAATATTGTATGTTACAAACCGGGTAATTTGTTTCTAGGCCTGATGATGGCTCATAAGCCGAAACAAGTTGCCCACTAAACCTTTGTTTGTTTCAATTATATTGTGGTACATGTCTTGGAGTTTTATTTCTTCTGGATTTATAAAATCACTCTAAAGTTAATCTAATGTACTTTATTTGTTACATATTTGACAATTAGTTTAACATAATTGAGAATGTTCTGGTTTTTACATCTAGCACTTAAATAGTTTTTATAATATAAAAAACATCGGAATTATAAAAAAAGTTTATACCTTTATTAAAGTAGTTATCACTTTTTAGTATACAATACTTTACAATACATTTTTATTAAATATATAGCCGTAATAAAATAAAAACCACCCGAAAGACACAAAAACCCTATGCAATTCAATGTTAAATTATTTCGTTTGGACTCCAGCTGACGTCATGCGCAAACTTGGACGAATTTGGGACGTCTGAGTGTCTAACCTGTGTAATTTTTAAATCATGAAAAAGCCCCGTATGTGTAATTTAAAGCAAGAGCCTTTACTTTGGAATCATATAATTGGTTCGACATTTCCAAAACTAAAGACCATTGCCGAAAGATATTTATCATGAACTAAAACCTCAGCTGCATCCGAAAGACTTTTTTCGAAAGCGTGTCTCATGTTGTGTCAACAAAGAAGAGAGGCAAACTAGTTTTAAAGCTTTGATTCTTGCAATCATTTGAAAAAAAAAACTTTGGGATATGTTGTTTCTTTGGTTTTAATTATTTTTATCTTAGATTTTGAAATTTTCTGCAATATTTATTGTAACTTTTTTCTTAATAAATGTATTTTTTATTTTTCACCTCTTTCACCACAAGACATAATTATTCGTTTTTGGGTGAGAACTAGCCTAATATAGCAAATCAAAATATGCGGTTCTTGATAGATAAAATATTGTGCTATTTTTTTCAAATTTATCTAGAAGTTACTAAAAATAATTTAAAAAAGTGCCTACAAATGTAGAATAAAAGTAGATTTTTAACTTTATTTATAAAATTTGAATAAATAATGGATTTTCATCAAGTAAAAGCCGACACAGTTAAACTTTATTTATACATGGTGTCTGTTTTCTTATGTTGCGGATGTCGCCAAAAAGTGATGCTGTCAGTCTATTGATTCTTTCTTGCAACCATATTTGATTTGTTGATTGTCCTCTAGTCTTTATTTCTAATTGTATTAAATATTCTTTTGATTTCTTTAAAGAAGCAAGAAATTCTATTTTTTTTTAATTGAAATGTATCCTCTGGAAGGTCCGGTATTAAAATGGCATCTGGACCATAATCGGTATCTGGAGGAGCATGTTTCTTGTATCGATTTTTGTTACCAACTTCTTTTTGCTTTTCTCTCCAGATCTTTTCTTGTCATTTTTTTTCTTTGGACCCTTTTTGAAAATTTCTTTGTATGCGTTGGAACATTTTTCTCAAACGCTTCATAATATCCTCCATTTGAATTGTAGAATATCATGGCAGCTTTACAGCGCGTCTCATATGATCCCCTCATAGAAAAAATAATTCTCTTGCCCTTTAAGAATTAACTACAGAACGGAATGGTGAAAACCGCAGCTTCCTATCTTTAATATTAAGGGAGCACCCGTCTAAAAACGATTTCAGGCAAGATAACATATGGTATTGGTGTGTCTTAATGTAAAAAAATTATATATCAGATTACCGAAATATCAAAATAAAATTCGATTTGTATTAAAACAGCGGATTAATTTCGAATGAATTCTTTTTAATAATAAAATTCTGTTAAGCAATTTTTCGTATGCACCTCGTAACATCCATCTGCGCTGATTATTCTTTGCACTCAGCTGAAGTGGAAGAGCGTTTTTAAAAGAGCGAAAAATGTATATGCATACCTGTTTTCAATGTCACGAATAACGTTTAACCACTACCTTTGTATAATTTATAATTTGATAGTTTGATTTGGAATATATACTTAATTTATTGTACAAAGTTTACAATATCCTATCGGGAAATTTTTATTATACGTAATATTTTTGTTTCGCTGTAATTTGTGTGCAAACAATAGTTAAAAATGTATAACAGTAGTCGTGATTTTGTTGAAAATTCTTCAGATAAGGAGAAAGAAGCATTGGAACATTTAAAAAAGTTAGTTGAAAGTAAGTAATGTTATTATTATTAATTAATAGTTATTAAGTACTTTAAATGATAGAATAACATCATTTTTTCCTGATTTTTTTTTATTTACCAGTTTTAATTATTAAACAAACCGGAATTTTAAAAAAGTTACATCATTTGATACAAAAAAGTAAACAGTTTTTTTTAGTTTAATTAATTGAATTATTAATAATTTATTAAATTAGATTTTTTATTATTAATTGATTTTTATTTGATTAGAAAATTTAAATAAATACTAGTATATGACCAACCTAGATTCATTGCAAAATTAATTCTAATTTAATACAGTATGTCCACTTAAGTTGGCAACATACGGAAAACAACTTTTTTATTTTTTGTTTTACGAAAAATGTTTTACTCCTATACCAACTTCATATTTTTTGCTGATAAATTTTAAGATTTGATTATTTCAAATTAGGTTTTCGAATATAGAGAACTTTTTATAAAGAATGATTATTTTTTTCGTAAAACAAATAATTAAAAAGTTTTCCATATGTTGGCGCTAAGTTAAGTGGACATACTGTATAAGTTAAAAAATATTTATCGTGATATAACTATAAAAAATATTAGAAAAGAATTGGCTTCCATTATGATATCCCAAAAGGTCCGACTGACGTTTTTTATGATTCATTTAACGTCTGAACTTCCAAGGATCAAATTAAAACGTTTTATAAACGTTTCTGCACGAACGTTTTTAAGGTACATAAAGAACCGTCCAAAACATGTCGAGAAAACGTCCAAACTCATACATTAAAAACAAAACTTTTTTACGTTATAGTGCTCAAGACATCTTTAAAACCGACAATAAAAAACGACTACTAAACTTTTTTTTTAATGTCCATGTCAGAATGTTTTTTATAAAGTTACAATGGGGGCGTTTTTAAAACGTTTTTATATCCACCAGTAAAAACGTTTTGTTTAGGTCGTTAAAAATAAGCTCAGAAAAATTTACGTTTTTTAAACGTCTTTGGTCGTTATTATAACCACTGTAAAAAACGTTCAAAAGACGTTTTTTATGGTTCATTTAACGTCACAACATCAGAGGATCAGAATAAAACGTTTCATAAACGTTTCTGCAAGAACGTTTTTAAAATGGACATAGAGAAACGTCCAAAATATGTCGACAAAACATCCCGAACTTATAAATTAAAAACACAACGTTTTTTCCGCTACAGTACTCAGACGTTTTTAAATCCTACGATAAAAAAGCAGCTAAACCTTTTTTTAACGTCCATGTTAGAATGTTTATTATAAAGTCACAATGGGAACGTTTCTAAAACGTTTTGTTTGATTTGTTTTTTAATCCACCAGCAAAACGTTCAAAAAACGTTTTGTTTAGGTCCTTAAAAGTATGCTTTCAGAAAAAACCAGAAATTTACGTTTTTTAAACGTTTTTGTACGTCGTTTTTATAACCACTGTAAAAAACGTTCAAAAGACTTTTGGATCCGCAAAAGTATAAAAACGTCATTTCCATTTATTTAGTCCGGTATGGAATGCTTTTAAAACGTCTATATGAAGTTAGAAATTGTGACTTTTGCACTAGAGAAAAACGTCTTATAAACGTTTTTAAAACGTCCTGATGGCCGGTCGTATACGTTTTTAAGACGTTTTTCAAACGTCTCTGTGCTATTAGGGAAAGATATTTTGAGAATGAAGGTTTAAACATTTTATTTGAGTCAATTTTTAAAACCACCGTTAAAAACTTTAGCCCATTAAACGTTATAAAATACTTCCAAAAACGCTTTTTGTCGAATCGTTTATTTAGTACGTTTTGAAACATTTTTAATATGTCTTTTTCGACGTCTGTATGACGTTAGAAGTTGTGATTCGACATTTGCACTAGAGAAAAACGTCTTATAAACGTTCTCGGGTATTTTAACGAACGTTCTTAAAACGTCCCAACGGTCGGACAAGTACGTTTTTTAAACGTCTCTGTGCTATTAGGGATTCTCTTTTAAAACTGGTATTATTCCATATACAGTGCCTTCATAAATGATTGTCTCCCACAAGACCAAGATGACATTTCACCAATTGGTAGAACATTAAAAAAATATCCCTAGACGTCATCCAGTGCCGGCTGCCGTTGCTAGGCAACAAAATAATACCTAACTTTTATCTATATACAGGATGATATTGATACATGGTGGATTAAAATTCGAGACGCACTATTTCAGATCTCGTAAACGTAAATAAAACAAAGTTGATTAAATTAGAACAAATCATTCCATTCGACTCTGGAAAGTTTTGGGGCGACACACCCAATATTTTGGGTGGTGATGTTTTAATTCTCTGTATATAGAGATCTTTACTGTTTTTACAGCTACAGTGTCCTAGGCTTTTCTTTGGTTCTTACAAAATTCATTGTGGACTACGAAAAAATGTTTAATACGACAGTTACAAATCTGACAAGGACAAATTAAATGCACATTAACCAAATTTTTGGTTCTCTCATTTACACTATTTATGCATATGGAAAATTTATTGATTATTAAGTTCTCAGAAATTTTAATCCTTGATAAAAGTTGGTGTATCTGCTAAAACCGGAATTGCAGCAATAAAATGGTAAAAATATCTCATAATATACGAGTGAGGTTCTACAATTTTAATTTATTATAAAAGTAAAGTACCCACATTGTCGGAAACAAAGAAAGTAGAGTATTAAAAACAGTTGTTTAGAATGAAAATATATTTTCTCCACGACCATTACTGAATGTATGAAGTCTGAAATCATTTTTAATAATAGAATGTAAACATTCACACTCTAGAGTCTGAATATTTATTCTATAATACTTGCCTCTTATGCATTTTGCATGTATTTTCATTCTTTATCAAGGTAAAGAATGGATTTTCTGTAATCGAATTAAACAATATCGATTGCCGTGGACTTCAAAAGTGTCAGTGTCAGATATAAAATGGCGACGGTAATAATTATTTTCAAACAAGTTTTAATTTAAACAAAATAATGAGTGAAAAATCAAGTGAAGTAGATATAGAATTTAATAATATCTGAAATTGCAAATTATGAAAAAACACCAATGCACCAGATTTTAATATCGGTAAGTGTACCACAGCACTGTAAATATTAATAGAATGTAATACAAATATGTCAACAAATAACTTGTGTTCAGATTTAATTTAATTTTGATTTATAGTTTTTGATCGTGGAGAAAATATAGTCTGTTACTCGGTCAGAATGAAAAAATTCGACACTCGTGGTTCCTCACACTCGCTTTCGCTCGCGTTCGGAATTTTCCACTCTTGTCGAATTTTTCATTCTAACCTTGTTACAGAATCTACTACTCCAGTGCAATTATTAATTTGTTCGTATTATTAAGTTGTTATTGTATTTCAAGTAAAATAAACTAATTAAATTGTAATCTAAAATACTGTAACTTGATTTGTATTAACTATAGACTGATATAATTACTTAATAATGAAATATTTTTTTTCGATTTCCATGAATGTTCGAGCTATACGTTAAATATTTTTGTATAATATCTGCATCCTATATCTTAAATCTGAGTTGAAAGTCTATTCCATAATATTTCGTTTGACTTTCTACTTACCCCAATATAATATCATTAAGGTTGTAAATAAGGTTGTAGGTACTCCTCTTTTCGATATAGGTATCTTTTTAATGATCCATAAATTGCGGATCAAAGACAAAATTAAGACCAAAATACCTTGTTATAATCCGTTGCTGAAAATGGGTCAATATAATCTGTTGGTCCAATTTCGGAATAGGTAAAAAATAATTCAAATCAACTAAATAGTAATTATTTATTCGAAAGAAGTATGAAACTATTTATTCGACAAACATTTAATAAAATTTAAACTTGACAAACAGTTACGCCTTTTTTGGTATACCCTTTAAGTTTGTTATTTTTAAAGGTCCCGGCTGTCTTAATTTTTATATATGACTGAATTTGCATATTCTTTAAAATGTCAATAATTTTAAAAATATTGGAATATGCCGAATAAAAATTTGGATTAAATTGGGAGTGGAATATGTGTCGCATGCATTCGTTGTTCTATACATGCTGTTTGTCATACAAGCCCATATACTTGGAGGAACTTTTGATTGATCATCAATGTAATTATCCACAACATAATCACAAAACTTAATCACGCGTTCATCATTAGGCATTATTTCAAAAATTTCGATGGCAAAAAAACACGCACTTCATCATCAGAATAAAAATAAGATTATGTGAAAAAATACGTTTTCATTGAATAATATCAGGAAAAATAAATCAATAGACGATAAGTAATGTAACAGATGTAAAAAGTATACTTTTACTGCCGCTAAGAGCGGAGAAAGTTTTTACCGGTGATTTTAAATACGACTGAAATATAATGTTTGATAAACGTCCCTTTTATGACTTTTTTAGAAAACATATTTTTCGAACCTAAACAAAACGTCTTTTGAACGATTTTTTACACTAGTTACAAAAAAGAATTTGAAAAAATGTCCCTTTTATGACTTTTTATGGAAACCTACTTATGGTTTTAAAAACAACTAAAATAAAACGTTTAAACAACTTCCCTTTTATGATTCTTTCTCAAAACATACTTTTGCTGACCAAAAAAAAAATGCCTTTAGGGTGTTTTTACAGTGGTTATAAAAATTATTTACAAAAACGTTTAAAAAACGTAACTTTTTTGCTTTTTCTCAAAACATGCTTTTGAGGACATAAACAAAACGTTTTTTGAACGTTTTTACTGGTGGTTTTAAAAACAGCTCAAATAAAACGTTTTAAAAGCGTCCCTATTGTGACTTTATAAAAAACCTTTTAACATGGATGTTAAAAAACCATTTAAGTACTAGATGTTTTTTATCGTAGCTTATTTTAAGGCTGTTTTGGCGGTACCTACACTATTTTAGCTCTACATATCTTAGTTATTTATTATCGGTATCATTTCATTTTTTACTGATATATTCAAAATGAAAACGGTAATAATTTCTAGTCCTTAATTTTTTTTCTTACATCATATTTTTTAAATAAAAATTAAGAGCATGATTTACTTGGCGAACATATACACCTGAAGGGTATCAGTGTGTTCGGATGAAGCAGATTTTATGATTCGGGGCGTGGCCTATCCCTTTTGACCACGTTTCTCGGTCTCTACCAAATTAGGTATAAAAGTTGGTCGAATTGTATCGACTGGATTTATGATAATAGTTACATGAGGTATGAGAGTTTTGGGTTTAATATAAATATATAAATGAAATAAATAAAACATTTATTTATAAAAATAGGCATAATATTATACAATAAATTAATTATGAATGATAATTTTTAGAAGATTTTGAGCCATAATTTCAATTATTAATGCTCGTTAAAATCTGTGTAGTCGTGCAGAAGCAATATAATTTAAAATACTGTTTTGCAACATATACCAAGATTCTGTTTCTTTGGTTATCTCCGGTTCATCAAGCAAGTCTTATAATATTGTCACTATTAATGTCCATAATTACAAAAAACAAAAATTAAACATTCCATTTTTATGCCAATGAATTTTCAAAAAGTGACGTTATTTCTAAGTTGTGAATTATAACTCTTAGATTATTTTTATAAAAATGATTTTTTCAGGAATGATATTGAACAAATGAAATAAAATAATATTAAGTAATCAAAACCATTATATATTAATTATTTAAAAATATTTTAATTCATATGGAAAAGGTCAATTTAGTTTAAAATCGTAAATTTTCAAATTTTTTTGAGCCATTTCCACAATTTTTGTAATAAAATTTTGAAAAAAATCAGTTATAAAGATTTTTATTACAAATTTAACATTTTTTTTTTAATTTTTAATACAATTAACAAAAAAATAACAAATTTTTTTGTAAATTTATGTTCTCAATTTTGGTTTCCTGTTATTTTTTTTATAAAAATCTATACATATTAGTAATATTATTTCACGTTCAACTGTTCCTCGCAAACCTCCAATAATTTAACAGATTTTAACTTATTAAATAAATTAATTGAATACTGAGTATATGTTGTTAAGTTCCAAAAATTGTTATTAAAATAATAAAATTATTTTGATTAATTAAAAAAAAAATATTGTCCGAAAAATTATAAACTATATAATTAAGTTTAAATTTATTTCATATTGTTTACCCTTGTAAAACTCTGCTAAGAAGAGAATTTATTTTATTTCTATTTACAAGCTATGTTCGCTAAATTCTAACGGTGGCGCCACTTCCTTTGAGCAAATTCTTCAGTTGCTTTACTCATCCTATTCGTTTTTTTTTTTAATGGAAAAAATATATGTGTATTGGAGAAGATCTAATCTGTGCTCCTATGTCGCTACTTTTTGAAAATTTGACTTTGTTTTTTGAAACAAAAAATTTACAAGAATGACAAGTAAAGCGAAACCCTTGCACATATTATTTTGTCGCTAGGTTAATAATAATTTTTTTTCAATTTGCAGATATCAAATTTTAGAAAAAAGAGATTGTAGCTAATTTTTTTCTATTTTCCAAAAATATTTTTATTCTCTTCTACCTACAGCCACGGGCTATTTGGATTTTAAATAACTTTTGTTCTGCTATAATTTGTGTTTTCTTTCTTCTTTGTCTTCTATAATTTCTTAATTGGAATTGAATGACTATTCAACTTCTATTGCTACAATTGGACTGTTCTTTTTCTTTCTTTTATCATTAATTTCTTTACTTTCCTATTGTTCTACTGCTTTAGGATTCCGTTTAATTTGAAATTTTTATAACCCCTTTTTTTTAATTAGTAAAATTCTGTACTCCCTCATACATAATCCTTTTCCTTCCGTTTCTTAACTATCGTACAAATATCTTATTTTACAATTTTTTTCCCTTTCATAATCAAAATTCATTGACAAACCTGCTTCAAATCAATCTTGTTTCTATTGCCTTCATATTTTGATTAAGATTTTCATCTATACCTCTTATTGTACTAATCCATTTTTCTTCTAAATTTGACATTCTTTCACTTGTATCTTGTACTTTCAGTTTGACTTTCTCAATTTATATTTTTATTTCTTCTTTAGATTTTCTTTCTGTTTCTTGTAATATAGCAAATTTTTCATCTTGTACTTTTGTACTTCTATTACTCGTCCTATCAGTTCTATTCTTATCTGTTTCCTTATTTCTTCTATTTTATTATCTTTAATTCTTCTATTTTCTGAATCATTTCATTTTACTTTCCCGACCCACCTCCTAGAAGGGAAAGTATTGTGAACGAGCTAAAAACAAATTTCGAGATAAAAACGGAAATATCCATTTTCGAGTGCCCTGAGACGATTAAGACCATTTCCAGATGGAAGTCTGTCTGTCGGTCTGTGTGTGTGTGTATTCTTCCACGATAGAGGCCACACGTTTAATTCGATTGAGCTGAAATTTGGTATATGGGTTTGGGTTACCCGTCGGAAGAACCCATTAGTTTTTGTACGACATCTGTCAAACGGAAGTACCACTATAAAAAAATGACAGATGCAATATGTCACAGAATTGGACAAGTGATATGTCATTTGAAAGCCCTAGAAAAACTCTATTCAGAACAATCAAAATTATTTCTCCAACTGTCATCTGTCAAAAATTAAAAAATGTCAAAATTTGAACATTCAGCATTAAATATCTGAAGAAGTATTAATCCAATTGAGCTGAAATTTGGTATATGGGTTTGGGTTATCTGTCGGAAGAACCCATTAGTTTTTGTACAAGATCTGTCAAACGGAAGTATCACTATCAAAAAATGACAGATGCAATATGTCACGGAATTGGACATGCAATATGTCGTTTGAAAGCCCTTGAAAAACTCTAATCAGTCAAAATTATTTCTCCAACTGTCAACTGTCAAAAATAAAAAAATGTCAAAAGTTGAAACGTTGTGAAGACATTTTATATTTTACATAAACCAACTTACTTTTTTTACTATTTTCTCAGGCTGAGCTCAATTAAAAAAAAAGTATTTCAATTATAAATAAAATTAAATATCTTTCACACTCCTTTAATGACACATTAAGTACCATTCAAAATTAATGATAAATTTGATTTATAATGAAGGAAAATATTTTGGGGAATTTTGACCAATAAAAAAAATCCCTGATCTACTATTTTTTTGGTTTACAAAATAATGAGCCAAGTACATAATAGTAGATTCTGTAACAATGTTAGAATGAAAAATTCGACACGAGTGGAAAATTCCGAACGCGAGCGAAAGCGAGTGTGAGGAACCACGAGTTTCGAATTTTTTCATTCTAACCGAGTAACAGACTATATTTTCTCCACGATCAAAAAGTATAAATCAAAATTAAATTAAATCTGAACACAAGTTATTTGTTGACATATTTTTATTACATTGTATTGATATTTATCGTGTTATTGTACACTTACCGAAATTAAAATCTGGTGCATTGATGTTTTTTCATAATTTGCAATTTCAGATATTATTAAATTCTATATCTACTTCACTTGATTTTTCACTCATTATTTTGTTTAAATTAAAACTTGTTTGAAAATAATTATTACCGTCACCATTTTATATCTGACACTGACACTTTTGAAGTCCATGGCAATCGATATTGTTTAATTCGATTACAGAAAATCCATTCTTTACCTTGATAAAGAATGAAAATACATGCAAAATGCATAAGAGGCAAGTATTATAGAATAAATATTCAGACTCTAGAGTGTGAATGTTTACATTCTATTATTAAAAATGATTTCAGAATTCATACATTCAGTAATGGTCGTGGAGAAAAAAAACTTATCTTATTATCACACCTTCTTAAATTTTGATAAATAAAAATAATATTTTATTCCGTAAATCACCGTTCTTTAATCTTCCTTTTTCAATTTTTTCTAGTCCACTTCACAAATCAAATATATCTTTCAACCATTGTACAGTATTTTTTATCCATTTTACTATTATACATCCATTTTATAAAATTTTATATTCTTCTCTCAAAATTCTAGTAAATTCTATTTCTCTTTATTACTTTCCAACTTTTTTTTGAAACATTTCTTAAATATTTTTTAAATATTATTTTTATTATATAATCTCACCGTCAATAGTAATAAATGAATCATCAATTTTTTTACAACCACTTTGCCTTTTTTTTTGTCCAAACGAAATAAAATCTATACTCAAACTATCATGCATAAACACCTTAAATTTTATAACCTTATTTTCCTTTTACTTTGCCGACCCACCTCCTAGAAGGGAAAGTATTGTGAACGAGCTAAAAAAAAAATTCGAGACAAAAACGAAAATATCCATTTTTGGATCGCCTGAAACGATTAAGACCATTTCCAGATGGAAGTCTGTCTATCTGTGTGTGTGTATTCTTCCACGATAGAGGCGACACGTTTGATCCGATTGAGCTGAAATTTGGTATAGGACTTTGGCTTACCCGTCGGAAGAACCCATTAGTTTTTGTATGATATCTGTCAAACGGAAGTGTCACTATCAAAAAATGACAGATGCAGTATGTAACGGAATTGGACATGCAATATGCCATTTGAAAGCCCTTGAAAAACTCTATTCAGAACATACAAAATTATTTTTTCAAATATCACCTGTCAAAAATAAAAAAATGTCAAAATTTTAAACTTTAGCATTAAATATCAGAAAAAGTAATAATCCGATTGAGTTGAAATTTGGTATATGAGTTTAGGTTATCCATCGGAAGAACAAGTTAGTTTTTGTATGACATGTGTCAAACGTAAGTGTTACTATCAAAAAATGACACATGCAAAATGTCACAGAATTGGACATGCAATATGTCATTTGAAAGCCCTTGAAAAACTTTATTCAGAACAGTCAAAATTATTTCTCCAACTGTCACCTGTCAAAAACAAAAAAACGTCAAAATTTTAAACTTTAACATTAAATATCTGAAAACGTATTCGTGGATACTCGTCGGGAAAGTTTTGGGGCGACACAACCGATTTTTTATTTTGTTTTAATTCTTGTGTTATCTCTCCAATCTTCTTTCCCAAATCTTTTCCTATATCATGCATTTATTTATTCGGCGTTCTTCTATCATTCTTGAATTTCTTCTACATTTTGTTCCTGCATTTCTTCTAATTTTCTGACTTTCTTACCATCTCTTTTTTTTAACTCTAACACCTATTATTTTACCACTATAACTTAATATTCCACTTTGTTATAATATTTTTATTTAGTTGTTATTTATTGTAAAAGTTATTGTCAATTCTGTTATTAATTCTAATTCTAATTTTATTTTATGAACCCTATTATATTTGCTTTTAAATTTATTCTATATCAATCAAAATTAACAGTTCACCTTGATAAAGAAAAATGTAAATAAAAAAATTCTTACCACACACCTGGTCTTAAAATTTTATAAATTTTGTTACTTTAAACGATGTTAAATTAAACTACCCCACGTTGGGCGCCATTTGAAATAGTAAATTCACGGGATGAAGGGTGGATCATATATCTCACTGGGCTGGGTTCAACAGCGCCTAAATAAATGAAAATTACAGTATTGTCAAAACAAGGTATTTAAAAAAACAACTGTAAAAACTATATATTGTATTAGGAAAAGCAATGGAATTTGTAAGAGATGTAGGGTTTATTGGAAGGACGAAATAAAACGTTTTTTCTATGTAAACAATATTATGTATTAAAAAAAAAATACAAAGAAACAAATATCTAAAAAGAAAAGAAGAGGCAGAGCGATAAATAGGGTCAAAAGTGAACGGACAGTAGCAGGGAAAGGCGGAGACAGAAAATAAATGAGAGATAAAAGGAAGAAAAGAAAAGCAGATTATTAAGTTTATTATTTTTTTTTTAATATTGTAATTTTCATTCATTTAGGCGCTGTTGAACCCAGTCTAGTGAGAAAGAGTTATACAGGTGAGAAATGTGATCCACCACCCTTCATCTCGTGGATTTACCGTTTCAATAGTGATTCAGTCAGGGTCTAACTCGCCCTTTTAATTCTAAAATTTTAGTATTGTCTATTTTTATTATTTTTTACGGAACTAATTATCAAAAAAATCGTGCAGTTAGTAAAAGGTAAGATTATTTTTATTACACATTTTATTAATGAAAAATATTTATTGATAAATTTCACGAGAGTCTAATTTATATCAAAGCTCATAAATATTTTGGAAATTACTCAAGTCGAAGACAATGAACAATTTTGAAAATATTCCTGAACGAGGATAATGTTAATTTTAATTTACATACTGAATTTTATCCCCTTCAACTTTGCCATTTACTCTCCGTACCTATTTTTCGTTGTTTAAAAGTTATTTACAAAACACACATTTTTGATAAAAATCTCGCTTAATGAAGTGTCAGAATGTTTATTGTTTCCATAGTGACAATTCAGATTCTTTTTTGCTGTTTTTATTATTTTATAAGCTTTGCATAAAAATAAGTTTTGTGTAAATTTCCTAATCTCTTTTTTTACTTATTCATTTTATAATACTTACTTATCTTAACAATTGTCAGATTTTAATAAAATTTATTATTAGTGAGCAACAGTTTCATTTTTTTTATTTCACATTTGATTCACATTTTAAACACATATTTAAAAGTTTTTATTGTGACATGAAATAAAACAATCCACATAAATTTTAGGTTTCTCAAATTATTAAATTAATGACTGTTGTTTATTCTTACCCCGCGTTTTAATAACACCTGGTATTGTATTAATAATAATAACGATGGCTTAATTCGCAAAACTCCTATGACACATTCTCAAAATTTTACAGGAGGGACAAAAAACGATATACCTACTGGACTACTTTTTATAACACGAAATTTTTAAAAAATTATTATTATTATTATTTGTTTTTTTTTGTAGTAAACTTTAGAATTTGATAAACTTTAAATTATCTGTAATTATATGAGTAAGAAGGTTTTACTATCAACGACAATGGACTTGGTAGTTTTTATTTATTATAAAAGCCTAAAAAAATAAAATAATCAATAGGGGCAGGTCGGGTAGTATAGGACACTTAACCCTTTAACTGCGGCTGTTGTATATAAATGATTCATATTTGGTATTTTGTTATTTCCCTGCAAATTTTTATTCTTTTTCATATTTTACAAAATTTCTACAAATTTTACAATTTTCGAAATATTTGAATTTCCGAATAATTTTTTAATGCTGTTTAAACTTCTGACATTTTCGAAATTGTTGAAAAATTTTTTTAGACGAATAATTTTGTTTTTTGAAATTTTCGATAACTTTTAGACATTTTTGAATATTTTGATATTTTCACTTTTTGTATTTTTTTAAATTTTTCGACAAAAAATGCAAAATTTCAAATTTTTCGTAATTTTTGTTATATTTTGAAATTTTCGAACAGTTTTGTCATTTTTACTTTTTGAAATTCTCGAAAAAAATTGCAAAATGTTAAATTTTTCCAAAATTGTGATATATTTTTGAAATTTTCGAATAGTTTTTTTAATGTTTTTTGAAACTGTCGACATCTTTGAAATGTTTAAAATTCTTGAAATTCTTAAAATATTTTAATTAGATAAATAATTTTCTGGTGCAGTCTTGTTAAGAGAAGTGTCATGGTTGCTTACCAACGTGACGTTTTCTACCGGTTCCTCCTCTCTTTCTTCATGTGTTTTTGGTTTTGGTTTTAAAGGTTCAATTGTGAGATTTGAGCTAAGAGATTTTAAAGAATCCTTCAGGTCAACACTTTGAGCAGCTTGTTTCTCTCTTTCTTCGGTGCAAGCATCGGGAACAAATACAAACTCTTGTGATATTTCGGGTTTATTCAATGAAGGAGTAAGTCTCTAAATACATTACTGTCAAATGGAAACATTTGAAACCTGATTGAGCTATTTCCATGCGACATATTCTTAAAAAGGCTATATTTACCAAGCCAGCTTTATCTTTGAAGGCTATCTTGATATTTGGATATTTCCGCATCCACAAACTGTATACCTCATTGTACGCATTTTTGAATGGCTTCATTACTGTTCAATCTAGAGGTTGCAGCCTGTGAGATGTGTGTGGTGGTAAGCTCAACATGTGGATATTATTTTGTTTGGCAAAAGTGATCACATCTAGATCTTTGTGGCTTTAATGACCGTCAAAAATGAAAAAGGCAGAATCTTTTTCAGTTGGATTGACCCGTTCTGCAAAAACCTTCAGCCAGTTTAGAAAACCCTCGGCAGTTATCGACGCCTTTGGTTGGGCAATGAATATACTACCTACTGGTGCATTCTTTTTTAGTTCATTGTCTAGTCTTACCCGCGGAAAAACGAATAGATGAGGAATAAACAAATCTCCTGAAGAATTTATTGATAGCAGAAGTGTGACATTCCTACCTCTTTCTGCTGAAGTTAGTTTGCCCACTTGTTTTTACCTTTGACAGACATTACTTTAAATTTGTTACAGTCACTCCAGTCTCGTCGGCATTGAAAATCTTTGAAAGAGAAAAGTTATACTTTTCCATCAATTCATTAAACTTTGAATAAAATCGAGCAACTTGTTCTTTATTGAATACCTGCTGCTCTCTGGAGGCTTATGGATTAAGCCGTTCTTAACCGCAAGCCTGCATGTCGTTTCATGAAGTCATAGTAGAAGTCTTTACCAGCTTTCTTGGTTGTTTTGTTGAACCTATGCTTGATCCTTAGTTCTTCGGCATATTGATAAACTAGGGTTAAAAATTCATTTTTGCTCAAAGGCATAAGCTGGGAATCTAATTCCTTAATATGTTTGTACAACATGTCCTCCTGTTCACTACTAAATGTCTTCGGAAAGGCCCATATTTCCTAAACATGGCTTTATTTACACTTCTTTGCCTTCGGCAAAAGCTTTATTTCTATCACCCATGGTACTTTTAGGCACATAATATCTTTCACCAGCTTCCTATTGTCATTTCATGAAGTAGAACTTTTTCAATGGCTTTCTTCATTTGATTTTCATCCCAATTTTGCCGTTTTTTCCACATCCTATAAAAAGCAAAACAATAAAACAATTTTAAATCACCTTCTAAATTTGTAAACTTTGTCCGATACAATCTTTCTACCGTTTGTCCGATACAACCCAAACGATCCGCTCATATTATAAGAATATCATATGCATATTACGTAGGTTTAAACATATTTTCTTCACACAGTTTAAATATTAGTTACCCTTTTAACATACAAAACATTAAAAACATTGTTTTACTTACTTTCAAACAAGTTACGTAACTCCAAAATTATGTTTGTGCACTGTAAACACAACAAATAAATTAATCGGTGCTACTTGCAAACGCTTAGAGGTTCGATTCAAAATGAAGTGGTTACTGTTTACTGTTAGGCTTAGTAGGGGAGATTGTTGTACCAAGACCATGGTGTACCTTGGGCCAGGTCTCATAACTTAACTGTGCTGACACCTAACGGGCTCTGGTTAAACATCGTCGACTATTGTGTTCTAGTCAGTTACCTTGTTGAGTTGCAGCGGCGTCCGTAGTGTTTTACAATTTTAGTGATAAAAAGTTGTTTTTTGGTGGTGGAAGTAAATTTTTCCAATATCAGTTGAGTGCGAGTATCTCTATAAAGTGAATGCCAAAATTTTTTCTAACACAATACGTGGATAGCATACTTTTCGGTGAGTAATATGCGTAATGTTTTTTTTTATAGGTTAAGTAGTTTTGTCTAGGCAGCCATATTTGTTAAAAACAAGACCATCGTGTACCTTGAGGTCAGCCGTCATCATGTACCTTGGGCCGGTGGCGCATGGTACAAGACGGTGCATTATTGTTTTTTTATTTTTGTTTCAGATATACAGGTTGTATTCAAGCATGCCTAGGAGCAAAAAAGGGATAAAAAGGAAGGCAGTGGAAGAGGGATTATTAAAACAGGCACTTGAGGCCGTGTGTACAGATGATCCAGAAAAAAAAATATCTTACCGAGAAGCAGCTAAAATATTTCAAATTAGTAGGTCTACACTAACTAGGCATTTACCAAAGTTTAAAAATGTAGATAATTTTGAGTATTCAGCAAATTACGCAGTTAAGAAAGTATTTTCTAATGAAGAGGAGTTAAGCCTTGTTACCTATATTAAAAATGTTGCAAAAATGCAATACGGATTGACCAAAAAGGGCGTACGAATGCTAGCTTTTAAATTTGCGAAAGCCAATGGAAAAAATCTGATGTGGCCAGCACATGACCTCTCGCCATTTTTTAATCAAAAATTTACAGGTTGACACAAAAAAGTATGAAAAATAATTATTTTTTTGTAAATCTGGCAACAATGGCAAAAGTTTCGAAAATTTTAATGAGATGAAAATAAACTATAGGGTATACAAAATATATGTGTAAAACTTTATTGCCGTTTTGTATAATAATGGCGTCATGACCCATAGCAACTGCCACTTCCGGTTGTGCGATTGGCACCACAATCTAATCAGATCTAATCTAGGGTATCAGAATTCTGTATGCAAAATTTCAAATTTTTGTATTCAGTAGTTTTTGAGTTATCGTTACTACAACATCCATCCAAACAAACACACACACACACACACACACTAACACACACACTAACACACACACACACTAACACACACACACTAACACACACACACACTAACACACACACACACAGACATCATCGCGAAAATATTAAAATCGTATTCTAGGGACCCTAAAACGTGTTTATCCATTGAAAACTCACTACCCAATTTTTAGCATGATTCCTATACCTCTCTTATCTGAAGGGCGAGAGGTAAAAATGGTAAAAAACAGTAAAAAACAATAAAAATCAGTAAAAACAGAAAAAAATAGAAAAAAACCTGATGTGGCCAGCACATGACCTCTCGCCATTTTTGAATCAAAAATTTACAGGTTGACACAAAAAACTATGAAAAAAAATTATTTTTTTGTAAATATGGCAACAATGGCAAAAGTTTCGAAAATTTTAATAATATGAAAATATACTATAGGGTATACAAAATATATGTGTAAAACTTTATTGCCGTTTTGTATAATAATGGCGTCATCGCCCATAGCAACTGCCACTTCCGGTTGTGCGATTGGCACCAAAATCTAATCAGATCTAAGTTAGGGTATCAGAATCCTGTATGCAAAATTTCAATTTTTTTGATTCAGTAGTTTTTGAGTTATCGTTACTACAACATCCATCCAAACACACACACACACTAACACACACACACACTAACACACACACACACTAACACACACACACACTAACACACACACACACACTAACACACACACACACAGACATCATCGCGAAAATATTAAAATCTGATGTGGCCAGCACATGACCTCTCGCCATTTTTGAATCAAAAATGTACAGGTTGACACAAAAAAGTATGAAAAAAAATAATTTTTTTGTAAATCTGGCAACAATGGCAAAAGTTACTAAAATTTTAATGAGATGAAAATAAACTATAGGGTATACAAACTATATGTGTAAAACTTTATTGCCGTTTTGTATAATAATGGCGTCATCACACATAGCAACTGCCACTTCCGGTTGTGCGATTGGCACCAAAATCTAATCAGAACTAATCTAGGGTATCAGAATCCTGTATGCAAAATTTCAAATTTTTTCATTCAGTAGTTTTTGAGTTATCTTTACTACAACATCCATCCAAACACACACACACACACACACACACTAACACACACACACACAGACATCATCGCGAAAATATTAAAATCGTATTCTAGGGACCCTAAAACGTGTTTATTCATTGAAAACTCACTACCCAATTTTTAGCATGATTCCTATACCTCTCTTATCTGAAGGGCGAGAGGTAAAAAACGTACAAAAAGTGTAAAAACAGTCAAAAAGTCGTCAAAATTATTTCTCCAACTGTCACCTGTCAAAAATAAAAAATGTCAAAATTTGAAACTTTAACATTAAATATCTGAAGAAGTAGATACTCGTCGGGAAAGTTTTTGGGCTACACAACCGATTTTTTCATTTTTTGCAGGTCACTTTTGTTATACTTCACAATACTTTTTCAGTAGCTAATGAAAAATGTCATTTTGATTACGTCTGTTTAAAAGACTAAAATATCTTCATAGCGCTACATCCATAAATTTCTTGTTGCGTATATTTCTTGTGTTTATTGCTAAAGTGAATTTTTCAGGCCGAAGTACTAAAAAACATCATATGTTTTTACCTCGTGTAATATTTTTTTAAGTTCTTTGTGTTATTTATTGATAAATTGTTTCTAATGCCTATTTTTATGTTTTTACATTTTTCTTTGCTAGTCTTTATACAATGTGTACAAAAAGTAACGTAACTTGTTTTAGGAAATAAATATCAGTAAGAATCAATTTTTGATTCGTACTGATAGCTTAAATTGCCTAGAACTTTTATTCAATTTTTTTTGTAAACGTCAAAAAACGTCAAAAAACGAAATATTAACAAGTTACGTTACTTTTTGTACACACTGTATCATCATCAATTACTATTAAAATTAGCGGTTTAGTTTCGAATTCTGTGAATTCAATACATGAAAATATTCATTTTTTAACTATTTATCTCGAATTAAACAGTTAAAAATTTAGAACTAATTTAAATGCCAATTATTTTAACAAAAAGTTCTGGTATAATTATTATATTTAAAATTCATTTGTTTTGGATCAACATAATTTGTTATTCATTTTTTTTTAAATCAATTTTTGATACCGTGTTGCATATTGTCTTTTATTTTGAAATATTTTTTCTGTTTCGTCTGTAGTAAAAACTATTTGGTTTCTGTACGAATTTAAACCACATACAGAAATTTTTAGATAATATTCACTAATGGAGAAGTTTACCATTTTTTTGAAACGGAAAATTAAAGCAAAACTGAACAACAGTGTAAAAGTGAAATTAAGATATCTCAAAAATTAACAGAGTTATAACATGTTAAAGTTGCGGTTTGTTTTAATAATTTTGTTCCGTCCTGACGTCATCTATCCTAACTAGTATACGAGACGGGATAATTGTAAACAAAGCGACGTACCGCGTTTCTTTATACTCGTTATTTCTCTTTATTAGTCGAAGAGCTAGAGCAAACAAAGTAGGTTCATAATGCAATATTCTACAGAAGAGATAATTTATCGTTGGAACATGTTCAGGGCTTTCCCCGGAAAATAAATGGATTTTTTTTGGAAATTGTATGCTATACTTTGATTATCATCTTTTTTAACGTAAAATCAAAGATTAAATATATTTTGGGCATAAACTCATTGAAAAAAGTTTGGAGCGCTATATATAAAAATCTGATGTGGCCAGCACATGACCTCTCGCCATTTTTGAATCAAAAATTTACAGGTTGACACAAAAAAGTATGAAAAAAAATAATTTTTTTGTAAATCTGGCAACAATGGCAAAAGTTTAGAAAATTTTAATGAGATGAAAATAAACTATAGGGTATACAAAATATATGTGTAAAACTTTATTGCCGTTTTGTATAATAATGGCGTCATCACCCATAGCAACTGCCACTTCCGGTTGTGCGATTGGCACCAAAATCTAATCAGATCTAATCTAGGGTATTAGAATCCTGTATGCAAAATTTCAAATTTTTTTATTCAGTAGTTTTTGAGTTATCGTTACTACAACATCCATCCAAACACACACACACACACACACACACTAACACACTAACACACACACACACACACACACTAACACACACACACACAGACATCATCGCGAAAATATTAAAATCGTATTCTAGGGACCCCAAAACGTGTTTATCAATTGAAAACTCACTACCCAATTTTTAGCATGATTCCTATACCTCTCTTATCTGAAGGGCGAGAGGTAAAAAGATACCCGACTCTTGGAGAGATGAAGAGATTGCTGGTGAGGAGTGGATGAGAGGATTTTTAAAAAGGCGCACAGAACTGTCAATGCGCAAACCAGATGCCACAAGCTTAAGCCGTATGACAAGTTTCAATAGGACTAATGTTGGACTATTTTTTAATAATATAAAAGAGGTACACAAAAAATATGGTACAATTTCTCCCGATAAAATTTGGAATACGGACGAAACAGGTTTAAGCACAGTTCAAGGACAATCCAGAATAGTTGCAAATAGGAAGTGCTACGTCGGCCGAAAGAGGGTCACTAGTTACAGTGATTGCTGCGGTGAATGCAATTGGTAATTCGTTACCCCCATGTTAATCTTTCCACGGGTCCATTTTAAAGAAAGGATGTTGGTGGGTGGACCAGCAGGATGTATTGGCACAGCAAACCAATCAGGTTGGTCCAACGAAGAGTCGTTCCTAAAGTTTTTGGACCATTTTATAAATGCGGTCAAGAGCTCAAAGGATGATCGTGTTATGTTAATTTTAGACAACCATGAAACCCACCTTTCTCCAGAGGCTCTTGACAAGGCATCTGATGCAGGTATTGTGATGGTTACTTTCCCACCCTATACCTCACACAGGCTGCAACCATTAGATATTTCCGTTTACGGTCCCCTAAAGACCTATTACAATCAAGCTGTTGAAGCATGGCTTCTCAACAACAAGGGAAAAACCTTTGATATCTATAGTGTTGCGGAGGCCTTAGGTACAGCATATCCACGAGCATTTACTCCAAATAATATTTTATCTGGATTCCGTAAATCAGGAATATTTCCTTTCAATGAAGCAGTTTTCACTGACGATGATTATCTTTCTTCTTATGTGACTGATAGGCCTCTTGACGATTCAAACCCTGGGCCTTCTACTACTTCAGATTTAGGTTTAGGCTCTTCTGTCAATCCTGAACCGTCTACTTCTTCATCATTAGTGTCCTGCTCTGCTTTACCCTCGGGGTCACCTACATCTTTAGTAGTTTCTCTAGATAATGGGCTTTCGACTTCCTTACCATCTACATCATGTTCCTCAAATCCTGGTTCTTCAACAGGTCCATCTACTTCCTCAGAAACTAACTCAACTGAAATTGCAAAAAAGGACAATGAAAAAATAAAAAGATTTATAACCCCTGAAGAAATACAACCTTACCCTAAGGCAGAGGATCGTAAGGAGAAGAAGAAGCAAGGTAGAAAACGAGGAAAAACCATGATTGCCACTGAGACGCCGGAGAAAAACGCCATAAAAGAACAAAAATTAAAAAAAAGCAAGCCTAAGAAAAAACAAATTAAAAAAGTTACCAGAAACCTAGGGCAATCCTTAACCAATGTGAAAACAGAAAAAGGCAAACAGCCATTAAAGAAACAGAAGATAACTAAACAGATATCAAGCTCCTCGTCTGATTCTGAAGGGTCTGAAGTTGTTTCAACCCATGATGAAGATAGTGGTGATGAAAATGAAGAATTGTGCCTATTTTGTCTATCGCCAAAATTTAGTGACAAGAGTGGTGAACAGTGGTGTAAGTGCACCTCTTGTGGCCGTTGGGTACACTTTTTGTGTGCAGGTGTAGAAGGGGACGAGTGGAAGGACTACTTGTGCGATCTTTGCAATCGTAAAAATAAATAATTTTATAATCCACTAATAAAATAAACCAATAAAACATAATCTAAATTCGTGTACCTATTTCTTGTTATTGCCTATGGTTTTATACGTGGTTCAAGGTACAAGACGCCTGTCCCAAGGTACGTGAGTATAGTGTACCATGGACCAATATGCAAACAGTATGAGTTGTTTTTTTTAAACTTTTTCTTAAGAATTTATAACAATTATACATATTCCATGTTGTGTAGAAAGGTTTGAACTACGGTTGGAGACTTTTAAAGTTTAGAAATTGAAAACACCTGTTGATTCAAAAAATAAAATGTAAAAAGTGGTCCAAGGTACAACAGTCTCCCCTACACCAAAGTATGGACCAATAAGTGCTGTCACCCGCGGCCAACGCCTAAAACAATACTTGTCCGATACAACCCGCTGCCCCATACTACCGACCTTCCATTAAAAGAAGCATAAAAGATTCAAAGGTAAAAAAACGTATCGTAATTTTTTGTGCGGTAAATTTTTGTAAAATTCATGTAATTTATGATATTTTCTTGCTTTGACATCTGGTCGATTTTTGTGAAGTTTCTGCAGGTCTTTTGCAAGAACACTGGTTCTTTTCTATGTGGGAGAATTGTCCACTCATCAGGAAACCGAAATTTATAAAATATTCTACCTTGTGGTGTGTACCGTATGGCACGCAAGTCAGTAACTTTAGGTTCCCCCTTTTCCTTGCCTTTCCTTTTCCTTATATAATGCTACGGAATCAAATGATTTGAAAAAGGTGTGATCAAGATTTTTTCGAGCTGACCTGCAAATTTTATTTATTTGGGCATGTATTGAGTCTACCTCTATTTGAGAGTGGCCGACCTCAAGGAGTTTTTGCTCAATAGTGATTTGGTGTGTGATTGTTAGGTTCAGTAGCGCATTCGTTATTGTAATGTTTCTGTTTTGGTATGTGCGCCCATCGGTGTATATAATTATCTTTTTGCTCTTGTCCATTTTTGAATAACTTTACCGTTCAAATGTATAGACTATCGATGCAAATTCTTCTGAGTTTTGTCGCCTTCATATTCGTGTCATAAATAGCAGTATTCTCGATGAGTAATTAAATTATAATTATACAGAGGTTGTGAACACTCAATTTAGTTTTGTAGTAAAGGCTAGATACGTTTGAACGTGGTGCGTTCAAGACAGTCTGCAGATCAATGGTGAAAACGTAGGATTCGTTGTCGTTGTCTATAGCTGTAGCATGTTAAAAGCTTCAAAAAACGTTGAAAATTGATGTTTTTAACGCAACTAAAAACTATGTATGAAAACCATTAAAAAACGTTCCATTTTTACTCGTTTTTCGACGCATGCGTGTGATGACCTTAATGTGGACAAATTTTACCAGAATGAACCTTAGCGATTTCCCATAAGGAGTGGGCTCGTTCTGTTGCTGCTCCTTTACTAAGTCAGGTGAAACCATGACGAATACCTTTAGATCTAGGATATTATAAGTTTGAAAATAAAGAAGGACTACAGATGTTTCTAATAAATATTAAAGAGCAATTTTTGTCCTACCCTATATAACCATCAATACGAGACCTGATATTGCGTCAGTACTTCTATTCTTAGCAGAAAAGTTAGCAAACCCCGATACGTAGATTGGACTGAAGTCAAAATAATTTTTAAATACCACAAAAATTTCTGTTCATTAATGGAATACGTGGATGTAGATTGAGTGACAGAAAATCCAATACAGGAAATCTATTCATCATATGGAGCCGTTATATGTTGGAGGAGCAAGAAACAAAGCTGTGCTTTATTATCATCCAACGAAGCTTAATATGGGTACATGACAAGTCGGCATCGGACAAATCGGCATGACATATCAGCGCCGGAAAAGGTCAGCACCGGGACAAGTCAGCACCGGACCTGTCGGACTTAAATAACTTATTGGCGATATGTTTTTAATTTGAACCAAATAGAGTAAATCGTCAATTAAAACTAATTTGTATTCACACATTCTACTGATTCTTATGATATCATTTTACTTTACGTTGTTCGTTATTTATACACGTTTGTCTCAACATGTAATGAACGTGCCCTAATAATTTAAAATTTTTTAATTATCGGGAAAAAATTAGATGTATAATCATTCATGAATTATATATACTGTGAGTTTCAGAAATAAATTTTATAATTTTTTGAATGTTAAAAAGCTACTTTTTAATAAATTATATTATTTAATTCTGTATTACAATAAGAATTTTAATTAATGCATGATCAGTAGCCAGTTTTTGTTTTGTTTGTTTTTAGTTATTATTTATGTTTGTGTTTTATTCCACCGGCATGCATTGGAAAATATTTTTAATATATTTCTAATGTTTTTCAAATTTATTGGTTTTTTTTTGTTACAAAGTTTTTTAAATAAAATATAACATGAGTTATTTGTTGTTATTTTTAAAACATAAATTTAATCACAATTGCAACGATTCTAAATTTGCTAGAAAAATGAAACAATATATTTTTATGAATATTTATTGGAGAAAGTGGTTTGATTTTGTACAAAATGGGGACCCTTATATATTTTTTCGAAATAATAATGAAAAACGTAAAATAAAAATATATAACCAGGATCAATGGGCGTGTGAATTTAAATTAGCATTAGGTTTAATTAGAGATTTAATCTATTTAGTTCAAGTCGAAAAAAAATCGCCAATAAGTTATTTTACTCAGACTTAACTGGCGCCGACTTGTCCCGATGCCGACTTTTCCTGGTGCCTATGTGGAACTTTCTAACGCTTGTCAGGAAGCGACTTGGATACGAAGACTCCTAGAATATTTTGAACAGAAACTTACAACTGTGAAGATATTCGAAGACAACCAGAGTGTTCTGAAAATGCTAGATAACGACGATAGAACAAAACATATTGAAAATCGTTATAATTATGTCAAGGAAATGAAGATGTTTTTTTTAAGATTAGGGCTAATTAGTAATGAGCGGGGGGGGGGGGTATTGAGTTACTGCAATACTAAAATTTATATATTTGTTTTAAACTATATATTGGTTTTGTTATTTTTTATACAGGGTGTTTCCAAATGACACTTACAGCCTTTGTCTGTAGATACCTCTCGTAAAATTGGACAAAATGATATAAGGAATGAGGGATCCAACATATTTACGTTTCAAAATATAGGGTGTTACAGTTAATAAATAATAAAAGTCTTCTCGCTGTAACTTTTTTAAAATAAATATTTTTTAACGAAACTTTGCAGCTAACTAGACTAACGACCTTATTTTTTTCAAAACCTTTTACCAGTGGTTTTTCGTCAATTGCCTGTTTAATTTAATGAAAAAATGCATAACTTTTGATGTGGAAAAAATTAATAGTTTTTGAAAAATAAATAAATTTTAGTGAGGCACGCAGACTGTCTCGTAAATTTAGTCATTACCTAAAAAACAAAATAAAAAAAAATATACAAAACTGTTAATTTGATTCAAATCAAATGTTATGCATTTGTTTCACTAAATTAAAAAAGCAATTAAAAATTTTTTTTTTGAAAATTTATCCAGCGGCGTAAAAATTTGGTGCAAAATATTCAGCCATACCCAACTGGAACGCCACTGGTAAAAGGTTTAAAAAAAATGTCATGTCACAATGAGGGTCGTTAGTCTAGTTAGTTGGCTGCAAAAGTTTCATTAAACAATATTGATTTTTAAAAAAGTTACAGCCAAAAAACTGTATTAATTTATTAATTTTAACACCCTGTATTTCGAAAAGTAAATATGTTGGACCCATCATTTCTTATAAAATTTTGTCCAATTTTACGAGAGGGATCTACAGTCAAACGTTGTAAGCGTCATTTGGAAACACATTGTATAATAAAAATGTTGGCACTGTTATAAAAAACAAATAATTTTTGGAAAGTTCTCTTAAAAACTCATTTTAAATAATATTTAAAAAATATCTGATTATTCAATAAATACCCCCCACCCCCCTATATATCACGAGAGAACCCTGGTAGCTAAGGCTTGTGCGGGGGGAACAGACTGTTATTATTAATATTATGGAAGGTCTGAGAAAACCTCACCATCATCATCATCGTTATTTAAGAACTAAAAAATTTTACGTACAAGTGTGCATTTGTTAATGATTAGGAAATAAGAGATATGAGGTATCTACATCGACATGAAGAAAACAAGCTAAAAATCGAGTAGGTATTTGTGAACTAGCAAAATATATAATTTTACCCAAAAGTAGTTTTGATATTTAACGTATATAAAATCTTTATTTGTATGTTATATATGATATTATTAACATTATTTATGAGATCCGTTAAGCTGTCTGAGACTACAGACCAAGCTGACACTACGGCATTGGTTTGACAGTTATTTTTATTGACCTAATCTGAATTCAGGTCAATATAAGCCAGTAGTGGTAAAATATTATTAAAAAACGAATTTGGAATTAAACCACTATTTTAATATTGTGTATTGATTTTATTATACAGGGTGATTCACGACCGACGCCACGGAGTTTTATGGCTTAATGGCATATATTCGTCAACTTATATTGCGGTGGTATTATGTAAGTCAATAAGGACTACATTTTAAAAATATTTTGAAATATACAGGGTGCTCCACAAAAGAGTAACGTATCAAAGTTATGACTTTTTAAATGGCACACCCCGTATATTATTACATTTTCGAACTGTACATAAAAAATAAGCTATACTTTCATAAAGGTTCCCTATACCTACATACAGAGTGTTCTAAGTTATGTCCATTTTAATTAAAATGTAAGGTTTTAGAAAAAAACTAATATCTGCGGATACAACCAATTACAATAAATTTACTCTTAGATTTAATTAAAAGACTGTTTCCTTAGTCTATTTATTGATTCAGTGATACATTTTTATTTACAGGGTGTTTATAATTTTAGGTTCAATTAGTAGAACATTCGCACTGTAATATTCGGCTTATTTTAAATGGAACACCCTGTATTTTATAAGCCTATCGTAAAGCTAATTTAATTACCTTTCAACTTTTATAAGGGTTTCCGATACCTAAAAAGTCAAGTTTTCAACTTATTTAGATATTTTTGAAATTTGGGTTTTCCTATAACATTTGTACAAGTAAATATCCTCCCAAAATGTCTAATTATTGTCTTTTACCATTATAAGTAATGTAATAATCTATGGCTAATCGACTAGAATGAATCCAACCAACCGCTTCCCCTCAAAAGTATTTCAATAAATGCGTATGACAAAATGACTAAAATACAGTAGACACGTTTTAAAATTAATACCGTAGTAACTTTAATCAAAACATTTATATGAAATTTTATAAATAATGAAAACTGAAATATATAATAATAATTGATTCAGATTAAAAAAATACTATAATAACTGTTCTACATGATGCCCATCTTCTTGAGTGCACATTATTAACCTTTTTTCTAATGAATGTCTTACATTTTGTAACATATTAGGAGTGACCGTTTCGAAAGCATTTTTAATTCGTATTTTCATATCATCTGCAGTGGTGGGGGGTGCGGTATAAACTAAATTTTTAATATAGCCCCATAAGAAAAAGTCCATGGGGGTTAGGTCGGGAGATCTAGGGGGTCAGTTAATGGGTCCACCTCTCCCGATCCACTTCTCAGGAAACTTTCTATCTAGGTAATTTCTAACATCAAGTGCAAAATGTGCAGGAGCTCCATCTAATTGCAACCACATCTTTTGCCGAATTGTCAAAGGAAAATTTTCTAAAAGTATCCAAAAATGTCTCTTTAAAAATCTCAAGAATTTCGGGCCATCTAAATTACCATTGAAAAAATAAGGATCAATAACATGATCGGCAATAATTCCACCATACACATTAATACTCCATCGATTTTGACGATCAGTAGTACTGAATAAATGCTTATTTTCGGTGTCGTAATAATGAAAATTGTGCCGATTCACTAAGCCGTTATTGTGGAATGTTGACTCATCCCTAAATAATACATGTTCAAAAAAAAATCATCTTCACTAACTTGATCAAGTGCCCATAAGGAATAATCAATACGGTTTTGGAAGTCTGTGCCGTATAAATTTTGATGAATTTGTACCTATATGATAGGATGGAACTTATGTTTTAGTAAGATCCTACATACACTAGGCTGAGTAATTCCTGTTTGTCTTGTACTGGTATTTGAATTGTCAATAACGGAACCTAATACTAAATACTCGTTATCATCATCATTTGTAACAGGCTTTACTTTTATTTGTTTCGGATAAGCTACACTGCCTGTATCACGAAATGTTCGAATCAACCTTTCAAAAACTTTTTTATTTGGGTGGTCGCGGTCGGGGTACTTTTCTGCGTACACTCTTGAAGCAAGTAAACAATTTTCATAACATTCACCAATAATTAAAACCATGTCAATTCTTTCTTGTTGTGAATTAACCATGGTAACGTTGAAAATATTTCAGCTTATAACACAGTCCAAGTATAAAGAACTAATGACATTACATTGACAATTTGTGCATAATTGCAACATTTTGACAGCAACGTCAATTTCAAAGCACACCTAATTTCTTTTGGATTATGATATAGTACCACCACATATTAATACATGTTAATCTGTAAATTACAAATATCTGTAATTCTAACAGCTACACAATAGATTAAATCTGAAATATCTACTTATCGCTAAAGTCTATTACTACATCAATTATCAAAAAGACATTAATTAGACATTTTGGGAGGATATTTACTTGTACATTTGTTATAAAAAAAAACAAATTTCAAAAATATCTAAACAAGTTGTAAACTTGACGATTTAAGTATCGGAAACCCTTATAAAAGTTGAAAGGTAATTAAATTAGCTTTACGATAGGCTTATAAAATACAGGGTGTTCCATTTAAAATAAGCCGAATATTACAGTGCGAATGTTCTACTAATTGAACCTAAAATTATAAACACCCTGTAAAGAAAAATGTATCACTGAATCAATAAATAGACTAAGGAAACAGTCTTTTAATTAAATCTAAGAGTAAATTTATTGTAATTGGTTGTATCCGCAGATATTAGTTTTTTTCTAAAACCTTACATTTTAATTAAAATGGACATAACTTAGAACACTCTGTATGTAGGTATAGGGAACCTTTATGAAAATATAGCTTATTTTTTATGTACAGTTCGAATATGTAATAATATACGGGGTGTGCCATTTAAAAAATCATAACTTTGATACGTTACTTTTTTGTGGAGTACCCTGTATATTTCAAAATATTTTCAAAATGTAGTCCTTATTGACTTACATAATACCACCGCAATATAAGTTGACGAATATATGCCATTAAGCCATAAATCTCCGTGGCGTCGGTCGTGAATCACCCTGTATAACCTTTGTTCTAAATTTCATAAATATATTTGGTACATAACTTGGAGTAGTCCATATAATTTTTAAATAATTAATGGTAATTATTTAAAATAATATAAATTACCTTGTTTGAGTAACCTTGAGCCGTGATAATTATACGAATTATAAAGATATCAATTTTATTAAAAATACCTAATAAAATACATAACATAAATCTTCTGAACATTGATTTTTCCTAATTGTCCAGTAATAATTATTGTTTTTTGACCTACTTCATTTTTCGTTATTCACAGATGCAATAGATACGTCACAATTGAAAATAGCATAAAACTATTTATTTTTACAAAATTTAAATAATAATATTGTTCTTATATTGTTAAAGTCAGTGTATATAACCTTGTAACTCAGATCCCCGATTATGATTTTTGTTGAATTACAATAAATCAATTTTAAAAATTTAGGTAGGGGAAAGGGTGGTAGATAATATCTTGTTTGATTTTAAAAATTACTGTGAAATTGTCATTTCTGTAACTTTTTGTTGCAGATGCCAATAAAATGCATTAAAAAAATAAACAGGAGTATATCAATTAATGAAGATTATATGAAAAATCGTTTTAATTTTATTTAATTTGGAGATTTGACTCAGCAGCAAAAATATCCAGGTACTCAACCCAGAGGAGCAAGTAAAGCTCGCCGTTCTGGCCGATAACGCCTTTGTCGATACCATAATGACCCCTGGAGTATTTTTATGCACTGAAGCTGTCCGTGCAAGTGGCATTCACACTATAAACGGAAGATGGCGCCCGAGGCAATCAGAAACCTGGACTAAGGCGCCAAAATACCGCCTGACGATGCAAAAGAGCGTCACAGACTGGTGCTAGCTAACTGACATAATGTCAACGCGCTTTAAGGCCCTTGCACGTACATTTACACAAAAAATAAGCAGTTAAAAATAAAAAATAAAATTTGACAAATCGTTATCACTCCACGATTAGTTATCTAGCAAGGCACGTTAAAAAATAAAAATTAAGAAATAATACATATGAAATAATTTTTTCCGTAAGGATGAAAATTTTATTTCTGACCAACGAAAAACAGTACTTTGACCATTTGGCACTTAGCTGCCAAGAAATTGAGCTATTGTATTTATCTATTTTTGTGGGTTTGTAGTTTCTTTTTACTTGTAGAATAAAAATAAATATGAGTGAAGATCACAGTTATACTATAGTTATTATTTAAACGACGAAAATGCGGTGACAGTGTTCAATGAAAAGAAAATTATCATACTGAAACTGAAAATGTCTCTGAACTATCTACTAAGACTGAAATAAATTTAAGTAACACTAACTATCTACAATTTCTCAGTCTTTTATTTTTCTTTTCTCACTTAATAATAAAAATCCTCGCACCGTGAAAGTACCATAAAGGTCCTTTTTATGACTTGATATTAATATGAACAAATAAAATTACAAAAATATTAGGTTATCTATAATTATATTAATAAAGGTATCTAACAGTTGATTTATGTTTGCACGCATGCCTATTTCAAACGAATGTAGGTTGACAAAAAATAATTTTTTTAACTGCTTATTTTTATTTCTTATTTTTACTGCTTATTTCTTATGTAAATGTACGTGCAAGAGCCTTTAAATTACCCCGGCTTTCAACATTACTCGCAGTTATTTTACAATCTGATAGTTGGCTAGCTACCATGTTTACATCGAGCTAGTTTACTAGCAGCTAGTGAATTCACCAATTAGCGCCTTGCAAACTCGCTCACTGTCATCAATGCTTAAATGAAATGTTCTTCAGAATGAAGATGAGTCAATTTAAATCAGAATGTAAAGAATTAGTAGCCGGACTGCCACAAGATTCACTATTATGGCTACTGCTCTATATACCGTCTTAATTTTATATATTCCTAAATATCATTGTTATTATTTACTTTAATATTCTGGCCTAGTAGTTTTCTGTCTATTTTGTAATTGTGGAAATTATTTTAATATTTTTAACAAACATGCATCCTCCATAAATGATTAAAAACTATTTAATGTAAAAAATACATTCAATAAAATAAACAAACTAATTTTAAATTCTACAATAGCAGGTTATAAAAAACCGATCTTGTTCTACATTAGGTGTAATGTATTCAATTAAACAATTATTTTTATTCATTCTAATTACGACTATTATATCAGAAATAAATGTTAAATTATTATTATTTCCTTTCTATTTTAATATTTATAACATAAATTAACCTTCAAAAACCATGTTGGACAGTAGTTGTTAATGCAAGAAGCGTATAAGTTACAATAAACTTATAAAAAAATTATTCGGCAATAAAAAAATGATTATGGGCAAGTATATTTACCAGGAGTGTCCAAAATGTAATATGATTTTAATAAAAATATCCATTTCTTATAAGTTCTCCTATTATTGTTATTAATTACGGATAATTTACTAGTGTTCACGTTTATTGCCATCAATCATCAGTAAAGCGTCCAAGAGTATATACAAGTTGAAGTATATTTAATTTGCAATATATGCAATATCAATTAAATGGGAAAAATATGCGTATTTTCAAAAACGTCAAATATAGTTTAACGTAGCGAATCCAATTTTGTAAAACACCGTTTCGTCTTTGAAAGGTCGCCCTCAACTATTTTTTTTAATACGGACCTGTATAGCATATTTTATTTTTGAATTCCCCATTTTTTCTGTATCCAATCATGTAGAATACTTAATTTTTTTATTATTTTTTGACAATGAACTGTAGATACTTTAGAAATTTTTCTAAGTACGCTCCTGTTCCATTTTGACTGTAAATATTTATAAACATTTTTGAATAAAATTAATTAAAAATTGAGTAATATTTAAGCTTAACGGCTTAAGTATACTTAATTTCTATTTCGATCTGAATCTAAATTTTCCTAAATAACTACAATCAGAAAATAAAGAAAATTTATTTATACTTCAATTGTTGAATGATATCAGATAACTAGAATTTACAATGTCTTAAAATAAATGGTAATTGAATTGCTCAAATTGGCCTCCCCCTTATTCAAAATATTTTATAATTATTGTACTCATATTTTCAGGGTAACAGTGAACAGGACCGTATTAATAAAATACAGTTCATAATAGAAGCCTATTAAACAATTAAGTGTTCTAAATGGTTGGATATAGAGAGAATAATGGGAATTTTAAAGATGAAAATATAAAGTATACAGATTCGTATTTTAACCAAATAGTTGAGGGTGGCCCTTTAAAGACGAAACGTTATTTAAAAAAATTGGATACGTTATTTGACCTTCAATAAGAAAATCTTATAAAGTTTTTTTCTATCTTTAAAAACTAAGGTGTAACGCCCTTTGCGTCGTCAAGCGGTATTTTGGCGCCTCAGTCCAGGTTTCGGGCGTCACCTTCCGTTTATAGTGTGAAGGCCACTGCACGGGCAGCGTCAGTGGAAAAGAAATACTCCAGGGGTCGTTATATGGCATCGACAAGACCCTTAGCGGCCAGAAGGGCGGTCTTTACTTGCCCAACTGGGTTGAGTTAATTGGGAATTTACTACTGCTGGTATCAGAAATAAAAATCATTAGCGGTGTCTTAATGGCACTATCGTGTTGACACTTTTATGTTTATCGTCAGTGTTGAAACAGCGTACACATAGTAATACACAAGTTGGCGGGCGACGGAGAGGGTCCGCAAGCAGTGTCAGTGTGGGCGAGTACTTCTAGTTGTATCAGTGTGTTGCCAGCGCAAACGTTGTTTTTGGAACCGTGCTACATTATTTCAATAAATTGTAGATTATTGTTTTAAGTATTATACAAACCTTTCGAAAATGGATTAGTGATCAAATTGTTAAATTTCTATTTCGATCAAACACTTACAAAGGACTTAAAACAAACAACAACTAACTCTCTCAATTTTAAACTTTTAACTCACGACAAACTGTGACAAATAAAAGACGAAATTATTTTGGTGGACCGAAAAGTCGAAAAGCATGAACTGTGGAGTTTTTATTAATATTTAATCCTGCTGTATAAATGGTTAGAAAGGTAAAATAAATTTATATCAAAAATACAATTCTTAATTTTTGCACATTGTGAAGGTCTGGCAATATCTAGCAGGTACATCATAGTTATACATATGTACGGATCTATTTAAAATAACGCGATAGATATTTCTATAACACGTGTTCTCCACATACTCTTGCTACAAAAGATCCTAATAAAAATAAATGCTAAGTCTTGAGAATTCGCCGCATACTCTTGCTACAAAAAAAACCCTGAAAAAAACAAACACTAAGTCTAGGGGAATCCTCATATACTCTTGCTACGAAAACCCCTAATAAAAACAGACACCAAGTCTAGGGGAATCCCCACATATTATTGCAACAAAAAAAACCTAATAAAAATAAACACTAAGTCTAGGGAAATCCTCATATACTCTTGCTACGACAAACCCTAATAAAAACAAAAACTAAGTCTAGGGGAATCCCCATATACTCCGGCTACAAAAAAACCGCAATAAACACGAACAATAAGTCTAGGGGGTTCCCTACATATTCTTGCTACAAAAAACCCTAATAAAAACAAACACTAAGTCTAGGGGAATCCCCACATATTATTGATACAAATAAACCCTAATAAAAACAAACACTAAGTCTAGGGGAATCCTCATATACTCTTGCTATGAAAAACCCTAATAAAACAAACACCAAGTCTAGGGGAATCCCCACATATTATTGTAACAAAAAAACCCTAATAAAAACAAACACTAAGTCTAGGGGATTCCCCACATACTCCTGCTACAAAAAAACGCAATAAAAACGAACACCAAGTCTAGGGGGTTCCCTACATATTCTTGCTACAAAAAACCCTAATAAAAACAAACACTAAGTCTAGGGGAATCCCCACATATTATTGATACAAATAAACCCTAATAAAAACAAATACTAAGTCTAGGGGAATACTCATATACTCTTGCTACGAAAAACCCTAATAAAAACAAACACTAAGTCTAGGGGAATTCCAAATATATTCCTTCAACAAAAAAACCCTAATAAAAACAAACACTAAGTCTAGGGGATTCCCCACATACTCCTGCTACAAAAAACCGCAATAAAAACGAACACTAAGTCTAGGGGGTTCCCTACATATTCTTGCTACAAAAACCCTAATAAAAACAAACACTAAGTCTAGGGGAATCCTCATATGCTCTTGCTACGAAAAACTCTAATAAAAACAAACACTAAGTCTAGGGGATTCCCCACATATTCTTGCTACAAAAAACCCTAATAAAAACAAATACTAAGTCTAGGGGATTCCCGACATATTCCTGCTACAAATAAACCCTAATAAAAACAAACACTAAGTCTAGGGAATTCCCCACATATTCCTTCTACAAAAAACCCTAATAAAAACAAACACTAAGTCTATGGGATTCCCTACATATTCTTGCTACAAAAAACCCTAATAAAAACAAACACTAAGTCTAGGGCAATCCCCACATATTATTGATACAAATAAACCCTAATAAAAACAAATACTAAGTCTAGGGGAATACTCATATACTCTTGCTACGAAAAACCCTAATAAAAACAAACACTAAGTCTAGGGGAATCCCCATATATTATTGCAACAAAAAAACCCTAATAAAAACAAACACTAAGTCTAGGGGATTCCCCACATACTCCTGCTACAAAAAACCGCAATAAAAACGAACACTAAGTCTAGGGGTTCCCTACATATTCTTGCTACAAAAACCCTAATAAAAACAAACACTAAGTCTAGGGAATTCCCCACATATTCTTTCTACAAAAAACCCTAATAAAAACAAACACTAAGTCTATGGGATTCCCGACATATTCCTGCTACAAATAAACCCTAATAAAAACAAACACTAAGTCTAGGGAATTCCCCACATATTCTTTCTACAAAAAACCCTAATAAAAACAAACACTAAGTCTATGGGATTCCCCACATGTTCTTGCTACAAAAAACCCTAATAAAAACAAACACTAAGTCTAGGGACACATGTTAAATATGTGTCCGTAAAGTCAGCTGGGTATGCGAAAGAAGTATGCGAGTGACTCCATCTTTCGGCGGGGGGGTACAACTATTACGTTTAAGCTTATATTTGAAGTTAGTTCTAGTCCAGCACCTTGCCTGATTTTATTTAAATATTTTAATTATTACGGAAAAAGTAACTTCATTACAGTGTTATTTAAATAAACCGAAAATCGTCGATTTCGGATTTTCCCAAATATCTCGGAAATCGGACCTGATATTTCAATTTGGAAAAACATCAATTCGTCTTGGAATTACACATCTTTTCCTCCATTTAACCGCTATTGCGGTTTACGAGATCTCTGAATACGCTAATTAAATCCGGTCCACCCTATATACAAACCCAATTTTTGAACTCGACGCTACTATATTGTAATTGTTTATTAAATTTGGGAAAAATATTCAGTAAAGTTATTATAAAAATTAAAACTTGTATTTCTTGTTTCAGATCTGGATATATCACCACAGGAAAACTATCTTCAACGTTTTTTGCATGGTTCTAATTTTAACGTGGATGAAGCATTTAAAAAGGTAAGTAATAATAATAATTAAAATTATGTCATTTTTTTTCAATGAAAAATATGGTATATTTTTAAGTATTCTTTGCATCAATAAACGGATATAACATAATACACAATCAATTTGACCCAAGCATTTTTTCGAAACTGCTGAAAATGATACTAGAGAATTATTTTATTTTACTTATACATTCATTAAAAATAGTGAATATATAAGTTTACTATAAGATTAATTTATCCACTACGAAATCAAATTGTTAAAAAAATTGAAATTTACAAATACAATTGTTTATTTCCGGGTTGTTATGCCGTGGTATTCTTTGATTATTACTTCCAAACGTTTCGACTGCAATCGCTATCCCTTAGAGAATTTTTCAGTATTTTGTTACACGTTATATAAATTTTATTATTTTGTTTTTTATTTTTAGATAAAAGCAACTCGTGAACATATACTGGAATATCCAGATTGGTATCGAATAGTTGGACCATTAAAATATAAAAATATTATTGACATGGATATACGTGCAGTACTTCCAGACTTTGATAAAGAAGGGAGACCTATATATTTAGTTAAAAATGGTAATTTATCTCAACCAAAAATTAAAATTTAGTTTATACTACGATACTATCTATTTATTATAAGAAAAATATATATTCCCTTTAAAATTTTAAATGTCAATTGTATAAACATTTTTAACGTTGTAATATTAACTTTTTGCAACTTTGTACGAAAAAATATTACCTAACCACAAACTTGTTTGACATTGAAATTAGGAAGATTGCAGTGTCGCCAACCTAGTAAAAAAGTTACTAAACAATCCCTTGTTCTTCTTTTAAGGAAACATTGATGTAAGTAAGATGAGTCTCTTAGACGTAGTTGGTGTAGACGATGTTTGGCTAGAATCTATTTTACATAAATATCCAGAATCTGCTGCAAAAGGTCTTTGCGTTATTATGGATATTAAAGATCAAAGTTGGAAGCTTAGTAAATGGTTACAGCCGGATAATGTCAGACAGAGTATTAAAAAAACGGATAATCTTCCGTTTAAAAATTTGAAGGTGCATGTTGTTAATAATTCTTGGTGGATTAGTATTGGTATCAAATTGGTATGGCCATTTTTTCCACAAAAATTTAAAGACATGGTAAGTCGTTATTTTTTTGGCTACAAGTGTCAAAAATGATTTTTTTTTCTAGATAAAATTCCATTTTGACAACATGGACTCCTTCCATGAATACATAGACAAGACAGTGCTACCAATTGAATATGGTGGATTTAAAGACATCAAATACAACGAACTATATGAAAATCTTTATAAAAGGAATGACGAAATATTTAAAAGTTTTGAAGCGTACAGAAATTAACAATAATGATGTATTGGTTAATTTTAAATAAAAATTTTTTTCAGAACTTGTAGCCGTTTTATTCTTTTACTATTATTATTGAAAGTTCAAAAGTTACAAAAACACAATACAAAGACTATTTACAGAAACAATGAGAAAGTCAGGCAGGAAAATCCGTTCTACTTTAAATAGTAGAAATGTACTAGTCCCATGGTCTGCACATTCTCTGGATTTAACCCATTGTGAATATTGTCTTTAAGCTTATCTAAAGCACTTATTTTATCATGATGGAGAAATACACAATGTGGAAAAAATGCGAAAAGAAAGTATTTTTAAGGTTGGTCGCGGAAACAAATTCCATTCCGAGGCGTGAACAGAGTCCTAGATACGTCGGGCAAGATTGTGCACACATGCAATGGATGATGACAACTTTGAATAGTTTTTATAATTTTTTGGTCATATTTTATATAAAATAATTTTACGGTTTTACTTTCTATTAAAATTGTCTCAACTTTAAAAACACCCTGTAAAAATTTCCACAATTATATTTTAAAAATTTTGCAAAAATGCTTACTTAATGTATATTTCATTGTCGTTTAAATGTTGATTCTCAATTTAATACATTATACAGTTTTCGTGTTATACGAGTTAAAAGAAATTTGAAACTAATAATTCAATATTTCAACAACTACAAATTTAAATTATTTACGACAGATACTAAAGGAAAAAGTAGCCAAAGTAATAGATTAAAGAGCAACAAAATATAACCCAAGAATAATTAGGTTGAAACTAGAAGACGAAGATGAATTAAGAAACACAAATGATAAATCATAATGAGAGAATAAAACGCAATAATAAAAGACAAGAACAATAGTATGGATTGCGTAACATAGTAAATATAAACAAAATGATCCAATATTGTAACGAAGTTATTAGAATATTACCAGAATACCCATTTAAATTTTGTCAAATATTAAACGATACTTTTTCCTTTTAATTATTAATTCCGTAGTATTTATTCTTACTTTTATAATTATTAAATTTGTTTTTCGTCCGTAAATTACTAGTTAGTTAAAATATTATTTAAGTCGTATCCTACATCGGTTGTTACGTTTTTTTGTGCCACCCTGTATTTTCATTATTCTTCTACTCAGTATATCATAATTTCAGACTCGCTTGATATCCCTTCTTAATTTCCCCGCGTCGTGTCTCTCTTCTAGGTATTAGTATAAAATGTCTTTCACATGTTAACAATTCTCTCTCTCTCAAAACAATTGACTTCTATATCGTCTGTGTCGCTTATTGAAAATTTCTTTTCTTCCTCTCGTTATATAGGGTAAGTTTTATTTATATTATATTATATTTTCACTTATGTCCCCTGTTATTATTATTAATTATTTCGACGCTTTAACTTTTATTTACTGTTATTTTTTTATGCCGGTATATTACTTTCCCGGACCCATCAAAGGGAAAGTAAGGTGAACGAGCAAAAAAAAAATCGAGATATCAATGGAAATGTCCATTTTGAGGTCCCCCAAGAAGATTGAAACCATTTTCAGCGCATGGTCTGCCTGTGTGTAATCTTCCACGATAACTGCCGAACCGTTTGACCAATCAAGCTGAAATTTGGTAAGGAGGGTCGGTGTGTGCCTAGAATGCGACCATTAGTTTAAATTGGTACAGTAGAAGGTCCTCAAGACCGACATTGATTAAATGCACATGGTACAATTTTTTACTTTTTTTAAATTATAAGGACAAACTATACACTTTAGTGCAAAATGTTGTAGTACAAAGTTTTATAGCATAAAATTCCCTACAACTTTTGTTTGAAACTTTTTCCAGAATTTCCAATAGTTTCGCCACTAGAGGGCGCATAAAAAATGTGCATGTAGGTTTTCTCCAGTTTTTCTTGATTTTGAAGACAAATAATACACTTTAGTGCAAAATGTTGTAATACAAAGTTTTATAGCATAAAATTCCCTACAACTTTTGTTTGAAACTTTTTCCAGAATTTCCAATAGTTTCGCCACTAGAGGGCGCATAAAAAATGTGCATGTAGGTTTTCTCCAGTTTTTCTTGATTTTGAAGACAAATAATACACTTTAGTGCAAAATGTTGTAATACAAAGTTTTAGAGCATAAAATTCCCTACAACTTTTGTCTTAAGAGGGCGCGTAAAAAATGTGCATGTATGTTTTCTCTAGTTTTTCTTGATTTTGACGACAAATAATTCCCTTTAGTGCAAAATGTTGTTGTACAAAGTTTTAGAGCATAAAATGCCCTACAACTCTTGCATGAAACTTTTTCTAGAATTTTAAATAGTTGCGCCACTAGAGGGCGCGTAAAAAATGTACGTGTAGGTTTTCTCTAGTTTTTCTTGATTTTGAGGACAAACAATACACTTTAGTGCAAAATGTTTCAGTGCAAAGTTGTAAAGCATAAAATTGCCTACAACTACTGTATGAAATTTTTTCCCGAATTCCGAATAGTTTTCACAGCAGTGTGATATACAACGTGCGCATGCGCAGTTTATGTCATCAACATTGAAATATTAATTCGGTAGACGTATTCACCATCGGCTCGCTGTTTTTAACGTGTTTCATAAATTATTGTAATGATTAGTATTTTGTAATTAAAATAATAATAATAAATAACATATTCTCTACGGCCGAGCCGGGAAAGTTCTGGGGTGACACAGCCGATTTTTTTTTGTTATAGTTACTCAAAACTTCATATCTTATTTTTTATAATAATATGAATTATCTGATGTTTGTGGTGCTCTTTCAGTCTCGATTACAACATTTACATTAATTCGTTTTTACTGATTTTTATAAAATTTAATTCACTTTCATTATTTTTATATTTCATATTTTGATCTAAAAATTCATGTATTTCACATTAATATTATCATTGTTTTATATTCTTTTTCAAAAACAGACACCACGAAATCTGGTAATTTATGATTTTTGTCTTATATTTACATTATGTGAACTTTTATTGTTTTTGGACTGAACAAGTTTTTTTTTGAACGAGCAAGTTTTTTTTCCTCATTTAGGACCTAACGTCTCTACTTTCGGATACAGGAAATTTTTAGAACAAACTCAAAGACCAGCCAAAAACCAAGCAAGTTACATTTCCAGAAAAAAAGAGAAAAAGTATCTGAAAGATTTAAATTTTTCTTATAAAATAAAATGTAACGTTTAATTTCGTTAAAAACCCACAAAAAGAAAGAAAGGACGGATTTTGAAATATATTATAGTTTTTTTGTCAATTGTTTCTGAATACATCAAAAAATCAATTAGACTGGCGTCCAATTTTTTTTTTGTCTATTTTACTTTTAATTATATATTTCAAATTTTATTCGTGGAACGAACCAATAATAAAAAAATTGAGCTTAAATCACATTTATTACTAGTTATCAACAAATTAAAATAACGTTGACGGTTTCTAAATAGCTAAAATCACAAATTGTGCACGGGGAACAAATAAAATATAATAAATACGACGTCCTTCCTTCGATAATAAGGCCAAACGTGATCAGTTGTAACCGCCGCCGAAAGATGGAGACATTTGCGTATGGGCTTCTCGTACCCAACCAACCTTATCGTATACTGCGGTTTGAGTCGATCTAGTCAGTTCGATCCAAATTATGATTGTGAACACATCAAGTGCCAATACAGCTATTAGCCGACCGATGATTGACGCCGACTTCAGAGTCTGATTAAAAATTAAGAGTAAGAGATTGAAGATTTGATCCTCACCTCAAAAAAAAGAAATAAATATAAAGACAAAATATATAGTACAAAATTGAATATATAAATATGCAGAATCATGCACAGAAAAAAATAGTGAAGCAAACAAAGAGTTCAATTTAAATTCAAACTTTACAACCAACAATAGACCATTTTGGAATAAAATTAAGACATTAAAAGGAAGAAAAAATAATTAAAAAAGTTTTCGGCAGTGTTACACAGTCAGAGAAATGAGTTAGTTAATCTCAAAATGGACATGAAAAAATTTGCGAAGGACCACGCAATTTTTATAGAACTGCGACATTTGTTTTTAAATGCAGATACAAATGTTTTAATTCTGAAGAGCTTTTACATGCGCATTCTGAAATAAACTTTACAATAGATTACAGACATTAATAAGATTGAAACAACCAGTGCTGGATTTACCACTAGGCTGACGGCTGAAGGGGTGCCGCATTTTTTTATATGATCAAGTAAATTATAAAATACATAATTATTATTTCATATTTACAGAACACAGAACAGAGGAGGGGGCCGCACAGAAAACTTCTCTAAATCCGGCACTGGAAACGACTGAAAAAGGGACCGGAACATGATAAGGAAATCACTTTTATCCGCATTTATTTTACCGCGTTCAATTTCGAAATCACTACAAATTCTTTTAAACACAATTTTAACTTAAATCACATTGATACGAATTAATTACATTTTGATCTTGGAAAATGTATACCTTTTTTAATAATAAGAATTATATTACTACCGTGTAACAAAGTTACTTTTTTCCGTAATAATTAAAACTATAAATTAAATCGCGCACGGCACTGAAGTAGAATTAACTTAAAATTATGAGAGAAGCTTCGAATATAAGGCCAGTCGTACCAGTTAAATCTCCGTCCGACAGATGGAGCACTCGCATCCGTGTTTCATAGACGCCGAAGTTCTTATCAAGTAGGACAATTCAATCCGTTGTCGATAGCTGCAGTGGCAGCCCGAAGACCGAGTTGCTGTGGCAGTCCCTCGATCTTTAGAGATAGGTCAAGAAAAGCTGAAGGGAGTGAAGCAATTTCAATTGTACCGGAGTCCAGAACTGTCAATCCGACCGCCGCCTACTTTAAAGTCGTGCCTGTCGTACCGTCTGATGATGCCGAGAAAGGACCTTCTTACCACAGTACATATATTCTATCAGTATCGCGACTCTCAGGCGGTCCCTTTGATCTTTTTAGGCACAGAAATTTAACCTTGACGCCATTTTGCCCGTACCAAAGAATACATATTGATATGGTTTTTTATTTATATGCGTAGTTTTAGTTCTGTGTTTGTATTTATTGTGGTTGACTGTGATTGAAAGGTAGAAGGTTATTGTCAAATGTAAGTTTGACAATGAAAATAAGGTTATGATAAGAAGTTTAAGGTGCGTGTGGATGTATTTAAATGTGTTGAAGATTTACTTAAGAATGTTTTGTATTTAGATGATTATATTTATTTGATTTAATAATGAGTTCACAACAATTGTGGTACAAGTAAAAGAAAAAAATCTTAGTGTCGTTAGTCATTAAATTTACAGATAAAAAAAATATCTAGTTGGGGAAAAAACAAATGAAAAGAGATAATAAACAGTTTTTGGTTTTTTGATTAATTAATAAGAAATGGTAGAAAATGTCAGATAAAAAATAGAATGAGATGTTTAAAAACAGGATTATTATAAATATAATAGAAGTTGTGTTATAGAAGAATAAAAAAAAAGTTACTGATTAAAAAGAGGTTTATTAATATAAAGAAAAATATTACAAGAATATAAAAAATATAACAAAGAAGACAAATAACAAATTGATGCAGATTGGATTAGACGGAGAGACAGAAATAGGTGGAGATTAAAAAATAAAGAAGACAGAAGAGGGAATTAACTAGGAGGTGATACAGAAAAAGAAAAGAAAGAAACTGATTAAAAGAAGACACAAGAGAGAGAAGAACCAAGAGAATAGTACTAGAGGCGCCCAAAATTTATAATATTTTTTTTTTAGTTTTTTTTTTGTAATGTTTATTATTTTTTTTAAGGAACCCAACCCAAGGGAAAAAGAGTTTCATGATTAAAAACACAGCTATTCTAATATAATATATACCAAGAAGCGAAGGCCGGCGAAATTTCTTTGATGTTGGAAGGGCAAACATTTTTGTGACAGGTAACGGATAACTAATATAAAAGCTGAGTTCGGCTTCGATACTCTTTTCACTCGTTTTACTCCACTCTTGATTTATCCGTTCAGGTACTGACAAAAATTCATTTTATATATATGTTTAGAAAACAAAGTAATATTTACAATAAAATAAAGCAAATGAACAAACAATCCGCACTTTATTCAAAAATATAACACATTTAATCGGAATTGACATTGACGTATAACTAATACAACTCGAGCATGCGCGTACCAATTTCGGTCCATGCAAATACCGTAGCCTTCGCTTCTTTATTGATAGGTATTCTTTGCCCGTACTGTTTTTCAGAGTTGTAAAATGTAGCACAATTGTTCCAAAAGTGGCACCAGCTCACGCACTATTGAAAAATAGACAAACGAGCACTGTATGTCTAGAAAATAATTTATTTAAAACAAAAACTCAAATTTGTGAAATTAAGCGCAATTGAAGTCGCACCATGTATGGGTCGAACATAAAATGCAAGTTACTACAGTCAAATGGAATCTGCTATTTTTTGACGTCATAAACCACGCCATTTTTATTCTATGAATAAATAAATATAAAGTAGTAAGTTCAATAAATAATTATTGGATATAGCAATGGCGAAACTAAATTAATTATAAACTATATAACAAATATAAATACAAATACACAACAGCTGACTGTCAAGTGTCAACTAAAATCATGTGACTGTGGCCGGTCACACTATTGGGGAGTACATGATCAGTACAGAGAAGATGGCGACGATGCATGCGCAAATAAAAAACGCAAACTTTGGCGTCAACCGAGAGTCGCTTTACTAGGTTGTACTATGTTGTTACACACCTTCCTATTCGGATTTGGTAATTGAATAAACAGTTATTTTGTATTTAATGATTTTTATTTGTGATACCAGCAGCAGTAAATACCCAGGTAACTCAACCCAGTAGGGCAAGTAACGACCGCCCTTCTGACCGCTAACGCCTTGGTCGATACCATAACGACCACTGGAGTTATATTTCTCCACTGAAGCTGCCCGTGCAAGTGGCCTTCATACTATAAACGGAAGGTGGCGCCCGAAACATGGACTAAGGCGCCAAAAGACCGCTTGACGACGCAAAGAGCATTACAACCAACTTCCTTTAGCGACATTTAATTCTCAAGTGCGCATATTTTTCTTGGATAATGATGAGTTAAACCTTTAAACGCCTTATAGCTCTAACCTCCACTTCTAGAAAAACAGTTGAATATCTAGCAATATGGTAATTTGATTATCTAACAAAAAGTGATATGACATATTTGAGAGGACGTCTGTAGATTTTAAGATTCGTAATATGCACAATTTTCGATATAATATTTGTTGCGGCGAACAAGAGTGAAAAAGGCAATCGTGTTAACATCGAGATGGAAAAAATTACGAGAAATTTATCTAGATGGAATATTTGAAAAGAAAAATTTACCAAATAGGAACACAAGAAGTACAAAACGAAGATAATAAAATAAAAATTGGAAAAAAAGTGGAATAGATAACGCAGATCCGGAAATGGTAAAATACACAAGAACAGAAATAAATTGGTTTCAAAAACATTTGGTTGGCGGACAGATCTAGGTAAATAAATAAATATTCTGATAAATTATTAAAACAGGAAATTTAATGTTTTTTAACTTTATCTGATATTTAGTTTTAAACATATCAACAAAACTTAAAAACTGGTCTATAATACATTGTGTTTGCTAAGGTGGTCGAAATTTGCACCGACCAGAGCGTCAGTTTACAAAAATAGCCCATCCAGGAATAAACCGCGCAACAGATTTTCAGTCGTAAGCCAGAACTGAGCAGAAAAACATTTCAGAGCCTGTAACTGAATCTTCTATCGAATGCACCGTGCACATTTTTGTATGGATTATTATTATTTAATAAACGTTTAGAGATGATGGAATATTGGAACAAATTACCAAATACGCGTCGATCAAAAAATGGAAATAGCAGATAGACGATCGAAAAGAGGTGAGTCAAAGACAAGTGTTCTATTATTATTTTTAAATATTTTGACGGCAACTGATTCGCCTTAATAAGTGCTGTAGGTGTTGCCAATTTTATGTTTAAATACAGGAAAATTCCCTACACAAATCTCATCTTTTTTTAGATTGTGATGAAAAAAAATACAATGAAATATTCTTCAATATTAGTTCATCTTTATTAAATACTTTAATTATTAGAATTATTTTTAAATTTTTCATTATAAAGTACATAAAAACAGGGTCGAATTTTGGATAATTTACGGTTGTTTCTAGGTAATTATTAAATAATTATTTTTGTATGGTGTGATTTTTTAATGGATTATTAGAAGGAATTTGAGTTGGCAATTGTTATTTTTTAAATCCGACCCTGTATCTCTTTTATTTTATTGCTTTTAGAATGATTTAGATGGGGATTATGAAGATAATTAAAAATAAATTAATTATATAAATTTCCATTATATAGAGAGACAAATATTACTCTATAAATTTTATGATATTCAATAAAAAAAAATAATACCTATGTATGCCCCTAGCTGTTAAATAAAGTTACCAAGAAATATAAACAATAATATGTACCTCAAAATTTTTTGTTTAAAAAAATTTTATGGTACTTATAGTTTAGCGCTTAAATACTAAATCTGGAAATAAATTTGGAACTGGTTGAAATTTGACATTCGAGTAATTAAAAATGTTCGAGAGCACAAAAATTTTACTCATAAAAATTCAGTACATCCCAAATAATATTTGTTCCGAATTCCATGTATTTTACTTTTGCATTGATGAAATATTTTCCGGAAGATCATGACAAATTATTTTGAGTCAAATTTTCTTGACATTTTCACTGCTTTAGCAAGAGACTCATTTTAAAATTTCTCTTTTACCAAAATATTATCCCTATACCAAATATTTCATCCACTTTTTTTCAGATTTAATTAATATTTGACTGTGGGCGCTAAACTATTAGAATTAAAGTAGTTAAACTACAATTCATGTATGAATCGTATAAATTTTATTATATGCAATAAAAAATATCATAGTTCCATTAAAATAATTAAGTCAAAACGAAATCTCGTAAACAAATATAAATATCTAAACAGAATATAGGGATGTTTTCATTGATAAAATTTTAGGTTTATCATCTGATTTGTTATTGAATTAAATATTTTTAATAATATTAATTTTTTCTTTTAATGTGATGTATCTGTATTTTAATTTGGAGCATCGAAATTAAACTAGTTTATAGTGAAATACGAATTTCTTAAAATATAATTTTTGTTCGACAAAAATAAACTTCGTTTGAGAAACCTTGGCTGGAGACGCCTACATTTTAGAGATGACATAAAATTAAAAAAATCATAATACGTATATTTATTTAATATAAATAAGTTATCGAACAATATTTTAATGGAAAATGAACATACATAATTTGATCTACATTCGTTGGTCTATTTTTCAAACAGGAACTACAAACAACTATCTTAAGGCGATTATGATTTAATATTTCTCTATGGTTACTTAATCGTTTTGTACTTTATACTTAATTTCCTATTAGATGCGTTACGACTTTATATAACTCAAAACCCAATTTTAGGTATTAAACTAAATGTACAAAAAGTAACGCTCCTTTTACATTATACGATTTGGCTCGTCCGATTAAAAAACGTACGAATTTATATCGTGTGCATTGTGGTTTCACATTATACGATTTTTTGCCGTTAGTTGATTTTTTTGAAAATGAGCTGAAACTGAATTTTTTCTTATTTAAATATTAATTTATTAATAAATACTTTCCATATGCATTTTTCTCTATATTACTAATCTTATCAAAATCTGATTTCAGTGCCAAATAAACTTCCCTCCAAGCATTCCGTGTTACGATTCGGTCTTTGTAAATATCTAAAGTTTTTTCCCACAATACAGATTTGGCTTCAATAAGCGAAATTAAAGCTTCATCGTCAATTTCTTAGATTTAAACAATATTAAACCAAAAATATCAAGAAGAATTACTATATATGCACATTCCAAAGTAGCTACCGGACGACTAAAAAACGTGTAATGTGAAAGTGCTCATTTAGTTATGTGTACCACTGAGACAGACGAACGATAAATAAACGTACGATTCCAGTGGCACTGGACGGCTGTTAACACGGTTAAAAACCGTGCCGGGTTGAAATCGTGTAATGTGAATGGGGTCATGCTCTTCTTCAGTCGACTGACAATATATTAACGTACGATTTTTAATCGGACGAGCCAAATCGTATAATGTGAAAGGAGCGTAAGAAAATGAAAGCTGTGGAATGTGTGCAATAATAGCATATTTTTTACCAGAATGAGTTTTAAATTCACAGTAATAGTATATTATTTAACGAGCGGATGAAGTTTGCAGGACGAGCCGCAGGCGTACAAGGGCGGCGCATTTTCTTTTGAGACTCAATTGTATGTGGTTGTGGAGAGTTGGGAGGGGAATTCACTTTTTTCTTTTTTTTTGGGTTAGGGAATTTAGGTGGTACATTTATAGGTCTTGATTTTGGTTTAGCGACGTAAGTATTAACACTTCCAGATGGGGGTGGTAATTCAGGAAAGTTATTTAGTATTGAAAATCTGTTATTTGATGAAAATCTGTTATTTGATGAAATTCTGGCATATGATGGATTGTTAAATATTGTTCTGCTTCTTTAAAAGAAGCGTTTTCGAAAACCATAATTTTTTAATGGTATATTGTTTGGTATATGTTGGGCAATTTTTTGAGATGGGTTGATGTTCATAACTATTACAGTGTAAGCAAAAGTATCTTTTTGTGCCATCACATTTCTGCACTTTTTCGTATTAATAATAATGATGATAATAATAATAATAATAATTTATTAATCATTTGAGCCATTACAAATGTGTAGGACAAGTCACATATACCAAGTTTAAATAAGATATAAAATAAAATTTAAAACACCTTAAAATTGTTACAGTAGATAATAATAAAAAGAGTATGTATTCACCCGTACAAACATATAAATGTATAAGACATGTAAATAAATATATTTACAAACAAATTCACAAAATTTAAAATTCACTACAAATTAGATAGTATTGTCACTGAGAAATTCAGTAATACTATAATAAGCTCTCTCCACTAACAAATTTTTAACTGTACTTTTAAAGGCCCGATAACTTATAGATTTATACTCTATGGGTAGATGGTTATATAATGTTATCCCCTGAAATAAGGGCTACTGTTCAAATTTATTCGTCCTGTGTTTTGGAATAGCTAACAAATTTGAATATCTTGTGTCATACATATGATGGTCCGACTGTCGTTCAAGTTTATTAAAATGATCTTTAATATACAAAAGGGTTTTATATATAAAAATGCAGGGAAAAGTTAACAGTCTATATTTAAAAAAAAACTGGTCTACAATATTCCCTAGATGGAATATTAAATATATTTCTAATAATTCGTGTTTGTGCTAAAAAAATTTTATTGGATTCTGTAGCATTCCCAAAGAGCACAACATTATATAAAAGATGACAGTATCCAAGGCTATAATAAACATTTAAAACAGCATGTAGTGGTAGCGAGTTCTTAATTCGGGATATTGCGAAGTGAGATTTATTTAATTTTTTACTTAAATGATCTATATGAACATCCCACCTGAGATTTTGATCAACAAAAATACCGAAAAATTTTACTGACTTTTGTGACGTTAAACGGATATTGTCGTACTGAATTTTAAGTTCTTTACTTTTAATGCCATTGTAAAGTTGATAATAAATACATTAAGTTTTTTCAATGTTTACTATTAAAGAGTTAGCACGGCACCAGAGGACGAAAGACTCTAATAAAGATTCTAGTGACAATACAAGTTCCTCAAGGGTCTCTCCTGACACGACCAATGATGTATCATCAGCAAACAATGATAATATATTTTAGTATTCATATGCCTAGGCAGGTCATTTATAAAAAGTAAAAAGATCAGTGGTCCCAGGACAGATCCCTGAGTGACCCCGTAATTGATATTTTGCAAGTTGGAAGAGGCCTCTCCCACTTTTACAAATATTTTTCTGTCTACTAAAAAGTTTATTATAAACTCTAAAAATATATCCCTAAAACCCAAGTTGTACAGTTTGTTTTTAATAAATTCAAAATTCAAGCAATCAAATGCGCGTGAAAGGTCAAAGAATAATCCGGCAACATGTTTGCCAGAATCAATTTGTGTTGATCGGCCTTGTAGAAAACCAAGCTGGCAACCTTCAATAATTTTAAATTTAGGTAAGAACTCAAACATTCTATTAACAATAATTCTTTCAAAAAGTTTAGAAAAGACATTTAGGAGAGAAATAGGACGGTAATTTGTGACATCATGTGGATCTTCTTTCTTGTCAATTGGTATAATTGTTGCAATCTTTAGAATTGTAGGGAATTTTGCCGTTGAAGCAGATAAGTTAATTAAGTATGCTAAATGTTCTGCAAGTAATTCTATTATTGATTTTAATAATCTGCTAGAAATATTATCAATACCAAGGAACGGTGTCAATACCAGTAGTATTCTTATTTTAAAGTTGTCTCACAGTATCTAAAATGTCTTCCTTAATGACTGGTTTAAAGAAAAAAGTGTGGTTTACCATATTTGAGACCGTTCAAGTTGTAGAAATTAAGTCACCATAGTAACTTTTCAATTTTTGACCTGCTATATTTGAAAAAAAATCGCAAAATGTATTAGCCACCTCCATCAAGGTCGAGCATTCTACGTTGTTGTTTTTTAGCTTAATATTCTCCGATACTTTTCTCCTACCTGTTGCATTGTAATTATGTTTAGCATTTTTAATCAGATTATTGTCATTAGTTTTAGCATTTTTATACGTAATATTCGATTCTGGCGTGTTTATTTTTGAACAAAGCCAATAAAGATTTTTTAAGTCACTGCTAGCCTGTTTAATTTCGGGAGTAATCCAACGGTTTTGAGAGTTGTTGTTTCCGTTGCTAGTTTTTACTGGACAGTAATAATTTACTTCGTCTAATAAGATACTCAAAAATGTTTCAAAGCTACGATTTATATCATTACCAGCATATATTTCATTAAAGCATTTTTTAGAGAGGCTTGATGTAAGTAAAGTTAAATTTGTATCACTAATATCACGATAGAGCTTTATTATACAGGACTTATTAAATTGATTGAATAGATGATGAAATAAAACAATTTAATTTGTTTAAATCTTCATTCGAACTAAGTTCAATATAGATTTGTGACGCGTTTGATGAAGATTTAAACAAATTAAATTGTTTTATTTTATTAAATTGAATTTCTTTTATAATAAAACATATATGTTACATATACTACTAGGTAGGCAACCCTCATGTCAGAGAGGGTGCCTCCTGCAGATGCGCAGAGAACACAACACAGCAGACTGGACCAGAGCAGGTCATGTATCACGTCCTAAGACATAAGTAATAAATACGTTTGTTAAGAAAGCCTTTATTTATTTAAGTAACTTATACATGAAACAAATGTTACATATTAAAGTAAAAGCTCTATGGTCACTAAAATTTGGTTCAAACACACGAGCGGCGCATTGAGAGCTATTGACGTTAGTCAAAATATAATCGACTTTCGAAGACGATGTATGATTTAGCTTATTAGTAAAACACCCTTGTGGGAATTTCTGAAGTTACCTTTAAATTAAAACTAACTAATGTGTCGTCAAGCAGTCGTTTATGCAAACATTTTTTGGTTAGGTAATCGATATTTAAATCACCACAAACAAAAATGTCACAATTACATATACTAATAAATTCTAGTACCGCGCAAAACTTTATAAAGAAAACTTCAATATTACCTTTGGATGGTCTATATATGCTTAATATGCATATTTTTTTATTTCCTATTACTATTTTTACTCCAGAACATTCAAAATCCATTTCAACACAAAACTTACATAAATCTAACACCGACACTAGAAATTCGCTTTTCACATACAACACACACTCACCATGTTGACGATTTGGACGACACTAAGATGCTTTCTGCACGTATCCTGGAATAGCCATAACTTCGAGTTGGTCCTGATCACACCAATGTTCAACAATGCTTACAATGTCAGGATTTTGTTCAATGAGAAGAACTTCCAATCTATCCAATTTATTAGAAAGACATTGCGCGTTCAGTTGCAACAATTTAATTGTATTATTAGTATTGAAAGTAGCAGCTAAGTTGACTGATGTGGAAGAGATTTTTAATGAAAAAATGTCTGACACGCATGCTTTGTTGGGCCAGTTATCAGAAATCATTGCTTTATTATAATTATTTTTAGATATTGTGACTTTTGAATAGCTATTGGGTATCGGGAATTTAATGATTCACATTTTACTTCTGGGAATTTTTCTCGGAGAAATGTATCCAGTTGTTTAGATGTTGTATCAGGTTTAAGATTGGAAACGTGAAAGAAAATTCGACGTTCAACTCCTTCCACCGAGGTTTTACCCGTGCAGTTGCCCACAACTAATGGTTTTTGGGTGCGCCGCTGTTTTTTTTACAACCTCTGTCCATTTATTATAAACGGCGTCATTAGTAGAATTTGAAGTTGTAGTCGTCTCTTCGGTATTATCAGTCAAATGAATATATTTATTCGCTAATGCCTTGTTTGGGCTTCTAGTATAGGTAAATTCACTTTTTTGCTATCAAATTTGTATTGTTCTTTTTGTTTAGAATCAATAGCGGGATCACCTGGTAGAATACGCACCTGTTTAGAATGTTTATTGTCTTTTAAGTTCAATGCCTTTTTATTGGAAGTGATAGTATCGGTAGAAGTACTGGTTTTTATTGCCATGTTATTTGCGACGTCTTGCTGGTTTTGTTTTGCCAACTGGACATTTAATACATCTATTTTTGATCTTAATTCATTGATTAATAGATCTTTTTGTTTAATTACATACTTGAAAATATTTAGGTCCACTTTGTTATCGTTTGATAGATTTTCAATTGCATCGAAAAAAGCACTATCATTCTCGTCATCAAACACCGTTTTTGTTTCGGCTTCGTCACAACATTTAATATTTTGTTTATCAATAAATTCGCATTTTATGCGTTTAGCACAGCTAACGTGGTAATAACACTCGCAATTTACACATTTAACAGACGATACCACTTTGGCTTTACAAACTTTACAATGTAGTTCGCCGGAATTGGCACCGGTGCGTCCGTCCAGTACCATGGCTTTACTGTTACTTGATCAGAGCAATCAGGACAACGATTTTTAACCTTGCATTGAGTTTTTATATGTCCGAAACGAAGACAATTGAAACATTGTACAACCGGGTGGATATAAGGGTCAACTTTTTTTTCTTTTTTGGCATAGGGTAAGTGCCCATTCAGCCAGCCAGAATGATGTTTTTTTTTCTAATGATGGGTTAGCTGCATTGGTTTTAACCGAGCTATTCCTTGTTCCTAAATAAACGTATATGGAAGGATTAAAGGTTACACAATTTTCTCGCCCAGGGGTCGATCAGGGCATTTTTTACACAGGAGGTAGACCATGGTTAGGTAGGTATATAAACAATTAGGGAAGATACCAGGTATATTTCATCATCTAATCTCTAATTCATCAAAGCCTAATTTCTGATTTCCCTACGAATTCTAAAATGCTATCGAATATTTTATTATTATTTAAGGACAAAAGGTACATGACAATAAAGAGTCTGTAAACCTTCAAATTTGTCAAACTAAAATATAATGCTGTACATTCGAATAATATATGTTTCAAAGTCTCAATTTCGTTACAAACATTACAGTTGGGTGATTCCACGACAGCGATTGTGTGTAAATGTTGTGCATAGCATGCATGCCCCAATTTCATTCTAGTTATTGTTGTAATGGATTTTCTTGGATAATTAAATTCTTTGTACCAAAACTCTTTTGGGATAATTGTTTGTAACATGGTGTACTTTGATATATTTTCCTTCCGATGTTGTTGCCATAATGAATTCCATTTTTATTTTATACATTTTGCTCTGGTTTGTAGTAAGTCTTCCAGTGTTGGTTGATAGGAGAGGTGGTCGCCATTTTGTATATTGTCCTTAGATAGTTTTTAATTCCAACATGTGCTTTGACCCAGATAAATTTAATTAAATAATTCTTTTTCAATTCTGCTAATATTACACCTGATGCTGTTTATGTAAGTGTTAGAATATTTAACCGGATTTTCTTTAATCGTTGTTAGTACAGATAGGGAATCAGATAAAATTATAATTTTATTATAATCATTTTTCCAACAGTACTCCAGAGCCTTTAGTATGCCAATAGCTTCCGCATTAAAGATTGATGTATGCACATCCTGTTCACTCTGCTGAACTGTAAAGTTAACCATGCTTATTTTAATACAATCTGGAATTTTGTTATCAATAAATGTTACAACTACCATTTGCCTCATTACATATTCAACTGTTTTATCATTATCATTAATTATTTTTCGTTTTAAGCGTTTTAATTCCATCACTGGAACACAATTTTTTGGAATAAACGCGATTAGATCATTATTTTTCACTATTTCGTGGTCGACTAACGAATTTGTAAGATTTAAAAATAACTTTAACCCTCTTTAATCCCACTGATTTCAGTCCACATATCATTAGATATTTATAATTTTTGTAAAGGGAATTACATTGTGCTTGACAGATTACCACCTCATACGTCAAACCACCTTCAGCGCCTGGATTTGACATTTTTTGGTCCACTTAAAAAGCTCTATTTGCTGTTTATGATTCTCATATGATTTCGACTGCACATGAGATCACGGTGTATGATGTATCTCGCTTGTTCAATCAAGCATACATAAAGGTAGCAACTATGGAAAAAGGAATATCAGGATTCAGAACTACCGGAGAACTTGTTGTAGAGGCTGAAAAAGGAGAAAATGAATCAACACCATCAAGAGGTACTGCGGAACAGACACCATCAACATCAAGAGCTACTGACACCCTCATGTTTAGGTATCGTTAAAATATTAGATGTAGCTCCTTTTCCAAAGAAAGTAATTAAAAAGTCTACGAAAAAAACGAGAAAGAAACAAAACAATCAGAAATTTGGACTGCTACACCAGTCAAGAATATTCTCTTGGAAAGAGAACGTAAGCGAGATGCGAAAACTGAAAAGCAAGCGAGGAGAGAGCAGAACGGTGATATAAAAGGAAAAAAACCAAAAGAAAACTTAATATTACTAACAAAAAACAACAGAATAATAGAACTCCGATAAAGAAAAGCCGTATTGAAGAGCATACGTCAGAAGATGATTCGGATTCCGAATCATCTATAGAAATGGATTTGTCAGAAGGTAGCGATTCGGATCTCAGTGAAATCGCACAATATCACGCTCCTCCCGTAGCCAATGAAGTATCCATTGTATGGGACGAATTTGGCAAAAAAAGAACTTTGGTATCGCTGCATTGAATGTGGGCCATGGGCTCATGCAGCTTGTAGTGGGTGGGAGTCAGCTGAAGGTTTTAAATGCAATGAGTGTAAAGAAAATATTAAGATGAATAAAAAGTAAGCAGAACAATCGAAACGAAGTTTGTTTTAATATAGTTGAAAAACGTGTTATATCTGTTGTAAAAATTTAAACTTGTTTTTTTAGTTTCTTACAAGTTTCTTTGATAATCTTTGTTTTTATTACTTCGCAAGCAAAAATTAACATGCATGATATTGCCTCACTAGCTAAACGACATATTACCCCACCGGGTGGGTCAATTCCGCGAAATGCACGTGTTGCGTATTTGCAAAATATTTTAGTGACATATATTTTTTTTTAACAATTCTTGTAACATCTTAAACCCAACATATTTGTGCAGATTTTAGCAATTTTGTAACTTTATTGCGAAAAATGTAAATTTTAGAAAATTTTCTACTTAGGTGCGCGGTATTACCCCGCCTTCCCCTACTATATTATTTTTAAATTCATTAACTTGCTGTAAAAAGAAACCGATTTTTACTGGAAAAATTCTACCTAAGTTTTTTTTCTTTATGTTCTACTTTCTTCGGTTTCCATACATGTACCATTATTAGATACATTAGAATTTAAATTAGTTTCTTTTACATTTGATGTGGGCGGTCCATGACCGCCCGTCTCTTCACCCATAATAAAATAAAATTTAAAGCCTAACCAGCTCCAAATGTATTTAAGTATTTATTAAATTCTTTTAAGGTATTGGTTACAAAAACTAACAAATAAACCTTCTCCTATCAATGAATGAATGAATGTTAGATTTGTCTACTAAAAAGAAAACACTCTGACTTGTGACACCCTGTTTACCTTCCCTAATATTTATAATATTACAATATACAAATCCACATTCAATCAGCGTTAAATTTCACGTCGGAATGCTACTTTTGAAACCGGTAGTATCACGTCCGGTTCTGGTTTGTAAAACCAGTTTTGAAACCGGAAGTGATAAAAATCTGAAAATCTATTTGGGAGCTATTCAAGGTATGCTGAGTTTATTACCGTTGACCGTTTGTCTCTATCCCTTTTCGTTTTGAGTTATAAATGCGGACAGACGGAGAGACAGACAGACAGAGCCGTATTTTATAAGACTTCTCCTTTAGGTTAGATTTGTAACATCAGCATTCTATCATAATAACTGTATGGAAAAATCAAATTTTATTTAATAAAAATTTCCAAATTATTTTTTTCTTTTCAGGAAAGAAGTTTCCCAAGGTACCGATCAAAACCTACAATTGGGAAGAACTTAGAAGATCCCGTCGAAGGGGAGGCTATCCTTGGACGCATCTCTACAAAGAACCATTTTACGAACACTTAAACCCAGAACCTTGGACCATGGAGGGTATGCGCAAAGCAAAAAGTTCGTCCACCATGGGTAAATCCGAAGAGTTCTCTATTTCAGAAGTATCTACCTTCGATGACAGCCCTAGTATAGATATTAAAGATAAAAATCATTCCATTAAGACTAGCTGTAGTTCTTTAAACCTTGAGGAACAAGAAATTGATGATATTGAACAAACGTACGAAGTTATAGAAAAAGAAGAAGATGATAACCTAAGCCCTGGAATGTTTTTCTTACATTCTGAAGAAAGCTCAGATGATATAAGTCAGTATTTGGATAAAGAAGAACGTTTACCAATTGATACAAAAAAGCAATCACCAGATCGACTAAAAGCAGACGACGAAATTTCAAATCGAAAAAGAAAATTATCGGCAGAAAGTAGCGGCAGTAAATTAAGTTTAGGAAAAAAAGCTATTCTTCAGAAGTTAAAAGAAACCAAAGATAAAATTAAAATGCCAAAAATTACCTTTCATACTAAATTGAAGAAACCTGTTCCTAAGAAAGTTAAAAACTCACCTCCAGAAGTCAAAAAGTCAGTATCTAAACCACTTAAAGATGTTAAACCGGTTTATATTCACATACCTCTCAAACCACCTGAAGGAGAAAGTGACGAATATTCGCATTTAGAAAATGAACCGTTAGAAATGAAAGAACCAGCAAAAAGACCTGCTAGTTTTAAAGATTTAGTCAAAACTATTAAACACCTTCAAGAGCCAGTAATTGAACACAAACATCCATCTCCTATTAGGGAAGTCAAAGAAGAAGAAATACTTACTGACGATGATACACCAGAAAATAAACCTGATGATATAGATGAAGCTATAGAAATAATATCCGAAGATCCAAAACCCGACAACGATTTCTTTGATAAACTTTTCGAAGCTTCCACTTCCAGACCCAGAACTGATTCTCAAAATGCAAGTAGAACGGTGCGTTCAAAATCAGCTGAACCAGAACGAAAACGAAAATTATCATTAGAAAGTAGCTACAGCAGAAAAAGTTTATCAAAACTGGGTTTACTTAAGAAATTAAGAGACGCTAAAGATAAAATCAAAAATACTCTATCTAGAGCAACTTCTAAGAAAGATATTAAAATAAAAGAAGAACCTGAGAAGCCTAAAGAAAAAACTAAAACTGAACTAAAACCGCGTAAGAATATAGAGCCTGTATACATCCACATTCCTTTAAAACCTCCAGAAGGTCAAACTGATGAATATTCACACTTGGAAAATGAGTCTAGACCTATAGAAAACGTCGAAGCTGCACCTCAACCTGAAACTGCAACCACACCCACAACTCCTAATGGAAACGTCCAATTAATAATATTAACAGCTCCATCTGACGATGAAATTTTGGACGATAACTCACCGGACGTACCAGAAACTCCGTCTTCGGAAAATAAACTCTTCTTTCCATTAAAAGTTAGCGAACTTAAGGAAATCGCTCAAGATGCTTTAAACCAGGTCGCTAAAACTTCGAAACCTTTAACTACAGTTACAGAAGAATCAGTTGAAGATGCTTCTTTAAAAACGTTAGAGGGAAACAATTTGGTGGTGGACGAAGAAGATGGATTAAGCGAGAGTAAAAAAGAAGAAATTGTAATTGAAGAAATAAAAGTGGAAGAAATAGATAATAAGGAGAAAAATGAAGATGTTAACATTGAAGAAATAGAAGTTAAAATTGCAGAAATACCAGCTAAAATTGAAGAAAAACCAAAAGTAGATATAGATAATAAGGAGAAAAATGAAGATGTTAACATTGAAGAAATAGAAGTTAAAATTGCAGAAATACCAGCTAAAATTGAAGAAAAACCAAAAGTAGATATAGATGAAAATATTAGAGCAACGTCCGATGATCTGAGTACTTCTGATGATAAATCTGAGTTAAAATCTGTTCTTAGAGCTCCCAATTCTCCGGTTATGAAGAAAAAAGTTTCGTTTAAAAGAAGATCTAAGAGTAAGAATATTGATGAGGCTGCTGACTCTGAAGTAGGTGTAGAAGAAGTTGAGATAAAGGAACTTGTCAACGACGACATATGTTTGAAAGATGAGAAAAGTGACGACAAATGGTCTAAAATAAGGTAAGAAATTTAAATTTAATTCTAATGTTATATAACAAGAAACTATTTTAACTAAAGGAAATGAAATCTACTGGTTTAACCTCTTCAGAATCTCGACGGTTAATTTAAACGAAAACAAAACTTTAATTGCATTGCGTGAATAGTAAACAAAATATACGACTGTAAGTTGGCACTTGTTCAAAATTTTCCATAGCGTTGTTTTACAAAAAAAAAACACATATTTACTATTATTAACACTTCATTCGAACTTTGCGAACAGGATTTTTGTGAGTAATAAAGGAACAACTATGTTATATGTGAACTCGACATTGTAACTTTGAAATAACTTCAGGGAAATACTAATAAAAATTATCTAAAAAAAAGTATCGATTGGCCGATTTTTTTTTTAATAATAGTTTAAATTCTAATAAATTATTTAATATAACTTAATTAGTTCTATATTTAGGTGTGCGTATACTGAGATTTCCGTTCAGGTTTTTAGGAAAATAGAATAATTACCAAATATATTTATTTTTTGGATTTTCCAATAAATTTAATTAAGTTAACTCACGTTTTCAAGATAAACTAAATTTGATCAAATTTAAAAATATTAGTGATAATATTTGCTAATTACATTGGCATATTTGTCATCTAGAGAATTTTACAAGCCCTTATTTTCCTATTCGTTATTTTTAGAATAGTGAATTTTTCATTCATCTTTATAAACAATTTTAGCCTTGCCTATGGATTATTAAAACACTTTAAAAACTTTTTAAACATCAAAATTAATAAACCACCTTGGAAAACTCCTCTGAAGAATCAAGTGTTATACTTGATTTCAAGAAGTAGGTTAAGTTTTTCTTCAAGTATAAAATTAAGCATTTCAACAAATCAAGGGATATAAAAGATGAAAATACTGCAACAGAAAAAGAAGTAGCGCAACAAATAAAAAGAACTGCCAACGGAAAAGCCACAGGAGAAGACAAAATAGCAGCAGAGATGCTAAAGTATGACGGAGAACAATTGCAGAGGATAATATCTAAACTCATACAAGAAATTTGGATAGGAAACAAAATGCCTAACGAATGGAACATTGGAATAATAACACCATCTACAAAAAAAGGGATAAGGAAATTATAGACCAATAACCGTACTTAATATCACCTACCAAATACTTGCAAATATTATAAACTACAAGCTGAAGGCATACGCAGAAAAAATAATAGGAAACTACCAAAACAGGTTCTGACCAGGAAAATCAACAGTAACTGCAATACACACCATCGAGCAGATCCTTGAACAATCCCTGGAATACAATAATGACCTTCACATATTTTCTATAGCCAAGATAATAGGAGAACTAAAACACTACGAATCACAAAGTAGCTTAAACAAGAAAAATATTATCGTAAACGAGACAGAGCTAATCGCTTATGCCGACGGCCTCACAATTGCCACAAGAACAAAGAAAATTCTAATAAAAGCAGTAGAGAAGTTGGACACAGAGGCACAAAAATTCGGATTACTAATAAATGAAGACAAAACAAAATATATGCGAATGGGGAAAGGAAGACAGACCAATGATATTCACTTAAGAATAAAAAATTACAAGTTTGAAATTGTACCAAGTTTCACCTACTTAGGAACATAGATAAGACAAACTAGAAATGACAAGATAAAAGAAAGATTATAAAAGGAAACAAAATTTTTGCCATAAATAGGAAATTATTAATCAAAAACGATCAGCAAAAAACTTTGATCAGGCCAGTCATTAATTACGCCCTAGAAACAACTATAAAGAAAAAATAAGATTTAAAAATATTACAAAGAAAAATACTGCAAACATAACAAGAAATGGAGAAAGAAGATTAAAAAGAAATATAGAAATAGAAAATGAACTAGTTAGAGGAAATATAGTCCGAATTATAAAAGCAAGAAGACTGGAATGGATGGAACACATTATGAGAAGAGCACCAATAGAAACCTTAAAAAGAATGACGACATGGATTCCATTAAAGATGAGAGCAATAGGAAGGCCACGAAGTAGATGGTGGGATCAAGTAGAGGAAGATATAAATTAAATTACGATTCGTAAGCAATTGTCATTGCCACTAACAGGAGTATTAAAATACTAGAATAAAATGTCATTTGCAAATAATCACATTTGCGTAATATGTTTTTAGCTAATTGAACAGTTCTTTCTGCCTGTCCATTTGACTTAGGGTAATGTGGAGTAGACGGTATGAAACGAAAGCCCCATTTTTTCGCAAATTTTTGACATTATTAAGAGTTATATGGCATATTATCTGCAACAACATATCACTGCATGTGACGTTTTTATCTCCACTTGTAACACTTCTAGTCATTTAGAGAAATAATCAATGACAACTATATACTACTTTCCAACATATTCACAAATGTCAGTTAAACAGAAAATGTGGAAATTCTCTAAGAATTAGAGGTTATTTTGTATTATTGCTCTTATATTTCTCACACTTAGAACAATTTCGTACTTTTTCTTAATTTTCCTTATTGATCTGTGGCCAATATAATACCTGTTTATCTCTTTTGTATCAACATGAAACAATGACAGCATGCTTTTTTGGTACCAGTGAAGAATATTTAACCCATCAAGAATGAATAACTCATTTCTCATATTATAGTAAGGATTAATTGCATCACGTACTTTTATTAGATCAATTTAAAATGTCATCACTTTTCAAATCCTCGGCATTTGTCGTTTTTCTCATAAATTCTTCTTACTTATCTTCTGTTATGTTAATAGAATGCATTATTTCTGTGATAAGATTGTCTTCAACACTTTTCTTCTTTATGAAATTTCTTGAGAAAAGTTCAGCAATGTGCATCTCATTTCCTGGCTTGTATTTGACACATGTCATACCTTAAAAATTTTACTTTGTCGATATTTTTGCCAATTTTCCCCTAATTAACTTACTTTTCACTATTTTTCCCTATTTTGTCCTACGTTTTACGATGGTGCTCATTTTGCATCATTTTTCCTATTTTTCTCCATTTTGCCCTTTTTTCATATTCTTCCCAATTTCTTCGTAAATTTGCCTATTTTCCCTATTTTGCCTCATTTCTTCATATTTTTGCTGTTTTTTTTTTCATGTTTTTCACATTTTTTTCTCTATTTTGCCTTAGTTTTACCTGTTTTCCGTATTTTGTCGTACTTCTCCTACTTTCCACTACTTTTCCATATTTTATCCTACTTTTCCTGTTTTGTCCTATTTTTGCTTGTTTTTCTTCATTCCCTATATTTTCCTTTTTTGCCACTTTTTCTTATTTTCCTCTATTTTTCATTATTTTCTTTTCCTATTTTAGCTTATAAGTTACCTATTTTACCTTACTTACTATTTCTCGTAGTTTTCTCTCTAGAATTCTATTTTATGCATTTGTAATTTTTTTCTATTTAGTCCATATGGACCAATCTTTCATCTTCGTTTCTTCTCCAATTTTCCAAATACGTCTCCTTTGTATACGCTATTAGAAATACGTGCATCTCAGACACTGTAAGTTGAAAATATACCTGGTTTACCGTAAAAAAATAAGCAACCAAAGTATACCGACTTAGCCCGGCTACAGACGTATCAATAAATCGTTACGAATTTACTGTGTAGTCAAATTTTACAGTTTTATCGAATACCCCTAGTGTCTCTACATGATAGGAAAAACTGCATCGATCATCAGTGCTGAATCAAAGTTTCTACTTAAAAAGATGTGCGACGAAGACGCTCTAGCGATTCTTATCTTGTTCAATTCTTTTTTGTAGGCAGATCTCATGTTGTTTATCTTTTTTACCAGGTTCATTTCTGTAATTTTCAATGAAATCTTCTAAGATATCTCGTGGTCCTGTGATTTCACTTTCACTTTAATTCTCAGACCTTTTGGCTTATTTAAGTACACAGAAGAATCTGCTCTTGAATAACAACAATCGGCCTGCATACGCACAATCTTGAAAAAACATTCCTTAACTGAACAATCGGCTGTTGCCTTGTTTCGATTTTCGATACACACGTTCTAATCGACACCATTTTAAATGGTAAGTTCAACTTCCTTCCGAGCAACTGCGAAGTAAAAATCTACAACGATTTTTCATACATTCGTTCGATAAAATTGTACAGTTAGCACTGGACAGTTAATTCGTAACGATTTATTGGTAAATCTGTAGATGGTGTGAATACAGCGGTAATACTAAAACCGGTAGGTGTCTGTCAGACAAGTACTTCGGGTTAAAGGTTAAGTACAATTTTTGTTTTCTTTAATTGATCAATAGTGCATACTTTGTCAACAATATTTTTTGGCAAGATGTTTACTTGCGCACCTGTATCTATTTTAAAACATATATTTTTACTATCCTTATTTTTGATTTCATTAATGGTTATCGAGCCCACCATAAATCCTACAGACGATTCTTCTACTATTTCCTCTGTTTGTATTTCTCTTACATACTTGTTCTGTTGACATACTCTATCAAAATGGCCTAAGCGTGAATACTTCCTACATTTTTTACCATACGCTGGACACTGTCTAGGACTACGATACTCTCCACATTTTCTACAATCGTATATTTTGTGTTACTTTTGTTATATTATTAAATCCAATTCTTAATCTTATTTTATGTATATATTAAGATTAATCATTATAATACTACAATATGTACAAAACTTTATAAACGTAACAAGAAGTAATTGTATCGAATCGTAGTTCAACATCATCAACTAAAGATTGTCCAACTACTATATCGTCGGTCTATAGCACATTTATTGTAACTCCAAATTTAACGTTTTAAGGATTTTAGTACCAATCAATTTTCATTTTTGCTTTTTTTATTGGGTACAAACATTGTAGCTCCCACTCTTACCACAATAGAATTAATTCAAATTTAAAATTGAGAACTAAGGCATTCTCTTGTTCTATTTTTCCTGTATCTATCATATATATTTCAAAGCATTGTTCAAATCTTTTAAATTTTTCTGCCACATTACCTTCAAATAACAAAGGGTTGGGAAGCCTTGCCTACATTTTCCACAAGAACTTTTTTATTATCCACATGACTGTACCAAGTAATAACTTAATTAATTATTAAATAACTACCAATTAGTACAAATAACTTAAAACCATGTTATATAATCTTTTAAAAACCAATGAATCACTCTAAAAAATCATTAAAAACTTAATTAAGAATTCTTTTCAGAGTTATCTAAAAGATTTTGAAATGCTTTAACCATTTAAATGCGATTAAAAAACATAATTTTTTAAAATGCATATAGAACTTAAAAATCTTATATAAACTGTCTAAAAATAGGCTAAATTACTAGTATATGATCTTGAACATCAGAACTATTTTTGTATTTTTACAAGATGTAACGTAAAAGTGTCGGCAGTAGTTTTCGTTTTCATATTAATCACTATTCTGTTAATCCAGACATTTGCGACACCCTATAAATCTTCATTATCATTCACATTCACATTCCCGTAACACACAAAAATAATTTTGATCCGTTCTCTTGCCAAGTGAAAAATTAAAAAAAGATCTCGAACATTCAGCTCGGAAACGATCGCAACATCCCAAATTCTAACAATAGCCCGCAACTAAAATTAGCTAGTGGTCTAAAGATACTAGAGCTAGGCGCTCTCCGACGCGTTAAAAATGTAATAAAATCGAAATTATTCATAAAAAAAGTGACGTTGGGAATTCGCGACCTTTTTAGAGTCCATGTATACTTTTAGGTAAAAGAGTGCAAAAAGTTTTATTGATTTTATATGAGATAATATTTGTCATATCGCATCCGTACAAAAAGTCTATTAAGTTATTAAAAAAACTCACTTTCATTAGTCAACTAAAATACATATTACTGTTAATGCGGATTAATTCTAAGTGAATATTTATCATTTCTAATGAATAATGAATCAATAGTACTATTTTCTTTACTTGACACTTACCCACGCAATTTTTTGACAGTTTGTGACGTAAATATAAAATCTGGTTAGTTGTATTTGGATTTGAGATATTTAATATTATTTTTCAATTTGGAATTCATCATAAAATCGCAATTAACTGCAAATTGTCCAAAATGAGTAGCTCTTATAATGACAGAGAAACATTTTATTTTTTCATGTTGGCAAAACTAAATATTAACGTCAAATCCAAAGCTGTCTCGAAAGTGGAATCTGTGACAACAAATTCAAACATAACCTTTCTTTTGTGTCATTATTCAATGCTACCAACAAGCATAAAACTACTTCAAGTGCTTCCAGGTTTATATTTTGATTTTAAAATAATAATGTTAAGTAATGAGGTCACAGAAAATTATTTTGACAAATATTTTCTCAACATTAATAAATCTTTTACCTAAAAGTATCATTTTGTTTAGAACCTAATCGCGAAAACCTTTCTAACTCAAAATGGAGTCTCAAAGGGTGCGTTCCTATGGAAAAAAGAACGGTCGCATGCCCCGCACGGGTAATTCCAACAAACAAAATCAGAGGTCGCGATCGGAGGGATCTAAAACGGCGGGAAGAAGACGTGACGTTTCGAGAGAACCTTCTTCGGAGTCTTCGGTGAAGTCTTTGGACGTTAGATGCGCCTGTCAATATTTTCAAAGCGACGCGTTTATGGAAGAGAAAATGGAAGCACAACCTATTGAAAAAGTGGTTAATGTGGGAAGATGGGCGGGAACAAGGCCAACTGTTAGATTCAGTACTGATACGATGCGGTAGGTATTATTATACATTGTGATTGAATTGTGGAAAATTCACTCTATTCTCAGTTTCGGATAGTCAACACGGTTTTTAATAACCGTTTAGTAAATTTGCAATTTACACAAATTTTTTGTCACTAAAATTTGTATTTTTTTATTATATTTCATATAAATATAGTAATTTATTTACTAATACCGGTTTCTCGATTAGCTGGAGTTTTTAACTCTTTAGCGTTTTCGACGAACTTTAAAAAAGTTCGTTACTGAATTGCATATCATAATAAAACAGCGTGTAATAAATTTCAAAAGTTTTTTCTGGGTTCATAACTTATTATAATAAAACGCTCTGTTCGACGATTCTAGTTCAACTACTTTACACAAAAGAACACAGGTTATATATACAGGGTCTTTCAAAAATCTGGAAACGGCCCTATCATTATATTTTCTTTGTAAAAACATTCAATGTCGGCGCATGTAGCAAAAACAAATAAATATTTTTGAATTTTAAGCGTGTGAAAATGTGAAAAAAGACTAAATCCCGAATTTGGACAATTTATCTTTAGTCGTTTTAGAATTCCAGGACCGTTTCCAGACTTTCGAAATACATAGGACCGTTTCCAGACTTTTGAAAGACCCTGTATTTCGTAATGCTCTACCTAAACAAAAGTGTGTCAAATTTGAATACTTGGTAACTACATTTAACATTCTGTCTGTATGTATATGTAGATTTTTTTTTAATTTTGAATTCAGACCACATCCGAAGTACTGTTAGAACGTGTAATTAAAAAATTTGTTGCCAATAAAAAGTTATAGGGGTCTAAAATTTTTATTTTTTTTTCTATCTGTATGAAATTTAAAGTTTTGTGTCCGTTAAGACAAAAAGTTATAAAAGTCTGAAGTTTTAAAATTTATGAATTAAAAATAACGGGGGAATCCCAAAAATTAGGGTATTTTGAAGATGAAAAAGATAACAAAACTTTCCAAAATCTTTTATGGACTTAAAAAGTATGAAACACATCCCATTTTGCCTGATACGTCAATACACCTAGAAATCGGGCAAATTGACCTGTCGAATTTGGACATGTCGTACATCCGCCTTTATAAATCAAAATATTATTGATATCTCAGTTCTAAAGGAATTTGTTTCATACTTAAGTACCTTAATAAATGACAAAAGTTTTCGGAAAGATTTGTTATCCCAAAAATACGCCTAATTTTTGGAATATTGCCTGGGATTCCTCCTTAAATATTAAAGACTCGTCTATCACCAAATTTAATAATAGATGTTTCATCAACTTTTCGATAAGCCAAAGTTTTGATTTTCTTAGAATTCTTATATTTCCGATAACAATTATTTAAAACATATTTTGTTTATTATTATTACTATTATGAAAAATGTATAATTAACTCTTCACGTGAAATAATATCAAGTTGTAAATTACAAAATTTGTTTTTTTTTTCAGTGACCATGAGCAAGAGCCTGAATTACCGCCGCCAAACAACATCGAAATACCAACGTTCACCCTCAACAACACATCCGTCATACTTAGCACCGAGGAAGCACTGGGTACCCCTGTGACAGAACCAGAAAATTACGGTTTCAGCACCAAACACGTCTATGAAGAAATAGCGGAAGGTACCGAGAAAAAATCACCGAATACCCAAAAAGTCGTTTTCTCTGCTACTACAGACTCGAGAAGCTCCGATGTTAGCGATAAACCCAAAGAAGCTCCAAACAAATTCCAAACAGCGTTCAAACAAAAAGCCGATAATTTAAAATCTAAGTTCCAAAATATAAAAAGGCCTCATATTAACTTTCCAGAGAGACCTAAATTCCAGAAACCCAACTTGCAAAGATTTAAAATCGAAAAACCAAAATGGAACTTACCGAAATTTCCAGACACTGCTAAAATCAACTTTAGCCTACCTCGTAGGCAAGTTAAACGAATTTCCACGACGGAGTCGACTTCCAGCGACTCCAAGAAACCAATGTTCGACTTCGGAACTTACCCTAGGATCTTTAGAAAGAAATCTAAACCGAAAGCTAGCTCAGATTTTGCAACAGTTCCTAGAACGAAGAAAACAGAAAACAGTAGTAAGTCTACCGATGATAGTAGAAAAAGTGCTACAGATTCCATAAGGATTCCATTACATTCTGAAGATTCTGTGGATAAAGAGTCCAGTGATTTGGGACAATCATCTCACATCAGATATGATGAAGGTATCGATAGTGAGGATGAATACGATAAAGAAATTACTAAAGAATTAATGGCGGAGAGAGACTTTCTTAGTAGATGGCAAAGAGGTAGATTCAATCTGGATGACCCCAACCAACCGAGAGTAACAGATCTTGATTCACCGTCTGAAGATAAAGAATTTTCTTCTGGTAAAGATCAACGCTATTCTTCCGGCAGTTCTGTAGGTATACACAGACAAGGTGTTATAGAAGAAATTAACCCAGATGAATTCTTTTTAAGACAAAAAGGAATATCACAAGATAATATAGAAGTAGGAATGTACTTGAGTACTGAAATTAGAGAAGCTTTTCGTAACCCTACTAATGCTTTAGTTCAAATGGAAGATAATAGCTTTAATAAAGGTTCTCATACGTCTTTACCAGATATACAAAACAAGCGAAAACCTATAAAGAAGCCTAAAAGAAAAAAGACTCCACATGTTTCTCAGGAAAGAATTTCTTATGGGGAAGAAGAGACCGCTGATGAAGAACCCGACATACCTACACCTTCTAGACCGAAACGTCGTAGTAAAAGAAAGAAAAAAACAATAGATGAATTTATTCCATACCAGGAAACCATTCAAGTAGAAGAAGGAGAAGACAGATTATCACAACATAGGGAAAGTTTAGGAATCTTAGCTGATGATGAACAAGATTTTATGTATGAAAATGAAAAAATGGAAGGAATCGAACAACCTGATATTCAAATTACCAATCCTTATAAAGATTATGGAGAGGAAGAAGATCTAGATGAAGATGTTGAAACAGAGGTTGAAGAAGAGGATGATGAAGAGGTTGTAGAAGAGGAGCAAAAAGAAATTGTTGAATACATACCTGAAGCACCACCACGAATGAAACCAAAAACTATTAATAGTTTAAAAACATTCGAAGTAGGTTCAGCTGTCCAGACTTTCAATATTATTTCAACAATTCCAAGTACCGCAAGAGTACCTGAAAGAATCAGTTATCATACCAAAGATAAATTAGAAGTAGAACCTGAAATTAGTTACGAATTAAATATAACTGAGCCAGAAGGAAAGATGGATGAATATTTCAATAATTATCGTTACATGGATGAAAGTGTTGAAGATATAAGCCCTGCTGCTCCTCCCCGAAAGCAAAAAAGCTTGAAGAGTTTGACTATTTCGGAGAACGATTCGTTTCCAGGAGATCTAACTGCAAATAAGGCTATTTTTAGCTCGGAGAAGAATCTTCAAGAACCTCAAGTAATAAAATATAATAAATATATATGCTTATTTGTTCATAACAATTTTTTGTTGTTTCAGATTGATGCTATCAGAACGGAATCCAAAATAATTATACCTATAGAAAGTGAAATACTACCAGTACGTCCGTCTAGGTCAAGATCCAGAGCAAATTCAAAATCGAGAACAAATTCCAGAGCAGCATCGGAGTCTAGACCAACTTCGGAACATGAAAACGACACCCTGTCATTACATGCTGAGCCTTTGGTAACTGAAACGCCTGTGCCCTGTGTGGAAGAACCTTGCATTCAAACTGTCTGCGATTACATGGGTTACACAACAGTAGACAGAAATAAGCCTAGAGATCCACCACTGCCACCTCCAAGGACATTACAACGGAAAAAGAGATCTAAGAGAGAAGAAGACAAGAAATTTTTTACCGTACCCAGATGTAAAGCGCAAGGAGAAGATGCACCAATTAGACCTTCAAGGATCTATAGTACTATAGCTCCAGCCGTTAGTCCCGATATGGAAAATAAAGAAAATCTGGATATTGACATCCTACAATATGTCGAACAAGATGATAATAGAGATTTACAATCTGGTGAAGTTATTGAAAAAATTAGAACTAGACCATTGCCTACTCCACCGCGTCCTCACAGAAAAAGTAAAATATTCTCAGATATTACCTCAAGAGAAAATATAATGACAGATTCAACAAAAGATTTACATAAAACATCGGCAGTGGAAATCGAAGTATATACTCAAACAGAACCGCTTCCAGATGATTTTGTATGCGAAGAAGTTATACAAGAACCAACTGATAGAGTTATTATACCAACACAAAATACAGAAAAGCCTAGAGTCAAAAGAGAACTTATAACCCCCACTGTATTTATGCATGAAGAAACAATAACTCATGGTTCGTTAATAGTTGAACCTTTGAACGGAGCAAAAATTTTGCCTGATTCTGATTTTACCGAGCGGATAGTAAAAGTTCATCTAGAATCAGATAATGAAGAAACTTCTTCTATTCCAGAGGACTTCCATAAATTATCTGATCCTAAACAACCTCAACCTCGATTTAAAACTAACGAAATGGATGTATTAAAAGCGCACAAGCTCCAAGTAACCGATTTGGACGTTGAAACTTTAACAGTTAACAAACTTCTAGCAGACAAAATAGTAGTGTCCGAAATAGACAGCAGCAGTATCCACACCAACGAGATATCATCAAAAACAGGAACACTAAAAGTTGGAGAAATTAGTTTACCTCCTGAAATATTTGATCATATTATAAAATCTATGCAAACTAGTCGTGCTTCGGAGGAAACAGAAAAACCAAAAGAGGATTTAAGTGAACAAAAAAAAACTCCGATTGAATCTAGCCCAGATGTAGAATCAAATAATGTAGAAAATGATTTAGCTGAACCAGAAATTAATCAAGAAGAAAGGATGTCTGAACCAGAAACTATTGAAGAAGAAGAAGAACAGATATCCGATGTATCTGTACCAGAAACTAGTCTTGTTACAAATACTGTAGTTGAAGTGTTTCCTTTACCTCCCCCAGAAGTGCCCCCTAGAATATTAAACGAAAGCGTAGAATCTTCCCTAGATCAGGAACCTCCCAATAGGCCACCACGACAGTCCGAGCGATTCAAAACGTCCCAGTCTACCATTGAAGTTTCCTTACAAGAGCCCGAGGTAGATGATGAACCTCCACCACGGCCTCCTCAACCCCCATTGGGGTATATCCCATCCCAACCTCCATCCAGCTTCTACGCTCTAAAAGCGCAGAAATATGTAGACGAAAACATTCCTACGGTGCCAAGAAGAAGGCGTCACACCAAGTCTAAACAATTAACAAGATCTAGCTCTGAAGAGTCTTCGGAAGTGACGCCGGCGGTGAGGAGGCATCATAGAAGATCCAGCGATCCTTCGTTAGGTCAACTATCGGGGCAGCTGGTAAGAGCCTGCGGTTCTGAGGCGAATAACGCACTTAAAAGACTGATAACTTACATTTTAAATAACGTATTGCACAACGAAGGAGGTAAACAAGACTTAAACGTGATGATAATCATAGTTTTAGTACTTATAGCTGGACTGTTGTTGTTGGGCTATGGGGAGGAAAGGACTGTTGTTCATATGCATCATTGGGAATATTTTAATCCTCCTAAAGATTTGTAATTTGTTGATTATTTTAATTTTATGATCGAATTTTAGTTGTTATTTATGTTACGTTGTTGTTTTTTTGTAATGTAAGTATGAATCGTATGTTGATTTGTAAGATCTTATTAAAAAGTTATTAAATACATGTGACTTTTTTAATTTTTTATAAAGTTTCGTATTTATTTATAAATATATCGAAACCTGCTTAAAATATTTATATAGCAGATTTCCTATCTATCCACCAATTTACACCTGTTTCGGATAAATTAACGAAAACATCGACTCAAAGGTACGATTGGCCTAAAAGCTACACTTGTGAATTTCCCCAATATTAAACCCGAAAATTTGTTATACTTTTATTGATACGTCGCTTTTTATTCATTGCTCTTTTATGAATAAAAATTCATTTTTTTGCTTAGAACTGAGCTCATACTGAAAAGGAATGCAACCGAAATAAATTTTCGGTGTTAATTTAATAAATATGTTTAATTATGTTGCATAAAAATCAATGAGTAGTTACAGATGATTAAAATTTTGGGACCATATTTAAAATTTTATTACCTAGATTCATTTTTTTTTCTCAAAAATGTTAAAGTATTTTGTTCTTATCTTTATACAAGATGCTCTAGATAATCTGTTCATAATTATTCCAAAATTTTATTTATTTTCATTAAGTAGTCCAACTATCCTCTCTTACAGAATAAAAAAACAAAGTAATGCAGGCACTGGAGAACAGGAATGCAATGGCCATGAAACCCAAAAATTTTGTTGCTAGCATATTAGATTCTAAATTTAAAGCGAAAAATTTAACAAATGAAGAATGCAAAGAGGCACTACAATATATTTTAAAAATATAGCAGAATATAGAAGTGGCAATGGTTTTTTTGCTTTAAACTTTATTAAGATTTCAATGAGAAATGGAAACATTGAAGCTTTAGACTTTTGGCGGGGAATTTGTCCTGATAATCCCTTGTGTAAATTAGCAGAAGCTATATTTTGCATAACCTTATATCATCCCCTACTGAAAGGTCTTTCAGTTCACAAGGTTTTATTCATTCAAAAAAACCGAATGGGCTTAGTACGAAAAGAACATGTAAATTAACATATATTCATCATGACATGAACTTAGAGGTAAAAAAGAAAAAAGTTCAAAAAAGAAAAAATACTGGTTAGATGGTGAGATAAGAAAAGACATTAATCATGAAGAAGAAGAATATGAAGGTATAGCTGAAAATGATGAAGATGAAAAAGAAATATACAGGGATGAAACTGAAGATGAAGAGTTGTTTATGGAAATCGAAGGAGTGTTGCAAGAGGAAAGTGAAATTAGTGATGAAAATGTTACTATTGAGGATGAACATGCCGTAGATTTATATCTGTGTTCGTAACTACTCGCGCCATCTGCACATGAGGCTAATATTTTAGTTGGTATGATTTCCGACGGAGCGCGACGACAGGACGAGTTCATTACACAACACACAATGACAACTAAGTAACAACGCAAACTCAGACAAGAAAACGAGAAAAGATAAGACAATCGCAATTTATAAATATTTTTACTCCATTTATCACAACAATTTACAGTCTAAATCTACACAAAATTACCCATAGTTTCCAACTGAGTGTTTCTAGTGTATCTACACTTAAAATATTAGTTTGGTTCTACTTGAAAATTGATATTCGAGAAGGGCGTTCAAGACGCCATTTTGATAAAAGTGTTTAATGTTGGTTTACGTAAAATTGAAAATGTTTAATGTATTTTTATGTAATTAAAAGTATTTTTAATCTTACTGGAAAGTTTTTCTTATCTGAATAAACAGAATCACCCCCCAAAGTGTTATAAAACTTTCAAATTTTTGTATTTTTTTATTTTGTTTTGGCAAATAAATGAATATTACAAAAATCCAAATTTTTTAATTAATATTTATAAAAAGTCATGACCGTCATTATGACGGTCACGTGACGCAAATTTTTAAATGACCGTCATTTTACATCACTGATTAAAACCGGGGAAAATCGCTTAGTGCAAATATTCAGGGTTGCCAACTAGTTTTTGTCGATTTACTCTCAAAGCTTTTACGGATTACTCACAACTTCAAAATATCAATTACAAGGCATTTTTTTTTAAAACGTATGGTATATTAAATTATGTATTATATATTTTTTTGTTGGACTTTAAATCTGTGACTGTGCAATGGTGCCAAGCATTAAAGGCTGGTGTTGCTTCGCTTGATTATGTAGCCATGTTGCCATAGAAAAAATCCCTACGCCTAAAACGTTCAAATCAAAACTGGTGTATTGTTTTCTCTGCACCTTCGTCATCTTACAAAAAACAGGTGTTATAAATTATTATATCAAACAGACGAATCATATAGGCAACTATCTGCCTAGATTATATATGATTTTTTAAGAATTCTTTAGGGATTTTCCAAAGATTTTTCAATGATTTCTTCACAACTATTTTGCGGATTTATCAAGGATTTGTAAGTGATTTTTCAATGATTTTTTTTATGACTTCATGTATTTTTCAAGGATTTTTTAAAAGGTTTTGAAGTACTTTCGAAGGCATTTTTTAAGAATTTTAAAAGTATTTTAAGAATTTTGTTGTGAATGATTTTTCAAAGATCTTAAGTATATTTTACGGATGTTTCAAGTAATTTTTAGATGTTTAAAAAGATTTTTTATGAATTTTTCAAGACATGATTTTTGAATGATTTCTTAACATTTTGTTAAGGATGTTTTATGGAATTTTTAATTATTTTTTGAATGATTTCAAGATTCTTTAAGGATTTTGTAAGTATTCAAGGATTTCTTCCGATTTTTTTTTCAAAAATGTTATAATCCTCAATCTTGGAACTTTTTTTTGAATAATTTTTGAAGTATTTTTTTACAGATAATTTAGTGAACTTTCAAGGATTTATAATGATTTTTTATGAAGTTTTCAAGACAGTTTTATTAATTTGTCAATGATTTTTGAGGATTTTCTTGAGATTTTTTTTTAAATTTCTTTCCTCCAAGTTTTTTTTAAGGATTTGTTAAGGACATTTTAGGGATGTTTCAATTAATTTTTAACGATTTTTTAAGATTGTTTGAGGATTTTGTAATAGGCCTCGGACCCACGCCTACGAAAATTTTTGTGATAACCTAACTGTTAATACTTCGTTTGTATGTTCTTTACGTCGAGTAGGACAAATTTTTTATTGTGAAAATTCTGGGTAGGGGGGCGTTTTTTTTTGGGACCCTCCAAAAGTCATTGCTTTAATGCACAAGAAAAATTAACGACCTAAACATAGTTTCTTTTTCAATTGCAAGTTTTTTAATTCAAAAGCGGAAAACGTATTGTCGGCCAAAAATATTGGGCTTTTTGGCGCGTCCGACACCTCGAACATGTTAAAGTTATGACGTCATAAAATTTTGTACCTCACAGCTGATTTTTGCAGAATCGTTTAATGAAAATATTGAAAATTAACTGTTAAACTTGTCCGACAAATTTTTGGAGGGTTATTTGTTGTCGGACGCGATAAAGTCAAGTGTTTTATTCAACCTCTATAATTACTACCTTTTGTCGGACAAAGAAAAGGAGTGTGAAATATGCCATTTTTTGATCAGTGATGTAATTGTCCGACATAAATATTAGGTAGAATTAATAGTCGGTCAAAAAAAGTAAACTTTTAAATAATATCTATATTAATACGTAAAGACAAAATATCCGACCCCTTTCTAAGTGTATTGCGCGGACGGCGACATCTGATACTTCGCATATTTAAAGTTTATATACGGAAGGAGTGCAGAGAAAAATAAATCTAATATATAGTATGTATTACAGATAAATTAAATTAAAATAATATAACAATTCTTGTTTATGTCAAACATTAGACTAAATCTGACAATCAGTAGCGTGAGAGCTGTTTTAAGCATGAATCTCTTTGGAGACGTGGGTTCGAATCCCGCAGCTATACCAGCTTTTTTTAGAAACATGTGTCTTCATTTTTTATTGAAATTTTATTTTATATAAAAGTGTATAAAATATATTTTTGTACTTCTTCCCTTTTTTCTCGATATTTAGGGATGTTATCATTCAAAGAACTATACAAAAAACAATCCATTTTCATTACTTTTATCAGTGACTCACCAGTGACACAAACCACGATGCTGGAAAAACTGACGTTTTATGACATACTAATAATTAATTTACATAAATTGTTCAAAATGTAGCTTGTTTTTAAAATTTTTTTTTTCCTAAAATGCCTAATATTATTGCCGGACAGATGATCCGATGTGTTGTAAACATTATTACAAAAAGGATGAAATAAAAATTATATGTGAGGTAGTAAATATAAGAGTTGCATTGACTTTAGCGCGTCCTACAACAAGTACCCGTCAAAAAAATTGTCGGACAAGCTTAAAAATTAATTTTCAATATTTTCATTAATCGATTCTGCAAAAATCAGCTGTGAGGTTCTAAATTTTATAACGTCATAACTTTGCTATGTTCGGGTTGTCGGACGCGCCAAAAAGCCCAATATACTTGTCCGACAATATGTTTTTCGCTTTTAAATTAAAAAAACCTTGCGATTGAAAGAGAAACTATGTTTAGGTCATTAATTTTTCTTGTGCATTAAATTAATGCGTTTGGATGGATCACAAATGAAAACGCCCCCAACCCAGAATTTCCCAACTAAAACATTTGTCCGACTCGACTTAAAGAAACATATACACGAAGTCTTAACAGTTAGGTAATCACAAAATTTTTTTAAGCGCGGGCCCTTGGCCTATAAGGAGTATTCAACGATTTCTTAGGGTACTTTTTCCAATTTTTTTTTAAGAATTTTAAAAGTTTTTTAAGTATTTCAAGAACTTCTTAACGAGTTACCAATGATTTTTAAAGGATTTTTCATGTATTTTTCAAGAACATTTAAAAACAAGTTTGTAAGGTTTTTTTTTCAGTAATATTTCAAGGATTTTTTAAACGCTTTTTAAAGAATTTTAAAGAAGGATATTGGGTACGTTTAGCCAACATCAATAATTGAGTAGTTTATTTACCTATTTACCTATACTATTATATTGGAAAATCAATAGAAGACGCTGTAAAACTAAAAACTGAAAATTATACCTAATGACTAATAGAGCGCCTAAAATTGGGTCCAAAGTATGATTTTTCAAAATTAAAAGGATTTAATAATTTATCAGAGTAGATCAGAATTTTTCCTAACTACTAGTGAAATTACTCACAAATGTGAGGAATTACTCACAAATTGGCAACCCTGCAAATACTATATATAATAATTTTACTGTGGCGAAACATGGCAGAAAAGGATAAACAGTCGGACCCCAGTTCAAAGGCACTGCATCGAAGTGAGACAACTATTCTAAATTGTGCTAAAACAAGAGAAATCTGACCTCCATTAGAAACCTCTACCATAAGGAATGTACAGTGATCTCGTAATTTTTTTAAGGAGATTTAATAATAGTTATTTATGTAAGAAGGGTATCTTACAAACCCTGTATTTATACCTGCAATGCATACAAACTTGTATGTCATACTAGTTCTTTATTGAATCCACAATATAAATATTAAAAAAAAATTGAAAATTTAATTTGATTTCAATAACCTAATTATTTTTTACATAATAATTATATTTCATAATTTGTAATTGTGTAAAAGTTACAACGAAAACTGTTTTTTATCTTAATGTTCGCATGAGACATAAAGTGCACTTTGCTGGCTATAAAGTGCACTTTTTGCCCGTGTGGACCATAATGTTCACTTTATGAGCATAAAGTACATAAGCAATAAAACTACAATAATGAACTGGTATGACATAAATTAATTTAAGACGGAAAATTAATTTTTAGGTTGATGTAAGGATAAAAATGTGGAAATTGTATAATAATTTTGACAGAATAATTCAACAAGTCAATCACAGCACTAGTAACATGTTTATTTTTAAACTCTAGTACTATTTTTAAAGATATAACATAATTAATTACCTATTTACACATTCATTTCTATTCCATATAGAAATACCATTATTTTTAATCGAACATATCATCATACGATACTAAGTTCCTCTTATCTCTGTGGTTGCCTTTTTGAGAGTGACTAGAAGCCAGTGTGGCCCATGCCGCTGAAGATGTAGCATCATTAATGGGTTCTATTTGCGGCTGTCTCCTTGCTAAAGATACCTTCAAAGGTATACCAGATACCATACTTCCATGCATCTAAAAAAAACATTAAATAAAGAAAATGTCTATTTTTTTTTACACTTTAATTTACCTCGGCTATAGCTCTTTCAGCAGCATCTACTTTATCAAAAGTAATAAAACCACGACTAAAAACAAAGTTTATTATAACAAAATATAGATAAAAAGAGTTAGAACATACTTTTTTTCTATCTCCATAGAAACGTTAATAATATTTCCTATAGTCGAGAAATGTTTCTTCAAAAACTCTTCAGTTATTTTATAACCAGACACGTAAATAGTATTTCCTTGTCTAGGTTTGTCAGCTTTTTGTTGCTGTTGCTGTTTTTCATTAAGTCCTCTCTCTTCCCTATCTCTAGCATTCGCAAAAGTATCGTAAAGGTTTTTTATTCTGGGAGGTTTGTTTTCTGGGTTATCAGGACCATCATCCATTTGTATAGCTGAAAACGGTTGATATCCACTTACGATTTTATCAGATATTAATTTCCTTTCTAACCCTCTAGGCCTTTTAAATCCTTGTTCGGGTTGTTTTTGTTGTTTTGATATCGCTGGTATGACTCCTGATTTTATTAACTTTTTAGCAACCTCTCTAGCATCTCTTGCTTCTGCTGGCCTCTTTGGAATTATGGGTTTCTCTGGTTCTGGTTTAGGTGCTTTCAGTGCTTGTAGAGCTTTTTTCTACGGAGTATTGATGATAAAAATAAATTTTATTTTTTCAAATATTACTTACTTTTTTTTTGAGTTTCTGATATTTATTTTGTAGCATTAATTCTTCTTCGGTAAAATTTGCAGGAAAATGTATATAAACCATTTTTAAGTATTCAAACAACCAAATTTTCAGTGTTTTGACGTTTACAACAAATATCTTCTTCTTCTTCTTCTTTGGAAGACCTCAGCTGCCCGGGCTATTCGGCCTATGGGTTACGTTTTCCGACATATACGTAAACGACAGTTGATATCAGTGTTGCCAATCTGCGGTTAATTACCAGATTTTTGGGTATTTTGCTGCTTTGTGGGTATTCTCGTGGGTATTTCAATTTGGCGGGTAAAATTCGGATATTTCTTTCCATCTTCATCTCATGTCAATTATTCACTATTTTGATGTTTTGTGGGAATGAGACCACTACCACAAAAACTAAAAATTACCGCTACAGCTATCTTATTTTTCAAAAAATACATAAAAATATAATTGGTTTGCATTGAATACACTGGGCAACACTTCCACATGATTCACGTCAGATGCCAAAGTTAAGGTTGCGATTAACACCGTCGTTCTTCTACAGATTCATAGATAACGCTAGCAGACTAATAGAAAAATTAAAAAATAGCCCTGGCAGCTGAGGCTTCAAAAATGAAACAGAAGAAGAATATTTCTTTCTCCACTTAAGATTTAAGTTCTTGTTTGTGTTGCAAGTTGCAATTATGTTGTAATCTGTTGTATTTATTAATACATTGAAGAGTAACCAAGTTTCTAATTTTAGTCTTCACACAGAATATTTTTTTAGTAATTGGCGTCAAACGAAAAGACTACCGGTCTGAGGCGCAGGAGAAAATCTTTGACAAACACTTCAAAATGAAAGGGGGTACAATGCGAGTATTTTTGAATTTCACGCGGGTAAAATCGGGTATTTTGGGCCAAAGTTGCGGGTATTTTGTTGATTTGTCATTGGCAACACTGGATGATATACATAAAAAGTCATAACATTTATATATATTTCTTCTCGAATAGTATTCTAACCCACTAACCCCTAACAATCGGATATTAGATTACCAATCATCTTTACTAACAAAATCCTCAGATTGATAAATTATTGTATATTTATTTTTAGTTTTTCCAAAATGACTAATTGTTCCATAGATTAACATCATTCATGAAAGTAGAAACCAAATGTCTTCTTTTATAAGGCCATTTATTATTAGAAGATTTATTAACGTCAAATGTCAATACAAATGGAATGGAAACAAGAAAAATTATTGACACAGTGTGTACACTTGTGCTTTTGTTATTATTTATTTTAATTTAATTTCATTAATTATCTATGATTTGATTTGATAAAAACATGCTCTTATTATTTATTACCACCCTATATGCTGTAATAGAATTAATTTGTTAAAATTTGTTAAATGTATGATGTACATTTAAAAAAAAACAAAAAGGTGCACCCAATATTGTAATTTATCAATTCTATAAAAAATGTGTGATATTTCTACTGCTGTAAGTGATACATCGAATTCTCAAGAATATAAAGTAAATAAAAAGGACCAACATTTGTCAAAAAAGACTGATGAGGCAGCTACAAGTGATTCTGAAGAATATTTATCAGAACCATTAAGGTAAGCGATAACTATTTAATATATTTGAATTACTATAATTAGTTTTTAATAGATACAGGAACTTCCAATATTCAGCAGAGTCAAGTTGCTCTAATATTACTCTGTCATTGCAAAACTCTAGGATCGATGAGGAAAACGGTAATTATTTTCCACAATTTCCAGAGTTTTCACACAATGGAGATATTACCCTGGGTAATATTCAAATTCCTATTGTTGGTTATGAGATAATGGAAGAAAGAGCTAGATTTACAGTAAGTATTAACTATTTTATTTAAAGTAGAAGAAATTGGGAATATTAAATTATTCTGTGACAGTTAAATATTAAAGTTTTTAATTGTTAAGAAATTTTAAGTTATTTTGCTGTAACTCAATCATGTTTTACCCAAACCGACCTCGGTTTGTTTCCTCCCTTATTTTTTAATCGTTAACTACAATGTTGTACCCCTTCCTTTTTTAGTACCACCTAATAAATTTTAAATAAATAGTGTTTATAAAATAAACCTAGATTTAAGTCCGCATCTTTTTTAATGTAACCACTACATCAATTCAACTAATAATATTAATTTTCCTAAATAATGTTAAAATTCTTTGGCCTGATGATGGCATTAGTATGCCAAAACTAGTTGCCAACGCCCACTTCTATAATTAAATAATTTTGGGGTACTAGAATTTGAATTTTATTTCTTCAAATATTAAGGTACCTATTCAAAATAAGTAAAATAATAATAAAAGATAGGTATAAAATTGTTACAATATATTTTAAGGTAAAGCTATTTTTTTTTATTAATAATACTGATAAATATTATTTATTAAATTAATAATATAAAAGCCTAATAACTTTTAAATATTCTTTGGGGTCTTTTTTTGTGTATGAACCATATTATAGAGTTTGTCTATTCCTGTGTGATTATTTTTTTCTTTCAAGCTGAATGAAAATTTCGTTATTACTTTATCATTTCTGGTTTTATTTTACTTTAATTCTTTGTTAGCGACGACCCCATAGGGAGTTGCTTACTACGACCCATATGAAATCGCCATCTTCGTAACTAAGCGAAAACGGGCTATAGTATCTTTGGGAGAAATGATCCCCATTAAATTCTGAACAACTTAATTTTTTTTCGGTGATCTGTATGTCGGTATGTCTGGTTGTCGTCCGCAAAGCTTAAAAATGCCATAACTTTTGAAAGCTTTAATCTCTCGACTTGAAATTTTCACCATTTTTTAATAGAAAATGAGTGAAATGCGAAAATGAATAAACGGGGTTTTCCCACTTTATTTCTAGTTTCACAGGAAACACGCAGCAGATCGTAATTTTTAAGCAAATCGCTTCAAATTTCAGAAAAAGATAAATTGAAGTACTATTACGAAGCCAAGAAAATCGGAAAATTTCTTCTGGGGATCGTTTTTCCGAAAATGTCATCATTTTAAAAAGTCGATATCTGAAACCGTGAAAGATATTCGAAAAACAAAAATACCTAAATATAGGACTGAAATAACTCAACAAGTATTATTTGACCCATTTTTCCGAAATTTGTTGAGAAAGTTGAGAAAAAAAATAAAATAAAAAAAAAGAAAATTTCGGAAACTAAGGGGAATATCGAAAAATGTCAAGAGTACTTTTTTGCTGTACTTGAAAAGATTCTATGAAATGAAAAAAATTATGAAAAATAGGGAAAAAATATTGGAAAATAGGAAACAAATAATGAAAAATTCGGAAACAAATATTGGAAAATGAAAAAAAAAGGAAACAAATAATGAAAAATATGGAATAAAATAATGAAAAATTGTGAAAAAAAAAATAGGGAAAAAACTAATGAAAAATAGGGGAAAAAATCATGGAAAATAGGAAAAAAAATAATGAAAAATGAGGACACAAATAATGCAAAATGGGGAAAAAATAATGAAAAATGGGGAAAAAATATTCTAAAATGGGAAAAAAAATAAAAAATATAAAAAATACTTAAAAAAATAATAAAAAATAGGGAATAGGGAAACGAATAATCTAAGATGTGGAAAAAATAATGAAAAATAGGGAAAGAAATATGGGAAAATAGAGAAAAATAATGAAAAATAGGGAATAGGGAAACGAATAATGTAAAATAGGGAAAAAAATAATGAAAAATAGGGAAAGAAACATTGGAAAATAGAAAAAAAAATGAAAAATGGGGAAAAAATAATAAAAAATTGTAAAAAAAAATAATGAAAAAAAGGAAAAAAATCGGTTGTGTCACCCCAAAACTTTCCCGACGAATATTTTTACAGACATATTGCAAGTCAAATTTCGAGACATATTGCTTCTGTCATTTTTTGACAGTGACAGTTCCGTTTGACAGATGTCGTACAAAAACTAATGGGTTCTTCCGATAGATCTGTGAAAAAATACTTTTGAATTTTTTTTCTAGTTTTTTTTGTGGAAAAATGTTTTTTGTTTCTATTTTTTCAAATTCGTGTGCAAGAAAACGCTTTCTTACTACTGTTGTTTTTTTTAATTTTTGTGAAAAAAATGCAGTCTTGATATTTTTTTCTAAATCGAGTGTGGAAAAAATGTATTATGAACGAGTTTAAACAGTTTTTCGAGAAAGATATAAATATACATTTATATGAGTTTGGGTTACGAATGTGGAAAATAAGCGAAAATGCATTTTTTTACATATAAATTGGTATAAAAGCAGAAATGCATAAAAAAATTAGAAAAAAAAGAGCAAAAACACATACCTTGGGAAAAAAGCAAGAATGGATTTTATATATAAAAATTGGAAGAAACAGCATACTTTTTTACACAAATTTGAAAAAAAAAAACAAAATCAAGAATAAATTTTTCCTTATTCAAATTTGAAAAAATGCAAAGTGCATTTTATTTCACACAAATTTAAAAAGAAACAAGCAACAATGCATTTTCTACCCGAAAAACTAGAAAAAACAGCAGAAATCCATTTTCACACATGAATTAGGAAAAAAGCAAGAATGCAATTTTTCCACACAAAAAAATTGAAAAGAACAACGAAAACGCATTTTTTTTTCAACAAATTCGAAAAAAAAAAAAATAAAAGTACGAATGACACCGCAAAAATGGATTTTTTCACAAAAAAAAATAGGAAAATACAGCAAAAACGCATTTTTTCACATAAATTGTTAAAAAAGCAAGAATACATGTCGGGAAAGTAAAATTGGGTAAAAAAGTAATGGAAAAAAGTGAAAAAATGATGAAAAATATGGAAACGAATAATGAAAAATAGGGAAAAATATATTGGAAAATAGGAAAAAAAAAATGAAAAATAGGGAAGCAAATAATGTAAAAATAAATAAAAAATTGGGAAAAAAATATTGGAAAATAGAAAAAAAAAATAATGAAAAATAGGGAAAATACATAATGAAATTAAGTCGCATTTACTACACCCTGGTGGTCAGTTGCTTGTTTATATTATTGTGCTCTTTCCTTGATGTTTTTTACTTTCCCGGAGCAATAAAAAAAATTGAGATATCGATGGAAATATCCATTTTGAGGTCCCCCAAGAAGATTGAGACCATTTCCAGCGTATGGTCTGTCTGTGTGTCTGTGTGTAATCTTCCACGATAACTGCCGAACCGTTTGACCAATCAAGCTGAAATTTGGTATGGAGGGTCAGTGTGTGCCTAGAATGCGACCATTAGTTTTTGGTTTAAATTGGTACAGTGGAGGGTTCTCAAGACCGACATTGGTTAAATATACATGTAACAATTTTTTACTTTATTTAAATTTTAAGGACAAACAATACATTTTAGTGCAAAATGTTGTAGTACACAGTTTTAGAGCATAAAATTACCTACAATTTTTGTCTTAAGCCTTTTCCAAAATTTCCAATAGTTGCGCCACTAGAGGGCGCGTAAAAAATGTGCATGTATGTTTTCTATAGTTTTTCTTGATTTTGAAAATAAACAATACATTTAAGTGCAAAATGTTGTAGTACAAAGTTTTAGAGAATAAAATTCTCTATAACTTTTGTTTCAAACTTTTTTCAGAATCTCCAATAGTTTCGCCACTAGAGGGCGCGTAAAAATGTGCATGTAGGTTTTCTTTAGATTTTCTTGATTTTGAGGACAAACAATATACTTTAGTGCAAAATTTTGTAGTACTAAGTTTTAGAGCATAAAATTCTCTATAACTTTTGTCTCAAACTTTTTCTAAAATCTCAAATAGTTGCGCCACTAGAGGGCGCGTAAAAAATGTCCATGTATGTTTTCTCTAGTTTTTCTTGATTTTGAGGACAAACAATGTATTTAGTGCAAAATTTTCTTGTGCAAAGTTGTAAAGCATCAAATTTTCTTTAACTTTTATGTTTAAATTTAATCGAATTCCTCATATTTTCGCCGCTAAATGGCGAAAAAAATACACATTTCAAATTCCCTACAACTATTGTATGAAAATTTTTCCCGAATTCCCAATAGTTTTCACACATGATTTTAGGAGATCCTAATTGTAGCAGTATGATATATAACGTGCGCATGCGCAGCTTATGTCATTACCAACATTGAAATATTAATTCACCATCAGCTCGCTATTTTTAATGTGTTCCATAAATCAATGTAATGCTTAGTATTTTGTAATTAAAATAATAATAAAAAATAACATATTCTCTACGGTCGAGTCGGGAAAGTCCTGGGGTGACACAGCCGATTTTTTTTCCATAGTATCGTTTTCGTATTAGACCAAATTTTTATCCTCTTTAAAAGTACCACAAATTTTATCATCATATCTTCTCTTTTCTGATTTTTTTCTTTTTTTAAAATATTTTTCGTGTCTTTAACTCCCAGTTTCTATCTTTTGATTATTTCGATTTCAGTATCTCCTGTTTCTTTAAGATTGTGTTAGAAATGTGTGTTTAGGTAATTCATTTGGATCAAAAAACTTTAAATTTCTCAAAATATTTATCTTTTTTTATAGCTATTATTATCTTTTTAAAAAATATTTTGAATCAATGGGAAACATATATTTATATACAATCATATTTTTTGTCAGTTTAAACCAATAAAATATATTATTCCATATTTTTATATTTTGTATAATATTATTAACGGGACAGTAGTTTATCTCGTTAAGTAATTAAAACCAGTCAACAGAGTGTGACTACAATTAATATTTTTATAATAATTAAAAAGGTTATTACTTTAACGTACCGTTATTGTTTAAAGGTTTCATTTATCTTATACAAGGTGTCTCCTAGAAGTCATAAATCGAAGGTTTTAAAAATAATTTACACAGGTAATATAATTTTTTTATTTTTATTTCCAACACAACTCTAAAGTCTTGGAAATATCCCAAGTACTCTGATGTATATTAAGGTGGGCGTGTTGGAATTGTCTTATATTATTTTTAGAGAGGGTATCCCTGTGTTACGAGAAATAAACTTTATTAACAGTATAACTTAAAAAAAAATCGGAAAATCGGCTGTGTCACCTCAGAACTTTAACAGTTCGGCTGTGGACAATAAGATTATTTTAATTACAAAATACTGCATTATATTGATTTATGAAACACATTTAAAATAGCCAGCTGATGATGAATATGTCACATAAGTTAGCAAAATATTTTAAAATGACTGGATAAAGGAATTTTTTAATTATCTAATGGTGCAAAAATATTACCATAGTTTAATGTAAAAAAAGAATCTAATCCAAATGTGCTTTTCATATTTATTTTTAGGTTTAAATTTCTTGTATGTGTACAAATAAAGTATTGATTCGAAATTTTAACAAACAGTGCGGTATCCAGGTACCTAAATGCCCTAAAACACCTTTCAGCAAAATGCTAATAAATTTTACAATTTTTTTTATTGATAAAATAATGAAAAAATATATGCAAAAGTAAGACAAAATACTAATATACAAAAAACACAAGTATTATTTACATCTATACAGGGTGTTTCATTGGGAAATTGACATATGTTAACTGCAGATAGAGGACACCTAGGCGATCTCAAAAACCCATACTTATATGGTCTTACTACTTTAATAACCAAGATACAAGGTGTTTTATCCATTTTGCCAATTTTTTGCATGGTTCATAACTTTGTAACCATACTGTATAATTTCATGATATTTGGCGGACATATTTTGATTGAAGTATCCAATCGATTGATAAATTTATAATAAAATAAATCCAGGCCCGGATTAATAAAAAATATTATAAAATATTCCGACCCAAAAACAACACCCTGTATATCAGATTTTTCTAAAATAGATTCTGTATTTGCAAAAAGCACGAAAAAATGAATTTAGTGATATACTTTGAATTTTCGGCAAAATGTTTTTTCTTGTAAAATTTTGAGTTGTAATTCTGAAATGGTGTGAATTGTGGGAGCCCAAAATTGAAACTAATTTTATTTAAATGTGATTTAGTTTTAATGAAGATAAAATTTTAATGTTTTAAGTATATTTTCGTTATTTGCGATAAATAATCCACAAAAAACATTTATTTTTAATTAATGAATAAATAATAATGAATCCACCAAAAATAAATAACTTTAATTAATTAAGAATTACAAAGGTTTTAAAAAACGCCCAAAAAATATTACACGGAGTAAAAATCGTAAAAAATCATAAAAAAAAACCGTAAAAAACGTAGGAAATCGTAAAAAACCGTGTCCATAAATTTCGTGTTGCGTATAGTTCTTGTGTTTATTGTTAAAGTGAATTTTTCTGGCCCAAGTACTAAAAACATGTGTTTTTTCCGGTTTTTTACGGTTTTTTACGATTTTTTACGAGTTTTACGAATTTTTACGATTTTTTACGATTTCTTACGATTTTTTACGATATGACCTGTTTCGATATTTTTAAAAATGGCGGAGATATGATTTTTTGATATTTCAGCCCCCTCCAGTTTCACCCCCGTAGGTCGGATAAAAAAAAGTTTTATACAAGTCGGATTTGAAAAATACTAATCCGTAATGGTTTTAGTGTAAAGTTGTAAACATTTATATTTAACTTTTTTTCGAATTTTCCATTCTCCGCAAGAGGGCGATAAAATACACATATTTGGGCTTTTCGTCTTTTTTTTTTTAATTTTGAAGACAAACAATGCGCTTTAGTGCAAAATGTTCTAGTGTAAAGTTGTAGAGCATAAAATTCCCTACAACTTTTGTATAAAACTTTTCCGAACTCCTAATATCCTAATTGTAGCTATATAATGTGTTCTGTATTGTACCATTTTTGTATTTTTAGCCATGTTTTTGGCTTTATTTTGCATTTTTTGGCTTTTTTATATCCCTTCTTTGGCCCTTTTACCGCTTTTTGACCTTTTCCTTGATTTTTTTTTTAAATTCGTTGGTCTTTTTTGAGCTTTTTGCATTTTTTGCCTTTATTTGTCTCTATTTTGTCTTTTTTGCTTTTCTTCCCTTTTTTTTTGGCATTTCTACCATTTTTTGCCTTTTTTTGCTTTTTTTAATAGTTTTTAATTTTTTTGGACTTTTTTGACCTTTTGCCTTTTTTCCGCGTTTTTTGCTCTTTTTTATTTACTTTTTCTTTTTTGATTTATTTTGCGTTTTTTTCCTTTGTTTAGGTACCTTTTTGCTCTTTGTCTTTTTCTGCATCTTCGTCTCTTTTTTCCAATTTTTACAAATTGTATCAAGATTTTTATTGTATTTTTGATGTTTGCCTATTTGTACTGTTTTTTTCCTTTTTTTTATTATAGTTTTTGCTAATTTTTGCTAAAATTTAGCAATTCTTTATCATATTTAACAATTTTTTGAAAACAATTCGTTACCTTTCGTTTTAATTAATTTTTGCGCATTTTTGCAATATTTACCCATTTTTTTTCAGCAATTTATTTGATTTTTACTGCATTTTACTTTTCCATTCAGGAATTTTGTATTTTTTAATTAAAACGATCCTATTCTCCACAGAAGAGCCTTGAACGTTCTGGGGTGATACAGCCGATTTTTTTTAAATTTTACTGACAAACAGTATACTTTAGTGCAAAATGTTGTGGTGCAAAGTTTGACACAAAAATTTCCTACAATTTTTGTGTCAAACTTTTTCCCGAATATCCAATAGTTGCGCCACTAGAGAGCGCGCAAAAACTGTCCATATAGTTTTTCCGTAGTTTTTCCAAATTTTGAGGACAAACAATGCACTTCAGTGCAAAATTTTCTGATATAAAGTTGTAGAGCACCTAATTTCCTTTAACTTTTATCCATAACTTTTTTTTCGAATTCCCCATAGTTTCGCCGCTAGAGGCCTAAAAATATATACATTTAGACTTTTTGCCTTTTTTTTGTATTTGGATGACAAATAATGGGCTTTAGTGCAAAGTTGTAGAGTATAAAATTCCCTACAACTTTTGTATTAAACTTTTTCCAGAATTCCCAATAGTTTCCGACCATGATTTTAGGAGATCCTAATTGTAGCAGTGTGCTATATGCACCTGTTTATGTCATTATGGACATTGAAATATCAATTCTCACTATTTTAAATGTGTTCCATAAATAATTGTAATGCTTAGTATTTTGTAATTAAAATAATCCTATTCTCTACAACCGAGCCGGGAAAGTTCTGGGGTGACACAGCCGATTTTTTTGTACTAAAAAAGAGTGATTTATACCGTAAATTTTACATTGACACTATACAGATATTTCTATTTTTTACAGGTCTACAAGCTAAAAGTAGAAAATAAGATAACCGGTGGTTTTTGGTATGTCTTTCGTCGTTACACGGATTTCGTACGACTCTGTAACAGGCTTAGAGCACATCACCCAGACATAGTACAACACATGCCTAGAAAGAGATGGTTGAAGAACAATTTCGATCCTATTTTTCTGGAAGAGAGAGTTAGTGGTCTACAGACTCTAGTGAACGCTATATTAAATGTACCTGAATTGATCACATCACAGGAGATACAAGATTTTTTCTGTTTAAATGAACCACCTGTGTATTCTGAGACTAGTGAAGAAACCAAAGTGAGTTTTAGATTCAGGTTTTTCTTATTTATAATTTATTTTGATTGTTTTAGGCAATATTTGAGGCCTTAGAAGAGAATATTAGTGATCTCAAAATTCAACTTCGCGACAAAGATGCTTCCATTGATTCGTTAGAATCGAAATTACATTCCTTATCAATAGAGAATGATAATTTAAGAAAATTAATCAGGTATATAAACCTTAATTATAACTAAACCAATCATTTTTACTTAATAATTTTATTGTTACAGTAATTCTATGATGAGCTGTCAGAAGTGTCAGAAGGAATGCGAGAATTTCAAAAAATTATCCAAATGATTTTTATGTTTAATTAATTTCGTATTGAATTTTACCCATGTGATGATAATGTTGACTAATTCAATTATTTTTTATGAGATTTTATTAGATAATTTAAGAAATGTAACATTGGAGTTAATATAATTTATTTATTTAAAATCGTATTTTTAGTACAGTTAAAAAAATTAAAAGTATAAAATTTTTCTTCTTAATTAAGGTTTGGTTTTAATTAAAAACAATTTCTTGAAGATTACTGCACGAAAAATGTATCTCGTGAAAAAAGTGTTTCTGAACTTAATTTGAGGTCGCTGAAAACGAAAATTACATTTATTTATTTTTCCAAAGAAGCGTTAACGAGATCTTAGCAAAAAATGTGTTTTTCGGACTTTTTTCCAGTTATTAAAGTTACATGTGTTTATTTGTGGCATTAACCCTTTCGTTGCAGCAAAAGTACCAAAAAGTATGGTGTGTGTAGCACAAAAATTAAAATTTTATTGTGTACTGTATAAGTTTTTTTCCAACTAGATCATATTTGCTGTTTTTTAGACTTCTAAACCCTAAAAGAGAAGTCTTATAATACGGCTCTATATGTCCGCATTTATAACTCAAAAACGAAAGAGACAAGCGGTAAACGGTATTAAACTCAGCATTCCTTGAATAGCTCCCAAACAGATTTTTATGACTTCCGGTTTCAAAAATGGTTTTACAAACCGGAACCGGAAGTGATACTACCGGTTTTAAAAAATATCATTCCGACGTGAAATTCAACGCTGTTTAGAAGTCATCACGTGCCTGCTAACGCGCAGGCGCTTCTGACTTGTTTTTTTAGTAATTTTTCTAAGACGCTCAATAGCGGTCAGCATATTTTGAAGAAATTTTATGAATATGCGCTTTTCGTGAGCTGATTAAAAACGATACAGTTTTGTGAAATCTATTTTATAAACTAAACAACTCATAAAATAAATACATGACGAATAGGTATAAAATATTACTTTTTATGATATTCTTGGAAACATTTTGCGTTGGAAACTTCTTGTGAAAAGTACAATTCTCAATTTAGTAAAGTACCTAGAACCCAACGCCATCTAGGAACAGATTAGTAAAACTTCATGAGAAATTAAAATTGCCTAACGATAAAGGTGGATTATGTAAGAATAAATTAAAACTAAAAAGGTCACTGAAATTGGCACCCACTTTTGCGAATTTCCCAAAAATGTATGCAACGTTTGCCCATCGATTGTTCATTATTGTACACTGATTATTTTCGTTTGTTCACGCTTCGTTTCAAAATGTCGGACAAAAACTTTTTTTGCAAATTTTACTCTTGGCATCCACAAATTGCAAAAAAAATTTCAACCGCATAGGTCGTTTGTTCTTTGTTTGTCCACCAATTAGTTTTGTTTGTCCATCCACCGGTTAATTATAATTAATTATATAAATTTTAAAAAATCGTGATATTGTAAAGTTGGCACACCCTTTTTTGAATTTTGAAAATTTTTTTCGTGCATTCGTTTGTTCATTGTTAGTCCAAGATTGTCCACCTAAAATTTCTGTTTGTCCAAGCACCATTTCAAAACGGAGGGCAAACAACGAATTCTCATTTGGTTAAATTATCTGAACGAGAACAGACAAATAAAATTCAAGTAGACAGCTTCTTTTGTTCAAAATTATAACACTATGCAACAAAATAAAAATTTTTTTCACTGTGTTTAGAGTGGACCGAATTTAATTTGCATATACAGATATCTCGTAAACCGAAATAGATCCAATATCAGTTTAATGGGGAATAAGATGTGCATTTTCAAGATGAATTAATAGATTTTTCAAAATTAAAATATCAGGTCCTGCTTCAGAGATTTTTAAGAAAAACCGAAATTGGCGATTTTCGTTTTTAATTAATTACCATCTTAAATTTTAAAGATGGTAAAAAACTTTATAAAACTTTTTTATTGAAGGCTAAATATGGCTTCACATATCATATCCAATTTTATAAAACACCGTTTCATCTTTGAAGGGCCATCTTCAACTATTTTTTTTTAAATACTTGTACTTTACTTTTTATTTCATCTTTAAAATCCTCAATTTTTTCCCTATTTGAATAAATACCGTTCGCACTTAACTCAACTTCACCTGTGTGATGCCTTTTGGGCCACACAGAATAACCTTAAATAATAATATATCGTAGTTCATTAAACTATATAGTTATAATTTAAACAATATAAAGTTTAAGACGTGAGGTATACGTAACGTGATCTAGCAAGGTAACACCGACAGATTGAATGCTGGTCGTTGCCTCAGGTCAGGATGTTTATTGTTGAGTTTGCATATATAGTTTATCTCTTTGAGAGGATTCAGTCATTCTTGATTCGTTATTTTTTAATTCATTATCGACGAGTTATCGATTTATTATAGTAAACATGTACAAGTGAATAAATTTGTTGCTGAAAGTATCTACTGTTTATCATCACATGACGATCCAAGACCATTACATTACACCTTGCTGCACGAGTGCGCTTTCAGCAGCGAAAGGGTTAACGCCGAGAATAAGAATTTTTGATTTTTTATGTTTTATTACTTTTTTGTAGAAAATAGGTCTAAATAAGGCCACAATGACGGTTTTAATTTTTTTTTTGATTCTGAAAGTAAAAAAATGCTGATACCATATAGTATCTATCCATAAGCGAAATATAAACTTAGTTTGTGTGGTAAAGTAGCAAAATAATTTGTCATCTTCGTCGATTATATTATACCACAAAATGATCCACTCCATCCAATCGTTGGGTTGGAAGTACATTTTCCGAGAAAGAAATTCGTCTAGGAATTTTGGCAATTATTTTGTACCTGATATATCAAATATACTTGCACTATCTTTTCTAAAATTGAGCGCTGATTTCTTTTTACATCTAAGGTATCAGGCATTGTGTAGCACGACGTTTATTAATCAGTTAAAAAAAGGCCAGTTGCTGTGGCAGTCCCAATTGGAGTGGCAGTCCGAGTTCCAGTAGCAGCCCTTCGACCTTTAAGGTATCGATACACTGTAGAGTTTTTTCCGTAGTGTTGGTCTATGTTGAGTCTAGAAGTGTATACAGCTAGTAGAGCTCTCTAGCGAGAGTCACTCTAGGCTCTACGTAGACTCTCTAGCTAGACCAATAATATTCAGTGTACACAGTCTCAGTGGGATTATCAACGCTCTCGGTATATTTCAACTTTGATGAATATATTTTTTTCTCTACGTAAAGTATTTTTGTTTTATCATCGTCAAAATTTGTTTTTTATTTATTCAAAATTAGTTTTTCGATTTATTTAAAAATGGATGAAGTATCACACGATGGACAGAGCGAAAAGTTTGTTTGGGAGAAAAATCATGTTTTAAAGATAATTAAACTTTTGGAGGCACGTCCTGAATTATGGAATGTCAGTTTAAAAGAGTATAGAAATCGAACGCTGAAATACAATTTATTGGAAACATAGAAGGTCAATATAGGCTTAAGCATGAAAATAGTAAGAGATATCCAAAGGTAAAAGACATATCCACTCCCTAACCCACATTCCTTTTTTTTACCTGTTTTCTTTTTGATTTATAGAATATACTACCAGTGCAACTGCGTGTTCTTTTCGCCGGGAACGTATTATAATTTATTTCAAACGACAAAAACAACAATAAAAATAGCTCCGTTCAATTTTTTGAAATATTACAAGTTCATTTGCTCTAAACTACATAATCTAGATAAAAAGCTAGCTAGATTAAAAATCTTAAATAGTGTACATAGGTTTCTCTACCTAGAGTGCAATACTGCTCTACTATAGAAAAACACTGCATAGTGTATAGACAATGGTAGAGCACTCTACTTTACCTAGATTTTCTCTACAGTGTACAAGTACTTTAAGAGACAGGTCAAGCTGAAGGAGCGAAACCAATTTCAACTACAGTCTGGGAGACGTGCCTTTACCGTTCGACCTACACGATACAGTAAGAACCGTGTTACACACATTCCTCCGGTTTTGGTAATTGGGGTTCTGAATAAAGAATCATTTCTACTTTTCGTTTTTTAATTATTTGTAGTTTTTGACTTAGCAGCAGATTACCCAGTGGAGCAAATAAAACCGGCGCTTCTGGCCGCTAACGCCTTATCGATGCCATGACGACCTGAAGTATTTTTTCTTCACCAAAGCTGCCCGGTGCAAGTGGTCTTCACACTATAAACGGAAGGTGGCGCCCGAGGCAATCCGAATCCTGGACTAAGGCGCCAAAAGACGACTTGATTACGCAAAGAGCGTTACAACTTTTATTTAGTATTTACTAGGTGAGTTCGGCTTGGTTACTCTTCTCACTCGTTTTACTCGGTCCTTGACCTATCCGTTCTGGTACAAATAAAAATTCGGTTTAGACACTCACACTCTACTCCTAATGCTACCAATTCTTCAAGCCGAACTCAGCTACTAAAGTTATCAGATAAAATAATATATGTACAAATGAATTTTTATATGTAGGTATAGCGAAATGAGTTAAAAAGTTTACTCCTTGGGAGAAGCTCCACTAATTACGAATTATTGCTCACAAATATTCATTCATATAATAGAGGATAATAAAACCAATAAGGCTTCTGGAGAGAAAATTGAAAAGTCCTAACAGCAGATCATAGACGACTTCAATGCCAGTTCATCTATTGGTATACTAGACTCCAGCACATATATATTGGTTAGTGTGAATCTACCTTAAAAGGCAATATGATCCATCTCCTCAAAATAGTTGGGCACCGTAAAAATTCATCGTGGAAATCCAAAATCAATAATTTCTAAGATGTCATCAAAACGGAACAAATACTTAGATTATTTACAAAAACAAAGAATAAAAAAAGAGACTGTGATAAATAAGCCTGCCTTGCCTGCCATGATATATAAAGCCGCCTAATTTGGCCGCTTAAAGTTAAGTGAGCTCAAATACGGTGTATACAAAACTGAAGCGTTAAGCAATCTTACTCGTAAACGGCGAATACGGGTGTTAATGTTTTGGAACAACTTATGGTCATATATATCTAATAATCCCTCACCAATCAATTAATTCAATAATTACCAGTGGCGGCTCGTGAACTTTTTGAGAGAGGAGGCTGGACGTTTTTAGAAAAATATACTCTTCAGCCAATTAATTTAACCTTTGCCCAGCGGCAGTACCAGCAACCTTAGTGACAGAATACATTTATTGTTGCCCAGCAAGAACCAACGTGGTATAGTTTCTCTTGCCAAAAAAATTATTTTTTCATTTTTTTTTTAAATATATTTCCTTTTTTTAGTAATATTTCATGTTGTTTTTTTTTGTTACTTTTATTAACTTTTTTTTTATATATTAACGTAATTTTATGGTCTTTAGTTTGCGAAAAATGATCAATAATATTATCATAAAATGTATCATTTTGTTTTTTTAATAGATAATAAACCAACATTGCATAAACGATTTTAATTCGTTTGAGAATAGAAAATCATCTCTCCATCCACGTGACAGAAATGGTGACCCACACAACCAACATGTGTCGGGTACCACCGTCCGTACTGAACTGAAAAAAAAGGCAGGCGACACTGGCGACAGCGGACAGCACAGTAAAATGATTATTTTACTGTGACGACAAGCGAGAGGCTAGCCTACGAAGGGTGTTGTCATTTCAGCTATTTTTTACGGTATTTAGCAATTGGACTGGTCGAAAAACGGCAACTGTGTTGAGCAACACGGTTTAGAGTTTAAGATATACACAGAGTTGATGAGTCTAGCCTCAGGGCCCTGTTGTCAGATTCAAAAATAATTACTGAGAACGGGGAATTAATCGTAAAATTTAAAAAATTATTAGAGAAACAGGAAATAAATGAAGAATGATCAACAAAATATTTCTGGTGCTATTTGCTAGATAAATTAGTGAGGAGGCTGAGCCTCCTTAGCCTCCTTCGAGGAGCCGCCACTGATAATTACTAGATCGAGGATTAATTTACAGATACAGGTAGGTGGAAAATGTCTTATACCAGATATATAAATTTGCTGTGTACGCGACATAGAATTATGTTTGTCTCACAATCTCACCTTATATAATAATATATATTAAAATATAAACAGAAAAACCACTTGGTAAGCTAAACTAGGTCCGCCTTCCCACCTTACGGTATTAGGCAAGTGGGTGCTAACCGATATCTAGAAAAACCAGTGTAAAGAGAACCCCTAATATGCTCATCGTCGTGTATGAGCTCATTGGCCAAGTTATTTATAAGGCGGATTGTCTTCGGGTCTTTCAGGTTCAAGTCCTGTTTTTCTCTTTCTGTAGTTTTCTCATTAAAAATGTTCCCTGCTCTTAAATCTGTGTTCTAGTTGGCACTTTTCTAAAATATATGCGGTTGGTCTTCTTCGTCGTTTTCGCAACCACATATTGTCACTATGTGAAAAATATTTTGAGGGAATTTTGACCAAAAAAAATAACAGATCTGGGATTTTTTATTGGTCGAAGTTCCCCCAAAATATTTTCGGCCATTATAAATGAATTTTGTGATATTTTTTTTTGAATGGTACTTAATATGTTATTAAAGGAGTGTGAAAGATATTTAATTCGATTTATTATTGGAATAAATTTTTTTTAATTGAACTTACCCTGCGAAAATAGTACAAAAAAATAAATAAGTTGGTTTATTTAAAATATAAAGAAATTACCAATTTAAATGTCTTCACAACGTGGGGCTTTCTAAATTTGAAAGCACCACATACCAATTTAAATGGCGCCCAACGTGGGGCACTTAGTAGCACAGTTTAATAAAATATTTTAGGTGACATTAAATGTCAGATAATTTTCTAAGCTTTTGACATTTGAGAAATAAATTTGAATTTGACAAATAATAATTTTGATAGGTTTTAAGTCAAGTTTTGATATTTTTCCTAGATTGTCAAGTGTGACATTAGGTTATGATTGGAAGATTCGAAAATGGGAACTAGAAGAAATGCGATAAATAATCCGATACGAGAAGAGGAAGAAATAGATGTAGAATTAGAAGAAGGACAGGGAGATATGTTAGAAATATCGGAACAAAGTGTAATAGACTTAATGGAAGAAAATGTTGAAGAAATAAGGGAAGGACAAGATAAAGAACAAATAAAAAAAAGGGAACATGAGAATATTATGGATAGCATGATGAAAATGTTGATGAAATTGGTACAAAATAGTAAGAAATAAGAAGAACAATTACAAAATAGTATACAGGAAGCAAGTAAGAAATCAGAAGAAGCAATGAAGAAATCGGAAGAAGCAAGTAAGAAATCAGAAGAAATATTACAAAATAGAATACAGGAAGCAAGTAAGAATACAGAAGAAAAATTACAAAATAGTATACGGAAGCAAGTAAGAAGACAGAAGAAAATATGAAGATTTAAAAAAATGAAATAAAGAAAACAAATGAAGAATTAAGAAAAGAATTCAAAGATGAAATATTGTAGACTAGAGAAAAATATAAACAAGAAATTATATCAATTACTCAGAAAACATAAAATGTTAAAGAAATAAAATTGAATGCAAATAAAGAAAAACAAGATAGAGAACAAAGTGTCAAGAGAGTAGAAGATAATAAATATGTATGTGACAAGTATGGTTAATGAAACAGAGAAGTTTGAAGTCAATATGAATAAAAAATTACAAGAAGAAATTGGGAAGATAAAAAAAAACGAAATTAGTATTGGAAGAAAAGAGTATGTAATTATCTTAGGGGAAATCAAGAGAATATTCTTAAATTTGATGGAAATTTGAGAACAATGCATCCAAAAGTTCTCATAGAACGATTAAAAGATAAAACGAAAGATATGTATAATTTTGAGGAAGTAAAAAATGTAATTGAATATTGTTTATTAGAAGAAACAAATTATTGGTGGAATAGAAAGAAATGTGAAATTCATAATATTCAAGAATTTGAACAACATTTTATGAATAATTTTTGGGGTAACATATATAAGAACCAACCATTTTAATATATATTTTAGAATATTGGGAATTACTCATTAATTATTAATGGTATTACTAACAAAAATTAAATTGAACCACATTTAAAACTAGTTTAATGGAGAACAACTGGCCGTTTTTGTTGAAGTGCATGCCTAACATCCTGTAAAAGTGACTCAGACAATAAATATTACTTTTTGCCGGGTTTTGCTTAAATTAGATTACTCTTATATTACACACTCTTGGAATCAGTTCAATGCCAATAAAAGTAACAATAGATGAAGGTTATTCGAAGAAATAATTTCGGTTTTATTAAAAAAAAAAGAATTGCAAGCAAATTTTTAATGTACGTAAAAAATAATTTTGTCTGTTTATTTTGACTTTTATCTAAAATTTTTAGCGGAATCGTTTGCTCCTTTGTTTTGTTTGAAATATAAATTGTATAAATCAAATTTATGTTCATCCATAAAACAATTTTATTTTTGTGGAATTCAAACGAGAGCTACCGCATATACAAGTTGTCGCAAAAACCGAGATTCAGATAACAATAAAAAAAGAGATTATTAAAATAATACTATATAAGGTCGGCGCCCCATTAGTGCAACGCGACGCGTCACGTTTTAAGGATTATTCGAAAAAATAACGGCACTAGTGGACACCAAAAACCAAAAAAGGTTAGCAAAAGCAGGTACCTTTGGAATAAGGACCACTACAAGAGCTTATAGCGGAGGGCAGGGACAGGTCGGCGGACCGACGAGGAACCGATCTGACATCAGGACTCCAAAAAAACAAAAAAAAGTAAGGAGCCCGCATGGCAAATGTGGCGGGTGTTGAGGCAGGTAAGGGACCCTCATGTTCAAACGCTGACTAAGCAAAGAGAATTGAGGTTGCTTTAATACTCTATGACTATTCCATTGGCCTTCTAACCGCAGAGCTGGTGGACCAAATTTACTGGAGCGACTACAAAAAATAGAGGAATGTGGACCAGCACCAAGGTTCACTGAAACCAAGTACAAAAACTTTGGCAGGAGTAGGTGCAGGAAACCGTTGACAAGACCGCTTGGCAAGATGCCAAACTTAAAGTCATCGACTCTAAGGAGGTTATCAAGCCAATTCTTGTGTTCGTCCGTCCGAGTTTTCGCTAGTCATGCGGACTCGGGACAAGTCGCAATACATAGTGAAGCATAGAACCTTTCACGTCTGGGTATACAAAGTTCCTGGATGTATCCGCTAGAACCCATGGAGATCGGACGCACGCTAGTGGACCACAGTGTACTATGAATGCGTTTACATGATCCGGGTGTTTCATATCGTTCGATGTTGTGTTGTTGTCAGTACTGAGTCGTCACTTGTCGAGTGGCCATGTCGAAAGAAGCAGAAGAAATAATAGATTCTGAAATTTTGATTGATTTGGTTCAAGAGAAACCAGAAATCTGGGACAAAGTACTTGTTCCCCACTGAAGGAAAATTTTGAAAATTTGAGCGATGGGGAAAGAAAAGAATTCAGTAATTTTAAAATTATTTAATTATTTGTATCTTTTATTTATTTACAGAATTTGTGTAGGGAGTGTATATCTTAAGTACTCAACTAAAGTACACCTACGTTATGGTTGGATAATAACATTATTAATAAAACAACACCACCGCCATGAAACTTTACCTACTTCAGTTAGAAAATAGTCACTTAGAACATTCCTGATACTATCAGCTGCTCTTCCACCTTGCATATCGGCTTGTGGTAAATCATTCATACTCACAACTGACATGGTTTTCTCAAGCCTTCTCTTTCTCTTACGAAATTGTGAAGCACTACATAAGCCTTTACAATATTAACAGCAAAGTCCAAAAGCTTCGTCTCCTGTAAGGAAATAAAATATGTCTGGAGAACATAAATTAAAATACTTTTTTGCATGTCATAGCTTGCGTCATTAAAATTCCTAGAAACACCTAGCATTCTTTCGCAATAAGCTCCTGTCTTCATTTTAAGTCCTACCTCCCTGTCTCCTCTCATACGAGACAAAGAATATTGCTTTAATATATATCTGCAAGTTGATTCACAAAACCGTTACAAAACTTACGTCAACTTATCTCTATACGCATCGTTTGCCTAACCCGCCAAAGTATTACTGTTGTATTAATTCTCAGAGTGAGCAGTCATATTGGCCTTTCAGATTTCACAAAGGTTAGTCCGCTTATAACATGTAAAGATTATTCATTAAAATTCCGGCTACGACCGCGCCTTTTTTATCACACCATTTTCCAAGGTTTTACAAGGTACTTTAATTAGTTATACATTTTATGGTGAGTGACAACAGTTCATTTGATCATTGTTAAAGTGTTATAAAATAATGTACTTTTTAAAATACAACTTTTTAATATAAATAAATTGGTGTAAAAATAGTACCGTAGTAACGTTTCCAAATATTTATCGATTCTTAATTAAACATATTTGTTCAACACTTTGTGGGTAGAAGCGTAAGGGATTTATCAAAACGTTTATAAAAATGTTAAGATGAAATATAAGGATCCTGTAGAAATAACTCAATTAACAGAAGTGTCGCATGAGATAATAAGGAAGTTAGTGAACGAATTCACGCTAGGATAAATCGTTTTGATGTTGTAATATGGACGGTTCGTTAGCTGATAAACTAAAAACGTTAATTTATAATAGTTATAAGAACAATGAAATCCACTCAGCTGGAATAATACAAAGGAATTCGAGGATACTGGCTTTAACGTAAAAAAAAAACAATTCAAAATTGGAGAAAAAAACCAAAATTACGTTAAAATAAAAAAGGATGGACTGATGCAAGAAGCAAATTTATTTTAATAAAGTATTTCGGCCTACAAAACCATCTTCAGATCCATGAAATAAGATTTATAATTTTTATACATTTTATTTAATCAAAATCTAGGACGTCCTTTATACGAATGTGATTTAAATAGTAAAAATTTATGGGTAATAAATCAGTCAATCAAGATTAATGGCGCCTTTACTTTGTATATTTGAAATCTTGCAAATTAAAAATTTAATTTCTTTTTCATACAAGTCATAAAATTATTGGAACTTAGACTTAGCATATTGTTATGTTTTATAATAAAATTATTTTATTTTCAACCAGATGTGTAATGGCAGTATTTCTGACGTTTTTGTAAGTTATATAACATAACTATACTATTTTTAATATTCCAGTAAAAGTTTTAATTGAAACTTGTTGTTTTTTTTTTGTTTGACTAAACAATAAATATAGCTTGTAGGTATTTATTTGTGGTATTTTATTTTCATAAAAAGAATTAATACATTTTATTCCGTCCACTTATATTACTCTATGCAATTCAGTATACTTACTAAACGCACCTTACAGACAATAAATGTCAGTCTTCTTAATATTCTAGTAGTATACGATCTCTTATGTCCCCTGTTAGTGCTTTTCGTTGAGGATATCTCAGTGATTAGAGCACCTCGTCAAGTTCTATTCTCCTCAAGAGATTTAGGATGTCTGACGGTTTCAGATTCGGTAAATCTCTCTCTTCTATCTCATGTACTCTCAGGTATTGGGAGCAGTGCAATCTGAGAGTTTTTAACCTCTACATTCTGTTAATCCAAGCTTCTTAAGATGGATTCTCAGCCGGCACTATACTGTTAGGACTCCAGATGTTAGAGCAGTATTTAAGTGGTAGTTGAATTTAGCCTTGTAAACCTGTTGCGTTGAGTAAATCTTTCTGGTGCGAAACAGTGTTCCAAGTTTTTGGGAAGCTTTTTTCATATTGCTTGCAACGTGATCATGCCATGACATATTTCCCCCCAAATTGACATCGGTTCGAGACATCAAAGTCTCTTAAACCTTTACAGTTCAATTCAAATATCAGTAATTCTACCGACCGAAAGGCAATTCCAGCGGTCATTTTGGACAAATATCAATACATTAATGAAGCTAAAGACAAATCTGTTGAAATTTAGGTTCATTTATTGTACATATACTTAGAGGCACTTGTTCCCTATGATAAACCTAAGTTGGCATTTTTTCCAAAACAAACCTCCGTCTGGCTCCTTTGAATAGACTATAAGTCGTAAATGCCTCAGGGTCAGGATTTAAAAATCAGTTAAACAAAATTTAATAAAAATTATGTTTTTGACAGGTTTTTAGAAAAATACAGAAACCAATTCTGTTCTTTTAATGACGATATACAAGGTAATGATAGTGTCGGAGTAGCTGGGATTTTAGCTTCATTAAGAATAACAAAAAATAAATTATCTGACCATGTTTTCGATTTTTACGGAGCAGGTGAAGCAAATATTGGTATAGGAAATCTTTAAGTTATGGCAATGGTAGGTACAAAATTTGATTTTTGTTCTTTGGCATTTCACATTGTTAATTTAAGCTAGAAAAAGAATCTATATGGTAGATTCCAAGGCCCTAATCGTGAAAAGTAGATCTCAGCTTGAAGCACAGAAAAAGCCTTTCGACCAAGACCACGAAGCAATAACATGTGTAGTTGATATTGTAAGAAGTATAAAACCAACAATTTTGATTGGAGCAGTTGTTATTGGCTAAACATCGTAAAAGGCCCATCATTTTCGCTTTGAGCAATCCTACAATGAAAGCTGAGTGTACCGCCGAAGAGGCTTATATAGGAACGAAGGTAAAGTTTTTAAATGTTATAAATTCCTACGCTTATTATTATTTTTATTATAGGATTTAGTATAATATCTATTATAGGATTTATGAAGACAACCATCTTTTCCTAATAATTTAGAGAATGATGGGGCATTTTTACTAATTTATTTATCTATCTTGCTGGATCAGGCGTAGACCATTTTATTATCAGACATGCCTTTTCTCATGACATTTCTCAAGGTGCGGCCGTATCCGGTGTGTGTGGGGAAGTGTTTACAAACATCAATAGAAGTGGCTGTCCTGGGCCCATCAGTGTACCATTTAAAGTATTTCTGTAGAGGCCAAAAATGGGGTCCTCGTCTCATCAACTTTTGCGACCCAGCTTTATGCTGAATTCTTTCACAAAGTCATAATTTTTTGATTCACTATCGGACCATCCTATATGTCGTCTCTTTTGCCACATTCTCAACTTGTATGTACAGAGGTGTAAGGTTTAGAATTACCTCCATTGCAGCCGTCGAGCACGTTCTCATTGCTCCTGTTATGTATATGCAGGCCAGCCTCTGGACCTTCGAGAGATTGTTCCTCGAGGTTCCAAGGTTAGTTCCTTTACTCCAATCAACAGCTTGGTAAGTGATGATTGGTCTCACAATAGCTGTGTACATCCACAGCAGGATTTTTGGGTTGCATCCCCAGTATTCCCCCGTAAAGTACATGACTTTCGCTACTTCTTTTTAGTGCCGGTAATTCGTTTTTCAAAACGCTCACCACTTTTTGAGGCTCAGCGCTAATGACGTCAATTTTCGTCCAGCACGTGATCCTCATGACAAAAACAGTATTTTCGAGAAAATGCGCAAAGCATTTCTAGTGCCTTGCGTTTTCATTTACGTACTGCAATCAAATCAATAATTTCGTATTGTTTGATATATTGCTAGGTACTTAAAAACTTTTTTTAAGTAACTTTAAATAGATATTCATATTTTTTCTGGAAAAACTTAACTTTGCTTGCATGATTATTAGACAAATCAAATTTCATTGTACAAACTTCACAGAAACTTCCTGCCATAGCCTTCGAGCATTTGCAAATGTATGTTGTTTTGAATGCTTGTTATGTACCAGCTCCGGGTGTTCTTCTATGAATTCTATAAGGGTCACTTTTTGGGCGGCAGAAACTTGTTTTTTAACTGCACTCCTTTCCCTTATTTTAAAGTTCTCATCTTCCATTTTAAAACTTCACGTCTTCAAATTTAACTGCTAAAATTTGTATTCACATTCGCACTCACAGAAATCACAAAATTTATCTTTGACATAACCTCACACACGTATAATCAATTATTCACTATTCAAAATCCGAAAAAACCTAAATGAAAATATTAAAAATAGAACTACAAAATGTTGGTAACATTGCAACAAGCACCGTTGCCAGCTAGTGCTGGGCGGACTGAATAAAAACGACGCGTACAGTAACGCGAATATCTAAACCTCTCGCTCAACACTTTTGCTATGCGAGTAGATTCGCCCTGCGTTTTGAAAACGTGTCGCTTTCATGCTAAAGAACAAAAATACCGGCCCAATGTAGTTTGTTATCTAGGGTGAGTCCCAGGTATTTTGCTCCTCTTTGCTACTCAATAACTTATTGATAGTTTTAAGATTGAGGTTTCATTTCCTCGTGAAGGCTAGAAGGGGTTGATGTTTAGTCTCATCGATTGGCACCATTCTTTTATCAGGTTAAGTCCCCTTTAAATTATGTCACAAAAGTGTTTGAAAACTTGCCTACTAGAATTTCCCTGTTAGTCAGTATTTCCTGGATATCATCAGTCAGTTGGATAAGTGCGGTATCCGTGGATATGCATGCTGGTTCCAGGATATCTGTTCTAATCTATCTACAGTTGTTTTCGTCGTTTTAAGGACAAACGATGTGAGGCTGAATGATCGTAGTAATTTAGGCTGTGTGGTGCCCATTTCCCTGGCTTTTGGAATTAAGGTGAATTTAGCCCTTCTTCATACTGGTCAGTTTTAGACAGCTCCGACTAAGGCGGATGATATGTGACATGATCTCTTTTTGCCCTCGCTGAAGCAGAGCTGTGAAGAATCCTTGGGATTTAAATGGTTGAAGATTGTTAATGGCCCATCTCATCCGCCTACTACTACATATGTGTCTAGCCGTTTTTGTGGCTTTGATCTGCTATATCACACTAATGTATTTCCTGTGGCGATGGGTTTGCTTCCAGGAAATTGACTTTCGAGTAGGAGAATGACTCTTTTCTCTTCACTTTCTATGGAGCTCCAGTCTGGCTTTTTTAGGCCATTACCGTATCGAATCTGCCTTTTGTCATGACTTTGTGCAATCTTGCTGCGGCGAGCGTTCAATAGATATCGTCACAGAATTTTCTGAAACTATTCCTTTTAGCTTTCCTAATCTCTTTGTTGTAGGTGGTGAGTTTCTCAGTGTAACTCTGCCAAACTCCATTGTACTTGGCAGTATTGAAGAGTTTTCGTAATTTGGATCTTAGTTTTGACAGATGACTGTTCCACCAAGGAACAACTCGGTTCATATGTATATAACAAAGTAACTGTTTTCCGCAATAATTAAAATATATAAATAAAATCGCAAACGGCACTGGAGTAGAATTAACTTAAAATTATGGAAATGTGAGATGCTTCGAGTATAAGGCTAGTCGTACCAGTTATAAACCCTCGCCGAAAGATGAGTCAGTAGCGTATTTGTTTCGCATACAAAGCCGACCTTAAGGTGCACAGCAGCCGGAGTCGATCAAGTTAGCTGCAGTGGCAGCCCGAAGTCAGACTTGTTGTGGCCGTCCCAATTAGATCTGCAGTGGTAGCCACCAGTCCGTTCACTTCAGCGACCTTTAGAGATAGGTCAATCTGGACCACACCACGACCACACCAGCCAAGCAAGTTGTGAATGTACCATCCGATACGTCATCGTTACACATTTGGCTTGCTATAATTTTTTTCTATAATAAAAGTTGTTTATTTTATTGAAAATTATCTTTTGTGTAACATCCCAGCAGCTTATACCCAGTACTCAACCCAGTAGGGCAAGTAAAGACCGCCCTTCTAGCCGCCAGTGATTTTGGTCGATACCATAACGACCCCTGGAGTATTTTCTTTCTCCACTGACGCTGCCCGTGCAATGGCCTTCACACTATAAACGGAAGATGGCGCCTCATTTACTTCCCTTACGTCATTCTCTAGTTCAAGATGGTGCTTTGCCTTCTGTTCGGAATGCGTGCTAAGTTTGCATTTAGGTTGGTATTGTATTTTTCCCAATTATTTTTCCTGTTAAACAACTATAATAATTAAATAAATTTATTTGTAATTTAATCTGGCACATACTATAAATATGATATCTTCAATTCAAGTTACTATACCATAAGAATATAAAAATACACTTTTTAAAATCTGATCCATTTATTTTTTTTCTGTGAATTTTTTAAAATATTGACAGCGATGTAATTGGCAATGGCTACCAAAAAATAATCAGTTCTAAGGTAAAATTTCTCGTGCAAATTAGTTTAAAATTGGTTAAATTAGTTTCTTGCAAATCATTGACGAAAAATTTGTACAAACACACATATTATATACAAGGTGGTCCACCGGTAACGCCTCGGTCTCTAGACCAAAAACTAAACACTTTTCTTAAAATCTTTTTTCACAGTGAGATTTATATTAGAAAAGACAACAATCATATAGGGTGTTCGATTAAAACAAATATGACCTTCAGATGTTTCACTGTGAAAACAGATTTTAAAAAAAGTCTTCAGTTTTTGGTCTACAGACCGAGGCGTTACCGATGGACCACTCTGTATAAACATTTTCTCGAAAATATTTTTTTTTTGATTTAGTGAACCTGAAAACGATCTGTTTTTTTACCAGATTATGGTACTTTCCCTATAAATATATCTTAGCTGTCCCCAAAAAAATTTACATAAATGGAGAAAAAGTTTATTTTACATTTTACAAAAAATATTCTTGATAAAAAGCTCTGCATGACTTTTATTGAGTATTGTAAATATCTTCATGTGCCCGATAAAAAAATAATAGTGCACTACTTGTTAATATATTTGGACGAATATCGAACAATATTTATTTATTTTATATAATACAAAAAAATGTTTCCAATTTCGCATTACCCTGTGTAAGACTATCTGAAGCGTTGTCAGCTGATCCAGAGCGTCGCGACGTACTTAGTGCCACTAGCCGTAACTCAGTGTTATTCTGGTCACGACGGACGCCAATTGTGAATCGCTCTCGCATCAAAAATTATATTTATAAATTTTTGTGTGTCAAGTTTGTGTGTGTTCTTGTGTGTTCTTACATGTGCTGTGATATTTTAGCGGATTATGTTTTCCCCGAGGATTTTCGATTGTAATACTGACATTAGCTTGTTTATATCAACAGGTATTGTGAAATTTTTCTTTTTTAGTAAAATTATTAATACTTTACGTTAATAATGAATTTTACCGGTTTAAATTATTGACCTATTTAACACACTTTCAAGGGTATAGTACAATACGAAAAATATTAAATTCAATATAAGATGCACTTACCATATGTTTTTATAAACGATCATATTTACTTTATTAGTTTTAATTTTTATATACATGATTTGTCAAACTAGATTTGGCTGAATGTATTTTATATTTAACAAGTAAAAGTGATTTTTTTTTCAAAATTAGTGTTGTTTTATACATTTTTTTAGTACTATTTAAAATAAAAATAAGAAAACTAAAATTGTACTTGTTTCCTTGAAAATGACAAATAAACAAAATATAAAACGTAAAGTCAGGAACACAAAACAGTTTTTTTAACTTCATCCATAACTACTTTAAAAACTGTAATATCCTTTAGGGTACCAGATTTATATACTTGAACAAATTTTGTTTAGATTCGCAATAAATCGAAAAAATGAAAAATTTTAGATAAAAAAAAATAGTTAATAAAATCGGTATTTTTATAATATAATTTGGGAATAATTCGGTGATTTAAATTCTTAGTGCATTGATGGATAGTAAAAAAGTAAGCATACATCTGCGTTTAATGATTGAAGTACTATAGCAACTATCAGTTATTTGTTATGTTATACATACTAATTTTCTCTTATTTGCATAAATAATTTAAAAATTTTATCTTATTTATTAAAATTAATTATGGTTCAAATATTAACAACAACTAGAGCAAGTAGAATTATCTGTTCTCAGGGGTTTTTAACCCTGAACACGTAATTTTAAGCTTAATTTCAATGGAATTTTAGTAAAAAAATTCAGTGAAGCTGGAGATCCGGGGGTCCTCCCAGGGAAAATTTTGTGTTTTTTAACCCTGAATACGTGATTTTATACTTGATTTCAATAAAATTTTAGTAAAAAGAAATTTTAAGCTAAATTTCAATGGAGCTTCAGTCAGGAAAAAAATCAGTGAAGCGTGGGATTCAGGGGTCCTCCACAGGGAATGTTCTGAGATTTTTAACCATGAAAATGTGATTTTAAGCTTAATTTCAATGGATTTTTATTTAAAAATAAATTCAGTGTCCCCCCAGGGAAAATTTTGAGTTTTTTTACCCTGTTAATGTAATTTTAAACTTGATTTCAATGACATTTTAGTAAAAAAATCAGTAAAGGTCCTCCCCTGAGAAAATTCTGAGATTTTTAACTCTGTGAACGTGATTTTAAGCTTAATTTCAATAGGTTTTTAGTTAAAAATAAATTGAGTGAAGCGGGGTATCCTGGGGTCACCCAGGGAAAATATTGAGATTTTGAACCCGAAAACATGATTTTAAACTTGATTTTAATGAAATTTTAGTAAAAAAAATTGCAGTGAAGAGGGGAATCCGGGTGTCCTCTCCCGGGAAAATGTTTGAGATATTTAACCCTGAAAATATGATTTAAAGCTAAATTTCAATAAAGTTTTACTAAACAAAAATTAAGTTAAGTGGGCGATCCGGGTGACCTCCTCCGGGAATATTTTGAAACGTGATTTTAAGCTAAATTTCAATGGAAAGTTAATAAAAAAAATCAGTGAAGCGCGGGATCCGGTTGTCCCCCCCTCGGGAAAATTTTTGAAATTTTTAACCCTGAAAACGTGATTTTCAGCTTAATTTCAATGGATTTTTAGTTAAAAATAAATTCAGTGAAGCGGGGTATTCGGGGGTCCTCCCAGGGAAAATATTGAGTTTTTGAACCCTGAAAACATAATTTTAAACTAGATTTCAATGAAATTTTAGTAAAAAAAATTTCAGAGAAGAGGGGGATCCGGGTGTCCTCGCCCGGGACAATTTTTGAGATTTTTAACCCTGAAAATATGATTTAAAGCTAAATTTCAATAAATTTTACTAAACAAAAATTAAGTTTAATGGGGGATCCTGGTGACCTCCTCCGGGAATATTTTGAAACGTGATTTTAAGCTAAATCTCAATGGAAAAAAAAACTGCGAAGTAGGGATCCGGGTGTCCTAATCCGGGAAAACTTTGAAACGTGATTTTAAGCTAAATTTCAATGGAATTTTAGCCAAAAATAAACTGCGAAGCAGGGATCCGGGTGTCCTCCTCCGGAAAAATTTTGAAACGTGATTTTAAGCTAAATTTCAATAGAAATTTAGTAAAAAAAAACTGCGAAGCAGGAGATCCGGCTGTCCTCCCCGGGAAAATTTTGAAACGTGATTTTAAGCTAAATTTCAATGGTATTTTAATTTAAAAAAATCATTATAGCGGGGTATCTAGTGGTCGCTTCCTGGGAAAATTATGAGATTTTTAACCTTGAAAACGTGATTTTAAGCAAAATTTCAATGGAATTTTAGTAAAAAAAAACTGCAAAGCAGGGGATCCGGGTATCCTCCCCCGGGAAAATTTTGAGATTTTTTACACTGAAAACGTGATTTTAAGCTAAATTCCAATAGAAATTTAGTTAAAAAAATCAGTGAAGCGGTGGATTCGGGTGTACTCCCCTGGGAAAATTTTTGAGATTTTTAACCCTGAAAACGTAGTTTTAAGCATAATTTCAATGGAATTTTAGTTACAAAAAATTAGTATAGCGGGGGATTCAGTGGTCGTCCCCGGGGAAAATTATGAGAGTTTTAACCTTAAAAACTTGATTTTAAGCAAAATTTCAATGGAATTTTAGTAAAAAAAACTGCAAAGCAGGGGATTTTTACCCCTGAAAACGTGATTTTAAGCAAAATTTCAATATAATTTTAACAAAAATAAACTGCGGGAAAATTTTTAAACGTGATTTTATGCTAAATTTCAATGGAAATTTAGTAAAAAAAAAACATTAAGATTGGCGGGGGATCCGGGTGTCCTCCCCCGGGAAAATTTTCGAGATTTTTACTCATGTAAATGCGATTTTAAGTTAAATTTCAATGAAATTTTAGAAAAAAAAATTCAAGCCTCAGTTACTAGGCGACATTTTTAATATAAATAATTAAGCGATAAAATGAAAACAAAATTACTTAAAAAAGTGATTTATATGGGACGAATATTATTATTATATATTTTTTTAATTTAATTCTGTAAATTTACAATCAACTCAACTATATAGAGTTATAAGTAAATATAAAGTTATAAGTAAATATTATATGGGTGAAAAATTATTGGACTAGGGTGACCAAATTTTGAGTGACGAAATACGAGGTGGAAAACCGCAAGATAATGAAGATTTTTTTTTACTTAAATCCATCACTATAAAAAGTTTATTTCATTTTCGATATTTTTGAGATTTTTTCCTAATTTTAATTTTTATATAAAATTTATTTCTTCATTTTTTTAAAATATTTATAGACTGGATAAGTTTCATGGTAGTCATATAATATTAACTAAAATATAGACAAAAACTAATAAATCAGTAAAAAAATTTTTGAAATCTTTCAACAAATAACGAAGAAATATATTATTAAAGTTGTTGCTTTTTAGCACGAACTGTAGTGCGTGTGACGTCACGTCTCCGCATAGCCAAAACGCCGTACTACAAACCAAACTTTTATTCTATGCCATGACATGATTGACGCATGTCTGATTTTTTATTTATATCTCAGAAATCGTTATTTATTAACTGTCACACAACAAAATAACCCAATAAATTTAGTTAAAAAAATCCATATTCGTAAATGAAATATACCCTGGCCGATATTTGATAGGGTGCTACTAGTGAAGCTTAAATCCGGATTTTTGGATTGATATGTGGTGACTTCCGGTCGCCATATTGGAAAATGCGAATGTTCCATATATCCAATACTACTGATTTTTCCTGAAAAATTCAAAGGGTCAAAAATGTAGATAATGATTTTTAATTACACTTTAATTTTGTGGGGATATTATTTTTGGAGATTATGTGCATTCATTTTTTTCCTGCCAAAAAACCTTCAGAAAAACAGCTAATTTTTTTCACCGGTAAATTTAGGGAGTGAGACCACCCTTAAACCGCGTAAGAGCCAATGAAAAAAAATTTTCTCACTTGTGTGTCATCTACAACATAATATATTTAAAAATTGGAGTTATTTGCAAAGGACTGCTGAAAACCCTTCCTTACGAGTATTAACAATTAGAGAATTTAGAGATGTGTATTTTTACAATAAATTTACAGTTGATTTCAAAATTTTTCGAATGCACATAACCTTAAAAAATAATGCCCGACAAAATAAAACTGAATTAAAAATGACACATAATTTTATTATCTAAATTGTTGGTCCTTTGAACTTTTCTGCAAAAATCAATAGTTTCGGAGATATTCGCGTTTTCCAATATGGCAACCGGAAGTTACCACATATCAATCCGGATTTAAGCTCCCCTGATAGCCTCGTATTAGATATAAAAAAAGGTAAGGGTATATTTCACTTATCCAAAAAATCTAATTTTACTAGACTAAAATAAATGTTTACAATTACGTCTCGTATACTAATTAGGAGAGATGACGTCAGGCTACTGAATCGAACGTAATGCAAAACGCAACTTTAAAATGTTATAAAACTTTGTTAGTTTTTGAGATATCTTAATTTCACTTTCACACTTTTGTTCAGATTTGCTTAAATTTTCAGTTTCATTCACAAAAAAAAAATTATAAACTTCTCCATTATTCTTCATTGTTATATTTTTCCGAAATCTCGAATTTTAAAATCATTTTTTTTACTTCAAACCTCATTGTAATAAATCAATATTTCTTGTTTCTTTTTTACCTGCTAATGAAATTCTAGGACACCATGTATATATTTCACACATGCAAATAGTAAGAACTTTCCTCATGAATTATTCTATTATTTAACCTCCAAAAAGGTTAAACCTTTCAGACATTATTATGAAAAATATTTGATATTTTATAAATTGGAACTGGCTGTAAATGAAATAGAAAAGAAAATGAAAATTGTGGCTACGTACCAACAAAAAATCCAAGAGACGTTTATTTTAGACTATTTTTCCAGATTTTCCAATCAGTAAAAAGGAAACAAAAATTATTGGCTGGCCGGAAAATACGTGTAGATCATTCCATTTCAGGAAATTGGCGGAAATATCAATCCTTTCATATGGTTTCATCCAATTGAATCGTTTTCTGAAAATTAAAATAGCTTAAAAGTGTTTATTATTATTTCTGGGAAAAATCGATAATATATGAGTATATAATACAGTGTTATTAAAAAATTCGCAAGAGTTCTATAAATAGAATTACAATTAAGTGGGCGTCAATATTCAAAATGTTCTAGTTAAAATAATAATTGTTTGTTGCAAGCAAACTGTTCCAAAAAAAAACTTGGCGCGAAAATTTATATTATTTATAACGCTTATTATTGATGTAGGAATGAAGAATCTGACTCAACAATTTTTCTGAAAGTTGTTTTATCTTTATTTTAAATAATAAATATGCGTTTTAGTATTTTCCCATTAAAATGAAAATGTATTAGTTCGGAATAAAACATTTTAAGTATATATAAAAAAATGTTTGAGTCCGGTCCTGATTCCTGATATTAAATTACCTACAAATGTATTATAATCGTAAACGTTTATTTAAGGTGGTTTTTGATAATAGTTTACGACTAAATTATTATCTAAAATCAAAAATAATAATTAACTGCAGAATTCCTGAAATGGTGTCAGGAATTATTTTATTAGATTTTTACAGATTTTTTTTATTTAGCTTCTGAATTTGTAGGTAGATTTTGTATACAGAGTAGACTTAAAAAAAAATAAAAATAGGAAGGACAGTTGTAGGAACGCATCCAACAAGTGCGTTTCTTCGTGTTATTGATAAGTATTTTTTACAATTTTAGGCCGTTTTGAACGATTTTCTCTTTTAAAGTTGCGTTCTTTTACAATGACGCAATTTGATGTCACGAATTTGGTTGTAGTATATTGTTAAGCAGGTCATTTATAATGCTCTTTGCGACGTCAAGTATTCTTTTGGCGCCTTAGTCCAGGTTTCATATTGCCTCGAGCGCCACCTTCCGTCTATAGTGTGAAGGCCACTTGAACGGGCAGCTTCAGTAAAGAAAAAGATACTTCAGGGGTCGTTATGGTATCGACCAAGTCACTGCCGGCCAGGAGGGCGGGTTTAGTTGCCCCACTGGGTTGAGTACCTGGATATTTGCTGGTAAATCTCAAACTCCAGATAATTAAATAAAAACAAAAAGTAGAAATATTTCTTTATTCAGAAAAAAACCCAATTACCAAATCCGGAGGAGGTTGTTTAACACGGTTCTTACTGTGACTGTATCGTGTAGGTAAATGCACGTCTTCCAGGCTGGGGTAAGATTAAAATTGGCTTCGCTCCCTTCAGCTTGACTTGTCTCTAAAGGTCGAGGGACTGCCAACTGGAACTTGGACTTCAGACTGCCGCTGCCACTCCAGATTGGGCTGCCACAGCAATGATCGACAAGGGTTTGAACCAGGGTTGTTTTCGAGGAACTTTTGATTGTGCTGTAGTTGGTCACAAAATAGTGTCCAATTGTAATTGTAATAACTTGAATTTTTTGTTCGACCCGGAGGTGGCGCGACTTCAATCGCGCTTAATTTCAAACATTTTTTTGATTTTTTAAGAATAAATCAGTTTCTGGTCATACTCGCATCAATAAATATATTTAATAACAAAAAACAATATTTTATAAAAAACTTTGAACCTAAAAGAAATAGAACTTATCATTCGAACATAAATAAAAGGATATTTCCAAGAATAAAACAAATAATAAAACATGCAAAACAAAATAAAAACCAATCTGTGCAATGAGCAGAGAATTTCAGTCAGTCTCATCTGTATTAATTTTTTCTAAAAGACTTACTGTCAGTAGATAGAACGTTCTTTAACTTTAAAGATTCAGTAAGTAAAGGCAATGACGTTTAGAATAAAACTTTACAAGTTGATTTCTTGTACAATTGTCACAATCTAAACGTCATTGCCATTAGTTACAGAACCTTTAAAGTTAAAGGACGTTCTATCTACTGACAATTAGATTATAATTCAGTAATTTCTTATCTGGTCTCCATTCGTTAGCTCCACCTGACAGAGTTTTCATTTAATCTTTTATTAAAAGAATTGCTGCACATGTCTTTATGAGAAGTCGATTGTGAAGAAACGTTTTTGTCAGATTCAGTTGCGAGAAAACTCTCTCTGCTGTAACTGAATAATTTGGTAAAGACAAAATACATTTGACTATTACCACGATATTTTCAAACCTTGGTGCGCCCATTGAATTTTTATTAATGAAACATTTTGCCAAAATAAAGAACGAATTCGTATTTGTTTTTATTTTTCAATAATGCGTGCTCTGGTGCCACTCCATTGATGAAAGTGCCACTTTTGGCACAATTTTGCTACATTTAACAACCATGGTTTGAACTGTCCTACTTGATAAGAACTATCGGGCGGAAGTTCAACTGGTACGACTGGCCTTATATTCGAAGCTTCTTCCATAATTTTAAGTTAATGTTACTCAATTGCTGTGCGCGATTTAATTTATATATTTTAATTATTACGGAAAAAAAGTAACTACGTTATAGCGAACAATGTCCAAACGTTAGATTTTACTACGTCATATTTTTTCTTCTTCCGCCTTTTGTAACGTTTTTTTCTCAGGGTTCTTTCCTGTTTCATTTCTGTTATAATCATAATATATAATCGCTATTCCCATCTCCTCCCATGAAATTTTTCACACAACTATATTATTGAATTTTTTTAGTATTTCTTGTTCTTGTTCACTTTACTTTTTTACTTTTGCAGCCTTTATTGGTCATCAAAGGTGCATGGTTTTGGACAACTAGGACAAACAAGTAGATGTTTCACGTCCGCTGGCTCTTCACATTCGTAGACCAACTAAGTCCCGTTTAACTTTATTGGACTTCACTAACCTACTCCTATTCTTATTCTATTTAGGGTAGGTTTTCTAGCGCAGTCCGTTTCCGTCTATTACAGGAGTTACTGTTTCGGTAGACTGTTTTTGATTTAAGTCTTTCTACTGGGATTTCGACTATGTAGAGGACAAGGGGATTATTGAAATCTTGTTTAAATCTCTTTGTCTGCTTTGTATCCATTCTGTAATCTTCCGGTGGTGCCAAGCCAGACGCCTTATATATAAGAAGTCAAGGGGGTTGACTCCATGCACCCAGATACTATCTTGCAAGTTTCGATTAGGGTAATGTCGGACATTTTTAAAGTGCGTGGAGCGATTCCATACTTTAGAAGCATACTCCTCTGTTGGCAAGCATAGAATCAGTTCTGTGTACATCGAAGCTCCCTCCACAGCTGCTCATTTTTTGGATGGGTTGGCTTTATACTTACGTTTTAAAAAGTCAATCAGACAATCTAGGATATGTTTGTCGTTTAAGCTTAGTAAAGTTATAATGTTCGTTTCCCGAGTTAATTAGATTTTTTGAGAAAGCTACTTGTATCCACATGGTGCTTACATGAAAAGAATAAATGGGGTAGTAAAACTCGAAATCCTGTACCATAATTACATTAAATCTTCCTGGTTACAATATGAATATTTTAGGGGCGGCGACTAGTTTCGGCGATAAGCCATCATCAGGCCTATAATACATAGTGTTAAAATAGATGGGATTATTACAACAATTTTTAAAAAAACTTACCAAATTAAATATAATAGCGGTGAGAGATGAGTCATTACAGTTAACAAAGACTACATTTAGTAAAAATAAGAGCGCACGGGTACTAGGAACAATGGTAGCTCATGATATTAAAATGTGTTTGAAAATGAGTAAAAAAGGTGAAGAGGATAGAGGTCCTAACCACATAGTGTGGCTTAGTGGCCATAGCTTAAGGAAATTCAGGTAAGGAGAGTATGATGATAGGATATCGTACCCCAAAATGTACGGCACTTGTGGTAGATGATCGCGAGTGGCAGGTGAAATGTAGAGAGGCAACCCTATAGATGGCCAACCTAGTACCAAGCCAAATAATATCAGTAGCAGGTAAATTAGCAACATTCACATTAGTAGGCGCAAATTAACAAAATTAAATAACTTCATAAAATAGCGTTAACAAACTGCGTGTAAATGGTTATTGGCAGGTGACAGCTAATATACAAAAGTGCGGGTAATTTAAATTAATTTAGATAGAATATAGTAAAATTGAAAACCTGAGGGGCGGCGATGTGATAGCAAAAAATAAGTAAATTATTAAATGAATATAAATATAAATGTTGACAGTATTAATATTGATGGTGGCTACCAGATAACTGGGGGCAGGCCGGAGGAAACGACTAGTGAAACAGAGAAAAAATAGAAGAGTATGAAGAGAGAAAAATAGTCAGACAGAAAAAGAAGAATTTGTGGTAACATTAAAGAAAAGGTTATGTCTAATAAACAAACCAAACATACAAATTTGGAAGGAGATAAAAATATTAATAATTAAATAGAAAGATGGGATATCGAGTTAGTCACAATAACTAAATAAATCAAAGAACTGATATATGAACTGAAAAGAATAAATGATTAAGATCTCCTATCGTATTATCAGTTACCAGTTTTCTCTGCAGAGCATTCTTAATTTTTACGTTGATTTATATATTCTCTTCATTAAGGAAAATTTATAGTCTTTAGCAATAGTACTTAACATAACCCAAAATTTCATGAAGAGAATTTAAAGCTAATGTTATATTATTTCCATTACTTCTACAGATTTAAGCTAACCGTTCCCGCTTTTGTTAAAACCTATAGCATACGTAGATTGGGACCAGTATCTCCACCTATTTCTAATGGCATATCGTTCATCGGTATAGGAACCAATGGGCGAAATGCCTGCCAGCATTATTATGGGACGAGATCTGCGACTACCATATGATCTAAAGTTTGGGTATCCCCTAGGAGAAGGGACCGCAGGCGAAGATTATGCCAGCAAGTTACGCCAAATATCGATAATGCCAGTGCCCGGATGAAGGAAGCATATGACGTCGAAGCCAAAGATGGAGAATTTCAACTGGGTGACCTTGTTTGGATATATAACCCGCCAAATTGGTCCTCTTGGGAGAGTCCTTACAAGAATTTAAAGAAAATCAACGATGTCGTTATAGAATTAAGAAGCTTCTTCTAGGAAAACCCAGAGTTGTATGTAGGAAGCCATGAGAGCGAAGATGACCAAGCCCAAGTTCGCAACATCCAACCACCCGATGACGACATGACCTTCGAGCAATTCATGGCACTGTATTCGAATGGACAGAAAGTGCAGGACCAGAGAGGCTCAAAACCTTCTAATGTCCAGAGGAATCGCCAAGAAGTCGACCAGTTTCAAAAGCTATCGAAAGCCTGAAATCACGTTGTGGTCGAGATGATTTGCTGATAGATATGTAAGAGAATTAATCAAGTTGATTTTTCAAAATTTTAAAAATAAGTACGACTTAAGTAAACTCTACGATAAACTAGACACACAGTTATGTGCTTCAGAGAGCTTAGATACATGTGCTTTATCCTTTAATCAAGTCATGTTTGCCCGAAGGTATTCGACGTGCTTGGCAGAAAAATCGAGAATTTTTATCAAAAGACCATCTTAGAATTAGATTAAAAATAAATTAATGGTGTTTCTATCTTAGATACAGCATCTTTTGATTTTCATAAATTGAATAAAACAGAAACTTTAAGAGAAACTAGAGACCGACTTCATCTAAATTGTTTAATAGAGCAGTTCCAAAATGAATTTTATGTAAGGAAGATCATAATAGCCAAGTTTGTGCTGAGGCTTCAAAGTTATCATTAGCAGAACGAAAAATAAAGCTGTCTATAAAAGGTTATTGTCATTTATGCCTCAAGTTTGGACACATAGCACGAAGATGTCGCAGCGCTTCTGAATTAGAATGCAAAAATGGGTGTTCTAAATCTGAGCCAGATCTATATAATAATGTCTCCTCAGCGCCAGTAGCAACAGAAAGCTTGTCCATTGCAACAGGAGAAGTTAAAGATTCTTGTTACTCTTCAGAGCAGAACCTATTGATGGGAAAGGTCCTTCAACTCGAAGATGAATGAGTAACCATTAGACATCCTCTCGCACGACTTTTGGAAGGCTTTTGTAGAATTGAGGAACGTGATGCTGACCAAGAACCTAAGAAACCTGGCGGTCCCAAAATTAGCATGCGGAGCCGTTGAACAGATTGATCGAATTGGAGGGTTGTGAGCAGTATGTTGGAAACTATTTTTCGATTCAGTGGCTGTCTCCAAACTCTCAGTTCAGACTTGAAGACCATCGACTACTACTTCCATCTAACGTCTCGGTACCGGAATGGAGAGTCCTGCAGATATCGCCATATCATACTGGGCCTTGGAACATCTCGAGACGAAATGATCTGAAGGAGGGGACAATGTAACGAGGAACGAGGCCGGCCCTGTTTAATGTACATCGATTTGACTCACAGCTCGAGAGATACTAACTACTAAACCGACCGATTCATTAAAAATTAGAGAAGTGGGGAACGAAGTCCGAGGATCTCCGAAATGGGTTGCGCATAGGCAAACGCAAAGTAGATGGCGAACTGGTAGATACCAGTGTCGTGCCTAAAGTTGTTATTGACATAGAGTAAGTATGTTATCGCTTATTATCAAAATGGTAAGTATTCTGCGCAGACACAACAAATAGTATCTTAAGATATTAAGTTTATGACAAATCAGGCTAAGAATGAGATTTAAATTCCTCTACAACATCACATGTTAAAAGTAGTAGCGGCAACGGAAATTAAAAAGAACACTTTTCAAAAAATTGTTAAAGAGACGGAAGAAATTGAAACAGGTAATAGTCCCTCATAACAGGATGATGAATATATTTAACATTGTTTAAAGTTAGATATATTTATTTTAACGCTTATATACATCTTTAAATATTCAGATATTTTAAATTTGCCGCCAAAGCAAACAATATAGGAAGCAGTTCAAAGTTGACGCCGCCACTGTTCACTGTTCGGAGATCCGACTGTAGGAAACCGGAAGGGAGAAATTTTGGTGGGAACGCTGTAGGTGTCGGTATAGAAATTGGACAATATTTTAGATGGAAGGGACCGGCGACAGTTAGCTAGATTTTAAATGTTATGTTATATAAATTAGTATATTTTGTTTAATATAAATTAGATGTTTTATTACTGAAATAAATTAGTTATAATTCTATGGAGTGTTTAAATAAAAAGCGAACCCAAAGTACAAAAATATTACAATACCGTCAAATGGTGAAATATTGACCCTTTGCGGACAACTTTGGCCCAAATAAGGAAAAAAGATTAATTTCAAAATAGCGCCAACAAAGTAAACAACAACTCAACGGTGTAAAATCCAGTCGATAGAGGGCATTTCTGTACTTCCATTAAAAGCCGCCTGTTTTTCAGTCGATAGGTGATCTTGAAGCCGACAGGTCGATTTTTAATCAATAAATTACGCGTTGAAACTTTGATCGGCACCAATTGTTAGGAAAGTTCTAGTAACTCGGTAAGTATATTAGTGTTATAGTTGACTATGAAATAGAGCGTAACATATTTTTTAGTTATATTATTTACTCTTTTTTGGTTGTTGGGTAACGGAATATGATTTAGGGTAACTTTGACCCATATTTGGGGGCAACATTGGCCCGGGCCAATGTTACCCCAACAATTAGCAACAAATATTTTACATTCATATTTTTTCTTCAGGATGGTTAATAATGCCTCGACACCCAAAAAAAAGCCTTGGGTCAAGACCGTATGCAAATTATACGTCTGAAAATCTAGAAGAATGTTTACAAGAGATTAGATTAGGTCGGATGTCTCAACGAATTGCTGCCGCAACTTATGGGATTCCTAGGTCTACAATCAAAAATAAATTAAAGGGCAAACGCTCAAAAAATATTGGCCGATCTCGAGTTTTTTCGGATGCGGAAGAAGCTGCTTTTAAACAACATCTTATCAAGTTGGCAGATTTCGGTTTTCCTGTAGTTGCAATGGACTTTCGGATGGCTGCTAAAGCTTACTTAGACAAGAAAGGATCGTATTTCATTGTTCAAAGATAATCTACCTGGTTATGAGTGGACAAAATCTTACTTGATGCGTCATAAAAACTTAGCCCTACGAATCAGTTCCAATATCAAGAGAGTTCGAGCAGAAGTTTCTGAAGCTGAATTGAATGACTATATGGAAAACTTAGGAGTCGCTATAGAAAACATTCCACCCTCTCGAATATGGAATTATGATGAGACCAACCTAAGTGACGACCCAGGAAACAAAAAGTCATTTGTAAAAGAGGAGCTAAGTAAAAATATGCAATTTTAGCAAAAGTGCCACTTTTGTTATGTTTTGTGGAAATTCAGAAGGAAAATGCCTTGCTCCTTATGTTGTATACAAGGCCGAGCATCTCTGGACTATTTGGATACAAAATGGACCCCAAAAAAGTCGCTACAACCGCTCCAAGAGTGGGTGGTTTGACGGAACTACATTTGAAGATTGGTTTGAATATCATTTTCTTCCGGAAGTGAAAAACGAAGATGGACCTGTTATTTTAATAGGTGACAACCTCTCGTCGCATATCAGCGCTAGGGTTCTTCAACTATGTGAGCAGAATAATATAAGATTCGTATGTTTACCGCCAAACACAACCCACCTCACCCCTGAAAGAGTCAAAAGGTGGTTCCAGATTTTCAACCATTCCCAAAGATTTATTACCACCCTTACTTAAAGAATTAATTCGAAATCTAGAAATAGATAAAAGCCAGAATCTAATTTCTGGTTTCAAAAAATGTGGGATTTATCTTTTAAATAAGCAGATGTTACTTGATCGCATACCAAAAACTTGACTGAAGTGAATAAAGATATGATGGGTTCAGCTTTCTTAGAACAGATAGAGGCAAAACGTACAGAATATTTGGGAATTGAGAATAGGACCAAGCAGAGAAGAAAAAAATTGCAGGTTCCTCCTGGTAAAAGCATAAGTTCCAGTGACCTGATAAGCCCAGATACCATGCCTAAATCTTCAAAACAAATATCTTCAAGCTCTTCTGAGAGCTCCTTAAATGAGAATGATTTAGAATCTGACAATCGAAGCGAATCGTTTTCTGATCTGCTTGAAGACGAGAATAATGAGGTTATTCAAAATCCTGAGATTGAGAGATCAAGTAGTGCGAATTTAAACATAGGCGATTTTGTGTTGGTAACGTTTAATGCTAACCAATATCCTGGACAATTCATCAAGATTTCAGAAGAAGTGCCCACAGCAGACTGCATAGAAAAAGGAATTAAATTTTGGAGGTGGCCAGAAAAAAAGGACGCATTTTTGTACAAATGGGAAGAAGTCATTATGAAAATTGATGAGCCAAAAATGGTGTGTAAGACAAACCGGTACAAAGTTTCAGAAATTGACAATTATTTGCAATAGATTTCGTTGAAATAAATTTTTTCTTGGAAATTTTGCATTCTTTCAGTTTATTATCTATTTAAAATACCGACAGTTTTTTTTTCAGCTTCTATTTACCAACAATCAATTTAACCCACTATGTTTCAGTGTAACATTAACCAAAGACCTAATTAACATGCACGGGACAATGTTTCACCGATTCAAGGTAACTTTGGCCCACTTGAAAAAAAAATTTTTTTTGACAAATAATTTATTATACAGACAAACTAGAGTACAAAATCTGTGGAAACATCCAGTATGATGCATAAATAAAAATTACTCACCATAGAGATTAACAGGTGCTTTATTACAAGCCAAATATTACCAAGAAAATTAAAAAATTGGGCCAATGTTTCCCCATTCGACGGTACTATAAAATTCATATTTGAAAACAGATAATAAATAAAAAATAATCAACAAAATAAATTTTAATAATTAACATTTAGAAACAAATATATAAAAAAATTTAAAAAACGAAGGTTTGCAAGAGTGACCACGAAACTTAATTAAGATTACACAAATCAACCCATTAGGGACTTAAAAATATTAATAAATTGGTAACTTCGTTACACCATTATTACGATTTTTCTATTTCTTTATCAAGAATAAATCTTAATTCTACTAATAAACGTTATTAATACTTTTGGAGCCTTTTATAAAGTTTTATTTTTCCATTTATATCGGATCTTATACACCTACTTATTTTTGGAAAATTCCCTAAGGAATATAAATGTAGCCGAACAAAATTAAAATTAAGCGATCGAAAGACCCGAATTTGGAGGTAAAAAATACGTCGCCAGCCGTTTTCCTAGTTATTATCGATTGAAGAAAAAGGAAATTACCATCCACGATCCACGTGTAGTCGTCCGCCGTATGCCGATATTTTCTTGCCCTCTTTTATGGCCCATCGACACGCCAACCTTAAACAATAATTTGACCCACTTACTTACGTGTCTCACCTTAACGAAAATACCTTTTTTAATCAAATATTGTATCAATCCATAAAACGGTTAATGGCAAATGTAAAATAAATGATTTAGACAAAAAAGGGGAGTTCATAATATTTTAGTGGATGGAGCAGATTATCGCTTCAGTCCATTCTTTCTGAAGTTCTTCCCAAAATTTATAAATTCCTTTTTGCTGGGCTCTTCTTATTTTTTTAATTTTGCTGTCATTTCTACAGGTTTATTTATATTTATATATTTCTTCTATGCAAATCGACAGTAAAAAGTATTATAAACATCGTGAAAATTTTTTGCATTTTTTTTTTCGAAAAAAGTACAATCGAATCATGGAACTCGTGGTTTTCCGCTCCGAATTCTTTAAAACTGGACCGATTGATTTGAAATTTTAAAAGTAGAAAAAAGACACAAATATCAAAACTTATATAGTGCAGATATGCGCTTCTACTTCGGGGGTGAATACTACCCCTAAAATTCCAAATAACCTCAGAAATCGATAGATAAACTAATTTAAGTGTAGGATAAAGTTTTTTTGATAACCCATAAATTTTCGAGTTATTTGTGATTGAATATGTCGAAAAAGAAAATGTTTTTTAAGAGTTTTTCGCGAATAACTCAAAAACCTAAATCATTCTTATCAAAAATGAAGCTTACGAAAACACAAAAAAATTTGTTTTCTTTTTTTACTTTCCCAACCCACCTCCGAGAAGGGAAGGTATTGTGAACGAGCTAAAAAAATATTTCGAGATAAAGATGGAAATATCCATTTTGAGGTCACCTGGGATGATTAAGACCATTTCCAGATGGAAGTCTGTCTGTGTGTATTCTTCCACGATAGAGGCCACACGTTTAATCCGATTAAGCTGAAATTTGGTACGTAGGTTTGGGTTACCCGTCGGAATAACCAGTAGGTTTTGTACTACATCTGTCAAACGAAAGTGTCACTATCAAAAAATGACAGATGTAATATGTCACGGAATTTGACTTGCAATATGTCATTTGAAAGCTCTTGGAAAACTCTATTCAGAACAGTCAAAATTATTTCTCAAACTATCACCTGACAAAAATAAAAAAATGTCAAAAAATTAAATATCATAAAGTATTTAATTTCTGAATTTTTCTAAATTTTGTATTATGAGTTTTTTATGATTTTTTATGTTTATTTTATTGTTTTTTTTTTATTTTTCTTATACAGGGTGGACCAATTATCTATCTGCGGTTTGTAGCGTCGAAACTAATAAAGGCCATAAAGTAGTAAATATATAGGGTGTCTCATTTAAAACAATCACAAACTTTTTAGCCACTCGAATATGGATCACTCCGTATAATTGAAACTATTTACCAGTTGTAGGGATTTTCGAACCAAATATTTTTTTCCATTTTGATATTTTTATTATATTCGACAATACAAGCCGCAGGAAGATAGTTGGCCCACCCATAATTTTTTATGAATTTTTTCTGATTCTTTCTGTTCCTTCTGATCCTTTTATGTACGTTATATGTATAACCTGTTAAATTAAGAATTTTGGTATCCTAAAATTCCTGGAAAGAATATTTCTTATAATTTTTTCTGTTATTGCCGATTTTTTTTTGTTTTTTCTGTTTTTCTGGTTTTTTCTAATTTCATTCTGTTTTTTCTGATTTTCTTCTAATTTTTTCTGATTATTCCTGATTTTTTCTGATTTTTGTTTTTTTTTCTGTTTTTTACGATATTTTTCATTTTTTTCTCATATTATTTTGTTGTTTTTTCCATTTTTTTCATTTGTTTTCTAACTTTTTCTTATTCCTCTGATTGTTTGTAATTATTTTCGATATTTTTCCAATTTTTTTTTGGGATTTTACGTTTTTTTATATATTTTTTCAGTTTTTTAAAAGATTTTTTGCGATTTATTTCAATTGTTTTGAACTTTTTATTTTCCTTTTATTTTTTTATTATTACAATTCTTTTCGGTTGTTTTTTGTTTTTGCGGTTTTTTTCGATTTTTTGCTATTTTTTGAAATATATTTCGATTTCGTTCGTTTTTGCGAATTCTTTTTCGTTTTGTTTTTTGTGGTTTTTAGAATTTTTTCCGGTTTTCTACATTTTTTTATTTTTTCTTTATTTCACAATTTTAGTTTTCATTTGTTTTTTAATATTTTTTAATTTTTCTTTCAATTTTTTCCAATGTTTTGTTTTTTCTTATTTTTTTCTTATTTTACTTTCCCGACCCACCTCCGAGAAGCGAAAGTATTGTGAACGAGCTAAAAAAAATGTTTCAGATAAAGATGGAAATATCCATTTTAAGTCACCTGAGAAGATTAAGACCTTTTTCAGATGGAAGTCTGTCTGTCTGCCTATCTGTCTGTGTGTGTGTGTGTGTATTCTTCCACGATAGAGGCCAGACGTTTAATCCGATTGAGCTGTAATATGTCACCGAATTTGACTTACAATGTCAAAATTATTTCTCCAACTGTCACCCGTCAAAAATAAAAAAAATATCAAAATTTAAAACTTTAACATGAAATATCTGAAAAAGTATTCGTGGATGCTCGTCTGGAAAGTTTTAGGGCGACACAACCGATTTTTTTATTATTTTAGACAGCAAGTTACGGTTCTTGACAGTGGTTTTTTGCTTATCGTAACATTTGAAAATTTAAACTTTAAATAACGAAAAATGAGAAATTTTCTTAGGAAAACTTTTAGAACATTTTTTAAAGTACTCAAACATATCTTTAAAATGAGTAAAAGTATGTAGCACAAAAATTGAAAGATTTATAATGAAAATAGATTATATTAGAAACGAAGGGACTATGGGTACCAATACCTCTTCCACCGCGACCTTTTCAGATCTATTGGCTGTCCTCTTGATTAGTGAACCTTAACTAGATTATCTTAGTTATTAGACTCCATAATCTAGTAAGTAATTCTCATGTGTAGCATTCCGCTTTAGGCTTTTTTCGCCATATAGTAAAAACCTTCAGTCACAAAGTGTATGTACTGGGGTTTCCTCCTCTTCCTGACAAAACCTGAAAATGGCTTCCTCTGCCAGACCTATTATATTCTTACGTTTATTTTTCTGTAGTGACTTATTATTTACTCTGTGGCGATGGTCCTATAACGAACTATTTAGCCTATCTCTGTCCTGATAAGTTCTTCCGCTACTCTTGAAACATATTTAGCTTTCATCGATTGACGGATGTCCTGACTATTGTACTTGCAATGCTACAGAACGGTTCCGGTCTGATTAGAGATTGTGTTGCCCCTTTTAGTGCCAGTTTATCTGCTTTTTCATTGCCCCAGTACCCCTCATGTCCCCATATCCAGCCTATTGTTAATCTGTTTCGACTACCAAGCTGTGTAGTCCCATAGAAGTTTTAATTTAACTTGCATGAAACATGGTTGTCTGAAATAATGTCGTGTGCTTGCTTACCTAGGCTAAGATACATTTGTCTTGGTGCTAGCATTGTAAATACCCACTCCAACTACTTCGTTGGTTTTGGAGCCATCTGTATACCAGACCTTTTCCGATTGGATGGGATTTCCCTCTTTCCAAACGCTTCAATCTGGAATGTGTACTTTAAAAGGTTTTTCAAAACCGTATTTAGGAAGCATTCTGTCTAATAGCAACCATATTACTGGGTCATTGGATATGTAATGGTGGTAGGTTAAGTAAGACCTCTAACGCTGTCATTGGAGTTATCCTCATCGCTCCTGTAATACTCATTGCTTACCTTTATATTCCACTGAGCACTTGCACAGCTCCAGCCTCTTATGTCTTCGGCCACCATACCACCGAGATGTTAAACAACATGGATCTTATTAGTATGCCTAGTGTGTATGTCCATACCGTCATCTTTGGTTGAAGCCTCCATTTTTTGCTACACATCCTTCTACTTATATTAAAACAAACTGTGACTTTTTGGATCAATTTTTGAAGATGATAATTCCATATAAGCCTATGGTTAAAGTTATTTTACCTCTTTGGCAAATGGAATTTCAACTCTGTTGATTATTAGGTTTTTGAGTCCTAACAGTTTCCTTTTCTTTGCAAAGTTGAGAACTGTGGTTTTGTGAGGGTTCACTTGTAGTTCTTCTCTTTTACACCTTTGGTCAATAATATCTAGAGCGTTTTGTGGTTTTTCTAATATGATTTTAGCGGATCTTCCTCTGACTACCATTGCTATATCATCAGCGTATTCTAAGCCATAAATGCCTTTGGATGTAATCCTTTGCAATAAGTCATCAACTAGGTTATACATAGTAGGGGCGATAAGATTCCTCCTTGCGGACAACCCCCTCCTGCTGTAGCTATGAGTGTAACGTCCATCTAGAATGCTCCACTAAGTTAGAATGGTTTAAAACGCATATATTTTGAAAAAAGTCGATTCAAATATTTTTTTTTAATTCTGATAAAATAATTTTTTTTCAAGTAATGAAAATACATAAAAATTTCTAATAATAATATTTTTGTCTAAATGAACAGCTCTATCCTACTGAAAATTATTTATTCCTAAATTTACTCTTCTAATGTTTGTTGTTATCCATTTGATATTATTTAGGTTACAATTTTTATCTTCCATTTTCCTTGCTCCTTTCTCCTTTTTCTTCTAGTCCCTTTTAAGTTTCTGGTTCCATGTCCAATTCCATGTGGTTATTCGGTTCAATGTGTCAAACATTCAATTTGTCATATGTCAACATTAAACTGTCAGCCATTTGCTGTATGGTTGAATCTACGCTGTTAGAAATTTTATAAATTTAATTTAAAATTAACTTCGATAGTGCATCGTAGGAAGAACTTCGATTTTTACCATTATTGTACCTCCATAATGGAGACTTTGCAATCATTGTGATTTTCTCCAATTTTGGTGATTTGTATTTAAATGTAATTTAATTTAACATAACTAAGTATTTGTTTAAAGAAGTTTTAATGGGTTCCTAATATGTTACGGATTTTATATATATTCAGCTTCATACCAATTTAAAAATTTTTTCATCCAGTTTCATAAATTGTTGTGTCATAACCATTTGTAAATAATCATATTTGAAGGTGTTATTTATTGTATTCTAACGATTGTCAATTTGTATTATAGGCCTGAGGATGGCCAATGATTGGCCGAAACATGTCGCCGCCCCTTCATTAAATTATTGTGGTATGTCCCAGTCATTCATGATTCGTTGAATTATTCGTTATGTAAAAATTTGTTCTTAACAAAAAATTTTTTTTTCACTGAAAATTTTGCATTCAAAAGTTTGCATTTTCCCGAATGGTTCCGAGCCCTTTAAACTCATAACTCTAAAACTAAGAGTCCAAATAGATTTAAATTCGCAAGACCTTGTAGCTCATGAAATTTCCTACAACATGGTTTTCACATGGATGAAATAGCTCAAAACAACGGATTTATCGCTAAAAATGAAATTCATTTTTTGAGAGAAAATTATACAGTACGAAATTTTACTTTCCCGACCCACCTCCTAGAAGGGAAAGTATTGTGAACGAGCTAAAAAAAATTTCGAGATAAAAACGGAAATATCCATTTTCGGGTGCCCTAAGACGATTAAGACCATTTCCAGATGGAAGTCTGTCTGTCGGTCTGTGTGTGTGTATGTGTGTGTGTGTGTATTCTTCCACGATAGAGGCCACACGTTTAATTCGATTGAGCTGAAATTTGGTATAGGGGTTTGGGTTACCCCTCAGAAGAACCCAAAAATGACAGATCAAATATATCATGGAATTGGACATGCAATATGTCATTTGAAAGCACTTAAAAAACTCTATTCAGAACAGTTAAAATTATTTCTCCAACTGTCACTTGTCAAAAATAAAAAAATGTCAAAATTTGAAAATTTAGCATTAAATATCTTAAAAAGTATTAATCCGATTGGACTGGAATTTGGTACAGGGTTTTGGGTTACCCGTTGGAAGAAATCATTAGTTTTTGTATAACATGTGTCAAACGGAAGTGTCACTATCAAAAAACGACAGATGCAATATGTCACGGAATTCGACTTGCAATATGTCATTTGAAAGCACATAAAAAACTCCATACAGGACGGTCAAAATTATTTCTCCAACTGTCACCTGTCAAAAATAAAAAAATGTCAAAACTTGAAACTTTAACATTAAATATCTGAAAAAGAATTCGTGGATTTTTTTCAATTTTTTTACAATCTTTTCCAATTTTGTCAAATTTTTTTTTTCAATTTGTTTTTGAGATTTTTTAAGTTTTTTCAAGTTTTTTGATATTTTTGAGTTTTTTTGAGATTTTTGAGATTTTTGAGATTTTTAGAGGTTTTTTGAGATTTTTTGAGATTGTTTGAGATTCTTTGGGACTTTTTAGATTTTTTAAAAAATTATAGATTTTTTTGAGATTGTTTTGAAGTGTTTTAAGATTTTTTGAGATTTTTTGATTTTTTCAGATGTTTTAATATTTTTTAAGATTTTTTGAAATTTTTTTGAAATTCATTCGAGTTTTTTAAGACTCTTTGAATCTTTTGAGATTTTTTAGAGATTTTATGAGATTTTTAAAGAGTTTTTGAGATTTGTTGAATTTGTGTTTTTAGGTTTTTTGAAATTTTTTTATATTTTTTCATTTTTTGAGGTTTTTTAAGATTTTTCAGATTTTTTTGTTAAAATTGTTAATGGTTTTTTGAGCTTTTGAGATTTTTTGACTTCTTTGAATTCTTAGAGATCTTTTGATCAAATTTTTGAGTTTCTGAGACATTTACTATTTTAAATTTTTTGAAATTTGACGTTTTAAATTTTTCGAGATTCTTTGTGAATTTTTAGATTTTTAAAGAATTTTTGGAGATTTTTGAGATGTTTTTGAACCGTCTAAAATTTTTTAGAGATTTTTTTTGATTTTTGAAATTTTTTGTGGTTTTGAGGTACTTATTTTACCTATTTTGAGGTTTTTATTATTTTTGAGATTTTTGAAATTTTTTGCGATTTGAGATTTTTTGACATTTGAGATTTTTTGAGTTTTTACTTTCCCGATCCACCTCCGAGAAGGCATAGAATTGTGAACGAGCTAAAAAAAAATTCGAGATAAAGATGGAAATATCCATTTTGAGGTCCCCTCAAATGTTTAAGACCATTTTCAGATGAAAGTCTGTCTGTCTGTCTGTCTGTCTGTCTGTCTGTGTGTATTCTTACACGATAGAGGCCACAGGTTTAAACCGATTGAGCTGAAATTTGGTAAGAACTCATTAATTTTTGTACGACATCTGTCAAACGGAAGTGTGACTATCAAAAAATGATAGATGCAATGTCACGAAATTGGACTTGTCGGGAAAGTTTTGGGGCGACACAACCGATTTTTTTAAAATTTTGGAGCATTCATTATTTTGCCTAGGTTTGGTATATTTCCTACATGTTAAATATTAGGTAGTAACACACACACATAAACAGTTGCGTTAGAAGATAGAAAAAGAAAGGAACTTTTTTGAAACTGAGTAAGGGCTCACTGTTATACGCTGTTAAATTTTTTCGTATTCGACGTAAATGATAATTTTTAAGGGTTAAAAATTGGCAATAAATATTAAATCATATCTTATATTAATGCCACCACCAAAACGCTTCAAGCCATTGAAAATATTTTTCCCCTATAATTTCATGGTTTTAAGGGTTGAATCATTTTAACAAATAATATATCATTACTTAAATACTATGAGAAGATATTTCTATATAAACAACACAATAAAAAGGTTTAAAAGAGGTTAAAAAATAGTTTTCTTGTTAGTTTCGTTAGAGGGTGTAGACTTATAAAATTCCATAAGTTGAATCCCACAATAAAAATAAATAAATATTTGATACATTTAAACAAAATTACATCCTATAAAATGTAAAAGAGCCAATAAAAACAATTAATTGGAAGCCATTGGAGAGGAGAAGACAAGGAAGACTCAGATCAAAATGGTTGAGGGAAGTAAAGGAAGTTCCGAATAGGAAGTAACCAGGACATAAATAAAGAATTAAGAGAAAAATACATAATAAATAAAACAAAGTAGCAAAGAGTGAAATGATTGGGATATGTTTGCAGAAAGTTTAAAAGAATCACTGAAAACAATTAATTAAGAGCCAACAGAGAGACGAAGACAAGGCAGACTCAAGTCAAAATTATTGAAGAAAATTTTTAGACCCAATTTTTATGTTCAGTGACTGGACTAATTAAGCTCTCATAAGTTCACCTTCATCAAAATAAGTTGTGTGCACCGGAAAGTTATGATTAGACAACCTAAAGACCACGTGACATTTCGTCTTTATTATTTATTGTCTAAAATATATATAGAATGTCAATATACTGACAACGTATTTATATTTTATATTTATAAAAATATATCTATCGAATCAAGATTAAGTAGATGTCTGATATAATTTTAGATTTACCAAATGAGCAATTCAAACAAGGATTTTATTTATCAAACTTTTTTGATGCATCAATTTCGGTAGCTTCATTTTCCGGTTTGGAAGACAAACAAATCCAGTTGCTGCATGCATTTAAGTTATCCCATATTAGAGAAAATTATATGTAAATATTTTTTTTTAAAATATTGGATGAATAAAATCGAATAAAAGAAATGGTAAAGGTAATAGAAGAAATAGAAGTATATTTATTGGTCAATAAGTTATGTTAAGAAAGGAAATATAATTTTTTTACCATTTAATGTTACTGTAGTTGATCTTATCGTCGATTATTGGTGATTCTGCTTCTTATGTGTTTTTTATTCGTTTTGGTTATACTTTTGATTCTTAGGTATATACTTTTTTGCAACTTTAGCTTTCATATCCACATATCCAATATTTTGTTATTGCATGTTTATGTTCGATTTTATTCATACCAATGGACTATTAGATTTAAACTTACTTTAAAACAAGAAGTTAATTTACTAATTTAAATACTTTGAATTTTTTTTACACAAATTTTCCTTAGGTATTTAAATGAACACCCCGAAATAAAAGAGTTTATTAACATATTACTGACGGCCGCTTGCATGGAACGTCCAAATGGCCACGCACGAGATTTTTTATGCGATTATTTTCAAGAAAACATTAAAGAAATCGAACAACTCTTAAATCCAGATCAATCCGATTTAAGATCATTGGCGACCATACCTCGATACTTACTCAAGAAATTAAAACAAAAACACAGATTTGCTTTTACCACGACAACTCAAGATCGAGACGCTAGATTGTAAATATATTTAATTTTAATAATGCAAGGTGTCAGCGATAATAGTAGACTTATTAAAAATCGTTTTCCCAAGCTAAAATAACTGACAATATCGCTTTATCTGTTACATTCTTACATAATATACTGCTGGAGCTTTATTAATTATAGAAAATGTGCATTTATCGATACATAATGTACTGCTAGAGCTCTATTAATTAGAGCAAATGTACATTTATCAGTACATAATAAACTACTAGAGCTTTATTAATTATAGCAAATGTGCATTTATCGATACATAATGTACTGCTAGAGCTCTATTAATTAGAACAAATGTACATTTATCAGTACATAATAAACTAATAGAGCTTTATTAATTATAGCAAATGTGCATTTATCGATACATAATGTACTGCTAGAGCTCTATTAATTAGAGCAAATGTACATTTATCAGTACATAATAAACTACTAGAGCTTTATTAATTATAGCAAATGTGCATTTATCGATACATAATGTACTGCTAGAGCTCTATTAATTAGAACAAATGTACATTTATCAGTACATAATAAACTAATAGAGCTTTATTAATTATAGCAAATGTGCATTTATCGATACATAATGTACTGCTAGAGCTCTATTAATTAGAGCAAATGTACATTTATCAGTACATAATAAACTACTAGAGCTTTATTAATTATAGCAAATGTGCATTTATCGATACATAATGTACTGCTAGAGCTCTATTAATTAGAGCAAATGTACATTTATCAGTACATAATAAACTACTAGAGCTTTATTAATTATAGCAAATGTGCATTTATCGATACATAATGTACTGCTAGAGCTCTATTAATTAGAGCAAATGTACATTTATCAGTACATAATAAACTACTAGAGCTTTATTAATTATAGCAAATGTGCATTTATCGATACATAATATACTGCTAGAACTCTATTAATTAGAGCAAATGAACATTTATCAGTACATAATAAACTACTAGAGCTTTATTAATTATAGCAAATGTGCATTTATCGATACAGAATGTACTGCTAGAGCTCTATTAATTAGAGCAAATGTACATTTATCAGTACATAATAAACTACTAGAGCTTTATTAATTATAGCAAATGTGCATTTATCGATACATAATGTACTGCTAGAGCTCTATTAATTAGAGCAAATGTACATTTATCAGTACATAATAAACTACTAGAGCTTTATTAATTATAGCAAATGTGCATTTATCGATACATAATATACTGCTAGAACTTTTTTAATTAGAGCAAATGTACATTTATCAGTACATAATAAACTACTAGAGCTTTATTAATTATAACAAATGTGTATTTATCAGTACATAATGTACTAATAGAGCTTTATTAATTATAGCAAATGTTTATTTATCGATACATAATGTACTGCTAGATCTTTATTAATTATAGCAAATGTGCATTTATCAGTACATAATGTACTAATAGAGCTTTATTAATTATGGTAAATGTGCATTTATCGATACATAATGTACTGCTAGAGCTTTATTAATTATAAAAAATGTGCATTTATCGATACATAATGTACTGCTATTGGGAATTAGTCATTATTGACATTGTATGCTGTACAGTTAAAATTTTACAGTAAAATTTTTATTGCCATGACTTACTTTTCAGCTCGCGAATACTGCAATATATTGATGATTTATTGGGAAACTCGCGGTAATAGTAAAGGGGCTGGAACGTACGACATTTTGTCAATTAGTTCTCATCACATTTGTAATCAATGCAGTGTACAAAAGTTTAACTTCTAAAAAACCGATTTTTTGATAAATTGCATAAGTCGGATAAGTCGGCATTGGACAAGTCGGTGTTGGACAAGTCGGTGTTTGACAAGTTGGCACTGAACAAGTCGGCGCTGAACAAGTCGGCACTTCCAAGTCAGAGCAAAACAAGTCGACCCCGGAAGAAGTCGGCGCCTGACAAGTCGAAGTAAAATAACTTATTGGCGGTTTTTTTGAGATAGAGTAAATCAATTAACGCTAATGCTAATTTATATTTACACGTCCAATTGATTCTTGTCGAATCATTTTAAACTTTACGCTGTTCATTATTATTTTCAAAACAATATACAGTATGTCTCAGTAAGTTGGAACCATATGGGAAATTTTTTTATTATTAATTTTAGGAAAAAACTTCATAAAAAGTTCTGCATGTTCTAAAATCTAAAATAAAAAACTTTCCAATATGGTTCCAACATTTTGAGACATAGTGTATAAGAAAATCTGAAAAATAACTTTTTATAGGTTAGTATAAACACAGCACAAAGCAGTATTAAAATAAATCTTGATGTAGTTTTCACTATGAGATTAAATTTTCCAATTCTTGAATCTAATACCTGTGCCAAGTTTGAATCTTACCCTTGGAAAATACTGGAAATCATGGATTGTCTAAAAAATAGTTGATACCCGGAATAAAGAATATAATACTTAAGCATTCTATTCAGATTAAAAAAAAGCGGTTAAACTGGATCTGGTACGGCAGTCATATTGATACCACACTTAACCCCATCTACTGATGTCATTTTTAGAATACACGTTTAAACGAACCTATCTTTTCTTTTAATATCCTACCTTCATGGTTCTATGAGAACCTTCAAATATTCGTTCTTACACAGACCAAAGTCCATATGGAAAAATGGTAATAATCTTATACCATTAATCCTTAGCCTGCCTATATAATTATTAGAAAACCAAGTAATGACTGTCTCTAACTCTGGTTCAAGTTTCAAACAAATCGCCAATAAGTAAGTTATTTTACCCAAATAATGTCTTCTACCCATTTCTTTAATAAGTGCACTATTTTTGCTGATACCAGTAGAATAGCTATAACAGTTCCAGTCCAGTTCTTATGAAAATTAACATTAATTAATCGTTAAGGTCCATTCTGGTAATTTTTTTCTTATTCTAGGTCACTCGTGATGTTATCAGACCCCACTAGACGAGTCTCGGAACAGCTGCTGTTAACAGGCCTCGAACAGGTCTCGAACAGCTTTTATCAGGCCTCGAACAGCTTTTATCAGGTCTCGAACAACTTTTAATAGGCCTCGAACAGCTTTTAACAGGTATCGAACAGTTTTTGATTAGGTTTCATCTGCTTATCAGGTTTGATGCTGTTAGAGACCTGTTAAAAGCTGTTCGAGACCTGTTAAAAGCTGTTCGAGGTCTGTTAAAAGCTGTTCCGAGACTCGTCTAGTAAGGTTTGATGACGTCACGAGTGACCTTGAATGGGCCAAAAAATTACCAGAATGGACCTTAGCGATTTCCCATGTTAATTTCCATAAGAAATGGGCTAGAACTATTCTATTGACACCCTGTATATTATCATATTTAATAATCTTCCTAGTATTGCTAGCTATCTAAACATTTTAACTTCATGAATTGGGAATTTGGTACTTTTGGTTTTCAACAATGTTGAAGAATATTGTCACAACTAACCAAAACTACACTCTACGTACGTTTGGCTAACTATGTTAGCATCATCCGAAATTGCTGATAGACTGAATATTAAATCTACGATCTAGCTATTTATACAAACTTCATCATTTGGAAACAGCCCGCCAACCTTATCTAATTAAACTATAAAGTGAACTATATGGAATAGGTCCTTTGGTTAGTTGTGACGATATTCTTAAACATTTTAACTTTATGACTTTAATTAAATATTACTGTATAGGTCATCTTTAAGTGAAAAACTCGATGAAAGACGTAAATACAAACTTAGCACAAAAACTATCGATTCCAAATTAACACAGAAAACTAAAGATGATACAACGACGTTAAAATCGTTTCCAAAACCCATAGAAATAGCAGGAGCTTTTGGATTTTACAAATCACATTCAGATACGACGAATGCAAGTGTAGATGATAGATATTTATTTCAAGAGGTTTTGAATGAAGAAGATAAAAAAATGATAATAACCGCGCCATGTTCTGAAGAACATGACTGTAATGCACCGAAGACGCATAAACAAGACCGAAAAGATGAGTTTTCATTGGATATTGTACTATAAAACAAAATTATTTAAGCATATTTTATTTATATAATGATGTATTTGTAGGAAATTTATTATTTTTTATTATCATCTTGTGAATTAGAAAGTGATAAATAAATTTAAAGTTTTTGGTGATAATAATTGATCAAATCCTTTACAATCTTTCTCCTTTGTAGACTACTTTTTTGACGGACAAAGGACATGTGTTCAAAGGGATATTTCACCCTTGGTATTTATTTCCTTACTTTTTAACTTTCAATTCCAATGTGGATTTGTTTTCCGTTTTTTAAACAACTGCTAAAATTTTTTTACTTAGATTTAGTACTTACTTTTTAATTTTTTCTTGTCCCTAGCTTACCCTTAATATAGACATCCAGGAAGAAAGGATTTTGTGAAATTTTGATTTAAAGGGATAAAAAATGGCGAAAAAGGGTGGCTTACATAGAATAAGTATATCTAGTATATAATAGTATAAACGTATAGAGACTATTACGTCTTCGGTATTATCCGATTTTCTCTGTTATGATTTTTTAGGAAAAAGACATGGGAAAATGGAAAAACATAAGAACAAAAAGGAAAAACATAAGAACAATACGAAAAATTATAGGAAATTAAGAAAATATACAAAATAATAGAAAAAAATCGGCTGTGTCACCCCAGGACTTTCCCGGCTCGACCGTAGAGAATATGTTATTTATTATTATTATTTTAATTACAAAATAATACTAAGCATTACATTGATTTATGGAACACATTTAAAATAGCGAGCTGATGGTGAATTAATATTTCAATGTTGGTAATGACATAAGCTGCGCATGCGTACGTTATATATCATACTGCTACAATTAGGATCTCCTAAAATCATGTGTGAAAACTATTGGGAATTCGGGAAAAATTTTCATACAATAGTTATAGGGAATTTTAAATGTGTATTTTTCTCGCCATCTAGCGGCGAAACTATGAGGAATTCGATAAAAGTTAAACATAAAAGTTAAAGAAAATTTGATGCTTTACAACTTTGCATAAGAAAATTTTGCACTAAATACATTGTTTCTCCTCAAAATCAAGAAAAACTAGAGAAAACATACATGCACATTTTTTACGGGCCCTCTAGTGGCGCAACTATTGGAGATTTTAGAAAAAGTTTAAGACAAAAGTTATAGAGAATTTTATGCTCTAAAACTTTGTACTACAAATTTTTGCATTAAAGTATATTATTTGTCCTCAAAATCAAGAATAACTAGAGAAAACCTATATGCACATTTTTATGCGCCCTCTAGTGGCGAAACTATTGGAAATTCTGGAAAAAGTTTGAAACAAAAGTTATAGAGAATTTCATTCTCTAAAACTTTGTACTATAACATTTTGCACTAAAATGTATTGTTTGTCCTCAAAATCAAGAAAAACTATAGAAAACATACATGCACATTTTTTACGCGCCCTCTAGTGGCGCAACTATTGGAAATTTTGGAAAAGGCTTAAGCAAAAATTGTAGGTAATTTTATGTTCTAAAACTTTGTACTACAACATTTTGCACTAAAATGTATTGTTTGTCCTTAAAATTTAAATAAAGCAAAAAATTGTTACATGTATATTTAACCAATGTCGGTCTTGAGGACCCCCCACTCTACCAATTTAAATCGAAAACTAATGGTCGCATTCTAGGCAGACACCGACCCTCCATACCAAATTTCAGCTTGATTGGTCAAACGGTTCAGTAGTTATCGTGGAACACAGACACACAGACACACAGACAGACCATACGCTGGAAATGGTCTCAATCTTCTTGGGGGACCTCAAAATGGATATTTCCATCGATATCTCAAATTTTTTTTTTTGCTCGTTCACCTTACTTTCCCTTTGATGGGCCCGGGAAAGTAAAAAATTGGTAAATAGGAAAAAATAGAAACAAATAGGTCACAAATCGGGAAAATAAGGAAAGAAAAAAAAGTGGGAAGAACGAATAAATAGGAAATAATGGAAATAGGGAAAAATCAGAAAAAATGGGAAATAAGTGATGTAGGTAAAAATAAAGAATAATGGGGATAAATACGGCAAATAGGGGAACACAGGAAAAAATAAGGTAAAATAGAAAAACATAAAAAACAGAAAAAATAGGGAAAATGGGGAAAATAGTTAAAAATAGGGAAACAGAAAGGCAAATAGGAAAAACTGAGAAAATCAGAAAAAATGGGAAAAAAAGTGATATAGGTAAAAAAAGAGAATAATAGGGATAAATACGGCAAATAGGGGAATACAGGAAAAATTAAGGTAAAATAGAAAAATTTGAAGAAACAGAAAAAATAAGGAAAATGAGGAAAATAGTTAAAAATAGGGAAACAGAAAGGCAAATAGGGAAAACTGAGAAAAGTAAGACAAAATAGGGAAAAATAAGTACAAATAAGGACAAATACGGAAAAATAAGGAAAATAAAGAAAACAGAGAAATTAATGGAAAACAGGAAAAAATAGAAAGACAGGAAAAATACAAAAAAATAGAAAAAATAGAGAAAGTAGTGAAAGATAGGGGAAAATATGAAAATATGAAAAAAAAGAGAGAAAAACGGGGGAAGATAGTGAAAGATTGGGAAACAAAAATTGGGAAAAATAGCGCAAAATTGTGAAACAAGAAATTTTTAAAATATAGTGCAAAATAGGGAAAACAGGGAAAAATAAGACAAAATAGGACAAAATTGGGAAAGTTAGGAAAATTAGTGAAAAATTGCAAAAAATAGGTAAAAATAGGAAAAAATTGTAAAAAATAGGAAAAGTTGGGAAAAATAAGTAAAAACATTGGAATATAGGGAAAAACGGGAAAAAATCAGTAAAATTTAAAAAAACAAGAAAAAACAGAAAAAAAATATGGAAAACTAGGGAAATTAGAGAATAAGGAAAAATGAGAAAAATAGTTAAAAATAGGGAAACCGTAGGGAAAATAGGGAAAAATGACAAAAAATGAGCTAATATGGAAAAATCAGTACAAATAAGTGCAAATAGTGAAAAACAAAAAAATAGCAAAAACTAATAAGAAACGGGAAAAAATAGAACGATGTATAAGAAAAACTAAAAAATAGGAAAAATAGAGAAGATTGTCATAAATGGGAAAATTATGGATAAATGGCGAAAATAGGGAAAAATAAGTACAAATGGAATAAAATAATAAATAACAGGAAAAAATAGAAAGGAATAGAAAAAATGAAGATATTGAAGAGACGAAAGTTAACGTTATGAGAATTTCTCTCACTTGTGACGGAAATCAAGTTTTCGCTGAAGGTATTCTGTTACAAAATGACGTCTTTTTCTAAAGGGTTGTAGAAAAAAGTACTTTTGACATTTTTCGTTTCCGAGATTTTCGAAATCTAATTTCGAAAAATTTTTTTTTGTCATATTCTATTTTTTTTTAACAATTTTCTGGAAAATACCTTAAATAAGTCTTGTTGATCTATTTAATTTAGAATATCTTTCACAGTTTCAGAGATATCGATTTTTTAAAATAATGACATTTTCAGATAAACAACTCGGGAAAACCCACAAGAAATTTTCAGATTATTCCCATTTTCAATAGGCTTCGTACCAATACTTTAAGGTATCTTTTTACGAAATTTGAAGAGTTTTGCTCAAAAGTTACGACCTGCAGCGTATTTCCAATGAAACTTGCAAAAAGTGAGAAAAACCCGGAAAACTCCTGTTATTGATTTTCCGATTCCGCTCATTTTCTACCAAACTGTAGTAGTCGTGGGTTTTAAAAAATGGTGAAAATTTCATGTCAATACATTGATGCATTCAAAAGTTATGACAGTTTTAAGCTTTGCAGACGACAACCAGACATACAGACAGACAGACACACAGAAAAATTAAGTTGTTCAGAATTCGATGGGGATCATTTTACCATAAGATAGTATAGCCCGTTTTTGCTTAGTTACGAAGATGTAACTCCCTATGGGGTCGTCGCATGATAATAGCAAATTGAAAAATGATGGAGGTGAGGAGGTTTTTCGGGTTTTTCTATAGCTATAGCCCAATGGCGCCATAAATCATTAGTAAGTTGCCCCACCGCAAATAATAATAATAGCCGTCCCTTCCTCCCACATGCCTTACCTTTTGGGGTTCACTGGTAAGTGGGTGGAATATAGGGAGAGTAGTGTTATTATTATTATTAAATGGAAAAATAGTTGCATATTTAAAAAAAATAAACAAATAGAATCGGATTAAAAAAAAAACGTATGCGGAGTATTAATAAATTATTTGAACCTTTTTACTTGATTTATTTAGAGTGATTAAATTTTGTATGCGATGGTTAATTTTCTGTTTTTGTCTTTTTTTTAAATGGATTTTCATTTTTTTCTACAACCTACGTAGTAGGTAATTTTCAACGGTAAAAAAACGTTTTTATGAATTATAAATTTTTTATTACTATTATATTTTAATTTAAGTAATTTAATTTGACATTTATCTAATTAATTCCATTTTCTGATTTGGAGATGTAATCAGATAAGTATATATTTTTTATTCTATGTTTACTTGTATTTCTGCTTATACATATTTTATCAATATAATTGTAAAAACGTCTTGGCAACGTTGCCGGATGTTGTGACGGTAAGTTTGTTTACAAAAAGGATGGCAATGTTATAAACCCGAATGGTTTTTTTTTGTAAATATTACCTAGTAATCAATAATCCACAGATCCACCTTTTAAATGTATTATTTAATTTTCACATAAATAAAGGTTAATAGCACTATATTGCGTTTATTCACGAAAAGTACTGTATTTATTTTTATTTATTAATTCAGCGTTAATATCAATTATTTAATGAGACATTCCATAAAACAAATCACTAACCTGGTATTTACAATTCAATAATTGAGTATTTTATTTTTCTAAGAAATATTTTTTTTTGAACTAGCTTAATTCAAATCAAATAAAATCAAATTAAATTAAATGTAATCAAATCAAATCGAATCGAATCGAATCGAATCGAATCGAATCAAATTAAATTAAAAAATGCTTTACTGCCGAAGATAATAATGTTATTCACAAAGTATCTAAAATAAATACATACATACAAAAACACACAAGTTAAACTACATAAAAAAAGAAGAGAAAAAACAAAATATATAGACAAATTTAAACATACAAAATCCAATGAACATAATATAATATAAAACTAGTATCGACAAATTTGCTTTTTTTTATCGACATATCTCGAATAGAAGTTTCATTTAGTAGGCGGGACCGGGATCCTTGGACCCGAAATTGCTCATCTTCTGATGGAGCCTTTCTTTTTTGAATAAAAACCGATAGCCGAAAGAATTTTCCGGATTGGCCGTACCGTTCTCGAGTTATCGTGCGCACAGACATCCACACGTCCACACAGACAGACTTTTTTTCGGATTCGGAAAATAAATTTTGGTGCCGGTTTAGTATGCGGTCTATCTACCCTTTGCGATCTACCTAATATTATCTCCGGTTTATTATGTGGCTTGTCAATAAATATAATAGATATTTAAATGATCACCAGTATTGTTAATTTATTTTTAAATAATTCCTATATTAATAAAATATCCCTTATAGACAAACCGAAATTAAATGAAGGGTACTTATAGAAATATAATAGAAATTAAATCGTTTCTTTGCTATAAAAGAAGGGTCAATTTCCCAAACTGTTTAATGTCGAAGTGTTTGTTATCACGTAAACACCAGAAATATGTTTTTATGTCAACATTGCCGCCTCCGAAGAAACTGCTGTTGCATTTCTTAGACAACATCAACTAATAGATAGTGCAAACGAGTTGGATCCTTGCACAATATGTGAAAGTGAAATGCAAGAAAAAAGATAAAGGAACCGTGGAGGCGAATTTAGACCAGTTTTGGAAGAAATGAAAAGGCTGCCAGACATCGAGGTCAGTTCGCACTGACAACCGATTTTTTCATTACACTGATCTCAATGGAAGAACAAACAGCAAATTGACCACAGTTCAGATACTTGAACTTGTTTTTATGTTTATATTAGATCTTCCTGTAGATTATGTCATCTCGCTCACAAGATGTTCCAAGCCTACCGTGATTGACTGGTTCAATATGTGCAGCAATGGCATCTCACATAGTTCATGGCCAAATGGTATGAACCCAAGATGATACCGTCCAGATCGACGAGGCCCTTTTTGCTGGCCGAAGAAAATACAACCGAGGTAGGATGTTGTATGAATTCGAAGATTCAGACGAAGACATACAAATTAATAGGAATAACGGACGCCGCATTGATGGGCCATGGGTGTTCGGCATGCGAACGAAATCAGATACCAGATATTTTTATGCACTTAGACGAGATTTGGACACACTGATACCGATCAACCAGAGAGAAGTCCAAGCCGGTTCGCATATTCACCCTGATGAATGGCGGGTCTATATCCGGTTGTACATGAAACTGTAAACCACCAACAGAACTATGTCGATACCGATAAGGGAGCACACACTCAAGATATCGAACGATCTTGGTTGGACGCTAAGATTAAAATAATGAAGAAGGTGAGAGGCGTGAAAATAAACCATTTCCTGTTTCACTTAGATTACATCAGTTGGAAAGTCAATAATAATAACTATCAAGCAAACGACCTTTTCATCACATTTTTACAAAATATTCGAACTGTGTATCGTACTTGTAAATATAATATAACCAATAAATAATTTTTGAACATTTATTTGGTATTTTATTTTTCATTTTGTCATAAAGCAATGTAGACTACGTGCTAAACCAAATAAGCTTGGGTAGACCGCATACTTAACCAGATAACCTTAGGTAGACCGCATACTAAACCGGCACCTCAATTTTTTCCATGTTTCATGACATATTAAGTCATTTGGAGCAAAACAATTTTTTGAGATTTTTGCACGATTTCAATACTACGGTTTGCCATAGTAAAAAACATAATTTAGTAAATGTAATGTAAATAATAAATAAAAAAACAAATAGACAGACAAGACAAATAAAAAAAATTGAAAATTTGAGATTAAGCTTTTTACTGATTTTTTCAAACGTCGGTCGTTATAAATTTCACGAAAATTTTTAGGCAAATGGTTGTAGATTTTTAGACTTTCATATATAAGTAACTTTTTTGTTAATGTTGATTTTGGGATAGGGAAGTCTCTTGTATTATACAAATTCGGTGTAACAAGATTTTTATATTTCTTATGGATAATACAAGTTATCGGCTTATACCTTAGACCATTTACTATTAGACATGCCTTGTTTACATTTTTATATACAATATTTTGAAGTCGATACATCTTGTCTCTTTCTATGATATTTCTCATGGTGAGGGGGATCCGGTGTGTGTGCGGGGAAGCGTTTATAAACATCAATAGAAGTGGCGTACGCCTATGGAACTTACCACAAGTGTCGTTTACAATTTAAATAACTCAATAAAACTCTAGAAAATGGCTCGGACATTTATTTAAAGCCTCGATGAGTTATTTGCGATACTGTTTGTTTGTTTGTATACAAACAAACTGTCATATCACAACCTGCTATGCTTAGATATCGACTTCAAGAGAAGGATGGAAAATTGATGTCTAATAGTAAATGGTCTAAGGCCTATACTAACTGCCCCACCGAACTACCTGACACCTTAATCCCAAGTACTTACTGCCCCATCGGCAAGAAGGTTGGGGATTAAGTTTTAATGACCGGAAATTTAAAAATAAATATTTTTAATTCATCTAATAGATTTGGGAAAACCACATTTCATTAGGGTTACAAGAGAGGGCTAAATCCAAAGCAAATGATTATTTCTTATTGGTCGGTATTTAGGAAAACCAAATTTGATTATAGTTAAAAGAGTATTGAGAAATTTAAAAATTTTCAGTTATTGCAATTATTATGGTATAGTTTTGTCTGTTAGTATTTGTTTCGTGCTTCTAGTGTTTAAACTTTTATTAATAATCAATGAATATAAATATTCAAAGGCCCATGTCGCTAAAAATGGAACAGTTAGATGGCGATGCATCAAAAAAGGGTGTCAACAAAAAGTGAACACAAAAGAGGGTGATGAAAATTACGTAATTCTTGAAAAAGCATCAGTGGAGCATAATCATGCTCCAGATATCCACGTTGACCGGCAAATTTTTAGTAATTCTACAAAGAGGAAAGCTGTAGAAGATATATGTGAAAGACCATTAAAGATTGTCCATAAAGAATTGAGGAAGGAAAATTTCAGCAATTTACCACTGACGACGAACGACATTTCTTGTGTTCGAACAAATATCTATGCTGCAAGAATAAAATCCACATCGCCATTGCCCAAGTCACAGGAAGAAGTTCTGCAAGTGTTAGTGAACTTAAAATTAACAAATAAAGGTGAAAACTTTTTATTATCTTCGAAAAATAATTCCTCAATTTTTAGTCGATTTTATTGAAAATACTCTAATTGAATATTACGTTAATCAAAACATTAGTAAATTGGACTTTATTAAGTCAGTTTGCAATTATTATGCAGCTAAGTTTTAATGAACAAAAATATAGTGTATACTGTATTCATACTATTTTAATCACTATAATCAGATATTAGAATTAAGCGTTGTTATTCTTTAGGTAGTTATTGTATTGTAATTATTGTTATTGTATATAAGTTAATGTAGATTTATAAATAAAATTTATTGTTGTAATAAATTGTGATCAGTTTCATTATTTAATAATTTCAAATTTTCGCTCTCAGGTAGCGTTGGGCAGTTCGTAGTCGCTCTTAATCCTACTTTAAAACATCCCAATAAAATTTAGGTAGCGTGGGGCAGTTCGTAGTTGCCCCAAGTTATTTCTAAAATAAAAATAGAGATGACAATTTTTTATTTAAGTTAAATACATGTTCATCAAATTTTAATCTATTATCAATAATAAGACCAATGTATTTATTAATTAGTTTATGTCATACTAGTTCATTATTGTGTTTTTATTGCTTAGTTACCAACTAAATAAAGGTTTATTTTATGCCCGTCCATGCATAAAGTGAACTTTATGGCCTGCTAAGTGAATTTTATAGTTTTTTTATATTTATATTGTGGATGCAATAACGAACTTGTATGACATAAAAGTTTGTATGCACCGCGGGTATAAACAGATGAGTATACCCTGAGGGCGATGATCTTACAAACCCTCGAGCCAGAGTCCATCGAGTCTGTAAGATCGTCGCACTCAGGGCATAAAGATTTATTTATACCCTTTGTACATAAATAACTAATATTGTTAGCGAGATTTAAGTGATTAAAATTAAGTTTAAAAGTTAAAATATTCGTTTTATTTAAATTAAAACATTGAAAATTGTAATCATACCACTGTTTCACTTTTTGTAAATCAGCGATAATAATCTTTTTAAAATATCAGTATCCTTATTACTCCACAAAATTGTCGTGTCATCGGCAAAAATGGTAAAAAGACCTTGAATTTTAATCGTTGATAAATCATTTATATAAATAAGAAACAGCAAGGGACCGAGTACAGAGCCTTGGGAAACTCCGTGGAGAATGTTACTAGTTTTAGAATATATACAATTTTTACATACCGTTTTGTGTTCGTTCTGATTTATACAATCAAACGCTTTTCAGAAATCGCAGAATACTGCAGTAGCAACATTACGATCATTTAATTTTAAATAAAGATTTTCTAAGAGTTGGAAAATAGCATCATTTGTACTTTTATAGTTTTAGAATAAAAATGGACTGGTAGATAAGATATTATGTTTGTTTAAACAATTTTGCCAATTTCTCAATAACTTTCGAGAAGGTTGACAATAAAGAAATCGGACGAAAATTTTCAGGATAGGTTGGATCTCCACCTAACATGGAATATATCTCGGTTGTTTCAAATTTTGGTTATTTTAACACATCTTGGTTGAAATCGAATGAGAAAGTGACCCTTTTTACTGGCGACTTTAAACAAAATTCATCGTTAAGTAATCAGTGGGTTTCATATGTGAATTTGTAAAAACTGTTAAAACAAATTGCATCATTCGATATAATTGCATATATAATTCTATTTTTTACTTCGTAGTCCACAAACTAACTACAGTATATGAATACCAGTCAGTAGAATAGCTATGACAGTTCTGGGCCACTCCTAATGGAAAGTAACTTGGAAAATCGATAATGACCCTTCTGGTAAATTTTTTGATGACGAAAAAACTAATTGGTGTTCTGTGCCACTCCTTAGGAAAAAATGAGAAATCGCTAAGGTATATTCTGGTAATCCGCTTTCGATCCGCTTACGATCCACTTTCTATCAGCTTCTGATTAAGTTTGATCCGCTTCTGATCAGCTTTGATCCACCTCTGTAGAAAAGTATTCATTCGGCCCGGGGTACGAGGCCATATTTGTTGGCAGAACTTAGCCAATGAAAAAGGGAGCATTCGGCCGTGTTTTGTTTTGTTACAAACCGCGCAATCCAATTAAAAGTCAGGAAAAAACAGCGAGTCGGCACGACACCACTGAGTGTCACATTAGCATCGCGACGTGGTTACCAGTGACGCAGATACAGAAAAGATCAGTCGTGAACTGGTCGGGGTACTGAGCAATCGGAGAACAAAAAAAGGTCTTTGGTCAGGGATATTTGTACCAGTCCGGAAGCGGCAAAGTTTTTTAATCTTTTATCGGAAAATTAATGGGAATTAATTTAACATTTATTGATGAAAATTACATTAAGTGACCGTAAATGTGGCGAAGATAAAAAAATTAAAATAATTCTGTCGGTTGATTCCTGTCGACACAGGAATTTATAAACGAAAACGTTGACTTCGAGTTAATCTTCCTGTACCATTAAAGGAATATACAAGAACTTTACGCGAATTTATCTGCTTTAGTAATAATTATCTAAACTTTGGTACGTTTCGTTTTTTTTTTTGTTTGTTTACCTCCGAAATAGAAGGAGAAGTCTGTTTCTTTCGTCCTTATTAGTAGGGGAAAGTCGGTTGTGTCGCCCTAAAACTTTCCCGACGAGTATCCATACGAATACAGATATTTAATGGTAAAGTTTCAAACTTTGACATTTTTTAATTTTTGACATTTGACAGTTGGAGAAATAATTTTGACTGTTCTGAATAGACTTTTTCAAGGGCTTTCAAATAACGTATTGCAAGTAAGATGTCTAAAAATCATGGTCATTGTATATATAAGTCTATGTCATGGTGTTTCCACTTATACGTGTAAAAGATTTTGTCAAAACTGGGAGATCTCTACCTACTTGATTTTGACTGATTTTTGAGAGATTACTAAAGTTTCAGATTAAAAATTTTACATGGCGCATACATCGCTCATAGTAAACTGTAATCAAAGATCATACAGGGTGTATTTATAATCTGGTACTGAATACAGACGAATGCTCGAATCTGCAGCTTTACACTGTCCACACAAAATACAGTACGAAAAGTATCGATACTTATACACTATTTAGAACTATTCCTTATGAACTAATACTAATACCACATACATAAAAAAACCGCATTGACACTGACAGAAAATAATTTATTTGATGTCTCATCTGCTTTAAGTGATCAAACTAATAGCGAATTCCATTGGTAAAACTAGTTTTGCACCAGTGTTGCACTGAAACCTAAAGCAGTTCATCAATAATGTGCACTAGTTCATTTCCAATGGAATACAAAATCTTAGGTTAGGTTGATTTATTTTCGTGCGAGAAGGATATAAGGTTGCTGTTATTTTCATTTACATTTTAGAAATGAATGACTCTATTCCAGGAATATATTAGATTGCATTTCAACTGAATAATGAAATCATTAATTTAACATTACCACTTGATGCTAGTGATGAAATATTTAAATTAACAAGGATGTAAATTTTTCAAATTATTGAAAACATTTTGATATCTGATTCGGCTCTACTTCATTATTTCGTATATCATTTCCTCATCATTACTTGAAGATGAAGGATCATGCCACTAGCAATTTTGAACCTTTTGATAATCCCGCCATATTCACAATTGCACTAACTTCGCACGACCTCATAGAGCTCGTGCTGAAAATGTTGCACTGAGTTCGAATACGAATGCACCAGTTCCCCAATGGAATACAAAACCCTCCACCAGTTTTCCCAATAGAATACAAATTATGCACTCAGTGCGTACCAGTTTTACCAATGGAATTCGCTATAAGCTAGAACACGAACAATTCTAAACAGCGCCATCTTACAAAATTCTGGTAAGTTCTATTAAACGCAACAGGTGGTACTCCCAAAAAGTTCGAAACAAAATCTAATCAGTGGATACACCAGGGTTTTTAGACATCTTAATTGAAAGTCAAAGTCCGTGACAAATTGCTTTTATAAAAACTAATGGGTTCGTCATATGGATACCCGAAATCGATATACCAAATTTCAGGTTAATCTGATTTAGCGTGTGGCTTTTACCGTGGAATAATACATACAGACAGACAGACTTCTATCTAGAAATGGTCTTAATTGTCTCAGGGGACTTCAAAATGGATATTTCCATCTTTATCTCCAAAATGTTTTTGCTCGTTCACAATAATCCCTTCTCGTATGGTGGGTCGGGAAAGTAATAGGGGTAATTGTCTCCCCTGGGACGGGTAATAATATAGGGTTCATTTTCAGCCAGACTCATTAGAGACTTTTATTTTCTTAGGAAGTAATTTTTTGGAGCTATTTTTGCAAATCTAACATATTTTTTGCATTTTAATTTATATCGTTGAGGCTACATTGGTAGCCTAATACTGTGGGTATTTTATAAACCTTGATAATCCGGAAAGTTGTAACAGTTTTTTAACAGAATAGCAGACGCAAGAGCCTGACAGTTCTTTTTGTTAAAGTCTTTAATAACTAGAGTTTATGTTGAAGAATATCGCCACCACTAACCAAAACTACACTTTTTAAAACACTCTACGTACGTTTCGCTAACTATGTTAGCATCATCAGGAGTCGATGATAAACTAAATATTAAACCTACGATCTAGCTATTTATACCTACCACCTTCACGCATGAATGCGATTCGGCGAGGCTTTCTACAATTATTTGGAAAAAACCCGCCAACCTTATCTAATTAAACTGTATAGCGGACTAAATGGAATAGGTCCTTTGTCTTTATTTAAACTATTTTTACATTTAATTATTTCAACACTTTCAAATGGATCCAGCAACCTTTTGTTGGGTACATTTTCAAGTAATTTTACATTATCCACACTAATTGTATGATTATGACAAAAAGCATGTTCAGCAACAGATGATTTCTCTGTGCGACCGTATTTCAAATGTGCCATGTGCTCTTTAAATCTAGTTTGTATAGATCTTCTAGTTTGTCCGACATACTTTTTGTCACAATCAGAACAATTTATTTCGTAGATTCCACTTTTTTCCAAATGATTTGTTTTATCTTTTGGGTTATTTAATATACTTTTCAAAGTGTTGTTTGCTTGAAAAACTACTCTCAAGTCTGATTTGTGAAAGATCGTTTGTAACGCTTTAGTGAGGTATGGGTTATATGGCAGAGAAACAAACTTCTCAGCCTGTTTCTCATGTTGGAAAAAAGTGGTATCCTTTAAGTTTTTCTTAAATGTATGGCGATTAATTGACTTATCTACTAAATGTCTATCATAACCGTTAATAGCAGATATATCTTTGATCAGATTCTTTTCTTTTGTATATCTTTCTTTAGTGAGAGGGAAATTTATTAAACCATGTAAACTCGCCATCTTATGTTGACCATTAACATCGTTTAATAAATTTCCCTCTCACTAAAGAATGATATTCTTCAACATTGTTGAAAACCAAGGGATCCAAATTCTCAATTCAAAAAAAAAACTAGAGTTTAGTAATTTCTTAAATTTTAGTGTCACTCGTTTTTTTTTTGTTTCCCGACTGTTTAGTACCCCGGCGAGTTCACGTCTGATTATCTTTTTTGTATCTTTGTCCCTCTTAACCACATCGCGACGCTAAGGTGACACACAGTGGTGTCGAACCCCCTAGCTGGTTGGAGGTACTATTTTTTTGTTTAATTGGATTGCACCGTTTGTAACAAAACATGGACGGGTGCTCCCTTTTTTTATTAGCCAAGTTCTCCCAACAAATATGGCTTCGTACCCTTGGCCGATGTAATACTTTTCCACAGCGGCAAAATTTTTGCATAGTCGTGGAACGCGTCTAAATGATAAAATTCAAACTGATGTGTTTTTCAAATTGCGACATATTGTGACTACAATTTTAAAATAAAGAATTTTTTTATATCCTGTGGATTAAATATCCTACGTGGAGTTTATGACCTGACCTCGATTGGTTTGTTAGTTAATTTAGAATTTTATGGAGTGTACCATTTTATTATTTAATTCCATATGATAATTTTATATCAAATCAATGTTTTGAGTAGATTAACAACACTAAGAAATTGAAAAAGGTCGTCAAAAACTAATAAAAGGAACCAAAAATAATCAAGATATCAATAAAAATAGAGATTAAAGTGCAAAAAACAATAATAATATTATGAAAAAAAGAGCTACAGTAAATAATCAATACAAAATGGAACATAGACTATTACAAGAAACAGTAACATGCAGGAAATACTTAAAGAGAAGAAACACATAAAATAAGAATTAACGATAAAAAATGAAGACATAACATCCCATAAAGAAGAGGCTCTGATACGGTTATAAAATAGTAGTGAAGATAATTGCAATAATCTCTCATTAAACTAATCCTAGTTTTATACAATAGTAGAGAAAAGTACTTGTCATATTTTTTAGTAAAAATTTTCCATTTGAAAGTTTTATTTTATTATATAAATATAGCACTTGTGAAAGTGACATGTATCTTAATAACAAATTTATGAATAAAAAAAATCCTTTATCCTTTTATTTACATAATAGTTATCATTTAATAAAGTTTATGTTTATGTAAATATAGTTCAATTTGGCAACGTAGTAGAAGCGTTTTGTAGGAGGGCGGCACCCTTCGTTGCTATGTGTTGCTCTGGATCGAACGGTGTTCGTAATTTTCCGGCAATTTTCCGACGAAAACCTGTACATTTGTGATATTCACAACTCGATCAGCCACAATCGCGGTCGGAAAAATTTCCTCGCACTCGAAACACAACACAATAAGAAAAACCCCTTTTCCTTTGTCGAATTTTCCGAGTGTCGTGAATGAAAAACTATCTGAAAATTGTGTAATTGTGGGTGTACTCACTGATTTTTTATGAATTAGTTTTTGTTGCGTGCAACAAAGTGGTACTTATGATAATACATTAAATTTAACGTTTCCGTTTTGTTTGGAAAATGAATAATTTCGATCGGTGACGAAGTTAATTATTATAAAATTATATCGGCTGTTTATTAAAAATGCGGCAGTGCAGAATTATTCCTGATGCTGAAATTATAACTTAGACATGGACTACGAAGAACGCCAAGGACTTTTACCTAGTTGTCCTGATTCTGAACATCAGGTAAAAAAAATTATTTATAATTATAGATCATTAAGTAACTACTGATTATAATTTTTATTATCTTATCAGCATACAAATAAACAGGGGACAAACTGACTTAAACTTTTATAGAAAAGAAATTGTTTTTTTTTATTAAATAATTTTCCGAATAAACCATAATTTTATTTAAATTTTGATTTAAAATTGAGATCAATTATTTAAAGTTTTTACTTTTTAATGTATGTGACAACAGTTTTTGATAATTTATAATAATGAAATATACAGTATGGTTTTTATTTAATTTAATGGAAAAACCAACAACAATTTTTATTTTTTATAATTTACTTTTGATAAACAACAATTATCCTATAAAATAAAGAAAGTAGGAACAATGATATTAATCAATGAAATTAATACTCAGGAATATTTATTAAAAAAGTGATAATTCCTTAAATTAAAAAATGGTTTGTTGCCAACATAAAATTTTCCCGCTATTTTTGTGTAGTATTTTATTTTATTAAGAAAGATTTATTATGCTCGTGGTTTGCAATATTTTCGAACGCAACCCTGTATATTATAATACGTATGTTCCTTCTCGTTGCATTCTGAACGCACCTTATAGACAATAGACGAGGAAAGTGTGTCGTCACAAATGTCATTCTTGTCAAAAACTGATTCCAAACAAAGAATTTGAGGTTACGTTGTTGATTATTTGCTTAATAGATACAATTTTTTTAATACCTTTAACACAGTATTTAATGGAGTTATAAAATCAAAAATAACACAAATATTTTACAAATAACACGATGAACACAATCTTCTACCAAAAACCTTAACGGAATCAATATCTGACAAGGTGATTTAAATTTGACAGAGTGTTTGTTAGAAATCACTTTTTGAGATAAAGATGGAAATATCCATTTTGAGGTCGCCTGAGACGATTAAGACCATTTCCAGATGGAAGTCTGTCTGTCTGTCTGTCTGTCTGTGTGTATTCTTTCACGGTAGAGGCCAGACGTTGATCCGATTGAGCTGAAATTTGTTATATCGCTTTGGGGTTCCCCTCGAAATCTGTCAACCAAGTACGACATCTGTCAAACGGAAGTGTCACAATCAAAAAATGACAGATGCAATATGTCACGGAATTTTACTTGCAATATGTCATTTTTGAAAGCCCTTGAAAAACTCTACTAGCACAGTCAATATTATTTCTCCACCTGTCACCTGTCAAAATAAAAAATACTCATCGGGAATGTTTTGGGGCGACACAACCGGTTTTTTTAAATTTTTAGAGATTTTTTATTAAAACTTGAATTTTTTACAAAACCTTGAAATTTTTACATTTTTAAAATTCGTTGAAATATTTACACATTTTTCATTGAAATTTTTACATTTTTATCAAATTTTTGACCAAATTTCTTTAACTTTTTGAAATATTTAGAGATTTTTGATTCAAACTTTTTACATTTTTATCAAAATTCCTGAAATTTTTGATCACAGTTCTTGAAATTTTTGAAATCTGGATATTTTTATTGAAATTTTTGAAACATTTAGAGATTTTTATTGAAATTTTTTAAATTTTTGTCAAATTTCCTGAAATTTGTAATCACAGTTCCTGAAATTTTTAAAATCTTTACAAAATCTAGAAATTTTTACACGTTTTTAAAATTTCTATAGTTTTTTTTTATTGAAACTTTTAAAATTATTACAAAATCTTGAAATTTTTACACATTTTTAAAATTTTTGAAATATTTGAATTTTTGATTGAATTTTTTTAAATTTTTATCATAATTCCTGAAGACATTTATCACAGTTCTTGAAATTTTTGCAAATGTAGATTTTTTATTGAAATTTTTGAAACATTTAGAGATTTTTTATTGAAATTTTTTAAATTTTTGTCAAATTTCCTAAAGTTTTTAATCACAGTTCCTGAAATTTTTGAAATCTTTACAAAATCTAGAAATTTTTAAACGTTTTTAAAATATCTATAGTTTTTTTATTGAAACTTTTGAAATTATTACAAAATCTTTAAATTTTTACATTTTTAAAATTTTTGAAATATTTGGATTTTTGATTGAAATTTTTTATCACAATTCCTGAAATTATTTATCAAAGTTCTTGAAATTTTTGAAATCTAGACTTTTTATTGAAATTTTCGAAACATTTAGAGATTTTTTATTGAAATTTTTTAAATTTTTGTCAAACTTCCTGAAATTTTTGATGACAGTTCTTGAAATTTTTAAAATCTTTACAAAATCTGGAAACTTTTACACATTTTTAAAATATTTTGATTTTTGATTGAAATTTTTTAAATTTTTATCAAAATTCCTGAAATTTTTAACTAAAGTTCTTGAAATTTTTGAAATCTAGACTTTTTTATTGAAATTTTTGAAACATTTAGAGATTTTTTGAATTTTTTTAAGTTTTTATCATAATTCCTGAAATTATTTATTAAAGTTCTTGAAATTTTTGAAATCTAGATTTTTTTTTGAAATTTTTTAAATTTTTATCAAATTTCCTGAAATTTTTGATCACAGTTCTTAAATTTTTTGAAATCTTTACGAAATCTGGAACTTTTTGGAAAGTATTGTGAATGAGCTAAAAAAAATTTCGAGATAAAGATGGAAATATCTATTTTGAGATCACCTGAAATGATTAAGACCATTTCGAGTTGAAAATCTGTCTGTCTGTTATCTTCCACGATAGAGGCCACACGTTTAATCCGATCGAGCTGAAATTTGATATAGGGGTTTGGGTTACCCGTCGGAAGAACCCATTAGTTTTTGTAGGACATCAGTCAAACGGAAGTGTCACTGTCAAAAATGACCGAAGCAATATGTCACAGAACAGTCAAAATAATTTTTCTATCTGTCACCTGTCAAAAATAAAAAAATGTCAAAATTTGACTCATTTGTTCCTATTTACAACCGAGATACAGGACTATATACAAAAAGTTCCTAATAACATTAAATACCGTAAATATTATCAGACTTGCTCACTGTCTCTCTCTCTCTCTCTACATTATTGGCAATATTGCTCTTTTAATGGATATCTGAGATATCATCTTTTATTATTGTTGTTTGGATATCAGTGATATCATCTTTTGTATGGACAACCCTACTACATTACGACCGGATCAATATCAGCCATGCAACCCTTACGTTCAAGCTAAATACTCGTTGGAGCATAATTTAGAAAAAGATAATTCGATTCACATGGTACGCCTCTGCGTAACACTGACAATATATTTTAGAAAAATATACGATAAAAGTTGTTATGTAGCACAATTAAATGATAAATGACACCCTACCCTGCGAACCCACTAAAGATGGAAATCTTATGAGCTATTTCAGTCGATACGTATTTAACCTTTCGCTCAGGGACTATAAGAAGTTGGCGAATTAAAATGTGAAAATACTTATTCTGATTTATTGTTGAGAAGAGAAAATAAATCCAAACGAAGTGAAGAAATTGTGGTTTACGGCGAGAGAAATATAAAAATGGTGTTGGTAGTTTAATTTGTGAAAATATACTAGGTTTTGAATAAGTAAAACCCAATTAAAAATAAATAAACAGAACGAGGAACTTGCAAAGATTTATGCACCTCGACAATGATAGACAGCTGTTTCGACCTTTATGGTCTCATCAGTATCATACCGTCGAAGTGAATAAATCCTTGCAAATTTCTTGACTAACCCATGAAGGCCAAGCCAACCGTTACTTCTGTTAACATTCGGTTGGCTTGGCCTTCATGGGTTACAGTCGAGAAATTTGCAAGGATTTATTCACTTCGACGGTATGATACTGATGAGACCGTAAAGGTCGAAAAAGCTGTCTATCATTGTCGAGGTGCATAAATCTTTGCAAGTTCCTCTTTCTGTTTATTTATTTTTAAACAGTATTTACGATTTATTCGTATTAGAGGTGCTGCCACCTTTCGATGGTGACATGTAATGTCCCCCAACGGCTTAGTAGATTTTGATCTCGCGGCTGTTGGATATCGATGCAGCACAGAACCAACCGCCATAGATGGCGTTACTTCTGTTAAAACCCAATTGTTTGTCGAATTTATCGGCATCGCCGTCTCGACGTTGAATACAGGAACTTCGGTGACGTGTTGGTAGTTTGAAATTTGATTTTTGACTGGCCCTTTTTCTCTTGATTTCAACCATGTTTTTTGCCGAGTTTGACTAAACATTCCTCGTCATAATATTCTGTGGTACCGTGTACTATTTGTTTTTCTGTAAATACAGACTGAACAGATTTGAAGTATCCTGAGATAAGTGCTAATGAAAACGAAATAAAATATAATAAAAAATAATGAGTTTTGACAATATAAATCTAGACATATCAAGTGGGGCTTAAAAAAGATCAAGTGCCTTAAAAAAATAACTAAATCTAAGACGAAACAAAACACATTAAATATAATGTATTTTGGCTATCTCTCTAAAATGTCTAAAAAAAATAATTCAATAAGACGATACAAAATACCATTAAATAGCTGGAAAAAATATTAATACGATTTACCGGGGGTTTTTTGTTCACTACACGAATCACAAAGAAAGATACATTTTTTATACCGAAATATAAAAGGATCGATCGTTTTTCAGTGTTCATAGGTTTTTGTAAACAAAAACTTTTTGGTGTCGAATGTCGCTATGGACCGAACTCCTACAAACATAAAGACTGCACGACACATCTGACTGATCCTTATTAAGTCAAAAATTAATAAAATTAATGAAAATTGCCAAATTTTAAAATTTCGTACGGTTCCATAATATTTAAATCTATTTAGATTGTAAGTTGTTTAGAATTCTCGAAATGTGTACAAATATTTAAACTGTGTAATCTTTGGAAGTGCAACAAGCTTAGATTTTTTTTAATTCACCTTATTAAACAAACAATAATGCTATAAAAGTTCCTTGAAGTACGTCACTGTATTATATTTGATTCGATTAAAGTGAATTTCTTATCTCGAAATGTAAGTTTATACATTTGAGTTTTTTTTTTAAGAATCGGTTATACATCAAGCAGTTGACATTCAAGTGGTATTGTGAGATTGTTAATTGTAAAGTGTTTTTGAAGTGCGATTTTACTATCTGGTAAAATGTTTTTCAACACTGAATTATGGTATTTAGATGTGAATTATTTGCAAGCCGTCAAATGGGTAGTAAATACTCTCACAAGTAAAAAAATCAAAAGTACCCTTCAGAAAAGTTTAGCCAAGTTCAAATTTTACACAAACATTACTGACTTTATATAGAATAACTGTATTAAGATGTGAATTATTTGCAAGACGTCAAGGGGATAGTAAATACCCTCACAAGTAAAACAAAATCAAAAGTACCCTTCATAAAAGTTTAGCCGTATATAAAATAGGAAAGGATGCCAAAAAATTAGAAATATCATCTCATTATTATTATTATTATTATTATTAATATATTTGTACAATTTTGGTAATAAAAAAAATATTTGAAATTAATAAAGTAAGAAGTTTGTTTGTTCGGAAAAACATAGGCAGCAGAAAAAAGTCTTTTAATATTTCTGCATTGTCAGATATAATAATATTATAAATAGAATTTAACAAGAATTTAACAGAAAAAAATAAAAAAATATATAACCAATAGAAGGAAGCTTCATTAATGAAAAATGTTTATAAAATTTGACAAAAAGAACTGAGAGGAGATTAAAATAGGGTGAACACTTAAATAGCCAAATTATAGAAGGTAACAAAAAAATTTAATGAAACTAGAATAGAAAAATAAAGAAGATAAAGTTCAACATAAAATTCAAGTAACCTCGGAAGGAACAAAAGAGACTGGAGACATTCTTTAAATTTATAATTTTTTTTATTTTATTTAAATTGTCTATTTTTTTATAGTAGAAATCACCCCTAAATAGAAATTACCTTTTATATAACATTACAATATTTTATACTTGGTACATATATTCAATCTATCCTAACAAATCGATTGATGTATTAACGATAAGGAAATTACAGGACCGGCTCTACTATTAATTTATAAATTTAGTCGGCTAGAAAACAACATCCTGTATATTTGATTTTTTATAATTTTTTGCTGTGGTTAAAAAGAGTATAAAAAAGCAAATCCAATGATGCACTTTTAATTTTTGCGCAGACGATTTTACTTGTCCTAAATTGCTATCTATTAGAATTTATGTGGTAACCACTGGACAGGTTGAATATTTACAACATGATGGGACTTCGTCGCATTATAGGCTGGTTATGAGAAAATTTTTAAATGAAAACTTTCCAAATAAGTAGATAGGCAGAGGTGGTCCTACCCATTAGCATGCGCGATCACCAGACATTAATCCTGTAAATTACTTCGTTCCTTAATATTTGTGTCTTGTGGAATTTAATTCGTATTTTGTTTTGCTAAATAAAAAACACAAATGAACAGAGGATTGTAAAGATAAATCTAATGTAATATTTACGTCTTAGTACGGACCTGCAACATTATTTTCTGTGATCTAAATACATGTCAAGGGTCAATTATGAAACGTAACTTTTAAACTTAATACTAATAAGTAAAATTAATCAAAGCCTGTTATGAATCCAGTGGTTACCAAAAAATTCTAAAAGATCTCAATTTAGGATAAGTAAAAATTAACAGTAAATCGGTGAAATTTTAAGCTCTTTTTAACTGCAGCAAAAATTTGTAAAAATTTATCGTTAATTTATCAATCGATTTGTCAGGATTAAATGAGTACATATACCAAATATAAAAAAATAGGTTTAAAAATTGTGACGCAAGAAAAATATAAGCAATATGTTAATAGTCAGTATGTTGCATACGCTGATTATTTTTCTGTGATAATTTCATCAAATAATACTTCTGCATTAAAAGATGAATGCTCTTCTATTATGGAAAAGATCGACATATTTTAATAGTCTACAGTTGTTTTTTTAACACTAATAAGACAGGCCTCATAACATTCCATAATAGGCAGAATATTTTGGATGTGGATGTGGATAATTCCAGTCTTGGTAATACACATGAAAGTGATCGTTTTCTTGTGATGCATATTGACAAATTCCTTAATTGGAAGTATCACTGTCAAAAACTTGTTGAAAAAGTGAATTCACTGAAATATCTTTTTATTAACTTGCGAGAGGTGATGCAGTCTCACCAACTTGTTAGCGTATATTTTGCTCAAGTTGACTCTCGACTTAGATACGGAAGTAGATAAGCTATGACAGTTCTGGTGGACTCCTTATGGAAATTAACATGGGAAATCACTAAGGTCCATTCTGGTAATTTTTTTGGTCATTCAAGGTCACTCGAGACATCATCAGACGAGAACTGTTTCAAAAAAAGTTCGAAACCTATTCGAGAGTTGTTCAAGAGCTTTTGAACAGGTCTCGAACAGTTTTAAACAGCTCTCGAATAGGTCTCGAACAGCTTTGAACAGCTCTTGAACAGCTCTCGAACAGCTTTTAAACAGGTCTTAAACAGCTTTATACAGCTCTTGAACAGGTCTCGAACAGCTTTTGAACAGGTCTCGAACAGCTCTGATGATGTCACGAGTGAAATTGAATGAGCCAAAAATTACCAGAATGGACCTTGGCGATTTCCCATGTTAATTTCAATAAGGAGTGCACCAGAACTGTCATAGCTTATCTACTTACGGAGTAGATCTGTGGGGTAACTCCTTAGACCATTTACTATTAGACATCAATTTTCCATCCTTCTCTTGAAGTCGATATCTAAGCATAGCAGGTTGTGATATGACAGTTTGTTTGTATACAAACACATAAACAAACAGTATCGCAAGTAACTCATCGAGGGTTTAAATAAATGTCCGAGCCATTTTCTAAAGTTTTATTGAGTTATTTAAATTGTAAACGATACTTGTGGTAAGTTCCATGGGCGTACGTCACTTCTATCGATGTTTGTAAACACTTCCCCGCACACACCGGATCCCCCTCACCATAAGAAATATCATAGAAAGAGACAAGATGTATCGACTTCAAAATATTGTATATAAAAATGTAAACAAGGCATGTCTAATAGAAAATGGTCTAAGGGTAACTCTGTAGATGCTTCAAATGTTTTTATTACGCAAAAGCGAGTGTTACGATGTATAGCAAATATTTCACAACGGCAATCTTGTAAGCCATATTTTAAAAATTATGGAATACTTCCACTTCCATCTTTGTATATATTCGAAATTTGCATGTACATATTTAAAAACAAAAGCTATTTTATGACTAACATAGATGTTTACAGTTATCAAACGAGGCAAGTTGATAAGCTTCACGTACCTTACTGAAAAGCTGCACGTAACCTATAAAGCACCAAATTTTATGGGACCAAAATTGTTCAATAAACTTTCGAATGAGCTGAAAACTTGTGCAAATACTTGTATTTTTAAGATAAAATTAAAAGTGTTTCTTCTAGAAAATTTTTTCTATTCCAAAGCTAAATTTTTATATTTTTAGATTTATAATATATTTGACTTGGTGTATTCCCCATGTATTAGGGTTAACCTTATATTTATATACCCTGATCTTTTACTTTTTATATTAAGGGTACTTTATAGTTATTTATATGTATTGATAAATCCTATATAAATGTATTTTTGTCTTATGGCAAATAAAAATTATTATTATTATTATTAAACGCCCTTTATCTCATAAAAAAACAGCCTTTGTATCCCCTAGCCACAGTTAAAATTTTGATGTTTCTCAATGAAGTATAACTGTATAACAAAAAAAAAATTAAAAAATTAGAAATTTGTAAACATTCCTGGGATTTAGGTCAAAAATAAGTACATCTTTCAGGTCTTTTATCTTTTCCTTGGTCGTCTTCTTTTTTTTTCTCTTTTTACTGTAATTAATATTTTTTTAACCCATCGTGTGGTAATTCTAAAAATATGTTTCAGTCATCTAACTCTTTTTATTTCTACCACCTGAACACTGCTTGATTCCTTTGTTTACTCGTTATGAATATTCTTCTTCTTTTTTTAATTTTCATGAACATTTTTCGCTTATTTTCCTCGTTTCTCTATCAGAAATTATAAACTAAGCAATGATCTCTGAGGTCGATATGCCGGACATAGACTCACGTATTTGGCGTTCGCAGTTTTGTTCGAATATTCAATCCAAAAATACCCTTATCACTGCCAATATATCTTTCCTAAACATTGATTTTGTTCCACAAATTTGCATTTATTTTACAGAGTAGAAAATCAAGTATAGAATAGTTTGTTATTTTTGGGCGATTTTTTGTTTGATATGTGTAAATATTTTGATAATCGACTGAAATTCTATATGCTTATTTTCAAATATTTCCAGCACTTAACGCGAAATCAAATATTCCAAAAATGGCCATTCCTTTTCCATCTGTCCACATACATAACAAATACTCATCATAAAGTCAGTTAAGTTCACCACAAATGGATTTCATAGGCCTCGTTTGGCGAATATTATTTATCAACAGAAAAATTTTGAGTGTAAAAGAAAAAGTTTTTTAGCAAGAATATATGAATGAATAACAACAATAATTATCTTTTTCCACTAATAGTATTAGAAGATGTCATTATTAATTCTGTGTTTGAGTCGAGAAGTTAAATTTTTATCCTACAAGTAGATATTTTTTTATTATTGACTAGTAGTAGGTAATAAAAACAATTGAAGACTAAACGTGATGTTAGAGGTAGACGATCTTAGGAAATCTATCAAATTAATTATACGCAACTGTCATTGCGTTTGTCAAAAAATTTTTTTTAAAAAATTATAAAAAATTCGACTGCAAATAAGCACTTTCTTTTGAATTCCTATCATGTCAAGTTAATTTTCGACCTAATCAAATAAAATAAAGGTAAGTAATTCTTGATCAGCTATATTTTCGTTTGAAATAGGTTAAGGTTATCTAATAAATATTTTGATATTGATTAGTGGTATTTATACAATAATACCTATTCTAAAAGTAACCTAAAAATTGTTTTCACAAACTGCTTCTTTTACATTAAATTTTTTTTAAATATATACCCAAAAAAAATCCAAAATATATCGTTGTAAAAATGATTAAGTATTCTAGTGGTGGAAAAATAGTACATAAACCACAGTAGAGAAGATTTTTCTCATCCTCGCATCTCGGTATAATAATAATGCTCGGCTGAGAAAAATGACTTTTCGACCTTGGTGTATGCAATTAACTTATTATTTGAAGGAACAGTCATTAAATACACAATTGTCATATATTGTTTGGTTAGGTTTACTGATTTCATAATTTTCTTCTGTGGTACACACACTTGTGGAATATTTATTATGGTCTTTCTGATTCGAAGTTGGTAAGAAGTAACAAGATTTTCGTGATGTTCCGAGTCGATTTGGAGATACGGTTTAATAGAAGATGATGATGAGGGTCCCGTTATCTTTATAAGTTGTCGGTCACTTATTCCTGCTTTAGTGGGAAACTGTACTAGCACGGTTTACATAATTGGTAATTTCATTAGAGGTAATAAAATTCAAAATCAAATACCACAGATTTAATCAAAAACCAAAGTTGTTAAGCGGAAACGGCAACTAGTTTCGGCAGAAGTACCATCATCATTCCTGTAATACAAAGTGTCAGGGAAATTTATTTAACACAATTTAGATAAAACTTACCAAATAAAGGAAAAGTGCCTGGGGTTTGGTTGGCGCCAACAATTAAAAATAAATAAGGAAACGTGTGAGCGCATTGGTACGAGAAAAGAAATTTATGGGTAAGGAAAGCGTAACATAATATAACATGGTGGTATTGAAAATAATGAAATTTATATGTAGTGGTTGGGTACGTTTAAATTAGTTTAAGAGGTGACTTTTAAATACAGTAAATCTTAGGAGAAATCCGTGTTCCCAATAACGTATGGGTAACACGAGAAAAAAGATGGTGATCTGAAAAGATCCAACCGAAAAAGGATACATAACAGTAAGGAACTGTGATAAGCCCGGTAAAGACAGGCAAGTTAAGGAAGAAAAATGCTGCCACAGAACACGACATACCGATATTGGAAAATCTTGGTGCTTTCTCGAAAGATTAAAATATTCCTTATAGTAAATGCTGTAAGGATCAATATTTGTGTGACATTTCTAGAGAAGAGAATCTGAGGATGAAATTGGCAACGAAATCGAGCCAGACAAAATGATTCGACGGATGAAGATCATATTAAAAAAAAATAAGTTAAAAAAAATTAAATTCTTATAATTATTTTTCTATAAATATATGTATCCAGTTTAAAAAAATATACTTCTTCTTTGGATATTTCCTGTACTTTTTAATGGACTAAGTTTAATGTTTATAAAAATCAACATTTTTTTTTTAAATTGTCAAATTTATAAAATTCCTCCGAAAAGTCGTCAGATTATTGGTCAGCACGTCTGTTGCTCTAGGACACTAAGATGAACCGTATATATCTCAATCTCCATTATTAAAGATACGTTGGGCATACATAATATCAATGTCTGACACGATCGGATATTTCCATGTAGTGGGTTTTTTTTACATTTTTGAAAATCTATAAACACTTCCCCTACCGATATACCTTATATAATATTTTTTTCTTTTATCATCTAAGCTTTGAAATTTAATAGGTCTTCACGACGCTCGAGTAAATCCCCATTTAGCACCGTGGCCTCCCCTACTATAATATATCGGTAAAAACATTTTTTAAATCGGTCAATAAATAACGGATTAATGTAATATTAAAGTTGTTTTTTAGCGTGGCTTGTGGTTCATGTGACGTCACGTCTCCGTATAGCCAAAGCGCCGTACTACAAACCAAAATTTTGTTTTATGTCACACAATAAAATAATCCAATAAAATTAGTCAAAGAAAGCCATATTTGTAAATGAAATATACCCTCGCCGATGTTTTTATATTTGATAGGGTGCTACTAGTGAAGCTTAAATCCGGATTTTCGGATTGCTATGTGGTGATTTCCGGTTGCCTTATTAGAAACCGCGAAATGTGTTTGGAATTGTTATGCTGCAGGAAGAGAAGGAGTAGCTAAAACTAACAATGGAGTAGAAAGTTGGTACAGCTTCAGTTCAATTGTTTCCGTTGTACACCCCAATAGAAATTTATTAAGGCTCTACAAAACAAGATTTATAAGGATTTAGCAGGTCGCTTTCAGATTGTAATTGATACGTATGCATCCTTACTGTCAATAGATAGAACGTCCTTTAACTTTAAAGGTTCAATAACTAAAGGCGATGACGTTTAGAATAAAATTTAACAAGTTGATTTCTTGTACAATTGTCACAATCTAAACGTCATTGTCGTTAGTTACAGAACCGTTAAAGTTAAAGGACGTTCTATCTACTGACAGTTAGTCTATCTACGAGGAATTTCATACAATTGTATAAGGTACAGGTTTAATATAATTATTTTATTTTTACTATAATAATAATTATATATTTATTTTTGAGGTAATAAAACTCAAAATCTACTACCACATAACATATATTTCACCACTGAAGTTAAAAAAGGAGAAGAAAACGACAACTAGTTTCGGAATCACTGCCATCATCAGGCCTATAATATTAAATACTATTGAAACTTTTCTCCTACTGACACTGTGTATTATAGGCCTGATGATGACAGCAGTGATGCAAAACTAGTTGCCGTTTCCTTCTCCTTTTTTTTTTTAATTTCGGCGAAATATATATTATGTTGTACTAGATTTTTAAGATAATTAATAACCTATTGGAAGTATATTTATTTTTGGTCAATTTTTTATAATAATTTTTTCAATATATTTTCTTACTTTCGTTTGGTTCATTACCTCTGTTTTGGTATTAATTAAATTTGTTTAATTAAACATGGTGTTCAGCGAGGACCTACATCTACGTACTGGCTATCACTAGGTGATTTTTTTTCGAAAAATTTATATAACTTCAAATAAAAATAAATAAAATTAAATAATCTCGCGAGAAATTGTCGTAACGATGAATTGTCGTAGCGATGAATTGTCGTAGCGATGAACTGTCGTGCAAGGAATTGACGGATATTAATTGTCGTGCGACGAATGGGGACGTATTATGTAATTTTCAAACCTCTATTATATTTAAAAAAAAAATAAATTAAAAATAAAAGAAGAAAACTGTAATGTTTTTATTTTCGCCGTGACTAGCAGAACATGGGACGTACTCGTTTATACCGTACATCGGAAAATAAAATAAACCATCTAATTTTTACATCTCGAACTTTAAAAAAAAAATGAAAAAAAGACGCTTTACTATATAAATCAAACTGCTTACCAGTCACTATTTTTATGTAGTATTCAAGAAGCTAAAAAAATTATCAAAACATAAAAGTTGGCCATACTGGGAATTAAGCTCTGTCCGTTTTACACCGAAACCATATACCGGGTGATTCATTCAACCTGCAATTTTGTATATAATATTTCGAAAAATACGCATCGTACAAAAAATGTGCCCAATCGAAACTTTAATATCTCAGGAGGGGAGCATCCGGTAGTACTAAATTACGCCCACCTCCACATCTTCTATGGGCGGGGAGGGCGACAAATTAGAAATCTTAAATAGGAACTCTCTATTTTTATTCCAGATTCGGAGTCTACGTCGAAAACTACTTCTCTGAAAAAATTGTTTCGATTCGCGATAGATGGCGCTATTTTTAGCTGACCCATTCAATGATGTCACGATTGCCCTCCCCCCTCCACTGCATGTGGGTGGAGTGGTTGGTTAATAAACTGCTTTTTAAGTAAAGGAGCAGCAAGGCTCCTGCGGAATTCCCCATGTTAAATCCCATAAGAAATCGCCATGGTCCAGTCTGGCAAAATTTGTCCATATCAAGGCCATTTGACATCGCTGAGAGGTAACGCTGGCTCGCGGTTTAGGTTTTGTGTTTTTCGTCTTTTTTCGACGTTTTTCGTCGTTTTTTCGATTTAGGTCCGCGAGGGGTAAAGTAAAAAACGACGAAAAACATTGAAAAACGTCGTAAAAGGGCGAAAAAGGTAGAAAAACGGCGTTATCTCTCAGCGATGTCGAATGAGCTTAATATGGACAAATTTTGCCAGACTAGACCTTGGCGATTTCTTATACGATTTAACATGGGGAATGGGGCAGAAGCCTCGCTGCTCCTTTACTTTTTTATTCGTGAATCGAAATAATTTGTTCCGAGAAATCATACGTAGCTTTCTACGGAGAATCCGAATCTGTGATAAAAATAGGGTTTTATATTTAAGATTTATAATTTGCCGCCAACCCCGCCCTTATAGGATGTGTAATTTAGTACTACAGGGTGTCCCCATCTGAGATATTAAAGTCTCGAATTGGCACATTTTTCTGCACGATGCATTTTTTTCGAGATATTACAAAATTCCAGGTTAAATGAATCACCCGGTACTATACGCATTACGAAAAAAAACAAAGTGACAGAAATATTATCAAACTTATCAAGCAGATGGGCCAACATATTTTCATACGTTATAAACAAAACGTAGCGAACGGCCCATGTACAAAATAAATGGGTACTTCCGATGTACTGCTAGTCACAGCGTTTTATGTATAACATAACCTATTATTTTAATAAATATGTGTCGCCTATGTGTTTTACTTTTTCTTTTTTTTTTTTTAAATAGTCGCCAAGGCTATTTGGTTTAGTAGTACTCGACAGATAACTGTAAATTATACCTTGTCATGCCATCTACATTACTTTAAACAAATTAATGTAGCTGACGTCACTTGGAAATTTTGAAAATTTATTTCTTAGTAATCGTTATAGTGTTTCAAACTTAACCAAGCCTATTTTTATGAATAATTTTAAGTAGATTTTCATCTACTGCAAATGAATTTGCTGTAGCTACCGCATCACACGTCCCCATTGACGGTTATGAGTTGTCGTGCGACGAATTTACAGCTATGAGTTGTCGTGCGACTAATTGATGGCTATGATTTTTCGTGCGATGAATTGACGTACGATGAATGTTGGTTGTTTTTAATAATGTTTACTTGTAGCTTGTGAAAAACCTAAAACTTTTATCAGTAAATTTGTAAAATTAGGTAAAATTCTACTGGTTACTACAAGTCTTGTTAATTTCGTTTCTGAAAAACTTGCAACTCAATAATGTAACAAGTTTCTTAAAATTTTACTAGTGAATATGTAACTTATGACTTTCGTGAAACGGGCTCCTGTACTCCATAGTCAGTTTAAATAGTACTCAGTACTGCCATCCAATTAGTGATAAATTAAAGTAGATTTTTTTTTGTTTTAAAACTTTGGATATTTTTTATTAATAGAACATATAAACTGGTCTGCAATTTCAGTTTTCTATTTACAAAAATCTCGAATATTTTTCAATAAATCATCTATGTCATAGACTTCGCTTTTCTATTCAATTTTATGTAAATAATAGTTTTGAAATGTCATGTCCATTTCACAAGCGATTCGCCAACAAAAGAGGTTTCTTTACTCTTTCAGTCCTTCGTCCTTATGCCTTTTATCGATCACTATTCAGACACGTTTAAAAAATTTATGTATCTTTTTCAATGTCTCCTATACAGTTATTTTAACTTTGTGATTATTGAATGAATTCAATTATTATTTATCATAAACTGAAAACCCATTTGTAATAATTTCCCGCAAGATTCGTTTAAGAAAATGCTCTAATATAAATTTATGAATTTCCATCTCTGGTCTGTTATCTAACTTGACCCAGTTTCTTAGAACTGAGAATCTTTTAATGCAGGCGAAATTTTATTTTACCAGGCGGTAGTTTTTATTAAATAAGCCATATGTTTCTATTTACAAGAAACTCACAGTTGTTCTTTATTTTTGCCATTGACTTTCTACTTTGATCCCACATCCAGGACGGGATTTAAGTATGCCGCCTATAGGCTAAAGTATATTTGAAGCGACCTCATATTTGATTAATAGATTTGTTTTATACAACAAAAGGAATTGTAAGGAATTATACCTCAGAAATTTCAAAATTCCTTTCAACGATTTATTAGATGGGTGATCAATACCAATAGAACAGTGCTTTTGGAACTTGTTTGGACTCTTCAGTGAAATCCGAATCCAAATCATTTGAGTAAACGTGGAAAACGTTGGTGGTTTTTTTAGACAGTTCCTCTTTCATATCTGTATTGTTATCACACAACTGAATTAAGCAGTAGAATCGGTCTTGAAACTCGTCATAGACCATTTTTCTTTTCATTAATTCACAAACAAGATAGTCTATAATTGGTAAAAACGTATATATTTTAAGGCCATCCCTGCCAGTAAAGTTAACTTCTCTTGGTTGTTATTTATTGTCTTTTTCATAAGATGTAGTTTCGGTTATAACCATTGCAAATTCCTCAAGTAATCAAATTTATTTTTCTGTTCCGTAAAATATTCTTTAAGAAAGACAACTATACAAATCTCTGACCAACAAAACATCATCAGTTCCACTTTGAATGGCTTTGCTAACTTTATGGATTCTGTAAACTATACGGTGCTCTAGAAATATACTATAAACGCAGTCTCAAAACGTTCTAAATTATTCCTTGGGATTCACATCTAGTCATTGCTTTTTCTGTTGGACCATTTGAAATTCTTGTTAGAGTAATGTAAACTTCTTCCCAATTCTTTCGTAAACTTTGGAACGTGTTATGTCTTGCTGACTATTCAGTAGGACATACTTTTTTAATTGTCTTCTTTTTCTGATGAGATTCATCCATAACGAATGTTAGGCACTCCTATTGCTTTGTAGAGCACTTATAAAATAGATATATTTCTTGGAGCAACATGAAAAATATGCACACTACGTCACAAGATTCTGCAGCAGATGATCCAAGAAGATTTAGGTAGTATGCCGCACACGGGATGAGTAAAACTAAACGAGCTCTTTTCATTATTTATGCCTGTAGACCATTGTAAACACTGGTCATATTAAAAGCGTTATCATAAAATTGGCCTCTTCAATCATCAATTTAGGAAAGATGATGAGAAGTAAGAAGAAAAACAAGAAAATCGACGAAGAAGAAGCCGCGAGAGCACAACTCCAACAAATAAACGAGGAGTTATAAATAAGGATAAAGAAAAAAGGAAAAAGAATACGAAAATACCAAAGTAGAATAGGAATGACAGTTCTAGCCCACTTCTTCTGGAAATTAACATGGGAAATCGCCAAGGTCCATTCTAGTAATTTTTGGCTAATTCAAGGTCATTGCTGGTTCTGGACCACATCGTTTCGAACAGGTCTCAAACAGCTCTTGAACAGCTTTAATCAGCTCTTAAACAGCTTTCGAACAGATTTCAAACAGCTTTAAACAGCTCTTCAACAGCTCTTAAACAGCTCTCGAACAGCTTTCAAACAGCTTTCAACAACTCTCGAACAGCTTTTATCAGGTCTCGAACAGCTTTTATTAGGTTTCGTCCGCGCTGTTCGAGAGATGGGTAAACCTGCTTAAAGCTGTTTGAAATCTTTTCTAGAGCTGTTTAAAGCTGTTCAAGAGCTATTTAAAAGCTGTACGAGACCTGTTAGAGGCGATGTGGACCAGAACCGGCAGTAACCTTGAATTATCCAAAAATTGCCAGAACGGACCTTGGCGATTTACTAAGTTAATTTTCATAAGAGGTGAGCTAGAACTGTCATTGCTATTCTACTTACCAAAGCCAAATGCTAAATAACAGACATAGACAAAGTACTTGAAACGTGGAAAATAGAAGTCCTGAGAAAAAGCAATAAGGCCCTAATGTCCAATTTGGACAAAATATTAGTGGATTTAGTGATATTGCGAAAAGAAAACGAAAATACAATAAAAATGGGGAAAGGGACATCGATAACGACATGGAGGAAGATACTGCCAAACCTACAGTTAGTACCAGCCATACTAGTGAAAAAAATCTAAAATCATAAATAGTTAATAACTAAATAAATTCTAAAAACCAACATATAAAACGGTGAAAGTAAAAAATCTTTCATAGGGCACACCGTTACTTGAAACGTATCTAATAGCAAGGATTAACTGGTCTATATGGGACATGTCTGGGGTCGAGTCTATAACGACAAAATAGTATTGATTGTTTCAATTCTTCATAAATTACTTGACTCAAATTTTGAACCATTAACTCAATTACCTCATGGCATGTCTTGGAAGAGAGATAATTTGTATTGAATAAATTACCAAACTACCGCCCGTCTGGGCTGTAGCCTACTCAGCCTATTTAAGCAATATGGCCCTGCCCCCATCCCGAATATTCTTTCTTAGGAACATAAACACGCACAACAACGATGAAGCAACCAGGTACGTCGAAATGACCAAATTATCGACGTGCATTAAGCGACGTCATCTACACGTCTGGAAGTTACGAACTTGTCATACAAAAAATTTCACACATTTGAGCCGATCAAGTTTGGCAACACCAAGAAAGTATGAAACTATAAAGTTAAACAACACTTTCTGATGATTCCAACTTGGTTGGCAAAACAGTTTAAAAGATCTGTAGTTTCGTTGATAAAATATTTTATTTTTTATAAATCTAAAGACATGCATGTTTGTAAAAATATTTCAATAAAACTTATGCTAAAATACGCCAATAATGTCCACCAAACTTATCACTAAATTTCAATATGCATAAACATTTTTTAAAACTTTAATGTTACAGACACAACGATATATAAAACCAAACCATCAAACCGCCATTATATTCATCTCTTCACTTGCTTTAGGTTAAGAACGCTTACGGTTTACGACGATGGCAGCACAAGCCACCAAGAGCACGGATTGACCACTCGTAAAAAAGCATACGCGACCAATCGGGAAAAAGCATTCGATGCTTGGCATTACGCGCGTAATATGAAATATGAAGAGGTCACTGTTATAAAAAATTCTTTATATTTTAATTCCATTTCAAACTTATTTTCTTCATCAATTGAAAGAATCGAGGTGTTTTTACATATACATATTTCACCAGATATCTGGTTCCTTGAATAACCTAATTAACTACTTTATTCTGAGGTAAACATGATTCCTTTGCAGTTAATAATGAGCAGTTTTATTATAGAAATAAATCAAATTTGATTGGTAGAGAAGTCACGTTTGAATAAAGTCAAATGACGTCTATTTAAACACGTTTTCAAGACACGTCGAAATGACGTCAATTATTAGTCGATTCTTGACAACGACCAATCGTCACCCATTATACACGTCGATTCGACGAGAATTTACGTCATTCTGCTGCTTGCGATATTTTTAATGAATTGGGTGATTCCAAGACGGTCAATAACTGCTGCACAAAGTAATAAATCCGCATGTTTCCTAAGGTAGTGTTGTTGTTTCTTTCTTTATATTGATCTACGATCTGACACACAGCACTAAAGAGCGCGAAAATAAAACCGCCAAACACCAGCAGCACAAAAAAGTGCGCGCCGACACTCATATAACTGGCAAACTCGAAGCGACGGAAGGTTCAGTATAGTTTATATGTCGCGAAGAGTAGGTACTTCGTCCAAGACACTGAAGATGGCTGCAGTTGTAGTCGAAACATTTAGAAGTAATAACCAAGGAAGGCCATGACGTAAAATCCCTCAAATAAATAATTACATTGACGCCGGCCGTCAAAGCCTACATTCTTACACAAATTGTAGTGCCTTTTTATCGTTGCGCATATTTTTTGTTTACGTGTATATTCCTCAGATAAAGGAACTACTAGATATGCCCTGTATATCCAATGTCATTTACAAAATTTAAGCCAACATCTAGCCCTCTCTCTCGGCAAAGTTTGTGGGCGAGGGACGTGAGACGCGCAGAAAAATCTCATGCAGAGGACGAAATCAACAATAAAAATTGACGTGATGTATTAGACAGTGGCGACGCGAAAAATTATAACTTTTTATTTATTTTAGCAAAAAAATAGAAAATTAAAATTGGGTATTTTACATGTTATTAATATATCACATTTGAATTAAATATGTCGTGAGAAGTTATATAATTTCGATAAAGTTGTATTTTCTGTAATACTGATAAATTTTAACATTAAAACATAGCAAATACTTGTAAATTTATATTAAATGTACGTATTTAATAATCGAATCAAATAAATAATATTTTTTATTGCTCCTAAAACCTTGTTACAGTAAGGAGTACCTAAATGCGAATAACATAAAAAAATGTGAATGGTAGGTATATAACATAAAAAAGAAAGGAAGCAAAATAAAAAATTATCAAATCTTATCAACTTATATTATATTTTAAATTATTCAAAAACTACTTTCCTAACTTACTTGTGAAGTGTAAGATTGATTATATCTAATGGCTTGAGAAAAGCACCACATTTTTCACATTTCTTTCTCATGGTTAACAACCTCTCAAGAAAATCGCTTAAAATAGTTCAAAATGTTTACAAAAATATTTAAAAAATAAACTATTTAATGTAGGATTTTAAATTATCCTGCTTGAAAGTACGCTTATGGAATCTCTAGAGGAGGATGTCAACAAAAGTTAACTAGATGTTGGCTTAATAAAAAAGGATAGAATGCCCTCTCTATATATATTTACTCTGAGGTATATTCTATGTCGCATTTATAATACAGTGTCGTTTGTCCCATCAAAATCTGACCACTTATAATGAAGTTAGATCCTAATGCCGTTTTGTCGTTGGTTCTGCGTATGATTTTTCATTACGTATATATTCGACGCCAAATTTATAATATAACGGTGTTTTTTTCGTTGGTCATTAATATCGGATATCGCCACTATTAGTACCATCTGTTTGTTACAGGAGTATTAAATGTTTGATGTATGCAACATTCTACGATCGATGCCATTTTTAACCCGCTGTCATTTTTCCTTTCCGCTACATTGCAAAGATTTCTTTGTGAACCAAGATTAGAGTAACAATCACTAGACATTTCGTATGTTTTGTATGTAAAAACAATTTTGTAAACAGAGTTAAAAATGAACCATAATAAATCTTTCTTAAACAAATAAAATTTTACATATAAATAGCTGTTTTATCCTAATATTTAGAGTATGACACGTGCCACCATTTTTATCTGCGTCTCGCTCTTAGACACTGAATCTATGCATCCACTGTCTCTAACACGTTGAATTTACTATACTGACCACAGTAACGGAATAGATTATCTACTAATTGGATTAAATTCATGAAAGTTACATTAGTGTAAAAATTAATTTCATGAGGTTATCTATAATCCCAAATCTGGTCCACCAATGAAGAAATAAAAATTCAATATCTAGTATCACAATTATATTTTATAAAATTTGCTTAGGTTGGCAACTAGTTTCGTCATACAAATGCCATCATCAGGATTACAATACAATGTTCGTATGAGTTCTTACAAGAAAATTTTAGTTTCAATTTAATCTATGTTAAGTTCTATATTGAAAAGTCCGGAATGATTATATCAAGTAAAACATCTGTCTCCCTTAAATAAAATTTTTTTATCATATATATTATAAGTGTACTCGTAATAATTGCAAATAAAGACGTGTTGTCAAAAATTAATTCCACGAGCCGAAGACGAGTTGAATTATTTGACAACATGTCGAGTGTTAACCTATATGCTATTAACAATTAATTACTAGTACACGAATGGTATTCATTAAATAATACAAAGAATAAAACTCTATCAAAATAATTATAATACAAACAAAAATTCATCTGAAAATAACTACAACTATTTAGATACTTTTATTAACATTTCTTCATGATTTTCTGATAAATACTATCAAATTAATTTTTCATGTCATTATTTGATGGTTGCCAAGAGAAAAAAATGTAAATAGATGATTATCGCCTAATAATCTGCCGCATAGCAACGTGATTTCCGCTTATTAAGCAAGTTCAACTATAGAACGTAAATACATTACGAGTTGTATTATCATATATAATACAACGAGTGGTATCGTGACTATCGATAATCGAATACGTTATTTCACGAAACGTATTGTCTAATATTAATTTCAGGAGTCCGCAAGAAGAGTGAAATTATAATTTGACAACCCGATTATTAATCAAGTATGTTGTTATCGATTTTAGTTACTATTTTGCTTTATATTACAAAAATTATATGTTAAAGAACTATAATAAAATAATCTTTCTCCAGAATCTATTCGTTACTTATACCATATATTTGAAATATTATTGTTACCTATATGATTATTTTCGTTTTTTATGTTATTCTACCACCGATCTGATCTGATAACACTGCTGTAAAATTTCTAGAATGCGCTAACATAATCTCCAATTCCACTTAAAGTTTTCGATAATAATTTTTGGAACAATGCTTACTTCTTTCCATATGCATAATGCATTCACATTAGAGTCTGCTTTTGAGTTTTGGCTTCAAGACAAAATTATACCCTTTCTCACGACCTACATTCTCCGAGTTTAGAATCTCCTCGATCCACGCAATTGGATAATGCAAAAGATTTATGAGCTAATATTTTAAGTAGACACGTTGCGGACGTATCTTTATTCGCTTTATGATCTATGTCTAAGTGGGATCTATGTATAATATAAATTCGCCAGAAATGCTTCGTTGTAAAATAAATGTAAACATAAGAACATTTTAAGCAGTTTTAAGACTATGAAAAATAAAACAACACAAAAAAAATTATGTAAATTGTTTTCACATTGTAACGTCATCAAGTGTTATTTTGGCAAATTAGTAGAGGTTTGGAATTGCTTCTGGCGCCACCTTCTGTTTATAGTGTGAAGTTTATAGTGTGAAGGCCACTGCACGTGCAGCGTCAGTGGAGAACAAATACTCCAGGATCGTTATGGTATGGACCAAAATCTCTGGCGGTCAGAAGGGCAGTTTTTACTTGCCCTACTAGGTTGAGGCCCTGGGTATTTGCTGCTAATATCGAGGTGTCACAATAAAAATCATCAATTAAAAAAAATAAATGTCTATAGATTAAATACCAATTACAAATCCGGCGACCAAGAGTGTGTATTTTTAACTTGTATATTTGTTAAAGTTTTCCTACGTTTTATTATTTGTTCATAATGTGATTTTTTATACCATTCAATTTTCTTGTAATTTGTCGTACTTGACTAACTGCTTCTGCCTGATGATAACCATTGTTTGGCCGAAACATGTTGCCGCTTAATTTTTAACTTCACATAAATAATTGAGGTGTGACTTGGAGTTTTATTATTCGTTGAATAATCTTACTACATTTGAGTATGGATAATCTCCTGTTTTTTTTTTTATTCTCATATGTATCATTTTCCTGGAACATCCTGTATAATTAAAATTATTTTTAGATTGCTGCCATTTTAAAAGTTTTAAATATAAATAACCACAATTTTAAAAGAATAAACAACTATACAAAACGATCAAACACTGTAGAAGGCGACAAGTCTTAATACATTCTTGTAAAGGACATAATAGTAGATTCTGTAACAAGGTTAGAATGAAAAATTCGACACGAGTGGAAAATTCCGAACGCGAGCGAAAGCGAGTGTGAGGAACCACGAGTGTCGAATTTTTTCATTCTGACCGAGTAACAGACTATATTTTCTCCACGATCAAAAAGTATAAATCAAAATTGAATTAAATCTGAACACAAGTTATTTGTTGACATATTTGTATTACATTGTATTAATATTTATAGTGCTGTGGTACACTTACCGATATTAAAATCTGGTGCATTGGTGTTTTTTCATAATTTGCAATTTCAGATATTATTAAATTCTATATCTACTTCACTTGATTTTTCACTCATTATTTTGTTTAAATTAAAACTTGTTTGAAAATAATTATTACCGTCGCCATTTTATATCTGACACTGACACTTTTGAAGTCCACGGCAATCGATATTGTTTAATTCGATTACAGAAAATCCATTCTTTACCTTGATAAAGAATGAAAATACATGCAAAATGCATAAGAGGCAAGTATTATAGAATAAATATTCAGATTCTAGAGTGTGAATGTTTACATTCTATTATTAAAAATGATTTCAGAATTCATACATTCAGTAATGGTCGTGGAGAAAAATCCTTAAACATTTTTGATAGTTCCTTAAAAAACTTATCGTTAAATATTCTTTAAAAAGTTTAAATTTGTTGTAAAATCTTTTAAAACACTTGAAAAATCACAAAACTTCATTGAATAAGTCATGAATGAAAAATGATGAAAAATATACTAAAATAATCCTTGAAAAAATGTTTTAAAAATCTTTATAAAATCCTGAAACAATTATGCGAAAATTATTAACAAAATTGTAAAATCTCTGAAAAATCTCTAAAAAAATCCTTAAAAATCTTTTTAAAAAATCTGATGTGGCCAGCACATGACCTCTCGCCATTTTTGAATCAAAAATTTACAGGTTGACACAAAAAAGTATGAAAAAAAAATTATTTTTTTGTAAATCTGGCAACAATGGCAAAAGTTTCGAAAATTTTAATGAGATGAAAATAAACTATAGGGTATACAAAATATATGTGTAAAACTTTATTGCCGTTTTGTATAATAATGGCGTCATTACCCATAGCAACTGCCACTTCCGGTTGTGCGATTGGCACCAAAATCTAGTCAGATCTAATGTAGGGTATCAGAATTCTGTATGCAAAATTTCAAATTTTTTTATTAAGTAGTTTTTGAGTTATCGTTACTACAACATCCATCCAAACACACACACACACACACACACACACACACACACACACACACACACACACACACACACACACACACACACACACTAACACACACACAGACATCATCGCGAAAATATTAAAATCGTATTCTAGGAACCCCAAAACGTGTTTATCCATTGAAAACTCACTACCCAATTTTTAGCATGATTCCTATACCTCTCTTATCTGAAGGGCGAGAGGTAAAAATCGTAAATTATCATTTAATAATCCTTGCAAAATTCTTAAATTTTCTTTTAAAAACCCTTAAAAAATTATTGAAAAAATTCTGAACCATCATTGAATACTTTTTAAAAAATTCGTTAAAAATCCTTGAAAATTCCGTTTTAAAATCCTTGGAACAAATTTGGGCAAATTATTTATAAAATCCTTGCAAAAAATCTATGAAAAATCTTTTTATAAAAATCATAAAATATCATTTAATAATCCTTGCAAAATCCTTAAAAACTCTTGAAATTACTTGAAAAATTCTTGAAAATTCTTGAAAATTCTTGAAAATTCTTGAAAATTCTTGAAAATTCTTGAAAATTCTTGAAAATTCTTGAAAATTCTTGAAAATTCTTGAAAATTCTTGAAAACTCTTGAAAATTCTTGAAAATTCTTGAAAATTCTTGAAAATTCTTGAAAATTCTTGAAAATTCTTGAAAATTCTTGAAAATTCTTGAAAATTCTTGAAAATTCTTGAAAATTCTTGAAAATTCTTGAAAATTCTTGAAAATTCTTGAAAATTCTTGAAAATTCTTGAAAATTCTTGAAAATTCTTGAAAATTCTTGAAAATTCTTGAAAATTCTTGAAAATTCTTGAAAATTCTTGAAAATTCTTGAAAATTCTTGAAAATTCTTGAAAATTCTTGAAAATTCTTGAAAATTCTTGAAAATTCTTGAAAATTCTTGAAAATTCTTGAAAATTCTTGAAAATTCTTGAAAATTCTTGAAAATTCTTGAAAATTCTTGAAAATTCTTGAAAATTCTTGAAAATTCTTGAAAATTCTTGAAAATTCTTGAAAATTCTTGAAAATTCTTGAAAATTCTTGAAAATTCTTGAAAATTCTTGAAAACTCTTGAAAATTCTTGAAAATTCTTGAAAATTCTTGAAAATTCTTGAAAATTCTTGAAAATTCTTGAAAATTCTTGAAAATTCTTGAAAATTCTTGAAAATTCTTGAAAATTCTTGAAAATTCTTGAAAATTCTTGAAAATTCTTGAAAATTCTTGAAAATTCTTGAAAATTCTTGAAAATTCTTGAAAATTCTTGAAAATTCTTGAAAATTCTTGAAAATTCTTGAAAATTCTTGAAAATTCTTGAAAATTCTTGAAAATTCTTGAAAATTCTTGAAAATTCTTGAAAATTCTTGAAAATTCTTGAAAATTCTTGAAAATTCTTGAAAATTCTTGAAAATTCTTGAAAATGCATGAAAATTATTGAAAAAATTAAAAAAATTTTGATAATTCTTGAATATTATTGAAAATTCTTGAAAACTCCTGAAAATTCTTAAAAATACTTGAAAATTCTTGAAAACTTAAAAAATTCTTAAAAAACCCTAAAAAAAATATTGAAACATCTCTCAACCATCATTGAACAATTTTTGAAAAATTCGTAAAAATCCTTGAAAATTTCTTTGGTACAATTTAACTTCGGGCCACTGCAGATCTCGACAACGGATTGAATTGTTCTCCATCTTTCGGACTGATGTTGAACTTTAAGTTAATCCTACTCCAGTGGTGTGCGCGATTTATTTAATTAATTTAATTATCACGGTAACTTCGTTACAACACTTTTATGTTTAACATTTTCTTTTCCCATAGTGCAAAATATTGTCCTGATGATGGTATGTTACCGAAACTAGTCGCCTTTCAAATCAATAAATTTTTGTGGTACTTGATTAGATAGAAATATTAGTATATCAAAGTTTTTGAATACTAGTTTATTAAGAAAAAGAAATTGAAAGATGTTTCCAGGATCAAAACAAATTTTGTAGGTCATCATGAAATATGTAGTAATTCTGCAAATGGAAATTTCGACGAACCTGTTGATGTCAACTAATTTGTAATCATTCCCGTTATTGTTGTTGTCCATGAATTTCCGTGATTTAATATTTATGAGTTTTCCTCGTATTTCTACTACTGGAAAACTGATTAATCTCAAAGGTGAACACAAAAACAAGAAATATTGATCTGATAAATGAATTGAAATAAAAGCGATGTTTTACTAGATTAAGCCTTAATGGATAATTTTACAAAGTGTAAAAACTAATTATTTAATACCTAATTAAAATACAAAAAAAACTGAACCTTATAAATTATTTGTATTCAATTTTATAGTCATAAAAAAAATGAATCCGTACGCCACGTGACTTTTGTGGTTGTCGGTTGGAGGATTACACAAGAAAAAATGCTTGTATTTTAATAAATTGGGTATAAAAATTGTTTTTTTAGTACTTTTCGGTTAATGTTAAAAAATTCTGCAGTCCAATTTTTCTGCGTACAACAAGGTAGAACGCCGCAAAATATAATTATTCCTTTTGGACGAGATCTCGCCTAATATAGCAACTAAAAATATGCAGTTTTTTTATAATATTTACAAAAAGAGTAATTCAAAGAAAACAGATTATTTCAAATAATAAAATTAGCCTGTGACAATAAAAACTGGTCACAGCTTATTAGTAAACATTAAACATTAATTTTAAAAGCGATAATGAAGTGAATAAAATTAGTACAAAAAATAAATAAAGATGAAAACATGACGAGTCACTTTAGGAAAAAAATAGTTAGAAAAAGTAAATTAATAAAACACTAGATAAACACCGAGAAATGGATGAATTAAGAAAAATATTGCATGGAAGACATCAAGGGAGAATTACAATTAATAAATCCGCAATACAAGAAATGGAAGAACTAAAGAAATAAATATAGCAAATCAGAGAAGATCAACAAGGGTTTGGCTATAATCCAAATAATGAGAGAAAATGAAACAATAAAAAAGGAAAATGAGCTAACAAAGCAAGAAAACAAGAAAACTAAAGAGGATTTGAATGAAATTAAAAAATACCAGAATGGATAGAGAAAGGCAAAAAGAAATATAACGTAGTGATCAATAGACTACTAATAGATAAGGAAGACTTTCCTAAAATACGTAGCAGAAAATTTTGCTAGACAGAAGTTGAATGTAAACGTGTAGGGGAAATGAGCTACTAAACTAGGGCCCAGCACATGCTTGATACAATTTAATAAGGAGAAAGATAAAGAACAAGTAATGCCTAATGAGAAAAAACTAAACGGCAACAAAGACGAAAGAGTATAAATCAACAACGATTTAACGAAAAATGACAGGTTGAAACAGAAGCAAATGAGAGACATAGCAAGGGATGAGAGACAAAAAGCAAGCGTAGTTAAAATTGGATGCAACAAGGTAATTACAAATGGAGGAGGGAAAACAAGGAGAGTGAAATTAAGAAATCCGACCCAAAAAACTAGTAAACGAAAATGAAACAAAAGAAAGAAAGCAAGGTACGATGACTAGGCTCGAACAAGGACATAAAAAAGTATTAACTAAAGGAAAAGCAAAAGAAAATCATAACACAAAGCAAAGAAAACAAAAAATAAAACAGAAGCCGAAATGTAAAATAATGAAAATAAACACATGGAATATTAGAACAATGCTAACTGCAGGTAAAATGCAAGAGATTGGAGCGGAATTGGGAAGATATGGAGTAAACATAGCTGCCATACAAGAGATTAGATGGAAGGGAAAAGGATAATAGAAAGCAAAAGTTTCAGTTTTAGATACTCAGAAAGCGATAGACAAGGACAATATGATATTCGGAGAAGCAAAGCAAAATATCCAAGAATTCCTTTCGATAAGTGACAGACTTGTATACTTGAAGATAGAAGCAAAACTGTCCAACCTATCATTACTAAACGTATACGGACCGACGGAAAATGCTAGCAGAGAAGAAAAAAGACGGATGGTATGAAGATATAGAGGAAGAAATAGAAAAGGAAGACGCGATCTTGGTAATAGATTTTAATGATCAAATAAGAAAAGAATAATATATCGAACTCCTCGCAGGAAAATATACAACACATGAAAGGACCAATGACAACAGACAGCAATTATGCAACCTAGTAACACTAACAGAATATAACCATAAGCTGTACAAATTTTCCACATCCCGAATAGCACAAAAATAATATGGATATCATAAGATCAGCAAGCAAAATTTTAAATAGACCACATGCTAATAAACAAAAGAAGGTAATCCTCGATTAAGGATGTAAGACCTTATAAAGGAGCTTGCGCAGACTCAGACTACTTCATGGTTATGATAAAAATAAAACACAAGTTCAGAAATAAACAAATAAAATGGTATACTGAAAAATTAAAGGATGATCTGGAAAAAGGGAAATATGTAGAACAACTTGAAAATTACTTAACACAAGATGAGAAGCAAGAACCCAATAATGCGAAAGAATAATGGAGTGATATAAAAAACGGCATACAAGAAGCAGCGGAAAAAGTAATAGGTAAAAAAAAAGAAAGAGAACTGGGTGGCTACTAGTCAATGTACGCCCCCAATATTGTTCGTACTAGGGGCGTACTTTGACTAGTGGCCACCCGGTATACCCGGGTTTAACGGTCTATTTATGTTATCTGGAAAAATCATATAAGATTTTAGAGAAATCATATACAGGATGAAGTATAGGATATGAAGCAGTCCCACAAATTTTCGTGAAACCGGCCTTGGATTTTTTTTATTCTGAATATGTCGGACATTACCAAAAAATGAGACAAATCGACTTAAGCCCCCCATCGACAATTTTACTTGATCGTCAACCCTGTACATGACACCCAACCCAATATATTTGCGGACTCCATACACATCATAAAATAATATATATGTATAATAAATTAATTTGCCTTTTCTATGTCAGAAATAGTTCTAAAATGAAAAAGAAGGATTCCTGTGATTACTGTGGTGGTCGTGTTATATGTGAGATTATTCAGGGATTATTGTTAGAATTAGAAACATAAACTAAAAGAGGTGTAAATCTTTCAAGAGACGAGGAGTACTTACTCATTTCGTTATTATATAAAAATATTATAGCGTCAAAAGAAACGAATGCTTAACATGGAAGCACAAACCGAAAAATGGATAGAAGTAGAAAAAGAACATATACAAAAACTTTTTGATCTCTGAACTGTGTTTTTTTTTAATTATTTAAAATACATATAGTCTATTCAAAACAAAAACCGTTGCACGTCATCGATGATTTGATGATTTCCAATCAGAATAAACATCCTTGTCGGACGTTATGCATAGAAACGATATCCCTAAAATCCCCAATTAGTGACGTTCGTACATGAAAGGAATTTTGCGTGCTCTATTTGGTGGTAGCACTGCCGTATTATTATTTGCACATCGATGACGTACAACGGTTTTTGTTTTGAATAGACTTTAGTTATATTTGTAAGCTTAAGTTGAGCAACTTTTGTTTATTTATTTTTAAGTTTTATTGTTTGGTTTTCTAGTTATATAGTTACGTATTTGTAACCTTTGGTTTTATTGCTTATTGTCATTGATTTTATTCACATCTTAACCAATTTCCATTATATAGACATGGCAACATTGCTTTCTTGATTCTGGTATGACAGTGATAATGATGTAAAATTAACAATTCATGTGTAAATGACAATAGGCATGCTCGACATTTTTTTTATTTTAACTTAAATCGAGAGGTTTTATTATTTAAAAGCGATCAAAAAAAATTTAGCGCAAAATATTAATATTTACGTCCGCTGTAAGCATTTTAAAATCAAGGATCGGCAAGAGGCTGGAAAACGTACCTGTGCGCGAGAATAGACCGTGTGACGTCAGTAGCCATGAACGATTTGCCCGTTGCCTGCTGCTGCGCTGTATTCACGATGCAAACACATTTTACAGGGTTACCGTTTTTAGTAAATTTTCTAAATTAGTAGATTTTTAAGAAAAATGAGGGTGTTTAGTAGAATTTTAATAGAATTGATAATATGCAGGTTCGACATTTTGTTTTAACTGAAATCGATATATTTTTTTATTAAAAAACGATCAAAAAAAAATTGAGCGCAAAATTTTAATATTTACGTCCGCTGTAAAATTCAGTAGATTTTTAAGATTTGAAATTAAAACTATATTTTATCGCTATCTATCTATGATATATTTAAGACGAGTGTCTCATCGCAGAAAAAATATTTTGTATCATCCAAACGTGACACGTGATTCGCTTAAATAATACGTTTGAACAAAAATAAGTATCGGCTCTAGTAGCAGCGTGGAATAGAGCTGGTTAGTGGTACGATAGGTCCGGGATCGAATCCCGCACACAGCATATCTTTTTTTTGCTTCTTATAGTTAAATTTTACTTTTAAACGTTATTAAATATTTTTTTTATTTTTATTTTTTAATAAACAGGCTAGTTTAGCTAGTCAATACTTTTAATAAAAAATACATATCCCCCGGGCAGGTCAAAAGTATGTACAAAATATTTTTACTGCGATGAGACACTCGTGATTTTAATAGTTTATTATTGAAATGTTGGTAGAATATGGTTTATTGAAGAATATTTAATGAGGTTGAAAAGTAAAATATAACGATAAAAAGCAAAAAAAAAGATATGCTGTGTGCAGGTTTCGATACCCGGTCCTATCGCACCACTAATCAGCACTATTCCACGCTACTACTAGAGCTCATACTTGCGTTTCATAATAAAAAAATATATCGATTTCAGTTTAAAAAAAATGTCGTACCTGTCTAATATCAATTCTACTAAAATTCTACCAAACACCGTCATTTTTCTTAAAAATCTACTAATTGAGCAGAAAATTTACTAAAAACGCTAACCCTGTAAAATGTAGGTGAATACAGCGCAGCAGCGGGCCAGGGGCGAACCGTTCATGGCTACTGACAAAACCGGTCTAGTCTCGCGCACAGGTACCGTTTTCCAGCCACTCGCCGATCGTTGATTTTAAAATGCATATTATAGCGAACGTAAATATTAATATTTTGCGCTCAAAATTTTTTTTGATCGTTTTTAAATAACAAAATCTGTCGATTTAAGTTAAAAAACAAAAATGTCAAACCTGCCTATTCTATGTTTGAATGGTTTATACAGAATTAAGATGTCTAAAAGTCCAGCAGGCGAACCGCCTAACATTGATAGAAAGAAATTTTCTTCCTATTCCTATTTCTATATCAAAATCGCACCGCGGAAGCATAATCGTACAGAATCGGGAGACCCGAATGAAAATCCGAATGTCAGGAAATAGAAAGACCGTAAGAGGTCTTCCTATGTCTTATTTAACCTCAAATTTCGGTATCTGTGTGTTGTTATCTTGTTGTTAAGTGGTGTTTTTTAATATGGGTAAGCTTTTTTTATACAGAAAGAGATTTCAAAGCAAACAACAAACATTGGGATTTGGTGATTGAATTTTTCGAAGAATTTCCGGAAATGTTGAAAAGCACCAATCAGAAGACAATCGAAATATTAGGGAGCGTTGGAAAAATTTAACAGCCCGCCTTAACAGCATTGGCTGTGGAAGAAAGTCAGTTGAAAAATGGCAACAGGTAATAAAAAAAATTCTTTACTTTTACTTCATTACTTTACTTGAGTGTAACTTGTGTTTTAATTTCATTATGTTTAGGCGATTGCACGATGGAAGTGCAAGGTAAAAAGTAAAGCTGCTGCCTATAAACAGGAGCAGCTGAAAACTAGCGGTGGGCCTTGTTTGGCACAGCCCTTGAGGCGAGGCTAATGAATATTTATGGCTGGAGGTCCCTTTCAGGTGACGGCAACATTATTATTTTATAGAAAAAGGAAAAAGAAAATATGCAAGTGGAAATGCAGCCACCAGCACCACTTGCAACATTACCACCACTGCAGATGATTTGAACATTCTTTGAATGATACCCTTTTCGATTTAAATATAAATGTTCGCCTTCATGATGTTTCATTATTGCCACATGTGTGCCATCTACACAGCCAATAATTCCAGGAAAATTATAAGCATTCCAAAAACGTTCTTTTTTTATACCCCTTTCTTCAACAGTAGTTGGAAATGTCACATATCTCGGAGCAATATTTTCGATCGCATTGCACACCTCGCGGATAATGTCGCTCATTGTTTGTTGGGCTATATAAGTATATTTATTTGGCCTAATGCACCTGTGGTAGAAACCATGAGCAAAAAATCTCAGAGCAGCAAGAACTCTTAAATCTACCGGTAACCTCGTATTTCGTTGTCCGTGGTCCATGTGAGGCTCAAGGTCAGTTATTAAATATTGAGCTAATACTTTAGTTAGTCTATAGAACTTCCTAAACTCTTCATCCGGCAATTCAAAAGGATTACTTTCATTTCTAGGGGTTCTCCTTTCTATAGCAAGTTCTTGCCTCCGCTCTTCTTGTTCCGCATAAAAAAAAAGTTATAAAACGCAGGTATCATTTTAAAAAGCACTTTTTACAATGATTTCACCAACACAAAACAAACAATATAATAATAAACGCAATATAAATTAGGATTAAAATAACGTAACCTCACTCTTCTATATAATATTCTAGTAGCATTCCGAAAATCTCTAAATGTACTCAACGTTTTTAGCTTATTTTGAAAGGTAAGTATAAAAGCATAAAGAAAACCGAACGTTTCCGATGGGTCATAGAGAAGTCCATCGGCGGTGCGCTTTAACGAAATATAGAAATTTCTTTTCTATCTCTATTTCTTGCGCTATTCTATTTCTATAAAGTTAGGCGGTACCTCTGCTGGTGTCTACTGATTCGATTTTGTTTCGAACTTATTTCGACTACCACCTGTTGCGTTCAATAGAACTTACCAGAATTCTGTAAGATAGCGCTGTTTAGAATTGTTCGAGTCCTCGCTGAATTTGTCACATTTTGTGTGGACAGGGTAAAGCTGCAGATTCGAGCATTCGTCTCTATTCAGTACCAGATTATAAATACACCCTGTGCGATCTATGACTAAAGTTTACTATGAGCGATATATGCGCCATCTGAAATTTCTAATGTGAAACTCTAGTAATCAAAAATAAGTCAAAATCAAGTAGGCAGAGACCCAAACTTATACAGGTATAACTGGAAACACCAGGGTTTTTAGACATCTTACACAGAATCAATTCGAAACATCAAATGTGTCATAATTTTACTCTTAAACATTAAAAAAGTCGAAATTTAAAATCAAGAAAAAAGGTGTTAAATGTTGGTTGCGGCCATTTATTTTCTTTAGAAAGTGATATTAATATGCTCTAGATGATTTGTGAAAATTTTTATAAGTGCTCAACTTTTTCCCACTCGTGTTTACACAATAACTCAGTGACGTGCCTTAATGAACAGTTCAGACTTAAAGACAATCACATTTTCTTACCAGACAACTTTAAGGATCTTATTTGATTATTTCCGTTGCTATCTATCTTTCGGTTATAACAGCATTCCCCACCTTGTTTGTTTTACTCCCGTTTTAGATTAATTCTTGTTTGCTCTCGCCTCGTTGGCTTATTTATGTTCCCTTAAGTTGCTAACCCTGCCAAATGTCAAATGTCATTCATTTTCTTCTTTAGCTCGCTACATTTGACTTGAACCCACAAACCACCTACCCTTTAGACACTTCACGCAAATGATTCAAGGTCAAATCACTTTTCTAATTTTGGTACAAAGCCCTATATGGCTCTGGCTGCCAAAACTTTGGAAATGAAAATAAAGTTGATTAAACTGACGACTAATTTAAGTTGGTGTTGTTGTTATATATGTTTTGTTATTGTTATATGCGGGTAGTGTGGGTGATAATTCATTTTCATTTGTTTTCGTGTGGTATTTGTAGTATAATTTGTCAAAATTTTTTGGTGAAGTGAACAATGCCTTTTAAAATGCAAATGGATCCCTTACTAGTGTACCACACAGAAAGAGTTTACCACAAACATCATTTTGAATTTAGTTATATTTCAACTGGGTTACGAAATTGCATCACAATGCTATTCCAACATTAAACTGAACAGTAAAATCAATAAAAATTTTTATACATATATATTTTTATTTGTATTATAGTTATCGATGTAATTAATTTTACTATTTTATATAATTTAGTCAACCATTTTCATTTTATTTATGATTCCATGATTTTTATACAGATATATTAGTTTTATTTGCACCTTATTAATAAGTAGTAACATATTTCAGTAACTTTTATTATTATAATTATTATACACCATAAAAGTATCATATATAGTGTTAAATTTAATCTGAAGTCTAACCTACTTTTAACTGAATTAAAATGTTACTTTTATTTTAGACAAAAAATTTTAATTTATCTTGGAGCAACGTAACAACTTAAAAATTTTAAATTTATAAATTTTTCAGTAACTAGGTCTTAAAATCCCGTATTTTTTGTAATAAAATGTCACAAAAATATGGAACTTTAATCTATTTTACGTAAAAAAGATAAATTTGATTTTTTTTAATATGTGATATTCTTTCGAGACAGTGGTATAAATTACCCTAAAAGATAATTTAAATTTGGCGCCAATAATAGTAATAATTTTAAATTTCCCGCCCGTAATGACAAGTGGCAAGTTAGTACTTTCGGTACAAAGCCCCAGATGGCGCCAATTTGGTCTGTATAATTAACATTGTCGTGAACCATCTAGTTCAACTGATTTGTGCTTAGACCTCTTCTTTCTCCTTTCGACTGTTTCTGTTCTTCTTTCGTCTCTTCTTCTTTTTCGCACACTTTAGTCGTTTCCTGTAACTGCACCCGATCTCTTACTACAATCTTGTTTATAATTATTTAATTTTAAATCATAAGCTTTTGTATTATCTCAGTGTTTAATGTAACTTATTTATCGTCGCCTTTCAGGCACACTAAAATTCATAAATTTATATTTAGATTATTTTCGTAACTTTGTACTGTCAATTTCAACCACCAGTTTGTATATGTGATTTTAGTTAAAATCAGCCTATATTGTATGGTGTATAACAAACTCTAATGTTGGTATTTTTGATTTTACCTTTGAAAATCTTATTACGTGATTGGCCACCGAAAGGGCTTATACCCTTTTCTGGTATGTTCAGCCAGTTTTTGTTAATTTTTACACCTACTTATTGTGGTTTTCCCGGATTGGATATTACTGTTGTTGGTGGTGGCACTTCCCTCCAATGGTTCCTTTCCCAATTTAATCAATATTCTCCTTCATCAACTTTTACCTATACAGTTAATATTCGCTGACAATATGTCGCATCTTATTTTGCCATAATATTTCATTATTTCCCTTTTTCCTGTATCACAATTTTCTTCCCTTTACCTTCTGTTTTGACGAGTGCGCGCACAAACTTCATCTAACCAAGTTGCATTATGTTTTCTCCCCTCAGTCCTAAGAACTCCGTATTCTAGGCCTGATGATGGCAGTTTACCGAAACTAGTTGCCCAACCTTCTTTAATATTAATAAAATTTATTACTTCACTCTATCACTTTTACTAAAAATAATTTTAAAAAAAATTCTACGAACGCTCTAAAGAATTAAGTACAGAATTGATTGGTGAAAACCACAGCTTCATATCTTTAATATTAACGGAGCGCCCGTCCAAAAGCCATTTCAGGCAAGATAACATATGATATTGGCGCCTCTAACTTCTAAAAATAAAAACAGTTTTATTAAAAAGATTTATAGATTGATAACAAAATTTAATTTTACAGCACTAATAAAAAATTACGTTATCTTATTGGGCATTATATTTTTTCAGATGTAGAATAAAAATTGATAAATTGATCATTCCTAAAATATAAGTGACAGACACGTGATTATTGAAAAATATTTTCTTTATTTATTTATAGTGAAAATCACAAGACATTAATATTTTTAACCCAAATTCTATTTATTTTATCAAGTGAATTGGAGTAAACAATAAATTGTCAAAAACAGGTAGGCCGTAATTTATTGTTACATTTAAATTATATTATTATTATTATATTTTCTTTTTCACTAATCCATTGGCAAATACTTTATCAATAAATTTGTATGTATTTTAATTTGTCATTGTTTCTCACAGGAAATTATTTTTGGAATTTACTGACAATATTTTGCTCGCTATAGAAACGCCATTATTCATTTTTCAAAAATAAACTTTTCACATACTACCTACGTTTCGTGTTTATATTTATTATTTTTATACGCGGTTGCAGGTCGGTGAACAGGTAAACTAAAAACGTTTTAAAAAAATATGTACCACATGGTAAGAATTTGTATAGTTGTATATTTATAATTTAAAATTATTATTTTGTTTCTTTATTGCTGAAACTATGAATTACATAGAATAAAATCCTTCATAGTAACGACCATGAATGAAAAAATCAATCTTCGCAAGTGTTAATTTGGTTTAGGTTTATTACCATTGCAAATTTATTCGTATTTAGATAATGGCCTTATCATTCCAATTTTGAACAGTTCTCGTGTCTATACAGATAAGAGTTTTAATAATAGTAATAGTTTTAATGCGTGCCGTGCCCGAAATCGAATAATTGGCCGTTACCGATAATAACGCAAGAGAAATTTAATTCTCTTCATGATAATATGGAATTGAAAACGAAACTATAATTGAATAAAAAAAATTATAACAGGGAAATTTTTACTTTTCTTTGCCTTAACCTTCGAGAAGTAACGTGCTGAATCCTGAGATAAAAGACAGAGCGAAACTAAAACGTTACTTTTCAGTAACGCGTTACTAGTAATTTCGTTACTTTTTAAAGTGGACAAAAAGTAACGGTAATTGCGTTACTGCAAAAGTAACGGGTTACTAAAAAGTAAGGCTTAACTTTAAAACTAAGGTTTTTCTCTTTTGTTTCTGGTGTTTGATGTGAAATATTGTTTTTATTATTTTTTTAACCCCGTCGATTTCGCACGCCTCTGTATTCTGCATAGCATTTTAAAACTTTTATTTGAAAATTTTGTTTGTATGTGCAATAATAACGGAAATAAATGGTGAGATAGACAATAAAAGAACGAGAAGACATGGAACAAGAATATATACAAAAAGTAACGTGTTATTACTTTAAAAGTAACGCGTTACTTTTGGAAAGTAACGAATAAATCGTTACTTTTTAAAAAAAGTAACGGTAAAGAAACGCGTTACTTTTCTTTAGTAACGCCCCAGATCTGATAAAAGATAAAGTACGGAGTGATATTCCGCACCTGTTTTATCATGTAATAGTTGGATGTCATCTAGCGGTTCTACATACACTAAGTCGTGAATAATTCCCCATACAGAGAAGTCGCAAGGTGTGAGATCACACGATCTTGGCGGCCAAGCTATCCATCCTGCTTTTCCGATCCAACTTTCATAAAATACATCGTTTAGGAAGTTCCGCACTACGTGTAAAAAATGTGGTGGAAGATAATTTATTGCTCAAATTTAAGAGCAATCGTCGGCAATATTTGATCTCGCGAAAATTGTAAATATTTTCGCCCGGTTACATTTTCATTGAAGAAAAAGGGACCAATAATACGGCCTGATCAAATACCGCACAATACATTGATACCTGCACTTCTACTCATGCCCTTTTTCATTACAGCGTGAGGGTTCTCGTCAGCATAATACACACAATTGTGTCGATTGAATAAAATCCATTAAAAGGGAATTTGGATTCATCTGACTGTAAGATAAATAGTCGGATTATGCTGAACCAAACTCATCAGTGTATTGCAAATTGTATTTGCTTAATCTCTTAAGACTCTACCGTCCGCTGATTTGTTGGACTGATTTAGGGGTCCAGCTCGTGCAGGATTATAGCAACATATTTAATTTTCTACTTTATTTCTAAATATTCTTGGCATTACAAAACATAAAGCTATGATTTTTCCACAGGCCTCATCTTTTATTAAACCCACCACTTTTTTATTGACTGCGGAATGCTATATGGATTATCGGAGGCATCGTCAGAGGTGTCATATTTTATCAAGTGTGCTTTTATAACGTCATTATAGGCGTCGTCACATTGTATCTCGTAAATGAAACTGTAGGTGTCAATGTACATTAGTTTACATTTTGTAGGTCCCAAGGTCCCAATTTGGTCATCATATGACTATAATGAAAGTCATACATACAAATTTTAGATAAATCTAAAATAGCCATGCCAATATACAACGGTTTATTAAAAATGAGCTCAGTTTTTCTCAATACTACAGCTACAATGTCATCATCGAAAATTGTTCGACTAACGAACCGAAAACTTGAAATCAAATTTTTGCCCCTTATCGTCCATTCCATGATTTAAACAATTTTACTACACGATGCTTACGAATATTCTCCATCGTCTTACCGAAAACCGCATTATTGCCATAAATGAATATTTTTCTCAGGGACGCAGCCAAGCAGATTGATTAAATTGCAAAATTTTGTGAATTCTTGTAATTACTAAACCATTAGCTAACATTTTTTTTGAATTTCGATTATGAACCATATATTTTTCTTTATCGTATAAAGTCGTCATTAATTTTGGCAATTTTGAGCCTGGAGGTACGCGTTGTTCGGCAGCAAATGGAAAAACTTTGTGCACATCGTGTAGTGTTTGAGGATATTCCAAATCCACCTGCAAAATGTAACCTACTGGAGAATTGTCTGCTATTGTCATTAGGTCGAAATTTATACAGTCTTCGACTCATTTGAACCCTGTATGGGAGAGGTTCACACATGGCCCAAATATACAAATTGTTAACGTTCATGTAGATTAAATATTTTGACGGTTTTATTGAGTCATAGTCAGTCCTGTAATTGTTGGCTTCCGAAAATCTACTACTGCATACCGATATTCCTCAGCGAATAGCCTTTTCTATAAACATAATTATGTCAACATCACGTAATAATTCTAGATTACATTTAGTTATTTTAAGCATTGCATCCCAGGTGTAACCAGGCATAGTTTAGTACCATACCGGATCCAAACCATAGGTTGCATGACATTTTTGCCGAAATTGTTCAGTATTTTGATCATTTAGTTTATTGTAAAAACTTTCAATAGGTGGTATATAAAGCATCATATATTTTTTCCCAACAATCTATATAATCATAACAAAAAACTCCTTCTTGGTTAATAATTTGAATCTTTCCTTGTCTACTACATCATTAAATTCCTTTTTGCAAATTTTAAAATCGTTTAAATCCATGTAGGATGATAATTCATCCAGAGATGTTCCCATGAATCTTAACGAATCTATAAATCTAAATCTAATATCAGTTTCTGCATCAAATAAAGTAAACGAGATATATTTTTCTGTACTAATTGGAAGTATGCTCAACCCTCCCTTTTTACACAAATTGGTTATCATGAAATGATTGTCGTAGCCGCTCAAATTATGGAAAACTACTGGAACCACAAACAACTTTCTGAAATTCAAGTTGCATGCTTGATGAGCAAATCCCCAAAATTCTCCAGAGAAGTGTAGACTATCTACTTTCTTTCCGTAGTTTGACTTTTCCAACTTCCTCTTTCACACCTTTTTCCTTTTCTTGTAAAATAGCAATTGTTTCATCTTGCAATTTTCTACTTATGTTGTCATTTCTATTATCACCCATTTTTTTCATCCATCTTCCTTAATGTGTTTGTTACTTTCATGTGTTTTCTTACTTTTTCATTCATTCTCTTCTCTATATTTTTGTTATTTTCTTCATACTTTTTGTTACTATTTTCATAGCTTCTTCGTGTTGGACAAACATAGTAGATAGTCTTCATGAGTTCTACTATAGGTATAGGGAATTCAACATGTTAGAGAGAGAGAGGTACGGAAAGTGAGAGCCCAGTACTTTAGGTCCGTTAGATACATCAGGTCTGACAGCACTACCAGAGGATGCTGACTGAGCAGTAAGGGTCTAACGGACCTGAAGTACTATGCAACCAATTTTCAGGTCCCTCACATTTGTCAGGTCTGACACCACTACCAGAGGATGCTGACCGATTAGTGAGGTCTGACGGACCTGAAGTACTACGCAACCGGTCTTCAGGTCCCTCAGATACGTGATGTCTGACATCACTACCAGAGGATGCTAACCTAACAGTGGGATCTGACCGAGCTGAAGTACTACGCAACTAGTCTTCAGATCCCTCAGATGCGTGAGGTCTGACAGCACTACCAGACGATGCTGACCGAGCAGTTTGGTCTGACGGACCTGAAGTACTGTGCTCTCTATTTCTGAATTTCCTATACCTCTCTCTCTAACACGTTCAACTCCCTATACATAAAGTAGAACTCACGTAGACTATCTATTAAACGTTATATCTAGTTTTCCTCTTGCGATTAGAAAAAGATTCCTTCTAGGCAAATCGAAAGAATTTTCGTTAGTCGCTCACCTAATTTTATATCTCCAAAAATAACCTAATGACGTACAAAAATTAATTAAACATAAAACAGAATCTAATCCAAGGGAGGCTGTGATATAGGTCTGCTTGGATATACCGAGACTCGTAAATCCAAAATTAGTTTTACATATTACACTTTCTCGATGGTACTCTGACAAAGCACTACTGAATGTTTTGTTAGAATAGAAAGCAAGGATTATTTCTTATGAAAGCAAAGTCTACCCAATAGGTCACAAAGGTCATTTATACATAAAATGGAACAAAAATTAAACAAAAAATGGAACAAAACACGGAACAAAAAATTTATTTTGGGATTAATAACCATGCAAAAAAATCTATTTTTTTTCGCTTAATCATGTTTTAAAGAATTTAAATTTCTTGCCATGATTACCATAAAAATTCAATTTATCTTAAAGAACTGCGTGTGAAATATAGTTGGAAGGCCTTGTTTAAATCGCACATAGTAACTGCTGTAGGGCAACGAAACATTCGATTACATTTGAGGTCAGTTTGGATTTCCTAAAATTACGTGGGTAATGTTAATATTAAATACGTTTTTTACAGAATAGCGTAAAATTAATAATTTAAAATTTTTTTTATGGGCTGTAAGACTAATATTGCATTCTAACTGTGGACTGTACTGCTTTATGGAATTATAGTTTGTAAAAAGCTGATGTCATTTGTATATAAAATTTTTATCTCAGTAACTGATAAGCTCAAATATAATTTCAGATTTTATTGGAAAAATACCTTTTTACTAAGGGAGCTAAAATAAACTCGATTGTGATTTCAGATTTTATTGGAAAAAAAGCATTTTTACTTCGCGATCTCTAATAAAGTGGAGCGTAATTTGACATTATATTGGAAAAATGCATTTTTACATAGGAATCCATAAATAAATTCGAGTGCAATTTCACATTTTATTGGAAAAATGCCTTTTTACCTGGCGAGCAAAAATAAAATCGAGTGTAATTTAATATTAGATTGGAAAAATGTATTTGTACCTCAGGAGCTAAAATAAATTCGAGTATAATTATTTCAGATTTTATTGGACAAATGGATTTTTATCACGCGAGCTAAAATAAACTCGACTGTAATTAGACATTATATCGGAAAAATGCTTTTTTACATCGGAAGCTAAAATAAAATCTAGTGTCATTCAGATTTTACTGAAAAAAGGCATTTTTACCTCGAGAGCCAAAATACACTAAGTGCAATTTGACATTATATTAGAAAAATGCATTTTTACCTCGGGAGCTAAAATAATTTCGAAAGCCAAAATACAGTATAGTGTAATTTACCATTATATTGGAAAAAAGCATTTATATTTCAGGAGCTAAAATAAACACGAGGGTAAGTTCACATTTAATTGGAAAAATGCATTTTTACCTTGATAGCCAAAATAAAATCTAGTATAATTTCAGATTTTATTGGAATGCATTTTTACCTCGAGAGAAAGAATAAACTATTGTGTAATTTGGCATTATATTGGAGAAATGCATTTTTACCTCGGAAGCTAAAATAAACTTTAGGGTAATTTCACATTTTATTGAAAAATGCAGTTTTACCCCGAGAGCCAAAATACACTAAGTGTAATTTGGCATTATATTGGAAAAATGCATTTTTACCTCGGGTGCTAAAATAAACTCGAGGGTAATTTCACATTTTATTAGAAACATACATTTTTACCTTGAGAGCCAAAATAAAATCGAGTGTAATTTGATATTATATTAAAATAATGCATTTGTACCTCAGGAGCTAAAATAAACTCGAGTGTAATTATTTCAGATTTAATTGTAAAATGTATTTTTACCTAGAGAACCAAAATAAACTCTGGTGTAATTTCGCTTATATTGGAAAGCTAAAATAAACTCGCGCGTAATTTCACATTTTATTGGAAAAAATGCAAGGTGTGCTTAAACATTATATTGAAAAAAATGCATTTTACCTCGGAAGCTAAAATAAGCTAGAGTGCAATTTCAGATTTTATTTACCTCGCGAGCTAAAATACATTTCGTGTGTAATTTAGCATTATATTAGAAAAATCAATTTTTACCTCGGGAGTTAAAATAAACTCGAGTGTAATTATTTCAGAATTTATTGGACAAATGCATTTTTACGCCGAAAGCTAAAATAAACTCGAGTTTACCTTGACATTATATTGAAAAAATGCGTTTTAACCTCGAGAGCTAAAATAAACCCGAGTGTAATTTGACATCATAGTGAAAAAATGCATTTTTACGTCGAAAGCTAAAATAAAGTCGAGTGTAATTTGACATAATATTGGAAAATAATTTTTTACCCTTGGAGCTAAAATAAACTCGAGTGCAATTTCCGATTTTATTGGAAAAACGCATTTTTAACTCGCGAGCTAAAATTAACTCGAGTGTAATTTGACATTATATTGAAAAAATGCATTTTTACGTCGAAAGCCATAATAAAATCAAGTGTAATATAACATTATGTTGGAAAATGCTTTTCTACCTCGGGAGCTAAAATGAACTCGAATGTAATTTCAGATTTTATTTGAAAAACGAATTTTTATCTCGCGAGCTGAAATAAACTCGAGTGGTATTTGACATTTTGTTGGGAAAATGCTTTTTTAAGCTAAAATAAACCCGAGTCTAGTTTGCCTTGAGCTATATTGGTAAAATTCATTTTTATCTTCCGAGGCAAAATAATCTAGAATGTTATTTGACATTTTACCGGAAAAATGAATTTTTATCTCGCTAGCTAAAATAAACTCGAGTGTTATTTGCCATTTCGTTGGGAAAATACTTCTTTACCTTCGAAGCTAAAATAAACTCGAGTGTAGTTTGACTTGCGATATATTGGTAAAATGCATTTTTATCTTCCGAGGCAAAATAATCAAGAATATAATTCGACATTTTATCGGAAAAATGAAACGTTATCTCACGAGCTAAAATAAACTCCAGTGTTATTTGATATTTTATTGGGAAAATGCTTTTTTACCTTGAAAAGTAAAATAAACTCTTGAGTCTAGTTTGACGTACGCTATATTGGTAAAATGCTTTTTTACCTTGCGAGGCAAAATAATTCAGAATATAATTCGGCGTTTTATCGGAAAAATGCATTGTTATCTCGCGAGCTAAAATAAACTCGAGTGTTATTTGCCATTTAGTTGGGAAAATACTTCTTTACCTTCGAAGCTAAAATAAACTCGAGTGTAGTTTGACGTACGCTATATTGGTAAAATGCTGTTTTACCTTGCGAGGCAGAAAAATTCAGAATATAATTCGACATTTTATCGGAAAAATGAAACGTTATCTCGCGAGCTAAAATAAATTCGAGTGTTATTTGACATTTCGTTGGGAAAATGCTTCTTTACCTTCGAAGCTAAAATAAACTCGAGTGTAGTTTGACGTTCGCTATATTGGTAAAATGCTTTTTTACCATGTGAGGCAAAATAATTCAGAATGTAATTCGGCATTTTATCGGAAAAAGGCATTGTTATCTCGCGAGCTAAAATAAACTCGAGTGTTATTTGACATTTTATTGGGAAAATGCTTCTTTACCTTGGAAGCTAAAATAAACTCGAGTGTAGTTTGACTTGCGCTATATTGGTAAAATGCATTTTTATCTTCCGAGGCAAAATAATCCAGAATGTAATTCGGCATTTTATCGGAAAAATGAATTGTTATCTCGCGAGCTAAAATAAACCAAAGTGTTATTTGACATTTTATTGGGAAAATGCATTTTCACCCTGAGAGCTCAAATAATCCAGAATGTAATCCTACATTTTATATGAAACATGAATTTTGTGCGTTTAATTTACCATTATTCTCCGATATTATGGATTTACTGAATGATACAAAGTGAAATAATTAAAACATCCCCATTTATACGAATATAAAATCATCATACCCTTAAAATCGAATTAAGTGATAGTCACGAATCCTAAGGATAGTTGTAATCATGAAATAATTTTAGTTTGCTTGTTTGGTAACATTCTTATCCCCCCCCCCCCCCCGATAGACGTGAGAGTTTTTAAAAGTTGGAGATTAAAGCCAAATGTTTCCGAGAAAACAATAGGCTGCAATTATAATTATAACTGACTTGACCAATAAGCAACGATGATCTAAATTTAAATAAAATTGTTGATTATGAAAATCAGGTCAATTTTATATTGTAAACATTTTTGTATTTATTATAATAACGAAGATATTAAAACCCGTAAAAATAAAATTTTGATTTAGCTAATCGGTTTAACATTTGTTTATTATACAGTACGTTCCTAATTAAACAAACAAATCTGTTGAGAGGATGTTGAAAGCTACGATATTCCCGTCACCACCGATATATATTTTTTTAAATCAATTTATATTAATGGGCCACTAAAATTGTTGTTTGATGCGGCTTCAATCGATAAATAATAAATCGCTATAATTCGAAAAATGACGTTAATTAATAAATTTATAAATATATTATACTCTGACCTCGTATTAAATATGTCAATGCTATTTCTTTTTAATTTCAAGTTTAAGTTGCGGATTCTTAAAATAATTTTAGAATTGATATTGATTTTTCTTTAAGCGTTATATTTATATAATCGAATTTATTATTTTTTTTATCTAAAAAAAATTTATTTTTCAGCTATTTATGTATATTATTATTTTAGCTGCTTTTTTAAAAGAATAATAGAAAAACTTCTAATCATACCAAATAAAATTTATTGAAACTGGTTGAACAAATGGGCATGGGCAACATGTTTCGGAATAAAAATGATCATCATCATGCCTGCAATACAAATTATAAAACTTGTTAAAATACAATAAATCACAAAATCAAGTTACTTACAAAAAGTTTCCGCTCATACAACAAATGATTTACAAAATGGTATGAATTTAATAACTGATCATATATAAAAAAAATTGAAAACTTATTATTTGGAACAAAATTTAAAAAACATTTGATACCTCCATACTGAAGGATTCAAAATTTAAAAAGTTAACATCAAAGTGCACTTAAATTTGAAAAATAGTTTAAAGATCAAATTGCGTATTAATTCAACACCATATGCGACAACTACATTTCTTCTTCTTCTTTTGAGGCCTCAGCTGCGGCTATTCGGCCTACAACTAAATTTACAATGACAAAATTGACAAGTGATAACTCAAAAGACAATTGAATTTGACATGACAGACAATAGACGGGAAAGGAAAAAAAGCAACAAACCACTAGTAGGAACTTAATGGCATACGAGATAAAAATTATAAAGTAAAAAAGAAGAAAAAATTAACCTACAAGATGTATCAAATAAAAATATTAGAAACGTAAATTTAGAAATATTTTTGGGTAGGGTAAAGTTGTTCATTAAGACAAAACATTGGTGTTCGAAAGAGCTTTTTTAAAAGTTTTATTATAAATAAATAACTTTATTCAAACAACATTTAACATGTGTGCCCATTGGCACTGCTTTTGTCTGACAGGTCACTTCTGTATCTACAGTGTATGGAGCGTAAGGAGGGCAATCTCTAACAGGTTTAAAATGTGGTCAAAATTTTATACGCAACTAATGGTACACAAAATAACCGACGCGTATGATGAAAAACTGTTTGTAGATTGATTAGATCCATAATCTCAAATAACGTTTTTTATTTAATGAGCCACCCAATTTTTATAAAATACAAATCTTTTAAAAGTTTACGTAATGAATTAAAATTATTATTTGAAAAAAAGTCAAAGGAAATGTCAAAACTCGCTTAAATTGTCATCAGCAGTCGATCAACAGCGCCACCAACTGGCTTCCAAAATCGGGCCACTTTTTATAACGTTGAGATGTGCCTCCTTCTATACGCTCCATACTACAGTGGTTATGTAACAACTTTTTAACCAATTGCTATTTGACCACTTTCATAGCAACTGTATAACAACTTTAAAAAAAGTTGGTATTCTGGTACCTGTTTTCAGATCATGGTTGTTATGAAAACAATTTAACCACTTTGCATGGTGTAAATCGGACTTCTAGCCATTGAACTTTTGTAATGTCAATGGTTGTTTAGGTTATAATTTTTTGTGTATATTTACCATTGTGGTTAAATAAAAATGGAAAAAAGCGCCGTAGCACAAAAACGTCTCAAAGACAACAACATCTAATGTGCGATTATGTTTCAAGAAATAACAAAATGCAAATAAAGGGCGATAATTTAGCCGATTGGCAAAATATCGCAGATTTGCTAAATGAAATTCCCGGTAGAGCTAGAAAACCCGCCGAGCAATGGAAACAGAAGTACATAATAGTGTTAGTCTTAATAAACAGTAATATCAATAATACATCCAAAATTAAAAAAAAAATAATTGTTTTAGGGTTTCATTGAGTGGAAATCTAAAACAAAAAAAAAGCTCGGGATATTGCGACATCCCAAAAACAAAGGGGGGATAACATGTACTGACCGAAATAGAGAATAAACTTATTAGAGTTTGTGGTAAAGTCTCCGTTTTAGGAGATAATGACGTTCCAGAAGGTGGAATAATCAATGAAAATTTAGCTCAAGTACAAATTGTAGCAGAGGTTCCTACAATAGAAGAATCTTTTGAAGATTATGAAGCAGTGGAAGAAACTATTGTAGAACCTGAAGCAGAATTGGAAACTGAAGAAACAATCATCTTATTAAACGAAAAACAAAAAAAAAGAAGAAAGTATAATGCAAAAAGTGAAGGACTAAAGGATGTTTTGAAGGAATATACTTCCTGCACTAAACATTTTACCAGCAGTATAAACAATATTGCTTCTAGCATTAATAGATTGGCTGATACAAATTTTGCCATTGCATAAGGCTTAAAAAAAATTTAATTTTTGATTTAATTTCTTGCATTTTTGTTAATGAGGACATACTGGTAGTTCAGAAAAATAGAACAAAATTTATATCTACAGAATGAATGAACAGATTATTTTGAATTTAGATCTAGTATAAATAACCATAAATTTAAAAAAAATCTGTTTATTTATTCTGAAGATATGAACTTGGACCTGCCCACTAAACCACTATGAATGCAATATAAACCAGAGTTTTTTTTATTAATTTTAAGTTTTATGTTTGTTCTTTTTTTGTATAACTAGTAGATTTTGGTTTTGTCATTAAATTTGTATTTTTTAGAAAATAAATGATTATCAAAATTTAAATATTTATTATATAATTTGACATTTTTTATAATTGAAAATAATGATTTAACATATTTATTCTTATATCTTCAGCTAGACGAAAAAGATTGGGTTCAATATCTATATTTTGGGCTACATTCCTATGATGACCATTGTCCTTATTTTGATCTTCATCATCTAGCTATATGTAACCCATGATGCAAATATTGTGTAACACCACACATTTTAAGTTTTAACAATTGATTTGATTGATTAACTTTTAAATAATTTGGAATAGCATTTATTTGATGGTGCACAAGATGCTGTTCCATAATTGGTTCTATTTGTTGAAATAAAACCAAAGCTGTAGCTGGAGTTAGCCTAAACATGATTTTAAAATTCCGCTCAGGTAAATGAAACGGATTGCTTCCATCCCTAAGGACCCTTTGTTGCATCTGTACTTGATTTCTAAAATAGAACGTTTATAGTATATTTTTTAACATTTAAAATGTACTTACTCCACAATAATTTCGTTAATTTCATGATCTATTAATATATTCATTATCTATGGACCCATTTTTATTTAAAACAGCAACTGTCGTCCAAGTTGCTAAGCTTTAACAATCAGAATTATTTGATTGCTTTGAAGTCACTTTTAGTGGCAGATGTTTTCACTTTTCAAGCCACTAGTTGCTACAGATTTACATAGAGAATTCCACTTGTCTCAAAGTGGAATTATAACAACTGACCTTGACTTAAACAACTTGTTTGCTAGCAACTGTATGATATAGAATAGAGCCGTGATGTCTATATTTCTCTTTTACTCCTTAATGGCGTCTCAGATAAATAAAGCTATCAATACTCATTGATTTACGACACGATTTAAGTGATCTGGAGCGGTATTCTTGACATCTTTCGCAGTTATAAGAATATGAATAGTTACGAATGGTCAGTACGCGAAATTGTATTCTTGACCTCTCTTAGTGGAGATGTAGAACTTTTTCATTCGCATTGAGAAATGAATGTGACAACATCGCAATTTCTAGTAGATTATTAGTTCTGTGTTATTAGATTATTGTTAGATGTTAAGTTTCTGTCTCCACTATTTTTATTTGATGAACCGTCTCATCAAAATTAAAGAACTACTAATACGTCCATTTAACAACAACAAATATTATTGGAAATCATTAAAAAAACATCCAAATCGGAAAATTTTCAAACCATTTCATCCAGAATAATGCACAAGGACTTTAGTAAGAAGTGACTAATATATTAAAAAGTTGTGGTGCGAATAAAGATTGGAAATCTTGGTGAAAGGTATTAAATGTTGGTTGTTATATTCAGAAAAATAACATTTTAAACTTCTTTCAGACATTAAGTCCAGAACCAAAATTAAAAACAGTCAATATAATCTGTAACTAAGACGTACTGGTGGTGTACCTTGCTCCGCAACCCACATACAAAGTATGAGGATGAAGTGGTTGACAGTTGACATACAAAGGCATAATGATGTTCACTCAAATTATGAAAAGGGTCAATAGGATCGAAACTGCAATATACATATTACAAATCATCCATTTAGTAAAAAATTTCGATGATAGTGATTTTGATTAGATACGTAAATATAACCTAAAAATTCTGTAAAACGCTTGCGCAAGGCATTTGCTATCAACAAATACCACTCGTTGTAAAACAGGCATGATCGCAAATCTTGCAAATGTTCAAGAATATCAAAAGCAAATGACATTCGCAATATGATGAGATGCGCACAACCTTGACAGATGCGAACAGTCAAGAATAGTGGCCCTGGTCCAAAAACTTTGTCCTGTCATCATAATTATTTACATAACTGTTTTACAATGTTCCTAACAGACTTGCAATAAAAAAATAATAATAAGGAGATATATAAAATAAAATACCTAATTCATTAGTGTAATTTTTGAAGCACCAGGATCCAACAGAGAAATACCATAGTGTACACGTTGCCAAGGAATTGGTCATACGAAAAACTTTTGCCATAAAAATCCCCGTTACGAAAAATGCACAGGAAGCCATGTCACAAAGGACTATCTGAGGAAAACAAAGGATAATGAACATGGGTGTGTAAATTACAATGAGAAATACCCTGTAAACTATAGCGAATGCGTGGTGCATAAACAGATCCAAGAAAAAATGTACCCAAAATTAAGAGAAAAATAGTACAACCAAATTACAATACTTAGAATGTCCAAGCGATTATCACATACTCACATAGAGTTCAATAAAAACATGCCACAAATAATTAGTCAAACCCATGATCATCTACGCACCTTTGGTATGGTGGACAAAGATGATCCAAAAAACAGCCTTGAGAAAGGTACAAAGACTTGTCTTCCTGAGCATAACTGGGGCTATGAAAAAAACACCAACAGCAGCCATGAAAGCTCAGCTGAACCTTTCCCCGTTTGACATAAGAATCATGGAAGGTAACAATGGTACTTTCAAGACTACAAAACACGAGCAATAGATAGTAGTACAACAAGATAAAGAAAATAGCAGCAGGTAACAATCTTGAAATGAAACCAATAGGCCACACAACTCCCATATACTTTTTTAACCTAACTTCGATGTGAACATGCAAGACCTAAGGAAATCGACAGATTGCAACATCAAGAGCAAATCTGGAGAAAGGATCTGGTATACAGACGGTTCCAAGGTCAGGGAAGGAACTGATGCTAGAATCTTCAGCGAAGGGAGAAACTCCCAACTGAGCATCCCATTGGGAGTAAATACTTCCGTATTTCAAGTGAAATTATACGCAATCTTGCAATGCGTGAGAGAAAATAATACGATGGAAGTAGAAAAAATGCACAGATCAAATAAAGGCTCGTATGAACCCGAAAGTTATATCAAGACTGGTATGGAAATGCCGAGACTCAGTGCCCTATCAGAACACAACAAAATAACTTTAACGTGAGTTCCAGGATACGGTGATATCGAGGGCAATAAAAATGCTGATGAACTAGCCAGAAAAGGTTCATCAACTCCATATGGGCCCAGAACCGCACTCGGAATTACAAAATGTGCCATCCGAGGATCAGGGCCGACGTGACCTATGAAACAATGAAGCAGATGCTTCAGGGCGGCACTTTCCGAGGGGTGGCATTTTTGGGTTGACTCACAAAAATAATTAATAATTTACAAAAAAGTAAAGAAGAAAAAAAAATATTATGTCAAAATCAGCAGTACCATTATTGTACCATTCAAAATGAATTGGAAGGTAGCATAGCATTTTGAATCATCGCTAAGACTTGACACCAGACCGTCGCTTCATTTCTCATCATTCGCATAACAAACTGTCTACAGTGGGGAATAGGTGAAGAGGGGGGCCCAAATACATTAACGCCTGCCCTGCCGAGGATGCATACTGGACTGGATCAAACGAAAACAAAGAGAGAGGTGGAATAAAGCTCCTCTCATGCATCATTAAAGATCAGTCGTAACAGAAAACTGAAGAACTGCTAAAAATGAGTAGGAACCGAGTTAGAATTATAACGGGACTCCTCACTGGTCACAGTCTAATGAGAGAACATCTGTATAAATTCGGGCTGTTCAATGGAGAACTTTCCTGCAGACGATGCGGAAAAAGGTACAGAAACGGTTAAACACATATTGCCAGAGTCACAATGTGTTAGAACTTCAGAACTTAAAGCCATGATAAAGTCAAATGGGAACAATGCGTCGGTTTGCAGCATAAAGTCACTAACTGCCTTTTTTTAAATTTGTGTATTATTAGTTTGTAACCACTATATTTTTAGTTGTTACAAAGAACCCGCACAAACCTTGTGGGAATTGGCTCCCGGTCAAATTGGCTGAAATTAAGATATGTTGTTCGTTTTGACATCCTGAACAAAAGTCTGAATGGGCACAAAGCTTAATTTTGCTTATTTTGGCTCCTACGGAGCTCCAAAGCTCCACGGATTCACCATTATTTACTACTTCGAAAGTTTAGTATTAGCTGCATTAACAAAAAGTACCCTCTTATGTTTTTGAGGTTGCTGCATTCAAATCCAATGCCAATATAATAATATAGACAGTTGACAGCTGTCAACTATCTGTCAAACAACAAGCAATAATCTATCTTGACACATTATAATGCACAGTCAAATATTTAATTAACGATAGTACTCAACTCTCAATATCGTCTTTTTGGCATCAGATTAGAATTAGAAAACCTTAAAGACATATGCTTACATGTCAATTTTATCAATTTGACAGGTATTTGAGAGCTGTCAACGGTCAATATTGATTTTTTAAGATCAGTTTTGAACTCGGCAACCTCAAAAACAATTACTAAACTTTCGAACAGATTACCCTTTTGAGTAGTAAATAATGGTAACATATCCAAATTTCAGCCAATTTGACCGGGAGCCAATTCCCATAAGGTTTGTGCGGGGTTCCTTTGGAAATGATTGGAAAGAAATTTAAGTAATAATGTAAAGTGCAAAATTTGAAATTTTCATTCATCTAGTAAGAAAGTTCTTAATTTGATAAAACATATGGGAAATGAAAAATAATAAACAAGTCAATTATTGTGTAATTTTTATGGAGTGTCAAAAAAATAATGTTATAAGAGAAAAGTTGTCTTGAAAGAGCATTTATATATGGAATGGAAATATAAAATTATATACCAATAACAAAAACAATATAATAATTTACATTAAAATAAAAAAAAAACTTTATCAAGGAAGATACATTGGAAATAAGTTATGGGAGAGAAGTAAATAAACTAAGGTATGAGGATATTTGGAGGAACTAAAGAAGATAGCAAGACATTTCGTGGAAGAGCAATAGCAGATGTGTTAATGAACAGGACAAATTAAAAGTTTTAATTTTATGATATTTATTATGTTTATAATTTTGCATTAGAATCTACCCTAAATTGAGATTTCAAATCATTACAATATTTTACTGAGTGTTTTTCTGCTCTGTTACATTATACCCTAGCTTTATAGATTTTCTTGACGATTCTTTTCTCCTTTATTCTATGGTAAAAAAGGTATAGAAAAAAATCCTTGATGTTCTCTTAATACAAATTACATGGAAAATGCGATTCGTCACAATATGTGTATAATACTTTATCATCATTTTTTTAATTAATGAACACTAATAATTGTCCTTGATAATATCGACTAAACTGGAAGTTGATAAAGCTAGAATGATCGAATAACTCATTGGCGTACGTACATAAAAATGCAACTAAGAGCGGTATTACACTATCAAAAATTTGATAAAAGGTCTTTAATAAAAGATTTTTGTCAAAGAAATTTTACAATGTAATGTATTATATTTTATAAAAGACTTTTTTGTCATATATCTTTTACGTTCGACCAAATTTTATAAAAGATTTGAATAGTACAACTCTTTAACTCTGAGTTGTTTTAATAAGTTTTAGTGAATCAAGGTCGTCATGTCTAGAAACCCATGGTTTAACCTACACAACGTCTAGTTTGCCATTTTCTCTTATTTTTTTTTGTTTCTTATATTGCACAAATTATGATAATTGAACTAATTGAGGCAACAAAATCATATAACTGTTGGTCATCCATCATTCCATCTAACATACGATGACAACTGTGATAAAATATTTTACCTTCTGTAAGTTTTCTAAATCTTTTTTAATCTTTGAATCAAAGAATATTGTATAAATCATTTTATAAAAGATCTTGATCAAATCTTTGATATATGTATAAGAAAAATAAAAATTGTACCATATTTATACAGGGTGATCCTAAAAGGATGATTTTAAGACCATTTAACACAATAATCAGTTTTTTCCAAATATCTGTAAAATCTCTTTATTTTTTCTTTAAATTTTGGTATTGTTTTGTCCAGTGACGTCCCTGTTAACATGTGCTGCAATATTTCTAATGAAAATAATAATATAGGGGAGGATGAGCCAAGACGGACCGGGGAGGTAAGACGGGCTACTCGTGTTCTATGTCTTATCGAGCATGATCGGATAAGTGAACAACGCGCAATCGACTCATTTTCCTTACGCTAATTAGTCACCCGAATGCTACCAAACGGGTCTGTTGTGCTAGTGACCTGCTAATAAAAAATTGAATTTAAGTAAGTTCCTTTTATTATTTTTGTTTCATTTTCAACACGATACTTCATCACTAAAATAAAGACTTTTTAAGCAACACATAGATGTTTAGAAACATAATTGATTAGACTTTAACCTGGTTATTTATGTGAGAGCTTGTTTCAATGATTTGTCACAAGGATTTTGTTAACTTTTAAAACTACCACGGGGGCATGACGGGCTATAGGTAGCCTGTCTTGTCCCCAAACTTCCGCTCTATAGTAAGACTGATAATGGTTAGAAGAAAACGTGGAAAATGCCATCTATGCCATCTTGGACAAGCGAATTGGCCTTTTGTTGGCTTTAAAAACTTATAGTATGCCGCGAACCACTTTACAAAGCAAAGTCAATTTTGCTCGAAAAAATCCGGACGTACCACAATTGTTAAAAGTTCCTTTGGGTACAAAGACTACTATGAAGAAAACAAACTTGCGAGTTATATAATAGATATATCGATATGGAAAGTAGACGTTTTGGTCTTATAACCAGACACGTAAAAGTTTTGACATACCAACTGGCAATACGAAACGGCAAACCTCATCTATTTAATGAACACATGAGTATGGCAGGAAGAGACTGGCTGTCTGGGTTTTTGAAACGACATCCACAACTTTCAATTAGAAAACCGGAAAAGTACATCTGCTGCTACAGCTTCAGGTTTCAATAAAGTTGTAGTAGCAGACTTTTATAAACTGTTGGGAAAATTGTATGACAAACATAGATTTAAAAATAAATAAACAGAAAGAGGAACTTGCAAAGATTTATGCAACTCGACAATGATAGACAGCTGTTTCAACCTTTATGGTCTCATCAGTATCATACCGTCGAAGTGAATAAATCCTTGCAAATTTCTCGACTGTAACCCATAAAGGCCAAGCCAACCGAATGTTAACAGAAATAACGCCATCTATGGCGGTTGGTTCTGTGCTTCTACTAAGCCGTTGGAGGACATTACATGTCACCATCGAAAGGTGGCAGCACCTCTAATACGAATAAATCGTAAATTCTGTTTAAAGATAAATAAACAGAAAGAGGAACTTGCAAAGATTTATGCAACTCGACAAGTTCCTCTTTCTGTTTATTTATTTTTAAACAGAATTTACGATTTATTCGTATTAGAGGTGCTGCCACCTTTCGATGGTGACATGTAATGTCCCCCAACGGCTTAGTAGATTTTGATCTCGCGGCTGTTGGATATCGATGCAGCACAGAACCAACCGCCATAGATGGCGTTATTTCTGTAAACATAGATTTGCTGGTAACCGCATCTACAATTGTGATGAAACAGGTGTTTCGATTGTCCCTAAAAGCAGATGCAAGATAATAGCTTTAAAAGGTGGTAAACAAGTTGGTGCACTAACGTTTGCTGAAAGGAAAGCAACTATAACCGTAGAAGTATGCTTCAGTGCTACCGGCCATTATATACCTCCAATGATGATATTCCCTGGAAAGCGAATGAATCCGGAGTTTATGGTTAATGCGCCAGAAGGAGCTTGGGGTGTATGTAGTGGATTACAGCAGAACTTTTTTAGGGCAGTTTAAAAAGTGTATTACGTATACTGGGGCCACTAAAGAAAATCCTATGTTATTGCTAGTAGATGGTCATGCAACACAAACTAAAAGTGTTGATGTTATCGACGAAGCTAGAGCAACTGGCGTTGAGATTTTATCATTCCCACCACATACAACACATCGCCTTCATCCCCTTCACGTCGCTTTTATGAAACCTCTCACATAGTACGATAAAGCAGTAACGTCATGGCTTCGTAGTAACCCAGGTCCTACAGTTGGCACTCGTCAGGTGGCAGAATTGTTCGTTAAAGTATTCATTCAATCAGCGTCAATGGATTTAAAAAATATGGCATCTCGCCATACAACCAGCAGGTATTTACAGAATCTGATTTTGTAGCTTCGATGACTACAGACATACCGGTTACATTAGCTACTGAAAACTTATCCTTACAAGATCAGCGTAATGAAAATGAGACATTAAAATCAAACCAAAAAAATAGTATAAGCCATCCCAATCAATATTGATGTACCAAATGAAATTACAGGACCCGATCAAGACAGCAAAGAAGATAATTACAAAATGAAAAAAGACACAGCAGATGATCCTCAACCTGGCTGTTCCTTCTGGCCGAAACAGCCATCGCCATTTTGACCTAAACAAGCAGTTGAGAAAATAGTATTTACAAAAGCCAGTCCAAAGCTACTTCTTCCAGTGCCGGTGACTTCACAAAAAAAGCGAGTATCTCGAATACGTGGTAAGACAACAATAATTACTTCATCGCCGTACAAGCAAGAACTTGAAGAGGCTATAATAAAGAAAACAAAACTTGCACACGAAAAGTAAAATAGAAAAATAGAAAGAAAAAGAAAGAAAGACGAAAAAAACATGGTGAATAAAGCAAGGGGAAGAGAGAAGAAGCAGATAAAAGAAGTCAAATCTGAAAAGACTAAACCCACCAAGAGGGTTGTTTTTTTATCTTTGGAGAGCGAGGATGAAGTGAATAACACCCCATGTTTATACTGCCACGGTTGTTACCACGAATCAACTGAGGAGGGATGGATAATGTGTTCGGTGCGTGCAAAATGGGCTCATTGTAGCTGCGCGGGTGTTGACGACGATGAGCCAGAAGGGACTCACGTCTGCGCGTTATGTATACCTGAGAAGTAGTTAAGAATATACTTTAACTCAACCTAGTTTAGTTATTTTTTTATCGTTCATCTTACTCCATGGGTTTACCCCACCCGTGGGCAAGATGGGCATTTTGACATTCTTTTATTTTTAATTTTTTTTATGGACGAAAATATTATACTTGATGATTATAGTTATATAATCAAAGAATTAAATTTTTTACCATCTTAATAATTAAAAACTTGCATTTTATTAATCACCAAATCTTAAATAGCCCGTCTTGACCCACCCTCCCCTACCACTGTTTTTTTTTTTAAACTGGTGACTTAAGTTTTTTTCGTTTGACGAACAATTTTCGATTAAAAAAATAAAATGCATTCATATGAATATTTTGAACACCCTGTATCTCAGAAATAATACAGTTGCAGACCTATATATAAAGATTTTTTTTTAAATCATCCTTTAGGATCAACATATGAAAGGCTTTGTATATATTTATATTTTTGTATCCAACGGACCACGTGTTAATTTTTAAAGTACATTATTATTAATTTGCTTCTGTTATCGATCATAAAATATAATAAGTAGTTAAAACATCTGAGAATTATTAACGATAGGTAGACATGATTTATTATTCAATGAATATTTGATTAAAAACCTCCTGAAAAACTAAATTAATTTCTATCGTCGGGCTGCTATCTTAGGTAAATCGTTTTTCTATAAAAAAAAAACCTGACCTAATTTATACCTTGATAATATTTTATATTTTTTTTAACCTTTTCCAGTTTATGACAAATTTGATAAGCCTTGTATTACGCGACATTTTGCTTATCTGTTTGACTAAAGACACTTAACTGTTGGATCTGATTTATACTTTACGGAGTGACATTCAAGTCGAAAACTTAATGGACAAATCCTTTGTTAATCCGGCAGAGAGCACTCACTAAATCTGATTCGGGCACATATAAATGGAATTATGTTGAAGAAAGGCTTTTTGTTTACCATTCAGATTTCCGTTTACTTTTGTTTGATTATTCGGTTAGAATTTCGTTAAGAAGATTTACCAGGTATCACTTTTGAGAAGCTACTTTTATTTGTACAAAGGAAATAAAATAATCATACCAAAATTGGATCGAAATATTTCATGGATTGAATATAATAACAAAAATGGTTCATTTTTAGGGTTCTGCAAAGGGTCCAAACGAAACCCTATTGATCTCATTCGCGTGTACGTCCGTCACAATTATCTAGCAGCTAAACCGTTTTCACAGTATATGCATCTTATTGACCTAAAGCCATATAAACTGTAAAAAATATTTTTAAATGTTTTCAAGGGCGGCTCCCATACAGCTAAAGGGGACGCTGAGAAAAAAATTTGGCCTATCCCATCGAGTGAGGTATCGTTGTTTAGAGCATATTAAGTAGATAAATCTGTATTTTTTGTTTTAAAAAATTTTGCAAAACGTAGGCATGACAAGCCGCCAAAGTCATCATTTTTTACAAAATTTTGTTCTGAAGTATTTTTTAACTTCCCATTGACCTATGAATTTAAAATTTAGTGATAATGTTCATTGTTACATATATTTTACTAACAAATACCAATATATTAATAAATATGATTTTTTCATTAACATTTCCTCATTTTTAGGGTTCCGTGTACCTTCGTATATATGAGAATTATGATATTCCGTATTTTCCTATTTTTATCTGTGTAATCGTATTAGTTTGGTTTTTTCATCTTATAATTGTTGTTTTATCTTTGTCGGTTATGCTGATATTAACAAATTTGTTCGTTGCATTTCAAAATTTGTTAATACCGGGACTAATGGGAAAAAAGTCGGGAAGGTATAGTTTGTATGTATATATGCGGATTGTGATATTCGATATTTTATTATTTTCATCTGTGTTATTAGTTTTGTTAACAGATTGACTGCCAAGCCGAAAATCATAATTTTTTCTCTGGGGCCAAAGTGATTTTTACTAGAAAGGTCTATTCTAAAATAGTTTCTCACAAACCAAATTTTGTTATGAATAAAATCGGCCAAAATGACCACTCTGGCACTGGCGGACAAATAATATTCACGCAAGAGCGGTCAGCTGTAGCGGCCATCTCTATTCTTGTGCTAAAGTAATAGGACGCGCTCTTTTATCTAGTTGAACCGTTGCAATTGTGTGTGCGCATGCCACTTTTATAACGCTTTTCTACTGTATAACTTTATAATAAATATGTTTCCAAATCGGCGTACTTCACGCTTATTGAAACTTTGTAGAGAAATGCCATAAACAAATAGTAAGTTTTGTTAGGTTCTTTTACTATAGAGTAAGAATAAGATGAGGACTTTAGTTCATTTGATTCTGCCGACTTATATAAACCCTCAAGTTCGGAAGAAATAGACATACCCAGTTCAAAAGACGATGAAAATATTGGTCCAAAGAAGTCAAAAATAAACAAAACTAATACCACCGAGACTTGTGAAGCGCAGGCTGGTCCATCTAGCCATAATGAAGTAAATAATGTAATTTTAACCGATTTGCTTCTAGATATCAACAATATATCCGATATTGAGTTGCTACAAGAAAATAATGAGCAGAGAAATGAGCCAATGCTCGATAGAGGCGTTTTTGTGGATGATCAGCCAATTGGTGGCACAATTCAAATAGAATGGACAAATCCTGTTGGTAATCACGAAGAATTCGATTTTACTGAGACATGGGGGCTCAATTCGATTTACGCAGCACTTATCCTTAAACAAAATATCACCTGCCACCTAACTTTACGTATTTCTTGATAATGAAATAGTCGATACGATGGTCAATCAAACCAACTTATATGCAATGCAGCAAGTGCTTGCAAATGATGTTTCACAAAAATCAAGGTTACATGCCTGGCAACCAACCAATAAAAAGATGTTGCAGTTCATTGGTTTTCTGGGATACATGGGCTTAGTTCAAATGCCTTCATTGACACATTATTGGAGCAGAAAACCCTTCTTTCGTAATGATGTAGCTTAAAAAGTTATGAGCTCTAATCGCTTTGAGCTGTTGCTCAGAATGTGACACTTTGCAAATAACGCCGGATGCGAAGAGACAGACTGCACAAAATTAAACCACTCGTGGACTCACTCATAAGAAAATATCAAGATATATATACTCCAGGAGAAGTATTTTGTATTGATGAAAGTATCGTTTTCTTTCAAGGAAGAAATCACATAAATATGGTGTCAAATTATTCAAGCTTTGCTGTGGTAAAGACTATACTTGGAATTTACAAATTTATGCTGGCAAAGAAAGAGACAGAGGATCTTCAGTTCCCATAAAAGTCGTAATGAATTTGTCAGGAAACCTCTTGAATACAGATCGCACTGTCATCAGTGGCGGCTCGTGAACTTGTTAAGAGAGGAGGCTGGACATAAAACGTTTTTGTAAAAATATACTCTATTCAGCCAATTAATTTAACCTTTGCGCAGCGACCGTACCAGCGACTTCAGTGACAAAATTAATTGTTGCCATTATCAATGAGATGTTTCAAACGATCTCTTGAATAAAATTATATCAGTGAATTTATGTTGTAAAATTTGAAAAATAACATCAGTTTGTTCAAATATTAATTAAAAAGTATCAAGAAAAAACAAAAATTCTTCATTTTCTAAATAAGATTTTAAACCAACAGCGGCATTTAATGAAACCTTGTCTGTTGAAAAGTCATCACCGTTTAATATAAAATCAAATGTTTCAATTAATTTGTCTTTATTTTTATAGATGGTAAACACTGCACGTGATGTAAAATTCCATCGAGTTGGAGCATTACTGGGAATTCTGTTTCCTACTATGTTATTTAAAACTTCAGTTCGTTTGGTAGATTTGCTAAACAAATTTGAAAATGAGGATAAGTTGACAAAAAAAATTCTGACTTCCTTAATGGAACTACATGCATTACTTAAAACCAAATTCATGTTGTAACAATGGGTGAAAATAGCCTGAGGCGAAACTGATTTTAATTTTGTTTGAAGACCATTTAAATGTACCGCCATTACAGATGCGCCGTCGTAAGTCTGAGCAATTAATTTATCGGCAAAGTCAAATCGTTGAAATGTTTCCATTAAAAAATTAAATAAATTGACCGCTGTTCTTCCCGAACTAACATCGTAAAACCCTAAAAATCTAGTTGTCCATTTTTTACACATCTAAAAATTATTGATAATTGTGATTTGCACGTTATATCTGTTGTTTCGTCAACCTGCCACGAAAAAAAGGAATGTCTAATAATTCATCCTCTATATGATTTCGGAGGACATAATTAATTGAATCGAGAATTTCGTTTTGTATTGTTTTTGAGGTGCCTGCAAATACTGACGCGTTACTAATAAAATCACGAAAGCTTATACTATCGTATTTACAAAACAAATCTAATAATTCTCTAAAATTACCTTTATTAACTTAATTTTCAGTTTCATCATGACCTCTGAAAGCCAGATCTTGGGATGATAAATACAACAAGAAATCAATGATTTTTTTTTTAATTTCGCGGTTGTCTTTAACTGTATTGTTATGATTTTCTATTTCGCGTGTACGAGCAGAATCAATAACATTAACAATATTTTGTTTACCGGTTAATTTAAACTTAATAATCGATGTAATTTGTTCCTGCGATTTTTCATGTCTGTCTAGTCCACGAGCTAAATTTTTCAAATCATTATAACCCAAGCGCCCCCAACATGAAGAATTATCAGTTGTAAATAATAAACAATACCAGCAATATAATTTATTGTGTACCTCAGATCCCGTTAACCATAAATATTTTTTATAATTGTCAGTATTAAATGATCGATTTTGATACTTACCTGGCATCACTAATTCTGTTAAACCCGGTAAAGGCTGTTTATTTTTAAAAAACACTTTTTTGTCATATGTTAACCCAAGTGACCATCTATGTCGCTGTGATATTATAGTATTTAAAGATAGAAAAGGGATTATTACTACATAGTGCTTTCTGTATCTCTGCTACGTTTCTAAGACAAAATATGTTCCATATTTAATGCAAACATATAGATACTATGTAAATACTTTGTAGCAGTTACGTAGTACTTATACATAACATTGAAGTAGATTTTTTACCTTATAGCGATAATTCATATTGAGAGTGAAAAGAGAGTATTATTACGTAGTTTAGATACGTAGTTGTTACGTTCACATACAGAGAACAGTTCCCTATTTGATTAATAGAAAAAGGAAAAGAAGAATATCGAGGTTATGTCAGCAACGAGATGTGAGGCGAGCTGTGGCGCAAATCTGTGAAGTATTTCTGTTTTTTGCGTGTTTACTGTGCTGTTTATAAAAGTAGAAAGCTAGGTGCTAAATAGAGTGCATTAGTTCTCATTTTTGTTGCATAGGTATGTATGTAATCTACTATTTTTGACCAAAGCATAAGAAACACTGAATGTGAAAAATAAACTAAACAGAGTGTTTAATAATAGTGGACACCTTTTAGTTTTGTCTAAAATTGACACTTTCAAAATTACTTTTGTAGCTTTTGAGATAATCCACACCCTGTATGATTAAGTACATAGCCTTCTGACTAAAATTATTATTAATAACAATTATTTTACTTATCACATTCACTATCTCCCAATTGCAGGCAATTGATGCATGCTGCTAGAACATGTATGTATATAGAGGGTGTTTCTAAATTAATACGAAAAATTTTCATAGGAGATTCCTCTTTGAATATTAGAAGGTTTTTTATATTAAAAATCGCAAACTATTAATGAAATCCTTTCAGATGCCGTGTATCATATTCTGAGAAGGAATTTGAAAGAATTGCCGCAGACTGGACCCGTCAAGGGAAGCAGCGAAAACAAAGAGGAGGAAAAACCGAAAGAAAAATAATTTTTATTATATTTATGAAATTAAAATATAATAATTAATTAGGTTTAAGAAGCAGTTTTATTGTTAATATTTTTCTCATTGTAGTATTACCGTAAAACCTTTGTCCTCTAGAGACGTAGTAGACATAAAACTGAAACATCCCTGAGACATAGTTGACACAAAACTGAAACATCTCTGAGACATAACTGCGACAGAGAAGGGACATTATTTGGCGCTTTAGAAAAGAGTTTCGCTCCCTTTTTAGGTAGGACATAGGAGCATCACAGAGATATCTCTGTTATGTTTACGCGCTTTCCTTGTGATATCTCTGTGACAGAACAAGTAACACCTGTGATGTATGTGGAACGTAGTTGCTCTGTAAAATGGTCAATTGGGAATCCACTAAATGGATTTTTTAAAAAGTCAGAAACTAAATCACTGGCACTCATTTTAAATTTTAATAATTTACCGAAATTATTTCGCGTGGCGTCACTTAACAATTATTCCCGCTAATCATAAAACAAAACAAACACCCTCGCAATCCGCATGTGTGGTATTCCCCTGAAAGGAAGAAGACTAGCCTACTAAGACTGTTGCCATTTCAGCTATTTTTTACGGTATTTGGCAATTGGACTGGTCGAAAAATGGCAACTTTGTTGAGCAACACGTGTTTAGGGTTTGAGAGATATACGCAGATTCTATTGAGTCTAGCCTCAGGTCCCCGTTGTCAGATTTAAAAATAATTACTGAGAACAGGGAATTAATTGTGAAATTTTAAAAAATATTAGAGAAACACTAAATAAAATGAATGATCAACAAAATATTTCTGGCGCTGTTTGCTGAATAAATTATTAAATTGGTGAGGTGGCTGAGCCTCCTAAGCCTCCTTCGAGGAGCCGCCACTGACTGTCATCACAGATAATTATCACACCAGCCTTGAACTGGCTAATCGTCTACTAGATAACCGGACGCATTTGATTGGAACTTTGAGATCAAATCGCAAAAGTAACACAAAAGAGGTTTTGGATAAGAAATTGACTAAGGGCGAAATGTTTGCTAAAGAAAATTTAAGAGGTGTATGTGTGATAAAGTGGCATTATAAAAGCGATGTTCTTATTTTGTCCACGAAGCACACCGATAGTTCTCAACTTGTTGAACGTCATACAGGACCTATAACAAGACCAGATGCTATAATTGATTATAATGCTGGAAAATCATCAATCGATTTATCAGACCAGATGTCCAGCTATAATTCTGCTTTGCGTCGGTCATTGAAATAGTATCGTAAAATCGCGGTAGAACTTCTGCTAGGTACCATTATTGTAAACTCTTATATAGTTTTTAAGATGCTTTCTGATTCAAACATGATTACTAAATTCCGAGAAAACATTGTATATGACTTACTCAACGATGGGCCATTAGAACAAGCTGAAGATCAACCACTGCCTCCAGCAGTTACAAAAAAGGCTTTAAAAAATCACGCATTACTAAAAAAAGATGGAATGGCTACTGTTGCAAGGAAATACTGCAGAGGTTACTACGAGAAGAAGATAAGAGGAGAAATATCCAAAACCAAGGTAAAAAAAGCATATTGCATTGACTGCGAGGGACATCCTCATTTTTGTCTTCCTTGTTTTAATCTCAAGCATCTAAAAATATAGTGTCTTATATTTCTGTTAGATTTCATTTATTTCAATACTCTTTGTTTCAATAAACACTCTTTTCTATGTAAAATCATTGATTTTTATTTACACTGTATACATTTGAATTTTGTTTATTTTTACTGATATACACATATCCCTCTATGCATTTTTTATGAAATTGTCGTTCATGTACCCTTTTCAGACACTTTTATTAAAATCATGCACGGCGGATAATATGATGACCATGATCACTACTTTAAGCGGCCGATATGACCGCTGTGTATTTTTGACTTTTTAGTTCGATTAAAATTTTTAAGTCTTCCTTTATTAACCCTGCCTCAGTACAGCTGGCTTATATTCTACATTAGGTATATATAAAGGGAAAGTTTTTTTTTGGTAAAAAAACAGATATCGAGATTTTGATTTTTACGTTTTACGTTTCTAGGTACCTTGAGTACAAAAAATTTATTTTTGGAAAATTGTATGTATGTATGTATGTACTTGTGTGATCAAATTTTTCGATAACGATTTTTTTAAAACTACTGAACCGAATTTAACCAAATTTTCACAAAAATTGTATCGGTTCTAACTTTAGAACTGATCAGTTTTTGGTGGCTGAACAAATATGATTAAGAACCGATATAAGTTTGGAATAATTTACTACGGCAGACAGCGTGTTAACGCCGCCTAATTTACGAAGGACCAACCTGGATACAGAGTATAAGGATTTAGTATGTTACCACAAATAAATCAAATTATTTAAGGGCTATTTACTCACCCATTTATTAGCAAACCAACATTATTAATACTACATTTTTTATGACATTATTATTATTAGAGCAACTGCTCTCACTACTACAAAACATTTACAATTTATATACATTTTTAGACTCTCAGAAAATTTATTGTGTTATTAATTTTTAGGATGCGGTCAACCGCTTTTTATAACGTCGAGACATGATATGTCAACTGAACACTGATAAATATGATGAGACTCTCTCAAACTATTAGACTGTTTCCCTATTTATAGTTTTAGAAGATTTGTAAGAGGGGATTTGTAACGGTTTTCTTCTTTCCAATAAGAAAACCGACCTGTTCGGCGATCACATGTATTTCTGCGCTTGTCGCTCATAGAAATATTATATCGCTTAGAGGGAAATGGCGATAGGGTGAATTATTTTGTACAAACAATATTTTTGCACTCGGCACGACAGCTAGTGACGTACACATAGAGAATAACAATCTATTTTTAGATTAAGGAATGGTAAAATATACAGCACTGGCCAAAAGTATAAATTAAAATGAATCTTATTAAATTTAAGGAAATATAAGTTTATTTTGTGAATTCTGGATAATATTCCAGTGAAATTTATCCAGTGGCTGTGCTACCGTATCATTTATAAATTAATAATAAACCAGGTTAACACAAATTATTAGTATTACTATAAGATGCGCAAATACATAATAATTAATAACAATAATATAACAACTATCTTGACCTTCTCAATAAATAGTCGTTGCTTTCGGTCACCATTCCCATCCAGTTGCGCCGCAATCGGTCTCCACAGTCCATAGAAGAACGTTTTGAGAAACTGTCTTTAAAAATTTCTAATTTGTTACAAGAATTTAAAAAACAAAACAAAAGATTATCCATTCTCAAATGTGGTAAAATTATTCAATGAATAATAAGTCCTAGTCGTACCACCTAAAATTTATTAAATATGATTGAATAAATATAATATAATATGGAGGTATTATATTATATTAATATTTCATTCAAATAAAGTTGAGTAAATATTTTCATGCCATTTTGATAATCATTTGTTGTACGAGCAATCTAACCATTTTTGCCTGATGATGGCCATTGTTTGGCCGAAACATGTTGCCTCCCATTTGTTCAACCGGATTTATTAAATTTTATGTGGTATGACTAGGAGTTTTTCTATTATTAACAAATAGTATTACTAACTTTACTTTTATTTTATATCTAAACAACTTAAAGTGAAAAAATGAACTGACTAAAAATAGTGTGATTTTGGGTATTTATAACAAGAGGGTATTAACATCCTTTCTGGTTCATTGTTGTGTCAAAATTTTAAAAAGTTCGTAAACAAATTTAATCGATTATGTTTTAATTAAAAGTGTTTTTTACATAAGTATTATGGTATATTATCATGCAATGAAGATATCATCTTCATACTCTTTGCCATTGTTAATAAATTCAATAACAAATAAATTTATTTATAGATATAGTAGCTAGAATGAGTTGTCTAATTGTCTATAAGGTTCGTTTAGAATGCCGCGAGAAAAGACATATAAATTATAATATACAGAGAGTTGCGTTCGAAAATATTATCTGCAAATTACGGATGGTGTCTATGGATAAAATGGTGTTTTAAATATTATTGGAAGGATTTGTTTGTGAATCAAGATTAGAGGGACAAACAATAGACATTTTTTATGTTTTGGATGTAATAACAAAATAAGGTATATTAAATCTTTCTTAAAAAACTGAAATATTACACATACGTAGCGGGAAAATGTTATGTTGGTTACAACCCATAGATATTTATATCAAAAATTAAATTAATTTTGAGCGGAATACCCTTTTTATTGTACATTTATTTTTAGATACTTATCGAATTAATTATAAATATTTTTTTATAAAATGTCAAAAATCACACACTCTTCGGCTTTCAAATTTCAAATAGATGCAATGCGCTAGCATAAGGGTTACTAACCCCTAATAAATACTCTTTTAATAAAATGGGCCAACTACTCGAACAAAACTAAAACCGTGCCATAAAAGTTTCGACCCTGGCGTGAACCACCTTCAGGTGATACTCGTAACTTTATTTTTTTTTATGGGAAAGTGCTATAAGAATTATCGAAAATAAACGACTATATTAGAAACAAAACATTTAAAACTATATTTGCAAACTAAAAGTCTGATTATAGGATCTGCCAATATGCCTTGCCTTTTATATTTCGTTTTATAAGCTTATTTCTAATATAAACAAGAATAAGATTTGTTTATTTTGGTTTCTTTGAAATCCCTTAGCTAGGGCGTATGGTATATGTCTGCCATCGTCATCATTTCTTACACTACATCACGTGACACCTCATTTGAAAATTTATTTAAATTTCAGTATTAGCGTTAGCTGTTATTCGAATTTTTTTGAACAATCTTCAATCATTAATTTATAATTCAATAAAACATCCATTAATTTGATTAATTTTACTTATTTCAAAACAAAAGATCCTCCAGCATCAAAAAATTTGAATAAAATTGAAAACAGTCATTTCATTTATGGTCTAGGAAATATAGCACTAGAATTGAATTTTTTTTGCAGTAAGACGGATTTAGATTCAATTTTTGTGCATTCTTAAAGTGCATATTTTCAGTTGATCAAGGAGAAATTCATATCTTATCAAAATTCACCCGAATGACGCGAATTTCACTATCCGCGGTTTTTTTGAGCCGCTAAACCATAATAATATGTTCAGATTACGAGGGTTGTTATTTATGTATTGAGAACTGACATCACTGATATTGTCAGGTAAAATTTGACAGTGCCATCTTAAAGTTTGACATTATACGTACTCAGAACGTTTTGACAAGCAAGCACTGTTAGTGTTGTTTACAGTAAGTTGAAAATTTCATCTCGGCCAAAAGATGGAATTAATTCGAGAAAATTATCGAGCTATGTTTTATTATAACTTTCGACGTGGTCTAACTCAAGAACGGTACGTCTATATATCGCTGGTGAATTCAAATGTAGCCCAGCATTGCCAGGTTACTCCTTGTATAAAAATATTACCTTTTTGGGATATTTCGTTAGTCTTTTTTGTCTGTATGCTACCTAGCGACTAATATAAAAACGAATACCAAAACGTAAAAAGGTTACTACAAATCCAGTATGATATCAAGGAAAGTTTACAGTAAATTAATTTATTAAAATTATTATATTAAATTATAGATACAGATGACATTTCTACCAGTAAATCCCGACGCTCGACAGTATTAACCTCACCCCATATTTATTGCCAGTACGTCATATACGCCACTTAAAACAATATAGAAAAAGGGTACGTTCACCTGACGTCAGCGGCTGAACCAAAGCGGTGAACAGTTGGGTGCTGACTGGTTAAGCAGATCGTAAACTGCTGAACGCAACGCTGAGTTCGAAAACATTTTTGTGACAGCTGACGTTATATCATCACTAGAACCAAACTACACAGGATGGTGGTTTTTATCATGATACAAAAAAATTTACAATATTTTTATAATAATTATTATTATATTCCTGTTAAAAAAAGCCGTCTTGTATCATTATCCAATCTGCCATGGACTGTGTTCAGAAGTTGATGATCGTAGAATTATTAGACGATGAAATTAATTTTAACCTGATTGGAGCTGCCATTAATTATTTAATTTAGCCTGTTGATATAGTAGTACCGGCCAGAGTAAACCGCGTTAGAAATGAACATTATTTTAAGAATGTGATACCAAATAATCATTTCAGAATATCTAGAGAAACATTTAAGGTGTGTAAAACAACCCCGTCAGGTGTAAATACACAGCTGCTAAGAACAACCTGCTTTAACCCCTTTTTCAAAGAATGCCTAACACGATGCAAACTACCCCCTCAAATGGCCAAAAACTCTTCTCTTATCCGGTGCGCTGCATAAAATCGGGTATCAAAAGGGTACTATTTAACCATTTCGAGGGGTTATTTTGCTTCGGGGTGAAGACTTATGATCAACATCGTATTCAGCATCCTCAAAAACTGGGGGTGACGTTTTTGCCTTTTTGGGGAGTGCGGTTAACTTGGAGAGAGTTTAAACCATCGCCGTCGTACTTGGCATCCTCGAAAACGAGGGGTGACGCAGTTTTTGTTCGTATGAAACGGTGTATCCTCGTTTCCTCTTTGGGGGCGGTTTTTTGGAGTGTGAGAGAGATTAAATCACCTCTATCGTGTTCAGTATCCTCGAAAACGGCGGTAGGATGGCGTATCCTCGTCCTTTTCAGGGCGGTTATTTGAGAGTTTAAATCACAGCCAAGGTTTGGCATCCCCGAAAACGGGGGGGGGGGGGGGTAATTAGTCACGTTAGGCTGTAAAACATTTACATGTTTGTCCGAGTCACAGAATCCACAAATTTGGTCATATATATAATAATCCTCGTTGTCAAAAATAGTCAAATAAACTGAACTGTAGCAGGATTTGGAGTAGTATAATTAGGGTACTTATATTGTACAAAAAATATATAAACAACTCAATTCCTAAAATTAAAATTTTTTTATTTTATTAAATTCTAGAAGTGTTGTTATTTTAATTTTTTTATTTATATTTTCATCACTTCGGCAAACGCAGTGGCGTATCTTATAAACATTAACATTAAACATAAAACTAAATTTAATGGTACATTGGCTTTGACAGTCGTTAAGTCAAAAAAATAAATGATAGTTGATTTTGTATAGAGCAATAAGGATTTGCGTATATTCTCTGCATTTTCTTCAAATCTCATTTTTATATCTTTAAAACTACAGTGGGATTGTTATTGTTTACATTCAGTAAAATTAAAAACTTATTTTAGTCGATAAAATAAAATTAGCGAAATTATTATTTTAAAGTATTATTCATTGGGTTGAAAAGGGCAATCGATTACGTGCTTTGTTAGAAAACAATATCACTTTTCACTTCTAAACAAGAAAACATTTAATTAAGGGCGCCTCTAGAGAGTCGCGAAAGTTGTTGGCAAACTTCCATTTCTGAAGTGTTCCTTAAAACAGCACTGAACAGAGGTGATTCCGAATAAAGTAAAAGATAATATACTTTACTTTATGCTGTTTTGCCGCACTGTTATATGGAATTTTAGAGAAAATTATCATAAAACAGATAAATATGATATTTAGAATTATTGACAATTGTGGATTTGTATGAAAAACGGTCAAATAACTCTCAGTTTTAAGACATTAAAAAATAATTTTTGTTTTCTAGTACACGGTGATATCATAATAATAGATAGTCACGTTGGTCCTGGCCTAGGTATAGAGAATTTAACGTGTTAAAGAGAGAACATATGTATTTCCATTATTATTGGTCCAAATTGAAATTTAGATAACGTCGGCTCTGGTCCGACAGAGCTGAAGACTAGACCAGACGGAGCTGAAGTACCTGAAGATCAGAGCCGACGCTATCTAGATTTCAATTTGGACAAATAATAACGGAGATAGATGCGTTCTCTCTCTAACACATTAAATTCCCTATGGGTAGCCTGTAGTATATCTACTCGCAATGAATGGTATTAATCATTTTCCATTTTTAATCTAAAATAAAAGACTCTATTTATTTTGATATCGATAACGTAATAACCGCTTAAATTCTCCATTTCGCAGAAACAAAAAACCGTTTTCCCCCTCATAGTGCTAATGTAAATGGGTAAATGTTTATTCATTAGGTCAATTAAACAGGGCAATTTCACCCTCTTACATCAATTAGGCCACACTAATGCAATACTCCAGTCTCCATTTTCTCTCCCCCAGATTGTCAAGTATTCATTACGTCATTATTGTCATTATACGTTTTTGTGAAAATAGGGTTTTCTAGACTCTTTGCTTAATTGTGCTATTTTTGATTAATGATGTACTAAAAGAGGACTTTATATAGAGCACGATTACTTCAGGGAAAATAAAAAATATATATAAAAAAGAATTTTCTCAAAAACTAAAGTTGAACATTTTAAACAAGAAATAGAAAGAACAAACTGTAAATCAGTCCTAAATTCATGATATTTAAAGGAGGCATAGACAATATTTTTACATATAGGCACTAGTATAATAAATTCAATATTTACGGAAAAAAAAGGTACTGATAAATCAAAAAGCAAATATTTGGAAAATAAAGAATAATAAAAAACTCGTAGTCGTACCACAATTATATCATGTTGAAAATTTAACAACGGGAGGCAACATGTTTCGGGCATTCGATGGCCATCATCAGGCCTATAATACAAAATGGTATATTACAGATACGTAAAAAGACAGTTTAGTAGTTACTAACATAAATTTTGTTAAAAAAGTATAACAACTTAATTGTACGATGGCAATATTAGTATGAAGAAGAAAACTTTAACCAATTGTGGCGATACATTAGCAAAATTACATGTGGTATTACATCAAAATTTAAACTTAAAATTATTTACAAAATCCCGGATAAAATTTTTTACAAATTCAATAGCCGCTCCATAATGGAGGTCTGAGTGTGATATAACAGTGGTTAAAGTCGTAGTGCATCCTACGATGCACTTTAAACAGAAAAATTGAAAGTTAACAAATTGCGCTTTAATTAAAACACCATGCGGCTACTAACTAAATGACAAGTGACAAGTATCAATTATATTGAATATGAGACCCCACTAACATAGTCCAAAAAGAAGATGAGAAGAATAAAAAAGAAGGTATCAGACACCGCAAATGAAGAGAAATGAATAACATGTTGCCTCCCGTTTCAACATTATATAATTATGGTATGACTACGAGTTTTTTATTATTCTTTGAATAATTCTACCACATTTGAGTATGGATAATCTTCTGTTTTTTTATAAGTAAAATATTTGAAGAAATTCTCAATAATAGACTCATCAATTTCCTCGATGATAATTGGATTCTATCTGAACAACAAAATGGATTCAAAAAAGAAAAATTCAGAACTCGAGCAGTATATGGTCAGAATAATAAATTTAGTGAACAAGAATAAAGAAGCACTTGCCATTTGCACAAAATCAAATTTTATTATATCTATCACAAAGAAAATAATGGGTCTTTAAATGTGATGAGAGGTCTCCCACAGGGATCAATTCTTGGACCATTGCTATCATCTCTACACAAATGAAATACCTGACATCAGCGAGGAATACATGATGCTATACGCTGATAATACTACACTGATTCTTATCGAGAAAAATAAAGAACTACTTCTCCAGAGAAGTGAATTGATACTGGACAAATTTCACTGGAATATTATCCAGAATTTATAAACTAATTTCTATTTCTTTTAAAATTAATATGTTTCTTATTTCGGTTCATACTTTTAATCATCACTTTACAATTTATTATTCTAAAATCTAAAAATAGATTCTAAATCAACACATTTCATGAAAAATTTGCCCACGTGATGAAAAACGGTACAGCTATACCAAAAGAAATATTTCTAGAAAAAAACCGGGGAAAGTAACACTCATCTCTTTCTATATATCATTCTCATAGAGAGCGACGAGCGTAGTTGTATCCGAATATGGAATAGTCCATTACAAATTAAAATCCGTTATAACCGTTCTTAAAAAAGATGCATCTATGGCGTCAAATTATTATCCACATTTATTAGCTTCTTGATCGTTCAGGAGAGTAGTAGTTGTATACCGGTGAGAGCTTTTCACTTTAAATTATTATGATAAGGCTTCTAGATTGTCGTTGAGAAGATTTGTCTCACGGCGAGAGCTTTTCACATTAAAACGCGAGTCAAGATCGCACTATAATATTGAACATTCTGAGATTTCAAATCAACAAGTGTAAATAATTTTTATTTGAATTTAATGAATTTAGAGCTATGCTCTACAAGTTATGTTATTAAAAAAAGTGTAAATTCAATTTATATTTTCATTCAATAAATGGGTGAGAAAATAATCCTTCGACATAAAAAAAATCGATTCTTTGTATTAAATAATGTGTCTGATGTGCTAATCAGACTGGTCCTTCGATCTAGTAAAAGAAATTCCAAATGGATGTGAGTTCTTAATTCATATTTAATCAGATACACTGCAGCAGTATTTTTCATCAAATGATCTATTAAATGTTAAAAAACCCAACCATTATCGTTGGTAAATAGAATAAATGACACAGTAACAATATTGTACAAAAACGAAGAAATCGTTTCTATACATAGAAAGTTGGGGAATATCGACCACCCGATTTAGAAAAAACAAAGAAATATATATTTTTTATTCGATAACATTAATAGAACATTAATAAATAAAGTAGAAAAACGTGAAAACTGTTAAATAAATAAAGCAAAATAACAATATTAACCTCACCGATAAAGGTAATATTTACCACTACTTCATTAATATCGATCAAGTAGTTGACCAAAATTCGTAAAAGTAAACTGTAGCTATCATATATCCTCATTCCTACCACTTCTTTCTTCTTTTCCTTTGATTCTTGTCTAATTTTTAAAGAGGTTGAAGTTAATATTTCGCTGTGTTGTTTTCTTCTAGGATTCCTTTTTTCGCAGAATACTATAGATTGAGCTACTCTTCAGAAGATTTGTTATTTTTTGGTTTAACACTTTTATCTTCATCATAAGTGGCTTCAGTGTCAAAAAATTCATTCTTCAAAGTCGCATTCAGAATCACTAGAAGATGTTAAAAGTGATTCTTTGCAAGACCTTCTTTTATGTTTCTAAACTAGGTTTCAGATTTGTGGTGGATGCAATATGTGGAGGTGTAGTATTAAGGAAATTATTTGGTCTAAATGTTTATCTTTATCACTTGGACCAGCAACCTGATTATCATAATGTAAAACCATTTATTTTGTTATTCAGTACGAGTTTTTGCTTATTTGAATTAGGTTATTCGTTATCTGGTATTATGTTGATCAAGTCTTCTTTTGAAAAAATTGCCTTATCTAATGCATAAATCTTTTGAGTAGACGCAATTTCAGTAGACGCCATTTGAGAAATAGTTCAGCAATATCTGATATTTGAATTCGTTCATAATATTTTGATTTAATATACTGATCGCAAACATGGTACCCCATTTTTAAAAGACCATAAAAACAAACATCTAACGGCTGTAATAATTTTAATATCCTTATTTCGACAAAAGTTGTATGCATCAAGACTGGAATATGTGGAGTGATTGTCCATAATCACAAGAACAAGATCCTCTACAATTGACTCTACATATTTTGCAAAATGCTGCAATCACTCTATGAATAACCCCTCTGTTATCCATCTGTTGTCTGAATATTTGTAAATGGAATCTAATAGACCGTTTTTATCCAAGCCCGTCTTCATTCTAACAAAATAAGTTACACACCCAAATGAATTAAAATATATACAGTGAAATTAACTTACAGTTTTCTTTTAAAGAAATATATAGTCCTGTTGCACCAATACAGTAAATAACTGTACTTTTTTTTGCTCTTTTTGAGGTAGAATACGAGTAGGTCTGTGCATGCAAGTGATGCCAGTATCGTCGACATTAAAAATTCTATCTCGGCGAAAAGCATGTTGTGTCATTAAGGTTTTTGTCCCACCCTGTATTTTCATTATTACTCTACTTAATATATTTTAATTTCATAGTCTCTTGATATCCCCTTCTTATTTCCTCGCGTCATGTCCCTCTCTTCTCTTTTTATTCCTATAAAATTCCTTTCCCATGTTAATAATGTTCTTCTCTTTGCCCACTCAATCAAAATAATTGACTTTATATCGTTCGTGTCGCTTACTAAAGATTTCTTTTTTTCTCCTCCTTATCTTAAAAGGGTAAGTTTTTATTATATTCTATTATATTTTCATTAAAATTCTTTGATATCTGTATTAATTATTTCGATGCTTTAACTTTTTACTGTTATTTTTAATTGTTTTTTTTTATGATGGTATATATTTTTTTATTTTCTTAAAAGTTCATATCTTATCATTTATAATATTATAAATTACCTGATGTCAAAAAGAGAATCTATGTATTTTGTTTTTACAGATTGTCTTAAAATTTAATTCATTTTAATTATTTTTGTATTTCATATTTTGATCTAAAATTCATGTATTTCGTTTAAATAATATCAATGTTTTATATTCTTTTTCAAAAACAGAGACCACGAAATCTGGTAATTTATAAGATTTTTGTCTTATATTTACTTTATGTGAACTTTAAGGGTTTTTTTTCTCTACTTCAGTTTTTTCCTCTGGACTTCAGTTTTTCCTTTGGACTTCGTATTTTCCTCTGGACTTTGGTTTTTCGTTTCGACTTCGTTTTTAATCTGGACTTCAGTTTTTCCTTTGGACCAAGTTTTTTTTCTTGGTCTACAGTTTTTTTTTCGGGGACTACGTTCTTTTGGATCAATCTTGTGTGTCTTTGATATTTTTTTCCTGGACTACGTTTTGTTTTCAACCAAGCTGTCCAGTTTCCTTTGTAGAAGAACGATAAGAGGAACCCCAAGAAAAGCTAAGTTTTTTTTTTAATTAAGAAAAGAACAGAATCTCTGCAACTTTTTTATCGTGAAATAAAAAAATATAACGTTTAATTTGAGTAAACCCACAAAAAGAAAGAAAGGACGGATTTTGAAATATATTGTAGTTTTTTGTCAATTATTTCTAATTACATAAAAAAATCAATTAGACTGGCGTCCAAAAATATTTTTTATTTAATAGTCTACTTCTGATATATTTCAAATTCTATTCGTGGAACGAACCCATAATAAAAAGATTTGAGCTTAAATTATATTACTTATTTATTATCAACAAAGTAAAGTATCGTTTCACAATTTTTACCTCTCGCCCTTCAGATAAGAGAGGTATAGGAATCATGCTAAAAATTGGGTAGTGAGTTTTCAATGAATAAACACGTTTTAGGGTCCCTAGAATACGATTTTAATATTTTCGCGATGATGTCTGTGTGTGTGTGTTAGTGTGTGTGTGTGTGTGTGTTAGTGTGTGTGTGTTAGTGTGTGTGTTAGTGTGTATGTGTGTGTGTGTGTGTGTGTGTGTGTGTGTGTGTGTGTGTGTGTGTGTGTGTGTGTGTGTGTGTGTGTGTGTGTGTGTGTGTGTGTGTGTGTGTTTGGATGGATGTTGTAGTAACGATAACTCAAAAACTACTGAATAAAAAAATTTCAAATTTTGCATACAGAATTCTGATACCCTAGATTAGATCTGATTAGATTTTGGTGCCAATCGCACAACCGGAAGTGGCAGTTGCTATGGGTGATGACGCCATTATTATACAAAACGGCAATAAAGTTTCACACATATATTTTGTATACCCTATAGTTTATTTTCATCTCATTAAAATTTTCGAAACTTTTGCCATTGTTGCCAGATTTACAAAAAAATATTTTTTTTTCATACTTTTTTGTGTCAACCTGTAAATTTTTGATTCAAAAATGGCGAGAGGTCATGTGCTGGCCACATCAGATTTTTTTGACTGGGAAAGACATTTTATATTAATACCAAGAGAAGAGAGGGACATGTCGCGGGGAAATAAGGCGAGTATAAATGAAAATACAGGGTGGGACAAAAAAACGTAACAGAAAGTTATGAAACATCAGTATGACACCAGTATGACAGCAGATACAAATCTAATTTGCAGTTGGACTGGTGCAACTTTACATATGTACAAAGAAATGAAGAATATAGTTTCACAAACATAATCTTTTTCCAAAAAAAGCAAAAAATCTGAATAGAAATAGTTATAAAAATTACCTCAGTAAAAAAGCATCGTGCGAAAATTAAAACAAAAGTTAAATAATAAAAATTACATAAATAATGGAAATATAAATATGAAATATAAAAACGGTAACTAGTTTCAGAGGTAATTCGACAATTCGCAAGCTAGCATTGCCAAGACGAACTTTTAATATATAAATTTCACAAATTTTAAAATTTTAGACCATATAACTTTTTTATCTTAATAGGCACAAACTTTTCGTGATATAATTTTTAAATATTTTATTATGCCGCATCCAAATCTGCCATCTTCAGACCAATACCATTTTTTTAAAATCAATCTTACAATAAAAATGTGAAAAACGGCAATAATTTTCAAAAATTTTAAGTTACGAAAATAAATGTCTATATAGGTATATATACATTATATACTACAGTATATATGGTATAAGTAGCGGGAAAGTAAAAGGAGGTCAAAGATTAATATCATTTTTGAGGTTTTTACCGATGCCGAATCGATTGCCACTGTCTGTTTGTCTCTCAACGTCCTTGAGTTAAATCAGGCTAACAGACGGATGGATGGACAGACAAAACCGTTTTATAAGTTTTTTTCTTCGAAAACTCTAAAATGATAGATAGTCACGATATCTATCGTGGGTGGATGGGTACCAACTGGTACTTTGTCCATCGAGTTCCATCATAAATCCGAAGAGAAGATATCCTTAGATAAGAAGAGATTAGCTTAGCCTTATTTAACCACCCCAAAGTAGCCATAAACGAAGTGGATAAGGCCTTTTGGTCATGAAACAACACCTTTTGGCCATGAATCAACCCCTTTTGACCATAAAACAACCCCGAGACCGAACACAATGACCAGAAGCGGTAGTTGAAGACGATACTTTTGACTCACCGGTATAATGCAAAACTCATCGCTTATCGCTTGATCTCTTCTTCTTTCCCGGACATAAAATGTTGATACAAGAATCCGAGAAAACACTATATAGGTATATACCTTATATACTACAGTATATATGGTATAAGTAGCGGGAAAGTAAAAGCAGGTCAAAGATTGATATCATGAGTTTTGCATTATACAGGGGGAAAAGCACTGCCTTCAACTACCACTTCTGGTCATTGTCGTCGGTCTCGGGGTTGCTTTATGGTCAAAAGGGGTTGTTTACTGGCCAAAAGAGGTTGTTTCATGACGAAAAGGCCTTATCCACTTCGTTTAGGGCTACTTTGGTGTGGTTAAACGAGGCTAAGCTAATCTCTTCTCTTCTAAGGGTATCTTCTCTGCGGATAAGGGTAGCTAAGTGGAGGCTACTTCTTCGGATTGATGATGGAACTCGTTGGATGTGGCGCAGAACCGGCATAGGTATACTACTTGCATTCCGACAAAAGACTATCGATGATTCCTATAAAAAAATTTACTCTCTGTTTTTGATCAAGCTAACAATAGCTCGTCATAGGTGTAGTAAAAGAAACTAATTTAATTAGTGAAAGTAACATATTACAAAGGCATTTTGTGATTCCCCCATTCTACTTTAAGATTTTTATGTACCATTTAAATTTATAATAAATGTTTTGCTAATATGTTACCCTCCCTAAATAAGTTAGTGTCTACTAGTACACATATTTCTGTGACGAGCTATTGTTAGTTTGTATTTTTTACCTGAAGATGTCTAGTCGATTTTTTTTCAATTATTTTATATCTGGTACATGAGTTGAAGTTTTATTTCCTGAATATTAGTGAATAGTAAAAAAATGTTTTACATCGCCCAGGAACATAATTTGGAATTGTGTTCTTAACTCTCATTATTTTATTTACGTACTTACTACAATCACTCGGTATATTTGTATTATTTTTTTTTTTAAATTTTCTTTGAAGTAATTCAAATTTTTGGCAATCGTTCGTCCTTTAGATTAAAAACTATCTTATCCGGTCTTAAATAATTCTCTTGCTGGCACATCTATAACAACCCTCCCATGGAACATTAACTAGAATTCGGTATTAGAAAAACGACGAAACAGAAACTTCTCTGCAGAATCTAACCGGGTTGACATCCCAGGCGTAAACATGAAATTTATAGCACAGCACTTGGAATTTCAATTATTTGAATTATGTATTTTCTGGCAAATGTAAGCAATTGATATGAAATGTGGTTAAATGTTTATTTGAGCCGGGGTGAAAATAGATCTTATTCGTTTTATGACCTCTTGCGTACAGGATTATAGCCAGGGTAAGAATAGTTACGTATATAACAAAAAATAATGTATATCATAACTTCCGGAAACCGGTTTTTTTTTTAACTAAGCAGTAGAAATATGGACAATTAAAGGTAGCGAATATAAATATTTTTTTAACAAATCTAATCCAAGAACTAAAAATAAAAAATCTGATGTGGCCAGCACATGACCTCTCGCCATTTTTGAATCAAAAATTTACACGTTGGCACAAAAAAGTATGAAAAAAATTTACTTTTTTTTAAATCTGGCAACAATGGCAATTTTTTTGAAAATTTTAATGATACGAATATAAACTATAGTGTATACAAAATACATGTGTAAAACCTTATTGCCATTTTGTTTAGTAATGGCGTCATCACTCATAGCAACTGCCACTTCCGGTTGTCCGATTGGCACCAAAATCTAATCAGATCTAATCTAGGGTATCAGAATCCTGTATGCAAAATTTCAAATTTTTTAATTCAGTAGTTTTTGAGTTATCGTTACTACAACATCCATCCAAACACACACACTGTAACGCACTTCGGTCGTTACGGGTCACTTTGGGGCCTAATCCAGGTTTCGGATTGCTTCGGGCGCCACCTTCCGTTTATAGTGTGAAGGCGACTGCACGGGCAGCGTCAGTGGAGAAAGAAAATACTCCAGGGCTCGTTATGGTTGTATAAATCTGGTTCAGAGGGTTTCAACTGTGAACTTCAATGAAACCATGCAGATTGTTAAATGATATGAAATATGGACTGTAATTTTTAGGTTATGAAAATGACTCACGAAATCAGAGGTTAAACTTATATTAATAAAGAAAATAACGTGGTGCAATGCCTGAACTGGCTGGGGGCACTTTGACTCTATATAAAGTTAAATGAGAAAAATGCGAATCGAAGATTGCACAACAAACATATAATTCTAACAGCGCACGGCGTGCTTTCGCCTTGAGTTTCTGATCTCGTCTCTCTTGTCGCGGGGCGAGGGTAGTTCGGTTTCCTGCTAACCGTGATGACGTAGTACACATGAGCGCGCGGATTAACTTTTTTATGTCTGTTTGTAAATTAAATTTACGTTTAATTACCATAAGACTAAACATGGCCCCCAGCGTTGAAAAACATTTCAACAGTAGATAAATTAAAACTAAATACATGGGCACATGGCCTACAAGTAACATAGATTAACCTTAAACTTAACTAATACATGGGCTCAAAGCCAACGAAACATAAAGAAAACTTAACTAAATACATGGGCTCAAAGCCAACGAAACATAAAGGGAACTAAACTAACACTCCCGAACCCTTAACTTGCCTCAGCGAGCGGTAATGGACACACTTTGACGACCGCACGTTTGATTACTCCATTAGATGTTTTAATTGACACTACGCGCACTACCATATCGGAACCTGGATGTAAAGTTACTATTCGTCCCAGTTTCCACCTATATGGCGGAAGATTGTCCTCGCGAATAAGTACCAGTGATCCAACTTGAATTTGACACTTATTGGTTTTCCATTTGGTCCGTTGTTGTAGTTGGCTAATATATTCCTCTGACCAACGGGACCAAAATGATTGTTTCAGTCTTTCTAATTGTTCCAGATTCGACAATCGATTCACCGGCATCGTCATTACGTCCGGAAACGGAATAGTTTGAAGTGAACGACCGATTAAAAAATGTGCAGGCGTTAATACCTCTAAATCGTTAGGGTCAGTAGACAAGGGTGTTAGGGGCCTAGAATTTAGAATGCTTTCAATCTGAGTTATCACGGTATAAAAGCCTTCAAAGGTTAATAAAGTATTGGAGAGAACCCGTTTAATATGGTGTTTAGCAGATTTAATGCCAGCTTCCCATAGCCCTCCTTGATGCGGAGAATAAGCTGGTATAAAGTGCCATTGAATATTAAATGTTGTGTCAATCTTATCTGACAAAGAGGATTCGCTAGACTTTAAAAATGTACTCAATTCCTTTAGCTGATTATTAGCCCCGACAAAATTGCTGCCGTTGTCACTGTACACGTGCGCTGGTTTACCGCGTCGTGCAATAAAACGTTGAAATGTCTCCAAAAATGCTGGTGTGCTTAACTCACTGACGAGTTCTAAATGAATAGATTTAGTGGCTAAACATACAAACAAGCATAGGTAGCATTTTTGGACCTTACAACCGCGGCCCTTTCGATCCTTTATGGAAAAGGGACCGGCATAGTCTATTCCGGTATCTGCAAAGGGTAATCTAGGATTAACCCGTTGCTCAGGTAGATTTCCCATTATTGGTAATAAAGCCTTGGGCTTAAAACGAAAACATGTTACACATTCTCTAATAATGCGTTTTGCTAAATTTTTGCCTGAAATAGGCCAACAAAATTCTCTGACATGAGCTAACAATTGGTTTGGACCACAATGCAAGAGCTGAAGATGTTCATGTTTCAAAATAAGCTTAGTTAATATATGATCGGATGAAAGAACTACTGGATGCCTTTTATTAAATGAGTAAGAAGAATGTTTTAATCTCCCACCAACTCTTATTATTCCATTTTCCAAAAATGGGGTTAAGGATAAAAGTCTACTTTTATTACTTACAACTCCTGATTTTGTAAGCTCGCACATATCTAAAGGAAATGATTCATGTTGCGAAAGTTTTACTAAGACGTTTAGTGAATCTCTTAACTCGACGATAGTCAAGAATCCACTTTTTGGTGATTTGGAATTTCTTAGATTATTTATAAATCTTAAGGAATACGCCATAACTCTTTTGAGACGATTTAGTGATGAGAATCTTTCAAATGGAAACCATTTACTTGAATTAACTTGAACAAACGTTTTACTCTGGTTTCTCAATTCTGGAAGTTCTTCGTGCAAAATGGGTTTTGATAATGAAATGTCATGAGGCCACTCATTTTGGGAGTTTCTTAACCACGTAGGACCAGAAAACCACGTGGTAAAATGTATAAAAACTATGGGCGACATGCCACGAGATAAGGAATCGGCTGGATTCAATTCGGTTGGGACATATCGCCACGATTGAATGTTGGTAGTATTTTGAATTTCTGTTACTCGATTACCAACAAATGATTGCAGCAAGTGAGGGGATGTTCGAATCCATGATAATACAACGGTAGAATCACTCCATAAAAAATACCTTTTAATTTTAAGGGATATTGAATTATTGACCTTTTCGAAGAGTTTCGCCAGAAGAACTGCGGCACACAACTCCAAACGTGGTATGCTGATTGACTTCAGCGGAGCAACTCGACTCTTTGAAGTAATTAAATTAAGGTGAACATGATGATTAAAATCAATAACACGAACATAAATGCAGGCACCGTAGGCCTTTTCGGATGCGTCTGAAAAGCCATGAATTTCAATGCTTTGAGCATTCTGAGCAGAAACACATCGGGGAATTTTTAATGTATTAATGGTTGAAAGTTGCGTTCTAAAACTTAACCATTTTTGAGCTATACTATCTGGTACTTCGTGATCCCAGGATAGTTTTAGCAACCAAAGTGATTGTAATGTGAGCTTGGGGACAATAATAATTGGACCTAAGAGTCCTAAAGGATCGAATATTTTTGCTATTTCAGATAGAATTAAACGTTTAGTAATTTTCTGACTAATAGGGGAGAGATCAATGTAAAAAGAAAAACAGTCTGCCGAAGGAGACCAAATTAACCCCAAGGTTTTTCCGTTTTCTGAAGTTGAAAAATAAAATGTATCTGTAGAAGAGTTAGATATCTTAATGCCATCGAGGACATCCCTGCTATTAGATTTCCATTTACGAAGCTCGAAGTTTGCTGAACTTAGAATTTCAGAAATTTGATTGCAAATGTCAATAGTACTACTAATAGAATTTCCTCCAGATAAAACATCGTCTATATAGAAATCTCGACTAATAACCTCTGAAGCTTGAGGAAACGAGAATTTGGTTTCAATTGCTAATTGCTTAATGCAACGTGTTGCTAAGAAAGGAGCACTTGATGTGCCATAGGTAACTGTGTTGAGAGAAAATGTTTGAAGTTCATTGTCTGGACTTTCTCTCCAAAGAATTAATTGCAATGGTTTAAACTCATCCTTAACTAGAATTTGCCTGTACATTTTACAAATGTCAGCGGTGAAGGCGTATAAATGCTGCCTGAACCTTAATAGTATTGAAAAAAGATCTTCTTGAACCACAGGACCAACCATTTGCAGGTTATTGTAGGAATATCCAGAAGTTGATATTGCACTACTATTAAAGACAACACGTAGTTTAGTTGTATCGTGATCTTCACGTAAAACACCATGATGGGGAGAGAAATATGTGATTTGACTTTCTGATTGATGAAATGACGACATATGGTTAAGATCTATGTATTCTTTCATGAAATCGACATACATCTTTTTTAATGTTGGGTTTAAGAGGAGTTTTCTTTCTAAAGAAAAGAATTGCTTTCTAGCCAATTCCTTGGAATCACCAAGTTGATTTATTGACTCTTTCAATGGAACTGATACAATGAACCTACCTTCTTGATTACGACTGAAAGTATCACCGAAATGCTTTTCTGCTAACATTTCTTCATTTGAAAAAGACGTATTATGAGAAACTTCTTCAATTTCCCAAAATTTAACTAGTTGATCTTGAACACTTGAAGTTTTAACAAAATGACACGATGTGACCTTGGATCTGATTGGACCGATAGGACCTGAAATGATCCATCCAAGCCTAGTATTTTGTAAAATAGGCATGTTTTTGCCTATTGAAATCATCTCATTGTGCATAAGACTCCAAAATGTGTCTGCACCAATTAAAAGATCTACTCTACAAGGTTTGTAGAACTCTGGATCTGCAAGCTGTACCCTTTCAGGTACTTGAATGGACTTTGGATTGAGGAATGAAATTGGAAGAATATCAGTAATTTCTGGAATTACTAAACAATGGAGAAATGTGTTGAAATCTGCATTAAGAGATGAAATGTTCACGTCACATGATGTTTTTAAAGATGATTCGCAATTGCCAATACCCTTTACTGATAATTCAATTCGATTTTGTGGAATGCCTAGTTTGTCAATGAAATTTTGTGAAACGAAATTGGACATAGACCCATTATCTAACAAAGCTCTGCAAACATGTTTATTACCTTGTGCATCAGAAATTTTAACTAAAGCAGTGGCGAGTAAGACTTGGCTTTTGACTGCGTAATTGCAAAATGTTGTTAAAGCTTTCGTATCTATAGAACTGATTGGCTCTGAACTTGAGCCCAAAGAAGAAATGCTAGGAGCACTAATAACTGAACTGTCATTTGCGTGCAAAAGAGAATTATGTTTTTCATGACAATGTCTGCAGTTACCATATTTGCAAACATCCACAGAATGATTGTGTTGTAGACAATTAAAGCATAGGTTTAAGTCTATCACCTTTTGTTTCCTTTGAGGTACCGTTAAAGACAGAAATTTAGGACATTTGTAAATATTGTGATGATTTTGACAATAATAGCATGCAAATTTACTTTTTTGTATTTCATTTACAACACCTGAAAATCGCTTTTGACCTTGCCCCGGAGCATGACGATATGGATTTTGACTATTCTGTAAACTTGGTTTTGCTTTTTGTAAATATTTTTCAAGAAAATCTGCACGATTTGATAGGAAGTTTGAAAACTGCTCTAATGTTGCAAGATCGTCATCAGAGTCCGCCATTTCCCATTCACGAAGCGTCTCTGAATCTAGTTTGCATGTAACATGATAAATAATCAATGGATCCCATGAATTTGTATTCACTCCACTATTTTTAAGACAATTTAAATTTTCGGACAAAGTATCCACAACGTACCTAAGCGCCTTTGGAGAATTGGGCTTTATTTCGTGAATATTTAACAGTGATTTTATGTATTTATAAACCAATAATTTTTTGTTATCAAAACGATTGCACAAGATATCCCACGCTATTTGATAATTTTGTTCTGACGTATCTAGTGACTTTATACACTGAGCAGCCGAACCTTCTAAATATGTTCGTAAATAATAGAATTTTTCAACCGCTGAAATGGAATTATTGTGGTGAATAAGAGAAACAAATAAATCTTTAAATTCTAACCAACGCTCGTGTACACCTGAAAACTTTGGCAATTGTATTCGAGGAAGGCTAACACCATGTGAATGACTTGGTACTATTTGAGCACCATTATATAAAGTTTGATCTGTTCGAGAAACATTTATAGAAGCTTCTGCTTGTTTAAACGCAATAAAATGTTTTGCCTCAGAAACAATAGAATAATACTGATTTTCAAAGGTAACTGAATCACTTGAATCATAGTTTGTTGAATCTAAATGAAATAATTCAAGATCTAACGCAAGATATTCTTGTAATAAATTAGATTCTATAGTACCTACACGCATTTCCAGTTCCAATACGTTGGAAATATCAATATCACTAGTTTTAACATTATTGAAAAATGTTGTAAAACGTATTAAATTTAATTTGAGACCTGCTTTTTTACGAATTAAACTAGAAATTTCTTCTTCAATCATTTTTTGTTTTTCTGCCATTTTTCCTTGGCACTAATGTGTAAATTAAATTAAATAATTTTTTCAAGTCTCTAAATGTGTATCAATATACAAAAGAAAATGCACAATAACCTGTATTTGTTAATAAAATAATAAGTTTAATTGCGAAATGTAATGAAATGATTAAATAAATTCGATTAAAATTATCTGAAAGAAAACATTCTATTCCAGACCCAATGACAGACCTGGATCACCTAAAAAGAGCCTGCACTAGCTCTAACCGCTGAAAACGGCGTCCACTCACGTACTGCACTCTGTAAATGTTATAAAAAGTACCTTGAATACGCTAAAGCTGGATTCTCCCTCGACGAATGCTCCTACCGCCACGTAACTTCGCTGAACTGCGTGTCGTGACAAGCAAGCTGATACTTCTATTTTACCTGTTACTTTGGCTGAAGACTTCTCTTGTGATTAATACCTTCTTGAACTGGTATATTAATCCTGTTTTTTCCATGCACAATGTTTTAAAGATAATGAAAAATGTTATTATAGGTCACTTGGTTAAATTTGTCTTGAACTAGACTGAAATCCGTATCGTAGGACCAAAAAATGTATAAATCTGGTTCAGAGGGTTTCAACTGTGAACTTCAATGAAACCATGCAGATTGTTAAATGATATGAAATATGGACTGTAATTTTTAGGTTATGAAAATGACTCACGAAATCAGAGGTTAAACTTATATTAATAAAGAAAATAACGTGGTGCAATGCCTGAACTGGCTGGGGGCACTTTGACTCTATATAAAGTTAAATGAGAAAAATGCGAATCGAAGATTGCACAACAAACATATAATTCTAACAGCGCACGGCGTGCTTTCGCCTTGAGTTTCTGATCTCGTCTCTCTTGTCGCGGGGCGAGGGTAGTTCGGTTTCCTGCTAACCGTGATGACGTAGTACACATGAGCGCGCGGATTAACTTTTTTATGTCTGTTTGTAAATTAAATTTACGTTTAATTACCATAAGACTAAACAATGGTATCGTTAAAAATCACTGGCGGCCAGAAGGGCGGTCTTTACTTGTCCTAGTGGGTTGAGTAACCTGGGTATATTAGCTGCTGAATAAAATTCAAGAAATAAAACTTTTATTTTTTAAACTGAAATTTAACAATAAACTAAATTAGCCCTTAAAAGAACTGTTTTTTATTATAGGAAAACGCAAAAAAGACACAAAGACTCAGAAATAAGAGTACAATAACAACTAAAAATGACAGCATTGACAGCTACTAAATTAGTCAAAGAAAAGCTATAAATATTACATCATAAATTAAAAAGTCACGTCATCTTATGTTTCTGTCTCACTTTATTGTGTGAAGTTGATCTATAGCAAATTCCAACGACGTACTTCTTAGATGGCATAGACAATACTTAATAGTTTATCCTTTTCTGTCTATAGTAAAGGAACTTTCATAGGATATAAGACGGATATCTTTGATATCGTCGTGTATCCGTGACGCACGTGTAATAATTCGCTGGAACAACTGTATCTGGGTCAAAAATGGTCTCTGCACCAATACGAGTTTTTTTCCTAAACATTGCAATAACCTTTCATTGATCTTGGAAAGATAAAGCTCTATTAAAGCCATTCTCAGACCTGGTGGAAAAATTATTAGCTTTGACATTTAAAATAAGTATTGAGGGAGTCATTTTAAGAGAAGGTGGTGTCATGGAAAATATAGAAAACACCATCACCAGTGATCTTGGCGGCTCTTTCACTCTTAATTTAGCACTAAAATAAAATAAATATTTACTTAACACTAAACTTAAAAATTTTATCTTAATAACTATCTGTCTTCATTTTCTATTAATTCTTCAATTAAAACCTCACCAATAATATCAAAATACTCCATTTTTAATACCTTTACATTTTAATACTTGCTTTTAACTTCCCTTTAAAAGCTACTGGTTTAGCGGACTATTTCAAAGGAATCCTTTTAGTTTTAAACGGATAGACAGTTAGCGAATACCGAAATAATATTAGCGCCTGTTAAAATTTTAAAGGCCTTTAAAATTGAACCGAAAAGTTACAGAATAGATCCCTTTATCTGCTAAATTTATTAGGGGAAACGCCGCAAATATTTGACAAATTAACTGTACATGTACTAAAAAAATAGGCTTCAGTTATGAACTGAGATAAAATTCTGGGCTATAATATACAATAAAATAAACACTTTACTGAAAAAATACTTAAGTCTCAAATAAAGCAGAAAAAAATATTGAAATTTGAAAAAGTGTGGTCAAAATGGTAAGTGACGTAACACCAAGAAGATTGCTTAATCTGCTGCTATGTTGTAGGATTATCAGTCTATTCCGGTGGTACTCTTATAACACGAGGTTATATCGTTATCTTTTTCTATCCCACTAGAAAATATTTGAACATCTTTATCCTCTTTCTACAACATAACTAACAATAACATTGACAGACGTGACAGTTAACGTAACCTAACTTATTTATATCCAATTCAGTCTGGTAATTGGTTAGATCTGAGTTATGGTTTATTTGTGAATTTTGTGAAAGAACTTTTAAATTTTGAAAATTTATTTGTGAGCCTTATAATTATTAGAGGTAGTAAACCTTAAAATCCTGTAAAACAAAATTTTAATATCTCCTTGATAGAATTGGGGGGGAAGGGCCTCCAAATTACAAAAGGAGTGGCGACTAGTTTGGGCATTATGCCATCATCAGGCCAAACTAAATACAAAATTAATGTATATTAAAACATTTTACGAAAATTGTGTGCACAAGTAGTACCACCATCCCTTTGTTACCCCCATTTTATTTTATTTTATTTTCCTACTTGTGCCCACAATTTTCGTAAAATTTTTTAATATATATTAATTTTGATTGTATTTAGTTTGGCCTGACAGGATTTTGAGTTTTACTACCTCACCATTAGACCACATTTGAGATTATGGATAACATTCTGGACTTATAATTCTTGTTTAGATAAGTCTGTATTGCATATTTTTTATCTTTCTACTAAAATTTATTTCTCTTAATATTTCAAAACTTTACTTCAATAAAACTATGATTCTTCATCTTCTTCAACACTTTTAGTTCCCCAATTAGTACTTCCTCCGCTGTAATCAGTATGACAAAGAGCACATCAGATGATAAACTTTCGAAGACACAAGAAGATACGTTTTCATTAATAATTACCTCCACAGTATATGCCTTTTTGTGAACTTTATGATCTGGTGTTATTTTTGCTCTGACAATGCAGACATTATGTTCTCGCTTTAACTTCATAATTCGTGGAAGATTAGTGGAATCTGCTTTATAAAATTCTACATTCATTTTAAATAACTTAGACATTTTAGCAAATGAAAAAAATAATTTTAACACAAAACGTCACACTAATACGAATAAAGACGTTTACCAAACGAAAGGATAAGTCAAATGAACGTAACTTGATAAATTAGACTTGGCAACGTGGCACTGTCGCGCTTTTCCGTGATTGGATATTGAGGAGGGCGGGATTTTAAATATTTTAAAAGTAAAAAGGCATTATTTTGAAATACGCTTGTTTTTGTCAGTAACGGAAATAATTATTGGCTCCTGGCCCGCTGCTGCGCTGTATTCACGATACACACATCTTGATTTCAGTTAAAAAAATCGGCTGTGTCACCCCAGGACTTTCCCGGCTCGACCGTAGAGAATATGTTATTTATTATTATTTTAATTACAAAATACTAAGCATTACATTAAAAATAGCGAGCTGATGGTGAATTAATATTTCAATGTTGGTAATGACATAAGCTGCGCATGCGCACGTTATATATAATACTGCTACAATTAGGATCTCCTAAAATCATGTGCCAAAACTATTGGGAATTCGGGAAAAATTTTCATACAATAGTTGTAGGGAATTTTAAATGTGTATTTTCCTCGCTATCTAGCGGACTATGAGGAATTCGATAAAAGTTAAACATAAAAGTTAAAGAAAATTTGATGCTTTACAACTTTGCACAAGAAAATTTTGCACTAAATACATTGTTTGTCCTCAAAATCAAGAAAAACTAGAGAAAACATACATGCAAATTTTTTACGCGCCCTCTAGTGGCGCAACTATTGGAGATTTTAGAAAAAGTTTGAGACAAAAGTTATAGAGAATTTTATGCTCTAAAACTTTGTGCTACAAAATTTTGCACTAAAGCATACTGTTTGTCCTCAAAATCAAGAAAAACTAGAGAAAACCTACATACACATTTTTACGCGCCCTCTAGTGGCGAAACTATTGGAAATTCTGGAAAAAGTTTGAAACAAAAGTTATAGAGAATTTTATTCTCTAAAACTTTGTACTACAACATTTTGCACTTCAATGTATTGTTTGTCCTCAAAATCAAGAAAAACTATAGAAAACATACATTCACATTTTTTACGCGAAGCTCTAGTGGCGCAACTATTGGAAATTTTGGAAAAGGCTTAAGACAAAAATTGTAGGTAATTTTATGTTCTAAAACTTTGTACTACAACATTTTGCACTAAAATGTATTGTTTGTCCTTAAAATTTAAATAAAGCAAAAAATTGTTACATGCATATTTAACCAATGTCGGTCTTGAGGACCTTCCACTGTACCAATTTAAACCAAAAACTAATGGTCGCATTCTAGGCACACACCGACCCTCCATACCAAATTTCAGCTTGATTGGTCAAACGGTTCGGCAGTTATCGTGAAAGATTACACACAGACACACAGACAGACCATACGCTGGAAATGGTCTCAATCGTCTTGGGGACCTCAAAATGGATATTTCCATCGATATCTCAAATTTTTTTTTTGCTCGTTCACCTTACTTTCCCATTGATGGGTCCGGGAAAGTAAAAAAGTATGTCGAACATGCCTATTCAAGATTTTGAACAACAACGCCCATCAGATTTTATGAAAGCAATACAAAATGACAAGTTTAAACAGTCTTTGATCTAATTTTTGGCAAAATGATGTGTTTGATGAAATTATAATTAATAAAACTATATATGTCACTTTCAATGACGATTATTTCAAATTTACTGTTGTCGAATGACATATGCAAAGAGAAATTGTTGATAGTCTCCACAAAGAAGCTGATGCTAATGTTTTGGTTCATGGTGCTGATATACTAACTATTCTGCTAGTAAATCTGCACAAAATTAATAAGAACGTAAATGGGTATTAAAGAAAATTAAAAGTTTAGTAGATTTGTATCCAGATTTAGAAGCAAACAATTTTGTGTAAGGTTTATTATTTTTTTATTTCATAGAACCCACCCGAAAATATAAGATTTCTGTTAATAGTGTACAATTGCAATATATAAAACATAGATAATGTTATATTTTATAACTATGTGTAAAAAATCTAATGATAATGTGATAGAAACAAAACCAAACCCATATACTTCTTATAGAAAATTATATTTTTAGGCAACTAGAACTACCCCTTGTCACGCACACTTTCCAAACGAATGGAAACGTTTTCCTTTTTTTTAAGGAAATAAATGTCATCGCGTTTCCGCCAAAATGTTTAATAGTCAATTAAATTTAGAAATCAATAAACCACAGATTATTTAATTTACCGAATTATTAGGTCGCATTTATGAACTGTTAGTGAGTATCTGATAACACGGTTGTTACAACTACTTCTTGGAATCAGTCCAAAAAAGACTTAAAAAGTCCTAAAATTAGAATGACTTTGTTGCTACATCGAAACAATAGCCCCTGTTGATATGTGTGCGAATAATTGCTGCTAAAAATAGATTAAAAATTCCATTTATTTCTTAATAATAAAGTAAAATTTTAAGGTCGAACGTTAAAATTTTGCATTACAACAGAAAAATTGAGTTTTATTAAAAATTATATAACATATTATTATATATTTAAACAAATTATTATATTTTTTTGCTTACGTTCTTTTCACAAAATTAATGTAGAAATTGAACTAGATATATTATAAATTAACGATTTTTGTGAAAACTAAATATTTTCATTTATTTTTATTTATTTTCATTTCATTTTCACTATAATTTTATTTTTTATTTTTTAATCTTAAAAAAATCGAATGTAAAAGTAATGGGGAGACTCAATTCATAGCATTTCATTTTTCGTTACGTTCTTTTAAATATTTTTCTATTATCGTTTTATCAAAAATTAAAACAATCTTGATTGTATGGATTTTGACAAAAAATTCATCATTTTTGACAGCAAAAACCTCCATATACCAATTTTGAATAGAATCGGTCTATATTCACATAATCACAAATATCTTTCCCCCCTTATGGTAGGAATTACCAAAAATACTTTCTTAGTGAGCGTCTACTTCGGGGAAATAGTAACTATGCCAAATTTCAAGTCAATCTGGCGGAAAGTTTTGGCTAGGCGTTAATAATCTTCTTTATATACAGCATGTCTCAGTAAGTTGGAACTATATGGGAAACTTTTTTATTATTAATTTTAGTAAAAAAACTTATTCTTCACAAAAAGTTCTGCATGTTCTAGAATCTAAAATACAATCACCAGATATCAATTTTTTGCAGTAGTATACGAGGTTTGTCAAAAAACATAAATTTTACTCAAGAGTAAAGTGCCTTTAAGTTTGACAGTTTGTATGTTGATTAAAGTATTTAAAAAACATGAATATTTGGATGAGGTGATATACAATATAAATTAAACTTGCTGTGAAAGGATTCACACCTATTTTGTTCTTAGAGTACATACGGAATCGGAGGCCCAGATTTTTGGCGGAAAAGGCGAGTCATCTTCTATAAAATTTTGTACCAAATATCAGAAACTCTCCCTATTCCCATGGCCACAATATTTTGTCTAAAATTTTTAAATAAGGAATATTGTTGCCTCTTTCTACCAACAGTTAGCCCGTTTTAATAGCGTAGATGGTTTTTATGTTACAGGGGTTAAACGATATGAAAACCATAAATTTATAGACAAAAATGCATTTTTTATCCCATAACAAAAGTAGATAAATAATATATTAAATTGAAATTAATACCACTGAAAATGGAATAAAGACTACTATAAATTAGAATTTTTTCAAAAATTTTCAGCAAAAATTGTGACCTTGAGAAAAGGGAGAAAACCAAAGAGGGGAAATTAAAAAATCGTTATAGTTATTGTCATAGTCAGAACCACAATTTTTTATCTAAAATTTGAAAAAAATTCTTAAATATAAAATCTGGCTTTCTCTTTTTATCAACAGCCGGCAAGTTTTAATAACGTTGATAGTTTTTATGTTACAGGGGTTAAACGATATGAAAACTAAAAATTTAAAGACAAAAATACATTTTATATCTCATAACAAAAATAAATAAATAATATATTAAAATGAAATTAATACCACTGAAAAGGGAATAAAAAGTACTATAAATGAGAATTTTTTCAAAATTTTTCAGCAAAAATTATGACCTTGAGGAAATGAAGAATCCACAAGATTGGAAACTAAAAAATCGTTATAGTTGTAGTCTCTCCCTATTCTCACTTCCACAATTTTTATCTAAAATTTTGAATAAATTCCTTGATATATAATATGGTTTTGTGTTTCTATCAACAGCCGGCAAGTTTTAATAACGTTTATAGTTTTTATGTTACAGGGGTTAAACGATATGAAAACTAAAAATTTAAAGACAAAAATACATTTTATATTTCATAACAAAAATAAACAAATAATATATTAAAATGAAATGTATACCATTGAAAGGGAAATACAAAATTATATAAATAATAATTTTTTCAAAAGTTTTGGGAAAGAATTGTGACCTTGAGAAAAGGGAGAGACCAAAGGAATGAAAATTAAAAAATCCTTGAAGTTATGGTCTCGCCCTATTTTAACGGTCACAATTTTTTATCTTAAATTTTGAAAAAAATCGTAAATATAGAATATTGCTTTCTATTTGTATGAACAGTCAGCACATTTTAATAACGACAATAGTTTATTATGTTACAAGGGTTAAACTATATGAAAACTAAAAATTTAAAGACAAAAATGCATTTTATATCCCATACCAAAAATAAATAAATAATATATTAAAATGAAATTAAGACGACTGAAAAGGAAATAAAAATACTATAAATGAGAATTTTTTCAAAATTTTTCAGTAAAAATTGCGTCGAAAAATTGTAACCTTGAGAAAAGGGAGAAACCAAAAGAGGGGAAATTAAAAAATCGTTATAGTTGTGGTCTCTTCCTATTCTCAGAACAACAACTTTTTATCTAAAATTTTGAAAAAATTCCTAAATATAGAATATGGTTTTTTCTTTCTATCAACAGTCTGCAAATTTTAATAACGTTGATAGTTTTTATGTCACAGGGGTTAAACGACTTGAAAACTAAAAATTTAAAGAAAAAAAATGCATTTTATATCTCATAACAAAAATAAACAAATAATATTAAAATGAAATTTATACCATTGAAAGGGAAATAAAAAATTATATAAATAAGAATTTTTTCAAATTTTTTTAGCAAGAATTGTGACCTTGAGAAAAGGGAGATATCAAAGGAGGGAAAATTAAAAAATCCTTATGGTCTCGCCATATTTTCACGGCCAAAATTTTTGATCTAAACTTTTGAAAAATATCGTAAATATAGAATATGGTTTTCTCTTTCTATCAAAAGTCATCAAATTTTAATAATGTTGAAACTTTTTATATTACAAGGGATAAACTATATGAAAATTTAAAGACAAAAATGCATTTTATATCCCATAACAAAAATAAATAAAAAATATATTAAAGTTAATTTAATACCACTAAAAAGAGAATAAAAAATACTATAAATAAGAATTTTTTCAAAATTTTTCAGCAAAAATTGTAACCTTGAGAAAGGGAGAAACCAAAAGAGGGGAAAATAAAAAATCGGTATAGTTGTGGACTCTCTCTATTCTCACATCCACATTTTTTTATCTAAAATTTTGAAAAAATTTCTGAACATAGAAAATGGTTTTCTCTTTCTACCAACAGTCGGTAGGTTTTAATAACGTTTATAGTTTTTATGTTACAGGGGTTAAACGATATGAAAACTAAAAATTTAAAGACGAAAATACATATTATATCTCATAACAAAAATAAATAAAAAATATATTAAAATGAAATTTATACTATTGAAAGGGGAATAAAAAATAATATAAATAAGACTTTTTTCAAAAGTTTTTTTCAAGAATTGTGACCTTTAGAAAAGGGAGATACCAAAGGAGGGAAAATTAAAAAATCCTTGGAGTTATGGTCTCGCCCTATTTTCACATCACAATTTTTTATGTAAAATTTTGAAAAAATTCGTAAGTACAGAATATTGCTTTCTTTTTCTATCAACAATCAGCACATTTTAATAATGACGATAGTTTATTATGTTACAAGGGTCAAACGATATAAAAACTTATGGTCTCGCCCTATTTTCACGGCCACAATTTTTTATCTACAATTTTGAAAAATTTCGTAAATATAGAATATGGTTTTCTCTTTCTATCAACAGTCAATAAGTTTTAATAACGTTGATACATTTTATGTTACAGGGGTTAAATGATATGAAAACTAAAAATTTAAAGAAAAAATGCATTTTAAATCCCACAACAAAAATAAATAAATAATGTATTCTTAGAAAATATAACGACTTTGTGCAGTTTGAGTATAGGATTAAAATTTCCCTTTAATTACTTTTTGCAGTTCGAGTCCGGCATTAGCCGGTCATCATTAAGCAATAGGATTAAATTACTCTGCACCGATTTTTTCAATGTAAATTGATTTATTTGCATATTTGAATTTAGTTTTTAGTTCTGACCAATTTTTTTAAATAACATTTTTCGATGTTGTCAAATTTAAAGTTACTTATTTACTCTTGCGTAAAATTCATATTTTTTGACAAACCTCCTATACTACTGGAAAAAACTGATATCTGATGGTTGTATTTTATATTTTAGAACATGCAGAATTTTTTATGAAAAATAAGTTTTTTTCCTAAAATTAATAATAAAAAAGTTTCTAAAATATACTGTATAGATTTTATTTTTTATTTCTTTAAAAAACTCAAATATAAAAGTAATGAGAAGACTCAAGTCTAAATATTTCATGTTTTATTTCATTTCAATAATTTTTTTTCATTTCATTAAATTTTTTTTAACGAATTTTTTTCATTTCATTAAAATTTTTTCATTTATATTTCGGAAGGGGCCGTCCACAAAATGCGTCACTCAGAATTTTACTTTCTTGGACCCCTCTCACCCCCATTGTCACACTTTCAGCGACCATCCAACAAATATTACATCACAAAAGCTAGCGCACCCCTATAAACGATTTCTGATGATTAAAAACAGCATACATATTTTTTTGACTGTCCATATGTTTATTTACAGGTTTTTAAGTACTTGAGAATGTCTTTTCTATCGTAATGAAAACATTTAAGGATTGCCAAGTTAAGAAAAAAATTAAAATAAAAGTAATGAACTGTGAACGTCATAGTTATTTAGACCCCCCCACCCCTTGTCATATCTCGTCAAGCTAAGCAATACTACTCCCACTTCCTTATTTGCCAACGTAATTTATGAACGATCCCTAACTTTTTTTTTATTATTTTTTTTGTTAAATTTTTTATCTAAAAGTCAAAAAATCATTATTTCAGACACAAAAATTCCGCACATACCAATTTTAAATCGAATCTAACCAGCTGAGCACGCGCGAAATTTGACAAATAACACATGACAGTTGACAGAATGAACAGGATTACCGAATCTGCACTTAAAATTTTCCTTAGTGACTTTTATAATAACTGTAGAATTTGTCTTAGGTTGGCAACCCTCAAATAATATATTTGTTTTTGTTTCAGACTCGGATAAACGTTGGTCGGTGTGCCGACGACAGTGGCGGGTGAGGGTGACAAGGGCAGTGGGTTACCAGTACGGCTAACACCACCACGACCCCCAGCCATCCGCACATGTCGATGGTGGGCGACCGGGAGGCGGGTGGTGGGGGCGGTACCACAACTACCAGCGGCAATGAGGTAACTAATTTATACTATAAAGAAGTTTATTTTTGATTTTTTTATCTGTATATTTATTATGTAATTTACGAATTTAATTTTAAACAAAATTTAAACTTTATTATATTAAATTATCGAAATTAATATCATAATTTAAATTTTGACATTTATGATATTTGTTATCATTTTAAAATAAAAAACGGATTAAGATAGATTTTTCACTATTGTCAAGTATTTGCTAATTGAAGTACCTAATTATTTAATCCAAGCAAATTAGTTTATTCTAGTTAATATTTTGTTTTTTAGGCTCTAAGCGTGCGGCGGTGGGAGCCTAGTGGCCCACTCGCCGATCTTTGCATGTCCATGGATAACAGGGAGCAGTTGCGGTACTCTTCCATTCCTCAGATTTCTATGCCGCTCCCACAACAGATGCCGCCTCACATTCCGCCCCCGCCACCCCTACCACCACCGCCACCTTTGCCGTTGCAACTGCAACGACCTTATTCCAGGTAAAAAAAATAAAAACTATTAACAAGAATATTATTTTTTCTTAATTGATTTATTGGCAATGATATACAGGGTGTTATTGAAATGTACCCTAATTAAAGTAGTAATTGCATTTTGAAAATGTATATTAAATCAGGCGTAGGCCACTGAAGTTGCCATAAGTCATGTTGAACTTAACATGAATTAGACACAAAACGGTTTTATTTCGAGATCCTGCAATGTTGCCAATCTTACTATAATTTATAGTATTTCAATTATAATTTCAACTTGATAAGTGAAATTTAAAATTATTATTGAGTCTCCTTTTTTTGTACTTTTATGTTAGGATGGGATATTTGAGATTGCCTTATGTAGGACTCAATATAGACATCAAAGTAATATACTATTATTAAAATTATAGCTGGTGTTGTAAAATAGTAAATTATTCAATTACTTTTTATAGGTCTATGTCTTCACTGCCTCCAGAACCCTTTATGATAATGAGATCAAAAGCACTGAATAAACGAGTTGTGATAAATGTAGGCGGAGTCAAGCATGAAGTGCTCTGGAGGACTTTGGATCGTCTACCGCACACAAGGTAATTCGATTTTTTTCTTATTCCCTATATAATTTGCTATAGATTTAATATAATTCCCTAAACTTTTGTTCTGATTTCTTTAGACTTTTATTTAACTTTCACTAATTTCTTTTAGGTTTTGGAACTTAGTTCCTTAACGTGGCTTGTGGTAGTATTTAATCATTAGAAATGTATCCTAACAAAACTAGAGATGTAGAAAAAGTAACTATTCGTTGTTTAGTAACGATTATTAATTTAAAATGTGAAAAGTTACTTTAATTACTATGGTTATTTTGCATGGTCGGTAGAGTCGTAGATTGGTTATACTGGATGGATATTGAATAGGGGAGACTGGGGTTGGTTGTGACAGAGGCTTTTGCACTCTCAATAGAACGAGCGTTAATAATTGTTGTGTGTTCAGTATGGTTGTGGCTTCGATCGTTAACTTACCACGTCTATTTGGCTGATTTTCGTATTTTCGAGGTGTCTTAGTAAATATTACTGACTTCAAATATTGTTTTATAAAGTTACTATGGTAACAGTTAGAACTGGTATTTTGATGTTAAAATACTATTTCAGGTATTCTCTATCTTACCTCTCATTAAAAGGTATTTCTTTTTGCAAAGAAAATGGAGTTGTGGTCATTTCTCTACCACCGCACTGCTCCCACAAACTCCAACCATTTGATCGGTCGGTATATGTGCTTGCGACTCATGAATGCGAAATCATCCGGGAAAAACAATGTCAATTTATGACATACCCCCCCATTGCGAAAGACGCTCTTCCTCTGGCAGCAACACCAAAAAATATTCAAGCTGGGTTTGCAGCCGCTGGAATTTTTCCCTTCAATACAAATATCTTTTCCGATGATGAGTTTCTTCCTGCAGCTGTTACAGACCGTCCTAATCCGGAAAATGCTTTGAAAGCAGACTTATCTCTGAACGAAGTTATTCCAGAAATACAGATTGAAACCCAAATTACCCCTAACGCTTCACCGTCTGAAAGAGATTTAATTCCATTAGCACGCAGTGCAGATTTAGAACCTGTAGATTCACCTGAAACTTCCGGTATGACAAACTATTTTTCTCCAGAAGATTTAAGACCAACACCCAAGGCTGAAAAACGAGTAGCTAGACTAAAGGGCGAAAACCTGGCCGATCAGCCATTTGGATGGATACTCCAAGTAAGGAGGAACTAGAAAATGACAAACAGAGAAAAGAATTAAAAGAACAAATGAAAAAAGTTAAACAATCCGGTGCCAAGAGAAATATATGTAAAGGTAAAACTAAGGTCAAAGCTGAAACTAAAGCTAAAGCTAAAACCATTGATTCTAATTCTTCTGAACATGAAGACGAAACTTTCTGTTTAATTTGTAGCGAATCCTTTTCCAGCTCTCGTTCAAGAGAAAAGTGGTTGCAGTGCACCAGTTGCTTCAAATATTTCATTCATTGCAATTCCGACGACGATATATAAAAGAGTATGATATGTCACAATCAACCCCATAAGTGTCACAACGAACCCCAGGTCGGGGCAAGTTATGACATTTGAAGTTGCATTTCTTTTTTGTTAATAACTATGTTTGTGTTGCGCGAAATATGTTCGTTTTTAAATTTTTTTATAGATAAATATTCAAATAAAATAAATATGTTCAAGAAAACTTAATTGTCTTATTATTTAGATCTATAAAAAATTATTCGTAAGAATTGTCACAATCAACCACGGTGTCCCCTACGACAATGAAATTATTTTCAATTTTAAAATGATAAAATATTATACGGGGTACCCCGGCCCGAAAAATTCACTTTAACTATAAACACAAGAACTATACGCAACACGAAATTTATGAACATAACGCTATGAAGATATTTTAGTCTTTTAAACAGACTTAATCAGAATGACATTTCTCATTAGTTACTGAAGAAGTATTGTGAAGTATAACAAAAATGACCAGTAAAAAAATATAAAAAAGAAATATAACATATCATCTAACTGTGGTGCATGAATCCTTCCAATAACATAAGTCACTTTAAAAACAGTCCTATGACTGCGAAGATCTGTTTATGACAAAAAGTTTCGCTTCTGTCAATCGGGATTCAAATTTTAAGAAAAAATTGATTTTATTATACATTTTTATTGAAATCAAATTTGTTAGGGTTGTTCTTCCTATTTTCTTTTAACTTTTCCTATCTCTCCCCATTTTCGACTTTTTTTTTGTTTTTTTTCCAATTTTTTCCGATTTTTTAAATTTTTTTTACTTTATTTTATTTTTTTTTGATTTTTTCTAATATTCTCGCGTTTTTCGATCTTTTTCTTTTTCCATTTGTTCCAGGTATTTTCAGTTTTTTTCGGTTTTTTACCATTTTTTACAATTCTTTATGATGTTTTACGATTATTTCGCATTATTTACCATTTTTACAATTTTTTACGTTTTTTACGATTTCTTACGATTTTTCACAATTTTTTACGATTTCTTACGGGTTTTTTTACGATGTTTTACGATTTTCACGATTTTTTACGATTTTTTCCATATACTTCCTATGGTTCTTGATTTTTTAAAAATCCGTAAGAAATCGTAAATACATTGTAAAAATTAGCTAATTAATTTTATAATAATTAGAACATAAAACAAGTTAAGTTGTAAAGAGTTTAATTATCTAAAATCTCCCTCTATTACGTTTTTCTCGGAAATACATAATTTTACCGGAAAATTTTAAAAACGGCAAAATGCTATTTACAGGGTAGCGCAAATTTAAAAAAAAGGGCAAATATTTTTTCATTGACTGGCTTGAGTGGTAAAAGATAAATATTTTTACATGGACAGGTTAAAGGCGAAAACTTTTCAAAATTAAAAAAACGAATATTGTAAAAAAATCAAAAATTCCAATTTGAAATAATTAAAAAAAATTTAAAGCTTAAATAAAGCTGAAATGGTAAAATGAACAAATATTTTTACATGGTCAGGTAAGGGACAAATGTTTTAAAAATTCCAAAAATTTAAAAAAAAATCGGAAATTTCAAAACCAAAAAAATTAAAATATTCAAAAAATTAAAAAGATTTAAAAAATTTCAATAATTTAGAAATATGTTTTAGTGAGTTTTTATGTCTAAAATTCTAATTAAAAATTATTTCAATATTTTTTTTTTTTACGTTTTTTTTACGATTTCTCACGAATTTTTACGATTTATTACGACTTTTTACGATTTTTTACGGATTAATTTTATAATAATTAGAACATAAAAAAGTCTTATGACCTGTTTCGGATAAAAAAAAATTGCAAATTAATTTTATAATAATTAGGATATGAAATTAGTATAAAGACATGTTACTATATTTTCAAAAAAGACGGATATGAATTTTTTGAAATTTTAACCCCCTAAAATTTATATAGACTTTTGCGCCAAAATTATGAATTTTTATGAAAAATTATAGAAAATTAAAATTGTAGAACTCAAAAGTTTCTAAAAATTTTATCTTTATCTTGTTTTCAAATTCCGCATAGTTTTGGCGCTAGTTTCTATTTTATTTTTTAAATAATTTTTATCTTCTTAAATTAATTTTTTTTTGATACATTTTAATATTAAAAATTTAAAAAAATACTGTTAAATTTGTAATAAAAAACTTTATAATTGCGATTTTTTTCAAAATTTTATTATAAAAATTGTGGAATTTTTAAAAAATCGACCAAAAATTTTAAAATTTTATTACGATATTTAAATAAATTGAATAACTTTTAAAATATTAAAGATATAAAAATGGAATTTTCACCATTCGGAATATAATATAAAACTTTAAATTTACAATGTATTTCAGTTTCTTCGAATTTAGAATTGTAATTATTTTAGAAAAAATAAAAATTTTTTTTTAAATTTTTGTAATTTCTTTTTAACAAAAAAAACTTTCCCGGCTCGGCTATAGAGAATAGAATTATTTTAATTACAAAAGAGTAAGTATTCCATTAATTTATGGAACAAATTTTAAATAGCAATCCAACGGTAAATTGAAAAAGCCTAAATGAGTACAGTTTTTGCCCTCTAGCGGCGAACCTATGGGGAATCCGAAAAAAGTTAAAGGAAATTTGGTGCTCTCCAACTTTGCACTAGAAAATTTTGCACTTAAGTCCATTGTTTGTCCTCAAAATTTAAAAAAACAGCGGAAAACCTACATGCATAATTTTTGCGCACCCTCTAGTGGCGCAACTATTGTAAATTCTGGAAAAAGTTCAATACAAAAATTGTGGGAAATTTTATGCTCTAAAACATTGTACTAAAACGTTTTGCACTATTGTTTGTCTTAAAAATTTAAAAAAAGGCAAAAAATCTTTCATGTGTATTCAATCAATGTCGGTCTTGAGGACCTTCTACTCTACCAATTTAAACCAAAAATTAATGGTCACATTCGAGGAACACACCGACCCTTCATAAGAAATTTCAGTGTGATGGGTCAAACGGTTCGGCAGTTATCCTGGAAGATTATACACAGACACATAGACACATAGACAGACCATACTCTGGAAATGGTTTCAATCCATTGATATCTCAAATTTTTTTCGCTCGTTCACTATACTTTCTCTTTGATGGGTCCGGGAAAGTAAAAGTGAATAGTATATCCGAAAGGGATCCAAAAGTACTATGTGAATAAATTATTTAATAATTTTAAAATAATATTTGTTAAAGGTATAGATAAAAATGTAAAAAGCTTAAACAATTCATAAATTTTTGACAAAAAATTTGATTCCTTTTTTTAGTTTTTTAAACTAACTTTATTAATATATTTTGATCCAGAAAACCTAAAAAAAGTCTGTTTCCCATTATTTATTGGTTTTGAAATTACTCAAAAAAAGATTTAAATTTTTTTTAAGGTTAATAATAATACTAAAAATACTATTGAAGTAAAAAACTAATTGTGATTTTTTTTAAATTTTATTCAAAAAATTGTAGAATTCGTAAAAAAATAGAGAAAAATTTTTGAAATTTTAATATAATAAATTAAAAAATATTAAAGATATTAAAATGGGATTTATACCATTCAATAAGTAATATAAAACTCAAAATTTAGAATATAATTTAGTTTCTTCGAATTTAAAATTGTAATTGTAATAACCAAAATAAATAATTTTTTTTAATTTTTTCTTCCTTTCGTTTTATCAAAAATGAGAAAACAAATCAAAAAATCTGATGTGGCCAGCACATGACCTCTCGCCATTTTTGAATCAAAAATTTACAGGTTGACACAAAAAAGTATGAAAAAAAATTGTTTTTTTGTAAATCTGGCAACAATGGCAAAAGTTTCGAAAATTTTAATGAGATGAAAATAAACTATAGGATATACAAAATATATGTGTAAAACTTTATTGCCCTTTTATATTAATAATGGCGTCATCACCCATAGCAACTGCCACTTCCGGTTGTGCGATTGGCACCAAAATCTAATCAGATCTAATCTAGGGTATCAGAATTCTGTATGCAAAATTTCAAATTTTTTTATTCAGTAGTTTTTGAGTTATCGTTACTACAACATCCATCCAAACACACACACTAACACACACACACACAGACATCATCGCGAAAATATTAAAATCGTATTCTAGGGACCCTAAAACGTGTATATCCATTGAAAACTCACTACCCAATTTTTAGCATGATTCCTATACCTCTCTTATCTGAAGGGCGAGAGGTAAAAAGTAAATAGTACATCCGAAAGGGATCAAAAAGTATATTATGTGCGAAATACTTTATAATTTAAAAATAATACTTGTAGAAGTTATAGCCAAAATTATAAATTTTTTTTTTATTAATTTTAAATAAACTTTATTAATGTATTGTAATGCAGAAAAACTAAAATAATTGATTAAAAAACTACTTTACTATCAGTGTTCGGAAATTTGGGTGGGATTACCCCCGTATTTTTTAATGCAATTCACAAATCAGGGTTCCAATACATTCAGAATTAGACATTCCTGTAATTGGTTTTGGATGTGCTCGTCTTTGGTGGTGATCTTAAGTGTTAATTATCTTTAAGGGCTAGTGAAATGGTACTTACAGTTAAGATCCTTAAGTGTAAGGCAGCTGATATACCTTTGATATACCTACATAAGTGACCATGGTATCTACTTCACTCATCTGCTTCCACCATAATAATAGCAAAAATATTCAAACCTCAACAAAGGTAAACTACAGTGTCGTTTGTAATGTTTTTGCACTCACTTCTTTTGGAGGAAGCTTCCCTGATTTAGATTAGTTTTTGTGTCCCATATATGGTTCCCCAGAGTTCCTACGCCATTTTTGACCATTTCTTTTTTATTGATCAATGGTAATCTTCCGTCTCTTGCTTCTATTCAGTCGATCAACATCCGAAGGTGTAAGAAGCCATGCTTAGGCACTAACCATGTTTTTGCAGCGAGGCTACTCGGAATGGCGAGAGTTAGCTGGACCCAGAGCTGTCAACCAATTTTTCTCAACACTAAAATATCCTGCACTAGATTTGAAATGTCATTTCAAATGTTTCCGGATGGAAAACGCTGATTTAGATTTATTGGCGTTTACAACGTTCTTATTAATTTGTAACTGGCATTTAAAGAGAACCTGATATCTGCTGTCCTAAATTATAATCTTTTATTCTATTAACTACTATTATTATATATTAATTTTTCTTTTAGACTTGGTCGTCTTCGAGACTGCAACACTCACGAATCGCTGAGCGAACTCTGCGACGATTATTCTCTAATAGACAACGAATACTTCTTCGATCGCCATCCGAAATCGTTTTCCTCTATATTAAACTTCTATCGTACCGGCAAGCTTCATCTAGTAGACGAAATGTGCGTGTTGGCGTTTAGCGACGACTTGGAGTATTGGGGCGTGGACGAGCTCTACCTCGAATCGTGCTGTCAGCATAAATATCATCAAAGAAAAGAGCACGTTCACGAAGAAATGCGCAAGGAAGCGGAATCCTTGCGGCAAAGAGATGAAGAAGAGTTTGGAGAAGATAAGTGTTCCCAGTATCAGAAATGGTTGTGGGATATGTTGGAGAAACCTACGACGTCTATAGCTGCAAGGGTAAGGATGATGGTGGTGTTGGTTTTTTGTTGTTTTAATTGTAGGAAAGAAGTGTATGGAAGATGTTTCTTTATATTCGATAATAGAGAAAATTAAAAATAGGACTAACAACATTTTTGACTATTTATATAATTCACCTTAGATATCATATATTTAATTCTAATTAATGATCACAGTCGTCCAAAATATATGGTATCTACGTATTTATAAAATAGTTTGAATTATAATTTATTAGCTATTTTTGATTAAAGATTATTTGCAAAATTACATAAAATGGAGACTAAAACAATTTCAAATTTATTTAATAGGTGTATTAAATTTCATTGCTTATTTCACGGTAAAAAAATTGAGGTGGTATATTAAAAAAAATCTGGTTAATTGTTTGGGAAATATGTAATTTTAATTTGGTCCTTTAGTGCCGGGAAGTCTAATTTATTAAATTGGTATGTTCTTTTTATACCAATAAAAAAATATAATCAATTTTCTCATACAATACTTAAATAACTTTCAAATTTTAAAAAGAAAACTCTAAATCTCAGGGTAAGTTAAATTTAAATGATTCTATTAAAAAAAATATAATCAATATTAATTCTTTAATACAATTTTATAATATACTATATTAATTTTTTTTAATCAATTTCGACCAAAAAAATTCAGATCTGTCATTCCTTTTTGTTTACAAAAGAATAACGACCAAAAATAAAAAAATAACTTATCTGATTCCAAATATTTTCTGTTTCGTCTTTATAAAAATTTGAATTTTTAATAAGTCCCAAAAATTCATTTTCTTTCTATTTTGATATGATATGATTTTTCTATCATGTCGACTTTTTCCTTAGTTCATAAATTTAAAAATATTTTTATGTGGTTATCTTTTATATATTAGACTTACCCGCACTAATGGTTGTCTTTGTACATTATTTTTTCCAATGTATATATGTATATATTTTCTACATTTCATGGCCTTAATGTATCAAAGTATATAACCTCAATTAGAAGGCAATTTATATAGTACGTTCTAAAATTGTCCACACCATACAAAAAAATTATTTAAGAATGTAAAAATTAGTTCATGAACACAAATATAAAATGCAATTAACAAATTTTTATAAAAATGATAGATAGTCACGACATCTATCGTAGGTACCAAGCGAACATAGTCACATAATATAATAAAATCTTCTGTAAAAGCGACTAACCAAGTACAACTTTGTGTCAACAGATGATGGAACCCATCCGCCATCCTAATGCGTTATAGGTGGGAGCGGCAACCACGCAATTAAATCAAAAACAGAGAGAGTTCCCGCTCCTCCCTATAAGGCATTATGATGGTGGATGGATTCCGTCATCTACCGGCACCAAGTTGTACTTGATTCGTGGCTTTTAGAGAGGGTATTAACCTATTTAGTGATTATGTCCGGTTGGTACCCATCAACATATGTCGTGACTTTCTATTATGGATTGTCCATATCGCAGTCGCACAATTGAGCACTTCGTCTACGGCGTCGTGTTCAAACTTTGTCGGCGTGCGATATGTGTACATTTTTGGAAAGGGGAAGAAAAGGACTTTCAGATGGTATAACAAAATATAGTGTTCTACTTAAAGTTAACCGATAATTTTGCTTAACACAAGGGCATTTTTTTCGGGAAACAATATACATTTGGCAACTATGTCGACAAAATAATAAGTTAAGAGAAAATTGCAAGTCAATATCTTCTTCCATTCTCGAGTTATAAGCTGTTAAAATGTGTTTCTTTATAGTGGAACTACTCTGAGATGGACAGAACTAAAATTTCATGAAATTATTTTCTTGAATAAGAAATGTTTAAAATTGAATAACAATTAAAATATAACTAAATCATATCTGCAGAAATATACCTAGAGCTTCTTGCCAATGGCTATGTAAGTATATGAATAAAAATTCTACCGCCATCTAGTAACAGCAGAAAGAATGAAAGGAAAGTGTAGACTTACCCGTATATCAAATCCTTTGACCATATACACTATGTGGTACCGGACTTGTATATTTTATAGCTACACAATTATTTGTACCCGATATTATTTTATCGAGGAAGAGGGAAGGGACGATAATGTCATTGAAGTACCATTCTTACGGAGTCATGAAGATATTTTAAATACTATAATAATCTAACCTATTAAACAAATTATTCATTTTTATTAAATAGATAAACTTGAAAAACATTTTGTATACAAATATGCAAAAACTACAATTGGAAATACCGAATTTATTAGAAAATTCTACGCCCATGTCAACATAACCTCTAACCACACTTATGAAATGATCGATCTACCGCTCTATGATTTTTTATAAACGACATATTTCCAAACCATTTTTAAGTCTATTAAAACAAATAAAGCGTAAAAATATACAACGACAAAAATTAATATCATCTACAACCTGAAACTACACTGACAATGACAAACGTTGCTGCCAAGTTGTCTAAATTCCAGGAGATATAAGCGGAATTCGGATTTAAAATATTTATAAATATTCTGAAAATTCTGACAATTTGGCAACAGTGAAACCTCGTCTCCGATAAATAATGTTGAGCACAACTCAAACATAAGTAAGGCACGTATATAGTGTATTAGTGAAATAGCAACTCCAGTTTAGATTTTAATTGCAACCATAAGAACGACCGACCATTAACAGAAACGAATGACTTAAGTACTATGTGTCAAATGTCAAAAACTTATGTACTACCAACACTAAAATATGAAATATTTTATAGAAAGTTTATTTCATTTAACATAATGGTCGAGGATCAAAACTAGTCGATTTTAGGGTCCACCATTTCCAATCATTTATTCTGCTGTCACTAGATGGCGGTAGAATTTTTGTGAATATGGAATGTCGCATCATTTTCTACTTTAAATTCAGCAACAACATGTTATTCCACGGAATTAAAAACTTTATTGGGGTACTTAAATATCGATCTTGGCTCATAAATGTCGTCGTATTGCTTTGAAAACACGTTGATTGTTCCATAAACTATTTTTATGAGTTATTTTGACAGTGATCATCCTACTTATATGACCGTAAATAGGTTAAATTCCATGTATAATAAAGGTAACAGTTAATATCCGTTGTCGTTGTTCATAAATCGATCAGATCAACGTATTTTCTGTTTTATAACCCATTAAAAATAAAATTTATAAGATATAGTTAATGTATTAGTACATTTTATCACAATTTTTTGCATTATGAGAAAAGGGAGTGGTCAATTTAAATTTGAGGTAATCCGATAAAAATAATAGAATATAAATAATTTTATATTTACTGGGTTAAGTTTATGTTTTCTATAAAATAGATGTTATTTTTGTTTTCATGGCTTAACGTTTTTCAGAGTGCGATATATCGAAGATGGACCTGCTATTTGTGTACTAAATGTTTATATCTATATATAGCTTTTTTTATTATTTTTTGACTCTATATATTTATAAAAAAAAAACAATTATCTTGATGGTGATGGGCAAACGCGATGACCAATTACAGCGCAATCTCGATTCCCTTATTGTCATGTCCATCATAATTAGTGTTTTTGGATGCTATTCGACGTTTAAATTAGTTTTAATTAACTTATCAAGCCTACGCATTCGATAATTGGTATCCAAATTTTTTTCCAGTTAAGAATATTAATTCCTAAAATATAAAGCTGATTTGTTGTGTGTAGTAAAAAAATTCACATATTGCAATAACGTATTTAAAATAATTGAAATATGGTGTCCTTGTTTCGGTAAGTCGATAATAAATTATATTAATAAGAAGTTCTTAGATTTTTACTTTTATTTAAGGCGTTTTTGATTTGGATAAAATATAAAAGTTATAAGGTATGTACTGATAGAAAATGTTATTCAAGGGAGATTCATTCCGATTTTATAAATGACCATGCACTTTCTTATGGCTCTAAAAATACATGGTAACTCAAAAATTGATTTTCAATACATTAACTGTGGTTTACTCTCCTAATTACCTTATTAATTTTCAATTTATCAATAATTATTTTATAACGTGAAATATAGTCAAAAATTGAATTTCCTGGAAACTAAACATCCACTACATCTTTAAATATAAGCACACACGAGATATCTTCCATGCTATGAAAATTCTGAATGTCTTATGGGCGTTACTATTTTATTCGCTATGTGTTATGTAGTACATATTATTGATTCTAGAGTGATTTGGTGAAAACACCGCTAATTGACTGTAGGCCGAGCGAGGCACACGTGGATTCTGTAAGATGAGATCGCGAGACAGAAGTAATTCAACGTAGCGAGCACAGAGAATTTCTATATCTAGTATAAAAGATCTTGTACCTACGTTTTTCTGACGAATAATCTTCAACTCGTACTCATGGTAAATAAGGTCGTAGCTACTATTTTTCACACATTTTAGGTTACGGGAGTATAATTATTTTCATTGATTGAAACACGAGATAAATACTAATTAATTTTATTGGCGAAAGATGTCTATATGCATGACCATAAGTTGGTCCAAATTAAGAAACAATTAAGAGAGAATTATTTTACAAGTTACTGAAAAATGACGTTAATTAATTGTTAAAGAGCAACAGCTGCCAAATTCCCTATCAAGCGGACTTTCATTAATTTTCAAGGTTACAAACGAAATTAGTGTCACACAGCGAAAGGCTTCAGGATTGGTTCTACCCCCGTAAGCCTCCCGGTACCACCCTTAATCTTACTGGAATCTAGCAAATCAGAAATGGGAGCATTTTACTAAGCGAACTAAGAAGGGCGTATCCTTTTTTATTACAAATTTGACTTCCAGTAAGTGCTGCCCTCTGGGCAAATTTGAAAGAGTTTACTTGAATTTAATTATGCGATATATCAGCGACTAGCTATGTAATTAGAATCCACACCATATAATATTAAGTCTGATCTCTCGAAACAGGTAAAGGTCGGGTTACAAATCATTAACTTTGGAGATGGAAAAACCCGCCAAAAAACCATCATCCAAAGCCTATCTTCCAATTTTTTATCTAATAACATAATTTGACTAAAATAAATACGTTATTTTATATTTTTGAACCGGTAATTTAATTTCTTGTCAGAAAAGTTTTATGTACTACATATTTTGCCAGCCCGTTGGCATTTTCTTTGCAGGCCCTTCTGAGAAGGACAGCCTTTGTCCCATTTATTTATATATCCTGGTAGTATTTCTAAAGTGAATATTTACACTGTATTGAATTCTAACAAAATAGTCTATTTTTCTGAAGTGCTTGACAATTTATTACTTCCTTTATGTCGAATATAAGTTACTAAGACCCTCCTGAATAAGGTACTCTTATAGTGGAAATAATTTCATACATGTTAGTGTAATTGAAAGCAATGATACTAAAATGTAAAACTGTTATGTTTGTAATTGGCCACCCAGCCACTTACGTCATACAATGTAAATGTATTGAAATTTAAAATTGCTAAACTTCATGGATCAAGGTTTGGCTTTCGTATCTGGACATAAATAACAGGAAGGTATGCATAAACTGCAAAAAACGCATTAATAAAGTAGTGGCTAATAATGATTTTTCTTGAAACAAAGTTTACGTACTTTTGATAACATTGTATACATTTTTGTCATTTGCTACCAAGTAATACTTAAAATGTTAAGATAAGAAAAAATGCGATTTTCAATTGTCTATAATTTCAAAAGATTTATGTTTAAAATATAAAATTCAGGGTGTTCAATTTAAAAAAAAAAATTATATATATCACAGTATTATGTTTAAAATATAAAATTCAGGGTGTTCAATTTAAAAAAAAAATTATATATATCACATTCCTGGAGCAACCGGTATAATGAAAATTACTTCTAGATTGTTGTCTTTTCTGATATAAATCGCGAGAGGAAAACAGATTTAAAAAAAAATGTTTTTAGCTCTATAGACCGAGGCGTTACCAGTGGCCCACCCTGTATAAGTAAAATTCTATATTTTAAACTAAAACAAATAAACCTCCGTTACCCTAAGAATAATACAGTTAGAATAAAGTACCACAACAATAAATTATTTGAAAACGTTTTAATACAAAATAAGCATAAGAGTAACGGCTTCTTTTTTAAGACAACCTGTATGTTTATTTTCACGAAATTCAATTTTAAAAATAATAATAGGTATTGATGAACAGAAAATTACTAATTTAATTAAGAGAGTAAAGCACAGTCAATGTATTGTAAGTTTTAAAAAAATCGGTCCGGTACCCAACCGTCATAAGAAATGTGCATGGTCCTTTAAAAAAAATCCATCGAAGTGGGAATGACAAATTATTTAACGATTTTAAAGGAAGATTTTTTTTTAATTTTGGGAATTTGTTACAAATATAATTCATTAATAAGGAATGTGTTTATTGAATGATTTAAAAAATAAAAGATAAAACCATATTATTCCGTAATACAAAAAAATCAAGAGTATAATAAAAGTGTATCAAATAACAAATGGCTGTATGGCAATTTAGAATCAAAAAACAGAAACGAGAAAATTATTGGGAAAAGAAGACAGAGATAAAATAAACGAGGAGGTAATACAAGGAGAGACAAAAAAAAGAAATAAACAGATCGATAGAAGATAAACAAGTAATACGGAAGAACCGAAGGAAGTAGAAGCGTCAGGAACGTTAATAATTTGCTAAAATTTATTATAGATCTCAAATTGAGAGAATCAGTACTTATCTTCAAAACAAAAAATGTTTTAAGTTACATTTTAATAAAAATTACGTAACCACAAATAGGCTAATTGGCAAGTGCATTGATAGTAAATTCGGACAAGCTGGAATAAATTTTAATCTGTTTTCCTTCGACCAAAAAGATGCTTATTAATTTTGCACTCTCACACATACCCGATTTTAACCGATATGCTGAAAAAATGTCAAAAAATGTATTTTTTCTTAATATTAGCAAATATCTCGAATAGTATCATTTTATAGCAAAATATGTAATCACTAAAGGACATTCCTATTGCTCGGAAATCTGTTGGTCAAAAATATTTTATCTTCTGTATACCTAAACTAATAAACTTGTTGTCTTATAATTACACGATAATAAACAGTAAAATTTTATTCAAAATGAGACTGTTAACATGGTTAACATCAATGGAGAAACAGATGATTAGAAAATTAATGGATTGAATAATATAAAAAAATCTTTTATGTATGTACAGGGAAATACTATTATTATTTCTTTTATGTTTGCTTTCTAGTAGTAAATTTATAGTTATTCTATATTATATGGGGTGTACCAAAGAATTATTACTTACTTGATTTTTTTTTATCTCTAGGCCCTTACAAATAAAATAGGTATGTCCATGGACAAGCTCTTTTTATTCATTGTGGCAATACTGTTCTTTTTTGTATACGTTGTTCTTTCAGTTGATGAATAAAATTAATAATTATTATTATTATATTATTATTAAAAATAAAGACTAAAGACGTATTTTTTGAACGATTTCCTGTTATTGGATGTCGCGACCTCTCAAATAATTTTCTTATTGTAGGGCACTCTTAAACGCATTGAATTGATTTTTAGTGTTATACATTTTTATTTGGTAAAGAAATCATGTCACTTATTTGTACTTATTTCCACACCATCTTAAAGGTAAAGTACCCAGCGCATTTTTTTAAAGTGGTATTAGACCTATTTACACTATACCACCAAATTAAGTTTCTTTTGAGATAAAGGCTCATCAGAGTTTTTACTCCTTTTTGATGTTCCTGATTGTTTATTATAACTCTCAATTCCATCCTGAATGTCTTCAACATTTATCTCTATATCGATCGGGAAATTCTCCTTGTAGTCTTCTTCATCTAATTCGACCCCTTCCAAACTATTTGCCCTCGCAAAATGCACACATTACTGAGTAATACAAACCTGCTTTGCGGCAGCTACAATCTACGTTACTACTTTGTAGCGCATTTACAAGAAATAAGTTTCAGTAATTCTTGGGAAGCTGCATCTTGTAAAGTAACAATGGGCCATTATTTGAATTTTTGGATCCCCAATTTATGTCGAAGAGCCATCCTAGCCTCCCATATTATAACGTATTATAATCACTGGAGGTCAATCAGGGTTTCCATAGCTGCAGCTGTTGTTTTTATATTTCCCGCCTATTCCCAAGCAGGCAAGTCTTTGCATCTTGTCGAATTTGGAGATAGTGGTCCGTTGTTTTATCTTTGGCCACCAGACCAGAGATGCATATGTTACCATGAGTAGGAATAACATATTGTACAACCAGTGTATATTTTTGGATGGAGCCCCCATGTTTTTCCATGCGTGTCATTAAAGTATCAACCGCTTTCGTAATTTTTTGAATCTGGAAGTTCCAAGTAGGTTTGGGTCTAGTATTACCCCAGGATATTTTGCCTCTCCCTTCAGATTTACCTCTTCACCACTGAGCCATAGTCGGCTAAGGCCCTCTACATTCCTTCTTTTGTTGAATTCTATTATGTTGTACTTGGAGGGGCTTATTTTCAAACCCTCATGTTCTGTCCAGAGCGTGACTGCGTTTAGGGTCATCTCAAGTCGTTCGCTAACCGTAGTATTGAATTTTCCTTGGGATAATATGACAAGATCATCTGTGTATCCCAATGTTTTGTGTCGAGATGTACATATTAGCCTATTCCGTAGTATGCAGTCTATCCATCTGCAGCACGTTGGGGTAATTCCCGAGTTTCTTGACGCTCTGGCTATTGGTTCTAATGACGTGTTGTCAAAAGCTCCTATGTCCAGAACGGCCGCTAGTAGCACCTCTCTCGTTTCCATTGCATTTTGAGCTCTTTTTACAAGCTGATGTAATGCAGTTTTTGTAGAAACGCCTGCTCTGTAGACATATTGGTCTCGGTATAGAGGTCTTTCAGCCAGTACGCCGTCCCTAATAAGTCTGTCTAGAAGGTTTTCTAGTGGCTTTAGTACAAAAAACATTAGGCTTATTGGTCTTAGAGCTTTTGCCGTACCCTGTCTAATTTTTCCAGGCTTGGGTAGAAATGTAACTCTAATAAGTTACACCCTTGAGCCAAACTTACTGTGTTGTAGAGTGTTACCTGTATAATGCCGATCTAGTGTCGCAGCTACTAAATGCGCGTAGAAATAAAATGTTGTCCATAACTGAAGCATCGAAATTTATTTTATGTAGTGCATACATTCTACTTTGCAACTTTCACTGGCGTGGCTTTAGAAAATAAATATTTCAACGAGACCCATTTAAGACTGTTAGAATTACTAGTAAATCGGTGTTTTCGTGGACTATAATTACCGTTTTATAGTAGTTTGATTCTTCAATTCCACTATTGACAATTAATGTTGCAGAATCCTCATCAGCCTTCTTGACTCTAAAACCTTCGTTCGTCAAACGATTACACACCATTGAAATTATTCGACATTTATTCCTCTAATTTGATGAGAATTTTCACTGAGACACAGTTGCCGTCATTTTTTCATCAAAATGAATTTCCGGTGATGAACCAAATTGTAAGTCGCTCAGCAGTTTTAGTACTTTTTGCTGCAGCATCCTCGGCGTATCCATCAAAAACTATTACTACATTTGCTGAGTAAAGTCTTTTTACATATTTATCCAAAATGGCACAATATATAGATGCCAAACAATTTTGTGGAATAGAAATGCCTGGTCTATCACATGAAGCGTATTTTCAGAGTTTAGTTGGCTTTAAATGGGTAAAAAGAAATTGCATAGTGCAGATTTTTGGCTTTTACACGTCCCTATCTCGTCGAACAGTGAAAGTGGATAAGGAGCTATTTCGTATTGGAAGTAACCTTCTAATTGTTCCTCTTAATAAATGAGATTCTCTAGAAAATCAAAGTGGGGTTAAAATTGAAATCGTTCTGTTTCCAGTTTTATTCCTGAGTTATTAGCTCCAATTCCCGATACTCTATTTTTACGTTTAACCTTGATACTGGCAATTAGTTTTTTCATATCCAGTAACGCCGGTACTAATAGACCTAATGTCATTGTAAGTGTAAAAGGTGGATGCTCAGAGAATCAATTTGTGAATTTCTCCGTGTCCACGTTGTCTCTTGTAATGTAAAGAAATATTACAATAATTTTCAATTGCTTCCGAAACATCTAATAGAATGGACATTGATTGGACAATTCATTTTGTCAGCGTCGAGTCGTCCATAAGTGAGTCCTTCGCTGCTTTTCATGTCCAAAACTTGTCCCGGAGCCTAACTGTGAAGCAACCTTTTTCAACGAGTGCCCAAGCTAAATTGAGTCTCAAGCACTGACCGTATATTGACCTTGAATTAAAAAATCCGTATACAACAGGGATAGGGTTGGCACGCAGTTCACAAATGAATAGAATCATGAAAGCATGACACCAGTTGCTTATTAGACTTCTAAACCCTAAAGGAGAAGTCTTAAAATACGGCTCTGTCTGTCTGTCTGTCCGTCTGTCCGCATTTAGAGATAGAGAGAAAGGGTCAACGGTAATAAACTCAGCATACCTTAAATAGCTCCCAAATAGATGTTCAGATTTTTATGACTTCCGGTTTCAAAACTGGTTTTACAAACCAGAACCGGAAGTGATATTACCGGTTTCAAAAATAGCATTCCGACGTGAAATTTAAATCTGAATCGATATTTGAAAACAGATTTGAGATATTTTTTATAGGTCATGAGATAATGCGTGTTTAAAAGTCGTCACGTGCCTGCTAACGTTCAGGCGCTTCTGACTTGTTTTTAAATAAGCCTGGAATAAAAAAAATAAATACATATAATATATCCAGCTTTTGGTTCCTATATAACTTCGAAACAGTCGCACAGAAAAATACATAAAACATTTTTTATAGATAATTTAATTTGCATTAATTTTGATTACTACATATTTTGCTCAAAAGTTTATAGGAACAGAGTTATTAACAAATAAAGGAAAAACATTTTTAGTCTTTTTTTTAATGGCGGCCACATCCGGGATTTCTGAGGAGTAAATTTAATACTTGATTTTTAAAACCAAATAAAATAAATTAAAATTATTTCCAGCTAGTCCGAAATTGCTCCCGCTATGAGCTATTTGATACGACTTGGCGACTAGTGATGTGAAAATTCGAATGAAAATTAATCGTGTCATCTGAATATCGGAGATTATACTGAAGTATCCGAATGAAAAATAACCGATTTGTAGTTTACACGCGAATAAAGCTTCATAGAATAATCGAATAATCGAACAATCAAAAGACTTGTTCCCGAAGCGAGTTCCTAACTTGTTATGAACATACTGAGTTGCGCAGTATAAAATATTGGATCAGGAGTCTCCGCAGTACAAAATAATGGAAGAGTTATTTTATACTGCGCTACTCAGTATGTTCTTAACAGGTGAGGACATCGCTTCGGGAACAAACCTATAGAAGTGATGAAGACGCAGAATAAAAATCGGCTTTCAGCTGAGTCGGGCCGAACCAAAATTTGAATCGGATGGTGGGGAAGCGAGGACGAGCACCGTTCATAGCGATGATAACGTCTGTGGAGTATTCAAGTGATATTTAATTCGAATGATCATCCGATTATTAAAATAACTCGAATGTTAATAATCCGATTATTGAAATAATCCGATTATGAACATCACTATAGGCGACTACATCGAATTATGAATAGTAAAAGAATTAATTATGACTAAAAGAGTACATTCATCAATGATATTCTTTCACTAATATGAATTGGGTCCTATTGCTAATAATGTAAAGAAGTTAAAAGACAAGCTTATTCTTACAGTAATGTAAAAGTTCTCCGATTAATTTATACAATCCTAACATCTATAAATATATTATTTTCACTGAAACTTTTATAATAAACAGACAAAAACCAGTAATAAATAAATGTAGTGATATAACGTACATAGCTAAAATATTTTTTTAACAACCTTAACTTTTATGTGTTACTAACTAATTTTTGTAATATGCTGTAGCTTTTATAGATTTGTAACTAAAATAATAAAAAATAAAATAAAAGAAACGTCGAGTAGCAAGCCAACTAGACCGGTTATGATTGATATGGGATTCGAGCTCAGTGTACATAAGCTTCCTATCTAAAAACCTAGCTTTTACTTAACTACCCAGTAATTACACTTACTCACCATTTCTTTTAAAAGCATTTGTAGCACAATACAACTAACCTTTATGGCGATTATTTTGCACTAAATCTCTATTTTTCTGCACTAGTATTCGCTTTCAATAAGTTTAAAAATGTCTATTAGTTATTCAAACAAACTATAATAAAGAATAAATAGCACATATTGCAAGATAAAGATTATTGATTTCTAGTTAATTAATTTTTATTAGCTTTGATGGCTCAGATCATGGGGATAAAATCTGGTATGTTCTTCTTCCATCCAAGGTCATGGACATTGCAGTGAAGTGGAAGATCATTTTACCAACGGTACCTATAACTCTTGGGCTTTTTGTGCATTCCAATTCTGTTCTATACCATCCACTCCGTAACTCTAGTCCTCTGCACTAGACTGCACCGGTTCTTCACCGGTTGTCTATTGTATTCTTTTGGCATTAGGCTAGACAATCAGAATATATCTGGTTTAATGCCTAGCATTTTGACAATATATGTTTGGCCGTTTCTGTCCCTTTATCGCACTTTCTGTAAGAAAGTTATGCGTTCTACAGCCCCATTTTACGCAGGTATTGTCTTATTGGACTGTGACCTCCGTTAATATGATTTCTACTTATTTTGAGTAGTTCTTCAATTTTGTATTTCGACGGTTCTATAATGAATGTTCTCCCGTGGGGCATAAGAGGGACTTTATTCCATCGCTCTCTTTGTTTTAGTTTGACCCGCTCCCGTATGTATCCTCGGAAAGCAGATTTTGTGCGGGTTCTGAGCCCATATATGGAGTTGATGAACCTTTTCTGGTTAATTAATCAGCTTTTTCATTCCCCTCGATGCCACAGTGTCCTGGAAGCAAGAGGAAGCCTACTCTGAAAATTAAAGCAGGAGTGCCACAGGGAAATGTATTGAACACAAATGATAATGATGGTAAATTAGAAAATGATACTTAAGCAACCTTTGCAGACGATACTGCCATATTCGCAGTCGAAAATAGCCACGAAGAAGCGGCAGAAAATTACAGGTATCAATCAATAAAAGAGACACACTTTACTTTACCAATAGAGCTCAGCAACATAAATTAAAAACGAATTCCATTCTCAAATAAAACAAAATACTTAGGTATGACCTCGATGCTAAACTTCGCTGGAAAGTTCATTTTAAAATAAAAAAGGAACTCCACTCTGTCTGTGCACAACAAGTTTTTGTTGTATAAATATATACTCAATCCCATTTGGTCATATGATATTCAGCTATGGGGCTGTCCTAGTCAAATTAGTGTACAAATCATACAAAGATTTTAGAAGAAAGTACTTTTTTTAAGGAGAGGGATTGGAGGAACCCACCTCATACCCCTGCTCTTCGGCGAGCAGACACAACAAAAAAGGAAGTATAGGATAGGTGAAAATTTGTTGCTAAGTTCGATTATGACATGGATTTGGAGATGAATTAGATGATGAATCTTTATGTTTATTTACAATTTTATTATTTAGCAAACATTTAAGAAGTTAGGATGTCTTCTTGGGGGTCCTCTTCGGTTTCCTCTTCGCCGTCGGTAGAGGTACTGAGACCAAAGCCGTTCTCATTGAAGTACCTTTATTCAACCCTCATTGCAACAGAAACAAGAAATGATGAGGTTTAATAGAAAGATTATTACTTGCAAAATTAAATATATATTTCTGTAAGAAAACCAAAATTAATAAGGAACTGCCTATTAAAATAATAACGAAAATAAAGTTTATCTGTTAGGCCATATGGCCTAAAAATGTAATAAAATAATTAACTGAAAAGAGTTGGAATGCAAATCTTCTTGCATCAAGTTTATTATGACTGTCTCTGGTTTGTATCCGGGCGGATCTACTTGTGTAGGTTCAAAATCGGGTAATTTGTCGAATTTTGGGATAATATTTGCGAAAGACAATGAGGATAATCGGCGGAAAGTCGTGAGTGATCCTTAGATCTGAGTTTCTGGGGCATTCGAAGATGATGTTACATTGTAGACAGTTAGGATTATCCGCTTTGCCGATGTTTGTGGACCATCAAGTTTCCGTGGCTTGTAAGAAGGTGTATCGTCTTTCTTTTGGGTATTAGCATTCTTCTATATTTGGTATAAGTTCGAATAGGAATCTGCCTTTATCGGAGAGTTGCCATTCAGCTTCCCAGGACATCAAAAGTATGCGATCCATCTCATTTAGTACATCTTTCCAGTATCTGAAGGCTGCAATATGTGTACCCATGAAATAGGACTGGCCCGTGCGTTTTATTTCTCTTATAGAGTATATACATTTCAGTGATATATTTTTTTATAAGTGTAGTTTTAGTTCTGTTTTATGTTTTGTAGTTGTAAGATTTGTTAAGTGTATTTTGTGTCGGATGTTTTTTTTATTTTTATAATGAGCTCTTTTATTATATTGATACAATTGTGGTAGAAATTAAAAAAAATCTTAGTATTTCAATTTCATTAAATTAAAAAAAAATCTAGAGATAAAAAAAGTTGAAAAAAAAATAGTAAAGAAGATAGGTGGTTGTCAACAATTTTTGGATTGTCATGAATTTTAAAAAAAGATGTCACAATAATTTGATGAGAAGTTGTTAATTATAAAAACTTGTAAAAATAAATTATAGCACGTAACACAATTGTTAAAGTTAAAGTAAAAAAACATTGTCAAAAGTTTAAGATAAATAAGGCTGTGAATATGATGTAGATGGTTTAACCTAAGGTCAAAAGAAGCAATTTAAGAAGGATTTTGAAGGAAGATATAGTGAAGAAATAAATAGACGAAACTGATTCGAAGATTGCAAGGTTTCAAGTTGGATTTGTTGGAGGGGTGAAGACAAAGTAGACAGGATATAGAATAGAAAAGAAAAAAAAAGAACTAATAAAAGGAATTTGGTTTAGGCGCTCAAAATTATATTTTGTTTGATTTTTTTTTATTTGTTTGTAATGTTTATTATTTTTTTATAAAAGGAACCCAACCAAAGAGAGAGAGTTTCATCATTTAGAACAAGGTGTTCCAATATAATATATTTCAGGTGAATGTATAGGGGAGGAATCCTCGACAGCAAATATACAAATTCGCAGGGAGTGGAAGCGTATGCGCCCACAATCGATCTGAGGCAGGTAGCTTGTAACGTTCGTAGTTTTCTTTGATTGACGATTCTTGGAAGTCTTTGATATATAGCACAAAACCCGTTCATTTTTGATGATTGGCACCCAATCAATTTTGGGTCAAAATCAAATGGAATATATCATACTAAAATTTCAGCAAAATCCACCGATATTTTTAACTTATTAAAACATTCCCTCATAATTTTTAAAGTGAGTCCGCAATTAATATTTTTTAATTTCTAGAAATAGGGGTTGGGGTTAAATATGTGGGTTGGGGGTTATATATTTTTTAAGAACACTATTATGCAATATAAACTAGAATAAAATATTTGAAAATATTTTTCCCGTCTTCAAAAATGAATATTCCATTATGGGCAATATGTGAATTTAAACCCGCCCTAGCAGAAAAACTGTTCATATTTGGGGGTTGGCGCAATGTTACCATATGTTCAGAATTGCTTGGACTACATCATATTAAAATTAAAACAAATCCACCGAGACCCAATTTCCATAAGGATTTTGCGGGGTCCTTTCAATTCCGCATGTGAGTATTGGAATTATAGCCATATTATAGATATCCTTTAGGGCTAAGTGAAAGTGCTCTATTTCACCCCAGTTCCTTCTAAGTGATCTTCTGAGGATCTGAAAAATATTTCTGCATTTCATCGTTATGTATGTGATATGTTCCGTAAAATTGAGTTTGCTGTCCAGGATAATACATAAAAACACTTTATTTTCTCTGCTCTTGCAATGTTTTGTCCATCATATTTGAGTACAGGATTACGGTTTAAGGATAAGATCGAAAATAGTATATATTTAGTTTTCTCTCTTGATGTTTTTACTTTGTTTCTGTCGGCCCATGTTTTTACTATCATCTTGCACAAAACGGAAATTTGCTATGTGCTCGGCTGTCTCCATGAATAGTAATGGTGAAATCATCCGCGTATGCGGTTACCTTAACCGCCTCTGGCCAGTCTTTTTGTAGAAGTAAATCTATGATAATGTTCCACAAAGTGGGTCATAGAACGGACCCCTGTGGACAGCCTTATGTCAATTCTTTAGTGACTTTTGAATAATTTGTGTTATAACTGACTCGTATTTTTGTTAGGTAGCTTTTAATAATGGCAATAATATCATCAGAGAAATCTTTATCTTGTAATTGTATCATAAGACTAGGCCACCACAAATTATCAAAAGCGCCTGAGATATTGTTTGTTATCTCAAGTAGAGCAGCAATCGTGGATATTATTGGTCGAAATTCGTATTGAGAGGTGTGAAGCAGGTCTCCGTCTAGGAACTCATTATGCATTGCGGTTAGAATGATTCTTTCTAAAATTTTGCCCAGTTCCGATAATAAGGTAATCGGTCTAAATGACTTAGGGTCGGTAAGGTCTCTTTCTGGACTCTTTTAAATGGCTACTAACTTTCCCTCTTTCCACATCGTGCGGAAATACGTGCTTCCTATAATCTAAGGAGCTGTTCCTTTAAATTTGGGTATGTTATTGTAATTACTCGCCCATCTAACCCAGGTGCTTTATACGGCGAGATCCGGGCTACTTATTCCTCTAGTTGTGGTTTATCTAGTTGAATCTGTAAGTCAGCTGTTCCATATATGTTTGTAGCTTGCGTCCTTATATGCTCATGTGCCTCGGTATCTGTGTCATGGTTACTAGAGGGCATTAGCCTATCTAGAATTTCTGTTACTGAGGAACATCGCGGATGCACCTTAGTACATTCGAAACAGTAGCCCCTATAAGGATCTGGATATAGATACTGTTGACCAAACCAGAGCCAAATTTACCACGAGTCATGAAATACGACTTAATCGTCATATCAATGTTGAGGCAATCCAGCTCATCAACGCTGCAGGATTAGCGAGAAGACTCAAGAGGATCAAAACTTTTGAGTTGGTGAATTGAGATTGGCAAAAGCAGAGTACTAAGTTAGTTAGTGTACAAAATGTATTAAAAAATTAAGGATGCTGTTGACTAAGACCTTAGTATAGTTACAGAGTAGTAATTTAAATTAGTTGTAAGTTGCTAATTGAATTTAAGATTAGATTGCAATGTGTAACGAAAAAAAAAGAAGATTATCATAACTTTCAAATTTGTAAAGAGTGCTGGGGCCGTGCTTAAATGTATACAAAACTTTTGGGTTTATAAGAGCCTTTAATGGGATGCTTAGTTGGGAGTTTCTCCCTTCGCTGTATATTCTAGCACCAGTTTCTTCCCTGGTATTAGATTCGTCTGTATACCAGATCCTCTCTTCAGGTTTGCCCTTGATGAAGTTAATGAGCCGAATCTTTAATAGTTTGTTTGAAATAAAAATTTGAAATATAATCTTTATTTTTGAATAATTCTGTGTTATTTTGTCTATGCATCTAAAATATTTACATACAAGATTCATTTGTCATTTTTAGAGAAATATTATATCTATGATTTTCTCTCTATTTCTTTAATTTATTTCTCTCACCTCTATTATCTATTCTCCCTGTTTTCTTTTTTTTTTTAAATTTGTTACTCTTTATTATTCTTACCAGTACAATTTTTTTAGTTCTCATTAAGTTTATTGTTATCATATTTTTTCTGTATATTTACGCTTTTGTATGTATTGTATGTTATTTCTAATATTACTTTGCTTTAGCCTTATATTTTTTATTTCACACCAATAATTGTTTAATTAGCCTGTTATTATTGATACATATTTCCAATTACTATACACGATTCTTTGTTTAGGTTTTATTTTTATATAGGGTGATTAATTCATTCAGAATGGGACATAGAGAAAGAACAGATTCATCGAACAAAATAAGAAGATTTAACAAAATATGTTTTAATAGAGTATTTACAATGTTTTGGTCCATCGAACCGGATAATTGCAAATTTTTTTGTTGAGATAACGAAAAATTAAGAATTTCAATTTTTTTTTTGGCTTTGACCTTTGTCATTTAACCAATCACTTAATAAATAAATGCAAATTGAGTTATTTAAACATCGACAATAAAAATAATCTAATACAACAAACCAAAAAATATAAAGTAAAATAAACAAGGACATACGTTTCTCGTCCAGGAAACTTTTTTTAGAGACACACGAAATAGGCCACGGTGTATAAAAAACAAAGGTAGAATAACAAATCTACTACAATCTTATATCTGCTTTTGACAAAAAACCTATCAAAGCCAAAATTGACAGTATGTTAAACTTGCATTTGAGTTGCAAAGTTTTTTGTATAGGTAATTCATTTGTCAGATTATGATGCTTGGTACATTCAAATAATATGAGATCTAAATCACCTCCGCAATGTTGGCAATTATCTTTAGGTATAACATTTATACGGGAAAGGTGTTGGGGATAACATGCGTGTCCGAATTTAAGTCTGATAATTGTTGTGATAAATCTGCGAGGATAATTTACTGCTTGTGTCAATTTTCTGTGGGTATACTTTCAATTATTGAAAAATATGTTCGGTATTTTTCAATGCTTACTTTTAAAATAACAAAATAAAATTTCCATTGGAATTTTATCAAGATCCATTTTTTTCTTAAAACAAAAACTTTTTAGTATTTGAAATATTTTCAATTTAACAACTATTTTTACCAAAATGCTAAAGTTTTCAGTCGCATTTGAGCTAGATCTGTTTTTTATACTTCAAATAAACTTTATAATTTGAAATATTTGAAAAATGAGGAACTTATTTGTCATTGTATTTAATCTTGTTAATTAAATTCATTAAATTTAAAATTAATTATTTTATCGTACTTATAATTTTTTGATTTTTCGAGAAGTTCAATTTTTTTATTATATTAGAATTTACAACCTGATACATATTGTAATGAATTTATATCTTAATTTTGGGTGAGTTTTATTAAAAAAAGTAATAAACCTTGCAAAAATTATCAAAAACAAAATATACAAACAAAATTACGTTTATCCCGTATATTCCTCTTATCTTTTTTGCTTTCTTTTGCTTTTAAACCTGGATAAAAGTCTTCTACAATCTAATTTTCTCAAAATCTTCTAAAAACTATCATTCATATTTAATTTATTTTATAAATTTGTATATTTGTATGCCTATTTTTATAAATAAATGTTTTATTTATTTCATAAACCCAAAAATCTCATAGAAATGTAAGGTCGTATCTAATCGATGAGTTTTACTATCAAGAAAAAGATGGATGGTAGTATAGACAGATATAAAGCTAGATTGGTCGCTAAAGGTTATAGTCAAAAAGAAGGAATCGATTACGAAGAAACGTTTAGCCCCGTAGCTCGTTTCGATACCATTAGAGCAGTATTAAGTGTTGCAGGATCAGAAAAATTATATATTCGACAGTTTAATCTTAAAACTGCATTTTTATACGGTAAACTATCGGAGGAAGTATATATGAGGCAACCTGAGGGGTTTGATGATGGTAGCGGAAGAGTGTGTAAACTGAATGTAAGTTTATATGGTTTAAAATAAGCCATAATTTCTTGGAATCAAAGATTTATGGATTTTTTTAAAACAGGAAAGTTTACAAGTAAGTACTGCCGATCCATGTCTCTTTATTCGCAACAGAAATTTAAGAAAATTAATAGAGGCTATTTATGTAGATGATGGGCTCATTGTGGGGAGTTCGATAGATGAAATCGATTCGTTTTTAGATGTACTTAGTATTGAATTCAAAAATACAATAGGTGTAAAACAGGAGAAAAATGATGATAGTTTCGTATAAAAATCCCATATGAAAATGGTCACATGAAAATTTTGTAAAAATTTAAAAAGCATGATTCTAACTCAGTTATTACGCCCTGTACAAATTGTGACCAACAAGACAGTGATTTTTTAGAAGATAACGGCCCTTATAGAGAAGCAGCGGGAACTTTGATTTTTCTAATATTGGCGACCAATATCTCCTATACTGTCGGTATTAAATCAGAACACTTAAATTCACCGGACAGTTTCTGATTGGCAAGCAGTGAAAAGATTTTCAGATATCTGAGAGGAACATCTGAACTTGGCTTGCTGTATACAAATAATTATAAGGCAAATGATTTAGATGTTCTCAGTGATGCAGACTACGCTGGTGACGTCAGTACTAGAAGGTTAAGAACTAGTGTGGTAACTATGAAATTAGTGAAAAATCCTGAGTTTCATAAAAGATCCAAACATATAGAAATTAAATTTCATTCATTCGTGAAAAATTTGCTGAGAATGTTATGAAAATTCAGTATGTTGCCAGTGAAAACAAGTTGCCTTTTGCAAATGGAAAATTTGTTAAACTAAGAAGCTAAATAATATGGTGGAATTATTTTTTAATAAAGTGTTGGAGTTTTATTAAAATAATCCAGGACGTTCATGTTGTCAAGTTTAACTTTCATCCTTTTTTTTAAGATAATTGTCATACTTTTTTGTCATGATATTTTTTTTATAATTGTTCTAATAAAAGCAGTTAGAAACTTCGTTGTATTAATAGATCAACTCTTGATAGTTGTTTAAACCACAACAAGTATTACAGTGAATTCTGTGAATTCCATAACTAAAAATGAATGGCTGGAACAAGTTGATATTGAAAATAAAAAAGTTATGTTTAAACTAGATATAGAAGCACAAGTTAACATACTGTCAGAAAATGTTCTCAATGATATTAATAATAATATTTTGATTAAGAAAGCAAAGAGGAGGATTTGAAATTGTGCCCTTAGGGATAGTTAATATGAAATGTTAACTACAACATTGATTTTGTAGTAGTCAAAGGTAATTCAGTGAAAATTCTAGGTCATCCATCATGTATGAATCTTAAAATAATTCCCAAAGTCGAATCAAGTAATAATATTACTAAAGATGAATTTATACAGGAAAATATTGATGTCTTTACCGGTTTAGAAAGGTTTGAACTGGAATGCAAATTAAAGCTTAAAAATTACTGTAAACCAGTTCAGTTGCAAGGCCACCCCGTAGAGTACCAATTGCAATAAAAGATAGTTTAAAAAGCATTTTAATGATCTTGAAATGAGGGATGTAATTTCAAAAGTCGATGGCCCTACAGAATGGCTAAGCAACTTAGTTATAGTAGACTTAATCGGTAATAAGTTCCCTAATGTGCTAGCAAATGAAAATAAAAACAATTATTCAAACTGATGCTAGTCAAGCTGGTCTTGGGTACTGTATGTTGAAGGAAGGCAGACCAGTTGCATTCGCATCCCGGTCGCTAACTGATGTGGAGACAAGATTAAGCCAAATAGAAAAAGAATACTTGGCTATATTATGGGCATGTACTAATTTCCATAACTTCATCTCAAGTTGATTCAGATCATAAGCCATTAGAAGTTCTAATGGAGAAGGGCGCGTCAGAGGTTCAGTCACCCAGGCTACAGAGGAATAAAGTCAAATTGTTCAAGTACTTGAGATCCTATTATTACACAGTATTAGTCCTAGGTACTTAAGTTCTTCATTTACTGGTAGCTGTATTCCATCTAATGAAACAGTTGGGACATAAAGCATTTCTGTTTGTAAATATAATTTATGTTGATTTGGTCTGATTAACTTTCATTGCCTTCTATTGAGCCAAGTTTGGAGTAGGTTGATGTGTGTTTGTAGGTTATTGGCTGCTACTTGTGTATATTTATTAATGGATAATATGCCCGTGTCAGCGAATGTAGCTGTTGTAAAATTAGTAGTGGGGATGTCAGCAGCGAATATTAGGTACAGCATGGGACCCAATATACTGCATTGGGAAACTCCTGAGTGGATAGGAAAATAATCGGAATTTTCTGTATTTAAGTTTTACTTAGAAGTATCGATCCATGAGATATGATTTTATTACAAGATAGTGTGGTGTGGGAAGAGATAGTTTAAGTTTATATAAGAACCCGTCATGGTCAACAGCTGCTTGTTCTATATCCATATTTCCTTCTCTTCAAGACTTTTATGAATGCTATTTGCTATTCTGTGACACAAAGCCAAATCGAATTTTGGTATTAGTGTGTTGATTTTTTTGCCTTCTATGATTCTGTAGAATAAAAGTTTTTGAACCGTTTTCGACATGGTAAGTAGCAGGCTTATTGGATGATATGATGCAGCTCTGTTTGGCTCTTAATCTGGTATATTGATCATTATTATTTGACCAAACTTGTAATAGTATAGTACGCCATTCTTAATACACTATTATAAATGGTGCTTAAATGAACAATTGCTTTTCTTAGAAATTATTCAGTTATCAGGTCAAATCCAGGTGCTTTGTAGTTACTGAAATTTAAAATTGCCTGTTTCACTTCACTAGGTGAGAAGGCTTTTATAGGTAGCATCATCGGGCAGGCTGTGTCTAGGAAGTTTCTGATATCATTATCGTTATTGTCGTTGTTATTTGATTTAGATGATTTAAAAACTTTTGACAGGTGTTCAGCAAATATTGATGCTTTTTTTCCCCAACTTCCATCCTCTCGCAGAGACGGACTAGTAAAAATATTACTTCCTATAATTTTTTTGTTTTTTAACACTTATATTAGATTTAACAACTATCCAATTTAGAATTTATACAAGATCCTTTTTCATATGTCCCATTTTTTTGTTGTTGTAATACTATTTCATCAGATTTTTTCAAGTCCTTGGATTTATTAATATATTACAATTAATTTGTTCCTTTTAACATTTTTTGGTCCTTCTGGCAGCAAATATTAAAATTTTTAAAATTAAGAAAAAAATTGTTGTACTATATTTGTCGTTTTACTACTATTAAATAATAACTTTTTAGAATTTTTTCAACGTTTATTTTCAATTTAACAATTATCTAAAGTCTTTTTTTGATATTTAAATATAATCAGAAAAAATTATTAAAACAGTTTCATAATTATTTTATCACATTTAACATTTTTTAAACCTTCGAGGTAGGAATCTAAAAATCAAACTTTAAGAGTATTACACTAAAAATGAAAATATATGTCATAGTAACTGTACATATGTATTATACAGATGAATTCGACTTCAAGAGAAAAATAATCTTGGATTTTTAAATGAGTAATCTGGGGCCAAAACGCTTATTTAAACTCAGCCCAAATGATTCCGTTATTACGCTAGACACGTGATAAATGAGAAAAGAAACAGTGACACGTGACACCATTAAATTGAAAAAAAAACTGTCAGTCACAAAGTATAAATGAGTTTTCAGGATTTTTCTTGATTTTCGCTCTTTGTTCAATTATTTATTTGAACAATTGTCCAATTTACCACCGGAACATAAACAAGTTTCATATATGCCAATTTTATTTATTATTTGAACTCATAATTATTTGCTGGATGGAACATTTTCTGGTCCTTCGAGACGGGTAAATGAAAATTCAATTTTTATAAGTTATTTTTTTGCGAAAACGAAATAAAGAAATTTTAAAATTCAGGAAATTTTCTACTAATAAGCCATCCTATTAATTTTCTTAATGTTTTTGATGCTAATTTTTAATTTACCAAATACTAAACTTTTCACTAAAATTTAAGCAGGTTTCTTTTTTAGATACTTGCGAGATGAGCAATTCAACTGTCAAATTTTTAAATTCAACAAACAAATAATAAAACATTTTTTAGTTGTCTTATTTAACAACTTTTAGTCCTTCGAAATGGGAAAATAAGAATTCTATTTTTTGAGTTATTTTGCAGAAACGAAAATAGAAAATTTTTAAAAATGGGAAACATATATTATTATTGGTTAAATGAAAATTGATCTTTTTGAATTAACATTTAACAAATTTGTCTTCCAAAAATTAATAAAAAAATAAAAACATAATTTCAACTTTGGCACACCGTAACATTTTATTAAAGCATATTGGATTAAATTTTCTTATTTTACTTCAAAGAATCTGTTCCTCTTCTATATCTCCCTCTTTATGAATCACGCTGTATATTTTTACTAGCCTCTAGATTCCAATTACTACTCGAGTCCCCACCGCTGTTGGCAAGTTTAACTGTTTTGTTGACGTAAAAAAATATTTATTTTATTAAAAGAAGTCTTGAGTATCTAAATCTAATCTGTGTATTAAAAAAATATTTCCTCGGAATTCGAACCAGGAACTTTTATGTGTAAAGCATACAGTTCCACTGGACCATACTCCGTATGGCTATAAATAATCAAACTTTCAAGTTAACATACAATAACTAGCACATGCGCTAGTTTTACAAGCTCGATGGACTAGTAATTGGAGTCTAGAAGCTTCTTAAATTTTTTCTTTACATGATAATAATACGTTTTACCAATACTTAAACACTAAGATTTATTTAGATATAAAGAATACATAAAACACGCTTTAGCACCTCCAAATTCTTAATTGCTCCTAGTACTGAGCTAATCCGTGATAAAATACAAACCCGGCTTTTGTTGTAATAAAAATGATGTCGCTTAAAACGTACAATTGCGACTAAAGTTAACAGTTTATCGTTATTGTCAATTTTGTAAGTTTATACAAAATTGACAATAATATTGGTTATTCCGGATTAAAAAAGATACTACAATTGTTGACAATCTTACAGGTGATAGCCATCGTATCAATCTTATTCATAGTACTGTCAACAATCGCGTTGACTCTAAACACCATTCCCAGCATGCAGGTGAATGACGAGAAGGGTAATTTCCAAGACAATCCTCAATTAGCGATGGTAGAAGCGGTCTGCATCACCTGGTTCTCCCTCGAATACATCCTTCGGTTTAGTGCTTCTCCAAACAAGTGGAAATTTTTCAAAGGCGGACTAAATATCATTGATTTGTTAGCCATTCTTCCGTATTTCGTTTCGTTGTTTCTGTTAGAGACGAACAAAAACGCTACAGATCAGTTCCAAGACGTCCGAAGAGTAGTTCAAGTATTTCGAATAATGCGAATATTGCGTATCCTAAAACTCGCCCGACATTCCACGGGTCTCCAATCCTTAGGCTTTACGTTAAGGAACTCTTACAAGGAGCTGGGGTTGTTAATGCTATTCCTAGCGATGGGAGTACTGATCTTCTCCAGCCTTTGCTACTTCGCCGAAAAGGAGGAGCCCGGTACTAAATTCATAAGCATTCCGGAAACATTCTGGTGGGCGGGTATAACGATGACTACCGTCGGTTACGGTGACATTTACCCTACTACTCCTCTAGGGAAAGTTATAGGAAGCGTATGTTGTATTTGTGGGGTGTTGGTAATTGCGTTGCCCATTCCTATCATAGTTAATAATTTTGCTGAGTTCTATAAGAACCAAATGAGAAGAGAGAAAGCTCTGAAAAGAAGGGAGGCCTTGGAAAGGGCCAAAAGAGAGGGAAGCATCGTCTCGTTCCATCATATCAATCTTAGGGACGCGTTCGCTAAAAGTATGGATCTCATCGATGTGATAGTGGATACAGGTAAGATAGCATGACGATCTTATGTAAATATCACTTATATTTATACCTAAATAACACATCTTTGAATGGTTCTTGTTAATTTTGTTTTAATTTCTCTCTTATATATTAAAGCATACAGTAGTAGCAATGATAAAAACCAATTAAATTTATTGGTAGTTACGGGTTCAATGATACCCATCAAGAGTCTGCTAAATAGTTCTTTGTATAACTAGTGCAAAAAGTGTATATTTGTTGCACGATGCAAGGGATTTGTAGCCTCGAGACGAAGTCGAGACCTGCAATCATGCTGAGTGCAACAAATATGCTTTTTGCACTATTGCACACAACATTTTGTCTACGATCGAATTAAATTTTTAATTTTAAATTTTATTCAAAATTATTTTGCAATACAAGAAATATTTATCTTCATAAAACTATTGATTTTTTTGACTGAATTTCAATTTTAATATTACAGTTAGAGCAATTAACTATGTTAACTGATAGACAAATTTGGAGTATTTTTTTTATTTTTTTGCGTACTTTTGGTACAGTAGACTTTTTGCACGATCGTAGAAAAAATATATTTCCTTTGTAACAAATCATTGATTTTAATCAAAAAATTCCACCAAGGTGACTTGAATTACGTAAGTTACGTAGTTCCTTGGCCGAATCATCATTAATAGCTTTGTTTTTGCCAGAATTTACTAAATAAATTGTAACTCCCAAAACCACGATTGTTGGCTTTATAATAAACTTTTAAAAATATTTAATACAAGTTTCAGTCATAAGTCTATAACTTCTATTACATAAAATTTTACGATTTTTTTTTGTATCTGTCAATGGTACGGAAAATAAAATATCTGAAAATTATTTTTATTTATACGGGGTGATCCAACAATAGATTAGACAAACTGGTTAGTTGCTTGCTTTTTATTTTAATGTCTCTTTTCTGCTACCAGGACTAATCTGGACGGGATCTACACAGCTTAACGTGGGCTCTTACCCATAATTCTCGAATACCTTAACCATTTCGCGACTCAGTGTTTTGCAATAATACCATTTTTAATAATTATTTGACATAAAATTGTTCTTAGTCGTTTTTAAGGACCTGGGACATTTTTGTCCACGCAGTAGTTTTAAGTGGAACAAAAATGACCCATACGTTATAAAAATCTCTGTTAAAATCTTAAAACGTTTATTGAAAACTACAAATAAAACTAGAATAAAAGAAGTTTACGAATGAAATGGCAAGAAATATTTCTTGCAAAGAGGTAAATTTCATGCAACACATAAAAGGTTTGTTCGTGTTCTTTACAATAGAACCGTTCTAAAATTGCGCAGAACTAGTTGCTCAGTGACACAAATTTAGAATTCTTCAGAACAGTTTTGAATTAAGAAATTAACACGAACACCTCAATAATCAACTGTCAATGTCAATGGGGGAGTTCCATCAATGTTGCCAACCTAGAAAAAGGTCTACCAACGGGGAAGGATTATTTTTGGTCAAAATCTACTTCATTATTTTCGCAATGATAAAATTTGTGTACAAAATTCAATTGAGCTTTCCAGAATATATCGTTAGCAAAATATAATGATTTTAATAGAATCTTACTTCTGATTGGTTGAAATTTAGTTGTCAAATGTCATTCGTCATAGATTAAGTATAACAGAGCGAAATGTTTCATTTTCAGATTATAAATATCCAAACTACTCGCCAAATTCAGTTTAGTTCCACCAATCCTCCAAGGCTGTAGGTCAGACGCTGAAAATGAAACTTGTCGCTCTGTTTTACTTTCTCTATGACGAATGACATTTGATAACTAAATTTTAACCAATCAGAAGTAAGAATTTATTAAAATCATTATATTTCGCTAACGATATATTCTAGAAAGCTCAATAGAATTTTGTACACATATTTTATCATTGCGAAAATAATGAAGTAGATTTTGACCAAAAATAATCCTTCCCCGTTGGTAGATCTTTTTCTAGGTTGGCAACATTGAGGGAACTCCTCCATTGTCATTCATGATTTATCAAATTTATGCTTGTGGTACTTTTAATACTAGAAAGATAAAAAAGATATTTATTGTGGTTTAATATAGAGTTTTCAATTTTGGAAAGTGGTAAGTCAAATTAGTTAATTATGGTATGAATGCATATTTCATGCAATGTGTTGATAGTAACGCTAAACCTGTCAGCCACATCTCGAAAAGAAAATGACTGATGTCCTCCACACAAATATTAGTGTTGTTTTCTCTGATGATATTCTCTCATGTCCTGTATCCAATTTAGACATTAATAATAATAATAAAATTATTACCTAAAATGTTCTAGAAATTCTTGGTCCGACCATAAATCCTCTATATTTTCAATACAATTTGTATTTTTTGGTGTCGTTTTTTAAACGTCCGTCACCATCAATAGCAAATCCTCTTGATGAACTTTTGAGCTTTCCCATTCGAATTCCAAAAATTCAATATGTACATAATCTCAGATAAACAAAATTAATAAACAGAACCTTAAACCTTATTTATTATCATTCTTTTATAAAATGGCTTACAATGCGCTTGTGTAACTAGAACGGTTTTTGTCAGTTCACACTTTTAGCTAAAATCACATAGAATTACTTGAAACAGTTCAGAATTGTTCTAAAAAAAAACTAAAACGTAGTATTCTTAGTTCAGAACTTATTTCCAGAAAACACGAACACTTTAAGTCTACTACGCATGTCTGGAACTGTTCTGCACAAGCAAAACTAAAAACACGAATAAACCTATAGTATTTATGTTTCTTTCTTTTGCTCTGCTTACCTGACACAACTTCTTCAATTTGAAATTTGTGTTGAAAGTTGATCTCCTACATTTCTCATCAATTTTTATCACTTGTTTTGCCAGAGGAATAAGGAAATTTAATAATGCTTACATGTGATTTGACAAAAAAGTATACAGGAATTGATTGCGGAAGCCATGAATAATTTATAAAAAAACTTTCCTCCACCACTTGGTAGACTTAAGATCTAAGTCATAAGCAGATATATATTGATCTGCCAAGTCGACACCTACCATGTACTTATTATAGAAAATTAATGCATCTGGATAAGGCAATTCGCGTTTATCCCTCGTTCATATTTTTCATTTTATAACTCTAATAGAATTGGAGTAACAATTTAACAACAATATTATTTCTTTGCTGTTTTGCCACTTGCTAACACTCCTTGATCACTAACTAAACATTTAGACTTGCCTTTAGTAATTTTTCCTGGTGAAAATTTTGGAGTGTCTTTTCTGTTACTTACACAAGGAAATTTCAGTTCATTTATTAGTTCTATATTGGTAAAAAACGGTCAAAGGATACTTTGTTACTAATCTCGTACCAAGAGTTCTTTCACCTCTGTTTTATTCCCACAGTAAATTTTTAAATCACTTCTCTGCCACAATTTTATACCCCTTTCTATGGATTTCTTGGGTACATATTGTTTCAGGCATGATCGTCCCTTGAACTTAACCATCGTTTTATCTATTGGTTGATGAGAATTCTCACTTCTTGCTTTCTGAAATCTTTGTTTTAAGCATGTTACGACATCGGCAAAATAATATGTTTTAGAATAGTTTTCTAGTTTTGTGGGATTACTATAGTACATTTTAGATAATTCCATTCGTCATTTTTATAACCGTATTTGCCATTGAGTCATTACTTGACCAGTAATGATAAAAACTTTGTACTAAGTTGTACGGCATTACCAGTGTAAAACCTATAACGATCAGTATTACATACATATTAGTTTTCTCAATGTTTTTTTTTTGAAGGTTTTTGTTCTTTTTAGCAATTGTTTTCTTTTATTTGTGCAATTTGCGATGTGCTACTTGGAAATATCCGCATAAAAACATCTAACTCTGATGCATCAATTCCTATATCCGAAAGAACTTTCCCTGGTTTTTCATTCGACAATTTCATTCTTGGTTTGAAATGGTCTGTTGGTATTTTCCATTCAACGGAGATATACACATTCTGGATTTCTGTTTCATTTGATTCATCTTCAGCAGGAAACAAACCAGACATACTTTCTATCTCCTTATTTTCAGAACTTTCGTACTTCTCGTCTAAACTTTCCTCTCCATTTTCTTTCTCTGGACAATAATCTGAATCGCCCGATCATTCAAATGGCTGAAGCACAATAATATTTTTATTGTTCAGACATTTTTAACCCATTTAAAATGGGGAGTTCAACAAAAATATAACCTCACGTTTTTTCTTTATTAACAGTTAGAACTAATCAAATAAAACCCATTGAGTTTAATTATCTACCGCAATTTGATCTAGACTTTTGAATAAATTAATTTAAAAATTCAAATTTCTAATTATTTGAATATGCCGCCATTACGATCGTGACGTCACTTATGTGCAATGAAGTTACCGTCAAGCCATTAACTGCAAATGAGTAAAGAAGAGAATAGTAATGAATAAATCTCACTTAGGGCCATTTGCACCGACTAAATTTAAACCCAGCTTTAGAGTAAGCCTCGCTTTAAATAAAAATTCATTTGTACAGCCAGACAAACTTGGTTTAAAGTGGTCTAAACAAAGTTTAAGTTAAACCGTCAGAATTGAGGGTTTTAATTTACAAAGCCTTATTTCATAACCAAACTTTTATGGTTTCCAGCCATTTGATCCAAATAACAAATTTTCTTCAGTGTTGTTACTTCTTGATGTTTGTGTGACATTGTTATAATCTTTAGTACTTTTTTTATACTACATCATTTGTATTAAAAATACCAAATGAATTTCGATGATATTTTTGAAGACTATTGGATGTTCTTGAAATAATTAATTTCGGTTTTCCAAGACAAATTTATATCCGAAATAATCCTTACGAAGAGCTAACTAACTTTCCATATTTGGTTATTATATTTAATATAGTTGTTTTCTCTTCATTTGAAAAATTAGTGCTTCGCTGACGTTTTTCAATCATTTTGAAACATGCAGATTACAGAAATGCGACATAAAATATATTATATTTTCACAGCCACTACACCGTTTTTGAATTTTTGTCAGGTTAGAATTTTTGTTATGAAGTTAGTCACAAAAGTGGTCACAACTATAAATAAACAAAATTACCATCAATAGTTTGCTTGTACTCGCTTAAGAAAGCTCGCTTTAAAAAGGTGCGGTGCGTTAAAGGACGAGATTCCGCCAACAACACAAAATAATATGCGAACGCTGCATCAAGCGACGGCGCAGAGGCCGCTTATCTCGGGACTCGGACTCGGCATTCTGATTGTAACGCCCTTAACATTCACTTCGGTGATTTTTGTAATTTTTCATTTTTCAAATAAAAAAGTTTTTAAAAATAATTTTGTTCGACAAACTTATTTAACTGGTGCAATGATTTGGAAAATAAACTTGACTTAAATATTTAAGCGAGTTTTAAAAAACCAAGTTTAGATGTCGATCGGTGCAAATGGCTCTTATACAGACAAAGATGGAGAAAACCATTATATGATAATTGGATAAAGATGAAAACTTGGACCTATCCACTGTGAATTCGCATTCAAAATCGAGAGAGATAAATAGATATTAGATTCCGCTGTTAGATAAAGAAAACGACTATTTTAACGAGATCAGGTAATAATTTGCTGTTTGGTACATAAGTGCTGGGCACAAGCGTTCCTGATTAAGTAAAAGCGTCTGCTTACTGCATAGTTCACTGTCACTGTTGTAGTTTATACTCTGTAGAGCTGGTTGATGTTGATAATTTTCCGTGTTTATTTGTATTTGTAAAGATACGTAAACAAAGGTAAACGTAAACACAATTAAAAACATATTGACCAAATGACAATTTATAAGCAAACGTCATCTATATTTGAAAGCGTCAATTTGATTTAGAGAAACTCTCCCACGTTAATATTATGCTGCAGCTATTGCACATAAGTGACGTAGATGCACTACAAGTTGCATAGATGCAGTAATTTTTAAATATCAATTTTTTCATGTTAAATTAAAGAAAAAAGATTTTTTCATAAAAAGAAATTCATTTTTTTTTCAAATAATGCAAAAAAAGATAGACTAATATTTCAAGTTGAACTCCCCATTACTGATGGTACTATAAAGCTCCAATAATGAATATCAAAGTATAACTATCAAAACAAGCATATGCATTTATTTTTCTTACCTTCGGTTCTTTGTACTTCTACAAATCTGATGAAATAGTTTTTACAAAATAAATCACGTTATTTACTATAATAACTTAAACACAGCGTGTACTATAAAATTACATGTGATCATCACGTGTTCTGGCAGTCTCTGGCATTCGGCTTGACGTTGCAACGTTGCCAAACATTAGCATAGACCATAAACTACTGCTATTTGTGATATACGTGTAAATTGAGGACTTTTTACACCCATAAGTATACTCCAATTGAATAGTAGGACCTTTATGTTGATGTGTTCCTGTGCCACCAACATCTAGAATGTTCCACAAGATATCCGATCTCATTCGGCCTAGTTACCTTTTTGCACTTATCCAAAGTCTTATCTGACTTTTTTCCACTTTAGTTTCAATGGGATTCGAACCCATCTACCGGACCTCGACCAAGTATACAGGCTTTTACCACCCTGGCCACCGTGTCCGGTCACAAACTAGTTAAATTTTTTATATTTTATAACCCATAATGTAGCTCCCTGCATTTGAAGATACAGGGCGATTATATTAAACTGTCGAAAACTGCAAGGTTCTATAACTTCTTAATTAAGAAAAATATAAAATAACTTTATAAAAACTTTTGATAGATATAATATTGAAGGAGTTCAGTGGCGCACAAGAATTTTATTTATGGGTCTCACTAAGGAAATATAATGCAAACTTATATTTTTTTAAATGGGACACCCTGTATATTTCGACGTTTTTTGTTTCGTTTTTTAATTATCATTCGCCTGATATGAAATATTACATATTTATTTTCAGTGGTTGGAGCTACAGTGCAAATAAACAATTTATCAATGTTATCAGGTGAAAGACCCTTAAAAAATTGAACACTCCGTAACGAAATTTAACATTTTATTATAAGGATAGTGAAAATTAAAGCCAATGCACATTCTCAATTTTGTAAGATCAGCAAGAAAAAGGTGCCAATCATTATTACAACAAAATGGAGAGCATTTTTAACATTTAATGTAATTTTCAAATTTTACTAAAATTAGTTAGAGGTAGATTATAGTTATTGCAAGGTTTATTGTTATTTCATAAGTTTACTGTTTTAATTTTTTTAATCTGTTTTTTTTTATTAATTATAATTTTGATAAATAAAATTTTTACACATCAGTATCCTTATAATGAAATGTTAAATTTCGTTACTGAGTGTTCAATTTTTTAAGGGTCTTTCACCTGATAACATTGATAAATGGTATATTTGCACTGTAGCTCCAACCACTGAAAATGAATATGTAATATGTTATATCAAATGAATGAGAAATAAAAAACGTCAATATATAGGGTGTCCCATTTAAAAAATATATAAGTTTGCATTATATTTCCTTAGTGAGACCCCCTAAAAAAAATTCTTGTACGCCAGTGAACTCTTTAATAATATATCTATCAAAAGTTTTTATAAAGTTATTTTATATTTTTCTTAATTAAGAAGTTATAGAACCTTGCAGTTTTCGACAGTTTCCGATAATCGCCCTGTATCTTCCAAATGCAGGGAGCTACTTAAGATTTAATTAGGCTATCGTTACTTTAATAAAAAAAGAAGTCATAATATCTTAACTGCTTTTTTTGGATCTCTTCTAGTTTACGAGATACCCTGCAAAACACACCTATTTGGGACACCCTGTACAATACTGAGTTAAAAGGATGTTGTACTCAGGTAGATAGCTAACGCCATCTGCTATTGCGACACTATGTCACTTTTTACTTGGAAAAAAGATTCCACTTGTGTAATAAACGACAGTACATACTGGAACCGACAGAGGGCCCATATCTATAAAAGGCAAATGAAACCCCAAACAAATTTTAAAATACTTGTAAGTTATGAGAATTTGATTTCTAAGCAACCAGGCCGTATATTGGACAGCTGTTTCATCCTTTAAGGACTCATCAGCGGCAATATGCTCAGACGTATAGAAATCACATTATCAACCCGAAACACAAATGTGCAATACTGAGTTAAAAGGATGAAAGTGATACCTTGTCCCATTGGTGGACGGCGTTAGTTATCTACCTGAGCACAACATTCTTTTAACTCAGTATTGCACAGGTGTGTTTCGAGATGAGAATTTTATTTCTATGCGTCGGGGCACATTGCCGCTGATGAGTCCTTAAGGAACGAAATAGCTGTCCGGTATACGGCCTGGATGCATAGAAATCAAATTCTCATAACTTACAAGTATTTTAAAACTTGGTTGGGGTTTCATTTACCCTTTAGAGATATAGGCCCTCTGTCGGTTCCCAGTATGTACTGGCACTTATTACGCAGGTGGAATCTTTTTCCCAAGTAATAAGTCATACCGTGTCCCATTGGCAGATGGCGTTATTTATCTACTTGATTACAATATCCTTTTACCACTACATTTGTCTAAAAAAATTTTATTCTCTCACCCATTAAGAGAAACGATTTTTTTAACAGATATTGAATTTTCATCCCTCTGATTTAATGCTGAAATTTTAAAAAATTCAAATTTACAAAACCAAACGGCAAAAGATGTTTTACACTTAGTTTAAATTTTTATGATGTAATTTAAAATTAATTTTAAATTGAAAACTGTTTTCCCTTTATAACTGTTTACTAACAGATGACAGATTGGTAGGAATGGTCCCAAAAATGGCCACCTGACTTAATAAAACCTAATTTTTACGTTGTACATGATGGTCAAAAATTTATTTTAAATTGAAAACTGTTACAAAGATTTTTCCCTGTACAACTTTTCACCAACAGATGACAGATTTGTAGGAATCGTCCAAAAAATGGCCATCTCGATCACCTGACTTAACAAAACTAGATTTTTTTAAGTGAAATTATATTCAGATTCAAGTTTATCAAATTCAACCTATAACACTAGAAGATATGAATGAAAAAACAGTGCAAGCTTTTAGGTCCATTACATCTAATATGTTTATAAATGTTTTCCGATCATTCAAAGGAAGAATTAGAGAAAATCGCCAATAGTTCAGTAATGTAATAATTCATATAGGGTAAAATTCAGTAAGTATTAAAGTAGAAAAGCCGGAGAATAGCCGCGAGATTTAAATGCGCGTTGGAAAATAAATTTAGTGGGTAAGAAACTAATTTCTCTTTGAATCGTCCTGCAGTACGGTTCGTTGCCGCAAAGATCGTAATTGTGTATTTATTTATGCGGTTTTAACTTATCTTTGATTATGGAAGTGAAATTGTTTTCAATGTTTTATTATTGGTCCTTTTTCTGTATTAAAAAAATTGGTTTTTTAAACGATCAAAAATAAGTATAGGAAAGTAAAAAGAAGAGGAAATGAAATCGGTCATATGTTGGTAAATAGTTATACAGTGTCTTTCATTTAAAAATTTTTTTTTTTAATTTAAAACGAATTTTTGACCAAAGACAGTGGCGACTTTTTAAAGAGGGTTATGGAAATTCAATATTTGCTGAAAAACGTGGTTTTTTTCGAAAGTGGTGGGAGAATAAAAAAATATTTTAAACGAACTTAATAGTGACTAAAATGGAAATAAATAGGTCATTTTATAAAAAAATAAGTAGTTTATTTAATTTACTGTTGGGCCACCCTATATATATAAACAAAATATTTTTGAATATGTGTTGTTTAACACCATTGATAGATAGTTTTCAAATTAAATCGTATTTAATAGTTACAACAGAGGTTTGCCGCACCCTGTATGTCTAAACATTAATTATTTGGCATTTTTTTTTATTTTTATTACTGGGTATATTTATAAACGATATTTACTATATTATACGTGTGATATCATCTATATTCTTAAACTATATATTTTTTTTAAATCTTGCTTTGTTCAATTACATTGTGAATTTTATGTGCAACAATTTTGCATTGGCAGTTCTTTTTAACAAAAATATAGGACCTATGAATAATTTTAATTTATACATATACAAGGTGTTTCTAAATGACACTTACAAGGAATTCCTTTTGTAAAAATGTGCTAAATAAATTTTATTGATAAACCGACAAACGATAACTGTGGATAACGGATACCAATATGGGTCTCACTTTATTAACAATAGAGATACAGGGAGTTTAATCAAAAAAACCACTTCTTTTTTGCGAATTGAATTAAAAAAAAAACCCCGATTTAGAAAAATTCACAATTTTATTCATATTTAAATAATTAAGACAAAAATATTAATAATTCTTAGTTTTCTTCTTTTTTTTACGAAATTTCTGCGATTTATAAAACTATTAGAAATTTCGGCAAATTTTAAAAATTCTAGAATTGAAGCGACGTTGCCATGTTTCCAAAAACTTCCATAAATATGGGGATTTTTATGAGATTAAAAATCGCAAAAAATACATTTAATGCGGTCAAATCATAGGAATTAATAATTTAGTACATTTAGTTGTTTTGACAAGTTTTAAAGAGTACATTATTTTTTACACGAAGTTGACATGTTTCCAAACATTTCCTTAACAATTTTTACGACATTAAAATTTGTCAAATATTCTAAAAATTAAAAATCGAGTTTTATGTTTAAGCTTTTTTAAGCATCTAATTTTATGAACTTGAAACGATTTAAATTTTTTGACCATAGGTATCTCAAAAATTATCCGGATTTAATTAAATATTCGTAAATTTGGCAACATCATAAAAATATATCTACCTTTAGGGAGCTTTTTTAAAATTCAGCATCATCAAATTTTCGAGGATTAGAAAAATAGCCAGAAAATAATGATTTTCTAGTAATATTTTTTAGTTTTAAATACTTTTGTTGGAAATATTTGAGATTTAAAAATAATTTAAATAACATTGCCATTTTTCTAAAAATTTCCATAAATCTGATGATTTATAGAAACCTGAATACACAAATTAATAAAAATAAGATAAGCACTAACAAATTTTTCCCAGATTTACTTTTTTTGCAAGACTGCAAATGTTTAGGAAAATTTACTAGATTTAAGATTGACAATATCGCAATAATTCTATAGATTTTTGAAGATTGGCAACAATGCCAGTTTGCAACATTGATATAAAATTTTTGTAATTCCAATAAGTCTCTTGGATATTTATCCATTTATTGTTATTTTAGACAATTTTGATATTTTAAAAGGACGTTATAGTCCAGGGCATTTAGCACTAAATCACCCGAATAGCGGAAATTTTGACATAGCACAGATATCGAGATGCGGTTTTCTGCATTGTGTTGGGGAAGGTCCCAAAAAAGACTGGTGAAAATGTGGGTATGCAGTTTTTTGAAAAACGCCTTCTGGGCCGGAAAATACATTTTTCAATTGCATCATTATTTGTGCCGTTATGGGAGCGATTGTAAACGCGGAAAAATCGCTCGGAAATTGTTACTCGGGGGTTTTCGGGGCTGCCGAACTCGATTCTGGCATTAGAATTATCGGCGAATGCACGGAGGCGGATCTGTGGGGGTGCGCGGGGGGTGAATTGGGGGAGGAATGGCAGCGTGCATGAGAATCGCTCCAAACTCGTTACTCGGGGGTTTTTGGGGATACTGAATTCAATTCTGGCATTGGAATTACCCGGGGGCGCTCAGGGGCGCCTCTGCAGGGTGTCCGGGGGTTCATTCTGGGGGGGAAATCGCATGGTCCATGTAAATGGCTCCAAAATCGTTACTCGGGGATGCTGAATTCAATTCTGGCATTGGAATATCCGGGGCACTCAGGGGTGGCCGTGTGGGGGTGCGCGGGGGCCGAATTGCGACAGGAATGGCAGCGTGCATGAAAATAGCTCCAAACTCGTTACTCAAGCGGGTCTATTTCCAAGTACAGGCTTGGTATGGTTCACAAGCTCAAGTCGAGACCTTAAATCCGGTAGAATGGGGCTGGGAAATGGTGGGTGGAGAGCTCAGTCCTGTCACCATGACCCAGGAAGCCGGTCCCGAGGAAATTTTGAGCAAAATTTCTTGTTCTTGTCAAACGGATTGTGGCCCGAGGTGCGGGTGCCGCCGAAATGGGTTGGAGTGCTCTCTTGCATGCAAGCATTGCGATGGCAATTGCTCAAACCAAAAAGACGTTGCCAATGAGGCCGAGAGTAGTGACGAGGAAGAAGATGAAGGAGGGGAAGAAAATGACGAAGGGGAAGAAGGAGAAGAACGGGAAGAAGAAGAAGAGTTTGAACAAGATGTTTAGGTCTTAAGTTGAAAATTTGAGTTTATAATGAATAATTCAAGACTAATAAAAACTTCTATTTGTTATTTGAATAAAGAGTTATGTTGATAATTTGTAATTTTCCACTTGCTGCTTTACCATTTCCTAGCCACCCCTGAGCGCCCCGGATATTCCAATGCCAGAATTGAATTCAGCATCCCCGAAAACCCCCGAGTAACGATTTCGGAGCCATTTACATGGACTATGCGATTTCCCCCCCAGAATGAACCCCGGACACCCCTGCAGAGGCGCCCCTGAGCGCCCCCGAGTAATTCCAGTGCCAGAATTGAATTCAGAATCCCCGAAAACCCCCGAGTAACGAGTTTGGAGCGATTTTCATGCACGCTGCCATTCCTGTCCCAATTCATCCCCCGCGCACCCCCACAGAGCCACCCCTGAGCGCCCCGGATATTCCGATGCCAGAATTGAATTCAGCATCTCCGAAAACCCCCGAGTAACAATTTTGGACCCATTTACATGGACTATGCGATTTCCCCCCAGAATGAACCCCCGGACAACCCTGCAGAGGCGCCCCTGAGCGCCCCCGGGTAATTCCAATGCCAAAATTGAATTCAGCATCCCCAAAAACCCCCGAGTAACGAGTTTGGAGCGATTCTCATGCACGCTGCCATTTATCCCCCAATTCACCCCCCGCGCACCCCCACAGATCCGCCCCCGTGCATTCGCGGGTAATTCTAATGCCAGAATCGAGTTCGGCAGCCCCGAAAACCCCCGAGTAACAATTTTCGAGCGATTTTTCCGCGTTTACAATCGCTCGCATAACGGCACAAATAATGATGCAATTGGAAAATGCATTTTCCGGCCCAGAAGGCGTTTTTCAAAAAACTGCATACCCACATTTTCACCAGTCTTTTTTGGGACCTTCCCCAACACAATGCAGAAAACCGCATCTCGATATCTGTGGTATGTCAAAATTTCCGCTATTTTTGCTAAATGCCCTGGACTATTATCAAAGGACCACGCACCGCATCTAGAAGATTTTTGGAGATTAGAAAACGAAATTTCGTCTCAAATTTTAGTTAAATTTCTATATTTTATGAAATTAGACAACAGCACTAAATTTTTAAATTTTTGATTTTTTGTTCTTTAATTCAGGGCAATATTTTGAATTATTCTTTAAAAAATAATAAGATTTATTAAAAAAAAATTTTCTGATATTTTTAATACAACGTTGCAAAATTTCCGAAAAGTTCCACAAGTTTGAAAAATTTTTGGAGATTAAAAACTATTTTAAGAGATTGATTGAAAGAATATGGTTTCTTTCACGTCTGGCCAAATAAAAATCATGGTATCACTTCTATGTAAATAATTAATTAATTAATTTAACCTAGTTAAAAGAGAATTATAAAAAATTTCGAAGACTTATTTGGGATGAAATAAAAACTATATGAATATGAATACAGCCGCTAGCTATGGTTCTGTATTTGCTGATCGGTCCCCGCAATATTTAAACTGATTGTTTTTTTAGTCCAATTTCAACTTGTTTTAGTTTGTTACCACTCAAAAATATGGCCCGTAATTTTTTTGAAATTTTGAACCGTTTACTATATGGATAACACGTATGTTTCGTGTAAAATATTCATATCCTGAGCTTTATATTAAAGATTGAGCATTGTGTTATAGAAAAATTTTTGGTAGTTATATCCGTGATGATCTTCATATTATTTTAGGAGGCGGAAAGTAAAAAAAAATATGTCCCCAATAACACAAATAGTTAAACGTGTTATTTAATTATGCTGAATATATTTTCATATTACTATAATTACTACGCCTATGGAATGTACTTCTAGTTGAAATAACGTGGAAGTTGCCGGCCAATAACCGTCAATAAAATTAATCAAGCATATGGTTTGAGCTTAGACTTTAGACCATACAATTGTTAAATGCATACTGCAAGTTTACCCATTAACTTCAGTTAATTATTAGTTACCTATATCTCACAAAATAGATAAAAGTGGACTTTCTTTCAGTCTTGTTACGTTAAAATTTGATGAAAAATTGTGTATAATTTGTCAAAACGGACACAAGAGAATGAAACGGTTGTAAACAAGTACGATGAGCAGCTAGATATTTCTTTTGAAAGACATATATCAAGTGACTTGTTTGTTTACCATAGGTATGACAAATAAGTGGCAAGTGTATGAAAATTTTTGAAGACAAATATTTAATGAATTTACAAACCCAATTTCCACATTTATTAGAAGGGTTAAACTATCACCATTTAAAACAATTACACCTACTGTAAATCAAATACAGTCGTAAAATACTTACGTTAAACAAAATCACGAGAAATAAATTATAATCTAAAATCATTATTAACATTTGAATTGACTCATGATAACATTCTTTTCGCAGAAGAAGATAAGTCCAGTATTTTAGAAGAGCTCTGTAAGACTCTTGGGAGAGCTGGGAGTAACGAAACTAAAACATTACTTTCAGTAACGCGTTACTAAATGTAACGCGTTACTAGTAATTTCGTTACTTTTTAAAGTGGGCGAAAAGTAAAGGTAACTAAAAAGTAACGTGTTACTTTAAAACTAAGGTTTTTCTCTGTTGTTCCTGCTGTTTTTGATGTGAAATAATGTTTTTATTATTTTTTTCTACCCTATCGATTTCGCGCGCCTCTGTGTTCTAGATAGAATTTTAAAAAAAGCAAGCTTAATCATTTATTTAATTATTTTATTTATTTATTTGGTACATCATTAAACAGCAAATTGCCACTTACAGGATGGAAATAGAAATACAAAATATTGTACAATATAATACTAGAATAAATATTCAAATACACATTTAGACACATTACACAGATAACTTAAGTATTATTGACAAAATAGGCGAAAAAAATTTTTAGATTAATAGATTAACCGTAATTCTGTGTATGACCTACAAAAAAAACTTCAAGAGAAAAAAAAGACTATACACAGAAAAACAGCAATCAGTTACCATCCCAGTATTTAAGCTAATACAGCCCTTTTAATATCTACCACTTTAGAGTTCCATATATCGACTTTATTCTGAATAACACTAAGGTCTGTACAAATCCGATACAATGGAGAAAATGAAACATAAGACCTTAAAAAACGCCTCTGAATGTTCTCTAAGTTATCTGAGTACAGTTTATATCCAGGATTCCATATAAGAGAAGCATATTCCAATTTTGACCTCACAAGTGAATTAAAGAGAATTTTCATTGTATCAGTTGCCGTAAACCATTTAGAATTTCTAATAATGAAACCAAGCATTTTATAGCCCTTTGAAACTATATTGTTGATATGGCTGCTAAAAGTTAATTTAGAGTCAAATATAACTCCGAGATCATTAAATTCACTTAGTCTATTTAATGGTACGTTGTCAATGAGATAGGAGAATTGAATACACTTATTCTTACGGGTAAAAGATACTTGATTACATTTTTTTATATTGAGTGGTAACATGTTTTCTTTGCACCATATATTTAATCTGGCTAGGTCATCCTGAAGCAACAAGCAGTCCTCTGGGCTATTTATTCGACGCAAATATTAATTTCTCAGATTCAATTATCCGATCGATGTCATTTATAAAAATTATAAATAATAATGGACCCAAGATAGACCCTTGAGGTACACCTGAGGTTGCTACTATTTCAAACGAAGTAAAACCATGGTATTGAACCTTTAGGCGCCTGTCACATAGGTAAGACCTAAGAAAAAGGATAAAGTTATCAAGCAATCCAAAAGTGTGTAGCTTCTTAATCAAAATACCATGATCAAGTCTATCAAAAGCTTTGGAAAAGTCGGTATAAATGACATCTACCTGAGATCTACAATCAAGAGCATGAGAAATGAATTGCGTTATTCAAGTTAGATTACTAATTGTGGATCTACCCTTGACAAACCCGTGTTGGTGCTCAGTGACTTGGGATCTTATATTCGCGTATATTTGATCGTATATAACACTTTCAAAAACTTTAGTAAAATTAGATAGAATTGTTATTGGTCTGTAGTTATCAATAACCGATCTGTCATCTTTTTTAAATATAGGGCAAATTTTAGCTTCTTTCCAAATATACGGAAAGCAGAGACTTTTTAAAGACAGGTTAAAAATAATTGTTAGTGGTTTAGCTAACACAAAAGCACAGTCTTTAAACAAAAATGATGGAACACCATCAGGACCAGTTGTCATTTTCGATTTACATTTTTTTAATGCTTTTATAACGTCTTCCTCACTTACAACCCTATGTGTAAACAAGGGAGAACTTATCATAGGAATTTCTTTGGGATTAAAATCAGTTGACTTTATGAAAGCAGAGTTGAAGAAGGACGCAAATGCGTTGACAATCTGTTGCGGGTCATTCAATTGAGTTTCTTCAAAATTCATAGAACTCGGGATGGATGATGTTTTGCGCATATTATTTAAATATGTCCAAAACTGGGCAGGACGAATTTGTAAATCTTGTTCCGTCTTACTCACAAAGTTTGTATATGATATCGATATATTTTGTTTAATTTTTTTCCGAAGACTTCTATAGTCTTCAAAGAGATGAATATTGCCTGTTATTTTATATGCTCTACGCAGTTTATTTTTCTCTTTTAACTGCCTAATAATACTTCCGTTAAAACATATCGGATATGAGGAATTTAAAGGTATAGTTTTTGGAACACAAACATCGAATATACTATTTAAGTTTTCATAGAATCTGTTACAGGCATCATTAACATTTTCACAGTGATTTAAAAAGCACCAATCTGTATTAAATATATTATTATATAAAAGATGAAGGTCTGCTTTCCTAAAATTGAATCTTTCTGTTTTATTGCTGCTGAATTGTTTACTAATTTCACCTACATTTATCATAAATTCTAACGGTGGATGATAGTTATCAATCGGCACTAGTGTAGAAAACGACTCATTTACTTGGATAACAGATCTACTCATAATAAGGTCCAAAATTCTTTCACAGTTGTTGAGTACTGTGTCATACAACTTTTATTTGAAAATTTTGTTTGTATGTGCAATAATATCGGCGATAAAGAACGAAAAGACATGGTACAAGAAGAATATATTGAAAAGTAACAAATCGTTACTTTTAAAAAAAAGTAACGGTAACGTTTTCTAACGTGTTACTTTTTAGCAAAAGTAACGGTACAGTAACGCGTTACTTTTTTTTAGTAACGCCCCAGCTCTGACTCTTGGTACCGAAAATTGTACACTAACAGCAAGCAATAATAAATTTTGTTTACTGGTTGATGTCATGATGGGGCTGCGAACGCTGAACTGGAAAAACCTACAATAGCAGGACATTGAAAAGGCTTAGGTAGAAGTATATCGTAAAAACACTTCCTGCAAAATATCTGAGATATTTGATGTATCATGACTAAAAGACTGTATCTCTAGAAAATTTATCATCCACAACTTCAAACATCCGATTTCGTATTCTGTGACCTTTTTATATTATATATAATCAAAATCACTGTTTGGAGAGTACACAAAGTCTTCTTTATCCCCTTCAATTTGGCTATAAGAACGAAATCGGTTACTTGGTGCCAATATGTGTAACAAATATTTTTCCTCAAACCGATGATCTTGTACTATAATTATTTAAAATCTTCGCCAAAGAACAGTCACATATTAAACCAGTGCAATAATCCCTTCAATATGTGAAATTGTTATATTAAATATATTTGAATATTTTTACATCAACTTTTTTTTTGTATGCTGATATTATGGACCACCCTGTATAAGCTAAACAACATAAATGGTATACAGTTCTGAGGTTTATTGAACAATGACAAAATGTATAAAAACACATATCTTAAGTAGATAAAAATAACTCAATTCAATAGCATATGTATAGTCCCAAATATATCACAACCCTGTATAAAAACTAAACGGTCCATTTCTTATCTGGTAACCAAAAGATGTTGAATATGTACACCTTGGATAACGTAATGCCACAAAAATATATCGGGGACCTCTCATAAACACAGGATGTTACCTAGCGTATAGACTACAACAAGTATGTTTCAAAATGAATTTTAATCAAAACAGCACAAATCAAGTAACTGTGTTCAATATTCCGTTATTAGATAATTTAAAATAAAGGTGAGAACTAATAAGGTAAAATAATTTTTGTTAATCATCCTAAAACATTTTACATTACTAGTTTTAGAGACACATAAATTTGGACCTTGATTATGAAAGGAAAACGGCTACCAAATATCAATAAAATATGCTGGGTCGTTCGTTAGTTATGACATTCAAAAGAAATGAATAAAATCAATAAAACACCCTGTATATCTAATATTAGTGACTTAAGATTCGTTAACTTTAGATTTTTATAAATTATCTTGGTGTTATTCACAGTTTAAGGTTTTATTTGTGTTTATTAACTCCTAGAACGTCTCAGATTTTTTCATATCTCGGTTTAAAAAAAAATTTAAAAAATTGTACTTATTTCAAAATTTTTGAAGGTGTTATGTCAAATTTAACTTTTGTCAAACTACCCCTGAGAAACCACCCCAAACTTCAATTATTCAAATATACATTATTTTTACTTGTGAATTTTTACTTGTGAAGTACGATAAATTCTAACTTCAACCATGCACCAGACTTGATATTTTAAAATTAGAAACTTTGAAGTTAACAGCATTTGGTGATGAATAATTTACTTTATACATTTTTGGCTCACAGTGTACTTTATTCGAATCGAGTGATAAAAATTGTCTTTCAATCGGTTTGTACCTTCAAAATCAAGAAAATGCCTTGTACATTTACTCCAAATGAGTATGTTGATATGTTGTTAATTTTTGGAGGTTGCCAGAAAAATTCTCGTGCTGCCGTAGGATTATACCAGCAGCGTTTTTCCTAATCATACCACATTTTTTATGTTGAGAACAGGAATATTCCCAGGGAAAGGTAAGCACGTCCAACATGCTGCACCAGCACGAACTGAGGAAATTGGTATTAATGTACTGGCCTACACGGAGGCTCACCCGCACATTTCTACTCGAGCACTAACTAACGAAGTTGGAATAAGTCTGTGCACAGAATTTTAAAAACACATAGTTTTTATCCTTTCAAAATATACCTGCACCAGGAGCTTCTATCCGATGATTTTGAAAGGAGACAAAATTTTATTGCAACTATGTAAAAGTATTGATTGAAGATAATCAAAATTTGTTGCATCGGATCATGTGGAGTGATAAATTAAGATTTCACAATAATGGGACAGTGAATGGGCACAGCATGCATTATTGGTCACGTGACAAATTTCATTGGGTAAGAGAAACCAATTTCCAAACCATATGAGGTGTCAAGGTTTGGTGTCCGTTGTTCAATGGACGTTTGATAGGTCCTTATTTTTATCAAATACACTGACTGGGCAAAGATATTTACAATTTATGCAAAATGAGCATCAGGGACTGCTTCATGATATTCCTCAACAAGAAACACAGCTCATGTGGTGGCAACAAGATGGTGCTCCACCTCATAATCACCACATTGTAACCGAATACCTGGATCAAAATTTTCCAGATCTATGTAACGAAAACGGAGGTACTATTCGGTGGCCTTCACGTTCACCAGATCTGACACACGCCTGCAACACAGTAACGAAGGAAATAATTGGGAAACCTTGTACAAGGGAACTGATAAGGTGCTTTGAAGCATTTATGAACAGCTTTTATAGTTTTTGTTTTCGATAAATTCTTTATTATGGATTTTTGTAAATTATTGAAATATTTTTATTCTGTCAGTTTGACGTCTGTCAAAATATCAAGGGTTGTACATCGTTGTATTGTTCATCGTTGAAATTAGAATCAATCACACTTCACAAGTCAAAAGAAAATTGTATAGGGTTCCATTTGAATAATTGAAGTTGGGGCTGGTTTCTCAGGGGTAGTTTAACAGAAGTTAAATTTGACAAAATACCTTCAAAGTTTGTAATAAGTACACTTTTTTTCTAAACAGAATAACCGAGATATGGGCTAAATGAAAAAAATTGGGCATCTGGTATATTATATTATATTACAAGGAATAGAAGGCCATTATTATTTGTTGAGCTCAGAAGTTTACTGCCGAGGCGCTACGCCGAGGCACTGTAATCTGAGCGAAACACAAATAATAAAGCTTTCTTCTTCGAGTAATATATACAATTTTTTCTTCAAGCCTAAATATAATTCAAGTTATACTTAGCAAAAAATAGAAGACATTTTCAAAACCAGAAACATCAAATTAAATAAATATTAAAATAACAGTTTCTACATACTCGATTACAACTCCCATAATAAAGTGTTGATATCTTTTCTCATTATTATTGTACTAGTATAATAATGAAAACTCATTGTTGTACTAATAAAACAATATATTTCTACGGTTTGTGTTGCCGAAAGTAATATAGTTATTATTGTACGCTTAAATATTGATTTAAAATTTGTGATACGATTCCGGTATGATATTTTTTTTAAAGAACTGCAATTGCTTTTGCTTTTAATGTGCACGTTTCTGTTTGACACCTGTGCTAAGACTGTGCTGTCTTCTCAACAGGTGAAAAGTGCGCCCTTATTGGTGAAAACGAAGACACTCGCAGACATTCATAAACACCCTTAAGTTCGTATATATCGAAGGAAAGCATGACCTTATCTATCGCTTGTGTTCCATTTTGTAACGCATTTAAAGTAAAAAAAATAGATAAAGCACTCTGTAATGAACACCATTTTAAGTTTTTTTTTTCTCTTCAAAAATCAGCTTTTCCGTCCTTGCAAATGTTAAGATTCTGCTAGTCGAGGTTGTCTCAAACCATATCAAAATTTATATATTAACGAAGACTGAAAAAGAATATATACAGGGTATAAAATATGGTATTTTCACTTTTATAATTACTAGGTTTAAGAAGTTAAATTAATATAAAATTTAGCTTAACAAAAAAGAAATCCTCAAATACATATGGTGCCTATATAAATATTTTAATATGTTAATGATATCCAAAAAAATCGCTTTTCTAAATAAAAAATAATTCTATAATTTACATGTCGAGATAAAGCGAGGATTTCAAAAAAATTTAGACTTAAAAAAACATGTACAGGATGATAACTAAAATTATAAATTTTATCAGAAATTATTTACTAATAAATCAAAGTAGCGTAGATATGGGGCACACATTAAATGAATGAACGTGGAGAGAAGAGTACAAAAATGTGGAAAATATTTATGACATTTATGAAATTTTTTTTTAGTAACTCGCTTTCGGTCAACGACCATCATCAGAGCCTTCGTCAACAGGGGGATAACTCCCATAAAAAACAAAAATTGAAGAGATATCGGTTGTTACATTACAAATAGTTTAACATTTCAACGGCTACAAAACCTTTTTAAAACAATTTAAAATACAATTAAAATACCATAATTGTTGTTAACGTAGATGGTTCATTATGAGGTTACAGAACCCTCATGGTGGAATGACTCATTTCTGTTTTTAATGGGAGGTATCCCCTATTGACGACGGCACTGATGATGGTCGTTGACCGAATGTGCTCAGTCAAATTTTATTAAAAAAAAAAAGCAATTTTCTGATTTTTTTTTACTTTATTATATTTTTTACCCCTCTTGAAAAGCATAGATACGAATTTAGGAATTTTTTTGGCGTTCAGTGTCATAAATTTTGAATATTAAATATATGTGTGACGTCTTAAGGTTGCTGAGAAAATAGTATCCTGGAATTACTTTTTATATTTTTACTTTTTATTACAAAATGCCGTTGTGTAGCAATATTCAAGAATAGTATTTTTAATAGTCTTTGAAAAACTAGAATAAATATGTAAATTCGACGCTAACTCCACCTTGCGATGATTTATAGTATTGAGGTGTATTAAACATTTTATTGCCCTCACATCAGAGAAAATTGTCGGCCATCTTTCGCATATTTTTTTAACGGATGTACCTTAAGTCGTCACAGATTTTATTTTTTTTGAATTATAGGATGAACACAGGTTTTTTTTTAAAGAAATTACAAAAAAAACGAGTTAAATATTTATTGGTCAGGTTTTTAATGATTCATTATCTGAAAGCATGCAAGCACCCCATTTTTATTATTTTACACATTTATGTACTTTCCTCTCCACGTTAATTCGATTAATGTGTACTCCTGATCCAGTCTTTTTATTAATAAATTAAAAGAAATAAAAAACCAAAGTCTATTAAATAGTAGATTGAGGAAATCTGGCAACTAGTTTCGGCAGAAATCTGCCCTCTTCAGGCCTATGATGGCAGATTTCTGCCGAAACTAGTTGCCTTTTCTTCCTCAATCTGTTATTAAATAATCTGTGGTAGTAGACTATTAAATTAAAAGATTCTGATACAAGAATAATGTTTTTTTACTCACTTATCAACGGTTACTGCAAAACAAAATTAACTTCATAAAAATTGTTTTAAAAAATTGACCCAATTTCGATTTTTCTTTTTTATTTTACGAATCTTTCCTGATATTTTAATTTAATTAAATTAATAAATGGACAACTTTTTCCCCAGTTTCATGATTTACCAATATAATGCAATAAATGGTGTTTATTTAAAATTGGGAAGTTATTGTACAAAACCAAACAAAAAATTACATTTTTTGACATATTAGTAAGAATCTTACGCATCGATTTAAAGTTATTTAAATCTTGAATTTTAAATACAGAATTAACCATCATTAGCCTTGTCAACAAGTGCTTTTTAGGTCAAACTTTTTTCTCCGCCACCCAAAAATTTGAACTAGGTGTCATTCAATTCGGAATAGCGTGTAGATGATTTTTTTAAAAATTCAAGAACCGCTTGCAAAAATTTCAAAAGTTATATATAATTAACTGAAAAATAAAAATGTGGTTTGGTTTTTTGCAAATATCTCAAAAACTATTTGACATTTTTCAAATTTGAAAAAAAGATTCAGAAAGAGGAGGAAACTTACCAAAAAAAACTGTGCCTCCCAGAACTGTAGGGCCAATATTTATAATTTCCCGGAGGGTTGAAAATACGGCCGAAAACGGGGACTCTGGCTTACGTAAGCGCTGCAGACTTTGGACCATTAATGAATAAATATTATTTAAATATGAAAATTAAGAATTGAAAAAATTCAGGCATTTACTGGATAGATTTATGAACAATAATCCGCTGTCAAAAAATTTTTATCGTGATTTTTCTGTTAATTATGCATTAGTTAATTAACAATTTTTTCCTACTTGAACATGTACATGTAAGTGCGATAATTGTTAAATAACAAATCTGATTTTTCCCCTTTTCGAGCCTATTTTTGAAAGGTCGCAGAAGAGATTTCCGGTGGAAAAATTAAAAAATTGTTATTTTTCACTTTATTATTAACAATTTACTTACATTAAAAATTAAAAAGCTTGATTAATCATTGAAACAAAATTTTTTTTCATATTACTATTGATTCGTTTTTTTATGATTAGAAGTCACATCAAAATAATTTTTTAAATTTTTTATTTCTGATTGTTTGCAACAATTGTTATAAACAAATTCGTTGTTTATAAGATAATTTAAAATGTTTTTTCTGGAAACATAATCTTTGATGTAAATTATGATTTTTAAAAAATATATCGTTTCTTAAATTTTTTTAATTAACAAATATTTTTTTAAGTAATAAAAAAAAAATTTCAGTAACGATTTATTTAAAAAAGATCATAATTTGCAACAAAGATTCTTTCCAAAAATTTTTTAAATGTTTATAGCACTTTTGTAAACAATAGGAAACAAAAATGTTTAAAAACCATTTACATGTGACTTCTCATCATAAAAAAGGATCACTAGTAATACGAAAAAAAAAATTTTTTTCCAATGATTAATCAAGCTTTTTAATTTTTAACCTAAGTAAATTATTAATAACAAAGTAACAAATAATATTTTTTTAATTTTTCCAACGGGAATCTCTTCTGAGACTTTTCAAAAATAGGTCCAAAAATGGAAAAAAAATTTAGATTTGTTATTTCACAATTATCGGACTTACAATGTTCATGTTCAAGTAGCAAAAAATTGTTAATTAACTAACGCATAATTAATAGAAAAATAGCGATAAAAATTTTTTGATCGCGGATTATTTTTAATAAATCTATCCAGTAGATGCCTGAATTTTTTCAATTTTTAATATTTATATTTAATATGTTTAAATACTATTTATTCATTAAAGAGTCCACGTTTTCGGTTGTATTTCCAACACTCTGGTAAAATTATAAAAATTGGTCGTACAGTTTCGAGAGGTGTAGTTTTTTTTGGTAAATTTCCTCATCTTATTGAATCTTTTTTCAAATTAGAAAAATAGTTTTTGAGATATTTGAAAAAAACCAAACCCCATTTTTTTCAGTTACTTGTTTATAACTTTTGCAATTTTTGCAAGCGGCTCTTGAATTTTTACACGCTATTCCGAATCGAATGACACCTCGTTCATATTTTTCGGAGGCGGAGAAAAAAGTTTGACCCAAAAAGCACTTGTTGACTAGACTATTATTTACTAGTAGTTAAAACAAAGTTTATTCTAGAACTGAAGTGAGTAGTCAAAGTTCTCTGAGCCCACTCAGAGCTGAGCAACAAGGTTACCCCTCATTAAAGGGGCTAGGCAGGGTTCATTTTGTAGATTATATTGATATTACAACACATGTAAGATTGGGATGTGGAGAATTACGTCACTTATTAGCTGTCAATAAACTATAAAGTTAGCTACGAGTCCTCTCGCGCGTGGAGAGACGAATTTTTCAGGCTATATTGACAGTAGATATGAAATGCCGGTACAAAATGTGTACTTCCAGTCTCATGTCACATCTGGCGAACATCTCTGGCGCACATCTGGCGCTGACAGGATAATGCCGGTACAAAATGTGCAGATGTTCGCCAGATGTGATATGTGACCGGAAGTGCACATTTTGTACTGGAATTTCATATCTACTATTGAGATTAAAAGACGCGCTAGATTGGGAGGTGGTAAATTACGTTACTTATGATGGGGCCTTAAGTATATAAATGAACCCTTCACGTAGGACTGAGGAGGCTAGGAGAACTTTGACAGCTGAATTCGGCTCTAAAATGAACCTAAATTTGTTCTGATAAGTTGTACTAATATTAAAATTATTATTTATACAACCATTTTGTTGTAGAATATTGTTAAAACTAACCAATAAACACTTAACATACGTTTCGATAACTGTATTAGCACCATCAGGAAGTGATGATAAACTCCTGATGATGCTAAACGAAACATAAGTCGAGTGTTTTGGTTTAAGTGTATTTTTAGTTAGTTTTGACGATATTCTCCTATATTATTGAAAACCAAAGGTTATAAATTCTCAACGCTTTTGTATAAGTATTTGTTGAGTTTTGGAAATTGTACATTATGGCAAAATGTCACTGATGAAACGTTGTTACCCTACAAGTCTTCAAGACTACTTATTTTCACTTAGTACGATTAGACAGTACTTAACGACAAGTTCTATTATTGTGTTAATATGCGTTCCGAGACAACCTCGACATATATTCGTTGCTGAGTGCACGCATGGCCCGATTCCCTCGTTTCGAACTCATTTCGCTGACATGCCAGATATGTATGTCGTTAGGGCACAATATGTCGCACGCAGACGGCAACAGCACCGAAGGGGAATCGATCGCGGGCGGTCGAAATCAGAGCCAGACCGGTACTGGATGTTACCGAAATTTCGACCATTTCCCCAACCGTCATCGGCGCAGTAACTCTTCCATCTTGCCTTGTCTTCCAACCAACGAGGGTCCTCCTCAAACCGCGTCGCCTTCTTCGCAACGAAAATTCGGCTTCGTCGATGAGATCTACCAGAGTACTCCTTCGGCTATGGCACCACTGGCTCAAGACGACACGCAGCTCATTCCTAGTACGCCTAAGGAATGTACATCGCCATCGGTAAGTTTCATATATTTTTTTATTGTTGTAAAGCAGTTATCATTATTTGTTCTGAAAACTGTCTAAATGTTGCCTCAATAAAGCATTTATAATCATGTTCAACATTTATATTACTCAGTTAATGGGCTTAAAGTTGTACCTAAATTTAAGACTAACCGGAGCATATTTGACGCAAGGCAATGAAGTCGTTTGGCCATTTACACTAGCCATTCTGCATGTGCCCATTAATTTATTGAAATAAGTAATTTTATTTATATAAATATTTTCAAAATTTCTTACATTTAATCTACAATATGTCTCACTAAGTTTGAACCATATGGAAAACATTTTTATTATTAATTTTTGGAAAAAATTATTCTTCATAAAATATATAAAACCTGAAACACTACGATCAGATATCAAATTTTTTGAGCCGTATACAAGGTTTGTCAAAAAATATGAATTTTACTTTCAATCAAATATGCAATTACATCCATTTACATTGATAAATTAGGTTTTGTAATTTTTTACTAATTTTTATATTTTGAATGATCATTTATCTCTTGTAAAAGAGATGTTGTTCTCAGGCAGACAGCTAACGCCATCTACCAATGGGAAGCGGTATCACTTATTACTTAGGAAAAAGATTCCACCTACATAATAAGCGCCAGTACAAACTGGATCCGACAGAAGGCCCATATCTCTAAAGGGGAATGGAACCCCTAACAAGTTTTAAAATACTTGTAAGTTTTGAGAATTTAATTCCTATGCATTAAGGCCATATACCGGACACCTGTTTCGTCCCTTAAAGACTCATCAGCAGCAATGTGCCCAGACGCATAGAAACTTACAAGTATTTTAAAACTTGTTAGGGGTTTCATTACTGTTGAAAGTACTTCAACAAGTAAGTCCATCCCTGCCTCGTTGGTAGTTTTGTTGCCTCCTCTGCCCGGTAACGGTTGGAAAAGTACCGCAGAGTGGTCCCTTTGTAAAACACCCTTAAATTAAAAACATTCCATTTTCCAAGTTGAAGAATATCGTCACCACTAACCAAAACTACACTTTTTAAAACACTCTACGTACGTTTCGCTAACTACGTTAGCATCATCACTAGTCGATGATAAACAGTTTATCATCGAAAGTGTAGTTTTGGTTAGTGGTGACGATATTCTTCAACAATGTTAAAAACCAATGGTTCCAAATTCCCAATTCAAATAAGTTTAATACTAGAATTAAATAGAGATTTATTTTTAACTCATTCTATTAATAATGCCTCAAAATATCCACCCTCTAGATCATTACATTTAATCATTCTATTGGCAAATTCACGTAATATATTCTTTATCATTTCTGAAGAAATTTACTGGCATCTTTCTAAAATTATCCTCTCCAAATAGTTAACAACTGCCCGTTCTGGTAAACTTTTTGTTTCAAGTAACTCCATAAGAAGAAATCAAGGGGGGTTAAGTCAAGGGATCTAGCAGGCCAAAAATGATTAGAATATCTGTGAATAACTTTTCCATGGAACATATGTTTAAGATATTAACTAACATTCAACGGACTGTGGTATGTAGCACCGTCTTGTTGGAACCAAATACATTGACGTTCTTGTAAGGGTAGTTCGCCCATGAAGTCTTTGATGTGAGTTTCTAAAAACTATTATTAAAAATATAAAAAAATTAACAAATGAAAATGTTCCTGATTAAAATTTATTTTTTCCATTGTCGCTTTCCACAGTGATCATCCAGATTATCAAATCTTGTGCAGCCTTCATGAATCCAACGGGAGCATGTTATGCACCTAATCCAATCGTCTTTTTTTTCGTTTCGTTGTAAGATTCCCCACAGTAAACACATTCGTTTTCGCCCAGTCCAAATCACTTTCACTTTTTCTAACTTTTTTTAGGGACTGAATGTTTCTGGTGAGCTTAAAATAGTTGATATAGTTTGAACCCTTCTTTTTACTGTTTGTACCTTACTGGCACAAGGTACTGGGTGTATTCTATCCAAAAGTTTTGAGGGAGTAACTTTTCCAACTCATCAGACACTAAAACCACATCAGCATGGGTTGGTTGATTATTTGTTGATGGGATGTTGGTTTCTATAAACCCATTGGGTTCGTGTGTTGAAGCTATTGGGACACTTTGATTGAAAATAGTTGCTGTGGAGTTAGTTGTTTCAGTTAGAAACGCAAAATCCGGTATTACTTGAGACTCAAAAGGAATTATGCCACATGTTTTAAAGCCTCGAAGACCATTATCAACATTTGCCGACTTTCCCCAAGCAGTACCAAGTAATATACCAAACTGTAGGCGAGTAATTTTCGAGAGGGGATATTTGTCATGTAACTGTTGCAGGTAGAGTAGTAATTATTCTTCAAAGACTTGAAGCACGGTCTAGTGGTTGTACCCAATGACTTGTAATAGTCATTAAAATGATATTCATTTCTTTCTGCAAACTCAAGCATTTCAATGGAACTGGTATGCGATGTATGAGCATCAAGTAGGAAAAGAGCCTTTAAGGCTGGTTTTCTTGGTGTAAAATGTTTTTTTAACCAAAAACGAGATCCGCATTAACATTTTTTAGACATTCTCACTTCGGAGCCAGGTGGCAAACCATCACAAAACTCCTGTTTTAGATTTTTGCCTTTCATTATAGCATAGGATAGTAAAGAAGTACCCTCTCCATTTACCCATGCTAATACAGAAATGGTTTCACCTTTTTCGCCAGATGTAACGGATGTCACATTCTTAAACACATTTCCAGGTTTGTCAATTATGTTATGTTCCGTTAAAACATCCCCTAATAACTTAAAATAATCTTTAACTACTCCTTTATTCAGCCCTTTACCTCTTGCGATTGATACGCCTTCAGATTGACGAATACTCAGTTCTGGATTTCGAGCAAGAAATAAAGTAAACCAGTCATAACCGGCTTATTTTAATTCATTGTTAAAGTTATGTTTTAGGTTTAGGCTTTCTGCCAAATAATAAGTCATAGAACGAACCAAGTCTCTTGTAGGAGTAAAGCCAAGTGACTGCAGTTTTTTATGTGCGTAACTATTTTTTTCGCATTCTCAGTGCTCAATAGTCAACATTTACCCTAGGAGCCATCACAAAAATTTTTTTTCATATTTTTTATAGCATTTTTTAGAGCACCCTCAGACAACCTCGACGTCCTGTAGCTCCTTTTTGTTTGTATAAGGTTGGCATTTTTCTATAACAGATAAAGCCAACTTTAAAATAGCGCATTCATGTTTTAAACGAAAAATAAATCAACCAAATAAGATTTTACTAATTTACAAGACTAATCGGTAGGCATGGTTCGTCTATCTCATATTTTTTAAACTGGTCCAACTATCCCCAATATAAGCTGGTCCATCTATCCCATTCGTCAAGAATCAATTGACCACCTTTTCATTCACGAGTACGTGACTTTAGACACGTAAATTTAGGTTAGTTTTATATCCAAACATGTGCTTAAGTAATACCTTTGGTGTCACGTAAAAATCGTGTAAACTGACTACACACTCTTACATGCTAGTTTAGTGTGATACATTTTTCAGCTTACCCAAAGTAATCAAATTTACTTTTTTTTAAACTACGTAAAATATGATTTGCACACGACTATAACTGACGGAGTAGAACAACAATAAACACCGTTTTCTTCTCTGATTTGGCAAATCTATGAACTATCGAAGTGGTGCGTCTAGCCCGGTGGTCCATCTATCTCCGACTTACCCTAAAATTTGGATTTTCTTCAGACCACCAGTGACAATGTTGTGATGAGACAGTTCCATTATCGGAAAAAATAATGTGCCTCGTAAAAAAAGGGTCCACGTCTAATTCTCCTTGGATGAGATAGCAAAAATCAAAGCGTCTATCAAAATAACTTTATTTCAATATGTGAATGAGTTTTGGTTTTAATATCCTTATTTACATATTGTTGCATCAATGACTTTCTTTTGCCCAATGGTAATTTTGGATTTTATACAACGGTTATACTTCGTTCTGAGGGATCATGCGATTTAAAAAAAAAGTGGATCTTACGTATTTTGGTCTCCTGAACACGAATCCGAATTCAAAACGTGGCGCTGTCAAGTAGTTTCGGAGATACAGCCTTATTTTGTTCACTATTTGACAGCTCAAATTTCTGTTATTTAAAACACACCAGAACTTTATGGCGGAAAAAACTACTATTTTTCAAAAAAATCACTCTAATTTGACTTTCAGACAGATCACTAAAGTTGGGTTAATCAGATGAGAATTATGTCTGTTATTTTTTATTTATACAATGTTGGCAAACATGACTACATGATTGTTCGTTTGACTCCTGTTGGTTCGTGCTGGATTTTTGATTTCCATTATCAAATGAAATACCTACCATTCTCTTGGTAACTTTTTTAATTTTATTTCTGAACGAAATCATAAAAAATTGATCTCACAATAAAATTAAAATTTTTAATGAAAAACTGTTTGTAGATGATACTTCGTGGGTAATGCAATATACAGTTGGATACTTTGATACAGTAATAACATGATTTAAAATCATGTTACTACTGTGCCCACTATTTTGTCAAATTTAAATAGTGGACAAGGTAGTAAGTAACCTGATGGTACTGCCTTCTCCACCATGTTGTCAAATTTAAATAGTGGACAAGGTAGTAACATAAATGTCTTGTGTTGTCGACATAATGTTTCAGATTACTCTATAGCAATGAATCAATCATATGATGAAATTATAATTAATTGATGGAAACGATGAACTCATCTCTTCCGAATTCATTTCAGCAAGAATGAAAATCTGCTAAGAACTAGTTGCAAATGCATTTATACAAAAATGTACTCTAAATGAAGAAAACTGGCGGATCTAGAGTCGTCCAATTTTTTAAAACAGAAACCCAAATTTTTTATGTCAAATTTTAATAGATTTACCTTAAAGTTAACACTTTTTGAAATACAGGTCTCCAAAGTTTCAAAAATGGGACAGTTTCAGGCCACAGAGTTTAATTTCTAAAGTATGTTTTATTTTATTCAAAAAAGGTTTAAATTAAGTGCTAAATCGAAATCATTCCATTTCTCGACAATCAGCCATTCTTTGGGGCGATTTCCGATATTATCCAGCGCCCAAAACTTGGCAACAGCACATTTCCGCAAAGTATTAATATTACTCACATTGAACAGTATAGAATCAACTTTGAACCATCCTCATATCAGATTTCTAGTAATCCGAAGTGACCAACTTGGCAACAGCGCATTTTCAAATATTGAAACCCATACCAGTTAATGAAGATGCAGATTCATTCTCTTACTAAAATTTCCATAAATCTCTCAATAATAACTATCGTCTATAACTTGACAACAGCGTTTTTTCACAAAACAAAAGTGGTGCCATTTGATTCGGCTAAGGGCCCAAGATCGTGTTGTTCATTTTTTTCCATAACAGATTTCCAGTGAAGTTTCTAATTTCGTAACTACACATTTCTGCAAAATTGGACTTGGATTTTTTACAGTTTACCATGATAACGGTTACCATGACAACAGTTTCCCATAACTGATTTCCGCTAAGCCAAATTTTAACCTTACATTTATTATATATTCAGGTCACAGCTCAAAGTATCCAACTATATCTTACGTTACCCACCAAAAGTATCATTTACAAACAGTTTTTCGTTAAAAAAAAGAATAAAAATTTGCCGTCCTTAATTTTATTATGAGATCCATTTTTTATGATTTCGTTCAGATAATATAATTAAAAAAGTTACTAAGGGTCGATTGCACCAACATATTTTTAAGCAAGGAATAGCTAAGGGATCCATAAAGTTAAGAAGTTCTTAATTTATTATTTGCTTGCACCATCACTTCTTAAGGCTTCCTTAGCTAAGTATCTGTTACACTTGACGACGTTGTAAGAATATGGTACATTTTCCTTTTTAAATGTTGGACATGCTGTGGAAAAGTGAAAAGAAGAGCATCTACCATTAACTAACCTTACTTTTTAATTATCCAAGTTTCAACTTGAAACTTTTCAAGTTCAAGATGAGTGAAAATGAGACGATTTGTAGCCAAAATAAAAAACGAAAACGAAGTGCTAATTTCACTCCTAATGAAACAATGCTGCTAATGTCCTTTATCAGCTGTCAGTATTCATTTACCTATTATGGGGATATTCTAGCTGGTCTTCTATCAGAGTCAAAAAATTTAAAACAGTTTATTTTGTTTGCCTAAACCTTCTAAAAAATCCAATAGGATCCATTTCCTCAAAGTAATTTGATCGTATATAAATTTGTCTGGGTACACCTACTTCAACCAATTCTACCAGTTCTATGTCGTCTTCAATGTAATTGGGTCATCTTCTAAATATTCTAGGTACTCCATTATCAATATATATTTATACTAACTTTTCGTGGGACGAAATTTATGAATTGCAAGAATTAAACAAATACTATAAACTAAAATATAACCTAAAAACTTCGCTTCCTTGCTAAAGGACAGTTTTAAGTGATCGCTGACAAATGCTTAGCAAATCAAGCTTTAAGAAGAGTATAAGCATTCCATAACGTTGGTGCAACGAAAACTAATATTTCGTGGGTTGTTTAGCGTTAAAGATTCCTTAAATTCATTGGTGCAATCGAGTATAAGAGAATCGTAGGTATTTCATTTGATAATGTAAATCAAAAATCCAGCTAGAACCAACAGGAGTGAAACGAACAATCACGTAGTCACGTTGGTCAACATTGTATAAATAAAAAATAACAGACATAATTGTCAGCTGATTAACCCAACTTTAGTGATCTGTCTAAAATTCAAATTAGAGCGAATTTTTCGAAAAATAGTAGTTTTTGCCCTACAAAGTGCTGAAAAGAAGAAAATAAAGTCATTTGTAATGTTTTGATAACAATTATTAAGAATTTTGTGTATTTTCAATAACAGAAATTTTATCTGTCAAATAGTGGTTTATTAACAACTTAAAATTTAAGTAACTACAATTTATGACTCACAAAAAGCACAAATGTAACTTCGTCGATTTCACAGGCACATGAGCAGTGTGTCCAACGTTAACAATGAATTTGATTGCGACCAAAGATAGCCACAATAAAGGCACTCAACATCTGCGTGTTGTTCTTCTTCGTCTTCATCGAAATCTCTTTCAAGTTTTTTAATTTTTTTATTTTTGGTTTAGAATGTTTAGATTTCTTTTCCAGTGGTGTGTTGACCAGTTGCCTTGTTACCTCTCTTTTCTTTCCTTTCTTCACCTTGTTTTCCCCTGCTTCTTTTTCAGACAAAAGTTCATTTTTGTAGGGCGATTCCGAAAAGATTTGTTTTTCCTCTTCGCCTTGAAATTCGGTTGTCTGTTCGCTTTTCTTCTGGTGTAGGCATTACTTGCTCAGGCGACATGATAAAATGGAAACCTTCAGGTTGTGGGGAAATATGTTGAAGAGCTGCACGTTCTTAATTACTGACTTTCTCTAATTCGTTACGTGGTCCTATCACAGGGCTATTACTATTTATGTTTTTCAATGTAGGTTTCAATGGGAACGTCGATTCATGATCGGGAGTTTTACGTTCATCGGTTATGTTATGTGGTTCTGTTACTGGGTTGTTGTTTTCAACTTCTAACGGGTCAGCCACGGTTTCGGCCGTATTATTAACTATATTATCATTTTTTTAGAAGCCGAAAAATCGGCATCTATAGAAATATTTGATTCGAAGGACCAGACTCCCGCTACCTTGAAAGATTAACTTTTTTTCCTAAAATTAGTAATAAAAAGGTTTCCTTTATGGTTACAACTTAGTGAGACATATTGTATATTTAAAACACATTTTATTATTCGAACTTCATTTTTAGACATTTTTTAAGAATGTTCTGTTAATAGCATTTGAATGTCGTTATTTGCATGGTAACTTACTTTAACAAAATACTCTTTAAGTCACCTTTTATAAAATTATCAAATGGATTTAAAATATCTGATCTGCCCAAATTTACTATATTTATATTATAGGGTGACAGTAAAAAATCAGATACGCTGAAGAAGACTGAAAAAATTGAAGAATTTCCTAGCGAATTCGAATGTTGTTTCTGTACGTCAAAGGTAGTATGATCCTTTGTAGTACATTTTTTTCTATAAACTTTATGCTTCCTGCTTTTGCCGTTTTTAATCAAAGCACCAATCATATCATAACCATAGTTTAGGATATTTATTTTTTGGTAATACTTTCAAAAAAAAATTATTAATTGAGAAATGCGCATACGTTAAGAGATAATTTATAAAGAATCTAATTCTTACGTATGAGCATTTAATAATAAAATACCTTGTATAATATTTATTTCAATTTTTTATGACACCGCCGATGCTTTATTGAGACTAATTTAAAATAATATTCTGTAATAAAAACGCAGTACTAAAATTTATTAAAATAACAAATGAAAAATTTTTAATGACATTTTAAACATATATTATTAGAAATTTTCGTTACATATGTCAATAATATATTTTTTTAAATAAATATCTTTTACTAATCATTAAAATCATCGCTTGAATAATTTTTTATCGAGTAGCGAATTAAGGTTGTAGAAAATGAATTAAAATAGATGCAATTTATAATATTTGTTTAGTCTTGGGTAATTAATTTCATAGCTCTTATACATAACAGTCAAAGTGTTAAAATACTCGTTATTTTATTTAAAAATCCATACTTGTAGATATTTTCATTTAAGCTTATTTTTACCTACATTAAAATTATATATTCAAAAGAAATATCTATGATATGAAAATGGGAGTAGGTTGGAATTTTATTGCAATCATAAATTTAGAAGTTATACAGAGTGTCCCTGAGTAATGAATCTAAGAAACAAAAAATGAAATTACTTGGGGCTATTACTATCATCTAACGAGTTAGAGGCTCTTAAAATGAACCTTTGGATAGACCCATTAACGAGTTGTAGGCTTTTAAAGAATTAAAGATGTTAGTTAGGCTCTTAAAGTGGTTAATTAATGAGTTATGGGCTCTTAAGTAGTGTTAGGAGCGCTAAAAGATTCTCAAATAAGTTAGGGTCTTTTTAAATAAAAAAGTAGTAAAACTCTAAATCTAGTATATATTTCCAAAATTTTTAAATCTGATGTTACTTTGAAAGGAAGAAAAAACATCGACTAGTTTCGGAAAGTATGCCATCATCAGGCCTATAATACATAATGTTAGGAAGAACAATTTTTTAACAATATGCGAACTCATCAAAATAATTATAATGAATTACTAAGAGTATATATCAAAAACATTTTATAACATAGTTGAACGAAAATTAAAGTTCATGACAATTGTGCACACTGGTACGAGGAGGTAAAATATGAAAAACAGTTATTGACAAAAGAAAATTGGGAAAGGGATTTAAGTGGTACTAGGTATAAAGGAAAATTTGTAAAAAAAATCGGCTGTATCACCATAGAACTTTCCCGGCTCTTTTGTAGAGAATAGGATTATTTTAATTACAAAATACAAAATTCCTGAATGGGGAAAGTAAAATGGTGTAAAAATGAAGTAAATTGCTGAAAAAAAATGGATAAATATTGCAAAAATACGCAAAAATTAATTAAAATGAAAAACGACAAAAGTTACTAAAAATGGTAATAAGTTATTATAAATAGTACCAAGAGAGTAAAAATAGGCAAAAATCAAAAATACGATAAGTTCTTAATACAATTTGTAAAAATTGGTAAAAGAGGCAAAGATGCAGAAAAAGTAAAAAAAACAAAAATGGTCCTACCTAGCAAAAGGAAAAAAACGTAAAATAAAGCAAAAGAGGAAAAGAATCTTAATAAAGGCAAAAAAAACGTAAAACAAAAAGTCCAAAAAAAGTGAAATAAGACAAAGTAAAGGGAAACAACAAAAAACGTCAAAAATTGCAAAAAAGGTCAGAAAATGACAAAAACGTCAAAAAAAAAATAATAACTATTAAAAAAAGTTTAAAAACGCTAAAAAGGGCAAAACAGTGATAAAATTGATAAAAAAAGGAAAGAAAAGCAATAAAGGCAAAACAGAGACAAATAAAGGAAAGAAGGCAAAAAGCTCAAACAAGTCCAAAAAAGAGCTAAAAATTAAAAAAAATAAAATAAAAGCAAGAAAGAAAAAGGACAAAAAAGGGGTAAAAAGGCTAAAAAAGAAAAAACGCAAAATAAAGGCAAAAATATGGCAAAAAAACAATGATTGTACAAGAAGGAACACAATATATAGCACACTGCTACTATTAGGATATCCTTAAATAATGGGTATAGGGAGTTCAGGAAAAAGTTTGATACAAGAGCTGTCGGGAATTTTATGCTCTACAACTTTGCACTAGAACATGTATGTCTTCAAAATGAAAAAAACAAAAGCCTAAATGTGTATATTTTTCGCCCCCTAGCGGCGAAACTATGGGGAATTCGAAATAAAGTTAAATATAAATGTTAAAATAAATTTGGTGCTCTACAACTCTACAGCACTAGAAAATTTTGAACTAAAGTGCATTATCTGTCTTAAAAATTTGGAAAAACTACGTGCACATTTTTTGCACGCCCTCTATTGGCGCAGCTATTGGAAATTCTGGAAAAAGTTTGATACAAAAAGTGTAGGAAATTTTATGCTCTAAAACTTTTCATTACAACATTTTGGACCAAAGTCTATTGTTTGACGTTAAAATTTAAAAAAAATCAATGTCGGTCTTGAGGACCTTCTACTTTACCCATCTGAACCAAAAACTAATGGTCGCATTCGAGGTATATACCAACCCTTAATACCAAATTTCAGCTAGATTGGTCGAACCGTTCGGCAGTTATCATGGAAGATTACACACGGACACACAGACCGGGAAAATAAAATTTGTAGAAATGATATTATTCAGGGGTGATGACAACAGTCTCAATCCCATGGTTGAAATAAAATTCCAAGTTTGAAACGGATACATTTAAAGGAAAGATTAAGATTAAGGAGAGCGTACCCAATTAAATACCGGCACGAGTGCAAGAACCACATCGGGGGTACCATAAGCAAGGCGACCGTTTCGGGTGGCCAACCAAGTACCGAGCCAAAAATTAACACACAATATAACATTAGGTTAAAAACTAATTACAACTTTGAGTGGCTGAACGACATTAAATGGCGAACATAAGATACAGTAACCAATTATAAGCGAATAACCAGATGCGACCTGGTATTTACCATTTGAGATCGGTAATATCAAAAAATTCAAGCGGCTTCGATTATTAATTTAGTCACATATCCGTGACGTCATTAATCAGCTGTTTTCCGTCAAAGTTATAACCAAAATGTTATGGTATTTACCTAGTTGCGAAGCTGTTTTTAATTTTTGGTTGAAGTTGACAGTTAGAAAACTACAAAAAAGTAAATATGTTTTATACTTAAAAGTACAGAAAAATATTATAAACTTCAGATTAAAAAATGGCAGACATTCTAGATGAGTATTGGCTAACTTAAATTATGAAGGTAAAGATTACAAAGTGAAAGTTGCAGACATTGAGGCAAATTTACATTAACTCTTTCTTACAAGACAATAAACAATACAGCATAAATGAAAATCGATAAACAAACGTTAAACACAGCGAAAAAGAGAGGTTAAATTTATAACAACGGTCAATACCGCTTCATTCAAGTGATTAGCACTTGTGACGTCGGTATACTAATCCCTTCCATAATCGAAAGGGAAAACCAAGAAATTTTGTAGTAACTACCAAAAAATATTGGTAGTTCGCTTAAAATTGCTTAATGGTAGTTTGACAGCTGACAGTTGACAGTTAACAACTAACAGTTAGTGAAAAGAGTGAGCTATTTAAATTTTACATAAACAATAAATTTTTATCAAAGCAAAATAAAGCCTGAGGGGCAGCGTTATACAAATATAAATAATTTTAACACATGATTGATTAAGAGAAAAGCTATTTATAACGAAACAGATAACTACGTGCAGGTGTAGACGTGTCTAAGAAAATAAGAAAGCTGGAAAGAGATAAAGAGTAAATGAAAAGAAGAATTTAAGATGACATTTAGGAAGATATTATGTTAGATAAACAAATGGTTGTGTTTAACATTGGGAAAAGGATAAAATAGGAAATTAGGTATGTTAGTTGAGCAAATTAATAGCAGATCTTAGGTAAAGAAAGAAATAAATGGAACGTAAATGAAATATTTATAGGAGTTGGAAGTATTTAGAAGGAAGGAATTAATTACAAACATTTCCAATAGGTTATGTTTATGGAGAAGGAATGGTTCATAGCTATAATATGGTTCCCAAAAGATGAAGGAGTGTTGGTAATATCTGAGTTTCTATATTTTATATTTTATATTTTCCTTTAAATATTTAATGACTCTTTAAGAGACCTATTAACGAGTTATGGGCTTTTAAAGAGGCTCTAATTAATTAAGGACTCTTAAAGGGGTTATCCAATTAGTTAGTGAACAAATATGATTAAGAATCGATATAAGTTTGAAATAATTTACTACTTCAGATAGCGTATTAACGCTGCCTAATTATCAAAGGACCAGCCTTAATACAGATTATTATTATTTTTTTAAAAATGTTCAGAACATAAATTATAGTTTTTATTATGAAAGTAAAAAAACTGACCCTAAAGAGACTATAGATTGCCTCTTTTGTCTACTTGAAGAATAGGTGTCGTACAGATGACAACAGCAGGAAAATGTTTGCTGACACACAAACGTGATGACCACAACAGAGAAATGTTTACTGTCACACAAACGTGGTGACCACAGCAGGAAAATATTTTTGTAAAAACTGGTTCCAAAAATCCGGCTCGAAGGACTATGAACAAATATGATAATGAATCGATATAAGTTTGGAATAATTTACTACAGTAGACAGCGTGTAAACGCTGACTAATTTTCGAAGGACCAACCTAATACAGAGTGTAAGGATTTTGTATATTACCACAAATAAATCAAACAATTTAAGTGAACTGTAAGGGCTATTTACTCACTCATTTATTAGCAAACCGAAATTATTATTAGAGCAACTGCTCTCACTACTATAAAACATATTTACAATTTATGTTCCTTTTTTAGAATGTTAGAAAATTTATATTAATAATTATTAGGGTGCGATCAACCGCTTTTTATAACGCCGAGACATGTTATGTCAAATGAACTCTGATAGATATGATAAGACTATTTTGTTCTGAAGCCATTTCCCTATTTATAGTGCCAAAAGATTTATAAGTGGGGAGTTGTAACGGTTTTCTTCTTTCTAGCAATAAAAATCGACCAGCCCGTTGATCAGGTACATCGGCGCTTGTCGCTCTTATTAGTATTATAGTGCTTAGAGGGAGATGGAGATAGGGTGAATTATTTTGTACAAACTATATTTTTGCGCACGAGTCGAAATTAATAAGTAAATCTATTGTTATATTGTGGAATGGTAAAATATACAGTACTGGCCAAAAATATAAATTAAAAATGAATATTATTAAATTTAAAGCAAATATAAGTTTGTTTTGTCAATTCTGGATAATATTCCAGTGAAATTTATCCAGTTACAGTAATAAGAGAACCGAAGAACTCTTCAAATACCACTATGCATGAACGTATAGTATTACAATAAGGAACATGTCTAATCTAATCATCCAGTAAACCATTTAGAAACTAAAATATAATGGAAACGACAACACTAACGAGCAGAAGAATATTTTGCGCCCTCTGAATGTTGTTACTTAGACTAATTAAATTTCACGGTCACGATGCAGACAACCCGCACTATAATACGAGGGTAATTTAAAAAGTATTATATACAAGGGTACTGAAAATCTATTTAATATGTTAATAGATAGATATGGTTGGTTATATCGCATAACGTGATATGTATTATTTTGTAGCGTCTTTATTTAATCGATTGTGATAAATCTTTGTTAAATGTTTCAATACAAAATAGTATGATCTAAGCAAAAATTTTACTTCAAACATTTGATTGATTTCCATTTATTAGTTTATTGAACTTAAAATATGGTATCTTGTGAAATAAGAAAATCATACATATCATAACCACAAGATTTTAAAATTTAATATTGTGAAAATCATAAATAAAACAAAGATAATACAACCATGAATGCATCTTTTTTTACAATTTTAAAAACTTAAAACATACAAATTATCTAATTGTCCCTTCTTTATAACTAAAGGCAGGTGAATGGTATGCCATACAATTATTTACTACTTAGCTTTTGCCGGCGACTCCGTTCACGTTGATGTCGGAATAAATAAAAGTTTATTTTCTGTACCCGTTTCCTTCCCAGATTTTTTTTAACTTATAACCTCTCCAAGTAGAATTACTATATCAAGTGTTATATCAAATGAAAGGCCATTGTTTGCAAATTTCAAAATTTCTTTTATAATCTTATTTTTTGTACTACAGTCCATTTAAAACGCGGATATGACACCCCAGGTAACGAGACTACTTCTACTTTGCTGTATGCTTTTTGGGACGCTGATAATGAAAATCGGGGTCCCGCGGCTCAAAAGTGGTTGCGTCACCCCTAAAATCACCAAAAACCATCATTTGGGGGGTTTTTTGCAAACATTTTTATAAGACCCCCAAAACAATGGTATGTAATGTGCTAATTGTGATGAAAATTAGTACGCCCATAAAAACTAAGCACAAAGTGTATGTTAAGAGGTGACACTCACCTCTAAGTTGACGCACAATTAAAAAATGCTGGATTTTTTTTACTTTTTTACTCAAACACAAACTAAATCAAAATTGGTTCAACCGTTTAGGAGCTACGAAGCCACATACAGATACATATGTTAAACTTATAACCCATCTGTTTGCGTTTGGGGTAAAAATACAAAAGAATCCCGAAACACGTTTTAGCTTATTTCTTTAGAAGAATCTACGTACTAATTTTGAAGCGCCTATCATTTATATTTTTCGAGATATTCAATATTTGTTGATGGCCTTTGACCTCAATTTTGAACCCGATAAATTGCGAATTTTCAAAATTCCTTTCTTAGTGCTCCCCTACACTACCAAAGGAAGCTACCCTGAAAATTTTACGTCTCTGTCACCTCTGGTTTTTGCTGTAAGTTGATTGTCAGTCAGTCAGCGACACGACAATTTTATATACAGGGCGTTCCAACATAAAATGTACATACATTACAGGCAGATATGGGACACCTATCTAAAAAACAAACTGAAGGTTAGTCCAATGTCCTTTTTTACCGAGATACAGGGTGTTTAATGAATTTTGGCCAAAACTTCTTTCGCCCATGTTTGTGAAACCACCTTGTAAATTTTATTCATATTTGGCAAAAAAATGATTCTATTTTATTTGGGTCAAACAACACCCTGCTTATCAAAATTTTTAAAAACGATTAAAAGAATCAAAAAGTTCATGAAAAACTTAGTTTTCTCCCAAATTTTCAAGAATTCCACACTCACTGTATTTTTACAGCATAATTTAGATTTTCACAATTCATTGCGTTATAAATTTTTTTTTGCATAATTAATCAAAAATAATAATTCCGTTGAGAGATCTATAAAATTTTAATATTGTTCTCAAAATGATATCTATAATTTATTAAAACTATCGTTTTTAATTAACCATTCATATTAAATAGAGCAATTCCAGGTCCGTATTGAAAAATTATTATTTTATTTAAAGTTACCAATATTAGCGCCCTGTATATTAAATTAGATTCGCTTTGGTGTTCCCTATCTGCCTGTAACATATTTACATTTAATATTGGAACACCCTATATATAGAGACCATAGAAGACACACCACTGGGGAATTTGAGGTTTACTATTTCGCGAGCCATGACATACGAGTATACGAAAAAAAATTTCTAACGTTTCCTGATTATAGGATCTTGGCAATACATACTGAAATTTCTCATTTAAATACTTTTAATAAATGTATTCGGTGTGTTTTAATTGCCATAATAGTCAATTTTTCTTGATGGTGGCTGGTTCAGCAGCTATTTAATTGGTCGATTACAAGACTTTTCTATGTATAAACTTGATGGTCTCAAGAAATTTTTTAGCCTTCTCCCAAAACTTCAGATATCGTGATTTATCTATTAAGGCACCTTTTTAAGCTTTTGTTGCAGGACCAACTTAATTGTTGTCAGTTAAGCTGTCAAATGGTTGGTCAAAAAACAAAATTACTTCAGCTGTTTCAATAGCTCGTGGTTCCAATTTGTACTCCGCCTGTATATCTTTAAAAAACATGTTATAAATTTCATACAAATAATGAAAAATTAAATAAACTGGTATTATTTATAATTTGTATATACTCGCCCAACACTTCGTTGTAAATCTACAGCAACACATAAAAACTATAATTATTTATAGTACTTCTTTCAGCCACAATGAAAATAGTAGATATTGTTGTATGGCATTGTTCAGTAGAAAAGAAGTGCACACTGTTTGTAACTATGAGTACCAATACACTTTAGTGTATTTGGAAATTGTTGATCATAATATAGATATCTAATTAATAAATTCTACCTGGTGATAAATGAAGAGTTGGCCCAGCATCCTTCTTCAAACTGGATCTTGATGGTTCCTTTACACCATCATCAAAATGTACATCACACGCCAAATATTGTTTAATTAAAACATCTTCTTGGGTCATCACTTTCAAAGTATCAATGTTTATATTTTGAACCCACAGTTTAAAAATTTCAGCATTAAGAGATGGGAGCCTATGGCGCTTCGCATCTATATTTTTACAATTGGATACGCAATACTTGCGGGTATATTTATACATTGTAAAAATAACTGGTACGATAACAAAATATGAAATTTCAATCGAAAAAAGTACAAGGTAAATAATTTCGCCACACAAAAACCACAAGAGAACTGCTGGAAAAGACAAATCAAGGACAAAGTTCACCGCAGTGTCAGTCATGTGGCCATTTATCGTGTATGGCTGAAAACTTCTTAGAGCCCATACAAATTTGGTTCTGTTTACAACTTTGTTTGCCAAAGTTCTGCTTTGTGGCCCTTGCTTCTAGGCTCACCACAGTACCGTCCTTTTGACTTTAGTTAAGTAGGCAACCTGAGAAGTGTAAGTTTAGTAATAAGTCTAAAGTCTTCTTTTCAGTGCTGGCATACGCCCCATTTTCATTTTTCAAAGACCCAATATTGTTTTTTTCCTTTGCCGTACTGATTATAGAGCACTCAGGCATACTTTCTATGTTCTCACAGAATTGTTTCCAGGAATTAACCTTTGAATTCCTTACAGCGTAGCCGTATTCCCTTCTGTCCTTTTGGACTGGTTAAAAAGTCTTCAGACTTCTGCTCTTTTTTTAAGAAAGGTCCCTGTTCCTACAATCGGCATCTCGGTTCTCTTTCTTTAACTTTAAACTTCATATGCTTTGATTAAGGTGTATGTCAGGAATTTCGCTACTATCTCAACTTCACAAGATTTTTTCGATTTCTTTGGACATTACTTCAGTGCGTGGTTGATATCCTTTTTAAAATTCTCAGTCGCAGGTCCTGCGATTTCAGTATTTCCTCTCCTCTGTGGTTTTCCCACCCTTTATCTATGTTATGTGCCGTGAGACTTGCCACTCCCGCATCCACGGGTACGCCCTTACAGTGCCCAGTGTAATGTCAATCACCTCTCTTCTTCTCTTAGTTACTAAAGTCAGTTCATTGCCTCTATTTGCAATCTCTAGATTGATGCTTGTACTCCCCTACACTGTTTGTCGAGCATTAGCATCACATCCTACGAGGAGTTCCATTTCTTAAAGAATCCTCAACAAATAAACAACTATTTTTCGACGGTTTTTACCCCAAAAAATAACTGTGCTGAAATACCTCTTTACTACAAATCAAATCGTTTTAATATATATCATCTGGTCTCCGTTTAACTTGCCGATGTTGATGAAATCAAAGCAATCGTACTAGATCTTAAAAAATGCTGCAATACTGTTTGCCAGTTGTCGCTCCTTATTTGACCCATATTATAAATTCCTGTTTATAAATTAGAAATTGGTAACTTTCCTCAACCTTGGAAATATTCAATTATTAAACCGCTCCCAAAAACAAGTGATCCTAAATATGTTAGTGATTTGCAACAAATAAGCCTCCCAGCCATTTCAAAAATTCTTGAAAAGGTGATATCTAAACAAATTTACGAATATGTAATCAAAAATGAAATAATACAAAAATATCAATCTTTTTTTCGTGAAGGATATAGTACTACTACCTTGTTACTTAATGTTACTGATTACATAGTAAAATCGCTTGACATTGGACTTGATACCACGATAGTACAGTTGAACTATTCAAAAGCATTTGATACTCTCGATCATGAGCTTTTATGTGCTAAATTGGAATTTTATAGTTTTGACTCCATTTCATGTAAATTCTTTTGCGATTATCTAAACAATTAAAACTAGTGAACATTCAATCATTTGCAGATGATATACAACTTTATTTTTCTTATGACCCCGAGTTAGTTCGACTAGCGTCTGATTATATCAACAGAGATCTTTTATCTTTACAAACTTTCTGCAGTACTCACAATCTTAAGGTAAATCCAACAAAATGCAGTACCATGACTTTTAGCAAAAATAGTACCATAGACACATCAAGCTCAATGCAACCCACAATCCAAAATCAAACTTTGAAAGCTTCACAAAGTGAAAGGAATCTGGGCATAATATATGACTGTAGACTCCGTTTTGAAGAACATGTATCACTTTTAGTAAAAAATCATATCTCGTACTTAGACAGCTATAATCTTAATTTTTTCTTGAGAAAGAAATACTGGCTTTATCTATTTTAAATTACGGTTGAATTTTATACTTTCCTCGCCTCTATCAATCTAGCAAAGAAAGACTGCAAAAATTTAAAATTATTGTTGTAGATTTATTTACGGCCTTCAAAAATATGACAGCTTTTCAGCAAAGATAAATGATCTGGGTTGACTGAGAGTGGAAAATCTTTTTTAAATATCATGAGTTCAACATCCAAACCAGAATATCTCAAGGAAAAATTAGTATGTAGTGGTGATATGCACGGTCGTCAAATTAGACATGGAGAAACATGAATGCTACCTAGATATCGTCTTGCCGGGTTTCAGAAATGCTTTTCATATCATGCAGTTGTAATATATAATTCCATACCAACTAATTTGAAAACACGTACTCTATATTTTTTTTAAAAGAAATTACAAGTCAAATTTAATCAAAGCTCAAAGGGGACGTTTGCTTGATGGCCACTAAATTAAATTATCCGTTATATAATTAATTTAAATTAACAGAGTTATTGTTGTTACGATATTGTTAACTTTATTTTTTTATCATAAAAATTAGATTTATTTCAAATATATTATAGAGGATAAGTTTAAGTAGCCTATGGCTAGACTTCGCCTATTGTTTGGTATTGTAATTGATACGATACTAATAAAGGTAATTTATTATTATTATTAAATCCATAAGGTATCCATATCTCAAATGTGGTCCAGTGTTCAATAAATGAAATAAAACTCAAAGACATATACCACATAAATTATTATTGATAAAATTAGGGAACGGCAACTAATTTCGGCTTACAAGCCATCTTCAAGCCATAAATAGGTTGAAAACATAATCAAATATTAAAACATAACGTTAAAATTTGGTTAAAATATATAAGGAGTGGGTTTTAAATAATAAGGAAGGAGTTAAATATGCGGAATAAAGGGAAAAAAGTCCAATTTCATATTAATTTTAATTTACTTTCATGTCCCACACTCAATCTTTTTCTCCCTTTATTCCCCATATGTAACTCCTTCCTTATTATTTAAAACCTACTCCTTATAAATTTTAACCCAATTTTAACGTTATGTTATAATATTTCATTATGTTTTCAACCAATTTATGGCCTGAAGATGGCTTGTAAGCCGAAACTAGTTGCCGTTCCACAATTTTGTCAATAATAATTTATGTAGTACATGAGTATTATTTCATTTATTATTATTTATGTTGCAGTGATCAACAATTTCCTCCACATCGGAATATAAATAATTAAACAAAATTCAAGTATTATTATTTTAATTTTAAAACCATCTTAAGAGCCCTAAGAATTACTTAAAGAGCTCCTAACTCGCTAGACGATTTTTGTAATAGCTCATAACCCGCTATGGGGACTTTTGTAATCGAATCTCTACTGATTTTTTGTTAGAATCGTTTCGTAATTTTATTTTTTCGGACAATCTGTATTATAATAATTATATTGCTAGCACCGTGACTTGAAGTATATATTCATCCACTTACCCAATAAAATGTGTTTGTGCAATTTAAATTTAGGCTTGCATATTTGCATGATTGCATTTTGAATCAATATTATTTTTATCTGTCGTTAATATAAATCATATTTATTATAAATCTGGCAAAGCGTCGAACGAATTTAATTGAAGTAATAATAATAAACGTTACGTTAGTAATTTTCTGGATCTTTCTCAAAGCTTCATTTGTTATTTTTTTAGTTTATTTTATTATGTTTTGATTCAGGTCACGGTTAAGGGTTTAATTTGACACGAACTACACTACCAAGCATTTTCCACACAATTACACCTAAAAATTAGTGGGACAGGATTCACTAAGGTATTTTTTAACAATTATATTTAACATAACTAACTTTATTACAAGCTTTTTTTGCATTTGCCAGCTTAACTTAATTTCATTTCAAGAAATCAATAAGAATATACAGGGTGTATCATAAAGACCGGACCAATTCTCTAGGGCTAATAGCTAAAATGCAATTCCAGACTTATCAGAATATAAGAAATTGTGAATTTAGTTTTTAATAGTCCAACTATCGATGGAATATACTTATCTACTACATGGTGAGTTTTGAGATAACATATAAATTACATTAATTATAGAAAAGTTCCAGAAAGCTCCATGAAGTTCACCTCCAAAATGAAAATTTTTTTTCGGAAATTTCCCGTTTGTTAGTATTTCGTTAGTTTTTCTTAGTGCTTTAACTATTTACGTTAGTGCTTTTTCCGTTTTCTGCTTATTAAGAATTTTTAATTTTAAGGTCAGCTCTGACAATCTACCCAAATGGACAAAATTTAATATTTTGATTTAGTGCTTCGTTAGTGCTTCAAATAGTGTCAAAAGCGCTTGTCTATTTTTTAGATATTTTGATTTTAACTTCAACGTCAACCCCAAAACATTTTCCTAGTGACTCAATTTGTGTATAAGTTTTTAGTGCTTCGTTAGTACTTCTTAGTGCTTCATAAAGTTGCAATCACGATTCTTTCCTTTTCAAGATATTTACCTTTTAATTTTCAAGGTCAGTCCTCAAATCATACAGGATTGACTTAAATCTAGAATCGTTTCTTGACGAATCGTTAGTGCTTTTTAGGGCTTTAGATTGTTTTCTTAATGCTTTTTCCGTTTTTTGTTTCCAAAGAACCCCGCACAAACCTTATTGGAATTGGCTCCTGGTCAAATTGGCTGAAATTTGGATATGTTGTTCGTTTCGGCATTCTGAACAAAAGTCTCAATGGGCACAAAGCTCAATTTTGCTACGGAGCTCCAAAGCTTCACCGATTCACCATTATTTACTACTTAAATGATTAATCTCTTGGAAAGTTTAGTATTTGCTTCGTTAACAAAAAGTACCCTCTTATGTTTTCGAGGTCGCTCCATTCAAATCCAATGCGAATATATTGACAGTTGACAGCTGTCAAACAAAAAGCAATAATCAAAATTGATAAAATTTACATTTAAATATATGTTTTTGAGGTTGCTGAGTTCAAAACTGATGTGAAAAAGACGATATTGACAGTTGACAGCTGTCAATTAACTGTCAAACAACAAGCAATAATCCATCTTAACACATTATCATGCACAGTCAAATATTTAATTAACGATAGTACTCAACTGTCAATATCGTCTTTTTGGCATCAGATTAGAATGAGGCAACCTTAAAGACATATGCTTACATATTTTATTAATTTCGAGCGTTACATGCTGTTTGACAGTTATTTGACTGCTGTCAACGGTCAATATCGATTTTTTAACATCAGTTTTGAACTCAGCAACCTCAAAAAATACATTTATACGTGTATTTTATCAATTGTGATGATCACATGTTGTTAAAAATTTAGTTGACAGCTGTCAACTGTCAATATCGTCTTTTTAACATCAGTTTTGAACTCAGCAACCTCAAAAAAAAATACTAAACTTTCGAAGAGATTACCCTTTTAAGTAGTAAACAGTGGCAAATCCGTGGAGCTTTGGAGCTCCGTAGGAGCCAAAATAACCAAAATTGAGCTTTGTGCCCATTGACACTTTTGTTTAGGATGCCGAAACGAACAACATATCCAAATTTCAGCCAATTTGACCGGGAGCCAATTCCCACAAGGTTTGTGCGGGGTTCTTTGCTATTTTCGATCGAATTTCTGTGTTCAGTCGGGGATTATTTTTTCTAAGTTGCATGGTTGGTTCTACCAAAGCCAGACCTAGCTCCTCTAAAAAAATTCGACGTTTTTTTAAATTTCTGTTAGTGTTAGCCCTATAAATGACTTAACTATTAATTCCTGCTATATCCATTAGAGAAAAAATATTCTCAATGGCCATCTTCTGCAATTCCGAGCGAGACTGTAACTTCCTGACAATTCACCGACGACATCTACGCCTTCCATGATAAAATTGTAAAAGCTCACAATTTCTTTATCCCCTGTCGATTCATCATGATGAATAGAAGAAAGTAAACTCACATTATTACCCTTTTCTGGCATATAGGATACCATTATTATATGTTTCTGGAATCCAAACAATGAACTTATAGATTATCTCTGCTTTACTTCTAACACAGCGTTATATCGGTATTTCTCGCTTGTTTTTTGTAAGGGTTCCTACCGACGTTAAATTGTGATTTTCACGTAAAGTATTTACAAGTTCATAGGAAATTTACCAGTTGTCGAAGGTGATATTTCGATTACTAGCAGAAATCGGTGCTACCAATCTTTGCCCAATATCAATAGATTTGTTACTAAATTGATAAATCCCATCTGGCTGAGTTCCTGCATTAATTTCCATGTTAAGCACATAAAATGTACGAGAATTCACCATTGCATGGATTTTTATTCCATCTCTGTATCTGTAAGATGGGGAGGATGGGTTGCTCCACAAGTGGGCTGTTCCACAGTACTTAAACCACATTAGGCTCATTGCGCATCCTCATTAGTAAGTGAGGACTTGGCTCGTCAGCCAGCCTACAGTTTTTATGTAGTTGACAACGTCGCCAAGAGGTGCCTCTCTTATGTTGGTCGGTGTTCGCCGATACTCTCCGAACACAGTTTTCCTAATTGACGAGAGTGTCAGGTAATCATAAAGGATGTGCTCGATTGTTTCGTCTTCTTGTTCATATCCCCTGCAGAGTGCGGTGTCTCACAGCCCCATGTTGTTGAGGGGTTTTCGTACTGGACAATGACCAGTCAGAATGCCGGATAAAAGTCGCAGATTCAGCCTAGTCATGGACAAGTATTTGTTGGCTGCTGTGTTTTCAGGGTATCTTATGAGGTCAGTAGAAAGTCCTTAATTAGGTTCGTCACGACCGATGTCGTTTGTCCAATGAATGAGCCAGGTCCAATTAGATTTTTGTTGGCTGCCTTCTTGGCCAATAAGTCAGCGAGACGGTGACCTTTTGATGTGGCATAGCCTTTGATTAATTTTAGGGTGACCACATTGTTGATGGATGCTTCGACCAATGTTTGATGACATTCTAGTACTAAACCTGAGCTAATTCGTGGCCTGTTCAAGGTGAGTAGTATTTGTCTGCTATCTGTACAGATGAGCATATTTTTAACAGTGATGTTATTTCTGCTGATTTATTTTGCTGCTATTAGGATGCCAATGAGCTCCGTTTGGGCTACGCTGGCACTTTTTCCCATAGTCCATTTTATGTTTAGGATTAAGGATCTGGAGTATATCGATTGTTAAATACTGACCCGATGTGTATGTTTGTTGGCAGTTTGAAACAAACTTATCAAATACATCCCGGATAGCTGCAAGTTTGTCTATTTCCAAAGCGTAAACACTGAAGCCATTACTGAATGAAATATATCGACACCTGTTCCATTTGTCCTCCACAGGTCCTTTAGATTTCGATAGCTATTTCTGTATACACCAGCAAGGTACAGGATACCAAATAAAGACTTTATTTCAGTTACATTGGTATTTCCACAATACTGTTTACCTTTATAGCCTACAGCTTTTTTGGCGTGCAATATATGTGCAATGTGTAATGATATCAAGAATTGTTGAGTCAAAAAACAATAGCCAGTAATCCAAGGGAGTTTTCGCACCCTTAGCAAAGGGTTTACATCCTGGTAATTTTGTAAGTATGTTTTCTGTCCTAGTTCGTACTCTGCTACAATGCTTGAGCCATCATCAGAGTCCGGAAATTCCTCATCGTCATACTTGCATTCCTTCCAAAGCGCCATAACTTTTGCTTGTTCTTTTTCGTAATGGGATATATTGTAAATCATATTACAGTGTTCTAAATAATATATTTCTAATTTATATTAACGTAACCACTCACCTTAATATGTAAACTTGTAGTTTCTTAACGCAACTATTTATTTCAAAATGTTAAAACTATATACGTTACAAACCAGGCGGGATCTTTCAAAAATCGATGTACTTTATCTCGTTGTTCCTCGATTGCTGGCCAACTTATCACTAAAAGCGGCTTGGGTGGGTTCGTCTTCATATACATATTTTAGGAAGCTATAGGCAACCAGAATAACATGCCTGAAATGAAACAAAAGTTACAACATATACTGGTGGTGCGGTGGACCCCACCTGTGTGATGCAGGGTTAAATTCAATATTGATATTATGTTCACCGGACATTAATTCTCACATTAAACACTTGTTGGCAGAAAAAATTCAGGATCTCAAAGGATTTATTATTATCAATATCCTTTTTCAAGTATAATGTATTTTACATATTATAAAGCTGCTTATTATTTAAAAATCTGCCTATGACCAAAACATTCTCTTGGGGAGTTTTATATGAATCACCCTATATATTTTCCCAAAAAAAAAATAACAAGTAAGTTATTATATGTGATGAAAATTTTTTAAAATAACTAGATTTTATTTTAATAATTTGCATTTTTGCGACGCCTTTGCCAGAATTATATTTTTATTTAGCATGAGCGTTTAAACAAATTTTTGCTTTGTAACATTTGTCCGAAACCGAAATTGTTGTGGCCTGGAAATTTTCACGCTTCATGCATTGTTGCATATTTTAAATGATATCATTGGTTAATTTTTGTTAAACCTGCACTTTTCCGGTATTCAGAACATGTTACTAATATTTTTCATAGAATAAAATACCTACACAAATATTTATTATTTTTGTTTTTTTTTTAAAAGGTGTTCCACAATGTATTTAATAAACTTATAGGCAATATTAGTGCACACCACTGGTAAAAAATATTCTATTAAAATACTTATTACCTAATTCAACTATGAGTATCTAAAGTCTTTATTCTGTTGTTTTTATTTCTAATTGTTGCTCATTTTTTGTCATTGTTCTTTTATTTCTATTTCTTTTATTTTCTGTTTTTTTTCCTCATTATTTTCTTATTTCTCTGATTTTTTCGATTTATTTCAATTCATTCAATTTTTTTTTTATTTCTTAAATTAGAATTGTTTTCGGTTTTCTAGTGTTTTTAGCTATTTTTTCCGATTGTTTTGGGCTCTTTTTCTTGGTTTTTTGCAATTTTTAGATTTTTCTTTTTTTTTCTAATTTTTTCCTGATTTCGCTATTTTTTCCGGTTTTTTTTTCCATTTTTTACCATTTGTTCATGTTTTTTTCTATTTTACTTATTTTATTATTTTTTCGTATATTTTCCTATTTTTTCTGTTTTTACTATTTTTTATTATTTACTACTGTTTTTTACTATTTTTTTACTAATTTGTACTGTTTTTTTTAATTCTTTACTCGTTTTCACTATATTTCTCTATTTCTTCCTATTTTATCCATTTTCCTGTTTTTCTTATTTTTGCCTATTTTATCCCGTATTTTCTTATTTTCCTACTTTTCCAATTATTTACCATTTTTTTCTTTATTTCCTAATTTTTTTACATTTTTTTCCTGGTTTTCTTATTTTTCTTACTTTTCTGTTTTTTTTTGTTTTTCCGATTTTTTCGTATGCTTTCTCATTTGTCCTTTTTTTCATATGCTTTCTCATTTTTCCTTTTGTTTTACTGTTTTTTAATATTCATTTATATTCTTTCCCATTTTGCTTATTATCCCCATATTTCTCGGTTTTTTCCTACTTTGCCCATTGTTTTTTTCATTTTTCTCTATTTTTTCCAATTTTTTTTCGTTTTCCCTTTTAAATAGGTTCCAGGTCTAACTTTGTGGAACACCATGTATATATTTTAGCAACCAATAATACAAAAAAAATGTGGCGATTTAATTAGAACAGTAATTTAAAGCTTTTTAAATTTTTACTTGAAAATTTGTTCAAAATTAAATAAAAATTTTACCGATTTTTGGAAAAGAGGGCAGCATAAATTAACTGAAGCCGACCCTGTTTTTTGCGTCCAATCCCTGATTATAATTTTAAACTTGGTGTTTTCGTTTTATTTTATTTTCGTGGGTATAAAATGTTAAAAATTGGATGTTTTATTTTTTTTTCTGCGGAACATATTGAAAATCCAGAGTAGATAGAAAAATTTTTTAAGATGTCCCTAGTTTCTGGCTAAAACTAATCAAACTAGTCACACTAATTACTTTTTTATCTACTCCAGTGGCAGGAATGGCTTTACATTGGAGACCCCCTCCACTCTTCTCTCAAGTCACGCCATTTTTCGGACGTATTTTTTCGTTTAAAAATTCCGCACAATCAAAAAAGTCCAAATTATAAAGCACGGTTTTTTTATTTGATAAAATTTCTTTACCCAAATTAGATATAGTTCCTACAAGAGAAGTGATAAAAATATACGTTAAAGCGTTATATTGAATAACGTTTCGGACGTTTTTTTTTTTCGTTTCATATTTCTATGCATTAAAATACGTTCGAAACGTCGTTTAATATGGACGTTTTCTATCGTTCGGAAATTTTAAACGTGGTTTGGGAGAAAAGTGGAGGGGGTGTTCAAGATAAGGCTACTCCTGCTTCCAGTTTTCGAAATACCTCAAAATTAAACCCCTTATTATAAAACTGGTCTAATAAAATGATTGATTAAAGTAACGAAAGCCACTGCTACGTTACAGGATTGTAATGGACGATGTCAAGGAGAATGCATTCCACTACGTACCAATATCATTTAGTCTTAGAACTTCTTAACTTTTATTTATTGCAGGTGAGTCGAAGACAACAATATATCTCTGTCATTTTCTATTTGTGTGCCGTCTTTTATAAAAATGCTTACAAAGAAGATTAACCTTGAACCAATGTTTAGACATAGTTTAGAATGAACTTTTATATTTGATCACACAGAATAGTACTGAATCTATTTTTTTTTTGTTAAGATTATTAATACATCCAAAAACATATGGGAATGCTATTATAGCATGTACCGCACAAACTCCTGTTTTGGAATCTGTATGTCTGTCAGTCAGTGAAATGAAGATGCTTATTAGTTGTGGTCCCATTTCAGTATCTAATATACTTTGGTAACGGTTCGTTCGACATCAAAACTAAAAACGCCTTATTTATATAATTTTCGTCCTAAATAGTGCGAGAATAATACTTTTCTCGTCTCGTCTCATAAAACCGAGACGAGAGCGAGACAAGACTTTTTGAAAATTATTTAGGCGATACTGCGACCACATAAGGCGAAACCCGAGGGTCACGTTTCTGGTCCCGTTCATAATTCTTCAGAATATTTTTCTGAATTTCCGAGAAAAATAAAAAAATAAAAAAATATCTGCATAGGTTACGATACATTTACCAAATCTAAAATCTGGTAACCATCTGTGGTAATCATTGGTATTTGAATATATTTAAGAATCCAAAATTCGAGTCCGAATACTTGAGTATACGAATATACGAAGCTATAAAACTATTAAAATGAAAATCCATGATTCGGTGAAAAGCGTAGTAGTCATAAACTACCATAGTTTTATTGTATACTCATAGTTTTTATTTATAAAAAATCTGAATGTTATACATTGTTTGGCTAACATGCATTTGTATTCGTATTTTCGATTTGGTGGAATAAACGTAATGAAAATAATTATAATAAATACGAAAAAATAAGTTTAGTTCTTATTGTAAAAATTAAGATACGAAACCTTTAAACCATCTTGAAAAGATCTAGTACCTAGAAATCCATAAACTTTAAAACATGTGCAAAATAAATGGACCTACAAGAAACATAATTTTTTTTTATACTATTTTATTTAGTAGAGCTTAATTTTTACTTGGATTCGGATTTCAGTTCTCGGTTTTCGATTTTTCCGGATTTTTGGTAACGACAACTTCAAGTATAAATTTTAAAATTATTGAGTGTTAACAATTATTTTTTATTTTTCGATTATAAAAAAACCTTTTTAGATTTTTCTCTTTTCGTTCGAACTTTTTCTACGGTTTTTTTTTTTCATAATGAAACCTGGTGCAGTTAAATCACACGTACGGGATTTTTTTAATAAATCTCAAAGTGGTACTAAAGAAATAGCTTGTAGTTTATGTAAAAAGGTATTCAAATATCATGAAAATACTATCTTAGAAATAAGTTCGAGCAATAACAAGATTTGAAGAGACGAGAAACAGCGTTATGAGACGAGACCGAAACGAGACTTATTTTGTTCTGAACTGATGAGACCGAGACGAGATTTTTTTAATTCTCGCCTTATCACGTCTCGTATGAAGCCCTAGTCCTAAACAAGAATCTGAAATTATCTCAAGTTACACTTCTTTACCCTGATCATAAATGTAAATACCCTTGAAGATTAGAAGAAATTACATTTATCAGATGTGCAAACACCATTATTCACAAATATTCATATAATAGTCGAGTCATTATCAACGCAAAAAGGCAAACATCAGAAACGCACATGTAACTACAATTTTTTATATCTTGTTAAGTCCCTGAGAACAGTTTATACGTAGAAAACCCTATGCTACTCCCATTGTGCCCGAAAAATTGCGAAATTCTGGTACTTGTTTATTAAAAAAAAAACTTACAAAGGCGTTTTTCAGGTATCTTTGTTCTATACTTTTGTAAAGCAAACTAAACTTGCTACAATTTGAGCCTAACACGAGGTCCATTAATTACAAAAATACAGCTACTCAAAGATGGACAATTTTCTAACCAGGTACATCTGGGGTGTTGGGCCATTTTCCTTATAACCACAATAGATCTGGCGCTGAGTGCAGTACGTCACTGGGCAATCAGTAATTTGTACTGCAGCCAAGCCAGGGTTTCTGTAGAATGGTTCCAAAAGAACTGATCGGATCGGCAGACATGTAATTCTTTAAATATAATACAGCAGGGCATGGCATGATGCACATGATTCCCCCCATTTCATGGAACGTATTTTCATTGTCCAAAATGTTGACAGTATCATATGCGTTGTCCAAGACAACCCGAATAAATGCGTCTTTTTCAATTGATGCACAAAAGTCATAATTGAAGATATGAAGATTTTGGCCTGACATTGAACATAAGTGCATGACACAAGGTCAGTAATTTTTGTCTCCACTTCTCCAGGTTGGAGCGTTTGTGTTTTAGTATTATGGTTTTAAAAAACCTTTGAGCTTTGAATTGGTTATTCGATATTTTTAAGAAAAAGTCAGATGAAGGATATTGAAAGGTGTCAAAAACTCCTGCAGGAATATCATCCAAACGCAACTTCTACTAGTAATCTCTCCTCCCTGCCTTTTCTTTCCTTTCTTTTGTTCGATATTTCTGAAGCACGCCACTGTCATATTGACCGGGGCACAGTATCTTTTTTTTAAACGACTCCAGACTTAAAATTTCCACTTTACCATCAACAACGGCCTAATGCGCAACATGTGTATAAGAACTAGTAATTGAATAAATTCATAGATTATTTAAAAAAAAAAACAAAATTGCATGTCCACTGTGCCCCGTAACGGGAAACACTGGTCACAGCACCGGGGTACAGTAAACACATTTTTATTAAGTAAACTTTATTTAGTTAAATGCTAAAAAATAACAAATACATTAAAAGTGATTAACTACGTATAACTTATTAAATAGTATAAGGCATGAAATTGACATTAAAATCTAGTAGTCCTTGCGTTCTGAACGTGGTTCCAACTGTTGTAAGATCCGGTAAATGTGCTACAATCATTTTTCTGGAGATTGTCGACATCTCAGGAAATAGATAAGTGGTCGTTTCCTTTTTTCGTAATAAATAAACGGTGTAATCAGATGTTACAATTTTTTTTACTTTACCAATAAAATATTGTGCCATTTTCTTTTTCACATATTGTACCAAAATAAATCTATTCACTTTGACCTTATCTGTACTAAAATTTACATCTCGTTCTTCATTTTGTGTCTCAGAGCAACAGTCTTCATCCAAATCATCTACAGTCTCTATCAAATCGACCTCCTCTTCTGCTGAATCGTCTGTATCATAATCAGGGATCTTCAGAACGTTCTTATTATTCTGAGTTATGTTCCTTTTAACTTTGTCTGCACCTTCATTACGTTTCTGTCAGCTTGATGTAGTCCTGCGATTTTCTCCATCTTTTATTTCTATTAAGTTTGAAGTATCAGTATTGCGATTCACGGATTTCGATTTTGGCTGAACAGGTTTTGGTAGTGGAAGAATCATTACTGGTATAATTATCGAATCTGGTTTATTTTAATCTTTGTTTTCAGGTATTCTATGTTGATCAAATGTTAACCCACTTTATCTTCGATCTGATGTTGTTTGATCATGTCTATGAAGAGGCATTGAGTTGACATTTATTGTAGTGCGCTCCGTAGTAATTCCACTTGTTCCCACCACTGGCGACCTTCGATCAAAAATTTTATTTTCAGCAGTAACTAAAGGAAGATCTGTGAGGTATGCTGCCATCAAATCTGAATTTTGGAAATGTTTCTGTTTAACGGATATATGCCTGTTTCCAAAAAATATGATAAAATATTCTTTACGATGAAGGCTTCTTGATATGCCTGTCCAAATATTTAAGCAATTTCATATACGGAAATTCTCTTCCCTGGATTAAAAAGTAGCCACTGACGGCAAACATCGTAATAATTTTTTAGAAATCCATAAACATTTCTGTTGAGAGGTTGAAGTCGGTAACTAGTGTGAGGAGGAAATGTTAAGATAATAACTCCGTTGTTTTTAGCCAATATGGTACTCGCAGATGCTATATGTGCCTTAAGGTTGTCCATTAGAAGTAATACTGGAGCTTCTTTGTATGGTTTTGTGTGAGTAGTAAAATATATTTTTATTCATCCATCCTGAAATTGCTGCAACACTTATTGTTCCAGGGGGATCGCCATGAATCATGTGTCTTAACTCTAGAAAAATTATGAATGGAGGGAACGTATTTCCACAAGCATTAATACAATAGCAAACGGATACCAGTTCTCCACATTCAGCTGCTGTTATTTTCCCTATTTGTTTAATCCCCTGAGGAGCTATTACTTTTCGGGGGTTTGAAAATTAGATACACCTGTTTCATCGATATTAAACACTTGATGGGGACCAATAACATGCCGACTTAAAATGGATGTAGCCTAAGGAGTACGCAATGAAATATCTTTATGTCGTTTTAAAAACAATGCAAAAAATCTTCCCAAGCACATTGATGCCTTCGCCACTTTTGGGGCATTTGTTTGTTGTTCGCCTCAGCAAACTCATAAGCCAATTTGTATGCTATTCGTGGAGGAAGTCCATGATAAAGCTGACATGATTGTTCTAAATAATCAACCAGCAAAGTTTCCTCCTCCTCTTCAGTAAAAACTCTTCTAGATACTATAATTTGGAGCCAACTTGGAAACTGTTTGAAGTGTAGCTGTATTCCAATATATTTCTTTACCTTTATAATTGTTAACATACCTAGTTAGTGTTATTCTCGCAATAGAAAATCGAACTACAGTATGTTTAATTGACTATCAACCATCTAAAACTGTGCAAGCATAATTTATTGGTTTTCAAGACCTACATTCGTTTTCTTTTTTCTATTTCTCGCCATCTTTTCCTAAAACAATTTATACAAAACACTGAAACTCTCCGATGAGGCACCATGGTCACTCCTCACAATAAGAAAAAGTAGTGACCACTATACTCCGATGTGTCAGGACCAATGTGACCACCCGGAAAACAACGTGCCAGAAATTACACAAACTTTGATGATCGAAAAGTTACTGGACATCCACAAATTTATGGTTAGGACTAATTCTGACAATTTGCTTTACTGACTAGTTCTAATTCTAAACTCTGATATTTGGACTTACATTTTAATTTCTCTACAAGGTGGCCATAGTAGTAACTAATTCCATTTAAAAGATATTTAAAAGTGACCACTGTACTCCCCTACTTACCTGTAATCTGCTGCATTAGCTCTTGAATCGAGAATTGGCCTTCTTCTCTGTTTTCTTGCAGGTACGAATAAATATTCTTCCATAGCTTGTGACTGATTACTTACCTCTGGGTGCATTAATGGCCTCTTGTCTAAAGATCTCGTTAATGAGTACAAAACCGTTTTTTGAAGGTATTTTTTTCAAAAAAACTGAAACAAGTGCCAGAATTTTGCAGTTTTTCGAGCACCATGGAAATAGAGCAGGGTTATAATATGGGCTATAATTATATATCTGCACATAAATACCATAAAAAAGCATTCTTTGTCTCGGTGGCATTTCTAACCTCTTCAATTTTTTTTAAAACTAAATATCCACCTTCCATCGATATCTTTAAGCTCAGAAAAAAATACTGCTTTTAATATAACTATGGTATTACTATTATATGTTATGATTAATTAGACAGCCAGATTAAAATAAAAAAGTTCATTCTAAACTATGTTATACTCAGGCGACAGAAAATATACAGGGTGATTTAATTGCAACTCCTAATGCTGACTAATAGCCCGTAAAAATTAAATTAAAGAAAATCTATGTGTTTGTTACTATACTATAATTTGTTATTTAATTATTGGTATGTAAATTAAAAAATATATTAGAAATATTGTGGTGTAGAATTACAATAATAAAACCAATAAAATCAGTTTGATTTTTGATTTTTTTTGTATAAACACGCTTCGCTGAACTCGTAAATTTGAAATGACATTATAAATATACATATCTATGTAACGCTTCCAATAGAACAAAAACAATTCGATTTTTTGATTGATGTATTTATTTTAACGTGCAAAGGTTTGTTTAAAAATTACTTAAAAAATTTTATCGCATGCCTTTTATCGATTATTAGTATTTTGCACGACAATTTGAAAAATGATGTTTGGACTCATGAAAACAATAGATACAATATTTTAGAAAAATATTAAATACTTTCTAAAAATGATTTTTTTTGTTTTACTATAGTATGTCACTTTTTGCACTTTAGTATTAAAATTAACGTGATTGCGCGCGCATATTTTTATTGATGCTCTTATCAACCTAACGTATCTTTCAATGGCGTAATGACAGTAACTTCATAGCGTTTTCTCGCTCTTACACCTAACTATATGCTCGAACACGTCTATGAGGTTCGATTTTTTAATTAAATAAATATTTGACAGGGCGGGAAATTAATGCAAAAAATCATTTTTTAAATATTTAATAATTTTTAAGGTGTATATGTCAATATAAATTATTTAATCCAATATTGTAAAATGTGTAGTATTTTTCTAAAATAAGTAGGTTAATTTTTTTCAGAATGTTATGAACCTACAACTACATATAAATCATGATATATTGATTTTTCTGTCTTGAGTCCAACACCATTTTTCTTGAATTCTTATCTTTAGAAGCACAAGCAGGGCACGAATGCATAAGTTAATAGGAAGTTTCAGCATTTTAGCGAATAAAATTTACATTTACACACACATAGTAAGCTTTTTGAAATATTCGTTTGTATTAAGCAAAGTTATAGTGCTAATTCGGTTATAAATTTGGCTTTAGGGTCATTTAATGCAAGCAATATTGAATTTTTATATCCTGTAATCCTAAATTATGACATGTACAAAGTTTTTAAGGATTATTCATATTATTATAAAAAAAAGTAGAGAAATTGTAGTTAATTTTGATGAATAAGATTTTTATATTTTACTCGCAAAAAAGATTTTGCTTTTTACAGACGATTCAATATTTTTTGAACAAAATATATTTTACAAGAAAGGAATATTTATATCTATGAAAAATGAGATTTTTTTTAATATGAATTTAAAAAATATGTTCCCTAATATTGTCAGAAAGAGTAAAATTTGTTAATATTTGTAGAATTTAATACGTCTAATACTTTTCGTATTATCTACCGCTTTTGATCTTCTTAAAGTACTATACTTGGATAATTGGTCACCGTAGGTAACACGTTTCATCTCATGGTTACAAATTTCAATAAAAGTTGCCACATATTCTCTCCACAAGGGTGTAATTAAAATACAAAGTACATATTAGAACTGATAAAAGCATAAGATGTCCAAATAGAATGACGAAAATTTTACTATTAAATTCTAAAATTTAAATATGGATCAATTTTTCCCTACTCCGAACATTATTCTACGCTCGATAAACATTGGAAGGTTGGAGAATTTATACTAAAAGCGCTGTTGCCGGTTTCTAATAAAGTTTGTTAGAAATAATTTTTTATTCAATTGAAAGATTATATCCAAAAGGTTATCAATGTCTCGAATATGGTCAACAGATGAGATAATAAAACTCGTAGTTACGAAAATTTAGTGAAAATGGAGTTGGCAACTAGTTTCGAAGATATCTCGCCATAATCAGGCATTTGCAATCAAGCGAAACAGTAGAGAGGTTGTCACTAAAGTCTTACATTAAAATAAAATTAAAATTGGGGCAAAAGGCATTGTGGTACAAAAATGTAAGGTTAAAAGGATAAAAGAATGAAGGATAACATTGATTCGTAAAATAAAGTGTTGCCATGTCTTAAATGAACCGATTGGATACATTTTGTTAAGACATTAGATTGTCCAAGTATAATTACATGTGGAATATTTAAAAAATTGTAATTACACTTGGACTACTTAATGTCCTAACAAAATAATATACTATTAAGAGACCGAAAATAATAAATTTTAGCAAGGCCGGTGCTAGGGTTTTTGTCATAATACAAAGAAATCTACGATACTGGAGATCATAGATATCATGATGAGCAACGAAGAAAAAATATTTGGTAAGAAGTAGGAGAAATATTGAAACAATCTCGTAAGTACTATAAGTATATTGTATATTATGAAAAACAATGGTGTAAGCTCAGTGGAATACATACAATACTTGAAATAAAAGTACTTCATCAGAACCATCCATCTCGCAGTTTCAAAACCTTCAATAAAGAATAAACTTCCAATACTGCGACGGATGACAAATCCGCTCGCTTCTGTCCGTCTGAATCCGTCGCTACTAACCGCAATTGTTTAATTTCTGCGATGCGATCCGACCCGGCCCGATTCGCCTAGTAGAAGCGTACCTTAATACAACTCTATTCGCACACGTGCTCATTACGTCGAGCACGCTAAAACTGTTGTTACAGACACTCTAAATCTACATATAACGACAGAACTTGGATTAGAAAATAAGACGACCAAGAACACAATTGTTACTACTGCCCCTCTCCAGCTCTCGCATGATGTTATAAAACATGCAGTAAGAAGTCAAGAAACTATTTTGGAGTCGACTGCACAGCTAATCGCCTGTAGCTTCCCATACAGCTCTACAGCGTCAATATCTCTAGACCGATCGTACGTTAACGATGTTTCAAGGTTTTTACATACTTATATCATCCAATATATGATACAAAAATCCAAATTTTGAATTAATCTCCTCCTTCTGACTGCCATTTCTCTAGCATCTACCAATATCTTTTCATCACTTCTCAAGGACTATTTCTGTTTTACAATGGTTTTTAGTAGCAGCAGCTAAATCAAAGTAACATCCTCGTTATATTAATTTCATATAAGAGATATTACGAATGCAAAGGTTCCAATTTGTTTAGCAAGTCATTAAGCTTCAAGCCGTGACACATTGCCAAAGTTATCTGTAAGGTTGGTGTTTTAAGCTATATCTATTAGTGCATCATGAACCTCATTTAACTGGTAACCAAGAGGTAGCATTGCATTAACTCTACTTTCCCACCTGAATGGCTTTAGTGTAAATGATGGCAAGTGCAGCAAAAGTATTTCTCAACGTTAAGTTGAAGTAGAAAAAACACGTACAGATTTTGAACCAAACAGAAGAGAGCTGTAGCACCGAAAAAACATTTTGCAGCATCATTGACTATTGAATTCAACGAATTCAACGAATATCCTATGTACATACCTTTCATGAAGATGTATATACCAGGGATATACCTACTTATCATTATGAACATCTATTAGACGTACGTAGGACGTACCTTATTTCCCTTTTTGGACATCCTATGGTAACAAGGGCGGATCCAGGGGGGAGGTCATGGGGGTCATGACCCCCCCTATCCTGTGATGTTTTTTTATGAATACCAATAAATAATATAGCCCAAAATTTTACGTTGGTGATGTTAGCACCCGGCCAGCCAGCTCCAAGATTAAACCGAAGTAATATTCGCTCACGGCCGACAAACTCCAAGCGACACTATTCCACCACGGTCAAATAATTTCACAAATTCATTCTGTCGATTTGGGGTCTACTCATACAAAATTTCTCGTTTTATTAATTTTACATTTTTTGTTGCGTTGATAATAGGCGGCCAAGAACAAAAAGTAGGTGATTACATAGAAAAATGGAAGGACCATTCAGACAAAATTTTTCGTTTACATACATCTCCCCGAAAGGACCAGATCCAAGAATCTGAAATTAGATTTTCGAAGCGGTCGAATAAATTTCAAAAATTTTTTTAGGGGGTTGAGAATAGGCGGCCACGAACAAAAAATAGCTGATTACATAGAGGAATGGAAGCACTATTCAGACAAAATTTTTCGTTTACATACATCTCCCCGAAAGGGTCAGCTCCAAGAATCGAAAAGTAGATTTTCGTAGCGATCAAACAAATTTCAAATTTTTTTTTAGGGGGTTGAGAATAGGCGGCCACGAACAAAAATTATTTGATTACATAGAGGAATGGAAGCACTATTCAGGCAAAATTTTTCATTTACATACATCTCCCCCAAGAATCTAAAATTAGATTTTCGTAGCGGTCGAACAAATTTTTGAAATTATTCGACCGCTACGAACATCTAATTTTAGATTCTTGGAGCTGGCCCTTTCGGGGAGATGTATGTAAACAAAAAATTTCGTCGGAATGGAGCTTCCATTCCTCTATGTAATCAGCTAATATTTGTTCGTGGCCGCCTATTCTCAACCCCCTAAAAAAATTTTTTAAATTTATTCGACCGCTATGAAAATCTAATTTTAGATTCTTGGAGCTGGCCCTTTCGGGGAGATGTATGTAAACGACAAATTTTGTCTGAATGGTCCTTCCATTTTTCTATGTAATCACCTACTTTTTGTTCTTGGCCGCCTATTATCAACGCAACAAAAAATGTAAACTAATTAATAAAACGAGAAATTTTGTATGAGTAGACCCCAAATCGACAGAATGAATTTGTGAAATGATTTGACCGTGGTGGAATAGTGTCGCTTGGAGTTGGTCGGCCGTGAGCGAATATTACTTCGGTTTAAGCTTGGAGCTGGCTGGCCGGGTGCTAACATCACCGACGTCAAAATTTTCCGGGAGAGGACCCCCAGAAGTTCTCTGGATCCGCCCTTGTATGGTAATGCATACCATGTACATACCTCGAAGTATATTCATTTGATGCACATTCTAAGTACATACCTGGTATATACAATATATACTATGTATGTAAATAAATTTTCTCTTTTTCATTTATATTTATATAGTATATATGTATACAAAGGAAACATGTCCTTGGAGTACGTTCTATGTACATACATTTAAAATTATATTTCTATGTATTATGTACGTTCCTTTAGGTACATTATAATACATAACGTGTATGTAAATATATTTTCTCTTTTTCATTTATATTTATATAATATATATGTATACAAAGGAGACATGTATTTTTGTCTACCACCCCGAACAGCTTTTCTGTCATTTCAGATTTCGTCAGCAAGGATTCTTAGATAAATCAAAGAATACATATATACCAAGAAGCGAAGGCCGGCGAAATTTCTTTTAAATTCATTTTATATATATGTTTAGAAAACAAAGTAATATTTACAATAAAATAATATAAAATAAAGCAATCTGCACTTTATTCAAAATAGCACCTTTAAACAGAAATGACGTATAACTAATATAAGCAAATACAGCCTTTGCTTCTTTATCGATAGGTATTCTTTGAATAAATTAACAAAAATACACCTCGAGGTTATTGGCAACGGCTATGTTACCAAATAAATAGGAATTCTACCGCCATCTACTGACGGGAGAATGAATGACAGAAAAGTGTAAACTGGTCCGTATATCATAACACGATGAATATATTCAGGTCTGCCCAATTCTTTATTCAGACAACTGGCTAAATTACAGATTTTGTACGTATCTGTTGAAGACTTGCATAATAAAAATAATAATTTGTTAATATTATTTTCTTGAATATCTAAAGTATATACCTGATAGTATATACCGGAATATTCATTAGAGGTATATTTGTAGGACGTTCACAAAATGTATATACCGGAATATTCATTAGAGGTATATTTGTAGGACGTACACAAAATGTATATTCTGGAATATTCATTAGAGGTATATTTGTAGGACGTTCACAAAATGTATATACCGGAATATTCATAAGAGGTATATTTGTAGGACGTACACAAAATGTATATACCGGAATATTCATTAGAGGTATATTTGTAGGACGTTCACAAAATGTATATACCGGAATATTCATAAGAGGTATATTTGTAGGACGTACACAAAATGTATATACCGGAATATTCATCAGAGGTATATTTGTATGATATACACAATATGTATGTACCTCTAGGTAGGTACATAATATGTCTGTTCCTGTATACGTAATTAATGTATGTGTTAGGTACGTCCTTGGTATATACAACAGAACATATCCCGAGGCGGAACTACTGAGGTATATACATAGAGTATCAAATGCTATCTGGGCACGTAAGTTGTCAATTAAAAGTGACAAGTCTGCAAGGTTGTTTAAAACAGCTGCTGTTAAACCAGTTCCAGTTATATCCGAAACTGGAATGAACCCTAAAAAATTCTCTTTAATTAATATTAATATTTGTGATTGAAACAAACTGGACAATGAGAAACATCTGGTGTACAATCAAGCACTATAGAAAAATACTTAGTACCTAAAATCTTTTTTTTTTTTGATAGCATCACTAACGGATTGTATCAATTCGTTCTGAATGTCCAAATAATGAATGTGAGTTTCTTTGTCACGTATTTTTCGAAGATGTTTACACATAACTGGGGTCATCAAGCAATAACTTTAGTACACAGGCTACTCCTCGGTTTTAGTGTCTCAGATAATAAAATTGGATACTCCAACTTCATTAGCAAATCTTCAACAGCTTATTTCAGTCCAATTTTAAATGGCTTCAAGTATTTGACCTCCAGACCCATATAGTATTTACCAGGATAAGATTAAGCGCAATTTTTAAAAACATATATAAGGGTACTTTTCTATCAGATTAAATGTAAAATTACACAATTTTACTTATCAATAACATAAAAATATGCTATATAGATATTCCTTTCTTTCTACTATAACTTTAATCTAATATTGTATAGTTTTACTTATTCTCTGCGTTCAACAGGACTTTAAGGAATTCGTCGACGCTGAAAACCTCATGCCATCAACAACCAGCGACTTCCGAAATCCAATTTGCTTGGAAATGAGGATGCTTAAGGAATCTGCTGAACAATATATGAATCATTTTGGTTTCCCGGAACTCGATGTCGAACAAAAGAACAACGTTAACAGCGTCGATTTGAACAGCATGGACAGTTCGGATACCTTTGCAAGCTGCACCACTCACCCATTCAATTCTCAAGGTACTCTGTCTAACTCATCAAACTTTTTAGTATAATAATTATTTAACGATATATCGGGTGTGTAGATGTCATTATATTCTTTAAATAAACATATTTTTAGGCGATCTCACTTCGGATATAGTGGATTCCAGTGTTATTGACAGCAATTTGTACGTTAATCCATTGGACAAAAGCGGAGATACCAGTCCAGTTATACCGACTGGGGTAATAAGAGGAAGTGGAGTCAAGAAATCTACTTCTGGAGATACTGCTCTTAGGAGTTTGGGCACTTCGCCGATGGACGAAAATTTTAAGGGTTTCGGAATAATCGAGAGAGGAAGTAGAGTTAGTCTGAACGATTCGCCGCATATGAAAAATAGAAAAACTAGGTTCCAGGTAGGTAAAATATGCCAATTTGTTTATATAATGTTATATATTCCATTTGTATAAAATATTAGGGTCGACAACGAACCCGTTTCGGTGAACCCAAAGGCGAATATTATGGTGATAATGATTCTCAAGAAAGTTTAGAAAAGAAGAAAAAACCTTCATTTATGTCTTCTAGAGGCTTAGCATCAGCTACGCGTATAATAAATCAGCATTTATTTGGATTACAGAGTTTAACATCGAAATCAGGTAAATTATTATTTTTTGACATTACTTTCAGTTATAAGGAGTTTTTTTTGTAGGAAGGAACAGCGGTAGTAAATCCTCCCTCTCCGTAGAATCGATAGACAGTCGTACCAGTCCCCAATTAGAGCTGCATCGACGTTCGAAGTCAATTTTAAAAAAATCGGACAGCAGCAGCAACCGATACACCGATCCCGAAAGCGAACGACTTATTTCCGACAATATGTCGGGATCTGAAGTTGGGTTTAGCAGCGATTATTCACCTAACAAGAGATTATCGTCACCTCCAGCAGCTAGAAGATCGGCCAGTCAGAAGTCGACTTCGAAAAATTTCTCTACTTATCAACAGGTAACATTTTATTATATTATATTATAACTTTCTGTATACTTCCTATACTAGACACCCAGATTTACCATTTAAAATATTTTTAGGTTTTTTATATTTGACAGTGATATGTTCGAAATAAATATAGGCGGATAGTGAATACCATAGGTAGATACTCCCACAGACAGCTGACTGATATGAAAGGTCGGGGGGAATAACGATCAGGGTCCGTTCGAGACAGTTAAATGTTACCCTAAATATAAGGGTTGAAATCAAATAAGTCTTATAATAAGTATACTCTGGAATTTTATATATTCCATAAATATTCCATAAATATGGAATATATTGTGTTGATATTAATAGCATTAGTTGGTATCACAATTTAATTGGTAACAGTCTAAGGACAAAACAAATCATTAAATTAAATACTTTTAATAGTTTTACACGAAATATTACATACAAAAGCTACTCATCATATTGTGGAAAGTCCAAATATTAATCCTCATAATTATCTGTGTGTCTGGTTGGTAGATTTTCTCCGTGCCTAGAAATTGGCATGAGTATTGTAGATCGTGATATTTAGACATTGGAAGTAAACCATTATAAGCATTGGTGAGATTACCTTGTTGAGGTTGAAAAGATTGAGATTTGCTCGATTTTCTCTTTGGGGGTATCCAGATCATCATTGAAGGCCCATAAAATGTCGAACTGTGGTAGATAAATTTTGGAGTATTTTTGTCTATTTTTAAAAATCTAATAGGTCGCGTAGGCATCGGTCATTTCTTTTCGTCCACACTTGGTATTAAAAAAATTGTCCAATTTTGGAACATATCAGTTCTGCAATCGCCCTAAAAGATTCTGCTGTTACTGTTACCAGTCATCTGGAGTTTCTACATGAGCTTTTTGGTTAACCAGGCTCATGTCTCTGTCATATTCCATGTAGGAATGTTCTCTAACTGGGAAAAATACTTGAATGTAGTGTAAGTATCTTAAAACGGTGTAGTTTATGTTCTGACCTTCCAAAAGAATCACAAAAATTACTAATTCACGCACTCTCATTAGGAGAATATTTATCAAGAAATGGTTTAATATTGAACACACCTCATCACTCTCTTTCTTGGCAATAGTTTCATCGTAAATATAAAATGTAGCATCATTTGTCCCTATCACCAAAAGTTCAGTTTTCTTTTATAGTAGAAATCATTCGTGGTAATATTTGTCAAAGGAAGATTTTTCTGGTAGTCCATAGCTATAGCCTCCACCGTACCAGATTTACTAGACAATTTTTCTGAATTTTGTTTTTAGCGAATAAAATTTAGAAGTTTTTCTCAAATGAATTTCGATCCCTCTCGCAAGCTTTTTCAATTTGTTTTCTAATACTTGCTTATCACTAGCTGCTTTTTTAGTGATATCATTCTGAGTAGATTATTTTTGTACGCTAAATGTATCACAGGTACTACAGGTGTCTTTCCATGGATACCCAAACGATATATTAAAATTACTCGCGAATATATTACGGAAAGTGTCGTAAGAGACATAATTAGTGGGGTGAGCCTCCAAATACATTTTGTGAATTTTCTAAGCTAAACATTCTCGAACATATTGCACCCGGAGAACTGTTATCCCATGAAGTTATATAAATGCTTTATAACATACCTGAACATCTTGCATACAGTACTAATTCTTACACGGTCCTTAACAACACAGGGATATCCTAGGTACGACTTTTTTATATACCGCGGTACAAGGATATGATTGGGATCTCCAGGAAATGTCCCTCTGCGATTGTCCTTGGGACGTCCCGTCTGGTATATCTATAGGTTTCATGTCGCTGTTAGTAGTTGATATTTTGATTTGAAAATCAACAAAATTTCATTTCATTTTCGCCTCTGTGATTTTGCCTTGGCAACATTTATTGGTGATCTATCAACCAACAATGTTAACCTGACTTTGTATATCTTTTTTTTGTTTGATGTAAAAAGGTGGTAAAAAGATTCGGTGTAATGACGATTTTTGTCTTATTTTGTTGTTCAGTTAAAGTAGTGTATTTTACAGTTGCAAAATTAAAATAATAAGTTGAGTTTAAGGTTCGTCTAAGAATAATCATGATATTGACTTTACTCTTTCTCTCTTTCGAATCAGAGACTTGATTGATTCTGAACATTTTCTTTAAAGCGAGGTTTGTATATCGTATATTTAATAATCAATTAGATACATATTAATACATATAATGGATCGTATAAGGAAGGCACCCCTAAAGCTTGAGAGAAAAAGAGACTAAGTAACCAGTGCACTAATTTTTGAATTAAAGTCGATTTGTTTTTAACATCTTTGAATTTATTTTTTTCATATTTGTCAAACTAAGTGAAAAAAAGGGTATTCGAGGAAGTCCTCATATATGTCAATGATGTCCCTGGGATTTTCTAACGCAATATGAAACATTCCTAGGGTGTCACTTTGATGTTCTTTGTCCAAACTTAGTACATCCCTGGGACATACCAGAAAGACATCCCTTATGTGTCCTTTTTGATCGAAAGTAGATGTCCCTGAAATTTCGTTAGTACGTACCATGGATATCCCAGGGGCATCCCAGAAGCAAATGAAGGACATCCCTGGTATGTACATGGGATATACTTGTGTTAATATAGGTTTATGTGTAAGATGCATAATTAAATGCAGCTTCATCATGATATAATCCATTTCGACGCCGTTGAACTGGCAATAATATACTCACCAAACCACCTAAATACGCATTTTGCTCATCCCTGGTTTATAATGCATTGAATTCCTTAATCAGTCGTTTCCTCTCTACCTCTGTTACTTTTTCGAAACATTTAAATCTACTGCACATACCGTTATTGGCAGTTACGTTAATAACACAACCGTATTGAACAATAAACGCTGTAGCTATTGGAACTCACAACATATTGGCGTACACAAGGACTCTGATTATTTTTATCACGGCGCACAGTGACTATGATTGTTTTTATACACAATTTTCAGTGCTTTATAACAGCTGGCCCTAATCGATTTGTACACTAACGACTTTCACGGCAAACACTAATGACGATGTATTTTATTCTCCCATAGCTAACCATATTTTATTAAAACATGGACTCTGATCGTTAGTCCCCCGACCCTTCATATCTTAAACGACTTAAAATATTTTTTCCGAAAAATTCATTTGAATTGCTTCTAATTGTAATTTGTTATTTTTCTTCGTATCTTTTTTAAAGTGCTGTAACATTCGTTTTTTTATGATTTGACAGCTGTCGCATCTTCTTTTTTCACTTGCAAGTGCCAACACATTTGACAATTGGTCTTATCCTAAGAAATGATGCAGTATCAGGCTGTCATAACTTCAATGACGGTTTGTATACTGTCAAAAATGTCACCTGCCAAATGACAGAAGGTCAGTTGTCAGTTTATTTTTTAGTGTACTAAAAATTTTTTAGCTACAAGAATAAAAATCCACTTATTTGACAGCTGTCAGATCGCAAATGATAGTTTGTGCTTTCACTTCTATTAAATTTCCAGGAATTGGAAAGAACCCGCCTCCTCAAATCCCAACTATTCCTGCTGGACGACATATTGAAGGGAAAACAATCGTGCAACGACATGGATTCGAACAAGTTGAAAGTGTGCGGTGACAACGCGAGTGAAGTGCCCCTGTATATTTGCCCCCCGCCTCCGCCGCTGGACAATTCGCCGACGGAAGAAACAAGATTGATGTTCTGTTCTACGATGGCATCGCCCTCTCCGTCGCACCCGCCACTGACCCGGCAAATAAACAATTCCATATCTAAGGGACATAATCCGTCCTCGTAGCAGTTAGAAGTAAGTTTTTTTTATAAATTATATATCTTCTTCTGAGACACTAAGAAGTAAGTTTTTTTTTGTTATAGAAACTTGGATCATGTATCAGCAGTCACGTAGAATATCACGCATTGAGAAAACTACACATTAACTATATAAGATGCTGCAACAAAGTGTAAAAAAATTTCGAAAAAAAAAATGAATAAAAATATTAACAATTGGTGCAATTTAAGTGCTTTGTTGTTTTTTAAATCTTTTTGAGCGTTCGTTCGTTAAAAAGAGAATAAAATAATGTACCTAATTAACATTAGTTAGTTTTTGCAACAATAAAAAAGCTACAACACACTTTATTAATGGAATTGACGAAAAATGTATTTTAAGGGGAATTAATTTACTAATAAATAAATTATCCAATATAAAATCTAGTTTAATTGGATAATTTGTTTAAAAACAGTTCGTTGATAATCTGCTATAGGAAATTGCACATTTTACCATTATAGTTATTTACCAACAAAATTATAACTTAAGTCTTGTTTTGTGACGTTTCGTCACATGTTAACTTCTCATTTGTCATTTATGTAAATTTGTAGCCAACTTCAATTTAGTTATTTTTTACTTGTGGCTGTGAGTTGAAAGACTGAAGGCCACACAAAGAATAATAAAGCAGATTATTATAAAGAATGTTAAATGGTTTTTTGTAAAATTATCAAGTGCCCAGGCTTTACTTAAATATGTATGGCTGCTTAAAATTTTAGTCTTTTATATATAATAATAGGTACATTGATTCCTCTAAAATGTTAGTGCAAGAAGTTATTTTTTGCGAATGTGATAAGTGCGATGAGGATTTTTTAGACTTTATTTTATAGTGATTTTTGCAAAGTTTATAAATCATGTATAGTATGAAATTACTCTGTTATATCGAAAAGTTTTCTGTAGACTAGATGAAATTTTCATAAACTTGAAGAATAAAACAATCAAAACAATATTTTTCTGAATTCATTCTGGTTTAGATATTCATTTTATGATTTTTTGAATAATTATACTTTATTAATATTGACAAATTAACCTCTTTTGATACTGTCACTGGTGAGCTGGGGCGTTACTGAAAAAAAGTAAAGCGTTACTTTATCTTTACTTTTCTGTAAAGGCGTTAGATGATCGTTACCGTTGCTTTTTTAAAAAGTAACGATTTATTATAAAGTAACGCGTTATTTCAACTTCGTTACTTGAAAAGTAACGCATTACTGAAAAAATAATGCATTACTTTTGTCGGAGTGTATAGTTTCAAAAACTTACTCTCTCTATTTTTGATTTAATTGCGTGGTGTCCGCTCTCCCCTAAGGCATGTTCCATCTACCGACAACAAGTTGTACCTGGTTAGTCGCTTTTAGTGGCTTCCCGGTTGGTACCCACCAACCTACGATAGATGTCGTGACTATCTATCATTTTTATGGTTATATTATTATTTGTATTTCATACTTTATATTACTTCCTAATTTCAAATATTCAACAGAAAAAGTAACACAAAACAACATTAAAGATAAATAGTAAATTGATATTGATTTTTTTAAAATATTATCCAAAAGACAGTGGCGCGAAATACAGAAAAATAATAAAAACAAATTATTACGTACATTCATCAGGGTAGCTATTCTGTAATTTCAGTGAATGTGAGCATTTATAGTTACAGTAAATTTGCGGTGTTGCTATATGATCTTCGCAGAGTTGCCAATGTTTATTCCTATATTTCAACCAATAGAAGAGTCGCCAAAGGTAGATCTTATGATCAGTCAACTTACAATATGTATTTTCACTGAGCTAATCCCGAACTAGTTCAGAACACATTCAGAATTTCAAAGGTACGAAGATATTTACGCATGCCGTGTTCGGAATGAATTTAGGATTTTTATGACACAAATAACAAAACAAATTAATTACTCTTAAATTTTCACGCGGTTTTAAGATTAATTTAAATACCTTATGTTAACATAATGACACAGAAGAAATAGCTTTTAAATAAGGGGACAGAAATTTTAAAGAAGAATAAATTATAACGCGTTTTTAATTACTTTGTTTCTAATTTTTATTATTTTTCTGTTTGTTGAATTAGAGGTTTGTCCAAAATGTCAAGTAAGAAGGGCTCTTCCTATTCTTTAAAACACTAAAGTACTTGAACAGTATTTATACATTGATTTATTTGTTCTCAGATTATATCATTTATACAGGTTATACATTACAAAAGATATGAAAACAATTTACATTTACGCATGCGTATTATAGGTTTGTTTGACTTGATATATTTCAAAACAGTTACAAAATATTTGTAAACTGCGCATAACTGTCTGTGCACTTGTTTGATATGGGATTGTTTTTATTGTAGTTCAAAATGGGAGACAAACGCGAACGCCTAAAATTTTTGTCTTGCCTTATTGCTTGTTGGCAAGTGACAATCAGTGTTGCCAGGTGGAAAAAATTTTCAGTACCACAAACTCAATGAAAATTTATTAAAATTTTGCCTCAGCTTACCACTTTCCTTAAGCAACTTTCAGTTCTTTGGATGATTGCGCGAAATTGAAGCAAAAGTCAAATAACTGCACCATAGAGAAATTAACATGAGAGTGGCACTTTTAGTATAAATTTTTGGAAGAATTCTTCTCTCTCTTTTCATAGTCAACTGCTATGGATATTTTGATTTCTTGTTTGAAATACTCAATAAACAAATTGTACCGAGAAACTAATTTGGGTATCAATTTATCAAAGGAATACCATGCACCATACTTTTTAACGACTAAGCGTACTAGTACTACTCTGGTAATACAAGTGACAATTGATAAGCAAATAGGACTGGGAAAAGAAAAAGTCTGTTGTCTGTGTGATTTTGTTTGATTATGTTAAGTTGTTGTAACATATTTTTTAATTTATTCTTTGGAATAATAGCATATTTAAACCTGACAATGACTGAAAGTAATCCATTATCAAGCTGAAATGAAAAGTTTAATAATGGAACTCGATGAAGAACCTGGAAGATATATGATTTATATCCATTTTATTTGAATTTTGTTAAGACCGCTGAGAAACAATAACTAGAGCGAATGTGGAATCTAAACAGTTCTGATTAATTCTTACCAAAGAGCAGGTGCAGTCCCGGATTGGTTTAAAAAAACGTGAACATGATCTAAACTAGTTCAAAATAGTTCATAACACAACGCGGACGCCGTATCATATACTGCACAAACTCTTGACTATTTTGTACCGGTTTTGGTCACAAGTCGAACAAAACTTATGCGTAGGATTTTATATCTCTAGTTATGTCGTGGAATCTATCGGACGTGTTCTGAACGTATCCTGAATGTATTCAATCTTCACCGCGAACGCCGCCTCTTTATTTCCGAATTAATAATTTTAGCATCGCGAACGTCATATTTTAATATTCGCATGCCTAGTATGTTTGAACTAGTTCGGGATTAGCTCTGCGAAATTGTCTAATATCTAATGTCAATCTGGATGTACCTTTTTAGTTGTAAACAAAACATTTTAGAATGAAGACAATTATTTTAAAAGTGAGATCAAACCCAATGAATGGAGCACAAAAAACCTATTAACGCAATATATGTGGATAAATATCACTGAAAAATTATCCAAAATTTACAAACCTAACCATATATGTTTTTAAAACTCAATTTAATATAATACATAAATACCATATCCAAACTCTTATTATTTTGCAACTACGTTTTCTAAACGTCTATAATAGTCTAAAAAATCAGTATCGAAAAGTAGATTAACATCTCTTGGTATTTGAGGCACTTTATGTTCGTCTCTCTTATTGTATTCGCCAACTAGGAAGAGATTAAGTCGTGCAGTATTCGGGATCTGCGCAACCTCATCATATCTAGCATGAGCTAAAGCCGCGCATTCTGTGCGGAGTAAAACGAATTTCAGAATCTGCGCAATCGCTTCCTAGTTGGTGCTTGCTGTATAATATTTTCTTTCCCCGTCGTAATTCTCTAAATTCGTCATAAAATAAAATATATCCTAAATAATGTACGCATGTCAAATCCTGTTCCTTTGTGTCTTGTCTCTTTTCTATTACTTTTATCACTATAGGAGTGACTAGGGCAGGCATACAGATTTGGACAAAACATTGCGGAACAGACAAGCCCAATGAACGATATGCGAGGAATAAGAACAAAATATTTTGGTATACGCCTTTTTAAAAACATTGGTAATTTATCGTAGCGCGCATCTACGACGGCGTTTAGGTAAATACACGGATCGTGTTGTGCCCAGGCCAAATTCAGCTTTAGACGACTGCTGATTATCACTTTCCAAGAGAGTTGACTCTTGTTTATTGGTAATATTGGTATATAGGTAGAATCGGCCACAAATACCCTCTTCCCCAGTTTATCAATTACTAAATAAATATAATTTAAAGTGAAGCCAGCTGCGAGCACATCGCTCTCATCCACACGTTACCTTAAGTGGTGGAAATAGGGTGGAGTTGATGTTTCGTCTTAATTTTTCCCATTGAATCGTTGCTTAAATATATTCTTCTTCCTCTCATTACAAATTCAATATGTCCTGTACATTTTTTTGTCAGATCTGTATTACCAATCTGGCCGAAGTTACAACATCAGAAAAGACCGTTAAATTCTTCCACTCGGTCTAACATCCCTTTTCGCGCGAAAAGTGATATTAGACATTCATTAGCTTCTTAGTTCTCGGATTGAACATTCGACCGCGGAATGAAGTCCCTTAATTAAAATGGCGGCATGACCGCTCATTTATTTTAGTAAAGAATTAATCCTAATGTTCTCATATTTCACAACTTTAATGTAATTATGTTATACACTGAAAGTGAGTGACAACAATTGAGTAGATATTTTTACAGTGTTATAAAAGAATGTACCTTAACACAAAAATTTCCAAAAAAAGATGCCAGAAAATCATTTACTTTATTCTCAATTTTAATTCCAGACTTTTTGAGGCTGGAAAACAGTGACAAGATTAATAACGTATCGAGCAACCCTAAATCTTTTTATAAATGCCCCAATTGAGACTGGTTCTAGGTTAGGCTCTTTTTGATCAGTTTTTTCAGCATCCTAAAGTTCTTTCATTAATTATTACTAGTACAAAATTAAATCTAAAACTAAAAGAAAACAACAAATTAAATCTAATAATTTAACCATATCTCAAATGTGGTCAAGTGTTAATCATAAATGAAACTCGAAATCATGTACCACAATAAATTTAATTATAAAAAAGGAAGGCAACCAGTTTCGGCTAAAAAGCCATCTTCAGGCATAGAATAAATACAAGTTCTATAGGAAAATTACAAAAAAGAAAAGAACATAACTTACCAACTACAATAATGTTAAAATTAAACCTTAACAAGCATATTTCTAAAATTAAGGGTACCGCTACTGAGAAGGAAAGGAGGAGGGTGGTGTAAGAGAAAATGGGTGGTACATGAATATGTAATTAAAAGTAAATAAGGGTTAAATGGTAATAAAATTAAAAACTAAATGAAAACGTGACTAATAACACAAATATTTGCTGCCACTGAGGGCGGTTAGAAATAAAAGAAAATAATAAGGAATTTACTGGAAAGGAAAATTTCCGAAAAGGATCTCCACATGGGGGGAACCCTATGGTATCAGCAACAATCCAAAAAACTACAATGCAGTAAAGAGATTGGAACTAAACTCCAAATTTAGATGCGCAAAATATGAAACGGGCGGAGTTACACTTCAGTTCGCCTGCAATTTACCAAGAGAAGCACTTTCCCTAAATTTTCGCGTGAAGTGAGCGCTCTTATAGTAAGAGAATACACTTTTCATGAGAACGAACTTTTACATCAATATGGAATAGATGTCCTAAGGTTTTACAAAAATATGTTAAAAATGACAGTTACTATTTTATACTTATTTTCCTACACCACTGTAAATTAATTTGTGACCTGCTCAACATCTATCAAATAATTCTTTATATTTATGTAAAAAATCATCAACTGCAGTTTATTATTAACAGATCGATAGGTATATTCACAAAAATATTGCTAAAAATGGCAGATTATATGTTTATTTAGTCTCCTACGCCACTGTAACATAATTTGAGACCTTCTATACATTAAACATTTTGGAACGTTTCTGTAAAATCATGAAACGAAAAGATTACAACAACGGGGAAAATCGTAGCTATATAATACCGAACGCAAATTTTGTACCCCCCACTGGGCGCTGCCAGAAAATCGTGAATTACTTCATTTATATGTGAAGATATATGTTTAATAAGAGAAAGTATAAACTCTAATAATTATAACATATAATTTAGATATTATTCATTTTAAAAGTAATATAAGTATTAATAATAGATTACTTACGTTTCATCGTACACCAGTAAAGTGGAAGAAATGGTCTGCCATGTTCACAATCGCGTTCAAAATAGTCTCTTAACTCACTAATGTTATGCATTTTAAAACTATATACACTTATAATTTTGTAAAAGTATTAATGAAAAGAACTTTAAACTGAAATTAATACACAATGTTATAGCACTGAAATATGTAAGGTTATAGAGAAATGTCAAATATCACTAAATTCTCAGTTCTGCCAATGGTAAAACTAAATATTTTACTCATAGACCATAGAGATAGGAAAGTAGAGAGAGCATGAAAGAGATAGTTATGGGTATTCAATGCAAAACCGATGTTCTCAACATCTCAACTAGAAAATCACTTTTTGTTTTGATAGGACTCAGAAGAATGCATGAGCGTCGTTCGTTTAGCGGCGTAGTAATATTTCGAAATTGAAATATAAAAACCATGTTTTAATTTATGTTTTTTTACTTAATTATCCATCTTTCAGTGACAATGACAATTAAATGAGTCCTAGTGTAAACATGTAGGGTTTATGTATCTACCCTACCATATCTCTGTCCTATTTTTTTATAAACATATGTAAATAAAATTTGGAAGATTGGTAGCACGGCTAGCGCTAGTTGATTTCTTCAATAATCAAACCAGAGGCGTAACAAAATGTACGCGTGGTTAAATATTAATATTTTTTTTTAATGTTTTTCAATCAATATTTCTCGATTTGAAATTAGTATGAACTGAAAAAAATAATTGTTACTAAAAAAAAGTTTGTGCGTAAGTAGCAAGAGGGTTTATTTAATTATTTATTTCATGATGTGTTGGATATTTGAAATTAAGAAACGAGTAAAATAAGAAAAAACATTTTTAATATATATAATACACACAAGGTTAGTTATAGACATTAGGCGTAGAGCTGGGGCAGTACTGAAAAAAATTTAATTAATTAAAACTTCGAATAACGCGTTACCGATTTGTTTTTTAATGTTTTCCAAAACAGAGTGGCGCACAAAATCCACGAGGTACAAAAAAATAATAAAAACAAATTATTTCACATTAAACAGCATTAACTGCAGCAACAACAAAAATAAAGGAAATAGTTTTACAGCAACGCGTTACTTTTTAGAAGCGCGTTACTGTAACGATTTCGCGTTACTTTTCAAAGTAACACAGTTACTGTTATACTTTTCGTCCGCTTTAAAAAATAACGAAATTACTAGGAACGCGTTACAGAAAAAGTAGTTTTAGTTTCGTTAATTCCAGCTCTGTTGATGACAGCAAATATAAACAACAAATATAGAAACTGTTGAATTGAGTTGGATTAAACCGCAACTATCTCCTATTTTATTTATAGCAGATCTCGTTTATTAGTGCGACAAGCCAGATTTATAGAAATTTTACTTAAAGTACCTTTATTATCTAATTTTTACTATTACTGGCCTTTTATAGAACTCAAAATAATAATACATCAAACAAAGGAATCAAAATTAATTAACAAATGAAAATTTCATTTAACCTACTATGTTGCGTTTTTAAATGTAGAAATTAAATGAAAAGTCAATGATTACAGCAATAAGTTTTCATTTTTTAGTTGTAACAACCAAATCATTGGATGGATAATTTTGTTGAATTGTGTATAGCTACTTTTATCTTATTATCTACTGTCTGATGTAGATACCTTGGAAATAAATAAATATGAACTGTTGATTTTTTAATTTATTAATATTCCTTAAACCCAGAAAACAGACAACGGCCCAGGATCGGCTTGCCGAATGGACGTATTTGGCCCACATAAGGCTGCTGACGCGGCGTGCTAGTAGAGCATGTCCACCTGTGCCGAAGGGTGGCAGAGTCGACAAACTATCGGCGGCAAGCAATCGACGGACCTCTCGCTTACCGAAAGCATTACATGTTTATTTTTTTAATGCATTTTTCCATATACAGATTGTATATCTTTGTACTGTGCAAAGGAATGTCTCGAGCAAGCAATATGACAACAGTGGTTGCTTTTTGCCGCACTTCGTTAGGCTTCAAGTGGCGTCGCGAAAAAGCGTCAAAATTGCCAGTAAAATTCACATACAATCTTCAAATCCAAGCGTTATGGCGTCAGTTTGTGCCAAACTAGCAGTGCGAAAAGTTTATTGAATAATGTTTGGGACTTTGAGTAAAGTAAGTTAAAGAAACAATGATTAGGAAAAGCAGTTCTGACAGTTGAAGCATTTGTAGTGTGATTACGAAAAACGCAAGAAAAAATAACGTAGATATATACGATATTTTCCGACCTCTATTATCAGAAAGGGAATTTCATAGACTTTTTAAACGACTCTAAGAAGACGAAAACGATAATAAAAATATCACTTGAAGTTGACCGGCGTCGTGTAGTGAGAACCGCTACATAAGAAACCATGCACTAAAACTGATTCAAACGACATTTTTCGCTCGATGAAGTCAAGCACAGTAAAAAACGGGCCGAAGCTTATATGAGACCCTGCCATTATAGGCGAACACACAAGGATGCCATATTTCTATTAAGGTATATCTTCCCGCTTAGAATAAACGCTGTTACTATTGATAACCATTACACCACACCATAGAAAATCAATACTCAGCTGTCATAATTTTCAGAACGACTTGCGGCGTTTATTCTACGCATGACAGATTTCCTATATAAAGCACAAAAATTTACAATCTGTATGTATATTGTATATACAAGGTGATTCACGACAGACACCACGAAATTTTGAGGAGAAATGGCATATATTCGTTAACTTCTGAGCTATACTTTCATAAAGGTTTCCTATACCTAAATGCAGAATGTTTTAAGTTATGTCCATTTTACTTAAAATGTAAGGTTTTAGAAAAAAATTTAATACCTGCTTATACAACGAATGTACTCTTAGATTTAAACAAAAGACTCTGTTTCATTAGTCTATTTATTGATTCACTAATAAACATCTATTTTTAAGGTGTATAATTTTTAGTTCAATTAGCAGAACACTCCCACTGCAATATTTGGAACACCCTGTATTTTGTAATCCTATCGTATAGTTAAATTAATTACCTTTTAACTTTTATCATGGTTTACGACTAAATCTTCAAGTTTTCAACTTATTCAGTCGTGAATCACCCTGCATTTAGAAGAAAAACGTTGTTTATTCATCACCCGAGACAGCTGTTTCTGTCATTTCAAGATTTCAGATAAATAAACAAAAATGCACCTCATGGTTCATGCCACGGCTATGTGAGTATATAAATAAGAATTCTACCGCCGTACAGTGAGACCAAAACCACAAAAGTGCCAAACTTCTGAAACCTATAGAATATCAGCTGGTAATGACAGAAAAAATGGTGAAAAAAAAACACTTCCCAAAATTGGGGGTGAAAATTTAAATGATAAAATAAAATTCTAAAACTTTGAATTCGTATAGAAATTAAATTAAATTCTAAAAAGGTTATCTATATCTGAAATGTGGTCCAAAGTATAAGGAAACAAAGCACAAAGTCAGTTACCACAAATTTTATTACAAAAAAGTAATATCAGGCAACTAGTTTCGGTCACTAACCATCATCAGGCTTAACGATACAAACGTTCGCAATTATTCATGTTATACAAAAAATTAAAACTCAAACTTGTCAATATTAAGTACTAACAAGGGAACGGAATTGTTAAAATTAAAACTCTTTTAGATGTGTGTAGAATTCAACCCAACAGTTAAAGTAAAAATAGCCAAAAAAAATTGCTGTGATGAAATTAGATAAATTTAAAGAGGTTGACAACTGTCATAGAATTAAGTGGTAAATTTTTGAACTTTAGAATTACATAGTAGGGTATATTTCCCTCCAAATTGTAATATCGTTATGTAACCGTCAGTACACGTTCCCAAAAATATATTTCAGTGTTATATGGCTCGTTTAATGCACTGTACTACATCCTTAATAATTCGTCAGATAATACATTTTCATTAGAAATATTTGACATTTTCACCTCCGTTACTTGTAACTTAGTGATACATAACTATGTTTTTACAGTAATGAATTTGTTATATTAATCTTATAAATAAAGAAAAATAAATCAGTAACAAAACGTATCGGTAAAGTTTTACAAATTGTCCTGTTTATCAGGATGTACCAAAGATATTCTCACATCCGTTCATCCAGTACATTAAAAGTTTTTAAGTTTAAATGAAGGCGCCAAATTTCCCTTTAGGGGAGTGGTACTCCTTAGTCTATAGGTTTGTTCGAAACAAAATTCAAAACAGTTACAAAATATTTGTAAACTGCGCAGAACTGTCTGTGCACTCGTTTGATATTCTGATTGCTTTTAATTTAGTTCAAAATATGAGAAAAACGGGAACGCGTAAAATTTGTTGGCAAGTGACAATTGAAAAGCAAATGCAATAGGACTTGGAAAAGTAAGTCTGTTGTTTGCGTTATTTTGTTTGATTATTTTCAATTGCTGTAACACATTTTTACTTTGAATGATGGCAGATTTAAACCTGACAATGACTGAAAGTAATCTAAATTCAAGTAAGTTTGTTTCGATTATGTGTGTGTTGATGTTACTTTTTTATACTGACATATTATTTTCTGAGTACCATATATATGTGTCCAGACATTTATTTAAGACATTTCTTGTGAAAAAGTGGTTTGATTTCTCACCTCCGTTCATTCTCACATCCATGCAACATTGTCTCGGAGTATATAATAAATGAACCAAGGTGAAAATCCTTATTGATAATTAATATCACACATGAAATTGCGAGGTAATGAAAAGTTTAAAAAATGTTCGTTATTCTATTTAGAAAATGGGAAGAGCTACAAACGCAACGAAGGAATACAAAGAGAAACAAAAAGAACGAATAAGAAAAAACAAAGAAAAAATAAAAAACCATCCTGTTAAATATGAATAGCAGAAACAGCGGGAGAGAGAGAGCGATATCATCGTCGTAAGGCTGCTAGTAAAATAAAAATTGTATCCCAAATGACGGAACGAGAGAAATGACGGAACGAGAGAAATGACGGAACGAGAGAAATGACGGAACGAGAGAAATGACGGAACGAGAGAAACGACTGAAAAGGAAACATTGGAAAGAACGAAGCAAACGTTATTATGCCCGTAAAAAAGTTGAAAGACAGGTGGCAGAAGTAGAACTGCAGAGGATGATTGAAGAAAATATACCACCGCCCATAGGTATAAATGAAAATAGAAGAAGACGAGTTGAAGAAAATACTCCACCACACACACCACCATAGCTGCGAATGTAGATAGAAGAGCTGAAAGTGGACAAGTAAGAAGGCGACACTTAAAAAAATTAAGTGGTACAATTTCGGTTTTGGAGGAAAAACATGCAAAAGAAAAAAAACTCACCAAGTATAAAGTAAAATTACATCGAATTAAGAAAAAGACAACTCAGCAAATAGATAATAGAACAGACAATTCCAGTCCATCAAAAGTAGTAGAGGAAATAACAGTAGAAGTAAATGTTACCCCCGAAATAAAGAATAGTTATTTGTATGCCTAGGACGCGAAATACCTTTTTGGCGGACCGAAAGAAAGATTATCAACGAGGCCGCTAGCGGCCGAGGCAAGATAATCTTGAGGCCGCCAAAAAGTTTCGCGGCCGTGGTATACACACTATTTTTCATGAGATCGTTAAAATTATGAAATTAGATCATTTTGCCAATAAATATATTATTGCTTTAAAATCGACAGCAGTTCAATTTCATTAACAAAATCACAGCTGCAATGGAAATGACAGTGTTTGAATATACAAAATAATTTGGCAGTTCTTTACAAAACGCAAATATGTCTGACACTGATAGTGATATTTCAGTATCTTGTTGCTTCAACTTCTAGAGTAAATACAAGTAATAATACAAACTGTACAATTACAATTAATATTTATCTTGAATAATATAAGTATGTATTTGTTAATTTAAAAATTAATACTGTGTTTAATAAAAAATAATAACATTGTTAGTTTCTTAATCTAGAAATGTGAAATTTGAAAGTGACCTTTGCTTTTTCGGCTGTTACCGTGGGCAACGGCTGCGAAATTGAATTTCGAGGCCGCTGTGGAGAACGCGAAGTGGTTACTTCGCGTACGATTGCACAAAAAAGTATTTTGTTTGCCGAAATAATTAAAAAACAACTAAAAATAAACTATTGCAAATTAAAGACATGACGAAAGAAAAATATTTAAAAAGAAGCTGTTAGGGATCGTAGTAAGCAAATATAAGTTAAATGCTTTAATAGAGAGAATTTTTTTGTCATGAGAGAAATTTACGTCATCAATCGAGCATAGTACGAGAAATTAAATCTGGCTTAAACATTAATGATTTACTAATCCACATGGACTTCTTTGAAAACTACCAATGTAAATATGCTGAAGAAGTCTAATCCGCCCATTTTGGTAGTTCCAAGCCACAAATTTCTCTTCATACTGTGGTTGTTTATCGAAAAGGTATTGACAGTGATTCTGTACCAACATCCTTTTGTACTGTTTCAGAAAACTTAAGTCATGATGCACTTGCCATAATGGCACATCTTACCCAGAAATAAATAACTTACATTTTGTCTCTGACGGACCCACTACACAATATAGTAATAAAACAATTTTCTCTCTGATTCTGAGGTCTCTCTCAAAAATATTAGAGGCAGAGATGGTTGGTGGCATTATTCTGAAAAGGGTCACGGGAAAGATGTCCCTGATGAAATTGGTGCTACCATTAAACGATCAGCTGATTCATTGGTTGCTAAATTAAAAGACATTCTCGATTTTAAGACATCAGCATATGAGGAAAAGCAGTCGAATTTTGCTCAACAGATCGAATTATTTGAGGTTATGTAATGAACCTCCAAAGTAGCACATAAGTGATATGTGTGACTTCATAGTGACCAGAAAAGCGCGCAGGAGAATTGTGTGTTTCTTTTAAAGTAATTCTTGTCACCTCGTAGTGTAATGCAGCTATGACACAATTTGTCACTATTTTGAAGGTAATGGCGTGGTCGCAATTACTGTATAGTAACTTCTGCATAGTTTCAAAATTGACTTTAAAGTCGCACTTACTTTAATAGACAATATTTTGAGTTAGAGTTACTAAAGGCAAAGCCAAAATTACTTTGAAGTGGTAGTATTCTCTTTCATAGTCACAACTTAAAATTCGGCCATATTTTTTAGGATAAATAATATATTCATTTTTTTTAATAAAAAAATTGATTAATTTTAGATTTCTTATTGGTTTAAAATAAATTCAGCCTCCAAAAAGAGGAAATTAATATCAACTTGGGACTTTATGAGTGATTAATATCACTTTTTGTTTTAATATTATTATTTTATTATTATCTTTTTTGCGAAAGAACTAAAATTTGAGAGGCGCTTTTATTTTTTCGAAGCACTTTAATATTTTACTCGGTAAACTACTATTTGTTTAACAAATATATCCCCAAATTGTTTTAAACATGCCATTATAAAAGTATATTACTACACCTACTATATTATTACTTTAAAGTAACAAAGTCAACCATTTGCCTCGAAGTTATCTCTTTAGGTATCATATCATTTAAACAAGAATTTAAATAAAAATTAAATTCATACATATTTAAAAGAAAGAGTCAGGACATGCCCACGTTCAATATAGATGAAGCAGTTACTATGCTGCTACGTAGAAGTAACCAGGCTGCCGCTACGTTGTGACTTTAGTAACAGTGGCGGTTGAAGTTCCAATAACTAGCCTGGAACTACTTGGTTACCTGAAAATCATTCCCCACTTTGGTAATTATTACATAGCAGCTTGGTAACTAGGTGGTAGCGGTGGATGGTCGCCGTAACCTATGTAGTTACGAGGTTAGTAGCGGTTACGTCTTCGGAACTATAAATGTTAGCTGGGGAAACATTCCGCGTCGTTAATGTACGAAATACAGAAAACTATGTTTTAGACTGCAAGAACTCACACCAATGACACATTCACAACTAGATTCAGCAAGTTTTAATTTTTTTAGTCAATAATAGTTACATCTACAACATACAATCGGTGAAGTCACTGAACTCTAGAGAACTTGTTTCATTTTCGTACAAATGATTCGTTTATTGTTATCGCATAAACTATTATTATTAATTTTGTGTTACGTGATTTTCTATATATTTGCAGCTGCTGATTCCATTAAAAAAAATTAAAATGGATTGATTTTTAAAAAAATAATTGGCTGATTGTTTGATAAGCATTATTGTGTTATTGTAGAACATTTTGATGTTCTAATATTGTAAATTAACTTTTTTATTACTTACTACATAAATTATTTTAAATATGAGAGGAGAGACCAGTAATCAGACAACGTCGAAACCATTTCTAAAGAATGGTCAGAAATCGATTTTGGTTGCCAAAGAACACTCGTAATATTGTAAATTTAATATCCAACGATATTAGTAACCAGACAAATCGGTAATATTTATTCTGTTTTCAATTTTTCATACAGATTTGAATGCGTTTTTTTAGTATTCATTCTCTGACACGATGTTTTGTTATTTGTCTGTACGCGGCTTTAGATGTAAAATTAGAAAGGAACGGCGACCTTTTCAGATCTATTGTGGTTGTCCTCTCTTATCTAGATCTGTCTTCAAACCGTAACCATGGCAACAATAACGTCAATTCAACAGCCGTTCCACATTGATAATCGCGCTTTTAATTCACATTATAATCAGATGAGATAATGAAAAACAATATAAAAGAATTAATAAAAGATGGGAGTAAATTTAATATAAAGTCTGATAACGTAAAAGAGTTAAAAATATTTACTTAGAGTTTTGATATTTGGCCATTTCACTAACATAAACATTTTGTTGTACATAATTCCTTACGGAATACAATTGCGCCTCCCATTCATAGTAAAACCATTCATCAAATGCATCAACATTATCAAAACTCAATCCATTTTGCCACAAACCGTTACTACACTCTTCAAAATATGGCATAAACTTTTCGTTATCTTCATCATCAGTATCTTGTTTTAAAACAGATGTTTTTGGTTTGTCTTCACTTTTTTCCACAGGTATCCACTTCATAACATCAACCTCTTTATTTCCAGAAGATTTTTTCTTCTTCCTTCCTTTGTTTTTAATTTGTTCAATTGAATCTTCAGAAGTTTCATCATAACTCTGTAATACATAACTTTCTCTTGAAGTCGATTTCTTCCTTCCCTTTTTATCTGAATTAATTGGTATATATTCTTCATTATTTTCTGTTGTAGAATTTATTATACTTTTTCCACTATCATCTTCATTGCTGTCATTAATAAATTCTCCATTATCTAAATTTTCGCTGATTACTAACGGAATTTTTATAATTTCTGTTAACTTTTTCTCCCAATTTTTATCCCTAGATTTTACAATGTTTTTATAACCAAATTGAAATATATTTTGTACATTATATTTATCTTCTTCAGAACTAAATTTTGAAGTGGACGCTTTTTCTTCATTTTGTGTGAGGATGGTTAATAAATCAGTTGTAGTTTTTTTTGATAATTCGCCAATTTCTTTTTTATCTTCCGATTTGAGAATAGATAAGTGCTGTTCAATTGAATCTTCAGCTATAGTGGATCCGCTCAATATTTTAGAAATATTTAACAAAGCATTATTTTTGGCTAATAAAGTATCAGTTTTATTTTCTTGAATAAATACTGAAGATTTAACAGATTCTTTAGTGGACACTTTTGTGGTTGATTCCATAAGAGTTTTCATCACACATTCTTGAACAATTTTATCATTATTTTCACTGGTTGTTTCCATTTTAAAATCCTGATTAAGTAACGAATTTAAAATCGATTCAGTATCCATATCACTTATATGTTTTTTAATTTCTTCCGCCTCACATTTAGATTCGTTCAATATATTTAAAATATCTATATTTTTATCATCTTCTTTTTTTAATGCTAATATATCAGTTCTATTTGCAATTTTTTGTTCAGCATTTATTGTACCATAAATATGTTCTTCTAGAGGTATTTCAATTTTTAATAATTCTGCTATACTGCCATTAAATGTTGTTAATTTAGGTATAGAAAGGGTTGGTCCTCCAATAGAACCTAATATTTTTTGAAGATGTATCAAATCATTACCCTCAGACGCTAAATTAATGCATACTCCTGTAGATCCGTACCTACCAGCTCTTCCCATACGATGGAGATATATCATAGCATCTATAGGAATATCATAGTTAATTACTAGATCAACATTAGCAGCATCTATTCCTGTAATAAAAAAATTTGTTACATTTATCAAACTCTAAAATATGTACTTATTTACCTCTTGCTGTTAGATCTGTAGATAACATAATCCTGCATTTAAATTCCTTTAATTGTCCCACAGCAGCCAATCTCTGCGTTTGACTTTGTGCTGCGGATATATAAGTTGAAGGCCAGCCTTTTTGATTTAAAATATTACTTAAACTTTCCGCTCTAGTTTGATAATTAGAAAATACTAGACACTGCGTGAACGATACGTTTGTAAAAATGTTTACTAGCTCTTCAGTTTTGACTTTCATAAGTTGGACAGTTGAAGCTGTAGGTTTTGTAATCACAACAAATTGTTTTAAACCTAAAAAAAATCATTGGGTTGTATTTGGAACAGTTGTTTTGAATATAAATTAAATTTTAATTAAGTGGAAAACGTGCAAAATAACAGATATATTTTGTAATGAAATACTCTGTATGAATTTTTTTATAAGTTAATTGTTTAAATGTTTGATAACATAAATAATTTTATTTATGAGTTTTGAATTTTATAAACAAAGTTTATTGTTAAAAAAGCTTAATTATAAAGAATTTAATGAGAGTAATTGTTGTATAAAATATTTAAAATCAACAATCGTGGAGTATAAAAAAAATCTTATTTGTATTATTATCATATCATTATTATAATATGAATGATTATTATTTGTATAAAAATTTAATAGAAATAGTTAAATTTTGGAAGGAATATTAAAATAAATTTTTACTGTATAATTAAAAAGTAAATGGCAAGATAGTCAAGTGACCAAAAAAAATTTCTTTAATCGAGTAAAAGAAAATTTTAATGGGGAGTTCAACTTGAAATATTAGTCCACTTTTTTGCATTATTTGAGAACAAAAATGAATTTCTTTTTATGAAAAATCGTTTTTTCTGTTTTTACTTTCCCGACCCACCTCCTAGAAGGAAAAGTATTGTGAACGAGCTAAAAAAAAATTCGAGATAAAAACAGAAATATCCATTTTCGGGTGCCCTGAGACGATTAAGACCATTTCCAGATGGAAGTCTGTCTGTCGGTCTGTGTGTGTGTATTCTTCCACGATAGAGGCCACACGTTTAATCCGATTGAGCTGAAATTTGGTATAGGAGTTTGGGTTACCCATCGGAAGAACCCATTAGTTTTTGTACGACATCTGTCAAACGGAAGTACCACTATCAAAAAATGACAGATGCAATATGTCACGAAATTGGACATGCTATATGTCATTTGAAAGCCCTAGAAAAACTCTATTCAGAACAGTTAAAATTATTTCTCCAACTGTCACCTGTCAATAATAAAAAAATGTCAAAATTGGAAACCTCAGCATTAAATATCTGAAGAAGTATTAATCCGATTGAGCTGAAATTTGGTATATGGATTTGGGCTATCTGTCGGAAGAATCAATTAGTTTTTGTACGAGATCTGTCAAACGGAAGTGACACTTTTGACTGTTTATTTTCTTAGACAATTGACCCATTTACTATTTTATTTTTTACTTGCTGTTAGTTCAGTCATAGTGTGCAGTGTTATTATAAACTCAATTAAACTTTAAAATGGCTGTTATGTGTATAATATGTGAAAAAGTGAATAGTTATCAACGAACATTAAATGCACATATAAGAAAAGTGCAACAACAAGAGCCCAATGTTGTTTCTTATGAATTTATAAATTTGAACATAAATGCTTGGAAGGATGTAATATTTCATTTGGAAATATCAAAACGCTAAGGCAGCATTTAGCAGAGCAGCACAAATTCGGCGTAGAGCAAGAAATTATTGAATTTCCAAATTGTGAAGGTACGGATTTTTAAAAAGTCTATACAAATATAATACTTTTATACAAATATAATACTTGGACCTTTGTCTTTTAGAATTTACCTACCAGTGGCGGCTCCTCGAAGGAGGCTTAGGAGGCTCAGCCTCCTCACCAATTTATTAATTTATTCAGCAAACAGCACCAGAAATATTTTGTTGATCATTCATTTTATTTAATGTTTCTCTAATATTTTTTAAAATTTCACAATTAATTCCCTGTTCTCAGTAATTATTTTTAAATCTGACAACGTGGACCTGAGGCTAGACTCAATCGAATCTGTACATCTCTCAAACGATAAACACGTGTTGCTCAACACAGTTGCCGTTTTTCGAAAAGTCCAATTGCTAAATACCGTAAAAAATAGCTGAAATGGCAACAGTCTTAGTAGGCTAGCCTTCACTCCGATGGAAAATGATACATATACCTTAAATCCTAAACACGTGTTGCTCAACACAGTTGCCGTTTTTCGACCAGTTGAATTGCTAAATACCGTAAAAAATAGATGAAATGGCAACAGTCTTAGTAGGCTAGTCTTCTTCCTTTCAGGGGAATACCACACATGCGGATTGCGAGGGTGTTTGTTTTGTTTTATGATTAGCGGGAATAATTGTTAAGTGACGCCACGCGAAATAATTTGTCTGTTCGGTAAATTATTAAAATTTAAAATGAGTGCCAGTGATTTAGTTTCTGACTTTTTAAAAAATCCATTTAGTGAATTAACAAAAAAAGTGTTTTTTAAAAATAAACGGCCTTTACCGGGTTTAACAGGATTAGTGATGTCAGGTAATTATCAAAATCGATCATTTAATACTGACAATTATAAAAAATATTTATGGTTAACGGGATCTGAGGTACACAATAAATTATATTGCTGGTATTGTTTATTATTTACAACTGATAATTCTTCATAGCGCTTGGGTTATAATGATTTGAAAAATTTAGCTCGTGGTCTAGACAGACATGAAAAATCGCAGGAACATATTACATCGAGTATTAAGTTTAAATTAACCGGTAAACAAAATATTGTTAATGTTATTGATTCTGCTCGTACACGCGAAATAGAAAATCATAACAATACAGTTAAAGACAACCGCGAAATTTAAAAAAAAATCATTGATTTCTTGATAGACTTGTTTTGTAAATACTTCTAAATACGATGGTAAGCTTCGTGATTTTATGAATAACACGTCAGTATTTGCAGGCACCTCAAAAACAATACAAAACGAAATTCTCGATTCAATCAATTATGTCCTCCGAAATCATATAGACGTTCCTTTTTTTCGTGGTAGGTTGACGAAATAATAACAAAATATGAAAAATTCCAAAAAAATAAAAAACATTAAAAAATTAAAAAAAAAAATAAAAAACAAAAAACATACAAAAAAAATTTTTGGCCAGAGAAACTCTATACCTCCACGTTGGTTCTTGCTGGGCAACAATTAATTTTGTCACTGAAGTAGCTGGTACGGTCGTTGCGCAAAGGTTACATTAATTGGCTGAATGGAGTATATTTTTACAAAAACGTTTTATGTCCAGCCTCCTCTCTTAAAAAGTTCACGAGCCGCCACTGTTACCTACTGGTTGACAAACTTAAATAAGGATTCTGTACAATATGTAATAAACAATTCTAAAGAACATCGAGAAGGCTACAAAACATCATATTACTATTGTAATCGTTCAGGTAATAAGTTTGTGTTTGTAAGTTTTATTAGTTTCCAAAGTGTTTGGTGTACCTGTCTTTAAGCAACTATTTGGTACAAATGTAAACTTCTATTCAATACCTACCATAAATTTGTTTGAAATCTAAACCCTTTATATTATTTACCTAAATCCTATATAAACTATTACGTTACAAAAATATAAATTTTCAGGTAAAAGAAATAATAAATCAAAGGTGTTACCCAACAACAGAAAAAGAAAACTGAAGTCACAAGGCTCGTGTAAAATAAATGTATCTTGTACAAGTGTTATTATAGTAGTTAAAAATTTACAGACAGGTACATTACAAGTAACATATCATAAAACACATTATGGACATGAAAAAGAAATTCAACATATTCGAATTGCAAAAACTGATCATGCTAATATAGCTGCTAAATTAATCAGTGGTGTAGGTGTTAATAGGTAAAATAATTTTATCTATTCACTTATATTTTGCAACTAATCATAATACATTATTTTTTATGATTCTAGATGATAATTGTCGAGATTTAAATTCAGAAAAACTGACAAGAAAAGATTTAATTACAAAAAGGGATATCAATAATGTTAAACATCGTTTTCATCTTGATATGGCAAATGGGGTAATGTATCTAAATCTAACCTAAATTTTATGTATAAAATGTAATTTTTATAGATTCTACATGAAAATGATGCAGTTAGTGTGGATTTATGGGCTGAAGAGTACAAGAAACCAAATTTTATTGTATTATAAAAGACAAGGTGAAGATCATTCTGTTCTAAGTTTAAATGATATTTGATTAGTATTTATGAATTCCTCTCAGGAGTATTTATTAAAATCATTTTTCAATAAAATAATTTGTGTGGATAGCACACATGGTCTAAATAAATATGATTTTCAACTAACTACAGTTATGGTCATTGATGATTATGGAGAAGGTTTTCCCTGTGCCTGTATGTTCAGTAATAGAACTGATGTTGTAACAAATGAAATATTTTTTGAAATAATCAAAGTTCGTGTAGGTGTTATATCACCGCAAACATTTATGACTGATATTACTACAACATACATAAATGCGTGGGAAAAAGTAATGGGCGAACCAAAATACAAATTATATTGTCGTTGGCATATTGACCGTGCCTGGCAAAGTAATCTTAAAAAAATTAAAACCCAAGAGAAGAAACGTTCACGCTTGCGCAGCAGTTCGATGCATAGTTGGGTTTTTATCCCTTGCTCTTGAAAAACTCTCTTCAGAACAGTCAAAATTATTTCTCCAACTGTCACCTGTCAAAAATTAAAAAATGTCAAAAGTTGAAACTTTAACATTAAATATCTGATAAAGTATTCGTGGATACTCGTCGGGAAAGTTTTGGAGCGACACAACCGATTTTTTTCTTTAATTTAACATGAAAAAAATGATATTTAAAAATTACTGCATCTATGCAACTTGTAGTGCGCCTACGTCACCTATGTCGTTGTCTGAATAAAGAATAGTCATGTAACCTTATGGACTAAAAATTTAACACTTTTTTGTAGTGTTGGACCAAACGTATAGATGGCAAATACAAGTTTTGGACCAAACGTTCAGATGGCGCTGCCCGCTGGTGTTTTTGATGAAATTTAAGAAGAAAACTGTTTTCGCTCAAATTTAAAAAGAAGAAAACTGTTTTCGAGACAATTTTTAGCATTTTGTTGGTTGGCTGGCTGTTTTCTGATGACTAACAAGGTTGCCAAAATATAAAAAAATTCCCATTTTATATGGATTATCTGTGAAATTGGGCAATTTTTACAAACGAGAAGACGTTAAATAAATGAGACTTTGTAGAATATATATATGAGAAATTTTCATTTTACATTTGCATCTATTCAGGATCTAATAAAATGAAATTTAAAACTGTTTTGTGAGGATTTTAAAGATTTTGTTAAAAAAACATTGAATTTGACAAATGAGAGTTGACAACCTTGCTACCTGGTTTTTGTTTTTAAAAGATCTATTTTTAGAATAAATACATAAACAAAAAACTTGGTATCTACAGATTTTGTAAACAAACATGATTTTTAGTTTTTTAGAGTCTGCATATATATTTTAGATTATTTAATAAATTATATCGGCCTCAATTTACTAAAATCATATTCACCAAACAAAAAAAATGTGGTAGGTAATTTCGAGGGTTATTTTTAAAAAAAATTCTACTTCTAGCTTTTTTATTTATTATTTTTTCTGATTTCTTCTGAACCTTCTGATATTTTCTCATTTTTTCCGATTTTTTCCGATTTTTTCTGTTTTTTTTTTCTGATTTTTTAGGTTTTTATTTTTTTTTTCGTTATGTGATTCTTACAATATTTCTCATTTTTTCTGATTTATCTCCTTTCTATGTATAATTATTTCGTAGTTTTACCACTTGAGTTTGTTTTTACTACAATACTTCACCTTGGGTGGCAAACCGTGTAGTATTGAAATCGTGCAAAAATCTCAAAACTTTTTTTTGCTCCAATGACTTAAAATGTCATGAAACGTGGAAAAAATTGATTTTCCGCGAAAAGAAGTCTGTCTGTGTGGATGTGACGATGTCTGTGCGCACGATAACTCGAGAACGGTACGACCGATCCGGAAAATTCTTTCGGCCATCGGTTTTTATTCAAAAAAGAAAGGCTCTATCAGAAGATGAGCAATTTCGGGTCCGAGGATCCCGGTCCCGCCTTAAGTGAAACTTCTATCCGAGATATCTCAATTTTTTCGAATCGGACTTTCTTCCACTGATGGAAACGGGCCGTAGTTTTGAAAAATCACGCAGAGATTATCCTCTTACTAGTTTTTTATTATTTTTTTGCCTGCTCACTTAACAAAATATTTTTTCTATTTACGTTTTTGATCCTGATCCCCATACCTTATTTTTAGACTCTAAACCCCAAAGTCTTATAATACGACTCTGTCTGTCCGTCTGCCCGCATTTATAACTCGGAAACGAAAAGAGATAGAGACCAACGGTAAAAACCTCAGCATACCTTGATTAGCTCCCAAATGGATTTTCAGATTTTTCTGACTTCCGGTTTCAAAACTAGTTTTACAAACCAGAACCTGAAGTGATACTACCGGTTTCAAAAATAGCATTATGACGTGAAATTTAACGCTGAATCGATATTTGAAAACAGATTTTAGACAACTTTTATGCTTCATTAGATAATTGCATTTTTGTTTCAAAGTCGTCACGTGCCTGCTAACGCGCAGGCGCTTCTGTTTGACTTGTTATGTACTTGACTATAAATTAAAACAAGTCAGAAGCGCCTGCGCGTTAGCAGGCACGTAACGACTTCTAAACATTACCTTGGATCATATATATATGCTGCACAAGATACGGCATCATGTAATATTTGTTTGGTAGAAGAGGGGTAAAGTTTGACAGCGTATTCTGAGTCGAGTACTGATTTGCCATTGGATTCTGATTTCTCATTGGTCAAACCATGTCGAAATTTTAAAACGACCAATCACTGACTGAGTACACGGTAGACCCCCCCCGGGACCTTCTAAACAAGTAACTATAATAACACAAGTACATCCCCTGTACATCCCAGGGACGTCCATCATTTGCTATTGGGACATCCCTGGGATATCCTTCATTGGGACATGATACGTACTAGGGACATCCCAGGGATATCTCCTTTCCAAAAAAAGGACACATTGGGATGTTTTTCTGGTACGTCCCAGGGATGTACCAAGTCCAACAAAGGACATCAAAGAGACACTCTAGGGATGTTCCAGGGACATCACTGGGGTATATGAGGACTTCCTCGAATGTTCTGTTTTTTTTTTTCATGAAATATTGCATGGAAAATGTGGAAAAATAAATAAATCCAAAGATGTTCAATACAAAACAACTTTACTGCAAATATGAAATCACTGGTTTTAGTTTACTTTTCCATTCAAGCCTTTGAGGATAAAATTACAGAACTAAATTTTATTGAGATTTGTGTATAATTTGTATCATCCTTGGAGATTCAGATTAAGGGTATTATGCATTAACAATATTTGCTCATGCGAAACAATCACATCCCAGAAATTCTTGAACAATTTTTTTCAATTTCTTGATAAAAAGAAAACAAGATTTTTAAACAGTTTCGATGATATTTCTTATGTGAATGGATATCAGAAATACCAGGGACATGAAAGGGACAACCTATGGATATACTCTGGGTCATCCACTGGATGTCCCAATCATGTCCTTGTACCGCGGTACATAAAATAAATGACATACCTCTAGGATATCCCTGTGTTGTTAGGGAACCTATATGTTGCTTTCTAGCGTAGCGTATATGATCTAAAGCGCATTATCTCAGGAACCATGAATATATCTCAAATGTGTTTTCAAATATCGATTCACGTCTGAATGCTATTTTTGAAACCGATAGTATCACTTACGATTCTGGTTTGTAAAACCTTGAGCAGTTTTGAAACCGGAAGTCATAAAAAGCTGAAAATCTATTTGGGAGTTATTCAAGGTATGCTGGCTGAGTTTATTATCTTGACCGTTTGTCTTTTTCTCTTTTCGGTTTTGAGTTATAAACGCGGACAGACAGACCAGACAGAGCCGTATTATAAGGCTTCTCTCTATAAACTTTATGGTTTAGGAAGTCTAAAATTTACCAACACCAATAAAGCGTTTTCTGTTATTTTGCAAACTGTATATTTTAAAAATATTTTAAGAATTGAAAAATTATTCGCAAAGTTTATATTTAATTATAACCTTATTTTTGGAAGAATAATATCTGAAGCGCATTCAGTTCACTAGATTTTTTTGTTATTTCGTTTTTGTGTACATATTCAATTCCAACTAAAAACAGATTTTTTCCTCTTGCAAAAAAAAATTAAGTTTAAAAAGTGAAAGTTTTTTCAAACAATGTTCTAACATCAAAAATACCTCAACCATTGTATATAGACTTCTTTATACAATGTGCCTCAACCAATACACCTTTTCAGAGTAAGACATCTTGCGGTATTTTTTTGTTTTACGATTTACTTGCTAGAGAGCCATCTAGTGTTTACTAGAAAGAAAAAATAATCTACCTGAGAAGTTGCAAATATTGCCGCCATAAATCTGGTGTGTCGCCACGTACCGATATATATCCGTCTCATCTTTTATTTCTCTGTTTTACTCATGAGGTTGAGTGACTATTCTTTATTCAGACAACGCCTATGTGCAATAGCTGCAGCATAATATTAACGTAGGCCAGTTTCTCTAAATAAAATTGACGCTTTCAAATATAGATGACGTTTGCTTATAAAGTGTCGTTTGGTCAATGTGTTTTTAATTGTGTTCACTTTTACCTTTGTTTACGTATCTTTTTTGTCGAGTTGATGACATAAATTTGATTGTTATAGTAAAAAACGTTGGAAAAGTTATGGATAAACGATATAAAAATTGTTTTGTCTCATATTGTTTAAATACAATAATTAAAACACCTAACAAAAATTTTGTGACGGTTTTAATTAATAAAGACCGCCGGAGGCGTTGGTTTGAGGCTGTAAGACTTACTAATTTTAATAAAAACACAACTTATTTCTATTGCGAAGATCTTTTTGACGTAAGTATTTAAATGCACATAAAATAATGTATGCTTTCTTAGTTCAATATTGTGTTGATTCATAAACATTGTAATAGTTTCAGAATGATATGGAGAATTATATGAAATTCAAAATAATGGAAGAAAAAAATTATTATCAAAAAAAAATGTTGAACCCCATATTTTCGATTGGCCAGAAGCATTTAATACAAAGAATAGGAGATTTGATACCTGTTCTGAAAGTGAACCATCCACCAGTAAAACAAGTGTTTGCCTGATATTAATGATAATTGCCTGTGAAAGATGTAAGTGTATCTTGCAATACCCAATTTACACAAAAAACTGTTAAACTTGATACCTCAAGTTTAACTTTTAAAAAAGATATTCCGACATCCCCAATTCAGAAGAAAAATGTTTTATATATTGAAGAGACAAATACAGAGGAAAATACTCAGGGTATACAAACTGGGAGTGATTTCATTCCAAAACATGTAATATTATATAACACATTAATAATCATAGTTGATATAAATAAGTACTTATTGAGAAGCTTTAGAACATTTTATTTCTGTCAGATTAAATCTATTAACTCGTGCATCATAAAAATGTCGATATGAGGCAAATTATTGAAGTTTACTTTGACAAACTGGGCCATCATCAACAATAGTAAGAAATCATAAATCACAGAAAACAAATACAAATAAACACGGAAAATTACAAACAGCAACCAGCTCTACAGAGTACAAACTACAACAGTGTCAGTAAACTATTCAGTAAGCAGACTCGGACGCGATGCTTCCACTTAAACAGGAACGCTTGTGCCCAGCACTTATGTACCAAACAGCAAATTATTACCTGATCTCGTTAAAATAGTCGTTTTCTTTATCTAACAGCGGAATCTAATATCTATTTATCTCTCTCGATTTTAAATGCGAATTCACAGTGGATGATTCCAAGTTTTCATCTTTATCCAATTATCATATAATGGTTTTCTTCATCTATGTCTGTATAAGTGAGATTTAACAGCTGTTATTCATTCGTATTCTCTTCTTTACACATTTGCAGTTAATGACTTGACGGCTAAGTGACGTCACGATCGTAATATCGGCATATTCAAATAATTAGATATTTTAATTTTTAAATTAATTTATTCAAAAATCTAGCTCAAATTACGGTAGATAATTAAACTCGATGGGTTTTATTTGATTAATTCTAACTGTTAATAAAGAAAAAACGTGAGGTTATATTTTTGTTGAACTCCCTCCCCATTTTGGGGAAAGAACAGTTGAAGAAGAATAATAAACAAATCAATTTTGGACCATACTTAAAAAAACAATTGTCGAAAAATTTAGATAAAAAAAAATGGTACTTTTACATTTATAATTTAATTCGTCGAAGAAATCAAATACTGGTGTTGGTGAAATAGGCCATTTCATCACAATTTTTTTATGTACGCATGCGTCAGAATCAGCCATATTGTTTTTGTAAACAAACGTGTTAAAATATGCGAGTACAAATAATTAACACTAAAAAATATTAAATAAGCTGGATTTAATTCAAGTAATTAAGAAATAAGTGAAATAATAAGAATCCTAGTTGAAAGAGAAACAATTTAAAGTGATTGTTATAATGTTACTTGCCCGAAAAGGAACAACAAAACGGTGTTATGGAGTTTGATTCATAAACTTTCCAAAACCTTGTTTTGAATATCGTACAAAAATAAATAAATCATCAATAAGTGAACTTCATATTAAAACATGTTCCAAATGAGGAAAACATGAATTATGGGTGAAAAAATGTGGCCGAGTGACAAGAGACAAGAGGTTTTCGATCACGAAAGATTCTTATATTTGCATTTTTATGAAGAATGGTGGTCCAACAGAAGAACATCCTGATCCCTTGAGCTGTCAAGAATTTAAAAGAATTGATAAGCAAATCAATAAGGTAGTTTATAATTATTGGTACAATAACAATATGTTCTAAAATATAACCTTAAAATTGTAGGTGACAACGACAACTTTATTTGAAAAGTATAAAAAAATTGGAAAGAAGCAGATAAACCTTCGATTAGCAATACGAGCAATATTGAAACTATTGAACAGGTACATTCTTAACGTTGTAAAAAGTTTTCATATTATTTATAATTTCTATGTTAACAATGAATTGCCAAAATAAACTTATTCAATGAATACCTATTTACTTTATTTTTTTTATATAATAACACTGTATTGATAACTCACCTCTCAACCAGCTCACTTTTTTTGCCTTTTTGCGAACTCCCATGACACTTTAACCACATTTTTAATTGTTTACAATTATGTGCTTCCGACTGAATTATGAACGAGTACAGCACCATCAATAATTTGTTCTAATGATTGATTTGTTTGTGGAGATAATATTGTTTTCCAGTCATTATTGCACAAGAGTACGAAATTTTTAAACTACCGCTCTTTCAACATGCGACCGCCCTGCGCTTGTCACATGATGAAAAGGCCTATTGGAGGAAGATTAAATCATAAACCATATTCAATTTTGGCAAAGCATGGATTAATTGGGAATAATTAAGTAGGGAATTATTTGGAAGAACAGAGGTAAATTGGAGTGGAATTATTATACATAAGAAAAGGCACAGAAGAGGAAGTGTTGCATTATATTTTATTTTTATAATGTTTGTAATGTTTGTTTATTATTTTCTCTAAAACCCACCCCAAAATGTGATCTTGGTAATTTTGGTATTATTATATTATTACAATTTATATACAGTAACATATTTATAGTATAATTTTTTTAAGGTATTACTATAAAATGTCTTTCCCATGTTACCAACTCACTCTCTTTGCCTCTTCAGTCAAAACAATTGACTTATATATCGTCTGTGCTGTAAATTGAATATTTTCTTTCTTCCCCTCTTTATACAGGGGTTTTTCCCTTGGACTACATTTTTTCCTTTGGACTACATTTTTTCCTTTGGACTAAGTTTTCCCTTTGAAACAGTTTTTCTTGGACTACGTTTTTTTTGTACCAAGCTTGTGTTTCTTGGACTACATTTTTTTCTTGGACTACGTGGACCACAATAGCATTATTCATTGGACCAAGCCATCCAAGTTTCCTTTGGAGAAGGAAGATAAGAAAAACGTCAAGAACAAGCCAAGTTTTCTTTTTAAATAAGAAAAAAAGGAAAAAAATCTCTGAAATTTTCCTTTATCATAAAATAAACAAATATACCGTTTAATTTGAGTTTAATTTTCTTAATTTGTTGATAACAAATAATTAATGGGGTTGTTCCACGAATAGGATTTGAAATATATCAGAAGTGAAAAATTAAATAAAAAAATTTTTTGACGCCAGTCTAATTGATTTTTTGATGTAATTAGAAACAATTGACAAAAAAAACTTATGATATATTTCAAAATCCGTCCTTTCTTTTTTTTGTGGGTTTAAGAAAATTAAACGTTATATATGTTTATTTTATGATAAACGAAAATTTCAGAGATTTTTCCTTTTTTTCTTATTAAAAAAAAAAACTTGGCTTGTTCTTGAGGTTTTTCTTATCTTCCTTCTTCAAAGGAAACTTAGATGGCTTGGTCCAATGAATAAGACTATTGTGGTCCCCGTAGTTCGAGAAAAAAATGTAGTGCAAGAAACACAAGCTTGGTCCAAAAAGAATGTAGTGGCACAGACCGTTGGCTATCGGTCATATTCACTTATGGCTGTTTATATGCTAGAGCCACAGTGGGTTCGTGCCTCGTATCTGACAGTGAAATTTTAATTTAAGATTTCAGTGTTAGATACTTGGCTCTAATAGGTAAACCGCATTGAATATTAATTTAATTAATGTCTAATGCGGAGCCTAGATTTCTGCACCTATAGCCAAATGGCGCCATCAATCCTCAGTAAGTCGCCCCGGAGCGCCACGGCAAATAATAATAATAGCCGTCCCTTCCCCGCACAAGCCATTGGCTTCTGGGGTTCACTCGTAAGAGGGTGAAAAATAGGGCGAGTATTATTATTATTATTAAAACTGTTCCAAAGGAAAAACGTAGTCCAAAGGAAAAAATGTAGTCCAAAGGAAAAAATGTAGTCCAAGGGAAAAACCCCTATATAGAGTGGTAGAAAGAAAATTTTCAATTTACAGCACAGACGATACATAAGTCAATTGTTTTGACTGAAGAGGCAAAGAGAGAGAGTTGGTAACATGGGAAAGACATTTTACAGTAATACCTATAAGAGAGGGAGATCTAGAGAAGGGATATGAAGCGAGCGAAAATCAGACAGACCGAGTAAAAGAATAATAAAAGTACAGGGTGGCACAAAAAAACGTAACAACCTCAATGAGCTGTCCATGAGGTACTGTGTCGAAAGACTTTGCAATATCAAGAACAATTGCAATTGTCATCTCATTATTGTCAAGTCCATTCTTAATGTTATTTATAAGTTCATACATGGCATCATTCATGCTAATTCCGGGTATAAATCCAAATTGATTTTAATTTAATATGTTATAGTTCTTCCATTCTAAGTTAGAGGACACGTGCTACTGTAAAAGTCACAAATGATTGTGGGCGGCATTCCGACAACGGGCGTACATATAAAATTTGTATAGGGAGAAAATGAATTAATAAAATAAAATCAGTCCTTATACAAAAAAATTGTACAGTTTCTTATAAAACAAATAATAATTTAGGTAAATACATTAAAAATAATAAAACAAACTCAAATAATTCAAGTTTTAAATTCGGCATCATCAATATTATCATCCGTAAATTTAAATAAATAAAACAACGTTTTAAGATTTCCACCAAAAATAACAAAAGTTATTAATTTAATAGTGACTAGTTTCGTTACATAGTAACTTCATCAGACTAATATTATTTACAAGAAAATCAAGAAATTTATACTAAAACAACTAAGAATAAAATTACCTCTCTAAAATTATGAGGGCTTAACCAAAAGCTATTAACAAACGTTCAAGCAATTAAAAACTAAAGAGAATTTAACATAAATTTAAAAAATACTTTAAAAGAATATTTGTCAAAAGGATTAAGGTATTAAAAGAGATTTAAAAGTGGCGAATTGTTAAGGTCAAGTTGGTCATTTAATAATAAATCCGTATTTCTAATGTTTCTAAATAATTTAACCGAATGCCTTTACTTTGCGTATATAAAATTTCAAAATACGCAAAGTAAAGGCATTCGGTTAAATTACTTAGAAACATTAGAAATCAATAAACTCAAACATACGGATTTATTATTAAATGACCAACTTGACCTTAACAATTCGCCACTTTTAAATCTCTTTTAATACCTTAATCCTTTTGACAAATATTCTTTTAAAGTATTTTTTAAATTATTTTAAATTCTCTTTAGTTTTTAATTGCTTGAACGTTTGTTAATAGCTTTTGGTTAAGCCCTCATAATTTTAGAGAGGTAATTTTATTCTTAGTTGTTTTAGTATAAATTTCTTGATTTTCTTGTAAATAATATTAGTCTGATGAAGTTACCATGTAACGAAACTAGTCACTATTAAATTAATAACTTTTGTGATTATTTTTGTGGAAATCTTAAAACGTTGTTTTATTTATTTAAATTTAATAATGGATTTTCATCAAGTAAAAGCCGACACAGTTAAACAATTATCATCCGTATTATTTAGTTCTAATTCATTTGGCGGTGCCAATTCAATTTCCGGCGCTATTTCAATACAATCCACCATCTCGAAATGCTGTTTCAAATGGTCGCCAAAACGCCATTCAGATTATACAAACCTTAATAAACTAGTATTTACACACACTACCCCTATAATACCCGACTTGAGGGTTACACTGTTCGTAGAAAAGTTATGGTCAATTTTTCCAAGAAGTGGTTTTACGATGGCAACAAACCCTTAGAAACTACTGTTTAAAAGATTTATAACCCATTGTATTTATCCGCAAAGACCGGCTGTTGCCAAGTTACCAAAATTTTCATGCATAAGGCGAATTTTTATATTTAACGTGAATTTTATCATTGGTGGAACTAATTAATTATAATATGACACTAATACACTTATATCTATATATTTACAAAAAAAATACACTATCTGTCTAACAACGTCACTAACTAAAATTTTACTGGAATAACGAGAACATTTTTATAGTAAGGCTAAGAAAGAATTTTAGAAAATAAATGTGACAACTTCGATTGATTTCAGCCTCCTCACACTGAGAATGGAAAAACTATAATAGAAGTGAGATAATTGAGTAACCTATTTTTAAACATTTTTATTTTTCAAAGAGTTTTGCAAAATTAGAGATGACACTTATAAGGTCAATAATTCGTAATTTTGGCTTTGTTACCTTTTTTGAAAATTGGAGTGACTGTAGATATGTTAAAATGATGAGGTACTACACTGGTTATAAAAATACGGACCAGGGGATCTAAGAGAAACTTGTGATATTTTTTATTAGCCTTGATGTAATGCTACTGCGCTGTTATTTTAAGAAGTGAAAATAAAATAATTACCTAAAAGTAATGGACTATCCAATTCTGCCGTTATATGAGTAGGTGACAACATATATTTGGATAAAAAATCATCCAGTTGGTTTGGATAAGTTGCGCTTGTAGTAATAATTTGCTTTTTGGCAGGTAAATTATTATAAATTTCGTTAATATCATTTCTAAAACTCTGTTCCATTAATTTATCAGCCTCATCAAGAACAAAAAGTTGTACTGTACTTGTATTTAAAGCTTTTTCATTGATGAGTTGTTTTATTCTACCAGGTGTACCTACAGCTATGTGACATTTTTTGCATTTTTCCTTGTCTTCAGCTAATGGAAGACCACCTATGAATGATTCAACATTTAAATCTAAAAGAAAAAAAAATTGAGATATTTATATTGTTCAAATAAATTTTACTTACCTTTAAAAGAAGATCCTATTAGTTTAATAACTTCTTGAGACTGAACTGCGATTTCTCTAGTGGGAGATAAAACCAAAACTTTTAATTTATTTTGATTTAACTGAAGAGATTCCAGTGCAATTATAGAAAACACCAATGTTTTTCCTGTACCTGATTTAGATTTCACTATTAAATCTGAAATATAAAAATATAACATACTGAATCAAAAAAGACATATTTATTTATATTCAGCTAGTCTTATAATTCTACCTAATTTACTTCTTTAATTTGGTCTATGTACATGTTTCTACTTTTATATTAGTACTAGCTGAATACCCTGTTTTTGCCTATTTGTCCCTATTATTATTTATTTTTGCCTAATTTTACTATTTTTCCTTATTTTCCCATATTGTTCACTATTTTCCCATATGTTTCGATGTATTCTCTAATTTCCCTATTTTTTTCATATTTTCGTATTTGTTTCTATTTTTTCCTATTGGTTCCTATTTTTCCCATTTCTTCATATTTTTCCAGTTTTTGCCCATTTGTCCCTATTATATTCAATTTTTTCCCATTTCCCTCATGTTTCCCTATTTCCCACATGCTTCCATATTTTTCTCTAATTTCTCTTTTCCCCTATTTTTTCCAGATTTTTCGAGTTTTGCCAAATTTCGCGATCTTTCTTTATTTTTCAATATTTTTTCCCAAATTTTCCTGTTTTTTACTATTTTGGCCTATTTTTCTTACTTTTCCAAAGTTATCACTATTTTTCCATATTTTTCACTATTTTCCCATGTGCTTCCGTATTTTTCTCTAATTTTCCTTATTTATTACTATTCTTTGAAATCTACACAATTTTTTCCTATTTTTCCAAAATTTACCTATTTTGACATATTTTTTCTATTTATCCTATTTTTCCTAATATTTACCGCCATTATTTTCTATTTTTTCATAATTTCACTTTTCCCTGTTTTCACCATTTTTTCATGTTTCCCAATTTTTCGCTTTGCCCCATTTGTTTCCTATTTTCTCTATTTTTCGATATTTGTACTTATTTTTCCCTGTTTTCCCCATTTCCCCCTATTTTTCCTTTTTTCTTATTTTTCCTATTTCTTTCTATTTTTTCCGGTTTTCAATTATTTTTTCCTATTTTCCTGTTTTCTTTATTTTCCATTATTTTTTCTTATTTGTCCATATTTGCACTTATTTTCCCTATTTTGCCCTATTCTCCCCATTTTTCTTAATTTTCCCTACTTTTTCCCTATATTTCTCTAATTTTCCACATTTTTCCCTATTTTTTCGTATTTACTTATATTTCTTCATATCTTTCCTGTAATCGATTATTTTTGCCTGTTTTTTTCCTATTTGTATTTGACGCTATTATTCTTTATTTTTTCTTATTTTCCTTTTTTTACCTATTTTTCCTTATTTTCCATATTTCCACTGTTTTCCCATATGTCTCCCTATTTTTCGCTAATTTCCATTTTTTCCCTATTTTGCACTGTTTTTTCCTAATTTTCCAGCTTTTTTTTTGTCCCAATTTTCCCCCCTTTTTTCGATTATTACTTTTTGTTCCATTTTTCCTCCTTTTTTCAAATTTATTTTTTGCCCCAGTATTCGCCCCCCCCCCATTTTTTTACAATTATTATTTTTTCTCACTTTTTCACCCCTTTGTATATACAACTATTGTTTTATGTCCCATTTTTTTTTCTCTATTTTTTCAAACTCCAGCTTTTTGCCTCATTTTTCCACCTTTTTACCACAACTATTGTTTTACACCTCAATTTTTCCTCCCATTTATTTTACAATTTATTTTTTGCCCTTTTAACTCCTTTTTTTTAAACTATTATTTTATGCCTTTCTTGCTCTATTTTTTTACAACTGTTATTTTTGGGGCCAATTTTTTTTTATTTGTTTTTTTGCCCCATTTTCCCCCTTTTTTACAGCTATTGTTTTATACCCCAATTTTATTTTTTGCTTCTCGTTTATTCAAACTTTTGTTTTTGGACCTTTTTTTGTTCCCCAATTTTTACAACCATTATTTTTATGTCCCATGATTTTGTTCCCCTTTATTTACAACTATTGTTTTTTATCCCCTATTCCCCTATTACCCGTTTTTACCCCTTTATTTTTTTCCCTTTTCCCCCTTTGTCCCCACTTTTTCCTTTCTTTTTTATTTATCGCATCCTTATTTTCTACTTTTTTCCCTTTTACTTTCCCTTATCTCTATATATCTCTGTTTCCTATTTTTATTTTTTCCTGTTTTTCATTATTTTTTCCTATTTTCTTTATTTTTGCCTATTTGTTCCTATGTTTCCCGTTTTTCCCATTTTTTTCCTAAAAAATCAAATGAGAGAAAATCCGATAATACCTTTTCTATCCTTGACAATCAAAATTTCGCAAAATCCTTTCTTAGTGGGTATATTATGAACAGAACATACTCTCAAAATTTCTAAGTCTCTGGGTTAAGCAGATTTTGCTGTGAGTTGATTCTATGTCAATCAGTCAGTCAGTCAATCAGTCAGGACTTTGTCGCTTATATTATAGATATTAATCCTGAACTACTATCGTGGGGTATTTGACCAAAGCACTTGAACTTGTGCGCCCTTGGTAGAAAGTTTGTCCAATATAGCATAATTGTGCCAAAGCCCAAAAGTGGTACTTTCAGCTCTGGATTGGCACTAAAGCACGAATTATTAAAAAATAGACAAAAACTGGCACTATTATTTCGTTTTATGACGTTTTTGGCCTGCAATGAATTTGTTATTGAATATATTTCTTGTTGTTGATCCAAATATGACCAGAAATAGATGTATTCTTCAGAACAAAAAATGCACGTCACTACTTCAGTCAAATGGAATCAGCTATTTTATGATAACATAAACCACGCAGCGATGAAGATGAAACCATCAAATGAGTCGAAAATCACCATTGGGCACTATTTTGTGACCAACTTCAGCACAGTCAAAAGTTCCTCCATAACAACACTGGTTGGTAAACAGCGTTGCCAACCGTACTATAATTATAGTATTTGTACAATAATTACAACTTCATGTACTATAAAATTTCAAGGTAAATATAGTACACACTTTGTACTATAATTTTATATTTTCACAAATCATAACAATATACCAAAGGTTTTTGCAATATACTGATCACTCATTGACGACTTCAACAACGTATTTGAATAATCTGGAATAGCACTTTCAGCGCCATCTAATAGTTAAAAATGAAATTGATCCATAAATCATTGGAATAATATAGTAGTAATAAGGGGGACTCCCAGATTTATTATTTACCAAGAGCAGATGAAGTATAATTTCTAATCCAGTAAGAGTTGAAAGTTGAGACTATCGGGAGTTGATTGAATTCAAATATCTAATTGAGATAATTAGTATTCATTATTTTTATTTGTTTTATTATAAATAAATAGCTGGCATTTTCAATTTGATAAAAACCAAACAAAGGAACAAATTAATTACAAGGACCCGGTTAACATTAGCTTACTAGCATCTTAATGTGTAAAAATGAATGGTTCATGTATAACATTTGACCCATGAACAAAAAATATTATCAGTTAATGTAAGGACACGTTGAGAAAAATGAATCCAAAGATTCTAACATATCTAACAAAGATGTTGAGCCGGATCTTAATTTCATAAAATTATTACGTTTTACCGCAAATTTGTTTTTATTTTTTGGTTTTTATAGAATGGGTGCTAAAAATTTTATGAATTCAGAGTTTTTTTGTTAAGTTTTACTATAATTATTTAGGAATTAAACATATTTCTTCTTCTTATTTATTGTACTTTATTTTTCTCCAATGTACTATAATAATTTAAGAGCCAGTACTATAATAGCTTCCAATACAGTTGGCAACGTTGCTGGTAAATAGTTTAGTAAGTAAGTAGTACACAATCAGTCCGATAATTCGCTTATGCTATTGAGTTTGGGTTGGATTTGACTCCAGGTTAATATTATTTTAGTTGTATCAATATTTTCACATTAGGCAAAACACATGACTGTTATTTTTCTTCTACGATATTCTAATATTATTTCGGTTGTAATAGCTTAAGATGTTACTATAATCAACTACTTGCCAGAGAATAAACCTTCAATTTCACTTTTTTCACATTTTTGATAACAAGATATTTTGAAGTTCCATAGTTGTTATTTTAGCATTTTAATCTTCTTCAAACAAAATTTTAGTTTACAAAATATCTGTTTTTATATACACATATATTGATCGCAAAACAAAAAACAATAAAAATATTTTTATATAATTTTTAGAGCTTATTAAAATTCGTGTCCTCTATGACCCCACGAGAGTAGTTAGGTGAGTGTAAATATACAATAGTAGTTCAGGGTTAATTGCTAAATTTTAACGCTGGTTTTTATTGAATATTTTATATTATATTAATAATTATTATTACAACCACCCTGAGGACTTCATTCTAAATAGAAAAATCATTTTACTTTGTCATTGTAATTTACTAATATGATAATTTATATAGTACGATTTTAACAAAAACAAATATAATTTATTACAGTAAATATTTAGTAATAGTTACCAAATCCACATCTTCCCACAGGGATTGCTTTTAACTGGATAGGCGATGGTTTTTTAAAACCATTCTTCGTCAAACCTTTGAGAACATTCTCTGATAATAATAATGATTCAAAGGTAACATTTTCCACCACAACTACATCTTTGGTCCTGAAACTATCGTTAATTGGGTGCGCTAACATTTTAAATAAAAATTATGTACTTAATTCACTAAAAACGGTTCAAATTATATACTATTTTTTAAGGTTATGTTTTATGTTATGTTTAATTTTAATTTAAATTCACGCTGTGACTATACAGCCGTTAACGGCTTTACAAATAGTAGTCTAAATAAAATGACGTAATAAAACCAGTTTTGAGACCAATACGTGTACATAATAAATAAAAAAAATAACGTAGACAATCTTTAATAACAATCTTTTCATTATTCGTTAAATGGAGAAAATAAGTACTGCAAAATCACTAAAATAGTTATTTTTAGTAGAAGTGAGTAAAGTGCATCACAAATACACATTTTGAGGTTATCTTTCCAACGATTTCTAATTTTATCTTTTGACGCGAAATTTCAACTCCGATACCAAAAATTTGTATCAAAACACGTACAATATTTAGGTTAGATTAATATTTATAGTGCAATTGGTTAGATTTATACGTCTGTGTGACTGTCAATGTATGTATATACACATGCGCGTAGTGAGTAAATGTAATTTAATCACTAGTGATTAAAAGATGTATTTCAGCCACTCATTTTAGTTGATAAAAGTAGTCTTTTATCAACTAAATTGAAAAAAAAAAATTAATTAAAATACTTAATGCTCATGCTGATTTATTTATTTTGGTGAAAATAGTAAATCAATGCCATAGAAATCATACTAAATATGCTGACTGTAGAATGCCAATTCCATGGAACGAAAATGATACTAAAAGTTGAGACAATTTCAAATGGGCATAATCAGTATTATCCTCATTACGTACAGAGTAGAATTTTTCATAGGGTTTTTGTTTTAGTATGGAGCAAAATTTTAAAATTATGTAAATATATGCATGTTAGTATACAAATAACACAAATTGCTTTAAAAAGAATATAAAATGTTGACTTTAAATATTCACTAACTAATATTTTCATTTTTCTCATCTTAAGATGAATTTATATATAGACCAAATTTAACTAAAACTGATACAAAACTACAATATTTATTTCAACAATTACAATGTTCTAATTCTAAAATTGCACAAAAAAAATAATACGAACAAAAAACTACTGATTCAATCTTTCATAAGCGCAGTGACCTTCAATCACACAGTGACGTCAGAAAAATATGGAGTATTATGATATTTTCTATGCCGCTAGTTATGTACGTGAGAATGCTGACCTAGCACTAAATTCCTGGAAACAAGAATGAAGAGGCAGCATTTTTGCATGGGAACTTCAAATACGTTTTTATTCATTTTATTCAGTCTGATTTTGTCTTTATTATTGATAACACCGGGTTTTTCATTTTTGTAAAAATAAATTTAAAAATAAATTTTTTTAAAAACTATCTCTTCGAGACGTTTTACATAATTGGCGCAGTCAGTAGGATTGCCACGAAGAATCCAACGTGGATAACTTTCGCTATTTAAATAGCTAAGTGGCAATAACGAACTTTCTTTTTTCCGGTGTTTCGAACTGTTAAAGTTTCCTTGTGGGAAAATATCAATTGTGGTGCAACCAGGAATATATTGGATGCTCCAGACGACCAGAACCTCCATGTATAGGAAAGTACTGTAAGTCGATTTTATTTTTGTATGTCAGACTCCTCTAGTGTCGTTTCCTTATCCTTTAGTGATCACGATAGCGATCTAGAGTCAGAATCAATAAATAAAGAAAATATTTCAACAGAAATAGATTTAGTTATACAAAGTTTTAATTCTATATATATTGAAAATAATAAACAAGGTAATAAAATGCCTGTACCCAATTTTTCTAAAGTTCATGCCGAAACCATTCCAGAATTTGATGGTAACGTCAATGAACTTCAATTTTTTATAGAAAGCGTTGATAGTATCGTTACTCATTTTTATGACAATGTCGATCCTAGAAATTATCAGAATGTTATAATTTTCCGCACTGTTATCAGTAAATTAAGAGACGCTGCTCGCGAAGTAATAAATATCAGTGGCGCTACCACTATTAAAGAAATCAGAGACGAACTTATTAGTCATTTTAGTGATCCTAGAAGTGAAAACTGTTTGTCTTTAGATTTAAATAACTTACGTCAGGGGCCAAACGAAACCCCTTATCAATTTTATGAAAATGTAAGAAAATTACTTAATACAATTTCAAACTATCTTGCTTTGCACGAAACTAACAATGATATTCGTAAATTTAAACAAAACATGTATAATTGTCAAGCCTTACAAGTATTTCTAGCAGGTTTAAGGAATCCATACGGTACCATGATTCGAACCAAAGGTCCTAAAACCATGCTTGAAGCAATAAATTTTATAAAAACGGAAGATAATTTTAAATACTTACAAAATGCTCACAATTTTCAATCAAATAATTCAAACACTTTTAAATCAAATACTTTTAATAGGCCCTTGCAAAATCAACCAAATCGTTCTAATCAATTTTCAAATCGCAATCAGAATTTTAATAATAATAATAATGGTCATCAGCCAAATTTTTCTAGACTTAGCAATAGCTACCAAAATAATTCTAATCATTTTAATAATTCTAACAATTCAAATTCTTTTCCAACCGGTCCTGTTAATGTTCAACCTAGAGAAATTAATAATCAAAGATATTTAACTAACCGGCAAGTTTTCGGACCTCCAAAAAATGTTTGGAAACCAAATCCAAATTTTAATCGACAAAATATGCCTGACCCTGTACCGATGAGTACAACTAGTAGACAGCCTTCTGCTAATACTAGACAGCAATCAAATAGTAGATGGGTATCAGAAGAACTAAATAACGTTGAACATTGTGAAGCGCCTTATAATCAAAATAAATTTTTGCAAAAAAATTGCATTGAAGATTTCGAATATGAGGAATCACCTATAATTGAAAACGACCAAAATTTACCAAGATTCAATGACCTAGTTGAATGTCATAATTTTGTAGATAAAAGGAAATTGCCTTACATTACAATTAAAAACCCGCCTATGAAATTATTGTTAGATACTGGTGCAAGTAAATCTTTCTTATCTCCAGAAATTGTTGATAAATATTTCTCAGAATATAAGGTAAATGATTCGTTTGTCGTATCTACGTCCTTCGGGTCATCCAAGCATAACTATTCGGTTACAATACCGGCTTTTCCAGAATTTCATAGTATAAATGATTTAAAATTTTACGTTTATAAATTTCATTCTGTTTTCGATGGTTTGTTAGGAATGGACATTCTTTTGCCATTATCCGCTCTATTAGATTTTTCGAACTTGAAAATGATTTTTAATGATAATTCCCTGCCAATTCAATATTTTATTTCCAATCCTCAAAATATGACAACTCAAGTTTTACCGAGTAATTCGATTTCCCAAATTAAAATACCAGTGAATAAAAATTTCACTGTTTTGTACCCAATCAGGAGTACTTCAGTAAACAATATAAACAATAATTTTGAATTAAATAATATGTGTATTGAATCAAATTTTGATAGTTGCCAAAAACGCGAAATTTATGACTCAATAAAAACAGACCATGCCAATGAAAAAGAAAAGGAACATATTTTAAAATTAAGTAAAAAATATACGGACATTTTTCATAAATATGAAAATTCAAATATAGTAAAATCCGATTTAGAATCAATAATAAAAAAATTTGAGGAAACACCAAACATAACTGAACTAGATATTAAAAATGTACTTAACGAATTCATGGACAATGAAGACATAGAAACCGTTTATACAAGTAAAGGAAACCCTTTCCAAGAAATACCAATTTCGGAAATTCCTATTAACAATTTTAAAAATCAAATAATGCTAAAAATCGTGTTCCACTCTCCTGTCGTGCCAAAAGTGACAAGATTATTTGAAAACAAAATAAGAACTACAATACAAATTTCTGAGGCAAATTTTGAACAAGAGATTATTAACACATTTAAAGAATTTACTTCAACCAAAAAACTTTTTGCTATAAATATAGATAAACCTAACTTAATACCACAACTTTGCAATATATTACAACGAACTTTCAAAAATTCTGCTTTTAAGGCTATAATTTGTAATACAATTTTAGAAGATGTAATATCACGCGAAGACCAAATAGAAAAAGTAAAATTTTGCCACGAAGGCAAAACAAATCATAGGGGTATTATAGAAACAGAAACTCAAATTAGACGTCGTTTTTATTGGCCCAATATTAGAAGTACCGTGAGTAAATACATAAACAATTGCGAATTATGCCAAATAATGAAATATGATCGAAATCCTCCTAAACAAAAATTCGAGTTAACCCCTACACCCAATAAACCTTTCGAAGTAATTCATGCCGACGTTTTCACTATCAAAGGTCAAAAATTCCTAACTATTGTAGATAAATTTTCTAAGTATGCTCAAGCCTACCCCTTAGCTGGAGTAACGGCTATCCTTATAACGAAAGCTTTTATTAATTTTCTTACCCATCATGGAACTCCCAAAATGTTAGTATTAGATCGCGGTACCGAATTAAAAAATCATATTATTGAAGATTTCGCTAATCTTCACAAAATAAAACTTCATTATACCACCGCATTTAATCCAAATTCCAACAGTACAGTCGAAAGATTCCATTCGACCCTAATCGAACACATCAGAATATTACAAGTAACCTATAAAAATTTAAATATTTTAGATCAAATGCCTTATGCGATCCTTGGTTACAATAACAGTATACATTCAGCTACAAACCAACGTCCTATAGATGTAATTAATGGTCACCTAGACAGTAATAGCCCTTTTGAGATCGATGTTAATCAAAAACTTTATTCCAATTATATAAATCAGCATAAAGAAATTACGAGCGAAATTTACAAAGAAATAAACAAACGCATGTATACAGATAAAGAAAAAACATTAGAAAAGGTAAATAAAAGTCGCCACGAGCCACTGACATATGATCCGGGTACGTTGGCTTATCACAAAACAGGTGCGCGAAACAAGGCAAGTCCTAGATACGCTTCGCGACCAATTAAAAAGAATGAAACAATTAAAGTAAAAACTTATAAAATTAAATCAAAGAAAAAGCCTTTGCTAAAAACTTCAAAAATCAATAAACCAGTAATTACGGCTACATATCATAAAAACAATTTAAAGAAACCTTTGAAAAATCAAAAAATTGTACCATTGCCTCACTAAAAATCTAACAAAACAAAAATTGTATAATCATTAGATAAACAGATTTCACTGACTTGCAAAATAACAAAGATTAAAATAATAACATTTTATTAATAAATTTAAACAAAAAATAATTAAAAAATTAATTAATGAACTCAACTCAAAATCAAACCCAGTTAAAGCAGTAGTATCAAAATTTTAAATGAAATTATTGAAAAATTTAGAAATTTCCTATTTTATCTGTTAGGTTTAAATTACATTATAACACATTAAAATTTGCAATTAAACGTAGTATGTAATTTAGCTTAGTTTAGTTTAGTAAGTAACTTAGCTTATAGTAGAGACATATCAGATTTACAGAAATTCTACAAAACACTTAGTATACATTTTTATTATTCTGACGATGGACTAGTTTTCGTTATTTCACTCTCCTAGACCGAAATTTATTCCTACTTTCATTTATACTCCGTACCCACAAAACCAATAGTATCCTTATCCTACCTAAATCTTTCTTGACAATGCAAAAAAAAAAAATCGCTATGAGTACCGAGAATGCAAAAATGTTCAGTACATGTATTTTTGCAATCAAATAAATCCATCCCAAGAAATCATCACAGATGACTGCATCCACCAAATACTACGGCTGAAAAATGAAAAATCGTCAAACTGATCCACTATATCGTCGTGTTTCCTACAAGGAACAAGAATAGAAATAACCTGTTTCCAATCAAAGCTTGGGGTCCCAAAAAGGAACCCATTTTGTGGAACTACCCACTGGTTCCATAGATTCCAAACACCAACGACATCATTCCTGGTCAACCTTTACCATTGCCGGCCATCAATAGCTTCTCCACAATCAACCCCTAGGATGGTGATCGAGGACGAAGATTAACGATCCACCCCTCGTATGGATCTTTCTGAGAAGGGAGGAGTTATGTACGTGAGAATGCTGACCTAGCACTAAATTCCTGGAAACAAGAATGAAGAGGCAGCATTTTTGCATGGGAACTTCAAATACGTTTTTATTCATTTTATTCAGTCTGATTTTGTCTTTATTATTGATAACACCGGGTTTTTCATTTTTGTAAAAATAAATTTAAAAATAAATTTTTTTAAAAACTATCTCTTCGAGACGTTTTACATAATTCGCTAACGGTTCTGTAGTCACAATGTTTTTAAGTATCGAATAATTACTAAGTAATTTTTACTAGCGAATAAATTCATTCGAATGAATTATTCATTCACTACTGTTCTTACGCCAGATGCATCTGCAACATATTTTACAATAATTTGGATCTCTCTCTAGTGCTATTTTTAGGTAGATTTCCATATATGGAATCTACCTATTTTTTAACAGGTTTATAACATATTTTTATTAAAAAATACGAACTTTTTATGATATTGATATATTCCTTTAAAAATATATTATGTGGGTTTAATTTAGTTATTTTGCTATTTATTTATATCACATATACAGGGTGGGTCAATATTACCTCCCCGCGGTTTGTAGCTTCGTAACTAATAAAGGTATAAAAATAAAAAATAACTGTTTTATTTGATTCGAAAATCCTTACAACTAAAAAATAGTTCTATTTATACAAAGTAATCCTCATTCTAGTGGCTAAAATGTTTGCAATTTTTTTAAGAGATACGTCCTATATATTTTTACATTTTTGTATTACTTCTACAGTTGCATTTATGACAATAATTTATTTTTTTAAATCGGTTACTGCGTTGGAAAGATATTCATATTTTATTAACTTTTCTGAAAAATCGCTACATTTCAAAATTATTCAAAAATTAATGTATTATATATGAATTTGAAAAAGAAACTTTGTTTAAAGTTAATTAGATATGAGTTTACCTCATTCATAATTCGTAATTATTGTAATATGCACAGGGTGTTTGTAACATAAGATTAAATTTTCAAAATTGTAACTATAAAAAACTTTGTTTTTTCTAATGAAACACCCTGTATAATATTTAATATTTACAAAGCCTTTTCTATAGGATTTCTATACATACCTCATATTATGGGTTAAAATTATACTGTTTTATAGTTATTGAACGAAAAAAAAATTAAATTAACTTTGATATATAAAAAAGCGTGTGGTGCTTTCTTCAATTTTTTAATGACTTGACCTTTGCAAACTGAGTTATGGGGAGGGGGGGGGGCAGGGTATTTTTGATAAAGAGACCTACATTAGTAATTAAGATATTCTTAAAAAAATAGAGAAACGTTCCTCTTTCACTACTTTCCAAATATCCAGAAAGGGGGGCAAAAACGAGGAAAGGTTTTTTAATAAAGGTGCATATATTTCATACATACATGTTAGATACTTAAAAACCGGTATTAAAAATATTCTTTAGAAAGAAAGAAACAAAGTGCTTCAAAATTTTACCAAAATCCAATTAGGTGGAGTGAAAACGGGAAGAAGTATTTTTTTATGAAGCTAAGTGTATCTCACGCACCATAAATGTTAAAAATTGTAAAAATTAGTTTTTAAGCTATTCTTAAAAAATTAAGCAATATTTTTTTACCATTTGCCGAAAATTGAGTTATGGGGGGAGTGCGGTTACTTTTTTTTGTTGTTACTTACATCTATACCGAACATGTTATCTTACCTGAAATCGTTTTTGGACGGGCTCTCCGTTAATATTAAAAATAGGAAGCTGCGGTTTTCACCAATCGATTCTGCCTGTGGCAGTTTTTTAAAATTATTTTTAGTAAAAGTGATACGACTATCAACTTTTTTCTCTAGATAAATTTGAAAAAAGTAGCACAGACACACTATTCTGATAAATATTTGAAAAATCATGAAAAACCCCCATATTTTTAGTTGCTATATTAATCGAGATCTCGTCCAAAAACGAATAAATATGTTTTATGACGCTCTATCCTGCTTTGTGCAGAAAAAATTGGATTAGAGGGTAGGATTGATTATTAACATTAACCGGCGGAAAATACTAAAAAAACAATTTTTACACCCAATTTATTAGAATACAAGCACATTTTCCTTGGGTAATTCTCTAACCGACAACCGCAAAAGTCACATGGTGTGAGGGCCTCTTAAGCCATTCTTTAAAAATAAAGAAACATGTTTTACAGTTTTGAATTTTTGAGGGGGGAGGTTCTTAATAATAGAGTATTAATTTGTTTCCTCCCTATTCAATTTTTTATTCTTTTCCAACTTTCGTTATTTCTTTTTGATTTCTTTTCTGGGATGAAACCAGGTCAGATCGAAGCTTTTGAAAATGGCAAAAAATGAAAAAAATCTAGAACAGTACGTATGACACCCACTGGAAAAGGAAGAAATTATATAGCAAATATAACAGAAAAAATATTGTACAGGCGATTTGTCGTAGGGGGTGGAAGGAGGTAAACTTTTAGGGGTGGAAAACAGTTTATTACGATTTCCGGAAAAACTGTAATTTTTATCTCTTATCTTAAGTTAAATGGCAAAGTTGTAGATAACACAACTTTTTTATTTATACTTTTTTCACATGACCTCAAAATATCCGCGAAAAAATCGAAATAACCGATTTTTTGGTTTTTATTTATCTCCCATAAAAAAACTTCCTTCTTATGTCCCAAATACGCTGTAATTGTTTCAAATCAAAATATTTATTTTTACCCTTTATTTTGATTTTAAACCGAAAAAGTAACCTCATTTTCAATCGAAAAGCAGTTTTTTCCGAAGGCGTAATAGTATATTACACACCGAGGTGGGAAGTGTTAGATTACTGTCGTATGATTAGTTAGTTAACCGAGACGCGTAACGTCGAGGTTAGCTATAATCTCGAGACAGGAATTAAGCTTCCTACCGAGGTTTGTATACTATTTTATTTACAACCATCATATTTCGATCAAAATTAATAAATCTCTGTTTCGTTCTGAACATAATTATTACAATATTATATTTAACGACAAATTACCAAGCATGCGGTTTTCTAAGAATAATCAAGTAAATATATTGTTACCGTGACTACGGGGTAAAGAATTATTATCAATATAAATAAATGTCAGATAGTCAATAAATGTCAGATAAGGTCGGATATTAAATTCGAAAATAATATATTGAACAAAAAATGTCTTCCGACGAAGAATTAATGGATTGTACCCCACCAGAGGTACGACAGGCTGCTGAAGCAGCACCCCTATGTTTTGGTGCCAGAGAAAAGTAGGCATCGGTACATGTGTTATTTATTTAAATATAAAAAATATTCATATGAGGGCGGGAAGTGAGGGCGGGAAGTAGAGGTGTGTAATGTGACACTTCCCAACCTTCAATGAAGTTAGGAATGACAACATTACATATATGGTTGTAAATAAAAAAATATACGTTGCTATGGAAAATTCACTCAGACAATGCGAAAAAACGAAAGAAATTGGGCGCAGCTCCAAAAACCGTTAGTCAGTATTCGAGTCGCAGATGCACAGAGACAGTACAGAGCAGTGAACAGAAAAACATTTTGTATGCCAGTCTAATTGAATTTTTTGATGTATTTAGAAACAATTGACAAAAAAAACTATGACATATTTCAAAATCTGTCCTTTCTTTCTTTTTTGTGGATTTAAGGAAGTAAGACTCAAATTAAAAGTTATATTTAGTTTATTTTAGAAGAGAGTTTAATAATCCCTCAGAGACTTTTACTTTTATTTCTTCGGAAAATGTGACTTAGCTTGGTTTTGGGCTTGCCTTCGAGTTTCTTCTAAAATTTCCTGGATCCGGCAAATAAAAGATGTCACGTTCCAAGGAAAAACTTATTCCAAAAGAAAAATGGACTTGTTCCAAATAAAAACGTTCGGTCCCAAAAGTTCACATAAAATACATAAGACAAAAATCTTATAAATCACCAGATTTCCTGGCCTCTAAAAAATAATGAAATACGTGAATTTTTAGATCAAGATATGAAATATAAAATAATCAAACTGAATTACATTTTAAGACAATCTGTAAAAAGAAATTAAAAATAGATTCTCTTTTTATAATTGAGGCTGAAAGAGCACCACAAACATCAGATAATTTATATTGTTATAAAATATAAAATATGAACTTTTAAGTAAATATAACAAAAAATATACCGGCATAAAAAAGAATTAAAAACAACAGTAAATAAAAGTTAAAGCGTCAAAGTAATTAAAAATGATAACAGGGACATAAGTGAATATATAATATAATATAATAAAAACTTACCCTATATAACGAGGGGAAGAAAAGAAAACTTCAATAAGTGAGACAAAAGAATTAAAAACAACAGTAAATAAATGTTAAAGCGTCGAAATAATTAAAAATGATAACAGGGGACATAAATGAATTTCAATGAAATGAAAAAAAGAAAACTTTAATAAGTGACACAAGCGATATAAAAGTCAATTATTCTGACGGGAGAGACAAAGAAAGAAAATTGTTACCATGGGAAAGACATTTTATAGTAATACCAAGAGGAGAAGGGACATGACGCGAGGAAATTAAGAAGGGATATCAAGTGAGTCTGAAATTAATGAAAATACAGGGTGGCACAGAGAAAGAAACGTAACAAAGTAACATGGTCACGTACTAATGACATCATTTTTTTGTCATCACTTACGTGATTTTGCCCAAAAGGATCACGTGAAATTAACCCAAAATTAACTTGATTATGTCACAGCCCATCAACGTCATACAAATGACGTTTATAGACGTCTTCCAAAGGACGTTAGTCGACGTCTTCTAAAGAATGTTGATGGACGTCTTCCAAATGAAGTTGGTGGAAGTAGTATTCTAAACTACGTTGGTATACGTCTTCCAAAAGACATTACCTTGAAATCAAAAAAAAATTGGGTTGATGCGAATTAAAATATGACTGATGGCTCATTTAACTGGTCATAATTCGGAATCGAATGAACCTTCGAGTATATTTTAATTCGGATTAACGCATTTGTTTTCGATTATAAGATAATGACTAGACTATCAATGGACGTGTTTAAATTGGTTTGGAAACACCCGTTTTGTACGACTTTTTGAGAACTAGGTATAGGTTGTTAATTTTTTACTAAGCCATGACCATCAAATATTACTCGGAAATTGCTATTTATTAATTCCAATTGTATTTTAAAACATCAATAGACGTACATTTCATAACAATACTAAAAATTGATAATACTTCGTTAGTGTATTTGAAATTAAACAAAGTTTTGTCAATGTTAACAAAAAGTTAAAACATAATCCTTCTTTTGCTTTTCTTGGACTTGAGAAAATAAATAAAACTAAACAGTTCAAGAATACGTTTATTAAAATATTTCATATACGGTATTAGATGAGTGAATGAATAATAGGGAAGGCTACCAAATCCAAGTTATGACGTTATCGAAACGACATCTTTATTTAGTAGAAAATCTGACGTCTGTTATACGTGATTGACGTCGTTACTGTTACGTTTTTTGTTGTTCCTCTACTCAATATATTTTAATTTCATACTTCCCTTCTTATTTCCTCGCGTCATGTCCCTCTCTTCTCTTGGTATTCCTATAAAATGTCTTTCCCATTTGAATATTCAGTCAAAATAATTTTTATATCGTTCGTGTAGCTTACTAAAGATTTCTTTTTTCTCCCCCTCATTTTATAGTTAAGTTTTTATTATATTATATTATATTTTCACCAAGATTCTTTGATATCATTATTAATTTTTTTGCTGGTATATATTTTTTTTGTTATATTTACTCGAAGTTCATATCTTATTTTTTTATAAAACTATGAATTATCTGATGTCTGAGTCTCGTTTTACAAGAAGAGAATCTATTTTTTAATTTGTTTTTACTGCAGATTGTCTTAGAATTTAATTCATTTTAATTAGTTTTATATTTCATATTTTGATCTAAAATTCATGTATTTCATTTTAATATTATAATTATTTTATTATAATTGTTCACAAACAGAGACCACGAAATCTGGTAATTTATACGATTTTTGTCTTATATTTACTTTATGTCAACTTTTAGGGTTTTTCCTTTGGACCAAGTTTTTTCCTTTGGACTAAGTTTTTTCATTTGGACCAAGTTTTTTTCCTTTGGACCAAGTTTTTTTCTTTTGGACCAAACTTGTGTTTCTTTGACTACAATTTTTCCTGGACCACGTTTTTGGACCAAACTATCCAGTTTTCTTTGGAGAAGGGAGATAGGAAAAACCCCAAGAAGAGCTAAGTTTTATTTTTAAAAAGAAAAAATCTCTGGAACTGTTTTATCGTAAAATAAACAAATATAACGTTTAATTTGAGTTTAATTTCCCCTTAACCAAAAAAAAAGAAAGGGCGTATTTTGAAATATCTAATAATGACCTTAGAAATACGTCGATATTACGTGACCTTGTTAGATGGGTAGTTTTGCCGGAAATCGTGATAAACTTTTTTCCATCGTTAAAAGTTCACCCCCCACAAAAAATTGCTCGTAAAATATTTTTTATCTTATTTTTCTATATTTTCTTCCTTTTCGAATGCTGTTCTAGATTTTTTTGGTCTCAAAAATTATGTACCCTAGCCAATACCTCCATATGGTTCACACCGGCGCTCGTGGCAAATACCTTACCCACTTTCTCCATATGGTTACACTATTACAGCTGGTATTAAAGGAATTAAATAAAAAATTCGCAATTTTCGACACACCTTGTATATGACTTAAAAAATGTGATATCTGATGGCTTTATTCTGGGTTTTAGACCATACTGAACTTTTTATGAGTAAAAACTTTTTCCATATGCTGCGAACTTAAGTGGATACACTACACTGTATATCATTCACTGAAACAAACAAATAAATAAATTTGTCAAAATTATCAAAATTTAAATGTCAGTAGCTTCAAAATTTTTTTTCTAAATTTTAAATGATATAAATCTAAAATTTCAAGTGATTTTATTCATCTAAATTACAGTGTAATACAAAAATGTGTGACAGAAGGACAATCCTAAACAGTCTCAAAGAAATATTATGTCAACTCGATGGATCGTGTTGTTCCCCACCCTGTTGTGCACCAACACCATGTTTTCCGGCATCACCTATTGGTCCCGTCATAGAAATTTACGACCCTTTACCGAAGCCTTGCATACCAATATGTACTCCGTATATAGCATCGTTAGGAGATTTTTGCGGAGTGTGTCCGCCAGGCGGGCCATGTCCTCCACACGGTCCCTGCGGTGCTTCCTTACCCGGTATGGTTCCTAGTCCAGTTACTCCGCCCCCGTGCGTGCCGCTTATCGCTAAACCACCTTGTCCTCCAGCAATTATACCGTCGCCACCTACGATTGTTCCTGTAGGACAAATTGTGCCTGTGGTTCCACCACCTCCGATGCCATTACCTTGTCCACCTCCAGTACCTTGTGTTCGGCCATGTCTACCGCCATGTTGTCCCTGTCCTTGCCCTCCACCTTGCGTTCCATGCGCTGGTCCACCATGTGCACCTATTACAGCTCCTTTGCCTGTTTGTCCCCCTCCTGTTTGTCCACCTGCTTGTTGTCCACCGTTTTGCGGTCCATGCGGACCTTGCGGCCCATGTGGACCTTGTGGCCCTTGTTAACTTTGTCGCTATAAATGTTGTGTTAAAAATGAAGGGATTTAAGACAAAGTAGGTGTATAAGTAAAACCTCTACCTACTCTAAAATATTTCCACGAATTATTTTTCGTTTGTATAATTAGTATCTTTCTATTTTGTAACAAGTCTAAGAAATATGTAACAATAAAATGTTTTTATCTATTTGTGTTTGTGTTTCTTTGGCTTTTTGCTTTGAGCACTAAATATTTAGATCCTAAACATGTTGATAATTAAAAATTATAATTATTGTTGTGCCGTTGTCAAAACATACAAAAATCGTAGTTACAGCACTGCGTAAATAAACAACAATTGTCAAAATCTTCTGACGTGAGAATCAAAATTCAAAATTTCCAAAATTGTCATTTTAAACATGCTCAAAATTTAATGTAAAACCTTTTTCCATAATAAAATCCAAATTATATAAGTGTTAAGCAAAATGTCACCGCCATGTTGTCCAGACATAGACCGAAGGAAAAACTTGCTAAGCAGTCTAAGGGAGTTAGTAGGTCAAATTGATGGGACTTGTCCGCAGCCTGGTTGTCCACCTGGTATATAATTTTTTTAATCTCTTAAAATATCATTTAAAATATAACTCGAGCAATATTGAAATACTGTCTTATGACAAATTCTTCTAGGATATCCTTGTGGTCCTTGTGGCCCGCCCGGACCTTGTGGCCCTTGTGGTCCTTGTGGCCCCTGTGGTCCTACGGGACCATGCTGCGCTCCAGGACCGGTCTTGCCAATTTGCGATGTGTGTCCTCCATGCTGTGGACCTTGCCCACCTTGTCCAAAAATGATGGTGTGCTACAGAAGACCTAAAGTTAAAATTATTTGCGGAAAAAGACCTAGATCCAGAGAGATTAGAGGCGGTATTATGATGTGGGGATGTCATTGCGAAAAAAGGAATGGTTTACAAGTAAGTAATTATTAAAATTATTCTATTAATGATTGAATCAAATTATTTTTGATATAACTTTATTTTATATTCGTTCGGTTTTACTATTATTCTTAAGTATTAATTCTCTAACATACTTACACCAATTACAAAGCTTCATTATACTATTGGCAGTAGGAAATTTAATTAACATATATGCACTGGGCATTTAAACAGGACCTTACTTATCTTACATTTTTAACTGCCTTGTCTGACTGGGTTCTTATACTTTCTAATAAAATTTTACAAAAAACCCGTTTATTTTTAGGATAGATGCACTAGAATGCAATGCTTAGGAGCGCCAGAATGCTCAATGAAGCCTTACCCTTGTTGCGGACCAAGTATGTACTCTTGTGGTCAACACTTCCCTCTGAGATACAAAGATATAGGCATCGAAGAGTGTCCATGTTATCCAGCATTTACTAGATTACCAACGTGTCCACCAGGTAGTGGTGCACCTACTTCTCCTTTTGGACCTTGTTGCGGACCCGGCCCTGCATCGTGTGGACCTTGTGGGCCATGCGGACCTTGCCCCCCTTGTGGACCATGTGGACCTTGTGGACCTTGTCCTCCTTGTGGGCCATGTGGACCTTGTGGACCTTGTCCTCCTTGTGGACCTTGTGGGCCGTGCGGACCTTGTGGACCGTGTCCTCCTTGTGGTCCATGCGGACCATGTGGGCCCTGTCCTCCTGGCGGTCCATTTCCCCCATGTTTACCCTCTTCGTGTTCACCATGTGGACCTTCATGTGCACCTTCTCTTTCTAGTTGTCCCCCGTTATGTCCACCTTTTTGTCCGCCATGTGGCCCTTGTGGTCCCCCTTGTGGTGTTCCTTGCGGTCCTGTTCCGACGGGACCTTGTCCCGCGTATGGTCCTGGTCCTATGGGTATATTACCTACTCCTATGGCACAAAATTGTGCTTTGGTGGCTCCTTGTGGACCTTCGCCTCCTGGACCATGTCCTTTGTGCGCTCCTTGTCCTTCTCGTCCTTGTGGTCCTTGTGTTGGTCCTTGTGTACCCATGCTGCATTAAAATAATGAAAAGTATAAAAGCAGCTGTTAAAATTTGTTTTTTGTGTTCAATTTTCATTCATATTGTTTATAAATTGACATATTTTTATTTGTTATCTAAGTACAGTAGATTTCAAAACTACTATAAAATGGCGTATACGAGTTTTTGTGATGATATTTTATAATAAATAAAATTGAATTTTTGATGTATTTTATTTCTGTAAAAACAAGTATACACAAGCGAATGACGGTTACTACTGACGGTCAGTCGGTCCCATTGATTTTATTGGGGTTTTCACAAGTAGAGCGTATCGTCCGTCGACTGATTGGTCCGTTGGAGCATCCGTTGAGCCCTTGCGGATGCGTACGGTACGCATCAGTTCGGGCCGAGTCTTTTCACATGTATAATGATTCATGATAGACATTGTTGCGCATTTTTCTTACTGTCTTATGTTTCTGTATACATTTGAAATATGTCGTCCAGCGATTTGAGAATAGACACCCACATATTAATTAGGTTAGTGGAACAAGAGAGCTGTATCAGATCCATAAAGCTCTTTTTATTTATCTTTGAACTATTAATCTTTTGCCCACAAGACGACAACAATATGTGATTTTACTCTCTGTGCGTACTGATCATATGCTGCATATGAAAATATATGCAATACAAGATACTGACGGTCAGTCGCATCTGTAACAGCTCTGAATTAAAATACTGGTCATATATGGTACGAAAACTAAGCAGCTGATTGGGTAGTCTATATTCCGTTATCAATGCTGCGTTCGATCTTAAATGTATATTTTTTCTAGATTTAAATTGTTAGATTTTGCATAAATATTTTCAAATTTATCACTGATGCTTTAATTGATGGATTTAATGTTTTGCTCTGTAAAAACTGGTGATTGCCGATTTTGATCTTAAATCGGTGAAATCAAATAACAGCAATAATGAAAGTAATAGGCAATATAACCCGTAGCAGCTCTTACGACTCTATCTGTCAGTAGATAGAACGTTCTTTAACTTTAACGGTTCTGTAACTAATGACAATGACGTTTAGATTGTGACAATTGTATGAGAAATCAACTTGTAAAGTTTTATTCTAAACGTCATTGCCTTTACTTATTGAGTCTTTAAAGTTAAAGGACGTTCTATCTACTGACAGTATGCCACCTAAAATTTTATAATCGACTTTTCTCGATAAGTATTAATACGGTAGTACAAAATGGACTCATCCAGTGATTTTCTTTTATATTTTTATTTTATAATTTTGGCCTACCAAAACACATTGCACTGGGCCCAGCCCTTCTGAGAGCGATCCTGCGGTTGTAATTCATTCTTAAAGTATGAATATCTTGGCTATAGTGGCTTGTGACGTGGCCCAATTAAATAGATTATATTTGGCTATGTTGTCATATCGATAAAAATGGCAACTCTCGTTCTCATTTTTGTTATGATTGAAAGAAGGAAGGAAGTATGTCAAATGTTTCTACAAACGAACAAAGCTACAATCTTGGCAATGCTGTAGAAAGTAAAACGTTAATTATTAGTCAAAAAACAGCGCCACTTTTAAAATATATTAATTACTTTTTATTGATTATTATTAATTAATGAATATTATAAGAACAATGAAAATCAACATAGGCAACTGGGTTGTTTAAGCTATTCATTCATTAATATAAAACCTATAAATTCGTTCCTACTAGATAAGTCCATTATCCAAAGACTATCTACTGTAGACGTTCAACTTAAATGGCTTAAGATCATCTTGCTTTTGTGTTTTGGGACCAAAGCCCCAGATGGCTCTGTCAGTATGAATAATTAAATTTATGTTGGCTGCAATGATAAAATTTTAATAAATTTGGCTCCATCTGATGATCTGTTTCCAAATTATTCATCTACCAAAAATACCGGGAAAATTAAAATGTTAAAAATAAGTGGGGTTAAAATTGAATATATAACACAAACTTTAATGATTTTTTTATATATTGTAATAGTTACACTATTTATACATAAAAAATAGTCTAAAATTAAAGTAATAATATAATTTTCTCCACGACCATTACTGAATGTATGAATTCTGAAATCATTTTTAATAATAGAATGTAAACATTCACACTCTAGAGTCTGAATATTTATTCTATAATACTTGCTTCTTATGCATTTTGCATGTATTTTCATTCTTTATCAAGGTAAAGAATGGATTTTCTGTAATCGAATTAAACAATATCGATTGCCGTGGACTTCAAAAGTGTCAGTGTCAGATATAAAATGGCGACGGTAATAATTATTTTCAAACAAGTTTTAATTTAAACAAAATAATGAGTGAAAAATCAAGTGAAGTAGATATAGAATTTAATAATATCTGAAATTGTAAATTATGAAAAAACACCAATGCACTAGATTTTAATATCGGTAAGTGTACCACAGCACTATAAATATTAATACAATGTAATACAAAAATGTCAACAAATAACTTCTGTTCAGATTTAATTTAATTTTGATTTATACTTTTTGATCGTGGAGAAAATATAGTCTGTTACTCGGTCAGAATGAAAAAATTCGACACTCGTGGTTCCTCACACTCGCATTCGCTCGCGTTCGGAATTTTCCACTCTTGTCGAATTTTTCATTCTAACCTTGTTACAGAATCTACTATACACTAATTTTTACCTTTAAATGTGAAGAAAGAATGTTCAGTATCCATAACTAGAGCAGTTTCACAATTATTGCAGATTTTGAAGAAGTTTATTCTTGTGCTATATCTATAAAAGTAGATTGGAGAAAATCATCTTTCTAAATAATGAACACGTACTGCATAATGATGATGAAGGCTTTATAACTACTGATAAAGACTCTTCGTTTGTATTTGGAATTACAATAAAAGCTCCTAAAATAAATGTAAAGTTTTAACGACATTTAAATGTAGAGTTTGTTTAACCATCCTCTGCCGTAAAGTCATACATTGTCCAACTTCTTCTCTCAATCATGAAATAGATGAGACGGAATTATAACGTTATTAACGTATTTCTTAACTAATGTCGACGTAAATGTTATTTATTACTTTTGACAGTTTAATTAATTTTTCATTGTCAAAATACCTTCCCGGTATAATGAGAGAGAGTATAGTTTAATTTTGAAGTTGATTAATTCCTTTTTAAGAGAAAGAGATGTTGGAATACCGCTTTTACCGTTAAATGCAGTCTACAACGTTTGGGTTCACCCCAAAAACATAATCTTATAATACATTTTTAATATATATTATATAACTCGCCATTTAATCAAGATTCGATCATTCGTAATTTTTTTACTCTAGTCAAAAATCATGCTCAGGGACGTTAAACACCACCAAGCTAGTAGTTTGAAACAAATCAGTTAAAAAAACGGAGGTTTCAAGTTAAAAAAAATTACTAAATTATGTAAAAAGGTGCAACGTATAAAGCAAAATACAATTACAACATGCGTCATTGAAAAAATCCTTAACATATGTCATTAGTTATAGTTTAATTTGAGGTTAAGTGTAAAATAACATTCGAATACTATATGACAAACGTAAAACAGCAGAATACGTCACTAAGATGTCTAAAAACCTTGGTGTTTCCACTTAAGGTGGATCCACATCAATAAAAAATTGCGTTGTGAGTTGTATTTGACATAAATTATTAGATCACACAGGTGTACTAAATACAGACGAATGCTCGAATCTGCAGCTTTACACTGTCCACACAAAATATGACAAACCGAGCGAGGACTGGAACAATTCTAAAGAGCGCCATCTTACAGAATTCTGGTAAGTTCTACTAAATGCAACAGGTGGTACTCCCAAATAGTTCGAAACAAAATCGAATCAGTAAATACACCAGGGGGTTTTTAGACATCTTAGGTATTTTGCACCATGTAAGAAAAAATCTAAAAATAAGTATTTATGATAGATTTTGTAAAAAGGAACCGACAAATGTTGATTCCTATTCATAAAAATGCAATACAAATTTTATAATTCAATTTTAAAAATCATTTTTTAAAGCTATTCTTGAAATGTCAAAAACGCTATCCACCATATTGTGACGTCATCTTCATAGTAACCAATAGATTTTTGTTGTGCTTTGTTAATTTTAATTTTTTTCGAGTTATTATACGTTTGTAGACTTTTATCATACCGTATTTTATTGAAATATCATCATGGATGACGGTTTCATAAAAGCAGAAAGTACTAATCTGTTCTGCCTAGTTGAGGAATCTTAAAACATCATTATATAACAGAACCCATTATCTTATATTGTGTATAAATTCTTCGCGTAATTTTTCATCTAAAACATACAATAATCTTTACAAAATCTATCACAATCGCAACATAACCTATAAATATCTGACAAAATTTGATTTTACGATATCATCATGAAGTTTTCTTTTCTTCATAAAATAGTTATTACAAAGTAAATACACTTGTTTAAACTCCCACTTACATCAAAGTGATCTTCACAGAAATAAAACTTAGTATTTGCGGAGAATAACTTCGAATCTCTTTTTGCCAGTTTTAACCAAGTATTTACTTATGTTTATATCAGTTGGCACTTGAATCCACAACTTTCCTGACGTTTTTACGCTAGTTTTCTTGCATTCGGATACAAAACACCAATCATTATAACTCATTATTAACCCGAAAATATTTTTATTTTTTTGCTTTGCACTGTAGACATGTACTATTTACTATGAGGATGACGTCACAAACCTAGTCAGCAATGGCGGCTGGCGTTTTCGCTCGAAAATGTAAAATGATAAATTCAAAATCATTTTTATGGCATTATTCGGTTTTAAAAAATTAATATAAAAATTACAGTGATTTATTATTCATTTAGGGCCAAATTATTAATCGGCCGCTAAAGTTCCTGTTAATATAAATATTGTAATTATAAATATAATGTTAGTGATACGAGCAGAATAAAATCAAATTAACATGGATTTTATTAACAGTCAATTAGTCAATTTATCCAGGAGATAAGTAGCAGTTATAACCTTAAAATTTTATAAACAAAGTTTGCTAAAAAATAGAACTTTTTAATAATGAATCTTCCAGGAAACCTTCCTGTTGATGTATACGATTTTTCTGATTCCTCAGTTTTTGACAATGATTTAAAACGATTATATGAGTATTATTTTGCTGAGACACCGCATTGATCAGATCATTTAAATTTCTGGGATAATGTCCATTTTTTTACCTCTCGCACTTCAGATAAGAGAGGTATAGGAATCATGCTAAAAATTGGGTAGTGAGTTTTCAATGGATAAACACGTTTTGGGGTCCCTAGAATACGATTTTAATATTTTCGCGATGATGTCTGTGTGTGTGTGTGTGTGTTAGTGTGTGTGTGTTAGTGTGTGTGTGTGTGTGTGTTTGGATGGATGTTGTAGTAACGATAACTCAAAAACTACTGAATAAAAAAAATTGAAATTTTGCATACACGATTCTGATACCCTAACTTAGATCTGATTAGATTTTGGTGCCAATCGCACAATAGGAAGTGGCAGTTGCTATGGGTGATGACGCCATTATTATACAAAACGGCAGTAAAGTTTTACACATATATTTTGTATACCCTATAGTTTATTTTCATCTCATTAAAATTTTCGAAACTTTTGCCATTGTTGCCAGATTTACAAAAAAAATAATTTTTTTTCATACTTTTTTGTGTCAACCTGTAAATTTTTGATTCAAAAATGGCGAGAGGTCATAGCCATATTCGGGCGGTCTCTTTGCTTTAAAAACATTTTCAACAACTTTTAGAACCAGTTTTAAAATTACGTCATAGGTTTTGGAAGCGCTCAAATATATGATTTTAAAAATGTGATGTCACTAGTAGTTGACAGTTCAGTTTGTCAATGTCAGATTCGTACCTGAAGTTAATTATTGTATACATATAAGGAAAAAGAGGTGCTTGTTGTGATTTGTGTTTTTAAATAAGCTACTGTTTAAAGAGGTCTGCACTGGATTTCTTATGGTTAAATGGTTTACAGAAATGGATCGACTAATCGAAATATTCAACGAAGAGGTCGAATTACGGCAGATTAATGTACATAATTGGTTTTTGAGTCAAGAATATGATTGGGTAAATATTATTTTTGTCAACGCAGACTGTTAAATCCTCTAGCTGAACCCGAATCATTTTTGTATTTAGTTCATATAACTATATAAATAAATGAATATTATTAATTATTAATACTCTTTCTTGCATCTTTCACGTCGTCTGCCCTCTCTGTTTGACATTGATGGCATTTCTATCTCCTTGAACCGTTCTCGAGAGGATGTTTCAAAAACAGATGCAGCTGTTTTAAAACTAATTCAACGTGACGTCATTGTTTGGTCACTCGAATGGGAAGAGTTTAATCTGTTTGAAATATGTTTAAACCAGTCGACCGCCCGAATATGGCTCATGTGCTGGCCACATCAGATTTTTATCATTGCAGTCAACCTAAATTTAATTATTCATACTGACAGAGCCATCTGGGGCTTTGGTGCCAAATTGCAAAAGCAAGATGACCTTGAGCCATTTACGTGAAACGTCCCTAGTAGATGGTGTTAATTATCGCATTAAAAATTAATAATACAAGATGTGCAAAAAATACTAATCTGTAATATATTTTTTTCACTTTTCTAAAGCCTTGGATTTAGAAACTATGAGGAATAGAATTTTCAGACAAATTAATAATGCAAAGAAAAATTACATTTTTAACGTAGTTACAAATTTTATTTAATATTTGGTTACTTCACAATAGGACTAGTTACGGTAAAACATTTTACTTTTGTATTTCTGTCTTAACAGGACTCGTTCGTCGCAGCATTTGGAAATGTATTTAAAATTCTTCGACCTTTCCTAAAACATTATAAATTTATTATTTTACTTAACTAACTATTCCCGGACGAATCATCCCCAGACATTTTTCCCACAAAATAATAGATTTATGTCAAGAATAAATTATTAACTTTATACTTACTTTAATAATTATTTTTAAACTGGTAGATGATCCCTCTATAGTGCCGACCCTAACATGTTTTTAGGGTAGAGCGAGATTACACATTTTTCGGCAATATATTGTCATAGAATTTTATGCACTTGTGCCGATATTAATTTGCTCTACTTTTGACATTGTAGAACTAATTATTTAGCACAGAGGACAAAAATTGTTGTCTGGGGACGCGATTTCCGTCCGGGACTAAATTGACTTAGAAACGACCTATCAATTATTAAAATCTTTTTTCATTTTTCTAATGATTTATTGTATTTAATACATGGTTTTTAAGATATAAAATGAAATCACTTTGTGGTTCATATCAAATCGCCTCATTTAACACACTAAGCACCAAATATCTAGTCACACAAGTATTCTCATGGCGCTTAATGTGTTGATCCCGAAGAAGCTTAACACAATGGCGGACAAGGCCCGGGAGGAGGAATAGGGTAACAAGGGCCACACGAAGGACGACCTGGAGGACAAGGTCCACATGGGGGACAAGGTCCACACGGAGGACACCAAGGTGTAAATGGTGGCTGTGGTTTAAGAGGAGGATACTTAGGTGGAGGGGGACGACAAGAAGGACCACAAGGGGGACAAGGACCACAAGGACCACAAGGAGCAGGACCACAAGGGCCACAAGGGCCGAAAGGAGGTGAAGGGCCGCAAGGGCCACAAGGACCACAAGGAGGACAAGGTTTACAAACAGGAGCACAAGGAGAACATGGAAGCGGAGGAGTGACAGGACAACCAGGAGGCGTACACGTAGGGACACAAGGATAAGGACACGGAGGTGGACATATTGGTGGTGGAGGTGGGGGAATGCACGGTAATGGTGGTGGACATGGAACCGGCATTGGAGGTTGTGGAACGACAGGCACAATTTGTCCTACTGGTACTAGCGTAGGAGGAGTTGGACGTACAATCGGAGGACAAGGAGGTTTAGCGACAAGTGGAACACACGGAGGTGGGCAAACGGGACTAGGACAAGGACCAGGTGAACAAGGACCGCAACAAGCTGCAGGCCCACATGGATTACATGGAGGACAAGACGGACCGCAAGGGGGACATGGACGACAAGGACCGCAAGGACCGCAGGGTCCGCAAGGATCACAGGGCCCACAAGGACCGCAGGGTCCACATGGACCACCGCAGGGAGGACAACAACCAGGTCCGAAAGGATAAGCTGGGTAAGGTCCGCATGGAGGACAGTTCGGTAATCTAATATAAGCTGGGTAACATTGATACTCTTCTATATTAATTAACCTCATCGGAAGATGGCCGCCACGAGAGTACAGACTTGGTCCACACATTGGACCGCCTTTGGTTCTGCATTCTGGTGCTCCTTTACATTCTTTTCTCGGACAGCGATCCTACAACAAAATAATTATTTAGACAAAAGGTTAATAATAATAATAATAAAGATTTTACTCTAATAATAAATTTACAGCTATGTTTTTATTTAAAAGTTTAAGAAAAGCATAGTTCAGAGGTTCAGTTACGTTACTAACTACTATTAGGCTGATCTTGTAATATTTATATAGGAAAAAAATGAGGGGGTAATCCCACCCAACTTTCCGAACACTCCTAGTAAAGTAATTGTTTAATCGATTATTTTAGTTTTTCTGCATCAAAATACATTTATAAAATAAGTTTACAAAAATTAAAAAAAAAATTAATTATTAAATTTTTTTTTATACTTTTTATAATTTTGTATAATTTCTACAAGTATTATTTTAAAATTATGAAATATTTCACACATAATGTACTTTTTGATTCCTTTCAGATTTACTATTTACTTTTTTCATTTGTTTTACCATTTTCGATAAAACAAAAGGACAAAAAAATTTAATTTTTGTTTTATTTTTGTTATAATAATTACAATGTTAAATTTGAAGAGATTAAAATATTTTCCAAATTTAGAGTTTTATATTACCTATCGAATGGTATAAATCCCATTTTAATATCTTTAATATTTTTAAAGTTATTCAATTTTTTTTAACTTATATTAAATTTCAAAAAAAAAATTATGAATTCTACAATTTTTTGAATAAAATTTTGAAAAAAATCACAACTATAGAGTTTTTTACTATCAATTTAATGGTATTTTTTTAAATTTGTAATATTAATATTAACCTTAAAAAGAAATAAAACCTTTTTTAAAAAATTTTAAAATCAATAAATAATTATCTCATTCAATTTTATTCAAAATGGGAAACAGACCTTTTTTTTAGGTTTTTTGGATCAAAATGCATTAATAAAGTTAGTTTAAAAAACTAACAAAAAAAAAATTTTTTTTTATCAAAAATTCATGGGTACCCATTGAATTGTTTTAACTTTTTTCATTTTTTGCTATAACTTTTACAAATACTATGTTAAAATTATGAAATAATTTACACATATAGTACTTTTGGATCATTTTTGGATATGCTATTTACTTTTTTCATTTATTTTATACTTATTGATAAAACGAAATTACAAAAAAGTTATAAAAAATTCTTTATTTTGGTTATAAATATTAGAATTCTAAATTCTAAGAAACTAAAATTCATTTTAAATTTAGAGTTTTATTTTATCTTCAGAATGGCGCAAATCCCAGTTCAATAACTTTCATATTGTAGAAGTTATTCAATTTAGTTTAAAATCATAATATAATTTTAAATGTTTCTTAGCTAATTTTTAAAAAAAATCTCAATTTTTGTAATAAAATTTTGAAAAAAATTATTATAATAAAATTAATTATTACAAATTTAAAGATATTTTTTTTTAATTTTTGATATTAAGATTTATCTAAAAAATAATAATTTAATAAGGATAAAAATAGCTTAAAAATTAAAATAAAAACTAGTGGCAAAACTATGCAGAACTCAAAAAAAAATTAAAGACAAAATTTGTAGAAAATTTTATGTTCTTCAATTTTGATTTTTTGTAAATTTTCATAAAAATCCATAATTTTGTCTCAAAATCTAAAAAAAGTCGCAAATGTCTATATACATTATTTTTCACGCTCTCTAGCGACGAAACTGTGAGGAATTCAAAAAAACGGTAATGACAAAATGTGTAGAAAATTTTATGTTTTACAACTTTCATATCGTGCGATTTTTTATAAAAATGCATTATTTTGGTTATTTAAGAAAAATATGAAAAAAAATTACTATTTGATAAATCTGGCAACAATGGCAAAAGTTTTTGAAAATTTTAAATATTCGAAATTAAACTATAATGTATAAAAAATATATGTGTAAAACTTTATTGCCATCTTGTTTAGTAATAACGTCATCACTTATAGCAACTGTCACTTTCGGTTGTCCGATTAACTCCAAAATCTATACAGGTCGTCTCCTTGCTACCCTAAATATGTATATAAAATTTCATCTAAATCGGTTCAGCCGTTTAGACGCTATCGTGTTCACACACACACCCACACACAGACACACACACCCACACACACACACAGACAGACATCATGCTAAAAATGGTATAAATGGATTCAGGTGACCTCAAAACGTAAAGATTCGTTAAAATCTGGTTATGGTCGAAATATCATGATCGCAATACTTTCCTTCTATACAACTCTGTTGTTCGGAAAGTAAAAAGAGTAATATTACTTTGGTAGAAAGATATGATGTAATTTATAGTTCGGTAGTCATTTTAAAGGGTTAATAGATATAATGCCTAGTAATGGTGTATTCAAACGTCAATTAGTGAATAAAATCGAGAAAGAAGAAATGGAATAAATACATAAAGCAGAAGACCACTTGATAAAGATGGCAGGGCAATATATACAGGCAATAATAACAGAAGCATTCCTAGTCATGCAAAGAAGAAGCAGGAGAAGACAAAAACAGAGAGAGTAAGTTATTGAAACTATACACTTCGACCATTCATTACCCTACATGTTTCATCCTTAAATGAATCATCAGTGGTGCTTTGTCAGAATACATAGTTTTAAACACCCACTCTGTATACCCCAAGTATTTCTATGTACTTAAAGAATGATAGATGTCGTGACTATCTATCATATTTTAAGTAGGAGAAGCTTATGTTTTTAGAATTAGATTTAGCATATTTAGAAAACTTACTTGCAAACCGTCATTTCTCTGACACTGACATCCATACATGAGAACACTTCCTCTTAATTCCCTAGACCTAGGTCTTTTTCCACAAATCATTTTCATTATTGGTCTCCTATAACATACCATCATTTTTGGAGGGTTACATGGAACACATGGTTGTTCTCCAAGACAGGGATCACAAAGGGGTACACATGGCGGGACAGTGGGAGTACAAATTGGAAGACAAGGTGGTATCATTACTGGTCCACACGGTTCCATACAGCTCAAGCGTCGCGGATAAGGTGGACAAGGTCCACAAGGGTCGCAAGGTCCACACGGCCCACAAGGTCCACATGGACCACAAGGTCCACACGGTCCACCTGGACCACAAGGTCCACACGGTCCACATGGTCCACAATTCGGAATAAATGGGGTACATATGGGTACACAAGGTTTTGGTAAGGGATCATAAATTTCTATGACAGGTCCTACAGGTGATGTACAGCAATCTCCACAAGGCGGAGGACTTGGTGGACAGCAAGTGCCATCAATTTGACATACCAAATCCTTAAGACTACTTAACAGGGTTCTTCTTCTTTCCAGTTTCTCTGGACAGGCGGGAGACATCGTCTGTGTTACTTGGTATAATTTTGAATGTAGAAAAAAATGGTTTTATTTTAAATTTTGATCATAATTTTGAAGAAATTTTAAAATTTGAAACTACTGTCATAGGAATTTTGATAAATATATTGATTTAATTTGTTACCGTGGTAATTATTGAAATGTATAGCAAGGTAGTAGGATGAATAGGTGCGCTTAATGCTGTAATTTACGATAAAACCCTATTAAATTTATATTGATTTACAAAAAATATGAAACAAATAGTGGAAGTTTCGTTCAAAACGATGAATCTTACTAAGAATTTTATAAGTGAAACTTAATAATTTTAAAATAAACGAATTCCAAAACAAGTCATAAAGTATGTAATTATTTTGAAGTTGTAAGCACTGTTGTTAAATTGATAAAATTGTTGAAGAATTATAAACTGCATTAGATTTGTTTTTCTTTCATTTTCTAGAGTCTAAATAGGTTTAGTAATCAAAATTTTAACACAAACAATCAAATGGGGAATAGCAATCAAAATAAAAAAACCAAATGTCAATTTAAAAAAGTGTTTAACAGTGTCGAAGGCTTTATCCAAAACATTATAAATGTTACTTAAGTGTTATTATGGCATATTTTATTTTGTAATAAAACTATTGTTGTGAAGACCGCAAGTCTTGGTCTAGGACTAACAGTAGTCTATGACAGGCAAGATTAGACTCTGTTATGTTGTTTTGTCAATATGATGATGTTTTAAAATAAGATATCGATTGTCATTGAAAATTTTATTACATTAAAAAACAAATAAAAGATACTTCGTTTACTATAAAAAAACCATATTTTATTTGTGTATTTGGCGCTTGCACTAGGTGAAGGGATTCAGCAGTTTATAAGACAAACCTTATAAACTTCACAATTGTCCTGAATTGTGGAGGCGGGAATCTTTTATTGAAAACCCAAACTAGGTTATATACGTGTGGTTCCAATCCTCCTCCTTCTGCGCATGTTAGACATAAAGTGTGTTCTCGGCAAATGGATTTCTGACAGCTTGTACATTGCGTTGATGTTTTTCTATTTTTTTTATAACTACACAAATAGCACCTTCCAGAAACTGAAGTTTCCGGCAGTTGTTGCGTTTCAGGCACACCCAGAATTTCATCTATTCGGATCTTTATTGATTTTGGCACCAAATAATCGTTGATTAGTGTAAAGCCTTGTTCTTTCAAAAATTTTCGTTGCATTTTTTTGTTTGTATTAGACTGAAACACCATCTGGAGGTGTATTCCAGCAATATTTAGCAATGTATAGAATATTGTAAGCGGCCATCTACGACTTGTACGAGACACAGAGTAACTGCCTTTTATCTCATCCACGACGTCAACACCGCTTTTAGTAGAGTTATAATAAGTGATAATATGCGGTTTACACAGCTCTCCACTAGTAGAATCAATTTTATCTTCATGATGCATAGTAGACAAACACACTACATATTTATGATTCTTAGGCATATATATATGACAATAATGTCATTTCTTTGGTGAATCCAAATATGGTTGAATAAAGTTTTCGGTCTTTCATTTTATTTGCGAATAATGGTGGAATTTCTTTCTTATTTTTTTTAGTGTGGCAACAAACGTCAATTTATCATCGTTTTTGTAAAGATCTATCGCCACAGGTATTGACGAAAACCAATTTATCGTACGTCACATTTCGGCCTGTACCGGATATAGGTCGAGTGAGCCGCTTTACTACTTGATGTGCCGAATTATCGACTTCGTATGGACCGGGTGGCTGAACTTCTAGATATGATTCCATATTATACGTATAAAAGGATTCAGAGTCAACTAATGCCCAAATTTTTAGTCCATATCGCGCCGGTTTTTTCGGCATATATTGGCGGAAGGGACATCTACCTAGAGCATTTCATCAAGAGGTACACAGTCATTTGGAGAATAGTTTGACAAACATCGTTGAACAAATTGATCAAAAAGATTTCGCCCAGGAGCAAATTTGTCATTTTTTTTTCTTATTTCTCTATCCTCAATATTGTCAAAACGTAGAGTTCTTAGTAAAAATTGCAGCCGATTTATACTCATAGTTAGACGAAACATTTCAACACCAGTACCATCTTGATTATATAAATCTCTGAGATTTAAATGCGATGATTTTAGAACACCAGCTATATATAGTAAACCAATTACTGCCTTTATTTCGCATTCGTCTGTATCTGCCGCATCACGTTCTCTTTGAAAATTTGGTCTTTTGTTCCTAATATATTTGTTTGTGCAACAATCTCTTTGATTACGTCATCTGGAAGCTTCCAAGCTTCTATTGTAGTCGTTGCTAATTTTGCTTGCCCAATTACCCTTGAAGCTGGTATCACCGTTTGTCCTATTTTCTTCCTTCTTTTAGACGATACTACAGGACATTTGTTCCAAAAAGTTTTTTTGTCCTTCCCGACATATAAAAGTCTTGGATCTACCGCAATATTATCTCTTTCCTCATCTATTTCAACGATTTCCTCCACTTCCGCAATTTCTTCCCTTCCGACTGCTCTGAGGATGAATCGTATTGATTTACTTCAACTTCATCGATTTCACCATCATCTGATTTACAAACATCTGCATCCTCATCTTCAACTCCATTATACAGTGCCAACATACGTGCTTGTTCTCGTTCATAACTCATTTTCTGAAACAAGAATTACAAATAGTTCTGCTTCTGAATACACATTTTCAGAGTACATCTTGTAGTTGCATAGCTTGTTGTGCCATCTATCGGTTTACAAAGCAGGTAATAGAAGCAAACTGTATTTCAAAGAAAACTGTTATTTTTGGTCTGTCTAAGTTTACGTCATCGACATTCACTTCTTCTTTTTTTAAATATCCAAGTGCCTCGTCGAGTGGGCGAGGTCAAATTTCTCCTTTTTACCTCTCGACCTTCAGATAAGAGAGGTATAGGAATCATGCTAAAAATTGGGTAGTGAGTTTTCAACGGATAAACACGTTTTAGGGTCTCTAGAATACGATTTTAATATTTTCGCGATGATGTCTGTGTGTGTTAGTGTGTTAGTGTGTGTGTGTGTGTGTTTGGATGGATGTTGTAGTAACGATAACTCAAAAACTACTGAATGAAAAAATTTCAAATTTTGCATACAGGATTCTGATACCCTAGATTAGATCTGATTAGATTTTGGTGCCAATCGCACAACCGGAAGTGGCAGTTGCTATGGGTGATGACGCCATTATTATACAAAACGGCAATAAAGTTTTACATATATATTTTGTATACCCTATAGTTTATTTTCATCTCATTAAAATTTTCGAAACTTTTGCCATTGTCGCCAGATTTACAAAAAAATAATTTTTTTTCCTACTTTTTTGTGTCAACCTGTAAATTTTTGATTCAAAAATGGCGAGAGGTCATGTGCTGGCCACATCAGATTTTTTGTTACATGTATTTCCAAGAGGTTAACAGATATTGATAAAATGATAAAAAGTAAAATTAAGAGGTAGGTGTGCACCTTTTTTTTTAGTATTCAAAATTTAAAAGCAAATAAAGTGGCTTGGTTAACGACTTACCTTTCTTCCATAGTCAATCAATATTAATGTAAATTAAAAATAAATCTAAATTTTACAAAAATGAAAAATGTAATTAGTTTTTACAAAACAAAGGAGGGTTTCACAGCGGAATTAATAACAAAAAAAGAAGAAATGTGTCCTCGCCCACTCGACAAAGGAATTAGGTGATTTAGAAAAAAAGAAGACGTATATGTCGATGCCGTAAACTTAGACCGACCAAAAATAACAGTTTTCTTTAAAATACAGTTTGCTTCTATTACCTGCTAAGTAAACCGATAGATGGCACAACAAGCTATGCAACTGCAAGATGTCTTACTCTGAAAATATGTATTGTCAGCGAGTGTCAAAAAATTTAATACGGAATAAAGTAGCAGTGTGACGTGTTAAAGACGTTGAATATTGGTCATTATTTACGTATATGAATGACGTGGAAAACACGTGATATACAGGGTCATAAGTCACAGACCAATGACGTCTTTTTTTACGTAAAAATTACGTTTTTTTTACGTATTTAAAACATATAATTAAACATCCATTTTAGATTAAAAAATTGTATTTTTTTACTGTAAAAAACAAAATATCCTCGGAATTCATAAAAGAAATAATTACACAAATTATATTCAAATACAGGATGTCCAACAGTAGTTTGACGATTTTTAAACTAAAATAACTTCGAATAAGATACGATAAAAGAGCGGTTCTGTCTGAATGCATTTTTTCCCATTCCCACTATATTTTTCATTAAACACATGCACACGGAGTATCCCATTTAAAAATAAAAATTCGCAGTGATTTCCGCTCTGTTTAACTGGAAGGACAAGTTACTTAAATTCATTTTTAGATTATAAAAGACGATTAGGTAGTCAAAACGGCACTCTTTCGAAGGTATTTCAGTTCAAAAATCTTCACAATATTGCAAGACACCTGTATAATTTATTAAACTAAAAATATAATAACATGTAGAGTTTTACTGAGAAGCTACAGGGGGGTAGCCACTAAGAATGAACCACCACTAGTCCTCCTCCATCTTCTTCGCCAAAGTCTATCACTTTTTACATTATTATTAGTCCTGTTAAGAGATCGTGTTACGGGCTAAATTTTTTTGGCATTAAAATCTTAGGCCAAATTTTAAGTCTCCAAATAGAGTAATGTATTCCCAATTTATTTATAAAAAGGATACTACAAACCTTGTTTTAATAATAATCTCACTATTGTTTATTGTCATCACAGTTAAATCAGTAATTCTTCTTTTAATTAATTTTTCTACTTAAAGATGCCAACCCACTAACCAGATTTGGTACCCATTGACTTAAAAAGGTTAAAGGCCTTTCTTGAATGTGACATTTGATGGATTGAATTCCTTCCTTTCTTTTCTCTTCCTTTTTTGGTGATAAGATGATTGTATCATGTGCTAATAAAATCAACCGGTAACAGATTTAAATGCCTAAAAAAGAAATAAATGGTTAAAGTGTTTCTTAAATTGTATGGTAGAATACTGCACATCTTTTAAGGTGGATATATGAAACACTAACCTGTAGGAAATCACTCGTAAGGTCATCCAACGTCCTGGGTAAGTTTTTATGTCTAACTTATGCTCGCTTTCTGTAACTCTTCTCTCCAACGTTGTATATATGTATATATTTTCTCTTCTAGACCCTCTTTTGTTACCCTTACATCAAGAATGGGGCACAACAAGAACTTAATGATTTGAGCGTACCCAATAAACGCTACCATCTTGCTGTCTCATCGGTTTTATGTTTGCTCGTTCTATGCTTTTCTGCTTTACCACTGCTTTTTGGCTAACTTAAGACAGGATATAATCCATTCAAAGCCGCCTTCCTTCCATTTTTGATCCGGTAAACTATTGATCAGTGATAGGGGCGTAGAGGACATCATACTAGTTCTAGAGTCTACTAACTAACAAGTAAGATCTTTCCATTTACTGAACTGTCTTCAAGTACTGAAAATAAAAGAAGCTAAATTATATGAATGACATTAGTCTTAGGGCTTACCTGGTTTTTAACTTTAAATTGTCGATAGTGTTTAGTATATTTGATAAACAGCTCATATTCATTATAGATCGTAACTTAGTATCAAATAAATTATTGTAAAACAAGAGCACGAGACTCCTGTTGAACCTAAAAAGTAGGGTTAGGATTCTGAAAACGATTTATAACTTAATTAATTTGTATATTATATTAAACAGTAATAATAGATTTACCTGTGAACGATTAGTACTAATTGGCCAAGCATATTTGTAATAAATATTTCACTCGCACACGTGCACCCCATTTTAAAATATTTCATCATATAAATTTGACAGAACAATATTTTCTAACCTGAGTAACCGTGTTTACTACTCCAGCAGCCGTGGATAAAAAGTACTGTGTTTTTTTTTTTTTTTTTTTTTTTTTTTTTTTTTTTTTTTTTTTTTTTTTTTTTTTTTTTTTTTTTTTTTTTTTACAACAAAACACGACAAAATGGCTTCTATTGCGCCGAAGTTCGATACAAGCCAAGCAAAGGTGGACGCAGTATTGCCAACGTCAAACGTCTAGTCTAAAATTATTGGAATATGACCATAAAATTATAAGATTCCAGGATAAACTATCAGAAAAAAATTGATATATTGATTTATTTGAAATTTTTATCTCTATCTAGATTAGCTACATTATAGGTTATCATTATCGATTTATCAGTTCGTAAGCTAGATTAAGAAAAATTAAGTTAGATTTCGATAATTATCAGGCCACTGGCAACACTGGGCCACTGATGTTTGCACCGCAAAAACCGTGATTTCTAATAAATTTCATTAGGAATTTATAAAGTCCTGTTTTCGTTATTGTCTATGTAATAATAATTGTTGGTTACATTTTAGTTTATTTTCTAATACCGGGTGTCCCACGACGTTTTGACAGTCCATATTCTCGAAAACTATTCATATGACATGTATAAAATTTGGCAGATATAAACAGTCGAAACTGATGCTTATATTTATTATAAAATGACTTCCGTTTTTCCTGTCGTTTCGGGTCACGTGACCCCAACATAATTTTTTTAAATGGGACAACCGGTATAATATTACAATTTTGGATATATCATTCAAAAACAAATTCAACGATACCACACTTGTCATCATTGTATCAATGTACATGGTCATCAATTTGAACAATTTCTTTAATTACTTGTACTTTTTAATTCCCTATGTTACGTTTTTTGATAAAATAATTTATATAGATGTTCATTTACATAATTGCCCCTATTATCATTACTGCACAATACAATGATGACAAGTGTGGTATAGTTGAATTTGTTTTTGAATGATATATCCAAAATTGTATTATTATACCGGTTGTCCCATTTAAAAAAATTATGTTGGGGTCACGTGACCCGAAACGACAGGAAAAACGGAAGTCATTTTATAATAAATATAAGCATCAGTTTCGACTGTTTATATCTGCCAAATTTCATACATGTCATATGAACAGTTTTCGAGAATTTGGACTGTCAAAACGTCGTGGGACACCCGGTATATTCAATACATGGTTAAGGCTACGATTTCGCACGAAATCTTTCCGAGTAAAAATAACTTTCTGTTTTAATTTTTTTGGGAATGTCAGTGTGCACTGACTAGGTATAAACAAATTTCTAAAAAGTACGATTTTATATATTTATTCGAAAACTAATACCAAAATTCGACGAATATATTACGTTTTTTTATGACGTCTTAAAAACGTCCACCTAACAACGTTTTTTTCACGTCATGTTTTGGCCCAAATTACGTCAGTTGACGAGAATACACCAATTTTCAACGTCTTTAACACGTCACTCTGCTACCTGGGAACAGACAGGATATTTACAAATCATTAAAATTAAATGTGAAAAATACTACTATTACCTACAAAAAATATAACAATAATACTCACTACAATAAAACATATTTTTTATTTCCTTCTTTCACCAGTAAATGCGCACGGTCTTTTTGACCACATTCATGACCACGAAGCAATAGATACGAGCACTCACTAAAGAATTTGAGACAGGTGAAAAATGACCCTGAAGCATAACTGTAATTATGATGGAGAGGGATTAGGTTTAGCCTTGTAAACTCAATTTGATATTTAACGAGTTTCATGTGATTAAATGTAAAATGCAGTCTTTTTTGCCATTACGGGTGTTACGCCGGGTTTTAAACCCTCCTCGGTAATTTGTCCTAGTATTGTATTTGTTCCTTGTACCCTGCTGTAGGAGTAGAATTACTGCTTTCCAAGGATACAGTAAAAAGGAAAATTATTGGAAAGATATTTGAGTAATGTTATTATTTTTTGTTACTTACGAGCCTCCCGGGAGGAACAAAAATAAAAGTGAACAATCTACAAGAAGAATATATAAAAGAATTAACAAAAATTCAAGAAAAAGAATCATTTACATGGTAAACGGGGAACGTACATTTTAAAGGGATATCAAGAAAATCCATCCTAAAATATTTATCAAGATAATTAATAATAAGGTAAAACAAATGAAAATTAATGAGGATGTGAAGGACATAATAAGAGAATTTTTTTTTCGTTTCGATAACTTTATTGTTCCATAAAAAATAAAGTTTTTTATTACGTGAAATTCTCAAAATTTATTACAATACACAACAGGAAGTGGATAGGATTTAAAATATAAATTTATGATTTTTTTGTTTTTTACCTCTCGCCCTTCAGATAAGAGAGGTATAGGAATCATGCTAAAAATTGGGTAGTGAGTTTTCAATTGATAAACACGTTTTGGGGTCCCTAGAATACGATTTTAATATTTTCGCGATGATGTCTGTGTGTGTGTGTGTGTTAGTGTGTGTGTGTGTGTTAGTGTGTTAGTGTGTGTGTGTGTGTGTTTGGATGGATGTTGTAGTAACGATAACTCAAAAACTACTGAATAAAAAAATTTGAAATTTTGCATACAGGATTCTGATACCCTAGATTAGATCTGATTAGATTTTGGTGCCAATCGCACAACCGGAAGTGGCAGTTGCTATGGGTGATGACGCCATTATTATACAAAACGGCAATAAAGTTTTACACATATATTTTGTATACCCTATAGTTCATTTTCATCTCATTAAATTTTTCGAAACTTTTGCCATTGTTGCCAGATTTACAAAAATATAATTTTTTTTCATACTTTTTTGTTTCAACCTGTAAATTTTTGATTTCAAAATGGCGAGAGGTCATGTGCTGGCCACATCAGATTTTTTGTAATGTTTATTATTTTTATTTCGACAGAACCCAACCCAAAATTTGACAATTTGTAAATAACATAACAAATGTCGCTAACCAACGTGGAGCGCAAAGTCATCTTGACATAAATTCTTCTGAGAGTGATTTTTCCAAATTTGAATTCATCTGGGATAATAATAGAAATAACCACATCAGGAATAACTATCGGTAAGATTTTTTTACTTGTATAACAACCTGTTGCCAATAGTAAATTTAAAAGGAAATTAATACTTAATTAAATATTAAATTTTGATAATAATAAATTTCATATATAGTGATATTTGTGACATAACTAAAAATATACGGAGTGGACAATTACTAGTCAAATAAAAGTTAATTATTATTGATACAAGTGAAGTGTTAGTGTAAATTAAAACAAAATGGATATAAGAGATGGTAAGAAAGTCGGAAAATAAATTTCAAAGAGGAAGAAGTAAATAGTGAAAAATTTGAGAAAGAAATGCAAGAAATGGGAAAACAAATCAGTAAGAAAATGGATAGCAAATCGGAAGAAAATAATAAAAAAATGGATGACAATAGTAAGAAAATTGTAGAAATGGGAAAATTTATGAAAATGGATATTAAATAAGAAATTAAAGATAATAAAATTGAAACGATACAAAAAATTGAAGAGTTGAGATTATACACTGATAATAAAGTTGAAGAAACAAAAAGGGAGGTAAGAATAGAAATGATAGGACGAATTTGCTATACTTCAAGAAAAAAAAAAGAATATCTAAAGAAGAAATACAAGTAGACATTGAAAAAGTAAAATTGAAAGTACAAGATACAAGTGAAAGAATGTCAAATTTAGAAGAAAAATGGATTAGTACAATTACAGGTATAGATGAAAATCTTAATGGAAATATGAAGGCAATGGAAACAAGAATGATAGAAGAAAGGAATGGAGAATATGGATTGGAGATTAAAGTGGAAAAAGTCAAGCAAGAAGAAATAGAAATAATTAATGATAAAATAAATAAAAGTAAAGGTCAAATTAATGAAAATAATAAGCAAATAGAAAAAGAAGAAATTAATAAGAAGTTAAAAGAAATGGAACAAAAAGTTAAAAATCTATAAGAAGAATATGTAAAAGAATTAACAAAAATTCAAGAAAAAGAATTAAACGGGGAAGCTCCGAGAGAGTGGACTCCATGAGGGTCGGTGGGGGATAAGTTCATCTGATGTATAACGGTACATCCTCTATGAGATCTAGGAGCTCGTCCGGAAGATGTTTTGCTTGATATAGAATACTCAGATTCGGTTGAGTGGATCTGTTTAGTGGTCTTCTTTATAGTGCTCTTCTGTTCCTGTTAACTGTCCATTTTGTCCGTAGTGTTTCCTGGATGTGTGTGTTGTTGGAACTGTCCATTCTTCTCCCGACGTATCTCCCAAATAGGTAACTTCGTCCAATGAGACGAGTTTCTCTTAACAGAGTCCGGTTGATGTCATTTAGAGATTGATTTGCTTCTAGGGTGTGTTTGTTTAAGTTTTAACACATGAACTGTAACTTTTTAATGTTGTTGCTTCAATAAAGCTTAATCCTTAAACCAACATTGGGTTGAATAATTAATAGAAAACCATTATTCAAATCGGCATTTTTATTAGTGAATATACAAAGGAAATGTTGAAATCACCTCGGAAAATTACAGTCCGAAAAAATACTTGTCACAAATTTGTCACGATAGCAGATCCGACAACAGTGTCAAGAAATACCGCCGGAACTGTTAATTACCTTGAATTAATTTAGGCACTTTTGTAATAACCGGCGAATAAAAAAACACCAGTGTAATAACCCCTAGAAAAAAACACTGAAAGGTTACCAGTGTAATAACCTATATCCGGCAGCATACTGTCACCACTCTCCTTGGAGAGAATAAAACCGGCCTGGAGGTTAGCCAAGGCCCTGAATTCTCTGGACGGGAATGGCCACTTTTCAGTCGAAATGGTGGTTCGTGCACTCGCGGTGTTGGAGAGTCTTTACTTTACAGACAGGACTTTGGTAGATGGGAGGAGTTTCACTTTCTGTTACTAAATATTTGATTCATTGATTTATCGTTACTCTTTCTTTATGTTTTCCCTTACAACCACCTTGGGAAAGAAAAAAAATTAAAATACGCTAATGAAATTTTTAAAAAAAAAACAAGTTTATGAAAAGTTTAACAACAAATAAGAAATATCTATATAAAAAAAAATAGAAAAGAAAAAAAAACAAATAAAACTGACTAACTTAATTTACACAAAAAAAACTTACAACGTGAAAACTGATAATTATAATAAGACCCCAACTTATCGCGAATATCACGATCCACTCAGTAATAAAATATAAAAAAACATATACCGCAGATAGCACCAAAATATTTGGGACTAGTGCCCGCGGATTCTGGCCTTACTGACTTAATAATAAAAAAAATTAAGTAATTACAAATAATGAATATACGACCCTTGGATGTCAAAAATTCTTTAAGATAAATCTGACAAGAGATACAGTAGTCCACTAACGGTAACTGAACTTAAGAAGATTTTTATCTATGAATAATGAGTAAAAAAAAAAATTTGACTGAAAAAATTATAGCAAATAATAATACAAATTTGACAGCTTCTTACGAGGGGCTCAAATAATAATAAATAAAAAAAAATTAGTGGCTTACTCTCTTACTTAACGGGAGGGCAATGTCCCTTATTTTAAATTCTCTTTATTCTATTTATCCGCTTAACTTTAATAAAGTAAGACCAGAAACCCAAAGAGCTTTTCCTCATCATTTTTCTGAGGCACTTTTTTATAGCATAAAAAAACCAAAATGTTTCAATATTTGACAGTGTTAGTAAAAGAATTAAACTTCGCTTACCACGAGCTGAGTTCTCTCGATTAATCCTTGACGTGCTATAGTTGTGCTATTATTGCTCACTATCCGTTTGCGAGTTAACAGACACAAAAAAATGATTTCGCCGGGGAAATGTTACGCCGCGACGGTACCTATTTCGACCGCTGCGAAGTGGTACTCGATTCTCACTGTCGAGTTAAAATTTTTTTTGTGACCACATCGTGTTGCACATTCGTCGAGACGCCCCGTGAGGCCTGTATTTTTTTGTCGTGTACATTCGCTGATTGGAAGTGCCATTTTCTTTTTCCGCGGATTCGACCAGTTGCGTTTTTTGTAGCAGACATGGCCGTACGCCCCCGTTATTCCATTGGCTATGAATTTGACGTAGTGCCACGAGAGGGATGAGTCGTTGTGATACTTTTTCGTAAAGTTTTTTCCGCTGGTGAAGCGGTTTTTTTGCCTAGTAACGAAATTCAACTTGATATGTTTTACAAATTGCGACATAATATGACTTTGTTTAGAATAAAGAATTTTGTTATATCCTGTGGATTAAATATCATACCTTCGTGTTCCGTGACCTGACCTTGTTAATTTAATAATTTAGAATATTATGAAATATATTTTTTTATTTAAATTTCTCTGTTTCTTGTCTTTATTATACTTTACACAAAAACAAAACAAAACTGACAAACAAAAACTTATTTAAACATTGTTACAGCATGGTTACTTGTAACCGTAAAGAAAAGAGAAATAATATCTTCTGTAACCTGTACCTCCAAGAGGTATGCGGAAATTTGTTCGCCAACATTTGTTCGACAGCATTTGTTCGTAAAATATTTGTACGAGCGGAAGTTTGCTCGAACGGAAATTTGTTCGACCAACACTTGTTCGACCTACACTTCGTCGAAACTTTGAAAATTTTATTTAAAAAAAGCTTAATTATTATTGTAATGCGGTCATTGTACCCCTAATTTCTAGGAATAATTTAAAGGTACTTATCCTCGGTATGTTCGGCATTGTCGAGTGGGCGGTGACCAACTCGGCCCGAGATTCAGGTAGACCAATTAAAAATGTCCTAACTCGACCCGGAGTTTAAAACATCCCGATTTTAGATATATCAACTCGGCCCACGGGATTATTGACAGGTATATATTTTGAATAAGAAATAATTTTAACTGGTGCAGAAAATAATACACAAATTTCTACACAAAAACATATATAGGTATTTTCCATAAAAACAAAATAAAAATGATTATGCGAAGTCGTAATAATGTGAAATTATTTTAACGTACTGAAGCTTGGACAACGTTTTATTTTTAGATTTCAAAATTTTGTGAATAACAATGTTGCCAAGTGTATCTTATACGTTTTATTCATGCATTTTAAACGAAAATGTATCTAAAAACAAATATTATATTTATTAATATAAAAAAATATATCAAAAAAAAACCTTTTACTCACTGCTAACCGATAGTAAGTATACTTATCTTAACTGAATTATATTCCACGGAAACAAGTTAAGAACTTGAGAATTATCAAAAAAACCTTTACTATGGCTGATGCAAACTAGTCACTATATTTTGCAACACACTATTATTATATTCTTGAAGAAGAAAAAAATGAAAAACAAAAAACTTTAATATGACTAACAAAAAAAAATCTGATTTAAGATATTTTACACAACTTGGCAAAAATAATAATTTCCCATAATCTCCTTAATGACCAGGGAACCTACGAAAATAGCCATTTTGGGAAATACCTAATTTCCTACTTCGGGCCGAGATGGGCAATTTCAAAAATCGATTAAGAAATGTTACAGGATTAAGGGATTAATAGGTAGATATAATAAACGATTCAGTTGTATTTATTCTTGTTATTCCATCAGTTGTGTTTGCATCTTTGCATTGAAAGTAACAATCCCTAAGTTTATATTGAAATGGCGTTAGAATTTGTGAAAGGCAAACCAAAACTATGTTTAGACGGTTACTTGTATGTAAAAGATAAACAGTGCCAAAATAAAATTTACTGGAAGTGCGAAAATTTCAAGAAGACGTTTTGTAAATGTCGTTTAACTACCGTAAATAATGAAGTGAGTAAGCAGATACAACAACATAATCATGCCGGTGATGGTGCACAGATTGAATCAAATAAAATAATGAATAAAATAAGAGAAGATGCTAGAAATACTCGCGATGCACCTCAATATATTCTGTCCAGTGCATCGATGAATATTAGTTAAGCCGTAAGTGTAAAATTGTCTTCAGTAGATACAATGAAAAGGACAATAAGAAATATTAGAACCAAGCACAATAATGGTCCAGCCATTCCAAGTCACAGAAGAAATATTGTGTTCCCAGATAATTATACCACTACTGAAAACGGTGAACAGTTTTTATTGTTCGACTCTGGGCCTGTAGAAGACAGAATGCTAATATTTTCCACCAGAAGAAATCTCCAGCTCCTAGCAAGATCGGATCACTGGTATGCAGATGGTACCTTCAAAACCGTTCCACCACTATTTGAGCAACTCTATACTATACATGGCTTACGTGGACACATTGCTTTGCCATTAATTTACGCGTTACTTCCTAGCAAAAATGAACAGTGTTACATTCAACTTTTAAGAACAATAAAAAACTTGGAACCAGCCGCAAACCCGAATTCAATTATGACTGATTTCGAACATGCAATGGTAAATGCGATAAACATTGAATTTCCCGAAGCAGTGCATCGTGGTTGCTTTTTCCACTTCTGCCAATGTATTTATAGAAACATACAATCAAATGGTCTTAAGAGAGAATACGACACCGATCCAGACTTTGCCTTAAAACTTAGAATGCTATCTGCATTAGCATTTGTTCCTAGGCCACATTTGGAGGATTATTTTGATGCACTTTGTGATCTAAACATCTTACCCCCTCATGCACAAACGGTGATAGATTATTTTGAGGACACTTGGATCGGTCGACCAGATCGACGCCACCGCCGCCGCCCGCCACGTTTTTCCCATCAGATGTGGAACTGTTATGATAACGTTCAACCGCAATTAAAAGGGAACAGAGTTTGAACGAGCTTCGCATAGAGCAATATATAAGTGGACAGGAACCTCCTGCTGGAAGTAAAAAATATAAAGACTGTGCCGAAAGACTGGCGCACAATATTAGCTACTAATAGTTGAAAAAAAATTAGTAATACTTTATGTTACTATGTGTATATTTTTGCTATTACCGATTTAATTTTTTTATTCAATATTATTTAGTAGACTGTAGTTAATATTATGTATTACACATTATGTACCGGAAATTAAATCATTGTGTATTGTTTTGACAATTACTTACATATAAACATTAAAAGTATTTAGTATCTTGCTGTTTATTTTTTTCACTTATATTAAAAAATTTGTCGAACAAATTTATGTTCGAATAAATGCGAGTCGATTATCTTTCCTCTCGATCAAATTACCAGGGTATCAAATTTGCGTTCGAACAAATGTTGTCGAACAAATTTCCGTCGAACAAATGTTGTCGAATAAATTACACCAAACCACCTCCAATAAGCATTATATATTTTCGGAGACTAAGAAATAGAGGGAAAATCTTACTTGTTCTATGACCATTCTTTTGAGGGTAGTTGAGGGTAACACTCACCACTAGAGCACTTACAAAAAAACAACAATTTAACTTTTTTATGAGCTGAGTTGTGTGTACCGTGTTGAGATTACTTTTATCTCTGACTGAGCTCAGAACGGGCGCGGCGCGCGATTCATTTCGATTTGGTTGTATGGAAAAGCAGGGTTCGTTACGGTTAAACTGGAAGAGAATTCTTCAAGGAAGTTACGACAGGGTGTAGTTAGGATATTTGAAGATGATAAGTTGGGTTTTTTTTGGGATTTAGAGTAACTCTCCATTTACTACACCACTGACAGAAGTGGTTTAGAAGTTGTTGGGTTTTGGTGTTTAGAGCTCTAGTGAATGGGGGTGTTACAGAGATCGCAGTATCATCAGCATCCACCTGAATATCTTGGCAAGGTGAGGGGAGCCGTAGAGATGTCGTTCGTGTATATGAGATTCAGCCCTGGGTCTCAACACTGAGCCTTGAGTGACTCCAGCTTGTGGAGTAAAGGGATCAGCTTTGAAGTTTCCAACTTTGACACGAATAGTTCTGTTTTTGAGATAAGAGGGAATGAATTAAATGAGGGGGATAGGAAGTTCGATGTTTAAAAGTTTCCGAACAAGTCCGGCAGATTAAAGGCTTTCTGAACATCAAATAGGACGCCCGATGCACAGTGACCAAGGTTGAGGACTTTGGAAGTTTGGGCATGGAATCTCACTAGTGCGTCTTGGGTGGGAATGTTCAGATCTAAATTCATGTTTGAATTGTAGTAGATTCTAAAAGAGCTTACCTAGAACATTCGTCAAGGATATAGGTCTGAATAAATCTGGGGAAGTGAGATTTTTATAGGGTTTGGGGATCAGGATGGTATGGGAGGTTTTCCAGCAAATTGGAAAATAGAAACGCTGAAAGCAGAGGACTTTACAAGGATGGTGAGGATAGGGAAAATGGTGGCGGGAAGGATTTTCAGGTCATTTGATGTGGTCAGGACCGGGGGCAGAGTTTTTTCCCTTTTGACAAGCCGAGACTATGTCATCAGAGGTGAAGGGAGAGAGGATGGGGTCATGTTTTGGGGGATTGAGGGTAAGGAGGAGGATATTGAGGTTGGTATTGTGGGGGTTCCTTGGGAAATTTTGGCGATGCGTTTGAAAGCAGTGGCCTTTTGCTCTGTGGCATGGAGGGTTTGTCCGTTCACCTGAACGTGGAAATTTGACTTGGTCTTTTACCCGGTGACGATGTTAAGTTTGTTCCAGAACCTGGAACCGTCCTTGTGGTCGAGGTTGGAGGTAACATTGATCCATTTTTCTTGGTAGTGGGTGTTGATCTGGAGTCTGATCAGAGAGTTTAACCGATTCCATTCGATTTTTAGGGCGGGTTCTTTAGTTCTTAAGAACATGCGATAGAGTTGACATTTCCGCCGAATATTGAAGAGGATGTTTGGAGGGAGGGGGTTTTGCTCAATGTTTATTATGACTAGAGGAACAGCAACATCAAGGGCCTGGAAGATGGTATTTACCGATTATTGGTATCCATGTTGGAGTCGATAATGGGATGAGTTGGCAGGTTTTCGACGATGGTTCGCTAAAAGCGAGGCCAATCTGCTTTTTTTATAACTTCTGATTGGTATTGGGTTGTTCTTGGAGGAATGGGGTTGAAAACTGTAGTTTCTATCATAGGGGTTTGATGAACAGAAGTAATAGAGGCGCCAATGAAGCATCTAGCCTCGACCTGTCCTCTGCATCTATCTATGAACAGTGGCCTTTATATATATAGGTGAAGAATGTCACGAAATTTAAATTAGTCGAAAAATAATTGCGGTATATTTAAAGTGTGAAATGTATCAAAATAGTAAACTGTTAAATTTGGAATTGCAATGAAAAAGTTCCACAGTAAGACAAAAAATTGCAAAAATTGTTAAATTTATAGTATTAGCTATTTAAATATTTCCTCCTACTTTTCACTATTTTCAAACATATTTTCCGATTTTTCGCTATTTAATTCTAATTTCCCTATTTCATTTATATTTTTCTACCTTTTTTTTTGTTTTTTACTATTTTTTCCTATTTTTCTCAAATTTTCCGATTTTCCCCTATTTTCTATATTTTTTGATATTTTTCCCGTTTTTTCTATTTTTCTTGTCTCGTTCTATTTTTTCCTGCTTTCCATTACTTCATCCTATTTTCCTTATTCTTCCTTATCTGTCCCTTTTTGTACTTATTTTTCCCTATTTTTTCCGTTTTTACTATTTATCCCTCTTTTTCCGATTTCTTCATATTTTTCCTGTTTTTCATTATTTTTACCTGCTTGTTCCCATATATCTCTATTATTTCCTATTTACCCTTTTTCTGCTTATTTTCGCTATATTTAACTATTTTGCGCTTTTTTTGTTCCCTATTTTTCACTATTTTTTCCAAATTTCCCTATTTCGGTCTATTTTTCCCAATTTTCCCTATTTTTCCCCTAGTTTGCAATATTTTTTCCTATTTTTCAATATTTTTCCGTATTTTTCTCTATTTTTCTCTAATTTTCACTATTATTCACTCTTTTGCCCTATTTGTTCCTATATTCTTTGCTTTTCCTTATTTTTCCCAATTTGTTATCATTTCTCTATTATTTCCATATTTTCTCCTATTCCTCCATTTTTCCCTATTTTTTATTTTTCCTATTCTGCCTATTTTCCCACTTCTTTCCATTTTTGTCTGTTTTCCATTAGCTTTTATTATTTTCTTTATTATTTCCTATTTTGTTCAATTTTCCTCATTTTACCCAATTTTTCCCTACTGTTTCCCTATTTTTAACTATTTTCCCCATCTTTTTCTATTTTTTAGAATTTCTTCAATTTTTCCTGTTTTTTATTATTCTTTCCTATTGTCCGTATTTGTCCCTATTATTCTCAATTTTTCCTTATTTTGCTTTTTTTCCCTATTTTTCTCTAATGTCCGTAAACTATTTTGCCCTATCTGTTCCTATATTCCCTGAATTTCCTTATTGTTACTCATTTTTAACTATTTCTTTATTATTTCCATATTTTCGCCTATTTCTCAATTTTTCTCTATTTTTTTCTATTTTTTTTATTTGTCCTATTTTGTCTATTTTCTTACTTCTTTCTATTTTTTTTCTGTATTCCATTAACTTTTCCTATTTTCTTTATTATTCCCTATTTTGATCTATTTTCCTCATTTTTCCCTACTGTTTCAATATTTTTAACTATTTTTCTTATTTTGAGCTATTTTTCCCAATTTTCCGTTTTTTTCCTTATTTTGCGCTATTCTATATTTTTCACTATTTTTCCCAATTTTCCCTATTTTTAACCTGTTTTGCCCAATTTTTCATATTTTTTATTATTTTTCAATATTTCTCTCAAATAAATTTCTATATTATTCACTATTTTGCCCTATTTGTTCCTATATTCCCTGCTTTTCCTTATTTTTTCCAATTTTTTACTATTTCTCTATTATTTCCATATTTTCTCCTATTTCTCCATTTTTCGCTATTTTTTTATTTTTCCTATTTAGCCTATTTTCCTACTTCTTTCTTTTTTCTCATTTCCATTAGCTTTTCCTATTTCCTTTATTATTCCCTATTTTGTTATATTTTGCTCATTTTTCTCCAGTTTTCTATTTTGTGTTATTTTCCCCAATTTTTCCGCATATTTCCTTATTTTGCGCTCTTCTATAATTTTCACTATTTTAACAAAATTTCCCCATTTTGCCCTATTTTTCGAAATTTTCCCAATTTTTCACGTATTTTATCCAATTTTTTCATATTTTTCACTATTTTCCATTATTTCTCCCAAATTTCTCTATTATTCACTATTTTGCTCTATTTGTTCCTATATACCCTGCTTTCCCTTATTTTTTCCAATTTTTTTACTATCTCGCTATTACTTTAGTACATATTTTCTCCTATTTCTTCATTTTTCGCTATTATTCCCAATTTTTTATTTTTCCTATTTTGCCCATTTTCCTACTTCTTTCTATTTTTTTTGTGTTTTGCCTTAACTTTTCTTATTTTCTTTATTATTCCCTATTTTGTTCTACTTTCCTCATTTTTTTCAATTTTTCCCTACTGCTCCCTATTTTTAACTATTTTCCCCATTTTTCATATTTTGTGTTATTTTCCCCAATTTTTCCGTATTTTTCCTTATTTTGCGCTGTTCCATATTTTCACTATTTTTCATAAATTTCCCTATTTTGCTCTATTTTTCCCATTTTGCCCTATTTTTCCCTATTTTTTCAAATTATTCACTATTTTTTACTATTCCTTCATATTTTTCCTGTTTTTCATTTTTTTTAATGTTCTCTTTTTGCCCCTATCATTCTAATCTTTTTCCTATTTTACTTCTTTTCTTATTTTATTTTATTTTTCCCCATTTTTCTCTATTTCCACTCTATTCCCGTATATTTCCCCATTTTTGCCCTATTTTTCTGTAATTTCCATATTTTCCTTATTTTGCCCTATTTTTTTTTATTTTTTCCAATTTTTCACTATTTTCCCTATTTTTCAGTAATTTCCCTATTTTCCCTTATTATTCTCTATTATCATCTAATTTTCACTACTTTGTGTATTTTCCCATTTTTCTTTTTATTTTTGCCTCTTTTTTATTAGTTCTTCCTGTTTTCATTATTTTCCTTATTTGTACCTATGTGCTATTTTTTAATATTTTGCCCTATTTTCTCCATGTTTTTATATAATTTTTGTCCCTATTTGTCCATATTTTTCTGTATTTTTTCATGTTATTTCGTATATTTTATAATGTTCCCTTTTTTCCGTATTTTTCCCATTTTTCCTTGTTTTTATTTATTTTACTCCATTTTTTTCCATTTTCTATATTTTTTCATATTATAAGTAACAAGATTAACATATTACATATTTATATGAAACCATTACCAGAGATATTTAGCAGCTTAATCCAACCCTGTACAAGCGACGCATGTGATGCATTTATTACGGCTCTTCTTTGAATTCGAAACAGAAACATTCGAAGTCAGTCGAATCATTGCCGCCGCGACGCTCTGTAGTTATTGACCCGACGCGCTACTCACTCCGCGAGCGACGTCTTTTAGAGGAACGCTTGACGCTTGGATGGTGCAGGTTTTACGACAAAGTCATTGTACTTTCAGTGAATTATTTGTCTTGAAATTTTCTTTTTTTTAAATAATAGGTAAATATTTAGAAATTTTATTTTACTTAATAATAATAATAATATATAGGACAAAAAAAAATTATATTCTGTGAGAAACTAATAAAAAATTCATTTTGATGATTTAAAATACTTAAACCAAAACATTTTGTTCTTTAAATAATGGATCACCCTGTATTTTATAAATTAAAACAGTTAAACCTTGATATATATTTTTTATTATCAACGCACTATTAAAAACGTAAAAAATAATATAATTCCCATAATAAAAAGGAAATCAAATTATAATATGAAATTTTATTATTTCTAATTTACATATTAATATAGAAAGTAACAAAATACTGTTTGTTTCAGAAATGAATTCTTCATTAATATCTACGGTATAGAATAAACTTGACACGAAATAAAATGGAAAAACTAAAGTGGTACGATCGTCTTTTCGGCAAAAAACTAATAAAATGCGATTCGTTGAACAATAATTCCAATAATTTTGATTTAGTTTCTACAAGTGACGTGATGGATAACGCGAATATAACAGGAGTTTATTTTTCTTTCGCTAATATCAATCTACAGAGTGACGAGTTCATTAATAAATTAAAAGATTTGTACGAAAGACTCAACAACGAAAGTTGTAACGATGAGAAAAAAATTGAAGTCATACAGGTTTGTATTTTGTTTGTATTTTTTTTCAACAATAAATTATACAGGGTGATTCATTGGGAAATGCGCATACTGTAAGGGTATTGGATCTGTCTTTCTTTATAACCTAGATACAGAGTGATTTAATAATTTTGTCCCTTTTTTTTAATTAATCATAACTGAAGAACCACCCTATATATTTTTCTAATATTTGGTACGTACGTTTTTTGTCCATTAACATAATAATTCAAAATCTTATTCCAGGTCCGGACTTAAAAAAATTAATAAGTAGGTTTCGACTCCAAGCAACACCCTGTATATCAACATTTTAAAATTGTATTAACATATTTGGAAAGAGCAGAAAAAGTTAACTAACACTGAATATATTTGGTGTTTCCGCATCCATTTTGGTTACTTATTGACTTGAGTCAAATCTTGATCTTTGGATAAAAAGGTGGCACAAATTTAAAAAAAAATAAATGATAATTTTCCAGTTTCCTTTTCTTGATTTTCTTAACTTTTTCAATGTTTTTTTTTATCTGTTTGCCTTTTTTGCTTTTTTACCCATTTTTTTGCTTTTTTTTTTTTTATTTTTATGGCGTTTTTTGCTTTATTCCCTTTACTTTGTCGCTTTTGGCTTCTTTTCTTTGACTTTCTATTGATTTTTTTTACCATTTTTTCATTTTTTTTTACTTTATTCTTTTTACCTCTCGCCCTTCAGATAAGAGAGGTATAGGAATCATGCTAAAAATTGGGTAGTGAGTTTTCAATGGATAAACACGTTTTGGGGTCCCTAGAATACGATTTTGATATTTTCGCGATGATGTCTGTGTGTGTGTGTGTTAGTGTGTGTGTGTGTGTGTTAGTGTGTGTGTGTGTGTGTTAGTGTGTGTGTGTGTGTGTTAGTGTGTGTGTTTGGATGGATGTTGTAGTAACGATAACTCAAAAACTACTGAATAAAAAAATTTGAAATTTTGCATACAGAATTCTTATACCCTAGATTAGATCTGATTAGATTTTAGTGCCAATCGCACAACCGGAAGTGGCAGTTGCTATGGGTGATAACGCCATTATTATACAAAACGGCAATAAAGTTTGACACATATATTTTGTATACCCTATAGTTTATTTTCATCTCATTAAAATTTTCGAAACTTTTGCCATTGTTGCCAGATTTACAAAAAAATAATTTTTTTTCATATTTTTTTGTGTCAGCCTGTAAATTTTTGATTCCAAAATGGCGAGAGGTCATGTGCTGGCCACATCAGATTTTTTTGGCTTTATTTTACACTTTTTCCTTTTTTGCTATTTACGTATTTTTTCGCTCAATTTTAACAATTCTTTATCATTTTTAAATTTTTTTCCCTTTTGATTTTTTGAAACTTTTTATTGTTTTTTTTTTTTTACTTTTTATGCATCTCTTTTGCTTTTTTTGTTTTGTTTTTAAACTTTTTTTGCCTTTTTCCTTTTTTTTTGCTTTATTTTATCTTTTTCCTTTATTGCTACTTCTGCCTTTTTTTTTTGCAAATTTTCACTCTTTTTTTATTAGTTTTAATTTTTTCTCAATTTAACAATTTCTTTTATCATTTTTAACATTTTTTTTCCTTTTTTTGAGTTTTTTTTACCGTTTTAATGTCTTTTTTTTTAACATTTTTTGCCCTTTTTTTAACTTTTTTTTTTTACTTTTTATTGATTTTTTTTACCTTTTCCTTTTTTTCCTATTTCTGCCCATTTTTGCAAATTTTCACTCTTTTTTATTAATTGTAATTTTTGCTCTTTAACAATTTTTAAGTTTGAAAGTTAGTCATTGATAATATTTTGTCCCAAATACGGACCTGTCCTTACATTAAGGTTAAGATTCAGAAATTAATATGAAATAGGTTATGATTTTATTGATTAAAGCTGTAAAATTATCATTTAGGAACGAACATTTAATTTTTTTTTTAATTTGTGCCACCTTTTTATCGAAAGATCAAAGTAACAAAATTGGATTTCAATGTTACTTAACTTTTTCTGCTCTTTCCAAATATGTTAATAGAATTTTAAAATATTGATATACAGAGTGTTGCTTCGAGTCGAAACTTACTTATTAATTTTTTTAAGGCCGGACCTGGAATAAGATTTTTAATTATTATTTTAATCAACACCACATTGGACAAAATACGTACGTACCAAATATTAAAAAAATATATAGTGTGGTTCTTAAGTTATGATTAATTAAAAAAAGGGACAAAATTATTAAATCACTCTGTATCTAGGTTATAAAGAAAGACAGGTCCATTAAATATAGGTTATTTTGAATCACCTCGGTGTGCCTCATCTACCCTTACAGTATGCGCATTTCCCAATGAATCACCCTGTATAATGATTTTGTGGTGCATTAAAAAAATATGTAGTCACAGATCCATTTTTAGCAAAAGTATCTAGTAAAAACAAATTTCTATCAACGTAGCTGATCGCTCCAAAGCCAGAATAAAAATAATATCTGGTTCAAATATTAAGATAGTAATAAAACATGTTATTCCTAAGGAAATCTACGTATTCCATAGGCGTACTGTTTTAAAAAAGTAGAACAACTCAGGTCAGTGAAGTTGGCACCCAGTTTTGCGAATTTCCCAAAGACTTTTGTGCATTCGTTTGTGCATCGATTGTCCATTATTGTTCATTAATTATTTTCGTTTGTCCACTCTTCGTTTCAAAATGGTGGCCCAAAAAATTTTTTTGCAAATTTTGTTCTCGGCACCCATTAATTGCAAAAAAAAATCCAACCGCACAGGTCGTTTGTTCTTTGTTTGTCCACGTTCGTCCACCAATTAATTTTGTTTGTCCACCCACCGATTAATTATAACTAATTATACAGGGTGTTTCATTGGGAAACGGAAATACTTAAAACGCGAATAGAGGTCACCGAGGCGGTTCTAGATATACCACATTTATTGGTTCTGGCGGCCTTTGTAACCGAGATACAGGGTGTTTTATCGATTTTGCTAATTTCTTCCTGGGGCCATAACTGTCGAATCACCCCGTACATTTCTTTGATATTTTGTACACATGTTACTTATTCAGAAACCAAATGAGCCAGTTACTAATCACAAGAAAAATCCAGGTCCGGATTAACAAAAAAATAGAAAGCAATTGTGACCTTGAAACAACACCCTGTATATTGAAATTTTCAAAATCCATTTGAATATTTGAAAAGAGCGCAAAAAAACTAAATTAAAAAGTGCACTTTAAATTTTTGCGCAGACAATTTAACTACCTAAATTTTGAACTTAAAGTGAAGTTTTTAAGAACTTAGACACTAAAAAGTGGTTATTATTAACTTTTAATAATAAATTATTAAAACTGTTGAGTCCATACTCATTTTAAAATTACTAAATAATTATTCACTACGTTGATTTCCCTTTTTAAAGCTGTAGATAAATCCAGTTTGTATTTTCTAGGTCCCTACTTGTCTTTTTGAACAGTTTTTTAAACGCCCTGTATGCATGTATTAAAAATTAAGAAGAATTAAATCAAAATTTAACAAAACCAAGATAATAAATTAAAATATTTCGGAGTGATTTTCGGATTAAATTTGGATTTTTTTCTGTATTTCCCGCATGCTTCTTCTATAGACCAAAATGGATGACATTTTGAGCAATTGTTATAGTTTGTACCTTTTTAATTTAGTATAATAGTTTTGTTAAATTATTGTATTTTAAAACAATGAAATTATTTTAGCTGGAATGAAATCGGCTTAATTTTTCTCAATTCTTTTACTAAAACATAAAAAAACAACACAATACCAATTTTTAATTCATGCATACAGGGCGTTTAAAAAACTGTTCAAAAATGACAAGTAGAGACCTGGAAAATATAAACTGGATTGATCTACAGCTATAAAAAGGGAAACTAACGTAGTTAATAATTATTTAGTAATTTTAAATTGAGTATGGATTCAATAGTTTTAATAATTTATTATTAAAAGTTAATAATAACCACTTTTTAGTCTCTAAGTTCTTAAAAAGTTCAAAATTTAGGTAGTTAAATTGTCTGCGCAAAAATTTAAAGCGCAATTTTTAATTTAGTTTTTTGCGCTCTTTTCAAATATTCAAATAGATCTTGAAAATTTCAATATACAGGGTGTTGTTTCAAGGTCACAATTGCTTTCTATTTTTTTGTTAATCCGGACCTGGATTTTTCTTGTGATTAGTAACTGGCTCATTTGGTTTCTGAATAAGTAACATGTGTACAAAATATCAAAGAAATGTACGGGGTGATTCGACAGTTATGGCCCCAGGAAGAAATTAGCAAAATCGATAAAACACCCTCTATCTCGGTTATAAAGGCCGCCAGAACCAATAAATGTGGTATATCTAGAACCGCCTCGGTGACCTCTATTCGCGTTTTAAGTATTTCAGTTTCCCAATGAAACACCCTGTATAACTTTTAAAAAATTGTGATATTGTGAAGTTGGCACACCCTTTTTAGAATTTTGAATTTTTTTTTCGTGCAGTTAGTCCAATATTGTCCACCTAAGATTTTTGTTTGTAGAAGCACCATTTCAAAAGGAAGGGCAAAAAGCGAATTCTCATTTGGTTAAATTCTCTGGACGAGAACAGACAAATGATTTTTTAACATCTACAAATAAAATTCCAGTAGACAATCTTCAGCTTCTTTTGTTCAAAATTATAACACTATGTAACAAAATAAATATTTTTTTCACTGGGTTTAGAGTAGACAGGGTGGATCGAATTTAATTTGCCTATACAGAGATCTCATAAACCGAAATAGATCCAATATCGGTTAAATGAGGAAAAAGATGTGTATTTTCAAGAAGAATTAATAGATTTTTTCAAAAATAAAATATTAGGTCCGGTTTCCGAGATAATTAAGAAAAACCGAAATTGGCGATTTTCGTTTTAATTAATTACCACCTTATTTTTTAAAGATGGAAAAAAACCTTATAAAACTTTTATTGAAGGCCAAATGTGGCTTCACATAGCGTATCCAATTTTGTAAAACACCGTTTCGTCTTGAAAGGCCTCAACTATTTTTTTAAATATCTGAACTTGTACTTTTTATTTCATCTTTGAAACCCTCATTTTTTTCTCTATTTAACCATGTAGAACACCAAGGTTTTGACAATAAACTAAACTAAACATTATATGGCCCGTAGAATGCACTTTTTGGCCCCTGCGCACATAAAGACAAAAACAGTTTTTTTTTAATATTTATATTTATAACTAGTATGACATAAAAGGTTGTATGCACCGCGGGTATAAACAGGTGTTTATACCTAGTTAAATAAATAACCCTTATTTTTTGATTGTAGTTATTTAAGAAAATTTACATTCAAATATTTTAATTAATTAATTTTATTTAAAATGATTTATAAATATTTTCAGTGAAAATGGAATGAAAATAGGGAGAGACCATAACTATTTTTTTTCTCATTTTGGTCTCTCCCTTTTCTCAAGGTCACAATTTTTGTTTAAAACTTTTGAAAAAACTCCCATTTATTGAATTTTTTATTCTCTTTTTAATGGTATTAAATGGATTTTAATATATTTTTTAATTAAAAAAAAATAACTTAGATCATTGTAGATTTTAATAAATAACTATAGATACTGTTAAAACGTGTTAAATGTTGATAGAAAGAGAAAAAAATATTCTATATAGGTGAATTTTATTAAAATTTTAGATAAAATATTATAGTTGTGAAAATATGGAGAAACGATAACTATATTTTTTATCATTTTGGTCTCTATCTTTTCTCAAGGTAACAATTTTTGCTTAAAAATTTTGAACAAATTCCCATTTATAGAATTTTTTATTCTCTTTTTACTGGTATTAAATAGATTTTAATATATTTTTTAATTAAACAAAATAACTTAGATAATTGTAGATTTTAATAAATAATTTTTTGTTTAACCCCTGTAATAAAAAAAAATGTAGATACTATTAAAACGTGTTAAATGTTGATAGAAAGAGAAAAAAATATTCAATATAAGCGATTTTTATCAAAATTTTACATAAAATATTGTGGTTGTGAAAATAGGAAGAGACCATAACTATATTTTTTCTCATTTTGGTCTCTCCCTTATCTCAAGGTCACAATTTTTGCTTAAAAATTTTGAAAAAATTCCCATTTATAGAATTTTTTATTCTCTTTTTAATGGTATTAAATAGATTTTAATATATTTTTTAATTAAACAAAATAACTTAGATAATTGTAGATTTTAACAAATAATTTTTTGTTTAACCCCTGTAACAAAAAAAACTATAGATACTATTAAAACATTTTAAATACTGATAGAAAAAGAAAAAAATATTCTATGTAAGTGAATTTTATCAAAATTTTAGATAAAATATTGTGGTTGTGAAAATAGGGAGAAACCATAACTATATTTTTTTTCCATTTTGGTCTCTCCCTTTTCTCAAGGTCACAATTTTTGCTTAAAAATTTTGAAAAAATTCCCATATAGAATTTTTTATTCTATTTTTAATGGTATTAAATAGATTTTAATATATTTTTTAATCAAACAAAATATCTTAGATAATTGTAGATTTTAATAAATAATTTGGTAGTTTTAGATTATAATAAATAATTTTTGTTTAACCCCTGTAACAACAAAACTATAGATGCCATTAAGTGCAGATAGAGAGAGAAAAAATATTCTATATGTGTGAATTTTTTAAAAAAATTAGATAAAAAATTGTGGTTGTGAGAAAAGGAAGAGACCACACTATAAAGATTTTTTTCAATTTTCCTCATTTTTGGTCTCTCCCCTTTCTCAAGGTCACAATTCTAGCTCAAAAGTTTTGGAAATTCTCTTTTTACTGGTATTAAAATGATTTTAATATATTTTCTAATTAAAAAATAACATAGGTACCTAATTGTAGATTTTAATAAATAATTTTTTGTTTAACCCCTGTAACAGAAAAACTATTAATGTAATTAAAACGTACTAAGTGTAGATAGAAAGAGAAAAAAGAAAAATTCCCAAAGTACGTAGAAAAACTAAATATTCTACATGGTTGGAGAATGAAAAAATGGGGATTTCAAAATTGAAATAAAATGTACAGGTCCATATTAAAAAAAATAGTTGATGGTGGTCCTTCAAAGACAAAACGTTGTTTTAAAAAATTGGATAGGCTATATTAAGCTTTATTTGACCTTCAATAAAAAAACCATATAAAGTTTTTTTCTACTTTAAAAATTAAGGTGTAATATTAAATAAAACCAAAATCGTCGATTTTGAAATGGTGTTTGGACAAACAAAAATTTTAAGTGGACAATCTTGGACTAACGATGAACAAACGAATTATATAATTAATTATAATTAACCGGTGGATGACAATAAAAAATAAAAATACATTAAATATCTTGAAAACTATAAATATTTCGATATCTAAAGGTTATGTGTCTTTTTACGAGAAAATCATTGAGCAATACAAAAAACTAAGAATAGTTTCAAATGCCAGGGGAGTAACTAAGAATAGTTTTAAATGCCAGGGGAGTAAAAATAAGAGAGGAAATGTGGCTTTTTCTGCCAAATGGACACCACTGGATTAAAAATGAAAATATGTTTTTTTATTAAAATTAGCTCTTTTACATTTAAAACAAATCTGTCAAATTTCAAATCAATATATTCATCCATTGTAAAGTTGTCAAATGATATCATTTATTATTTTATAACTGTGTTTCAAAAAATAAATATGGTGGACCCCCTAATTTTACGATAGATATTTGCAGACAAACGTAATTTAAGCGTCGTTTGGAAACACCCTGTATAAGGGCGCCATCCAATTTTTTAATGAAATATAAAAATATTGATTAATTGTCCTTTTTTTAGTTGAAAATAAGGAAGAGATATTAATTAAATAATAATTTATTATAACAAAAATTTAACAAAGAATAATATAAGAATATTTAACAAGATCAAAAAAATTTCTACTACTTAAATTTAAAATTTTTGGATCACCAAATGAACTGGCGATAAAGAGTCAAAGTTAAAATTTTTAACATATAATTTTCATTTCTGAGAAAATCAAAGACGGTAAAAAATAGAATTTGCTCCAGTTAATAGTAAAATAATTAAGATATATTTCCACTTAGTCTGAATTGTTTACATCACCAAATGAACTGGTGATAAAGCGTCATAGATAAAATTTTTAATATTCTTGACAGGCCTTCACATAATTTTCATTTATGAGTAAAATAATTAAGCTACATTTCCGCTAAATCTAAAATTTTTAGATAAACAAAGAAACCGGCAATAAAGTGTCAAACATAAAATTTTTAATATTTTTGATATACCATCACATAATTTTCATTTATGAATAAACTAATAATGGCAAAAAAGCGCAATTTGCTCGAGTTGATAGCAAAATAATTAAGCTACATTTACGCTAAATCTAAAATTTTTAAATCACCACATAAACCGGCAATAAAATGTCAAAGATAAATTTTTTAATATTTTTGACATATCTTCACATAATTTTCATTTATGAGTAAACTGAAAACGGTAAAAAAGCGCAATTTATCCGAATTGATAGCAAAATAATTAAGCTACATTTTCACTAAATCTAAAATTTTTAAATCACCAAATGAACTAGCGATAAAGTGTCAAGGACAAAATTTTTAGTATTTTTGACATGTCTTCACATAACTTTCATTTATAACTAAACTAAAAACGGTAAAAAATGCAATTTGCTCCAGTTGATAGCAAAATAATTAAGCTACATTTCCACTAAATCTAAGATTTTTAAATCATCAAATGAACTAGCGATAAAGTGTCAAATATAAAATTTTTAATATTTTTAACATGCCTTCACATAATTATCATTTATGAGTAAACTAAAAATGGTAAAAAATGCAAGTTGCTCCAGTTGATAGCAAAATAATTAAGCTACATTTCCACTAAATCTAAAATTTTTAGATGACCCCCAGGTATCAAATAATATTGGCAAAACATTGTTTTACAATATTTTTTTGGGTTGAAAATATTATCTGAATATTGAATTTTACTATTGGCTAGAAGTCGAAGTGTTAACATTTTGTAAAATTGGCCAAATATTGATTTAAAATAACTCCAAATATTGAAATTCAATGTGGGGGAGATATTGAATTTCAATATTAATTTTCCATATTGGGGAACTATTTATTTACCACAACAATATTATGGGTATCAGAAAATGATATTGATTTTTTACAGTAAATTGGTCTACATATTGGCAGAATATTGGCAAAATATATCTTACATATAAGTAGAATATTGATTATGCACATCTTGATATTGAAAATTACCATTACATTTATATTAAAAAAGCATATAATTACCATATTTAATAGTAATGTTGGTCCAATATTGAAAAAATATATCATTACCATATTTAATAGTAACGTTGGTCCAATATTGAATTTCGTATTAAGTATCTTGCCAGTGATTTATTTCTTCACAATCTTTATAAAAAAACATATGTAAGCTGAAAACACTTCACTTTAATAACAAATAAGAGGTCCAATCTCTAATGGACAAATATAAAAAAAGTTATCTGATACTTAGTACCAACAGTTATTTATACAATTAACGTACAGTGCTAACGCCATCTATGGGTAATATTTTTCAATATATTATAAATATTTAACATAAATTTCCTACCAATATTGTTTTATTATTTAAGCATCATATTCTGACCTAATATTATTAGTAGGTATATTGAAAATATTTTTCCAATGTTGGTTGTATATGGAAATTCAATATGTTTTAAACATTGAACATATATTTCCTACCAATATTGTTTTATTATCTAAGCATTACATTTTGGTCCAATATCATTAGTATATTGAAAATATTTTTCCAATGTTGATTTTATGTGGAAATTCAATATATTATAAATATTGAATAGAAATGTACAACCAATATTATTTTATTATGTAATAATCGTATTATTTTCCAATATCATTAAAAGATTGAAAATATTTGTCCAATATCGATGTTATACGGAAATTCAATATGTTATAAATGTTGAATATCAATATCTGACCAATATTGTTTAATTATTTGGGTATTATATTTTTGTAAAATATCATTATTATATTGAAAATATTTTCCCAATATCAAATTTATATATTTTTTTAATATACTATAAATATGTTCAAACAACATTTTACTTATATTGGTTTCAGATGGAAAATATTTGCCCTATATTAAAATTTTGAGCCAATATTTTGCCAATGCCTGACCAAGATTCATTGATACCTGGGCAAATGAACAGGCAATAAAGTGTCAAAAATAAATTTTTTAATATTTTTGACGTGCCTTCACACAATTTTCATTTATGAGCAAACGGTAAAAAAATGCAGTTCGCTGCAGTTGATAGCAAAATAATTAGGCTACATTTCCACTAAATTTAAAATTTTTAGATCACGAAATGAACTGGCGATAAAGTGTTAAAAATAAAATTTTTAATATTTTTGACATGCCTTCACATAATGTTTATTTAGGCCCACTTGTATAGGTTCAGTTTAAACATCAAGTGTCAGTTAAACTTTGGATTAATGAATAAAGTTCGTTGTATCTATGGAGGGTATAGAAGGAGGCACATCTCAACGTTATAAAAAGTGGCCCGATTTTGTAAGCCAATTGGTGGCGCTGTTGATCGACTGTTGATGACAGTTTAAGTGAGTTTTGACAGTTCCTTTGACTTTTTTTCAAATAATAATTTTAATTCATTACGTAAACTTTTAAAAGATATGTATTTTATAAAAATTGGGTGGCTCATTAAATAAAAAACGTTATTTGAGATTATGGATCTAATCAATCTACAAACAGTTTTTCAACATACGATCGTCAGCGCCGCGTCGGTTATTTTATGTACCATTAGTTGCGTAAAAAATTTTGACCACATTTTAAACGTGTTGTCCATTAGAGATTGCCCTCCTTCTATACGCTTCATAGTTGTATCTGTCACTGCCAGTTCGAGTTTAACTGTCAACTGATAGATGGAGGGCCAGTTAAACTTCAAGCTTCGGTTAACACATGCGCGGATTGAAAATTGATATACTACTTTTGGTTCTTCGTATAACCACTAGGTATAACATGTCAGTATTATAACTGATTTTCTGTCAGTAGATAGAGCGTCCTTTAACTTTAAAGGTTCTGTAACTAATGATAATGACGTTTAGATTGTGACAATTGTACAAGAAATCAACTTGTAAATTTTTATTCTAAACGTCATTGCCTTTACTTACGGAATCTTTAAAGTTAAAGGACGTTCTATCTACTGACAGTATAACTTACAAAATATTTGTTTGTCTCTTGACACGATTTTTCAAAAATATTTTCAAAATGGAAATTTTGAAATATGTGAAGATATATTATTTGATAATTAAGAAGATAGAGAAATACTGTGGAAAATCCAAGACCTCGGAATTTTTCTTCAATCAAGAATTTATCAATAGGTTCAGGATTTCAAGAGCCTCCATTGAGGTATTAATTCAACAGATTTTCCGAACCAATGTGATCTGTAGCTAGGCACACATTCGTTAACTGGAACCTATACAAGAAATATTTTTAATTTTCATCGGTTTAAACTTAAGGTTTAAACCTTATTTTAAACGGTAAGAAATGCAATTTACTCTAGTTGATAGCAAAATAATTAAGCTATATTTTCACCAAATCTACAATTTGTAGATCACTAAATGAACTAAGTATCAAATTTAAAAATTTTAACATTCTTGACATGCATTCACATAATTTTCATTTCTGGGTAACTTAAAAACGGTAAAAAAATGTAATTTGCTCTAGTTGATAGCAAAATAATTAAGCTACATTTTCACTCAATTCTAATTGATTGAAATTTTCAACATTTTTGACATCCTTTTATCAGACCCAATGGAAAAAAAAATGTTTTACGATTTTGCTAGGATTGTTGTGGTTAATGCTGCGATTAAACTACCTTTTTTGTCATTATTATCGATTATTTCACTTTAATTAATTGCTGATTATCTAGTTTGAACGTTTCGTCTGAGGTAGTAGAAACTGAACTTGTTATTAAAAAAAATTAGAAATTTTACTTTGTTATATTATTCATGTATTGGGTGCTGTTTTATTGTAACTAATATCACAAATAATATTTATTTTGTTATTCAATTTCGGTAGTTAATTTTTTTATAATAATTTGCATAAAATTGCCAATAAAAAATCGAAAAAAATTTAAATCGGCAAATTAAATTGTCCATTTAAAAAAAATTGAGGCTATGTTAGATAAATCCTGTATGGGTTTAGTGAGGAATGTGTTGGGAATTTACTGATTTATTTTGAATAAAAATTTTAGTTTATATTTCTTAAATTGTAAATAATCTATATCTATAAAAATGTCATACATATAATTTTTTTGTTATAGGTTGTAATGTGGGCGCATAATGATAACTATGGAGATATTGAAAGCAGTCATCGTGAAAGTTTATTGGGACTACCATGGTTCGCTATGCCGTTTAGTGAGATTGATTTAAAGGTTGGTATTTTTCTCTGAAAAGAAATTTATAATAATAAAATGCAAACTTTAGATTATTTTCAATACATTTATAATTATGTATATAGAATAAATGTAACAAATAAGTGCGGAAGTTTTTAGGTAATGATTTCTTGTCGAAAATTAAACGGGGTTTTCATGTAAACACAAGCTCTTAGATAAACTAGATTATCCATTCCCAAATACGGTATAGTATATCAAAGGAGATAAAAACTCAGTCGACACCATATGAATTTAATATAAAAATTTTTAGGTAATTTACAATACTTTGAACAAACTTAAGTGTAGATGAAATATTTAACAAATCATGTTATAAAATAAAATAAATTTCACGCTGTAGGGAAAAACATAGGGTATCAACAAGAAAAATTAAATTGTTTAAATTGTTATAAAAGATTTGATTCCTGTAGAAGCAAGGTTGAAGGTGGTCATGTCGAGCAGTTATTATTGATTTTGTTGTAATACACATCATTTTGTTTTGTTTGCATTTTTAATTTGATATTCTATTAAAACAAAACATAGTACTGGTACATGACAACATTAAAAGTTAAAACAAGCGGAATAATTTTAAAATACTACGATTGAAGTCCTAGACCGTTTTTCTTGTTTAATACGCTGAGAGTTATGGTTTGAAGCACATTGACTTGTGACATCATCATTAGATTAAACACGAAAATGTAATGTTTGCACAACTTGTCAAAATGTCGTAGGTTATATGTTTTATGTTATGGGCTGGCACATGATAGGGCTACTAGGAAGGTAGTTATTATGGAAGTTTTTAGTGCTAATCAGCATCGTGAAATTCAAAAATTCTTTTTTATGTTTAATTACTAGTTTGCCAGAAAAAAATCTGATGAAAACGAATCTTTTACTACATGTTTGATGTTAATTTTTAATAATGCAAAGCATATCCGAATGTCTGAGTATGATGATTTGTTAACTCATTACTTGGACTAAACAATTAATTTAAATTTTTAAGGTTATAAGAATCTTCTTTCTCATTTCTGTCAGTATAAAAACGGTTCAAAAGGTACTCCAAGACGGCTTCGAACAATATGCTGTAAGCGTTTTTGAGCGTGACGTCATCAATTCGACACGAAGATGCTGTACTCTGAACCACTACGCAGCTAATTAAAAGCGCTAAGCGAAGAAAAAATGCTCATAATTTATGCAATTAAAACGTGACAGCCACCTACTAGATTTTTTCGATTCCATTTGCAGAAGATGGGCTCTAATCTTGACACAGACGATTTTTCTCATGAAAGACAATTCTCCTTAAAATGACGTCATTTTAGTGAGTTGTTCTAAACGCTACTCCCTAGTGGGGTGAGTTTTGTCCCAAGAGGTAAAATTCGAATGAAGCCCGATGAGTTACAACTGTCGGGTTTTAATTGGTAAAATTTGACGTTGCGGTGAGTTGAATCTTTTTTTTTTTATTTTTCGATTTTGAGCTTCTGCTGATATTAATTGTGATTTTGATTAAGGAAAACGTAAGTATATATAAATGACACGATTTATAATTAATAAGAATATTTAATAATATGTAGCTAGATACCTAATATGGATGATTTAACCATAATGAAAATTATCCGTGAATTGGACGAAATAGTATGTATTGACCTCGGTGATCTTAGCTCCCGGCCGGCCAGCTCCAAGCTTATACCGAGATAATCGTGGCTCCCGGCCGACCAACTCCAAGCGGCACTTTTCCACCACGGTCAAATACTTTCACAAATTCATTCCGCCGATTTGGGGTCTACTCATACAAATTTTCTCGTTTTATTAATTTGTTTATATTTTTTTGTGGCGTTGAGAATAGGCGGCCACGATCAAAAATTATCTGATTACATAGAGAAATGGAAGGACTATTCAGACAAAATTTTTTGTTCACATATATCTACCCCAAAGGGGCCAGCTTCAAGAATCGAAAAGTAGATTTTCGTAGCCGTCAAACAAATTTCAATATCTTTTTTCGATGATTGATTTTTGTCTGAATAGTCCTCCAATTTCTGTTTGTAATCAGCTAATTTTTGTTCGTGACCGCCTATTCTGAACCCCCGAAAAAAAATATTGAAATTTGTTCGACCGCTACCAAAAACTACTTTTTGATTCTTGGAGCTGGCCCTTTGGGGGAGATATATGTTAAGGAAAAATTTTGTCTAAATAGTCCTTCCATTCTTCTATGTAATTAGCTGATATTTGTTCGTGGCCTCCTATTCTCAACGCCACCCAAAATATAAAGAAATTAATAAAACGAGAAAATTTGTATGAGTAGACTCGAAATCGACGGAATAAATTTGTGAAAATATTTGACCGTGGTGGAAAAGTGCGGCATGGAGTTGTTCGGCCGGGAGCCAAGATTACCTCGGTATAAGTTTGGAGCTGGCGGGCCGGGAACTAAAATCACCGAGGTTATATATTGGTGATAACGAAGTTCTTAATCCTTCTGCTCGTCTTATTATACACGCTATTGTATTTTATTTTTTTATTAAAAGACTATTACTTTTACGGAAACAACACAAGAGTTAAAAAAGTTTTATAACAAATCGTTCTTTTCAACAGATATTTTTAAATCCAAAAAATTTATTTTGTTGAAGAGTTCTTGTAGCCATTTTATCGGTACAACAAGCCCACAGAATACCATTTCTGTAACTTTTCAACAACTACTTTTCTTTCCCAATTTTGGAAACGTGTAACTTTTTAAAGACAGGCCTAAGAGCTTCTGTTAACATGAAAAACCCCCTTTAATTTTCGATAAGAAATCATACCCTAAAAACTTTGCACTTATTAGGAAACACCCTTGTATAAAGCTAATTCATATTTACTTACTTATTTGGTATAAATTAAACCAATAATGACTTATAATTAATTGGTAATCGATCGTCAAAATAATTTTCACGTTTAATTTTAATAAAACAAGAGATTTTGAACATGAAAATGAAATTGAAAGCAAAAGATTAATGACACCGATGAATAGCAGTTTAAAAACAATGAAATTAGATTATGCATTCAAACACCTCTTGAAAAGAACCTGTAAATGGGCTACAATACATAACTTAAAATTCTGACACCTTTGAAGAATATAAATGATTATTTAATGTTTTATAGGATTCATTATGTTTTCAATAAAAAAATCTGATGTGGCCAGCACATGACCTCTCGTCATTTTTTAATCAAAAATTTACAGGTTGACACAAAAAAGTATGAAAAAAAATTATTTTTTTGTAAATCTGGCAACAATGGCAAAAGTTTCGAAAATTTTAATAAGATGAAAATAAACTATAGGGTATACAAAATATATGTGTAAAACTTTTGTATAATAATGGCGTCATCACCCATAGCAACTGCCACTTCCAGTTGTGCGATTGGCACCAAAATCTAATCAGATCTAATCTAGGGTATCAGAATCCTGTATGCAAAATTTCAATTTTTTTTATTCAGTAGTTTTTGAGTTATCGTTACTACAACATCCATCCAAACACACACACACACACACACACACACACACTAACACACACACACACTAACACACACACACACACACACACACTAACACACACACACAGACATCATCGCGAAAATATTAAAATCGTATTCTAGGGACCCTAAAACGTGTTTATTCATTGAAAAGTCACTACCCAATTTTTAGCATGATTCCTATACCTCTCTTACCTGAAGGGCGAGAGGTAAAAAACAATGCTGTTGGTAATGAGTATTCGTTAAAATCAATGTAGAGGTACAAGGCTCAGATTTGTCCCAGTACAAATCAACCATATAGAGTTTGTTTAACCATCCTCTGCCGTTACATCATAATCGGTGACGTATTCTGTTGTTTTACGTTTGTCATATATTATTTGAATATTATTTTATACTTAACCTCAAAATTAAAATATAATTAGTGACATATATGTAAAGGATTGTTTTCAATGACGCATGTTAAGGAGTGTTTCTATGAATAAACTTGTAATGCCAAAAATTGTATTTTGCTATATGCGTTGCGTACCTTTTTACATAATTTAGTAATTTTTTTTAACTGATTTGTTTCAAATTTCTATCTTGGAGATGTTTAACGTCCCTGAACATGATTAAATGGCGAATTATATAATATATATTAAAAATGTATTATATTTTTGGGGTGAACCCAAACGTTGTAGACTCCATTTAACTTTAACCCTTTCGCTCATGTACTGACACTTATGTCCCAGCAGCTTTTCATACATTAATAAAATGGATTACTTGTATTTAAAATACTTCTTACTGGGACATATCAGTACTTTATAGCTTTGGGAGAAAAATTTGCGATGTGGTAACATAGATCAAACAGTTGAGCATGGGACCTGGCCTTGTTTACATCTAGAATGCGCACGTTTTAGTATTGTTTTCGGTTTTTTAGTGGTCTGTTTCAAATACCTTATTATTGTTTATAGAAAAACAGCAGTTCAAAGTGCCAAAGTAAGTATATTTACATAAATAAAGCACAACCTTCCTTTTATTTTGAATTTTACACTGAATTATTTATCCCTGGGTTATATATGTCCCAACAGATACTACTGCCGCGACCTATTTATACACTCTTAACATTTACTTTTATTACAGCATGAGTGAGCGAAAAAGAGCCCTTAGATAGGAAGAGTTGGAGTACTTGATTGAAAACATGGATGAAATCGAGGAATTCAGATAATTATGAGCCATTTGGTAGTGATGACAGCGTGCAAGATCGAGATTTTCTGCCATCACCTGAATCTGAGTCAGAAGAAAGCATTAGTGATTCTTCTGGCGACAAGGATACATCCATGTTGAATGTTGAAGAAGATGAAAACACTGATGGAGAAGATCCACAGCTAGGTGAACAAAATATCTTGTGGTCAACTATTAACCCAAATTTTGTTCCTAGGAAAGCTATTCCCCCTGAAGTCAAACCTATTATTCAGTGTGATCTAAATCGTGGATTGCTCCCTAAAGGTTTTTCCGAAAGTCTCTTCCTTTATACACATTGTACAAATCAAAGACTAGAGATTCACAATAAATCTACAACGAGAAAAGTTGAGAAAACCTGTGCTATCAAGGGATAGATGTCAACTACTTTTATCAAAGTTGTATTTCAACGAACCTGAAAAGCCCGATAATCCTCCAAAAACTTACTACACGGATGAAATGCTATCGTGTTTCAAAACAACTTTTCCTAATGCAAGAAGTGACTCAACTTTTCAGAGTATCGACGAGTCGATGGTAAAATTTAAGGGTAGGTCAGCTATGAAACAGTACATGCCACTAAAGTCAATAAAACGTGGAATTAAAATTTGGAGAAGATGTGATTCGTTGACATGCTATGTTTAGGACCTAAATATTTACAGTGGCAAGGAAACCGAGTAAACTGAAGGAACTCTCGGTGAACGAGTAGTAAAAAAGCTGACTTCTTCAATTGGTGTTTTGATCGATTTTTTACGTCAGTCAAATTGATGAATGACATTCAATTTGCTGCAGTGGGAACTTACATGAGGAGTTGCAAGGATGTGCCGAAGTTTGATGGAAAACTAGCAAGAGGAGAATCACAAATAAGATTTAGTAATCAGGGAACTTTAGCTATTAGATGGCAAGATACAAAAGACTTTGTTTTGATCTCAAATTGTCATAAATCCACAATAACTACAATTTCAAGAAAAATGAAAGACGGATCGGTTTCAGAATTCTCATGTCCTGAAGCAATAGAGTTTTACAAGTACATGGGCGGCGTGGATCATGCCGATCAAATAGTTTTTCTATATGATATCAACAGAAAATCTGCAAAGTGGAGGCGAAAAGTGTACTACAAATCCCTTATGATGACGGTTCATAACTCCTTTATTATATTCAAAGAAACAAAAAATCATAAAAAACTACCTTTATTTAGTATGTTGGGAAACTAGCGGAATCACTAATAGCGTATGGCAGAACTGGAGTCAAACGTAAAAGGACCAGAAAAGTTGGGCGACACTCTCAAACATGGACCGATCAAAATAATGTTGGCGATCATTTACCCGAAACAGGGCCTACAAGAAGAAGGTGCTATCGCTGCTCTCAAAGAAAAATTGAAAAAAGGACCAAACTTTTGAGCAGAATGTGTAATTTACCATTATGCTTAGATTGTTTTACACCCTATCACACATAAGTTGGGTAACTGCTGGGACAAATATATCCCGCCAAAAACCCCACTGGGACATCAGTGTCCCATGATTTTTTTTATGTATTTGAACATAGGTAAACCAAATTTCCAAACAAAAAAGTTGAAAAAACAAATCCGGATTGATAGGGTTAAAAGCGGTATTGCAACATCTCTTTATCTTGAAAAGTAATTAATCAATTTCAAAATTAAACTTTGCTCTTTCTCATTATACCGGAAAGGCATTTTGACAATGAAAAATTAATTGAACTGTAAAAAGTAATAAATAACATTTACGTCGACATTAGTTAAGAAAAACGTTAATGACATAATTCCGTCTCATCCATTTCATGATTGAGAGATCAAGTTGGAGAATGTATGACGTAACGGCAGAGGAAATAGGGGAGAATTGCCCATAACAGGATACTTAATAAAACATTTTTTATACATTTTTTAATAATTTTTTAACGAATATTTGTACACGACAACATCAATATCATACCATTAATTTAATGTAGTTTAATTTTCGTAAATAATTAAACTTAAAAAGAAACCGCTTTTTTTAAATGATGTCAAGTATCCTGCTTTGTTGTTGTTAAAAAACTAAAAATTAACATATAATAAAATTTTTACTCAAACCCGGAAGAAACTTATTTTATGAAATATAAATTTAAAAACAAATAAAAAAACATGTTTATGTACAAAACTCGCAGGTGAATTCCTCATACTCATCACTCTCGATGCCTGCACAAGCTTCGTGAACCCAACCATTACAATACTGGCATCGTATCCATCCTTCCTCTGATTTTGAATTTGAATACGGTTCTTGCAGGTTACGTCTTCGCATTCTTCTTCACAACTACTCCCTTAAAATGAATTCTTAAATTTTTTCCCTTTCTGCTCACCCTTCCTTTGTTAATTCATTTGCCTTTTTTCCCCTTATCGACGTTTATTTTTTTCTGTTGGTTTTCTCAAAGAACCTCCTCGAGCTTAGGATTGCACTTTCTTTTGCCATGATGAACTGGAATAATTGGGGAGTAACAGAAAATATTTCTTATCGTGAACAAGAAGGAGTTGCATTTTTATAAAACTGTACAGTAGAAATTGAAGTAGAAAATTTTCTTACTGCCTGTAGGGATGTTTTAAATATGAAAGGCATTATATGAGATTGATGCTAAATTTGTTATCTTGGTGTTACATGTCTCAGAGGTATTACATGTCTCGAAGGTGTTGCATGTCTCGGAGGTGTTACATGTCTCGGAGGTGTTGCATATTTTAGAGGTGTTACATATCTCATAGGTGTTACATATCTCGGAGGTATTAGATTATTGTTTGTTGGGGCTGACCAGCATTGTTTTGATTTTCAATATGGAGTCTGTTGGTAGTCTCAGCTACTTCAAACATCCAGTCTAAAAACACGTCACTATTTAACGGATTAATGCCAGTTTTTGCAAAATCATTAACAGCTGTTTCGACACAAGCAGCTGTCATATACGCAGCACCAAAATGTTTATCGATCTGTGATATTGTAACACATCGACCTCTGGATGCTACAGCAACCACTTTTGAATTTCTGCAGTATAATACGTACTTAGCGGTGACATAAAGCTGACATCCAAAGGCTGTAGTCGGTGTTTGGAAAACACAACATTACAACATCATTGTTTCTAGCAATTTCAATTGCTGCGAATGTCCATCTAATATTAAAAGCACAGGATTCCCTGAGCTCTCAGATGGAGCCCCAATTAAGAGTTCTAGCTTTGCTCTAGCGCTAGGAAAATCAAATGTTACCACCTTCAGAGAGATTATCAGCAAAATGAGTCTGGGTGAAGTCATGACTGCAGCCAAAAATGGTCAAATTTCTGGCGCAGGAAGGACTAGAAGGGTGAGATGACAGCCCGTGTGTTGGAACGAGGATGTACAAGAGAAACACGGCGAGTGCACAACCAAAGTAAGGGCGGTCACAAGAGGAAGGGCTAAAGGTCTTGGACAACAGAGAATGACCGAAGGGGAACAAGAAATCAAACGAGCCAGGAAAACTCTCAGAAACGCTTTTAAGAAAGTTAAGGACAATAGAAAACGATTTTTGGGGCAACGGGTACAAAATTGTCTCCAATAAGTTTAGGCTCCTGATGAGTCCCTACGAACTAGACAAAGACCAAGAACTGGGAATAGCGAGGGCGCTTTTCCCGGATGTAAGAGCAAGCCCAAAACCTGGCAGGATGCGATGCGAGGAACCCCCTCCCTTCAGTCTGGAAGAACTATCCAATACCACAGCCAGAATCAAAGCGGGGAAAGCCCCAGGACCGGACGGAATATACCCGGAGTGCATCAAAGTGGTTGTTGAGGAATTCCCGAACTTGATGTTAAATTTGATGACATACATCAGCAGCATTTTTCAGCCGAATGGAAAGGGGGCAAGCTAGTCCTAATCCCAAAAGGTACCAATCGGAGAACAAGTTTAGACCCATTGGCACCGCATTGTGAAGACATTGGAGGATAGGGGAGTTAGTAGATACACACACGACCTGGTCCTGATAGTCAGGGCGAATAGTAAAGAGGACATGATGTCCAAAGCTGATAACGCCATCAATGAGATAGCGTCTGGGTAGTGGACCAAGGCCTGAAAGTTGCCCTAGAGAAGACGGAATCGATTGTCGTAAGGGGACCCAGGAAAAGAGAGGGAAGCATGTTCAGAGTTGGCGAAGTGACTATAGCCCCGAGCAAATACATGAAATACCTCGGTGTCTGGCAGATGATAAGTGCATATACAACGAACATGTAAGAAAAACATGCGAAAAGGCCAGGAGACAGGTAGCTGCCCTACAGAGGCTATTACCGAATACGAGAGGCCCGGGGATAAGAAGACGAAGGGTTTTGGTCGAGATAGTAGCGTCCATAATTCTATATGCCGCCCCAGTCTGGGCCGGAGCAACAAGAATAGTACAGAAAGATCCTGTTGTCCACCCAAAGAAGCATTATGCCCAAGGTCGCGAGATTGTACAAAACTGTCTTCACGGAAGCTCTCTTCGTAATTTATGGGATCCCGCCCATCGACATGCAGGCAAAGGAACGAGTGAGACTACAACGGCTGTCCAGAATAAGGGAGGACGAAAAAAGAAGAGAAAGGAAAGAGACCAGGCTGCGATGGCAGAACAGATGGGATGACATGCGGGATGTAGGTCAATGGACCAAAAGCCTAATTCCAAATCTCGACAGGTGGTTAGACTGCAAGCAGAGGACCACAAACTACTGGTTCACCTAATTACTTAGCGGCCACGGTAGCTGTGAAGTCACGGACACAGCAAGACACAGCAAGACACACATCTTTTGAGTGCACTAGGTGGGAAGGAGAGAGGACCGAGCTCGGATGGCACTTGGATGGGAAACAGCCAGCAGAGCTCATAAATATAATGATGAGCGGTACCCAGAACTGGACTAAAGGCTATGGATATATTAGTAGGATCATGCGACAGAAGGAGGGGGAAGAGAGGGCGTCTCAGAGGGAAGAATGGAGAATCGAACTGGACGGATAACGACAGCTACCAACACTTGACTCTATGTCTGAACGGACTACTTACTGCACAAAACCAACAGAGGGTTCCAAGCAATTTCCCCCCACAAATAAAAACGAAAAACAAACGTTGGCGGTATGAATACTTTTGTAGTACTCATGCATATTTCTGCGGTAGCTAAAATGCTGCAATAGAATCTTGGAGCGTTTCTTAGGCACCGTCATAATGCCGGTTTCGTCAATATTGTAAATTTGGTCAGAACCTATTTTATGTTTTTCTAAAAATTTAACAGAAGGTCCGTTGAAGCACATATCTCTAGCAAGTGACGTAGGTTCTGGACTCTTTAGTTTCAGATTTTGATGCCATTTTAAGAAACCATTAATCCAAGCCTTACCGGCTTTCTTTTTCTGATTATTAAACTTATTAGACAATCCATTCAATGAGCAAGCCATAATGCTAATTTACGAAGTTCATCTAGGGTAAAGCCAAAAAGTCGCGCTTTCTTGGCGAAAATATGTTGTACTAATTCATCTTCCTGTGCTGGTGTAAAAACTAGTCCTTTTTCACACGAATTTTCTAAAGAAAGTTTACCACTTTTCACTTTTTTCACTCTGGCTTCTAAAGTTGTGCAGGGGACTTCATATTCTTTGGAAGCTTTTAAGTATCTCACACTTTTTTCTAGGACTATGTTTACTGCCTCTCTAATACCCTTTTCCGACCAAGACTGTCTGTTACTTTTTCTCTTACATTTGCCCATTTTGAAAAATGTGTAACAAATATTAATTTTACTTCACAATCAAGTACACAAATCTAGTTGGACAAAACGGGATAGTGTCCCAATGTAAACAATAAAATTTTAACAACTTAGTCAAACAAATATGTAAAAAAATATACATCAAATATAAAACACAACAAATTAGTATAACCTCACTTTTATGAACATGTGGTCGTAGTTGATTATTTAGGGCCAGTTGTATATGTTACGTTTATTTTATAGTTTAAACTTGAGTTTAACCTGTAGTTTAACATCAAGTTTAAACCGAAGAAAATTAAAAATATTTCTTGTATATATTCCAGTTAAACAATGTGTGCCTAGCTTCAGAATACATTGGTTTGGAAAATTGACTTGACAGTTTACAGTACTCTGAAAAGATTGGTGACAACGACAGGTCAAGATTATTTGTTGAGGCTGAGTTTGTTTGTGTTGTGTTGAATTGTTTTCTTAAAATAGATTGCGGGGACAACAAAAGGTCACATCCAATTTTTCCAACCAAGAAGTGAAGGAACTAATACGGCTAGTGAAAATACATAATGACATTTTGGAATAAAAAAAAAGTGATGCTGTGACTTCGAGGGAAAAGGAAGAATGCTGGCAGAAATTGTGCCTAGAATTTAACAATGGCAATATTTCGAAAGAACCACGTACCTCCAAAGTACTTAAAGTAAAGTGGGAAAATTTTAAAAAGAACTCCAAGAAAAAATTCGCAGCAGAGAGGAAGGCAACTTACAGAAACGGGGGAGGGAAACGGTATTTTCCCAAAATAACAACACAGGATATTAATGAAATCACTGGCATTGCTGGACATGTTGATAAATTCTTGTTCTATCCAAATGTTCAAGGTTGTTGATTCGCGGAAAAAAATTTAAGGTCTTCTTGAGTTTTTCACAATATTTATAACATCTATATCATCAAATAATATATCTTTAAATATTTCCAATATATCCATGTTGAAAATATAATTATGTTTAAAAAATCATGTCAAGAGTCAAGACAAGATAATAACAAATATTTTATAGAGGTTATAATTTATAATATAGGAAGTGCATCAGTATTGCAGTTTTCTTTCAATCCGCGTGTGTGTTAACCGAAGCTTGAAGTTTAACTGGCCCTCCATCCACCAGTTGACAGTTAAACTCGGACTGTCAGTCACAGACACATATACAACAACCTTTATTCATTAATCCAAAGTTTAACTGATACTTGAAGTTTAAACTGAACCTATACAAGTGGCCCTTAAACGAACAAGCTGCAGGCGACAAATGTAGATCTTTGCTGGTGGAATTAGAATTTAATATTGCGGGATAGATGTTGCCAACGGTATAGAAATAGAAAGCCGTATCCTGTTTTATCCGACTAACCGGTTTTGCCCTACGTTCTCCTACTCTGACTTCAAGGTTTTTAAAGGACTTTATTTTTGTATTCAAATGCACCTAATAAATATATTTAGTCTTCAGTATGACTAGAACAAAAGACCTTCCATCTGACGGAGTTCAATCTTCCGTCCGACCAAATCTTCTGACAAAAGAAAGGTTGTTTTCTTTATTGTTAATGCAGGTTAAGTCTCTCGCTATGTTTTATAAGTAATATTGGTATTTGTGAAGATAAAACTTCGTGATTGGTATTGTTCCACTTTCATATATAAATCATAAATTTTTATCTAAAGTAAAACATATAAGATTGGAAAATTGCAAGAAATCATTTGCAATACATTACAAAGCTATTTTAATCAATTAAAAAAATTAAAAGAGGGGTTAATCTTTTTAGTTTTGAGAAAGAAACAATATTTGTTACTATCTCCTATTTCTAGTTTAAATTACATATAAAAAGTAAACTCTTATGAAGAGCGAGGATCTAAGTGAAATCGAATTACAAACCAGCCAATTCAGCAAAAAACCAGAGATATAAAAGATTGCTCACTTTCAATAAAATCAATAAAAAAACTTTCCTTCTTTTGCATTATATTATTTTCCTCGATATTTCAAATAGCGTCTATAAATTCTTGATAAAAGTTCGAAGCACGCTTTCAGAAACGAATAAAGAGGCGAAAAATAATCCGACATATAAATTTTATAGCCGTAATTACCCTTAACGATGTTTTCGTTTGTGGAATTTTTCAGCCCTCTGGAACTTTTCAAAACCCGAAGTCGCGTGTACGATTTCAATTTTAGATGAATAAAGTGTAAAATCAATGACATTTATACCAATTTATTCAAATCGTTGTGGCTGCAATATGAACAGTAGATCAGAAATAACCGGAAGAAAAAAAATATTGCTAGAAAATTATAATTTTTTAAACAATTTATATTCTTAACGATTTTTAGGAAATATAAAATAAAAAATTATTTCTGATTTATTGGTTATAATATTGTTTAATAAATGTAAGGAATAGCCCGCCCGATTTCCTGGTCTTCCACAATTTGACTTTTTTTGTGAGGATAAATATTGACAATATATTGATATGGACCACCCATTATATAAGATGTCCTATCTCAATCCGGGGTTGGGTTCACTCTATAAAACAATTTATACAGTATTAAATATTATACAAATATAATTTTAAATTTGATCTAAATTAATTTCTATCCATTTCTTGATTTTCACTTCTTCTTAGATAATCTTCTTAATAACCTCCTGTTCCTCTTCTTATTTTGTATATTGCTTAAACTTTTCTTAAATATATCTGACTCTCTCGCTCCTTAGACAGCTTATCTATCTTGTCCTGCGATATCTTCTAAATATTTTATTTTATTTTGCCCTGCCTTAATACTTTATATGTCTTGGTCTATTTTGTTTTTATTTTTTTAAAGAAAATTTCACCTCGATCAATAACTTGTTTATTTCTGGTTCTAAATCAAAATATTAAATATTTAAAGCTCTAAACTCAATATACATTTAACACATTATCCATTTCTAGGACCTTTTCTCGTCTCATCTCGTCTCATAAAACCGAGACGAAAGCTAGACGAGACCATGTTGAATTTTTTTAGGCGATACCGAGACCACATACGGCAAGACCCGAGAGTCTCGTTCATATTTCTTCAGAATTTGTTTCTGAATTTCTGAGAAAAATAAACTAGCAAGCAGTATAAAAACTTATTTTTTTTGTAATAAAAGAAAAATCTGCATAGGGTACGATAAATTTACGAAATCTAAAATATGGTAACTGTCTGTGAAATATTTTATTTTATATAAAATGACACTCCCAATGTGTTTCGAATTTTTTTAGGACTTCCAAACAGTACCTAAAAAATACATTTGTTAAAAAAGTTGTATTTTATTATACCTATAACAATATGTTTATAATTATAATTTGTATAGATAATGATTTAGTAACGTCCAAATAAAAAACAAAATTAAATTAATAATCACGCATTTATAAATTACAATAGAATTAATAATTACCTCGTTTTGTACTATTCTATAAGTTCTTGAAATAATGATATTTATTGGCCTGTTGGCTCTGCCAGTGCCATTAACATAGTTAAAAAAAAAAAAAAAAAAAAAAAAAAAAAAAAAAAAAAAAAAAAAAAAAAAAAATAATGATATTTGAAGAGACGAGACCGAGAATGAAACGAGACTTATTTTTTTCTTAACTAACGAGACCGAGATGAGATTTTTGTATTCTCGCCTTATCTCGTTTCGTCTGAAGCCCTACCCATTTCTCATCTGACAATTCTCAAAAATTCAAATATCCAAATTTATTAAAAAAATTGACAAATCTCAATTTTTTTTCATTTCCACTTGATTTAATTTTTATTTTTTTTTTACATTACCAAATAGTAATTTACCCAGTATTGATCATCCTAGATGTGAGTTCTGACGTGATCTGACCCGTTTATAATAAATTTAAGGGAAATATTTTAAAGGTAGGTAGAGGTCACATAATGGGGTTCTAATTAACATTGAGTAATTATTCATTTGGCCATAACTTTTGAATCACTTCGTATATTTTTCCAATTTTTGTCATACAACTGACACTTCTCACGAAGAATGTACTAAATTATTGAGAGATATAAAAATCCAGGTTCGGCTTTAGGACAAATTGAAACATACTAAAAATATTATAACAGCACTCTGTATCTCATAATTATAATATTTCGATTTTAAATTTGAATAGAGTGGAAAAAAGTGGTTGTTATCCTGCCACCGATTTGAATGGGAACATTTTAAAACTGAAAGTAAAATTTAAAAAAAAGAGACGTGATCTTCTAATAAATATTTTAAATATCATGAAAAAACCCGCATATTTTTAGTTGCTATATTAGGCGAGATCTCGTCAGAAACCCTGTTCTACGCAGAAAAAATGGACTAGTGGGTAGGATTACTTACAAGCACATTTTTCTTGGGATATTCTTTAACCGGCAACCACGAAAACTATTAACGTTGGGTTCTCTAACCTTGGTTTCAAGGTTATTTTAATGTTACAGTTGACGTCCTGTTCGCATTCTCCTTGCCTCTCTATACATTATTATGCTAATTTGTCTTTGTTTTAAAGAGCGATAATTGACCTCACTGTGTATTTTTATATGGTGTTGTGTTTGTTGTATGTTTATCCCCTGAAAAAATTAGCAAAAAAACATAGACTTCAATATCTGAAATATGTTCCCGCGTCGTTTTTGTAAATCCCCCAATATCCACAAGTTCCGCCCACCGGGGTTCAGTCTAGCGTCCGACCAGAATTAGTGAACCTCGAGTGTTTCTAATTCTGATCAGCAAACCCTTCCCCGGTAATGGGGAAGTACTTCGATTGTAAGATTTTCGTACGTCATTGTGTCTGTTAGGGTTTACGGTGAATAGAAGGTTCAGCGGAAGTTCGCACTTATTTCATGCATACTCTACTGAACCGCCTAATTACCGATACGTCTGATTATGATATTTATAGTTGATTATTTGTAAGTTTTTATATTTCTGTTACGTTTTGTGTGTGTTTCGTTAGTGTGTCACGGTTCTCCCGTTCTGTATATATTTAATCTTCTATGAAGAGGCCCATACTTCCACTCTGGGTTGTTAGACATGTTTACCTCTTTAATATTGTTTAGTACCTTTGATAGTATACATTACATGAAAAAGTTGGTGGTGACCTTGTGTATATATTCTGTGATAGTCGCTATAGAACCTCTTCATGTTGATCAACTATACGAGTATGTATTCTCCGTCTGAGAATCTGTCTAATACATCTGTTCTGTATTATTTGTAATCTTGATAATGTGTAGCCCTTTGCATAATAAAAGGCTGGATATCCATATGTTAGTGTGGGCCTTATAATTTTTTTATAAAGCATAAGTTTGTTTTGTTTACATAATTTTCTTGAGAAACTTAGGAGATGTTTGAGTCTTGTTCTTGCACCGTTTAAATTTTTTGCTAAGTTGTTTATATGGGTTTTAAACGTTAGTCCCGTATGTAAATAGAAACCTGTATGAATATTATTTGTGAAGAGCTTTCAATGATATATCCGTTTATTTATTATACGTATATCCTGGGGTTTTCAAGTCATAATTATGCTTTTAGTTTTGTTCTCGTTAAGGGTCATTTTCTTCTTATTTAGATACGGGACTAATGTTTGATTTATATGAATATCTAGTTTTCTGGTTGCTATTTCCGCAGTTTTGGATTTTTTTTGTCATCCACATATTGAATAATTTGTAGGGGAGACCGAGGGGCACCTTTCAGTTTTTTATTTTTATATTCTACATAACTAACTTTTTGAAAATACTTAGTAGTTACTGTTGAAGTTATATTTAGAATTTTAGTTGTTGTACAATTAAATAAGCACAAAAGTGTGTTTTTACATTTTTAAGTATCTAACCAGTGAACCTTCCAAGGATTTTGAATTGCGTTGTAAAGCTAAAAACAGGGCACACTTGTTAGAAAGTTTCTGTTTTCTTTAGTCTCGCTCCGGTTTATATTCTTTAGAAATGATTCTTAGTCTAGTGTCGATGTCAATAGCTGGCAAAAAATCTAGTTTTATCTTTAGTAACAGCCAGTACCATAAATATGGACAAAAGGGTCCTTTAAGTAAAGTACACTTTGTGGTTAAAGTCGACTTTCACTAACCTAAAAGTCTGGCCTGTATCATAATGTAAATTTAATCGCCTGTTAGGTAAAGGACAGTTTAATTAAATATTGTTGTGTTGGCTGCACTGGAAATGGTGTTTCATGATATAAGTGACGTTATTTTGACAGAATTTTTTCGACTTAACCTAACTTGTTTGGGTTTATTTACTAGCGCGTGTTGACTGTTGATTTGTGTTTGAATAATTTTTTTTTAAATTGTTTTAATATATCGTCAGCTTTTTTAAATTATGTTAAAGCAAAAGATAAAGCGTAAAAAGAGTTCATTTCTTGCAACAAACCCAATACAGTATGCTTGGTTAATCGGAATCGGTCGAAAAACTCTGTCGTCATATTTATTTAAATAATGCTGCCGCTGTCTATATATTTTTGGTCTTCTCACTACGATATTATCTTCGTCTTCAGAAGAGCTCGAACTACTACTTGAATCAAATACGTAATCTCCCATTTTAATCTAAAGTAAAGAACGTGTGGACGGTGTAAAATTAATAACCTTTAAAGATTTGTAGGTTATATTTCAAAATAAAGCTTACTTTAACAACGCAAAAGTGTCAAAATTGGGACTTTACAATCAACATATCTATAGGTATCTCCTGAGTATCTGTTAAATTCTTCAGTCAATTTCTCCCAGGTTGCACTTTTTTTCCTACTCATGTCACTATCTGTCTTTTTATTTTCAATAACATGAGAATATTTCTTTACTAATAAAGTTAGTTGACGTTCCTCCTTTGTAGAAAAATTATTTTCTCTTTTTTCTTTCTATCTTAAAATATAAAGAAAAGGTAGATATGTATACAACATTTAAGTTAGATGGTTAAATCAAATTTATGAATACTTACCTATGTTTTGAGACATGATAAACCTGCTACAAAAACTTTTGGACTATTCTAATTTTTTAACTATCTATATATTAATTGCATATCTATATATACTATAACTAATTATATATTATTACCAATTATACACTATAACTAAATATGTACTATAACACTAAATATATACTATAACTAATTAAATTTAAACAAAAAAATACAAATGAAGAAAAATTAGCTCTACGAAAAATCTACCAAAATCCATATATGTAATACTCCTATATCGCCAACTTGAGAGAGAAGTGTGTCGCCCATAGTAGAGTGTAGACGATCTTTTCTCTCTCACACATCCTCGGATAGTCATAGGCGTCACAGCTGTAAAATCGCCTACGTTTGCTTAACTTTCCATTTTCCTACGTTCCTTTTTCACCACGGGACACGACGCCAATGCAATTTATGTATATGGGCATGCGCGTTGATACCCAATTCCGATCTTGTATCTCCTTCTGTCGGAACGCTTTGTTTCTACGGGCAAAGATAGGACGTTGGCGATATATGAGTATTACATATATGCCAAAATCAAACGAATATAACAAAAAATAAAAGCTTGAAGATAAGTGTATAAGACAAAAACACAAGCTAAAATGATGGTATGTTATATATTGTCAACTGTCAAAAAGTATCTGTCACAGTGCAGCCAATTCCTTAATATCCATCAATTTTGTAACCACTCGCTGACCTACAGCGCAACAACTAAATTTGAATAGACCACTAGTGTTTTGTTGAGAAATTAATTCCCACGAAAAGGTTTAGAAAAACACACTGTTCACAAAAACTTATAATAACTATAAATATTTTTAGGAACATAAAATATACTGCGACAGGCGACTGCGACTACCACTGTCTGTGGTTCAGTACTTAATGCTTAAAAAATAAAAAAATGTCATTTCCCCGAGTTATCTTCTTCTCTTTCTTCGCTTTTAGTAAGGTGACTCTCTCTTATTAAAATAGGCAGCCGCATATTATAGTGAATTCCCAACAACTAGTTAGAGATTAAATACTGCTTAACTGCTATACAACCTGCCCCAAATGTTACTTTTGATATATAGTACTCAACTTTTTCACCTACGTGCACAACAGACTACTGCAGTAAACAAACTGAGAATCTCCACACCGCCGTTGTTTTATGAGACGCATCGACTAGCTCAGATAACGACGTTGCCAGACTTTCTATTTTAGATAAAACGGCTCTACGCCAACTTACCCCTACGCCAACAAGCCCCGACCTTCCCTATAATTTGTACGGCAAATTATTAGTAATTGAGATAGAATATCTAAAGTCAGACCTTTTTTTTTTGAAATTTCTTCCTCTATAAGGATGTTTTTTGAAATTGTCCCTAATGCTTTTAGTTCGTAAAATAATTGCAAAAAATCTGATGTGGCCAGCACATGACCTCTCGCCATTTTTGAATCAAAAACTTACAGGTTGACACAAAAAGTATGAAAAAAAATTATTTTTTTGTAAATCTGGCAACAATGGCAAAAGTTTTGGAAATTTTAATGAGATGAAAATAAACTATAGGGTATACAAAATATATATGTAAAACTTTTTTGCCATTTTGTGTAATAATGGCGTCATCACCCATAGCAACTGCCACTTCCGGTTTTCCGATTGGCACCAAAATCTAATCAGATCTAATCTAGGGTATCAGAATCCTGTATGCAAAATTTAAAAAATTTTTATTCAGTAGTTTTTGAGTTATCGTTACTACAACATCCATCCAAACACACTCACACACACACACACACACTAACACACACACACACACACACACACTAACACACACACACACTAACACACACACACACAGACATCATCGCGAAAATATTAAAATCGTATTCTAGGGACCCTAAAACGTGTTTATTCATTGAAAACTCACTACCCAATTTTTAGCATGATTCCTATACCTCTCTTATCTGAAGGGCGAGAGGTAAAAACTAGACAAATTTTTTAAAATGTTTATTTGTTTTTAACTTTTTACCTCTCGCCCTTCAGATAAGAGAGGTATAGGAATCATGCTAAAAATTGGGTAGTGAGTTTTCAATAGATAAACACGTTTTGGGGTCCCTAGAATACGATTTTGATATTTTCCCCATGATGTCTGTGTGTGTGTGTGTGTGTTAGTGTGTGTGTGTGTGTTAGTGTGTGTGTGTGTGTGTTAGTGTGTGTGTGTGTGTGTTTGGATGGATGTTGTAGTAACGATAACTCAAAAACTACTGAATTGAAAAACTTGAAATTTTGCATACACGATTCTTATACCCTAGATTAGAGCTGATTAGATTTTGGTGTCAATCGGACAACCGGAAGTGACAGTTGCTATGAGTGATGACGCCATTACTAAACAAAATGGCAATTAGGTTTTACACATATATTTTGTATACACTATAGTTTATTTTCGTATCATTAAAATTTTCAAAACTTTTGCCATTGTTGCCGGATTTACAAAAAAGTAAATTTTTTCCATACTTTTTTGTGCCACCGTGTAAATTTTTGATTCAAAAATGGCGAGAGGTCATGTGCTGGCAACATCAGATTTTTAAATTGTTTATGAGAGGGTTTGAAAGTTTTGCACATTTTTCCACACATCCTTTTGAAACAATCATTCATATTTTAACTCGCTATAGCTTTAATTAACTTTTTAGCTAATCATACTTTTTTGTTGTTTTTTTGTAAACAATTTTATATAAGAAATATTTTAAATTGTGCCAATAATATATACCCGACTCTCGTTACCATCTCTACGGTATAAACGAAAAAATAAAGATTTCTTATTTAAACAAAATTTATCCTTTTAAAAAATAACTCACATTTAATCTGCACATATTTTTTACAACAAACTAAAAGTAGGTATACCGTATAATTTTTTTAGCAAACAAAGAATCTCACCATAGTCCTCTACAGCTATTCAGCAACTATGGGATTCATGGAAAATTTAATTAACATCGTTAAGCGGTGTTTAACGATCCCGAATCCCGTGCATTTATTCATTTCATTAATCCGCTTTCATTTCGAACCGTCTGTCTGTGCTAATTTATATTTTGCTTTTATTAAAAAATGTTCACAGACTTTTTATTAGCGGGGTGGAATATCCTACATAGTAGAGACAAATATAATAGAATTTTTATTGTAGACTAAAAAAATCACTAGTTGTTACATTAAAAAATAATATTATAATTAATCCCTCCATTTCAGTGAATTTACTCTTATTTCATATCTACAATGCAGATAATGATAATTCATAATTGACAAAGTCGAATGTCCTAATTAGATCATATACTTATAGTTGTGTAACAGTGTGGAAAAACACCCAGTAAAATATATCTCATCCAAACAAAGAACATATGTTATAGATATATTTCTTAAGTTCAATATAAGATGGTTCTCAGAGTGGCTTGTTAGTTTTTGGGCAGTTTTCTGATATAAACAATGATGCCAAAAATCAGATGACTCACTGCTTAAGTCGTGCTTGTTTAATAGGATTTAAACATATCGCATGCGACAGAGAAATTCAAAGACATAATTCATTTTAGTCACTGTAATCTTTTGCGAAAATTGTAAGTTAAACATTTGGAAAATGGCTAGTTTGAAAACCCAGAATAAATCGTTCGGCCAGATATGTTTTCAGGCAATGGAGAAACTTACCATTTTTTTTATGAATGAAACTGAAAATTTAAGCAAGTGTGAAAGTGAAATTAAGATATCTCAAAAACTAACAAACTTACAAAATTTTAAAGTTGCGTTTTGCATTCCGTCCGATTCAATGGGCTGACGTCATCTCTCCTACTATTACTGTACTAGACGTACTCCAATAGACAGAGCAAAAAAAGTGGGTTCATAATGCAATCTTTGTGATGGACATTTTATCCGATGGGACTAAATATAGCCCTTTTAATACTGCTTTAGTCCCCTAGTCCGCCTGATAAAATTTTATATCTATCTAACTTTTCTTTTGTCGTCTTGATCTGACATTACGAATATTTATCTACTTGTCACTTTTGGGAAAGAAGAATTATTGATCAAATCATGATCTTCATAGTTATTGGATATTTTATTTAAAGGATTAAATAAAGATCCAACTTCCAAAGTAAATGTGAATTTATTGAAATAAAGAAAAATAAATTTTTGGTAACAAAACAAAAAACTCAAACGATCTGAACCCTACAACAGTTACAGTCTTACTAAAGATAAAACTAGATTTTTGCCAGCTATTGACATCGACACTTGACTAAGAATCATTTCTAAAGAATATAAACATATGTGTCGAGACTAAAGAAAACGGAAACTTTCTAACAAGTGTGCCCTGTTTTTAGCTTTACAACGCAATTCAAAATTCTTGGAAGGTTCACTGGTTAGATACTTAAAAATGCAAAAACACACTTTTGTGCTTATTTAATTGTACAACAACTAAAATTCTAAATATAACTTCAACACTCCCACTTATTTTGAATTTCCTAAAATACTAAGATTTTCTCTTAAATAACCAAATTGCGACTTAGCTAGTGGCTTTGTAAAGATATCAGCTAATTGTTCCTTACTTCTAACATATTCTAGTGCTATTTGTTTCTTATATATAATGTCCCGAATAAAATGGTATCTTACATCAATGTGCTTGGATCGCTTATGAGGCTCTGAGTTAGAGGCTAAATTAATTGCTGCTTGATTATCAACAAAAATCATAACACAGTTACAATAAATATTGAGCTCTGTTAAAAACTGACACAACCAAACGGCCTCTTTTGCCCCGTGACATAAGGCAATATATTCAGACTCAGCGGTTGATAATGAAACCACATTTTGACGCTGGCTTGACCAGGAAATTGGCGCCCCATTAAAAACAAAAACAAAACCGCTCCTGGATTTTCGCGTCTCTAAGCAGCCGGCATAATCGGCATCAGTAAAACCCCGTAAATCAAACGGACTCCCACTGTTTCTAAATGTGATTCCAAAATCTACCGTGCCTTTCAAATAACGGAAAATTTTCTTTACAAATTTCCAGTGTTCTTGGTCGAAACATTCTAAAAATTGGCTGGCATAGTTTACTGCAAACTCTATATCTGGTCTACTTATTCGCGCTGCAAAAAGTAGAGAGCCTATGGCTTCGCGATAAGGTATCTTATTTTTATCCCAATTTTTAGAATTTACCGACTTATCTTTTCTAAGATATACACCGGGCTCAGCAGGAATGCTAGAAAATTTTGAGTCATGCATATTAAATTTATTCAACAGCTTATTTATGTACATAGGTTGACAAATTTTTAAGGAACGCTGTTCCCGATTACGTACAATTTGAAAACCTAAAAACTCACATGCATTATCTACAGTTATCTTAAAATTACTTTGAAGGTATTCTAACACTTCAGCTATAGCGCTAGGATTTTCGCACATTAGCAACCCGTCATCGACGTACAGCGCTAAATAAACCGGAACACATTCAATGGTACCGACGAACACGCACTTGTCACTTTCACAGCTACCGAAACTGAATGCTTTAAGAAATCCTACAAATTTCTCGTTCCAGCATCGGGGGGATTGCTTCAAACCGTAAAGACTACGATGTAGCTTACAAACAGAAAGTTCGTCTTCACAATACCCAGGAGGCTGCTCCAGGTATATCTCCTCCTGAAGTTGACCATAAAGAAATGCTGTCTTTACGTCAAACTTCATAAGTTCGTAATCACGTTCCATGGCTTTTTTCCACTTATCTGCACTTTCACTCGCGATCGCTTCATGATAACTGACAGGTACTACTTCGGTATAATATGCAACAGGTACACCATATCGATCAGGAGCTTTAATCGACTCTCTGTTGCGCAAATTTCGCAATTCAGTCCCTTCAGCCACCGGACTATTACCTCCTTCTTCCTCTCTTGAAGTTTGCAGCTGGGGTTGTACCATGGGTGGCGTCTCTGGTGGTACAATAGGATCATTTTCACTTTCATCAACAGGTAGCTCGTCTTGTTTGACAAAAATAAGGTTGAAGTCAATTGAAAACCCGCCAGAATTTTGCGAAATTCCGCCAGAATTTTCATTAAAATCAACATCGCTGCTGATGTAGATTTTACCTGTATTATTGTCCCATAATCGATAATTAGTTGATTCACCATCATAGCCAACAAAAATAACCTTTTTGCTTTTTGGGTCAAATTTATTCCGTTTCACTTTCGGCATATTTAGGTACGCTTGTGATCCAAAAACTTTCAAGTGCTTTACCTGCGGTTCACGACCAAACCATTTCTCAAAAGGGGTTGTTTTTTCGGATGGCTTTAAAATAACCCTATTTAACACATAACAGGCAGTACTAATGGCTTCTGGCCATAATTTATGATCCACATTCTTGCTTAATAACATGGATCTTGCAGATTCTGTTATTGTTCTTATTTCACGCTCGGATCTTCCGTTTTGCTCATGAATATAAGGAGAAGAAAATTCATGTATAATACCTTTTTGCTTAAGATAGTTGCTAAATTCTCTCGATGTATATTTTGTTCCATTATCTGACCGTAGTACCTTTATATTAGTGTTAAGCTGATTTAACACAAATGCTTCAAATTCACGAAATTTTCCAAAAACCTCCGATTTTTGTCGCAAAAAATATACTTTTCGGAAGGACGTGCACTCATCTTTAAACAACAAAAAATATTTAGTTCCGCTCGGTGACTCAATGTTCACAGGTCCGCACACATCGGTGTGAATCTTTTCGCCTGGTCCATAAAAACATTGCTGATTTAAGATTGCATGAGGCTTACGCGATTGCTTACCCGCGACACACGCCTCACAGAAAAAGTCATTTTTTTTCGATTGCGGATCCATTTCTAATAGATCAAGCTGCTTACACGTATTTTGAACTGCGCGAAAATTTACATGAGCCATTCGTTCGTGCCAAAGTTTTAGAGCGCTTGTTGTTACTACTGCTGCATTACATTCAAGAGGTATTTTAACTTTAAAACACATGCGGAATAAGTTCTTATACCGGACACCTACCGACGATAAGTTTCCGTCGCGGTCGCGAATTTCACATTTTTCTTTATAAGCATGAAAAGAAAAGTCTTTGCTGCTAATAGTAGCGATTGAAAACAAATTTTTCCTTAAATTTGGAACAAAAAGAACGTCTCTTAGCTCCCGCTCTATTAAACGACCGTTTACAGTCTCTTGAACTAAAATAGTGCCCTTACCTGTAGCTGCTAATTCTTTGTTGTCGGCCACCTTAACATAATTCGGTTGCAGTAAGTCCACTAGATATGTGAAATATTCCCTTTTATAAGTCATGTGCATGCTGGCACCAGAATCTGCTATCCACACATCGTCATCTAGGACTCTGTTTGACACATTTGCCACGACATCACTCACGTATGCTGACGCATTTGTAATGTCTCTATTGTCAAACTTTTTCTTGGGACACTCACGAACCCAATGTCCTTTTTCCTTGCAATACGCGCACTTTGTCCTATTTTTTAAATCTTGAATATTTTCTCTTTTGCTCTGTTTCTTAAAAGATTTCTTAGGGGCTTCTCCCAAAGAAGTCTGCTGTACCTGAAGAGCAAGTGCTGATATATTCTCTTCATTTTCGGAGAATCGCTTATCTTCCTTAAGTAGCCTAGCGATTAAATTAGTTTTCTTCCGTTCCGCTTCGGGCGTGCAATCCCATGCAATACGAAACACAGAAAATCTGCTGGGTAGGCAACTTAAAAGCTTGGAGATTATAGCTGTTTCAGAAGGCTTTTCTAGCGCGTCTTCAAGCTTTTTACATATGCCTTCGAGTCTTTCTATTTGGACAGCAACAGACTCACCTTGATTCATCCGAAACGAGTAAAACTGTTCCCAAGCACATTGTTTTGCATCAACGCTTGTGTCGCCATATAACATTTTTAACTTCTCCCAAATTTCTTTTGGATTGCTACAGTTAATCAAATTTGGGTGCAGCGTTCTTTCCACTGAACTTAACAAAATCGCCGCAGCTTGCGATGACTTTTTTACCCACTCTTTATGTTCTTTAGGCTTAGTATCTTTGTCCGGCTCCTCTTCCGTTCCATTCACAAAACTTGTTAGTTCTCTTGCTAGTAAAAGAAATTACATACCAAACTTCCACATGGAATAATTTGATCCATTAAGTTTTGTTAATTCCGAAACTTCTTTATCAGCCATGATTAAAGCTCATTAGGCACGATACACTTAACTAGAGAACGAACAACCGAAACTTTAGCTAAAATTAAAACCGGCGCGCGATTTTAGCTTTCTAAGAACAAACTCAAAAAAAAAATACTTTATTCAATAATCACAGTTGCGCAGTGGAAGCGTGCTGGGCCCATAACCTATTGGATATTTTATTTAAAGGATTAAATAAAGATCCAACTTCCAAAGTAAATGTGAATTTATTGAAATAAAGAAAAATAAATTTTTGGTAACAAAACAAAAAACTCAAACGATCTGAACCCTACAACAGTTACAGTCTTACTAAAGATAAAACTAGATTTTTGCCAGCTATTGACATCGACACTTGACTAAGAATCATTTCTAAAGAATATAAACATATGTGTCGAGACTAAAGAAAACGGAAACTTTCTAACAAGTGTGCCCTGTTTTTAGCTTTACAACGCAATTCAAAATTCTTGGAAGGTTCACTGGTTAGATACTTAAAAATGCAAAAACACACTTTTGTGCTTATTTAATTGTACAACAACTAAAATTCTAAATATAACTTCAACAATAGTAACAGTCTTAAAAAGAAAAAGAAGATTTGAGTTCATTTGTTGATATTTGTCAATCTGTCAAGGAAAATGACATAAAACAAACACTGTAAACTCTATAGTATGGATGGTGTAGAAGGAGGCACATCTCAACGTTATAAAAAGTGGCCCGATTTTGGAAGCCAGTTGGTGGCGCTGTTGATCGACTGTTGATGACAGTTTTGACATTTCCTTTGATTTTTTTCAAATAATAATTTTAATTCATTACGTAAACTTTTAAAAGATATGTATTTTATAAAAATTGGGTGGCTCATTAAATAAAAAACGTTAATTGAGACTATGGATCTATTCAATCTACAAACAGTTTTTCAACATACGATCGTCAGCGCCACGTCGGTTACTTTATGTACCATTAGTTGCGTATAAAATGTTGACCACATTTTAAACGTTTTGTCCATTAGAGATTGCCCTCCTTGTATACGCTCCTACTCTATAGGTAAACTATTTTTTCTTTCATCCAACACTGGATTTTATTGTGTGTCCCCTAAAAGTAGTCACGTTAGCGGGTCTAGGGGGGGGGCCGCTTCAGCCCGTGTCTTGAAAAATACGTAAACCGTGCGTCGTACAAGAAAAATAGTACAGATCATTTTTATAAATTAAAACATTCTCTACAAGTTTTGTTTAAAACTTTTTTCTGTATAATGCATATGTTTTTATTAATATTACTCCAAACTCAGACTTGCGCAGGTAAATAAAGTGCATAAATTGAGAAATTAAAATTCTTCCAGGATAATTACGAAAAAGAAATTCAAAGAGAAGATTTTTAAGCGAAAAAACGGTCTTTTTAAATGGGGTTTTCAACGTTCCAAACGGATTCGAGAACTGTTTATTTACGGAGATATCATCTGGTAGGTGTATGGAGTATGTTTACAAGTTTGACTACGGTTTCGACTTCCTAAATAAACACGAACTTGGGTTTAATTTTAAGTAGGTATTTACTGTTATAAAATGCTTGCTGTGTAATGAAAAATATCTCTTCTACTTGTAAATTTAATACGTTAAAAATGTGGTTTTCAGAAAGGCTTGAAAAATTAAAAGAATAAATTTTTAAATAATAATACGAAAATATAGTAGTTTTCAAAAAAATATTGTAATTTTGAAAAACATTTACGCTTATTAGTTTCTTTGACTTTTATGGGAGTTTATTTTAATTTAACACAATTTTCTACAAAAAGAAAAAAATATGATGAAGAAAAAATCCTTTCAGCAAAATTGTAATTGATAGATTATTAAATTGACAGCTGGTAAAGGTTCACAATTGAGTTACATCTATAGAAAAACGTTTTTTATTATTTCATGAGAAAAATAAAGCTGAAATGAAAATACGATTTTCACTATAACTGAAAATCAATAACATAAAAAGCTGCTACCGTTTGTTAAATCCTGAAGTTAAAATTTATTTCATGAAAATTCATTAAAACTTGCCAAAGAAAAATATATAACCACTCCAGCTGTTTGTAATTATATATAAGTTGAATTTAATAATATAAATTCTGAAATTTTTTTTTATTTTTTCGAGTAATGTTTGAATTTAAAATTAACAAAAAATTATTAATAACAGTACCGTATACTGTCGTTGAGACACTTTAGGGTAAGTTTCAGTGCCTTAATACAGTATTTTGAGTATTTTGTTCTAATTATAGGTTAGGGAAGAATGGTCATTAATAAAGGATTTTTGGACGCCAGTTTATTCTTTAATTTATTTTGAAGAAAAATATGGATATTAGTAGTTCATTTGTCTGAATTAAAATTAATACTAATTATTTATCAAATATAAACTGGTTTTCTTTAAATGAAAAATCGTTATAAATGACACATATATTGTGGTGTCTACAAAATAGATGCAGAGTTTATATAACAAAATTGTTCACAAATTTGATAATTCCAAATAATTAAGTTCCTTTGTTTCAAACTTAAAGTTTGACGTATTTTCATTTTACATGTTTTTAGATAACTGAATTTACAATCTTGAAATCAAGTTAATATAATAAATATTTAATACAATATCCAAATTCTTTATTATTTTGCAACAATATTTTCTAAACGGCTAAAACGGTAAAAATCAATGTCTAAAAGTAGATACATGTCCCTTGGTATTTGAGATACTTTGTGTTCGTTTCACCTATAATATTTTCTGTCTCCGTCTCGCTTCCCGAGAAGCGAATACAAATTGGTCATAAAGTACAATCTATACTAAATAATACACGCTTTTTGTCCATATGTGTCTTGTTTCTCTTTTAGCAGTTTTCTTAAAGTAAGATTAACGAGATCAGCTATATTGCATTTAGTTCACTATTGAAATCGTTCCAATGTCAAAAAAAAAACCTTTGAAACTCCACTACGTCATTCTCGGTGTAAAATCCCTTTTCGCGCTAAATTTGTTCACGCATTCATTAGCCTTTCAGATCTGGCAGAGGTTAGTCGATTATAACATGTAAAAGTTATTCGTTAAAATACCATCTACGACCGCGCCTTTTTTTATCACATCATTCAGCAATTATTTTCTGATATTTCATAAGGTATTATAAATAGTTATACATTTAACAGTTTATTTGATCATTGTTAAAGTGTTTAAAAATAATGTACCTTTTATAATATACTTTTAATATTAATAAATTGGAGGTCATCCATATCTCAAATGTGGTCAAATTATTCAGTAGAAATAGAACTCCAAGACATGTACCATAATATAATTAAACAAAAAGTTTAGAAGGGCAACTAGTTTCGGCTTATCAGCCATCCTCAGGCAATATTTCGTATTAAAAAGAAATTAAAATTAATAAACGATGTTTAAACATTTATATATTATTACCCCCTCCCTCACCCTTAATAATATTTAAATGTTTAAACATCGTTTATTAATTTCAATTTCTTTTTAATACATAATATGGCCTAAGGATGGCTGATAAGCCGAAACTAGTTGCCCACTAAACTTTTTGTTTAATTATATTGTGGTACATGTTTTGGGAGTTTTATTTCTACTGAATAAATTGGTTGCAAAAATCGCCCTTACAGTTCACTTCAATATGCGTTTTCATACGCAATTTGGTCCTTCGATATTAAGTCGACGTTAACACGTCGGCTAACATATTAACTTATCCAAATATTTATCGATTCTTAATCATATTCAATAACTAAAAGAAAAGGCAACGAAGCTAATAGGCCAGTCGAAGATTTCCAAAAATATTTTGAAAGGATTTAAAAAAATTGTGTAATTTGTGAAGTAACTTACCGAAGCTTCTAATTTAAAGACAGTTACAATATAAATGCAAGTTATCTTTTCTTTTTTTAATACACAGTTTTGATTGGCTGACTTCCAGTAAACTGAACTCTCCCAAGAGACCAAATCCCATTAAACCGAAAGACCGAACTGTTAAATAACTATTTTTATCTATTTAAAATAAAGGTCTTCACTGATGTTTTAAATCATGGCGCTGTTTTCGGTCTATTGTGAGAGTGCGTTCGGTTTATTGGAATTCGGTCTGTTTGGAGAGGATCGTTCTATTAGTTTTCGTTCTATTGGTAGTTAGCCATTTAAAGTAAGTAGGATATTAAAAAAAAATTGACTTCATAATTTAAACCGTAACTATAGTCTATGCAATAAGTGTCATTTTGTCCTGTTCGAGGTATAATATTATGATCAGGGTGTCATTAGATGCGTAATTTTATGTAGATATAATTTAGGCTGTGTTCCATGTCTCAAACAAATAGTTTTAAAGTTATTAACAATTCAGTAAAAAAGAGTGGTTGTTTTTTTGCGTATATCTAGAAAACTATTACAAATATCGAAAGTCGGGAAAAAAATGCATAAAGACGAGAAAATGTACTAAAAAAAGTCTTAACTCCCGAAACTGTAGCACCAATATTTATAATTTTAATTGATCGCAGAAAATACGAGTGAAAACGGGTGATTCAGGGCGTGTCGTTCAGATGCTTAAACAAAAAAAAATATCTAATTAAATATGACTATGAAGAAATGAAAATCTAATAGTATCGAAGTAGTTCAGCGATGGACAGACGGATAGATAGACGGATAGACAGACGGATGTAGGTCACTGAAAATAGTAGGCGGGTGAGCTATTGTGATCAGCTATCGACTACTGAAAACAGAATTCCAAAATTCGAAACCGTTCTCGTGTTATTGCTGTGACAGACAGACGGACGGACGGACGAAGCGACAAATATTGTATAGTCAAGTAGTTCTGCTTTGCTTCGCTTTAATAATCCGCCGGTAAAAAAAAATATTTCAATTTTCTTATTAATTATGCTCTTATTAATTAACAAATTTTTCCAATTTTAAAGTAAAAAAAAACTTTGATTATTTTTAAACCGGAAGCCAGAAAAAAAATTGTAGCTGTTCTTTAAAGGCTTTAGAAACCATCCTTGGTGGAAAAAAAGTTATAATTTTCCATTTTTTTTAACAATTGAAGGTGTGGAAAAATAAAAACATAAATAAACCATTGAAAATAGTAATTTCTGCAACAAGTGGGCACAGTGATAATTTTCGCACGAGCGCTGAAGCTTATGAATACGAGAAGTCAGGTGAGTGTTCGTAAATCAAGAGAGTGGGAAAGGTATTTGCGCAGTAATAAGATTAAGACAAAATCAGATACAAAAGTTAATAATTATAATCTGCTATTTTTATATGAAAATAATTTACATGAGAAATTATATTTTAAATATTAAACGTCAAATGACCTGTCAAAAAACGCAGCATCGAATGATTGATGCGTTTAGTATAATAGTTCTCTACTGTCTTCTGCGCATGTGCAGTGTGCTGTACGAACAGTAATAATTCTCTACTATCCTCTACGCATGTGGAGTGTGCGGTACAGAAAATTCTCGCATCACTTCTTCGCATTGTAGGAAATTGGTAATTTTGAAAGCAAATCATAAGTCGTGTCTATTTCTATACTTTTCATATAGTGATAGTAGAAAAACAATTTTGTTTTCAAATATCTCTATTTCTTTATTTTTTTACTGATAAATCCACATGAAAATATTTTTTTTATATTTTTAACTATAATTATTTAAAAAATTGTGCATTATTTATATGAGATAATCAAAAAATTTTTTTGAAAATGTTATTAATAATGAAAATAGTGATTTTGACATCTAGTCTAATTTCATATTTATTGTGTTTTTTTTTGTTTTTTTAATGCGTAATGCAACTTTCGCTTTAAAATTTGTATTCTTACCTTCTCGAGCTGAACTAATTTATTTTTTTACTGCTTCTATTCGAGAATCAACTTCATAAGTCTAGCCGTTAATATGTTTGACTTTCCGTTTGCACATTTTGTTGTTTTTCCTTTCCCAGAGTATGACGTCAATGGCGACAGTTCTGCAATGCTAATTTTTGTTATTGCTATAAAGCATTTGTCTTCGGTATTATTGGAGTGTGTGAAGTTGACAGACCAGGATCATCAAATACAGTAGGCAGATATTGGCTAGCAGCTTCAAAATCCTCTTTTGTAAATTTATTTGGATTATATGGATAGATTCCCGTTGAGTTAAAACCTGAAATAGATTTTTCCATCGTCGAAATTTTAACATAGGCATTATTGAATATTTCAGCAAAATCTAGAAAGGTTATTTTCTCTTCCTTGCCAATTTTTTAAAAAATATCACACTCCTTGTTAAACATACATTTGAAGGGTTCGAAAAATGAGGTGTCGCAAGCAGTGTGAGGTAGCGGTATGGACAACATCACGATTCCATTTTGTAAAACGTATAAATTGGAAGATATATGTGATTTGCCATTTGAGTCTCAATTTCAACTGAGAATGTAGAAAGCCTTCCTAATCTTGGACCAGACGTGCCGTTATTTTTTCTACGAGCTCTAAGTGTTGAATGTTGAATGACCTGGAAACCTCGGATCTTTCTGCCTAAACATATTACCTCAAAAGCTTTCTGTAAAGTTTCCTCGGTCAAACCAACGTTATTCGTACAAACGTACTAAAACGGCAACACTGAATGTAATCCAATACTGTTGATTAACGGTCATATTAAACGATTGCCTGATCGTATAGGTGCATACGTATGATTGTCCGCTGCGTACCATTAACCTCCTCGCCCCTAATATTAAGGAACCATTTTTTTTAAATCATTATATTAATTCTAAGAGGTTATCCATATCTCAAATGTGGTCAAATTATTCAGTAGAAATAAAACTAAAAGTCATGTACTAAAACGATACTTTAATTTGTTGATAATAAGTAATAAATGTGGTTTAAGCTCAATTCTTTTTATTATGGGTTCATTCCACGAATAGAATTAAAAATATATCAGAAAGTAAAATATTAAATAAAAAATTTTAGACGCCAGTCTGGTTGATTTTTTGATGTAATTGGAAGCAATTGAGAAAAAAAACTATGATATATTTCAAAATCCGTCCTTTCTTTCTTTTTTGTGAGTTTAAGGAAATTAAACTCAAATTAAAAGTTATATTTATTTTATTAATAATAGTGGAACAAAAAAATTTTTTAAGACTTCTCTTTTTTTAAATTCAACTTATCTTGGTTCTTGAGGTTTTCTTTTTTCCAAGTTCCTAGGATCAGTAGACACGTTAACTTGCTCCAAAAAGCTTGTAGTCCCAAAGAAAACTTGCTCCGAGATCCAAAGAGAAAAAAATTGGTCCAAAGAAAACAAACTTGCTCCAAAAAGTTTGGTCCAAAGAAAACCTTGTAGTCCAAGAAAAATTGGCTCCAAAAAACATTTGGTCCAAGTAAAAAAAAAATTGGTCCGGAAAAGTTTGGACCAAAGAAAAAGACTTGCTCCAAAAAAGTCTAGTCCAAATAAAAAAACTTGGACCAAAGAAAACTTGTAGTCCAAAGAAAAAATTTGCTCCAAAAAAAGTTTGGTCCAAAGAAAAACTTGCTCCAGAAAAGTTTGGTCCAAAGAAAAAACTTGCTCCAAAAAGTCTGGTCCAAAGAAAAAAGAGGCAAAGAGAGAATTGGTAACATGGGAAAGACATTTTATAGTAATACATAAAAGAGAGGGAGATCTAGAGAAGCGATATGAAGCGAGCTGAAATTAGATAGACCCAACAAAGGAATAATAAAAATATAGGGTGGCACAAAAAACGTAACAGTACCATGTTATATTGTTTTCATATTCCGTAAAAAAAAATTATTTTATTAGCCTCTTTTTAGAAACGTAAAAATTTTCGAATTAAAACTCTAATTGACTGAACAAAGACATCTGTAACGGTACCGTATGTACTAAAAACATTTAGATGTTGCATTTGCTGGTTATTATAAATTAATTGGAATATTTTATTTCAGACAAGGCTTTCTAGGAGATACAGGATCAAATCAGGAGTACCGACATTAGTTTTATTAAGCCGGGATGGTACTACTGTAAGTGTATCGGCTCAAGAGAAACTTTTGGAAGATCCTAGTGGAACAAATTTTCCTTGGAGACCTCGACCTGTGGATCAGGTAAAATAACACTTATTTTATGAATTAATTAGTAGATTTCAGTAAATATTCTACGTTTGTTCTACCGCCATTATAGGGAATTCAACGTGTGAGAGAGATGTATAGGAAATACGTCACAAATACATACATGTATTTACCATAAGGAAACATGTAAAAATAACATGTTAAAATCGATAAAATACGGCATCGTTTGAAGTATTTTTTCGAATCAAAATTCTATCGCGTTAGAAACGTTAAAAATGTGACGTTTCGAACGTTTTTTAACACTTCAAAATACTGAACGTTAAAAAACGTCGTAAACGTCGTAAAATCTGACTTATTTCCTATACCTCTCTCTCTCACACGTTGAATTCCCTATAGTGGTGATAGAACAAACGTAGATTATCTACTGATTCCATTACTGTATGAAAATATCATTTTCATTATTTGTCCAGGTTTTAAAAGACGTAGTACTACATCCAGGAGGTAGTTTTTATTCGGAACATAAGAATTTTACCAAGGAGGATATTCGGTACGAAGATTTACCAGATGGAATAAAAGGATTTTATTTTTCAGCAAACTGGGTGAGTTATAATAAATTTATCACGTATTCATCTTTTGTATACTTTTTTTCATTGCATTGATTCATTGCAATTAACTAACCGAATTACATAAAGTTATAATCTAGCCAGACTTTTTCTATATTTTTGTGCGCTGTACTCGCGACTTTTATGCATTTATACTTTTTTTCATATTAAAAGTTTAATTAAAAGCTAGCATGATTTTGTAAACTGTCATGTAAAAAAGTACCAAAAAAAGGGACTGTTTTGAGAGAAAAGAGGGGAAATTTTAGACGAAAAAGTAACAAATTCAATAGAGAACAACTGAAAATTTTGGGGAGAAAAAAAACGTACAAAAAAGTTAGTATTTTGAGAGAAAATAGCTAGGGGAAGAAGTGGAAAATTTAGGAGGGGAAAGGTTGTTTTGGAAATAACTAAAAGTACAAATAAAGTGACTTTTTTTAGAGAAACAAGGGGAAATTTGAGACGAAAAAGTGACAAATTCAATAGAGAACCACTGAAAATTTTGGGGTAGACAAAGAACGTACAAAAAAGTTAGTATTTTGAGAGAAAATAGCTAGGGGAAGAAGTACTAAACAAGTGACAAATTTAAGAGAAAAAGAGTGGAAATTTTGAGGAGAAAAAAGTACAAAAAAGTGACATTTTTGAGAGAAAAGAGGGGAAAAGTAATAAAAATATTATAAACGGGGTTGGTTGCGTCGTACATTACGTTTGAATTTTTTTAATATAAAAATCTTGGATATAAATTGCATTGTAAATTTTAAATTGTATTTATGTTTATAAAAGAAAGATGTAATTAATAAGTTATTGTTTTAGTGTCCCCCATGTCGTGCGTTTACCCCACAACTTGCTGAAATCTACAGAATAATAAGGAAAAAGGAAACAAACTTTGAAATTATATTCGTTAGCAGTGATAGGTAAGTTTAATTTTTTTAACATAAAACTAGATTGAATTTAGTGTTTTTCTCTATTTTTTCCTATTTTTTTCCTACTTTTTTTCTATTTTTTTCCTACTTTTTTTTTATTTTTTTCCTATTTTTTCCTATTCATTCCTGTTTTTTAATATTTTTTTCTGGATTTTCCTATTTTTTACTTTTTCTGCTTTTACTATTTTTCTTCAGTTTTGGTTTTTTCGAATTTTTTACCATTTTCCCTGTTTTTCTGTATTTTTTCTATTTTTCCTATTTTTACGGGTTTTTTATTGTTTTTGACTGTTTTTTACTATTCTTTACTGTTTTTTACTGTTTTTTACAATTTTTTACTGTTTTTTTACTATTATTTACTATTTTTTACTGTTTTTTACTATTTTTTACTATTGTTACTCTTTTTTATTGGTTTTTGCCTATTTTTGCCCATCTTTCCCTGTATGTCCGTATTTTGTTTTATTGTTCTCCATTTATCCCTTCCTTTTTACGTTTTCCTATTTTTTTTTCCCATTTTTCCCTTTTTTCCATATTATTTCCTAGTTTCTTTCTGCTTTCCGCCACTTTTTTGTATTTTTCTACATGTTTTCCTATTTTCCTATTATTTCCTACTTTTTTTACCATTTTTTGCTATTTTTTAATATTGTTTACTGTTTTTTACTGCTTTTTACTATCTCTTACTACTTTTTTCTATTTTTTCAATTTTTTTCTAACTTTTCCCATTTTACTTACCTGTTTTTCCTAATATTTCTTTCCGTTTTTCTTTTTTTTATTTTTTCCCATTATCCCTATTTTTCTCCCCTTTCCGTATTATTTCCTATTTTTTTTCTACTTTTTACCATATATTTTTCTCTTTTGTTCCATTTTTCCTGTTTTTCCTATTTTTTATATTTTTTCCTCATTTCCCTATTTTTCCCATTTCCAATTGTTTCCCATTTCTTCTGTTCTTTCTTATTTTTCTTACTGTTTCTGTTCTTCCTATTTTATAATATTTCTTTCTATTTTTTTTCAATTTTTTTCTATATTTTACCTATATTTCGTTATATTTTTTTACGCTTTTATATTTTTTCATTTTTTCGATTTTTCCCATTTTTCCTATTTTTCCTATTTTTAATATTTTTCATATTTTTCCCTCTTTTTCGTATTATTTCCTACTTTTTTCTCGGTTTTTGTTCATATTCCCGTTGTTTTTGTTTTTGTTTTCCTCTTTTTTCCTATTTTGCCTATTTTTTCCTCATTTCCCAATTTTTCCCCTTTCCTATTGTTTTCTATTTTTCCCGTTTTGTTCTTATTTTTCTTACTTTTTCTGTTCTTACTACTTTTCCTGGTTTTTTTTTCTGTTTCCTATTTTTCCCTATTTTCAGCATTTTTTCAATTTTTGCAATGATTACCTCTCCAAAAATTGTCCAAAGCGCATAGGGAAGTTTTCACTTCAAAATTTAATTATAATAAAGAAAAGTAAAAACTTATTTCGACAAAAAAAAATTGACATGTTCGAACCCACGCCTTGAGAATCTGCCATTTTAATTTCAGCCCCTTAGCACAATCGGCTATCCCTATAATAAAAATAGTCTAATGTTTGAGAATAATTAATATTATATTTAATTGAACTTATTTTGAATTTATTTGTAACACATTTAATATATTAATTATAGCTTTCTGCACCCCTTTTGTATATAAACTTTAACTATGCAAAGTTTCACACTCCTCTGTTGGCGCATTACGCTTAAAAAGGGGTCCGAAGTTTCTCTTTATTATTAATATATAGATACTGCTCTTATTAAGATCTTTGTTGATCGGGTCTGATCTTGAGGGCGTGAGCACAATCACTGGCTTCAGTGATCACCCTCTAAGATAATAATATAAAATAAAGCAAAACTAATAGCTAACAGTTATGAATATATAACATATCTACCCCTATTAAGTTATATGAATAATTCACCTGCATTTAATTAAGATATCTCCCTTATAAGTAATGAAATAACCATTCATCTTCAATCCTAGCTTGTCAAATTGACACAGCTAATATTAAGAGAAATTGCGATTGAAGCAGGTCAACATTTGTGACCTGAAAGAAACATTTCTTATACTGGTGTACTAAGAATAAGGTAAAATCTCATACTAGAATTAATTGTATTAAGTCTTTAGTCGTAGATACATAGTATTCAACTCGCGCTAATAGTAATAATTGACTTGATGAATGAACGGCTCGTGCTGCAAAATTAATCAGTGTGAGTTATTACCATCATATATTAGGATAATTTTCATAGTATCTTTTTTATTTGAATAAACTGAGTATAGTATAATTTTTATTGAATAGAGTAAAAAAGTATATGATCGATTTTTAACGAGTTGCTTTTATATTTTCCTTTCCACTCTGTAGGTTTATTTTCTGTGTCTAAAAAGAAATATGATGTGATGAGCTCGCATATGGCTCTCAACACGTTCATATATAGATAAAACGTCCTCGTCTGTTCGGATTACGTACTTTCCTTTTGTTTTTCCACTTCGCGCTATAGCTGCTATTATCGCTGATGTGCCAAATGCGCCGTATACAATTAAGCTGAAAGTATTTAAGGTAGCTTTTAACGTCAGATTTCCATATTACGAAAACGAACTTCCATTTGCTTGGAGTTTTGAAAGTGTTTTTAAAAAACCGGAATTAATGCATTTTTTTTGACTCTAATTCCTAATTTATCCCCGTACTTTTAAAATCATATTGTACTTCACATTTTTTTACGACATAAAACACATTTTTCATTTTCATCACCCAAGGGAGATCACAGTTATGTTGCACTTTATTTTCACTGGCACGTATTCCTAGTTTACATGCACACAGAGATTACGAAATATCAAGGGACGAAGAGGGTGAAATGACAAAGATTACTTAAGGGTGAAGTGAAAGGCTATTATCCCACTTTACATACTTAATAAGATCATAATAACGTTATTGACATGAGATATTTTGGATTAAACAAATACATATTGGAAATTATTATTAAGTTTCCATTTTCCAACACATTAGATTCGGCCTCACTCTACAAGCTTCAATCTCACTTCTATCGGAATTAAATAAAAATTCGGACATCAATTTTATCACTTCCATCACTTTTGGTAGAACCTTAATTCTGTGCCCACTATTTTGCGTTTGCTCCATTTGTAACGAAGTTACATTATTGCCGATCTTCTTTTTAATATTTTTTACTTAATAAAGTTGGTTAAATTATATCACGCCCGGTAACTTTTGCAATTAAATCCATCAGTTGGAGTTAAAATTCGAGTTCGAGTCAAGATCCAGTACCGGTTCATGGACACACATACAGCAAACGTTTCGGTAAATCATAATTGAATTCGTTCTTTAGAAGTTTCAATTTGAGTTCGAATACTGGTTCATGGGCATATTCACACGCAGAAAACTTTGCCGTATACCATGATTAAATTCGTTCTTATCCATCAGTTACAGTTCCAATTTGATTTTGAGTCGAAATCCAGTACTGGTTCAAGAAAATATTCACGTACGGTCTTTTCACACGTAGCAAACTTTGCCGTATACCATGATTGAATTCATTCTTATCCATCAGTTGGAGTTCCAATTCGAGTTCGAGTCCAGATCTAGTTCAGCGACCTTTAGAGAAGCTGAAGGTAGTGGTGTGTTGCGATTTAAGAGTAACAAGTTTTGTCACTGCTTTTGGTCTCTCACTAGAACTAATTGTTCAAACCTTGCCGTACACCATGATTGAATTCGTTCTTATTTATTAGTAGGAATTGAGGATATTTTTTCATAATTTGCAAATTTTTTGAACGAATATATCTAAAATTATAACTAAACAAACAACTAACCACAAGGGTGTAATAAATGCGAAGACTACGAACCCCCCACTGCACCGTTTTTTTCGCGTAGATATTTTTTGCACACATGTTTAAACATCGTCGAGTAGAGAAAGTACTATGCCAATATTTTTGATATTTTTTATACTCGTATATACTTAACACTCACAAAAAAAAGTTTGTGCGGTCGGCAGAACTAAATTCCTTACATGATTTAATATATCTCTCCCTCTTTGTCTCTCTCTTTCACCAATTTTCATTTTGTTTTTCCTTATTTTTCCTTTCAATTTTTTTTCCATATTATTCATTATTTTCTTACCTATTTTTCATTATATTTTTCCATATTTTTCATTATTTTTGCTTATTTTTCATTTTCTTCCATTTCTATTTTTCAGATTTGTTTTCCCTATTTTTCTTTACTTTTTTCCCCATTTTTCCTTATTTTTTCATTATTTTTTTACCATATTTCACATTATTTTTTTCCCTATTTTTCATTATTTTTTTCCGTATTTTTTATTTTTTTATCATATTTTTCATTATTTTTTTCCATATTTTTCATTATTTTTCATTATTTTTATACACATTTTTATTTTTTCCCATATTTTTTATTATTGTTCTCCCTATCTTTCATCATTTTTCCCCTATATTCCAATATTTTCCTCCAGTTTTTCATTATTTTTTCCCTATTTTTTTGCATAACTTTCCATCTTTTTCATTATTTTTCCCATATTTTTCATTATTTTTTTCCATATTTTTTATAATTTTTTTAAATATTGTTCATAATTTTTTTCCATATTTTTCATTATTTTTTCCATACTTTTTCTTATTTTTTCCATATTTTTCATAATTTTTATCCATATTTTTCATTATTTTTTCCATATTTTTTTATGATTTTTTCCAGATTTTCAATTATTTTTTTCCCCATTTTCCAATATTTTTTTCCCTATTTTTCGTTATTTTTTACCCTATTTTTTCATTATTTTTTACTTTTTCATTATTTTATTCCCTAGTTTTCATGATTTGTTTCCCTGTTTTTCATTATTTTTTTTCCATTTTTCAATAGTTTGTCCCTACTTTTCCTTATTTTTTCGCAATTTATCATAATTTTTTTCATTTCAAAGAGTCTTTTCAAGTACAGCAAAAAAGTACTATTGACATTTTTGACATTTTGTCTCTCGTTTCCGAGATTATCGGAATTTAATTTCTTTTTTTTTATTTTATTTTTTTTCTCAACTTTCTCAACAAATTTTGGAAAAATAGTTCAAATAATACTTGTTGGACTATTTCAGTCCTACATTTAGATATTTTTGTTGGTCGAATATCTTTCACGGTTTCACAGATATCGATATTTTCGGAAAAACAACCCGGCAAAACCCACAAGAAATTTTTCGATTATTTAGATTTTTAATAGACTTCGTAACATTACTTCAAGAAATCTTTTTCCCAAATTTGAAGCGGTTTGCTCAAAAATTACGACCTGCAGCGTGTTTCCTGTTCATTTTCTATTAAAATGTAAAACTCGTAGGTCTTAAAAAATGGTGAAATTTTCACGTCGATACATTAAAGCATTCAAAAGTTATGGCATTTTTAACCTTTGCGGCCGACAACTAGACAGACAGGCAAACAGACAGACAGACATACAGACCACAGTTGCTCAGAATTCGACGGGGATCATTTCTACCGAAGATACTATGGCCCGTTTTCGTTTAGTTACGAAGATAGCCATTTCATATGGGTCGTAGTAAGCAACTCCTATTGGGTCGTCGCTAACAAATCAGAAGCGCCAAACAGGCACGTGACTACTTCTAAACACTAATTATCTCATGAACCATAAAATATATCTCAAATCTGTTTTCAAATATCGATTCAGCGTTAAATTTCACGTCGGAATGCTATTTTTGAAACCGGTAGTAACACTTCCGGTTCTGGTGTGTAAAACCAGTTTTGAAACCGGAAGTCATAAAAATATGACAGTCTATTTGGGAGCTATTCAAGGTATGCTGAGTTTTTTTTACCGTTGACCGTTTGTGCTGTAACGGCCCTTCGGTCGTTACGGGTCACTTTGGCGCCTTAGTCCAGGTTTCGGGTTTCCTCGGGCGCCACCTTCCGTTTTAAGTGTGAAGGCCACTTGCACCGGGCAGCGTCAGTGAAGAATTAATACTCCAGGGGTCGTTATGGCCTCGACCAACCTCTTGACAGCCGGAAGGGCAGACTTTACTTGCCCACCTGGGATGAGTGCCGGAGTATCTGCCGCTAGGATGTTAGTTTATGTGAACAGAAAAATAAATAAAATTACCAAATGAAAATAAACCATTTATTGTCCACCACAATTAACAAATAATTTTTACCACAGCCGGTAAGAAGAAAGGGTGTACAACGGGTTCAAAAAGCTGAAGCGGGTCTTGCGGAATACGATTTAGCAGCGGTGAACGATGAAAAGCAAAACGGGTATGACGGGGTAGTAACAATAGGGAATAAGCTAAGAATCGGGAAGCTGCGGGCATCCAAGCGTGAATGCGGTATGATGACAGCGATAAATGAAAGAATGCGGCGAGACGTCGGTGTTAAGCGGTGAATGAGATAAATCGAAATTTAAGCTGGACAAAGTTCAATTTTCCTTATATGTTAAGTCGCTACCCTTGTCGGTTCCCACCCTGATTCTCTGAATTATGTCGCCGGAGTAAGTACGGTGTGATTTCCTCGACTATCAGTACTTTCCGGGGTCCCCTTTACCTATATATAACAGTTACACAATGACGACACGTACCCTGTGATTTACTCGACTATGGGCACTCCGTCTTGGTATAAACAGTTATATACCATCCAACGATACAGTGTGATTTCTCGACTAACAGTATCGTTGTCTGCGAGGGCCTAAGGCGAACCTAACTGTACCCGATATGTTTGTGTCAGTCGGTCGTGTCTCCCTAAATTAATGATCAATCCCTATTACGGTGAAATTACGTCGCCGGAGTAAGTACAGTGTGATTTCTCGACTATCAGTACTTTCCGGGGTCCCCTTTACCTATATATAACAGTTACACAATGACGACACTTACCCTGTGATTTCTCGACTATGGGCACTCCGTCTTAGTATAAACAGTTATATACCATCCAACGATACAGTGTGATTTCTCGACTAACAGTATCGTTGTCTGCGAGGGCCTAAGGCGAACCTAACTGGTCTTGTCGAGTAGTTGTCGAAATTGAACTCTGAAAAATAAATACACAAGAAAATTCTATTAATAGACTCGATATGTCTCACCGGTATTCCCTCGGAGCACTTCGGATATCGTCGGAGATCTCGAGCAGGCTATCGGTGTCGGTTCTCTGGCGTGGTGATCTTGTCGGCGATGCTGGCACAACTCAATTTATTTTAAGCTTAGAGTGAGGACCAAACCTGCCGTTTCCCACTCTTTGCTTTTGATTGGATTCGGAGGGGGCTTAAGCGTTCGCGGAAGCGATATATCGGACTTAGTACGGCTCGTCAAAATTTATATCTAATATTATTTACTTTATCCGGACTTGGAAAAATTCTTGAAATTTATATTTAATTATAATTAACAATGTCTCACCCGGTATACGGCAGCTGCTAATCTCAGTCGACTGGCTCTCACGGTGTCTGTCACAGAACTCCCTGAACGCCGATTCAATATCGCGTTCACTAGCGGTATTGATTTTTAATCGACCGTTGCTACATACGGTGTAGAGGGGACGACTCGATGGTTCCGATAGCGGTATAGTTTTAAGGGTGAAAGGGGTGTCGACGCGTCAAAAAGGATTAAACAAATGTATAGATTATATAAAAATCAGATTTTTGAAAAAAGAATGGAGGTCGTACGATTATTAATAACGGAGATAGAATAATTAATGCTTTTCTGATTTTAAAAATTATCCGGATTTAGTAACTTTGTTACAGTGCCTCTCTATTCCTTTTTGAGTTCTAAATGCGGACAGACAGAGCCGTATTTTATAAAACTTCTCCTTTAGGCTATAGAAGTCTAATACGTTCTTATCGAAAATTATTTAAGCTTTAATTTTAATCTTCCTAAACACTTTTGACAAGTTCTAACAGCACTGAAATAAATTTAGAAATGTAATTTAATGAAAATGTACTAAATTCAGTGTTGCCAGTATTACCAATACCAACCCAATAAATGGAAATTCCCATTTTTTTAATTGAAAATAATTTATTTTAAAATCACATTAAAGTGATTATTATCTCAAACAGTAATATTGATTAAAAAATCTAATTCAATGAAAACAAATTTCTGTGAGTCACAGATACAGTGTTGTTTTAAATAAATTGTATTTTACCAACATCTAGATCACAAAGTACCAAAATCTACTAAATTAGAAACTAAATTCCACCAAAATCTACTGCCACACACATCATGCGGAAATGGTACTAAATTGTATTAAATTTGACCAAAAATGTACTTTAATTTTAAACCTCCTAATTACTTTCACTAGTGCTACTGAAATTGTACTGAAATTTAAGAAATATATTAACGAGTTTGATGAAAATGTACTAAATGGAGTGTTGCCGATGTTCCTACTGTTGTCAGTATTATCAATACCACATCAAGCGGAAATTTTGGTAATAAATTGTATAAAATTTGACCAAAAATGTACTTTGTATGAAAATTGTTACTAAATTTAGTACTAAAACAGCAGAAGAAGAATCTAAATGTTTAACTGTGTTTGTTTTGGTAACATTTTTAAATTAAATTCTCCGCCACTGTATTAATTTCAGAAATCGCTAATAAATCTAAGTCTCACCCTCCCAATTCCCTAGCTCCTTGACTCCTCCGGATATCGGAGCCGTTCGAGTAGCACAGCTCGAATGCACTAAGTGCCGTTCTGAATAATTCCGTTTAATAATTTAACGCAGCAGTTGCAGCGCCACAGCTACGTTGACCGGAATAGCCTAAAGCTGTGTGTGGAAGAAAAGGGAAGTTAGGGAAATGAAGAGGATAATAAAAGGAAAGGGCGGATTAGTTGGATCAGTGAAGGCATAAATTGAGGATTTAAAAGATTTTAAATTGCTGTTTTAGTAATATCATAAATATTTACGTTTATCAAAGTACTGTTGTTAAAATTGCATATCAGTTAGTTCGTTTTAGTTAATAATTTTTGGGTCCAAAAGTTTATCCACGTTACAAATATCGTCCATGTATTTTAAAAGGGAAATAAAACACCAAGTCGTGTACCATAACGTGTAATATATTAAGTATATTGTATAGTTATACAAATGGCGCCCAACGTGGGGATTTTCTAAAATTTAAGACACCACACTTCATTATAAATGTCGTTACCCAACGTGGGGCTCTTTCCTACTGAATACCACGATGCTGTGCAAATATTAGAGAAATTTCTATTCGGAAGAAAACAAAATTTGGGAAGATTTTTTTGTATATCCAAAATTCGTTGTAAAAATACTTTAAGAAGTAGAAAGAAGATGAGTGGTAAAGAATTTATTATAATTTCACTAAAGTTGAGAATATTGCAGTTACAATTTAACAATATTGATATTAATATAATCTAATTTGACATTATTTGACATTATACAAAGACACAACAGATTATTGTTGATACAAGTGACAGTGTTAGTGTTAATTAAAATAAAATGGATTTAAGAGGGGAAAAAGTTGAAGAAATGGAAGTAGGACAAGGTCATATTATAGAAATGCAGGAACAAAATGTGGAAGATTGTGATGGAATAAGTGTAGGTGAACAAAAAGACGAAGAGATACAAGAAAAACTAAAGAAACAGGAAGAACAAGAAAATATAATGGATGTATTAAGACAAATGATGATTCAGATGAAAGAAATGACAAAACGAAGCAAGAAAATGAATGAATCAAAGTAGTAAGAAAATGAAGAGAGAAATGCAAGACATGGGAAGAAAAATGAATGAGAAAATGGATGAAAATAACAAGAAAATTGAAAAATAAATTCAATATATGGAAGATTGTAATGAAATAAATGTAGGTAAACAAAAAGACGAACAGGTACAAGAAAAACTAAAGAAACAGGAAGAACAAGAAAATATAATGGATGTATTAAGACAAATGATGATTCAGATGAAAGAAATGGGAAAACGAAGCAAGAAAATGAACGAATGAAAGTAGTAAGAAAATGAAGAGAGAAATTCAAGACATGGGAAGAAAAATGAATGAGAAAATGGATGAAAAGAACAAGTAAATGGATGAAAATAACAAGAAAATTGAAAAAGAAATTCAAGATATGGAAGATTGTGATAGAATGAGTGTAGGTAAACAAAAAGACGAACAGGTACAAGAAAAACTAAAGAAACAGGAAGAACAAGAAAATATAATGGATGTATTAAGACAAATGATGATTCAGATGAATGAAATGGAAAAACGAAGAAGCAATAAAATGGACACCAAATAGGATGAAAGTGGTATGAAAATGAAGAGAGAAATAAGACCTGAAGAACTTCCTAAACCATCTGAACAGTTTTCATCCTAAAGTCTAGTTCACCAAGATATAGGAAGAAAAATAAGTGAGAAAATGGATGAAAATAACAAGAAAATGGAAGAAAATAATAAGAAAATGGATGAAAATAACAAGAAAATGGAAAAAGAAATGAAAGATATGAATGAGAAAATGGATAAAAATACAAAGAAAATTAGTGATATCAAAGAAGAAATAATACAAGAGATGGGAAATAAAATAATAGGAGTAACACAAGAATTAAAAAAAATAAGACAGATGTTAAAATTGGAATTTTACAACAAAAGGAAAAAGCTGAAAAGCAATCATCAGTTATTAGAGGAATTCAAAGATGTTAGAGCTAAATTTTAAAAAAATTCCTTATACAGGGTGATTCTTTTAGAGGACTAATTAGAGGTTTCAGAAGACGTAGGCGGAATTCAAATCTGAAAATTTGGAATATGAAGTTTTCGGGGATGCCCAATCGATCTAAAATATTTAGAGCAACCAGCTACTTCCGTTTATACCGGAAGTGAACATCAACTTTGTTATTTTAAATGGAACACCCTATATTTTATTACATTTTTATTTTTGTCCTAAGAAGCTGATTTCAAAAACACTTTTAATGTAAACTGATTAGTTTTGAAGTTATAGACAATTGAAAATCACATTTTTTCAACTTTAAATGATTGCTACGGCCAAACGACATAAAATCAGATAAAATGGCTTACATGTCCCTATCTTAACTTTTTGAGTTCTACTTGTTGGCATAAGAATAAAGTGTATACAGGGTGATCAAAATTTGGAAAAATGCGATTTTCAATTGTCTATAACTTCAAAACTAATCAGTTTACATTAAAAGTATTTTTGAAATCTACTTCTTAGGACAAATCTAAAAATATAATAAAATATAGGGTGTTCCATTTAAAGTAACAAAGTTGATGTTCACTTCCGGTATAACCGGAAGTAGCTGGTTGCTCTGAATATTTTAGATCGATTGGGCATCTTCGAAAACTTCATATTCCAGATTTTCAGATTTATATTCCGCCTACTTATCCAGAAACCTCTAATTAGCCCTCTAAAAGAATCACCCTGTATGATAACAAATTTTGATTCTTTAAATAACTTAAATGTTAAAATTAGTATGCCGCAAAAAAAATTATTAATGAAAAAGAGAGATGTGTAATTTTATTGAATTACAACATGTGTAGAATAAAATGGATTGTATACAGGGTGGCCACTTTATTAATGGAATTGTAACTTCCAAACTGGTTTTTACAGAATTAAAATATCTTTATTCATTTCCAAAATATCCAGCCTGGGTGTTTTTATTGGTACACCGTGTATATGTTTTTGAACTAGTCGAATAATTAAATAATTATTGATTCTCATTTATTTTTCCTAATTAATCACTTTATGCTCGAAGTACTATATGATTTATAGAAATGAACACTATGAATTCAATACAGATCCGTACCAATAAAATTTTATTTACGGTCTATATTACCCGAAAACCGTCTTTAAATGGCATCGTCTAATACAACGCTGGATTCTGGATGAAAAGTTATTTCGAATAGAGTCATAAAATATCCAGATCCGGATATAAAAAAATCGGCTGTATCACCTCAGAACTTTCCCGGCTCTTCTGTGGAGAATAGGATTATTTTAATTAAAAATTACAAAATTCTTGAATGGGAAAGTAAAATGCTATAAAAATGAAGTAAATTGCTGAAAAAAAAATGAGTGAATATTGCAAAAATGTGTAAAAATTAATTAAAATGAAAAACGACAAAAGTTACTAAAAATGGTAACAAGTTATTATAAATACTAATAAGGTCTTGAATTATTTCCAAAAAATTGTTAAAAATGATAAAGAATTGCAAAATTTCAGCAAAAATTAAAAATATAATAAAGAAAAGAGTGAAAATAGACAAAAATTAAAAATACAATAAAAATATTAAAACAATTTATAAAAATTGGAAAAAGAGGAAAAGATGCAGAAAAATACAAAGACCAAAAAAGGTACCAAACACAAGAAAAAAAAACTTAAAATAAAGCAAAACAGAAAAGGAGGCCTAATAAAGGCAAAAAAAGGAAAGAAGGTTGAAAGAAAAATTAACAAAAAGTCCAAAAAGGTCAGAAAAGGATAAAAAAAAGTCAAAAAGAATCAAAAACTTTTAAACGAGTTTAAAAAGCAAAAAAAAGGGCAAAAAAGTGATAAAAATGCTAAAAAAAGGAAAGAAAAGCAAACAATGGCAAAATAGAGACAAATAAAGGCAAAAAAGGCAAGAAGCTCAAAGAAAGAGGTAAAAAGGCCAAAAAAGAAAAAAGCTATAAAAGGCAAAACAAAGCCAGAAACATGACAAAACAAACAAAAATGGTACAAGAAGGAACACATTATATAGATACAATTAGGATATCCTAAAATCATGGGTCAAAACTTGAAAGTTCGGGAAAAAGTTTGAGACAAAAAGTTGTAGGGAATTTTATGCTCTACAACTTTGCACTAAAACATTTTGCACTAGAGCGCATTGTTTGTCTTCAAAATTTGGAAAAACTACTGAAAAACTACATGCATATTTTTGCGCGCCCTATAGTGGCGCAACTATTGGAACACACAGACAGGCCTTACTCTGAAAATGCTTTCAATCTTCTTGGGGGACCTCAATCTCGATATCTCGAATTTTTTTTTGCTCGTTCACTATATTTTCCCTTTGATGGGACCCAGAAAGTAAAAAATAAGTTGAGGGTGGTCCAAAGAATACGAAACGTTGGATTCAAAATCTAAAAATATCAAATCAAAAATACTTGACTTTCGAATGAAAAACGTCCAAAATATTTTTTGCTAATACTAAGAATAATCGAAGGATAAGCAAATAACCCTAATGATCAAATTTCTTTTTTTCGTAATATCTCAAGAACCGGCCCTGATACTTTCGATGAGTTTCCACTGCAAGATGATACTTCCAGATACTCAACTTTTCTCCTTTTAACCGACCTTCTGACTATACAATTTCATTAAAAAATCTGATGTGGCCACCATATGACCTCTCGCCATGTTTGAATCAAAAATTTACACGGTGGCACAAAAAAGTATGAAAAAAATTTACTTCTTTGTTAATCTGGCAACAATGGCAAAAGTTTCGAAAATTTTAATGAGATGAAAATAAACTATAGGGTATACAAAATATATGTGTAAAACTTTATTGCCGTTTTGTATAATAATGGCGTCATCACCCATAGCAAGTGCCTCTTCCGGTTGTCCGATTGACACCAAAATCTAATCAGATCTAATCTAGGGTATCAGAATCCTGTATGCAAAATTTCAAATTTTTTTATTCAGTAGTTTTTGAGTTATCGTTACTACAACATCCATCCAAACACACACACACACACTAACACACTAACACACACACACACTAACACACACATACACAGACATCATCGCGAAAATATTAAAATCGTATTCTAGGGACCCCAAAACGTGTTTATCAATTGAAAACTCACTACCCAATTTTTAGCATGATTCCTATACCTCTCTTATCTGAAGGGCGAGAGGTAAAAAGTGGCCAACCTGTACGACTTGATTCTTATAAATTTTATTGTAATATTTTCCACCATAATAGAGCTTTTCTGCGGTCAATTTAAAGGCTTGGCGGAATCCAATTAGATATAGAGTCGTTAATTATCTAAGTGCTAGGACATTCCCTTCCAAACCATTCTATATTGAACACGGTAAGTAAATACCATTAATCCTCCAAACAAACATATGTATAGGGGAACTTAATGGTCTTTGTGGTTAAGGACACTAAAATTTGTGAAATTGACATGTTATTTAAACATCATGCAAGACAAATAGCTTTAAATTGTCGATCAGGTACTTAAATATATTAAATATAATATCGTAATTTGGTATTTCAGAAAATTATTGTATTTGACGAAAATAAACTCTAAATAAACTAACCAATATATTTTCATTACAAAATTGACAATCATCATCATCAGAATGGAACAAACGCAAACAGACAAATTACATTTATCACATTTATTATCCCAAGTGTATTGTTCTGTTTTGTTCTATTCGTTGTATTCCGTAATTCGTTTTGTTGAACTGAACTGAACTGAAGTGAAGTGATGGGGACCGGACAAGTGTTAAAAATGAGGGTGGGAATGAATAATCACAACGATTTGATATATGACCAAAAAATATGTGCATCGAAAAAATTATATGGTTTAAATTAATTTTCTGGAAAAATAACATTCTAGACTCTTTTAAAAGTTTACTTCTGAATAATATTAATAAAAGCAAGTTTGGTATAATTCTAAATGTAGTCTGAAATATGCATTGGTGCTTATAAAACTGAACTTTGCAGTGTTTTTTTTTATTTTAATTTAAAAATATTCACTTTGAAGAAGAGATTGTTGTAGTAAATTCAGAAAATCCTACTGACTGCGCCATATAATATATTTGTTATGAGTTAACGTACATACCAATACAATGGTATACTATTTTTTTGTGAGATCTTTAAGAATAAAGAATTATATTTACAAAAAAGAAATACACAAGTTAAACAATAAAACCAAAAGGTTATCCATACCTCAATTTTGGTAAAATTTTCCAAAGTGAAATAAAACTCGAAATCAGGTACAATAGTATATTAGAAAATCTTAAAAGTGCAGACCTTATACATTTAACAATCAAAGAATAAAAACAGATTATTACAAAAAGCTTAGTAGTAATACATGAGGGGGTAGATGAGGTACATCAAATAAAAAAATAATTAACTATGGCATGGTGAATATTTTGAACTAATAGCAGGTTTTTTTTCCTGCATCGGGCCTGGGAGATCCCACCTACACTGAGGCTCTAGGCCTATTGTGCCCCATATCAGTCCAGTACTCTTGACAAAGTCGAGAATAGTCCAGATGTTAGCTTTCGCTATCTCTTCGGGTTCAGGATACTGTACCACAAAGTGCCATTCCCTTTCCCTGTTCAGGTCCCGGCAATAGCATAATACATGAAGAGGAATTTCGTCCTCTTGCTCGCATTTCCTACATAGGAAGTCCACCCATCGCGTAATGCTCTGAGCGGCTCCTTGCCTCCGCATTGCTCCCACTATGGATTTATATGAAGCCGAATCAAAGGCCCCTTCTATGTCTAGAAATGCCGCTAGAGCGATTTCTTGACAGTCCAATGCTTGTTGAGCGCCAGCGTGTGAATCGCAACGACACAGGACTTCCCAGATTGGTATGCGATGTATCGGGTTGTCTACCAATACCTCGTCCCTTATATATCTGTTAATCATCTTTTCTAAAGTTTTTAGAAAGAATGATGAAAGGCTGATAGGTCTATAAGATTTGACTTCTGCGTAGCACGCTTTACTCGGTTTGGGTATGAAGACAACTCTTGTAGACCTCCATTTTTCTGGTACACACCCCAGTGCCAGGCTTCTGAAGAAGGGCTGTTTACAACTTTGTTTGCCAAGGTCCAGTCCCGCTTTGTGGCTCTGGCTACTTGGGCCACCACAGTACCGTTATTTTGACTTTGGTTAAGTAAGCAGACCGGGAAGTGTTAGTTTAGTAACAAGTCTAAAGTCTCCTCCACGGTGCTGGCATACTCCTCATTTTCATTTCTCAAAGATACAATGCATCCTTGTTTTTCCCTTAGCAGTATTTTACTGATTCTGGAGCACTCAGGAATTTTCTCTATGTTCTCACAGAATTTTTTCCCGGAAGTAAGATTTGCATTCCTTACGGCGTAGCCGTATTATCTTCTGGATGCCTTATAGGCTTCCCAGTTGACAGTTCTTTTGGTCTGGTTAAGGAGCCTGCGGACTTCTGCTCTTTTCTTGGAAAGGTCTCTGTTCCACCATTCGGTGTCTCGGTTTTCTTTCTTGAGCTTTAAAGGGCAGTTTTTTCATACGCTCTACTTAAGGTGTTTGTCAGAAATTCCGCCACTATCTCAACTTCACAAGAGGTTTTCGGTTTCGGCGGACATTCCACCAGTGCCTGGTTGAGATCCTTTTTGAAAGTTTCCCAGTCACAGGTCCTGGGGTTGCGGTATGTCCTCTCCTCCATTATTTTCCCACCCAGCACGTATGTAATGTGCCTGTGGTCAGAGAGCGACTTCTCTCGTTAGACTTGCCACTCCCTCAACCACGAGCACGTCCTTAAAGTGCCTAGTGTAATGTCAATGACCTCCATTCTTGTCGTAGTAACGAAGGTCGGTTCATTGCCTCTATTTGCAATCTCTAGATTGTTTTCTGCAAAAACTCTAGAAGTGCCTCCCCCCTGCCGTTAATGCCTGTACTCCCCCACACTGTGTGGTGAGCATTGGCATCGCAGCCTACGAGGAGTTCCATTCTATTTCTGTTGCAGTACTCAACAAGTTCCTTTACTTCATCCGAGGGAGGAGGTCCTTACTGATCATAATGAAGATAGGCAGAACCAACTGTCAATTGGTTCCCTTCTTCCATCTTGAAGGATATTACTACCAAGTCCCTTGAATTGAGGGACCACAGTGGAAATACCTTCAGGCTTTTCTTAGCAACGATGCATGCTCTGCGGTTACTTTCAGTGAAATAAATCAATTGGTGGTCCCCAGAGATGTTAAGTCCTTTAATTCATCCTATATATACATACTGTTCCTGAATTAAAGCCAGATCAATGTACTGTTTGATTATACAACGATGTAGGATGGCTGTCGATGTTGTATATTTTTTTGAATTATTTGCTTTTTTTTTACCCCTGTACATGTTCGTTACCCTGAACTACCTTCGACTCCAGGCCCGGACTTGGGGGCACTCTCTAGGATCTTCCTTTCCGTCTCCGAGTCCGGATTCGGAGAGGGTGCTAGGTTAACAGGTTCCATGGGCTTCATGGGAACCTCGCCCGTCTGTTGCACAGTATCGGCAGGATTTTCCTCCGATACTTGGTCCATGGGGCTTTCTGCTTGCAGCACCTCTTCAGGTGCGGCCCCAGAGGATGCCTTTTCGTTTTCCTTCCCCAACTCTCTGAAGAGAATCGAGGAGAAATTGAGATAAAGCCTCCTCTGTTTGTCCTGAATAAATTTCCAGGAGTTTTGATCCACGGACACGTTCAGGTGTTGCCCCTTGGGGTCCAGTTTCCTGTCCATGGTCTTCCAGTGCTTCGTTTTGAGCCCCGGATTTTGAACCCGAATTCTCCTATGGAAGCTTTCTTTCTTCATATCAGGACTCGGTATCCATGTCAGGATCCTTATTGGCTTGATGACTTCCTTAGAGTCAATTACTCTGAGTTTTCCATCTTGCCAGGCGGTCTTGACAACGGTATCCTGCACCCACTCCTAAGTCGATTGGTCGACGCAAGAGATTGCCAGAATACCGTGTTTGTACTTATATTCGGTGAACCTAGGTGCTGGTCCACCTTCCTCTATTTATTCTAGCCGCTCCTAATTTGGTCTACCTGCTCTGCGGTTAGTCATGGCGTACTATGGCCACCTCAATGCTTTTCCCTTTGTCAGCGTAGGAGCATGAGGGCCCCTCACCAGCCCCAACATCTGTCACATTTGCTGTCCGCTTACACCCCTGCTTTTCTTCTGTTTTCCTTTTTCCGGCGTGCTGGTGTCCGATCGGTTTCTCTTCTCTCCGCCGATCGGGTCCTGCCCTCCACTACCTGCCCCTGTAGTGGTCCCTGTTAAAGAGGTGCCTGCTTTTGCTAGCCCCTTTGGTGTTTGGTGTCCACTGGTACCGGTGTTTTTGCGCATGATGCTAGCTCCAGATAGACGTTCCCCTTCGAAGGTTCTGGTTGGCTTCACCATGGTGGAGCCCCCCTTTGGCCACTGATGAAGGGGTTTCGCCGATGCCAGCGTTTCTTACATTTATTGCACTAACCTCAGACGGTCCCCTCTTACCAGAGGTACCGACGGTGCCGGTGTTTTCGGCCCTTTTCCTTTGCAGCTTGCGCTGGTATGACCAGGCCGTTTGTTTTGTTTGAGTGCATTTTCCATTTTATTCCCACGAGTGGCAAGGGAAAGAATGTCACTTCCAGCAGAGCCCCGCGTGCTGAGAGAGGGCTTCGTACAAGAGGATTTCGCCAGGTGCCCCCAGGTAATAGCAGGTTAGAGAAATTTATAAATGTAAAATGGGGGTTACACGCCACTCCTGAGGTTCTACCTTTAATAAGTTCTCCCACCTGCTATTTGTTCAAAATATTCCTCACATCACTTGTAACGCTGTTAATAGAGAATATTAACATGGTAACTATTCTTTTTAGACAATGAGATAATTTGATGTTAAATGAGGAGCGCCGATTTCTCTTGATAAATTTAAAGTCCTAACTTTTAGCTTTTTAGTTTAAAGTTTATTTGCCAAAAAAAATGATATTTTGGTTTCGATGCTGACCCAAAGTTGAGTTTAGCATAATAATAGTTTTTACTCGCCGAGAGTAAAATAAACTTACTCATTCACAACACTAACTTCACTGGTATTTGCAGTGATTCTTGACTTTCCTTGGTTGTGTAAAGGATTGTATAACGTCAACTTCTCCTTGAGGATCGGCTGGCTTTTAAAGTCGGGAGCCCGTGTGTTATTAACTGGTACAAGAAGTTTTATTTAAATAAGATATTTTGGGCGCCATTCAAACTTTCCAAATATTTGTTTTCGTCCTAGGAAGTTTGTTAAACCTTTTAAATAGTATTATATTAAATTTTATAATTCAAAAGTCTCACAAATGAAACAACATTTACATATGTACAGGTATATGTATATATACAAAATTATAAAGTGTTATTAAAAAGTTGTAAATCGGTAAAGTTAAAAAATTAAAATAGTGTGGCCACTGAATGATGAAATACATATGTTAACTTATTTCAAATTAAACAAATCACTTAATACCTATATCTCAGTATGTATTTAACCCGTTCACCACTTAATATGTTTTTGATTATATTTTCGTTTCAGGTGAATGTACTCATCGATAAGTGTAAAAAAGGTATAGAAAAAATATAATTTTTTTGAAAGTCCTCGGATTGTATGTCCCAATAGTGTTCTTCTGCTGAATCTTTATGTCCAATTGGTCATTACAGACAACACAAACGTGTTATCATACATAATTTATTGATTTTGCATCATGAATGAAAAGGCAAAAAACAATTTTTACATAAAGGCACATTATTTTTGGTATACTGGTGGCATCTTCTTCTAGATGGACCTTTACTGGGAAAATAGTTGCCAACATTTTGACGTTTGTCCTAGGGCCATATCTACCGCTAAGACGTCTCTTTATGGTAGCTTTCTCTCTATCATCTATTCGGCTAATGGCATCAAAAATTTGTAAAAAACCTTACGCCACCAAATCAACGCCACCCATATATATTGTAGAATGCGATAACACTACTATATGATAATTCTGCCCCTTTTCCATTTCTCACTTTCTTCACAAGATCTATTGTATTTGAATGACAGTTAGACAAAGCTAGAACCTTCTTAGTATTTTGATATTGGCTTGCAATAATACCTTCATCATTAACCAAAATCCATCACCTTGAGCTATTTTATCATTAGAAAAACGAGGAGTGTTCTTTCGATTATTCATATACGTTCCGACACAAGCAAAAAATAGATTTACCAATTCATACTAGTGAAAAAACGATCGAAGCAAATACAACGAATGGTAGATGCCAACTTCTGCACTACTCTTTCTCCAAGAGTACCATCTGCCTTCTCAAGTTCTTTGCCTGAATAAATATTCAAATCATATTCGTATCCAGTTTTTGCATAGCATCGTTGCCAAAATTGTATTCCTCTTTTCACTGGTTTCGTAGGGAGATACTGCTGAGGCTTGAATAGTTTTTGAACATGGGACTGAAAGTAGCTGTAGGGGATAGCTGTTTGGGTTGAGGGAGGAGGGAGTTCTGTTTCTTCTTCACCTTCTCTTTCTACGACTCACTTCCTTCAACTACTACAATATAATCTCCTGAATTGTCTTCATGTCCTGAAGGATCATAATCACTATCTTCATCAGAACAATGGAATGTAAATTCCTCCAATTCCTCTAATAAAACACTAATATTATTAGAAATCTCCTCCAGCTCCATTGCCCCAGTATATGATTTCGTTGACTCATTCTAAAAAAAATATATATACTTTATGATTTTACATACAACGGGTAATATTCGTAAGATTACGAGTGGGACACAGATTCTCTTAAACATCAGAAAGTTAACTGATATAAAAAATTGTTGGTATTTACTAATATTCTCTCATGTCCTTCGTTATTTGAGCCATACTAGATCGTTTTATCAATTTCCAGATACCTGTTTTCTGAGACCAACTGAAGTTGACGATTGAAGCGAAAATAATGCTTGTTCGTGTAAAATCTCTTGTCCACTATGGCAAGCGGAAATACGTCACAAAGTCATGTAATCAGGGACGAAAATTTTAATATTTAAAATCGCGCAGCTCTTAATAAAATGAAGAATTAAATTTGCTGAATTAATAGAGTTTATAAAATATCTTTTAAATCAGGATATAATTTAGTATAATTATACAAACATGTTCTTCATGGTAAACCTCCCACTCCAACTGATGATCAAGAATTGAATCGTGGTACACGATAAGAATTTCTGTATCTGTGAAGCACGTACACAACTGTTTCCATGTGACACCAAAGTGATAGATAGTCACGCCATCTATCGTTTTGTTTGATGGGTACCACCCGAGCTAGAGGTTTAGCAGAATACAATTCTGTAAACGCTTCTCCAAGTACAACTTGGATTGCCGTTAGATGGGGGACCCCATCAAGCATCATAATGCCTAGAATAGAATAGATTTTTGAAACTATGCATTCAGACAAAGTGCCACTGAAGATTCCTATAAGGATGAAACATGTATGGTAATGGTCGGAGTGTATAGTTTCAAAAACTTATTCTATTTGTTGTTTTTGAACTGTTTCCATCTATCGGATGGAGGTTAACTTATACCTGATATTCAAAGGAAAACCGCCGTATTTATTATACTTTTAAGTTAATTCTAATCCAGTGCCGTGCGCGATGTACTTAATATATTTTAATTATCATTGTAATTAAGTAACTTCGTTACAAGAGTGTTTGATTTAGGCCAATTTAATTTCAGTATAAGCGAATGCCCTATCCTTAATAAAATCGAAAATTCAACAAACTACATTTAGATACCTTGTTACTAAAGTGTTGCATTTTATATCAAAATTCAGTTTTAAAAATTGGTCAATTCTTAACTAATACATTTTCATTGCCTCTATTTGTCTACTAATTCCAATCAAGATTTATTTATTTAATTTTTGTTATATTCTTGTATCCTAAAAAAAGTAAATTAAGATTTATCTCAGTAAAAATCACATTTCGACAGGGATCCTCTTCTACGAACTTTTGAGAACCGTTCACACGTGAGAATAGTGGCAAAACGTCGGAGGGAAGGGGTTACCATGGCGACGATGGTGTTAGGGGTCGCACAGTCGTGGGGGATCTAGGTATTCAACTGTTTTTTCACAAACACTCATTTAATTAAGCAATTGTGTAGGATTAAGTTTGGCGCTGTGTGCGGGACGCCTACTAGGGCACAAGAGAAAAACTCATTTGCATATTCAGATAAGAAAAAAATTAATTTCCTAGAAGGATTTTTTATTTTACGTTTGGTTAAGTTTTGTTTCAGTCAAATTGTACATAATGTTTGTAACTATTAAAAAATAAATATATAAATAGGTAAATAGAATTTTACTGTCGATATCTATATCTTGTATTAAAACAAAAAAAAGTAGAGGTACAATGTAAAATTGTAGTGAAAATAATCAACTTACGGGAATAATTTCAGTCCCCTAAAACCCTGTTTATTTTATTGTTTCCATCACGACAATATATTGTGCGACATGGTTGACAGCAGTAATTCATGGTAAAAAATAAACTTATCTTGCACCCCAATTGCGTGATAAACTTTAATAAACGATTCGTTCAACTAGAACAGTACAATTTTAGTACGAATTTCATGTGGCATTTGGATTGTTTTCAAGTAAAATTCAATTTAATTCCAAATTCGGTGAGTCACTGTATACATGTAATTAAGCTTTTAAGGGTATATCTTTCGTTAAAGTGATAATTTGTAGGCATTAGATATTTTGTAAATACAAAGGGAAAAACAAAAAAGAAGACAAAAAAAAACTTACAAATGGCAAAGTTCAGAGAAAATAAACAATTAAAAAAAATATGAAAGATAGCAGCAAAAAAAACGGCGATAGTAAATTTCACACTAAAACTACCTGCTCCATTAATTCGACAGGTAAATTGCACACTCTCAAAATGTTATGCTTTAATCCTACTGGTAATTTCCACACCAGCCAATAGAAATATATTTGAAATGAAACTAGATTTAAAAAAAATAATTGATATATGTTAATTTAAATACATGACTTATGGTTTAACGTACAAAAAATACGGTTATTTATATAAGTACAAAATAACTTTGCACAATGCAAATTTATATGAATTTACTTATAAAAGAAAAATAAAGTGGCCTTATAATCTAAATTTAGATTAACAATGTACAAGCATTTTAAATTGAACATATTTACAAAAATTCGAGACACATTTTAAAAAATTGAAACGGTCAATATTTCAGAATTGTCTTTGATTATATTTTCCGAATGTTTCAAATTCTGGTTATTACTTATTTTAGACACATTGATACTTTGAATTTTTATGTACACATGTATCTGAATTTCCTTTAGTTTGTCTATGAATGTATACAATGAAGGGTGCGATTTATAAAATGTATTATTAAAATGTACATAAAAAGATTCACAACCGTTGGTTGTTCGAATTATAGATGATCTCGTATCAACTTTCAACATGACATAATTTTGTCTACGCCTATGTTAGTAAACGTCAAAAATCGCACTGTCACATTTCTTGACATTTAACACTAACACTAACATATACGTTATGAAATCTCATAACGCACATGTGCGTTTTGATAAGACACTTAAATTCCTTGCTCTGTTAAAATTATTATTTATGTATTATGTCTTCTGGTCTATTTACATAATTGTAATTCAGTAAAAAACAGAAAACAATGTATTTTTATAAAAAAAAAGTTCGAATTGAAAGCATGTTGCCCCTAAATGCAGGCAACACTTTTTACGACAACTAAATTGAATAAATTACGTTACCCCTAAAAGTAGGAAATACTTTTTAGGCAAATAATAAAATGTAAGTAGATACTTCGCTCCAAGTTTTATTTATCGGCGTAGAAAAAGTACGATACTTAAGTCGAGTTGTAAGTCAATTACGCACTCGTGACAAGTACTGTAGTAATGATCTACTTACAACTCTTGTTATGTCATATACTATAAATCTATACCATATTTATTATATCGACTATGGGTACCCGAAGATTTTAATTTGGGAAAACCAACCCTCTACTGCTTAGTACTTGCTGTGAAATTTAATTATGGGATTAGTGTCCGTTTAATTTAACAAAAAAATAATTCCACCGAAAACAAAAACGATTAAAAGAGACAAAAGTTTCGACGCAGAAATAAAAAAATCGGCTGTGTCACCCCAGGACTTTCCCGGCTCGACCGTAGACAATATGTTATTTATTATTATTTTAATTACAAAATACTAAGCATTACATTCATTTATGGAACACATTAAAAATAGCGAGCTGATGATGAATTAATATTTCAATATTGGTAATGACATATGCTGCGCATGCGCACGTTATATATCATACTGCTACAATTAGGATCTCCTAAAATCATGTGTGAAAACTATTGGGAATTCGGGAAAAATTTTCATACAATAGTTGTAGGGAATTTTAAATGTATATTTTTCTCGCCATCTAGCGGCGAAACTATGAGGAATTCGATAAAAGTTAAACATAAAACTTAAAGAAAATTTGATGCTTTACAACTTTGCACAAGAAAATTTTGCACTAAATACATTGTTTGTCCTCAAAATCAAGAAAAACTAGAGAAAACATACATGCACATTTTTTACGCGCCCTCTAGTGGCGCAACTATTGGAGATTTTAGAAAAAGTTTGAGACAAAAGATATAGAGAATTTTATGCTCTAAAACTTTGTACTACAAAATTTTTCACTAAAGTATATTGTTTGTCCTCAAAATCAAGAAAAACTAGAGAAAAACTACATGCACATTTTTACGCGCCCTCTAGTGGCGAAACTATTGGAAATTCTGGAAAAAGTTTAAAACAAAACTTATAGAGAATTTTATTCTCTAAAACTTTGTACTACAACATTTTGCACTAAAATGTATTGTTGGTCCTCAAAATCAAGAAAAACTATATAAAACATACATGCACATTTTTTACGCGCCCTCTAGTGGCGCAAGTATTGGAAATTTTGGAAAAAGCTTCAGACAAAAATTGTAGGTAATTTTATGTTCTAAAACTTTGTACTACAATATTTTGCACTAAAATGTATTGTTTGTCCTTAAAATTTAAATAAAGCAAAAAATTGTTATATGTATATTTAACCAATGTCGGTCTTGAGGACCTTCCACTGTACCAATTTAAACCAAAAACTAATGGTCGCATTCTAGACACACACCGACCCTCCATACCAAATTTTAGCTTAATTGGTCAAACGGTTGGGCAGTTATCGTGGAAGATTACACACAGACACACAGACACACAGACAGACCATATGCTGGAAATGGTCTCAATCTTCTTAGGGGACCTTAAAATGGATATTTCCATCGATATCTCAAATTTTTTTTTTTGCTCGTTCACCTTACTTTCCCTTTGATGAGTCCGGGAAAGTAAAAGAGGAAATAAGCCAAACAGACAGAATAAAACGAAGTGAAAAAAAATTTGAGAATAAAGAAATGAAGAATTTCTATCAAGAAGTCAAAAAAAAATAAAGGGAAAGTAAAACAGACAACCATAAATATGTGTAAAAGACAAACAAGGAAATATATTAACGGATGAAAAGAAATATTAAATACAGAAAATGAGGAAGAGCAAATAAAAGAAATAACAACTAAATGTGCAAAACAACGAAGAAATACTGCCATCAACGAGGGAAGAGATATCAGAGTCCAGTTCATGCACTTGTCAAATGAACTAATTATGAGCTTCAAGTTCGGATTATCGAAAACAACAAACTTGACCAATCGGTGACCAATCTAACTTCTTCCCCATTGAATCCGGTATTCCTCAAGGTAGTGTCTTGGGACCGCTGCTTTTCCTGATATACACAAGTGATATTCCAGAAAGCTACGAAACCAAAATTGCTTCGTTCGCTGATGATGTAGCAGTACAAGCCATCAATGATGATCCGATAAGAGCCTCAGATACTCTACAGAGTTATCTGAATTCTTTAAATGAATGGTACACTAAAAGAAGGACCAAGGTTAATCAAACGAAGTCTTTTCAAGTAACTTTTACCATGCGCCAATCCACTTCCCCACGAATAACTATGAACAATGTCCAAATACCAAATACCCGTAGCAACAGAAACGAAATACCTTGGCCTCCACCTCGACCAACGGCTTACTTGGAGAAAGCACATACAAACCAAAAGAACTCAAATGGACTTAAAATTTAGGCAGATATATTAGCTCCTAGGCCGAAAATCTAAAGTATCGCTGGAAAACAAAATACTGTTGTATAAAGCTATCCTGAAACCCATATGGTCCTACGGAATCCAGCTCTGGGGGTGCGCTAAACCAACAACTATAAACATCATCCAAAGATTTCAATCAATCCAAAGTACTAAGAACCATCGCAAATGCTCCATGGTACGTGAATAATCGGACCCTGCACGATAATTTAAGAATACCTTTCATCACAAGTGAAATTCGGCGAATTACCTCACCATATAAAACACAAACAGCAAATCATCAAAGTGTAATAATAGAGCAACTGTACGACAACGGTCCAGTCACTAGAAGACTACTCAGGAAGTGGCCCGAAGATCTGGTGCAGTAACTAACAACCTAACCTAACAAAAAACAGGTCCATATAACCATATAAAGAGAAGTATCAGTTGAATAAAAAAAAAACCCAAAAATAAAGATATGTTCATGCTCATACGAATTTCGCAAAATTTATGCAAATCGGAGAATATTTTGCTGTCCTCAAAATTTGATGTTCATACTGAAGCGATATAATTTGACGGTTTCTGTCAACGTTTAAGTAAGTCCAGATAAGTCAAAATATTTGAAATTATTGTGTTGTGTTCATGAATTTTGTAAACAAACTTAACTATAAAAAATAATGAATTCAGAAACAGAAACAAAATAATGAACTTTTGTAGATTGTATTACGAACATTTACCACTATTGAAATTGTCAGTTCAAATATTTCAACTTTATTGCGAAATTTTCAGGTGCCATTTTATTCGCATAAATTTTGGGAAATTCGTATGAGCATGAACATGCCTAAAATCATGCTACTATTGAACTAAATTGATTCGTCAAATACCAGGGATTACGCAGCGATTTAAATTTATTCCTATAGTTTATAACCTTAAAAAAAGTTGTTCATTGTACTTTTTCTAATTATTGGTGGATAAATTAACTTTTTTAAATGGAAATGAATGATGAAGATATTTACGACGATGATTTTGGAAATAATAGATTTTGCTTTCCAAAAAAAACTACTTCCATTGGTTTCTTTATTTTTAATACTGTTTGTATTTAGCCAATATAAATTTACAATTAAAGTGTTTTCTGTTCTTTTCGATATTTTTCATTTTATCGATAAAATAAAATAAACCTTAAAAAATATAAAAACAGGAAAACATCAATGTAGTCATCAATCAGAGTCAATAGTTGAAAAGTTGTCTCTGAAGATGGTAACAAAATATGATAGGGAATTTTAAAATTTTCTTAAAAATCCCTAAAAATCTGTAATGTGCCAGCTTTACTCTAGGATTGGTTAATCACAGAATCAAAATGTACGGTGCAGGAAATGAATTTAATTACTGATTATAATTTTATCCTGGATTAAGTAATGCCGGATTACTAATAAGTCGGTGGAAACGGCTGTCAGAGTAGAAAGAGCAGATCTGATTTGTAGTCACGTGAATTACGAGCACAAAGATTCATTTCGCTTTTACCGAACGCTTAACAAAATGGTCAGTGTCGTCAATTATCAATTGTTTATGGATACGTATTTTCTGAAAATAAAATCCATTATGTATCTGAATCATTAATTTACATAAAATAGTAATAAAACCCTGGGAAGGATATATGTATTTTGTTTACCATTTTTGTTGAATAAATAATGTAAATTTCCAATTTGGTAAATTTCTTCGTTGTCGTTAATAACGACAACATCAGTTAAATTACTGTCATCAGCCATTTTTTTACAGAATTGTTTTTTTTTAATAAAACATTACGGTCTAATAACGAAATTGATTAACATCTATCTACAAACAAAAAACAACAATTTGAATTAACGGTCTGTCTCAATATTCGGGTGCGACAATCAGTGTGTTTAACAGTAAAGAAAAAAATAGTCCCTGGTTAGGGAATTTGTTAAACCATTGTTGGTGATCTGAAATGAAAAAAAAATCTACTAGTAAAAGTTTAAGTAATATGGGATTACAATGCAAAATAAAGATCATTGGTTTGGAATCGATGAAATTTCATTCCAGGTTGGTTTATTGACTTCCCTTGTTTGCGTTCTTTATTTGTGCAACTTTTTACACAGAATTTTTCCCTCCACCGTATTTTAGCTTATTTTTTTTCATTTTACTTAGACTTGTAAAGTTTTGATACTTTAACCTTACTTTTAACTCGCGAAAAATAAAATAGACTGGTTGGTTAGATTAGGTTAGCTTAGGTTAGGTGTTAGAATTCTACGTATAATTGTCATATTTGGCGGGAAGTATAGATACTATACACCCTTCTAAATTATGTCAAATAAACGTTTCTGGCTACTAACAGAGGCGTACGACAGGGGCAAGTGACTGGTTGATCCTTCCCAAATTCTACGAAACTGACGTAACTGCAATTTCATTACAATTTTTCGATTCTCCCATACTTTATACGTAAATATCTTAGTTTTTCTTTATAGCGTTAAAGTCGTTATTATTGAAGATATTTTAAGTTTAACATGAAGCTGTACAACTATTTTGATTTCAATGTGTATTAAAAATGTTATTTATCGAAATTTCTTTAAACGGAAAGATGCAATAAACAATTCAAAACAAATTCTGATTCTTAAATTAATACGTTGAATAGTTTTAAAATACAGGACACAAATAATTTATAATTTTTTAAATAAAAGACCCTGTAGCTCAGACGGGAGACACATTTTATCTAGTTGATTTGGGTTAAATTTTCATATTTTGAGCTCAGGATTCTATAGTTGAATTTTTTCCAATTAAAGATTAATATTTTAATATTAATAATGTCAATTTTCACTTTTTATATACACTTTTATATTTAATCCCGAACCGACAACACTGGTTATAAGTATTCTAGTTTTCATGAACTTCTAAAAGCAAAATCAAAACCAAACCGTCTCTGGCGATAAAAACATCCTTCAAAACTATCAATACAAATTTCTACCACTGTTGCAAGATTCAGGAAATTCAACTAGATTTCGAATTCGTTTAGCATCGATGTTAACTTAATTTTATGCATAACCTCAGTTCCAAAGAAGAATATTTTTTAAACTTGACTACACTGCCTCTCAAAGAGGATAATCGTGAGCATGCGCATTACGAAAAAAAAAAAGATATTGGGCATCAGTTTTTAACTGATACTTATATCGGATTAGCGATCTGGAGTAAGTATATATTATAATATCTATGGGCATATCTCAATGTTAGAAAAAGTAAAATTGTGATTTTAATTCATTACGTAAATTTTTAAGGATATGTATTTTATAAAAATTGAGTGGCTCATTAAATAAAAAATGTTATTTGAGATTATGGATCCATTCAATATAGATTTTAGATTTTATTTATATGCTACACATCAAATTGCAATTGGAGATTTTGTTGGGGCTCATCAAACCACAGTGTCAAGAGTAGTTAAAAAGTATCCCATGTTTTAGAATACTTGAGTACCTATGCCATAGGAAGTATCAAGAGTTCAAACAATTTGTTTTTAATATGGCACATTTTCCTTTTCGTTGCTACAGCAGTTTCACAATATAGATGCAGCTGCAAGTGAAAGTGTACCCACCACCTCCTGGCCATTTAGACATTCATCAATTAAATTTTTTAATTGAAATAGCAAATATGCTTAACACCGAGGCTACCCACCCATTGCTCATTAATGAACGTTGATTTGTTGATTACAAAAACAGCTTAATTGGAATTATTTTGTAGGTACATTTACCATCTTTAACATTTTAGCATCTATAAAAAATGTAAAGTATAAAATATAAACATATAAAATTAATATTACTATTTTTTCTTAATAATTTAATAACACAAATGTGACATAATTAAAAACAAAATATGGAAAGAAACATAAGGCAGATTTCTTACATAATTAAATAAAATAGATAATAATAATTGAACATTTTATACATTTCTTAAATTGATGGCAAATTCATTTTAAATTCTTGTTAGATCTCTGAACTTTTATAAGCCATATCCAATATTAGAAGGTATATTTTTAATTTCCAATTTTATTTTTTAAACTCGCTATTATTCATTTTGCTGTTTGATTAATTTTTGCATTAAAATAAATCGTTCATCCAGAAGATGTCAATATTTTAACACTGGCCGCATTCTTCTAGTATTTTTTATTTTACTTGTAGTTACCTGAAAAGCAGAAGACCTTGTTAAGTCAAGTAAAATAAATTTGAAGATTTTGATTTTGCGAAGTAGTGGTATTAATTATTATTGGAAACAAATAAGAAATTAATTTAAATAAATATATCATTGACATGGATTTATAATTTTTCTTTTTTAAGTGTAATTTCTTTTGTAAGAGCTCAAAACATAACCTACCATCTGTATGCTAAGTACACTTGCTTATATTTAGAGATATTTGTTTTTTTTTTATCTTTTGCCAAATCACTTCATAGTTTACAATATTACTCGTTTTTGTCTTTTATATTTTCAATAATTAGATTTAAATATAAATAATTAATATATTTTGAAAGTGGCGCTGCTTCTTGACCAATAATTAACGTTTTATTTTATACAGCATTGCCAAGATTCTAGTCTTATTCATTTGTAGAAAAATTTACAACTTCTTTCCTTCTTTTAATCATAACAAATGAGAATGATAGTTGTCAGTTTTATCGATATGAAAATATAGCCAAATACAATCTGTTTCAATTGGGCACGTCACAAAGCCACGATAGCCCCGATATTTAAATTTTAAAAATTAATTACAGCCGCAGAATCGGTCTCAGAAGGGCAATGTGTTATGGTAGGCCAAAATTATAGAATAAAAATATTAAAAAAATCACTGGATGAGTCCATTGTAACTAAGTTTAACTAGTATTTCAACATACGATCATCAACGCCACGTCGGTTATTTTATGTACCTTTAGTTGCATAGTTGCATACAAAATTTTGACCACATTTTAAACGTGTCGCCCATTAAAGATTGCCCTCCTATACGCTCCATAGCACGCATTTAAAAATTAACAGATTTGGGATAAATTCCATCGATTTATTCAACGAAAAATAGATGAAAATGTACCGAAAAATACGAAGAAATCGAGGGAGTACGTTAAGAAGCAAATTACTAGATTTTACGATGAACGAAAATATCTATTAGATGAAATAACGACTGCCCAGAGACTAGCTGTTATAGTAAAGGATTGGGGCTTCAATATAAGAAAAATTTATGGTTCTGATTACAAGGATTGTGTCGTAAAGAAATGAAAATAAATGGAAATAAATGAAAATAAATGAAAATAAATGAAAATAAATGAAAATAAATGAAAATAAAGGAAAATAAATAAAAACAAATGAAAATACACCTAAGAATATGAAAGTAAATGAAAATACATAAAAAAAGATGAAAATAAATGAATATAAATGAAAATAAATGATAATACATGTAAATGCATTAAAGTAAATGAAAATAAATGAAAATATATGAAAATAAATGATAATACATGAAAATAAAAGTTAATACATGAAAATAAATGAAAACAAATGAAAATACACGTAAAAATATGAAAGTAAATGAAAATACATGAAAATAGATGAAAATAAATGAATATAAATGAAAATAAATGATAATACATGAAAATAAATGATAATACATGAAAATAAATGAAAATAAATGAAAATAAATGAAAATAAATGAAAATAAATGAAAATAAATGAAAATAAATGAAAATAAATGAACATAAATGAAAATAAATGAAAATAAATGAAAATAAATGAAAATAAATGAAAATAAATGAAAATAAATGAAAATAAATGAAAATAAATGAAAATAAATGAAAATAAATGAAAATAAATGAAAATAAATGAAAATAAATGAAAATAAATGAAAATAAATGAAAATAAATGAAAATAAATGAAAACAAATGAAAATACACGTAAAAATTTGAAAGTAAATGAAAATACATGAAAATAGATGAAAATAAATGAATATAAATGAAAATAAATGATAATACATGAAAATAAATGAAAATAAATGAAAATAAATGAAAATAAATGAAAATAAATGAAAATAAATGAAAATAAATGAAAATAAATGAAAATAAATGAAAATAAATGAAAATAAATGAAAATAAATGAAAATAAATGAAAATAAATGAAAATAAATGAAAATAAATGAAAATAAATGAAAATAAATGAAAATAAATGAAAATAAATGAAAATAAATGAAAATAAATGAAAATAAATGAAAATAAATGAAAATAAATGAAAATAAATGAAAATAAATGAAAACAAATGAAAATACACGTAAAAATATGAAAGTAAATGAAAATACATGAAAATAAATGAAAATAAATGAAAATAAATGAAAATAAATGAAAATAAATGAAAATAAATGAAAATAAATGAAAATAAATGAAAATAAATGAAAATAAATGAAAATAAATGAAAACAAATGAAAATACACGTAAAAATTTGAAAGTAAATGAAAATACATGAAAATAGATGAAAATAAATGAATATAAATGAAAATAAATGATAATACATGAAAATAAATGATAATACATGAAAATAAATGAAAATAAATGAAAATAAATGAAAATAAATGAAAATAAATGAAAATAAATGAAAATAAATGAAAATAAATGAAAATAAATGAAAATAAATGAAAATAAATGAAAATAAATGAAAATAAATGAAAATAAATGAAAATAAATGAAAATAAATGAAAATAAATGAAAATAAATGAAAATAAATGAAAATAAATGAAAATAAATGAAAATAAATGAAAATAAATGAAAATAAATGAAAATAAATGAAAATAAATGAAAATAAATGAAAATAAATGAAAATAAATGAAAATAAATGAAAATAAATGAAAATAAATGAAAATAAATGAAAATAAATGAAAATAAATGAAAATAAATGAAAATAAATGAAAATAAATAGTGGTAGAATCGAATATAAGACAGTTTTTCAAGGGACGATGTACGAACAGCAAAAATTTGCAAAATTCAGCAATGTGAGACTTTATAAAAAGTTTATTTCAAAACGAGGTAATTGTTAAGAATTCTCTTCCTAACAAATCTAGTTGTATAATGAACGAATAAAGAACAACCAAAACTTGGCTTCATTCAACAGAAAACTTTACATATTATATTAGATTACTTGATATATAATATAAATTCTCATTTCCTTGTTTGTTGGATTCCTTCAATTAAAAAAAAAAATAAACATTACAAAAAAAAAATTATAATTTTAGGCGCCTTAAAATTCTTCCTTTGGTTCTTCTCTCTCTCTCTCTCTCTCTCTCTCTTGTGTCTTCTATTAATCAGTTTCTTTCTTTTCTTTTTCTGTATCACCTCCTAGTTGATCTCCTTTTCTGTTTTCTGTATTTTTCAATCTCCCTCTATTTCTGTCTTTCCGTCTAATCTAATTTGCACTACCTCGTTTTTCTACAGAACTATTTGTTCTTTGTCTTCTTTGATATCTTTTTTAAATTTCTAACTAAAAAACAACTATAACCTTAATAATATAAGAGGGTAGCTCACATATAGTGTGTACATTTTACTAAATTTTCTACTGCAACTAATAAATAGTTATAATAAACTTCTGTGATTTTATTTTGATCTGTATACCAAAAAAATACATAAATTTGTCCTTCAATATTTCGAACCACCTGGTATACGTAACCATTAAATTAATTTCATAAGGTTAATAAACCGGTCTCAGATTATTACATTAATTAGCCTTCCTACTAATTATAGAAACAACTTTAATTATTCTAGACTAATATTAATTAACTTATTTAACCAAATGTACGACAATATGGTAGCAACACAAAGCTTAATTTACTAAATCGATATTTCCCTCATGCCCCGTGAATATCAAATGTCTGGATACCCTTAATTAAACTTTATTGTACGTCTATTACTAACCAAACGCGAACGGAATTTATATATTGAGGGTTCGTTATCCACCTATTTAAGCACAATATGGTTCTATAATTACCCAGTCCAATTAAAACAAATTTCTGGTACAATAATAATAATATCAGAGATAAATAAAATCCAATTTTCTTCCAAAAAGAATTTATAATAAAATTGCCATTTGTGAAATTGAATTCTTGAGCAGTATTGCTATTGTGTTTCTGGGAGCCACAAAAACAATGACAAGAAGGACCAGAAGTAGGGAGGAAATGAGATTTTCGGAATTACAAAGTTCAAACGATCAAAGCATGGAACTGAATTATTTTGAAATTTTATTTAAACCAAAACAATAGAAGTGAAGTACTAGTTACTAGATCCTCTGCAGAGTTTAACAAGTTATAATGAAAATAATATTATTAAAAAACCACTTACTTACTTATGCATACATTAATACAAACCTATATCATTTTTTTAAATAAAATAACGTTGATTGATTATCATAAAAATATACAGGGTTGGCACTAGGAGAATGTGATTCTGGACTATTTTGTAAATACGAAAATAGATTTTTAATTATTTTAGTTGCAAAATAAAATAACATATTTAATAAAAAAAAAAACGCAAAATAGATTTTTATTATTTTAACTTGGAAAATAAAATAAATTAATTAATAAAAAAATCAGGAAAATAGGTTCAAGTAATTAACAAATAAAAAACAACAAAAATATATATTTAATTCTTTTATTTACAAAATGAAATAAAGGTATGAATAAAGAACTCAAAAATAGATTTTTAATTTTTTTAAATAATGAATAAAATAAAACATGAAAATAGATTTTTTTAATTCGAACCGTTGTCTATAGCAATAACTGTTTCTGCTATTAAAAAATTGGGTTATTCCTTCCACTGTAATTTCCAAATGATAATACCAAGAAGTAATTAGTCCTAATCCGTAGTGCGGAGTCGAAATCCAGTAAGGGATTAAAGAACAAATAGTTTGGCGCCGAAATCGTGACCGACCAGAATGACTGGTTGAACCGATAACAATTATAAGATCAAACGAACTTACCTTAAGTGAAGTTCGATCTTAATTATATGAAACGCCTTGTTCTCAATGATCAAATGTAGTAGTTTTTCGGGAGTGAACTCGCCATTTTTAAAGCTAAAAATAACTAAATAGATAATAACTACCAAACTATTCTCCTCTCTATTATCGCTCTAAAAGTCCCATCTCTAGTATCCATAACCGCTATAACATCATATCTCTTAAAGCTGGTCTCAACTAAGATGATCATGGGAGAAATTTTTTGATCTTATAATTATATTTCACGCCTTGTTCTCAATGATCAAATGTAGATGTTTAAAGAAGTTGAGATCAGAAGAACAAGTTTGTTAAACAAAGTGATAAATGCCAAAAAAGGATTATACACGATGTGGCTATTCTACTAAAAGAAACATAAACACATTTAATCCTTAACTAAAGAACAGAACATTAACTATATAATATAACATTACTGATTGTAATTCATACAAGGTTCATGATCGTATTTCCAAAGTTATTCTTCGATATAACCGGAAGATTATAAAATTTTGCAAACACCTTCGAATTTTCAGCCCAACCTGCTGCGCGTCTAATTTCATCAATATTCACACCATTTAATCTAGCTGCAGATGTAGATGCATGTCTAGTACTATGTGCCTTAAATTTCTGGGTATTTATCTCTTAAACAGCATGTTCTTAATCCAAAGACTGAGACTTTGGTTTGAAGCAGATCTGCGTGGTTTTTTATATGTCAAAATTAACCTAGATGTATTCGATTTAATCGAAGATTAAGATTCGATCTGGTCTTTAATTATATTATTGATATCAATTAGAGACAAAGTCTGGACCCTCTGAGCGGAAGTGAAGGCTAACAAAACAACTAATTTCTGTGTGAGCATTTCTAAAGATAAGTTTTCATTAGAGCCTAAACTATATATGTATTCTAAAACCATGCTGGGGTCCCATATTTGGTCATATTTAGGAGCATTAGGCCTTCTGTTTAAAACAACTTTAAAAAACCGTTTAACATGGTGGTCAGTTCCTACATGCGGAGATATAAGAAGGGATAAAGCCAAACACATACTGTTGAGAGTGCCATAACTTGCACCTTTAACTTGAAGGCCTTCCTGATAAGATTCCTGTCATTAGTAAATTCTTCTTCCATAATGGATGAGCGGACCTGTTTGGGGATAATGGTGGATAAATTAATAACTTTTTAAACAAAGGGAACCAGGGTTGGGATGGCCAGTAAGGCACTGCCACAATTCCTTTTGCTTTATCATAAATGATTTTTTGTAAAACTCTGGAAATGACAGCAAAGGGGGGAAATGCATAGAATTTATGATTATACCATGAAACGGTAAAAGCATCTATTGTCATGGATTCTGGATCTTTTTTCCATGAAATAAAGCTTTTGCATTTAGCATTAATTCTGCTAGCAAACAAGTCAATAGAAGGTTCGCCAAAGCTTTCATAATTTCCTCAAATGCAGACATAGATAGTTCATATTCTGTTTCTTCTGGTAATTTTCTAGATTCTAAGTCAGCTTGAGCATTATCGGTAGGAGAAATATATTATGTAAATATTATTATGTTGCGACATTCACACCATTTCCAGATCCTTCTCGTAAGCTGGTTTAAATTTGTAAATCGAACTCCTTCCATACGATTTATATACGATATAGCTGTGGTGTTGTCAATCCTAAGCAAAATATTTATATTCTTTTTAGATTTTGCAAAACACTTTAAACTAAAAAAGGCAGCCATCAATTTCAAATAATTAATATGACAACCCTTCTCCCTATCATTCCAACTGCCGTTTGCAGTTTGGTCATCACACACTCCTCCCCAGCTAGAGAGGCTAGCATCTGAATATATTTCTGAGCTTCTATTAATAGGATTCACTGACTAAAGGACGCATTTCCGCCACCAGCAAATATCATTATGCAAAGATTCAGAAATAGTCATAGATGAGTTATAATTATCATTATTCCTGCGAAGAGCTAGGAATTTTCACATCTTTTAGTGAAAAGCCAACTATATGGTATGGCTGGACATGCGGCTACTAATTTTCCCACCAACTGGGCAAATGATCTTATTCAACATGTTCTTCCAAGATAAAATTTGTTGGTTGTCACCAAAAAGAAAACCATCTAATGCAGTATCTGCAATCATATCTTTTAAACTTGGTCCAAATTCATGATGATCAAATTCTATCTGGCACACGACTGACTATAATGCAAATCTGCAATCAAACGCGCTGAATCACTCAGAGCCCCAATAAGCTCTAAACAGTCTCCCTCTCCCTCTTCTTCTTCTTGATTTTTAAGGAGACGAGTTAAAATTTTACCTATGGCTAATAAAGCAGCACCACTTTGTCTTTCGATTGACTCAAGAGAAATAACCCTTTTAACCACAGTATCCTTTGCTGCAACTTTAATTTCAGGACTTGGTGGATTGATCGTAAGACAGTTACCTGGGGCAGGATATTTCTTAATTAAGGTATCTTTAGCACTACTGTCTAAACCTTTCTTCAATATAATATCCCACCTTTTGCTCAAGTCAGGATGAACATCCTCGTCTTGTTTTACGGAGTCTTCTTCAACCTCTCCACCAAGAGCATTTACTACGTCCTCATTCAGTGGAACTTCCACAAATTTAAGTTCTAAAGGATCAGTTTCTTTTGCTTGAGATTTCTTACCTAAAATTAAGTAATACTTTTAACTAACCTGAAAACCCATAATATTAACCATCTCGATTTATCTCGACATCCCGTCTACTATTCCATTGTAATGGTAATTGTAGGTATCTCCCCTATCAATTACAGCGGGCATCTCACCCTTAAAATTAAAGCGGGCATCTCGCCCTTAAAGCTAGTGCGGACATCTCACCCTTACAGTTAATGCGGCATCCCGCCCTCAAAGGTAAGTTGACATCTCGTCCTCAGAATTGCTATCTAAAACACAATAATTAGGTACTTACGATTCTTGTTATCCGAATTATATTTATCTGATTCATATCTATCAAAATGAGAAGAAATGCTAGGGGTATAGCGTCTTCGTAGCTTTTTGATCTTCCTTAATTTTTTCTTCAAACGCTAGTTTTCCATTTTTAAAATTTCAGTATATCATCTGAAGTAGATGAGGAACTACTATATAAAGCTCTTTTCTTGTGCTTCATCATATGAATCAAAAAAAAAAATTTGTTCGAATTGTAAAATACATAGAGATATTGTAATAAGTAGTGTTTATTATAATAATAATATTTCTCTACTGGGCCGAGCAAACCTATGCGTATGGATTCTATTAAAATGATAATGATTTTGGCATTTCCCCGGCCACTGAATTTACCTCAAAAATTATATTTGATATTAATATTAAAATAATTATTTGAAATTTAAACTTTAATTTTCAGGAGTGCCGAATCTTTCCGTATTTATGCTGAAACGATGCCTTGGTTAACGGTACCGTTCCAGCAAACGGCTGTAAGAGCTGAACTAGCGCAACTTTATGGAATCAGAGGAATTCCAACTCTATTGCTCCTAGATAGTAACGGACATATTATAACCATGGATGCTAGGACTGAACTCGCTGAAGATCCTTCAGCACAGGTAACGAAATTCAGTTAGTTTTATAATAATTTAAAAATGGGAGAAATTTTGGTATCTTGTACATTTTGAGATGGTTAACAAATGATCTCGTCACACAAAAAACGAAGATAAAACAACAATAAAATAATAAAATGGTTACATGAAATATTCGAATACAAAAGTTGTAAATAAGAAGATAATATGCAATATTAATATATTTTTAATTATACAGGGTAATCTAGAAATAAAAGACAGATCAAATATGTATTTATATATTATTCCTTTTCCAAGAAGTTTTCCATTGCATTTTTGGCTCCTTCGGGTTATCTGTATTGTAACACACTTCGGTAGTTACGGGTCACTTTGACGCCTTAGTCTAGGTTTCGGATTGCCTCGGGCGCCACCTTCCGTTTAAAGTGTGAAGGTCACTTCGCGGGCAGCGTCAGTGGGAAAGAAAATACCTCAGGGGTCGTATTGTAGCGGCCAGAAGGGCGGTCTTTACTTGCCCTACTGAGTTGAGTTACCTGGGTTTTAGCTGCTGGGATGTTAAAACTCAAAACAAATAAAATTCAATAAATGAAACTTTTTATTTTTATTTTACTCGATATGAACTTCGACGTCTAAAAAGCACAGACGTGAGTGTCTCCAGTGCCGTGCGCGATTTAATTTATATATTCTATTTATTACGGAAACAACTAACTTTGTTACAGTATCTATTCGTAGACCTTGTACTTGTTTTTGCTTTTTTAGTTTTCCATTCTGTGCAGTCTATTGTCTATGTCTATTATTCTTTCCTTCATTTTGCTATTTTCCTCGACTAGTTTTTGATTTTCTTTCCTCAATTTTTTTATTTCTTTATGTACTTTCTTCGTTCTTGTCGTGTTTTCATAACTTCCGTGGCTATTTCGTTCATTTTGTCCTCCATACATTTTATCATCTCTATCGTTTTCTCTAGGTTTTCTTCTAACTTTCGTAAATCTTTTGACAGTGACCTTAATGTTTTTGCACTTATTGTTAGATATAGATCGTACAGGAACAAAGAAAAAAGGAATACCAAAAGAAAGGTGGTATACTGAAGCGACAGTAGACCTAAGAGAGGGAGGAGTTGAGGATTAGAAGGCGAAGGTAAGAGACAGCAAAGAGTGGAAAAAACCATCACCAAGATAGCATTATGTATTTTAATAAGGCAAACCGCTACTAACCCTTAGATAAATCCTTATTGAATTATATTAAACTTAATATTTTTTTGATGGCGAATTGGCTCGGGGCTAATAGGCCATCGACGAATCGGCTGTTGGCGAATTGGCGGTGGCCAATCGACGGCGGCGAATTGTCCCAATCCGAAAATATGGAAGGATATCATATATCAACAATTGTGGAATATAAAATAATCTTATTCTTATGATTTTTACATCAATATTATTATAATTATTACTTGTATAACAATTTAATAGAAAAATTTAAATTTGGAAAATTGTATAAAAGAAAATTTTGGTTATATAAATAATAAGTAACGGTAAAAAAGGCAAAAGTTATTAAAAGAAATTTTTCTTAAATTTATCACGTAAGAAATTTTTTTTATTTTTGGAAAAAACAGATGAAATGAGAATAATAAAGAGATGTCGGAGATAAAATTTTAATAGAAATGTTATTATATACCAATTAAAATAATATTTGTTTTTTGTTTATTAAAAAAAATATATAAAATTTCAAAATACAAAGAAAGACGTTTGGAATAAAGAGAAATCTAAAGAAGAAGGAAATAACAAGTTTGAAAATTGAATTTGGAAAGATTTAAAGAAGAAGAAAAATATCAGGTTAGAAAATTAATTTGGAAAAATTTGAAGAGGGAAAGTATCAAATCGGAAAGTTCAATTTATATATAGCGGTAATCAGAAGAGAGTGGAAGAGTTATCAGAATACATAATTTTACTTTCCCGGACCCACCAAAGGGAAAGTAAGGTGAACGAGCAAAAAAAAATCGAGATATCGATGGAAATATCCATTTTGAGGTCCCCCAAGAAGATTGAAACAATTTCCAGCGTATGGTCTGTCTGTGTGTCTGTGTGTCTGTGTGTCTGTGTGTCTGTGTATCTGTGTGTCTGTATGTCTGTGTGTCTGTGTGTCTGTATGTCTGTGTGTCTGTATGTCTGTGTGTCTGTATGTCTGTGTGTCTGTGTGTCTGTGTGTAATCTTCCACGATAACTGCCGAACCGTTTGACCAATCAAGCTGAAATTTGGTATCGAGGGTCGGTGTGTGCCTAGAATGCGACCATTAGATTTTGGTTTAAATTGGTACAGTAAAAGGTCCTCAAGACCGACATTGATTAAATGCACATGGTACAATTTTTTACTTTTTTTAAATTTTAAGGACAAACTATACACTTTAGTGCAAAATGTTGTACAAAGTTTTATAGCATAAAATTCCCTACAACTTTTGTTTCAAACTTTTTCCAGAATTTAAAATAGTTTCGTCACTAGAGAGCGCGTAGTGTGCATGTAGGTTTTCTCCAGTTTTTCTTGATTTTGAGGACAAATAATACACTTTAGTGCAAAATGTTGTAGTACAACGTTTTAGAGCATAAAATTCCCTACAACTTTTGTCTCAAGATTTTTCCAGAATTTCCAATAGTTGCGCCACTAGAGGGCGCGTAAAAAATGTGCGTGTAGGTTTTCTCTAGTTCTTCTTGATTTTGAGGACAAACAATTCATTTTAGTGCAAAATTTTCTGGTTCAAAGTTGTAAAGTATCAAATTTTCTTTATCTTTTATGTTTAACTCTTTATGGAATTCCTCATAGTTTCGCCGCTAGATGGCGAGAAAAATACACATTTATAATTTTCCATTTTTTTTAAATTATAGATAAATTATGCTCTTTAGTGCAAAGTTGTAAAACATAAAATTCCCTACAACTACTGTATGAAAATTTTTACCGAATTCCCAATAGTTTTCACAGCAGTGTGATATACAACGTGCGCATGCGCAGCTTATGTCATATACATTGAAATATCAATTCGGTAGACGTATTCACCATCGGCTCGCTGTTTTTAATGTGTTCCATAAATTATTGTAATGCTTAGTATTTTATAATTAAAATAATAATAATAAATAAGATATTCTCTACGGTCGAGCCGGGGAAGTTCTGGGGTGACACAGCCGGTTTTTTTTTTGTTATTTTTCCTGTTGATTAATTACATATATTGTTGGAAATTAATGTAACTCGTGTCAATAATCATTGTAATTAAAACATGTTAATTCTAATAAAAAATATCCTATTTACTAGGTCAAAATTGACTTTAATTGGGGTTTTCGGTAGATCTGCCCATTAGATTTTTTTTTGCTATCTCAAGATGTACAAAATAACAAAATTTCATTAATTTTGACCGGGACCGAATTTGCACTTAAAAAGTGCGGTGTCTTTTATTGATTCACAAAATAATATAAACAGCACAATATAATATAATTATTACTTTTGTTTATTTTGACATGAAGTTTTTTTCTAAATATTATTTTTTTTTTTCAGTACTTTCCTTGGAAACCTAGACCAGTAAACATTTTAACGGAACGATATTTAACAAAGCTTTATGACTTTCCCGCCATTGTGCTTTTTGTTGGTAAGTATTTGTTTATAACGCTTTTCACTAAATATAAAAGTGTAAAAAATATTTTAAAATATTTAATACTTCTGCATTCTTTAGAAATCTCTCTATATAACGTTAATTTTCTTTATAAACCATTGGATAGATCATTTACAAAAGTGTGAAAACCTACAGCCCTAACGCAGAACGCTGAGGTACTCTAATTTGTGTCATGCATAAACCTGTTTGTAAATGATGAAAACTATGACAAATAAGATTGCGAGGTAACAATTCTTAAATATGTAGATGATATACGCAAGTTATTTTTACGATTTTATAGTAACACACACATTAATGAAATTATAGATATAAGAAGTGATCAAAATATCATAATAATATATAAAAAACCATTTTAAAAAAAGTACGCTTTTATTTATCCGTAGATAATTTCCTAATAATAATAAAATTATTTTTTCTTTGCTGCTAAATGTGCTCCAAAATCTTTATGACTAAAATAAAAGCGTGGGGCGCTCATCATAATCCATTTCTCTACCATATACACATCGGTAATTTTAGATTGTGATTTGGGATTTTTTCCTCAAAAAACCATAACAAATTGAAGAAATTTATCGACTTGATTGTTTTTTTAAATGATAGGTCCGACAATAAGGCACATTCTAATACTATTTTTTATTTATATACAGGATGTCTCATAATAAGATACGCAACTAAGTTCTGTTTTTTAAATGACAACCTCCAATTTATGTAAAATTTTTGGATTCACCACTAAATTGTCGATATACAGCACCCGGGTTTCTTCGACTTAGTTTTTGACTTATGTCAATTTATGTGTCAAAATAACGTCGTGCAGAGACCAACTGTAACGGCACTTCGGTCGTTACGGGTCACTTTGGCGCCTTAATCCAGGTTTCAGATTGCCTCGGGCGAAACCTTCCGTTTAAAGGTGAAGGCCACTGCACGGGCAGCGTCAGTGGAGAAAGAAAATACTCCGGGGGTCGTTATGGTATCGACCAAAATCACTAGCGGCCAGAAAGGCGGTCTTTACTTGCCCTACTGGGTTGAGTACCTGGGTATTGGCTGCTGCTGGTATCACAAATAAAAATCATGAAGAACAAAATTACCTATTATTAAATTACCTAAATCCGGATGAAAGAAAGGTGTGTAATGTGGTTCTTTCTTGGACGGTACAGGCGCGTATTCTGGGCTGGCGTGATGTGGTTGGATGATGGTTCTGACTCAGGTACAACAGGAATTGGCTCTTCCCCTTCAGCTTGACCTATCTGTAAAGGTCGAGTTACTGCACTGCTGCTTCATTTGGGGCGGCCACAGCAAGTCTGACTTCGGGCTGCCACTGCAGCTGCCGCCAACGGTTTGACTTGCCCTACTCGATATGAACTTCGGCGTCTAAGACGCACAGACGAGAGTGTCTCCATCTGTCGGGTTCAACTGGTACGACTGGTCTTTTATTCGAAGCTTCTCTCATAATTTTAAGTTAATTCTACTCCAGTGCCGTGCGTGATTTAATTTATTTATTTTAATTATTACGGAAACAAGTAATTTTGTTACACAACAGAAAAATTCATGACTTCATAACCATTCAAGATAACTTAACCAACTTTTGAAATGTAAGCGAACTCAGAGTCAATGTTCCATTGCCTACTACTATTTTTTGAAAATGACTGATTACAAACGGCAATAACTTGACTTTTTCAAACGCAACACCCTATATTTTATTGTATGATTATATGTCTTTTTTTAAGACCTTTTTACCGATACCGAGTTTGTGGGGTCTACTTTGTAAAATTTGCCAGATTTTTTGCCAAACATGGTTTTTCAAAAAGGAATAGAGTAGGTCGCTGTCGTAAAATTTAACACGTTCGTGTTCTTTCATTAATTGTATGTGATTTTCACTAGGGAAGAATTAGTGTATATGGCCTACTGTCTTGGCGAAGCTGACAGAAATCCTTAATTAGCAAGCAGAAATAAGAACTCCACGGGTGTCTTCATTCCAAAAATTCCAAAAGTTAAGAGATCGGTTTGAACTCACTGGTAGTGTATCTTATTCCAAAAAGGAAATTATTGGTGGTGGTCGGATCAATGAAAAAAATAAGTTGCAAGTTTTATTGATGCTACAGGAAATCCTCACTCAAGCACTAGAGAAATAGCGGCAGAAACGGATCTTTCACTAAGTAGTCTGAATAGAATAATATTAAAACATAAGTTCCACCTTTATCATGTGCAAGTAGAAATTATAACGTTCCACGTAGCACTCAAAAACGAAGAGTCCTGGGAAAAAACAGGGACGCAGTATTAAATAAGATAATTTTGGGCTCAAAAAGAACCGTTTTTACACCAGAACAAGAGCAAGAATTAGAGAATTATATCCTTAAATTAGAAATAAGATTTTTTGGTTTTACAACTACGGATCTGCGTTACATCGGGTAGAGTACAAAAATAATATTAAGCACCCATTCAACATAGCAGCCAGATTGGCGAGAGAAGACTGAATTAGCTGCTTTAGGAAAAGACATCCAAAAATTACCTTAAGAAGTCCTGAAGCTACGTCTTTAGCCAGAGCTCAAGGCTTTAACAGACAGTCTGTGGCGAAGTTCTTTAAGTTATTGAAGGATATCACAGACAAACAAAATTACACTTCTCACAGAAAATTTAACGTAGATGAGACGAGACTGTCTACAACCCAAAGCCGTTCTTCTAAAGTATTTTCTAAGAAAGGTCGCAAGCCAGTTGGTAGTCTAAATTCACAGGAACGGGGAACTTTATGTACTGGAGTAGTTTGTATGAGTGCTAGTGGTAATTATGTGACTCCCATGATAATTTTTCCTGGGAAGCGAATGAACGTAGAATTAACAGACTACGCCACACCTGGTACGAAATTTTCGTGCAGTGACTTAGGCTGGATGAATTTGAGAATATTTACATAGTGGTTTGAAGATTTTCCTGGTCATGTAAAACCAAATGCAGATGATCCCATGTAGCTGATTTTAGATGGTCATAATACACACACGAAAAACATTAAACATATTCATAAAGCCTGAGACAACTACGTTACAATTTTGTGTATACCTCCCCAGGCAACACAAAGACTGCCTAAAGATAGCTCGAGAGTTCTATATCTCCTCCAAATGCCCGCCGCCGGAATATTCTATGCGAGGTCTTAGCGATAGCTCACGTGGAAATTCTCGAACAATACACTCTGGCGAGTTCTTTGCGAAATATTATGGTGAGTTCTCTATGAAATTTTGTGGCGAGTACTTTGGGAAATTCTTATGCGAGTTCTTTAGGAAATTCACGTCAACTGCTTTTTTGAGATCTATGTGAGTTTCGTATGCAGTGCTTCTGACGTGATCGTTTGCATTGAGAGTTGTACAATATTTATATAATATGCACCGTTGCACCTGACCGTCGTCGGCACAAGTATCGCCATCTTTCCCATCAACATCATCCTCTATCGTTAGAAAAAAATAATGTTAGTTGTAGATTATTGAACACGATTGTCCCTTTCTACCATTTAATTATTAACATATTCAATAGTCTATTTGATTTCAACATTAATTTGAATAGAAACATAAAAACCAAAGTAGGAAATGAATTTTTAAATTTTGTTCGCGATTAAAAAAGAAATCATTATAAATTTTTTAATGTCAATTTGTAAGATTTGTAAAAGGTTTAATAAATGATATATTATATAAAGATGAAATTGAAGGTATACAGTTATATACCAGTGAAAGAAATCTATATGTTTTTATTAAAATTATTAAATAAAATGGAAATTAACAAATCTTATAATACAGAAGAAGGCGGAATAGTTATAGACAATAATAAAATTATGGAAGTTTTGTAATTCAGTAAAGAAAGCAAGGTGGGAAGATCTTCTAAGAAATTAAATATCAAATGGCGAAGAAGTTAGATTTGAATAGGGCCTGAGAGAGGAGGAAGCACTAGCAGAATATTTATAAAATTCATAATTTTTTTATTTATGTAACATATACTAGTTTTTTCTTTTATAACCAACCTCAAATGAGATTTTGGTTACAATATTTCAAATTCACACAATATTGTGCTCTGGTTATTGAATTTCTCTCTGTGTTTAACTTTTAAGATACATGCGGGATAACTTTACGAAATCGCAATAAGAATTTCTTATCAATGATACGTTCGGGATAAATTTTATTAACTCGCAAAAAGATGGAACATGGCAAATTAAATGTGAGGTCTCCAAGATTTCTTCTGAGGACACCAGTGAGAATTTCGTTAAATTACAGCACATAGCGGTCACCGAGACCTCGCAATAAGAGTTCGCATAAGATCCTAATTATATCCTCTCAGAGATATCGTGGTGAAATCTGTGTTAACTGGGTCCATACACAAGACACAGACTTCGACCTCTTGATGTAAGTTTTATGTATCCCCTCAACGCATTTTACATCAAAGCTATTGAAAGATTTTTTACGAAATAATCCTGGGAGAACAGTCACCCAATTTCAAGTAAGTAAGCTCTTTGGGGAAGCTTATTTAAGTGCTGCCATACCAACGAACTTTATAAATAGCGGTTGAGCGTGATTTTGTATCTCAATAGCATTGTAAGCCACGCCCTCTTTCCTAATCAGGTCTCGATCTGCTTTTAATCAGCTCTTGAACAGCTTGAAACAGCTCTTGAACAGCTTTAAACAGCTCTCGAACAGCTTTTGAAGAGGTCTCGAATAGCTCTCGTACAGTTTTAAACAGATCTCGAACAGCTTTAAATAGCTCTTGAACAGCTAGGAGGTCTCGAACAGCTTTTGATCAGGTCTCGATCTGCTTTTGATCAGCTGTTCAAGAGTTGTTTAAAGCTGTTCGAGGTCTGTTTAAAGCTGTAAGAAAACTGTTCGAAACCTGTTCAAAATCTATTCGAGAGCTGTTTAAAGATGTTCGAGGCCTGATAGCTGTTCGAGAGCTGTTTAAAGCTGATCGAAAGCTGATCAAAAGCATATTGAGACCTGATTGGGAAAGGGGACGTGGCTTACAATGCTACTGAGATAGGAAATTTTGCAACGCTCAACCGCCCCGACCCGTACTAACCGGAATATATCCTCTTCATGAAGGCATATTCACAGATGATGCGTTTGCTTCATCAAGCACTACCGACTAACAAGAAAACGAAGGTGAGAAAACAAGAAAAGACGGTAACCGCCACGCAAGGGCTTGAAAAAAAAACAGATCTAGAAATCTAATATTGGAAAGAATCCTAAAAGAAATAAATAACGGAAAGAAAAATGTCAAGAAAATAATGATAAAAACAGAGAACCTCGCCTAAAAATATTGTCGATGTGGAACTATCAATACCATCAACATCCAGATTCAATGTGAGACCCATGGTAATCTGCCCCATACCCAAAAGTATAAAACAACGTTGTAATACCAGGAAAAGAGGTTCTGCTGCAGTTATAACCAGCAGCCCATACAAAAACTAATCCGAACCTAAAGAAAAAGAGGAAAAACTAGAAGGCAAAAAGAAGCGATTGCAGAAAATAAGTGAGGTAAAACGAAATATCACTACGCCGTCTGTAAAAGAAAAGTCAAGATTAACTTCTACTTCAAACGCTGCAAAAGGAAAATCTTTCACAAAATATGATGAGAGTTGAACAACAATAATTCTCATCTGAATCTGAATTGAGCGATAATAACGATAATCCAGAGTGCATATTCTGCGGGGAGACCTATTTATGTTCCCACAAGGACTATGGATGGATACAGTAGAAGAACGTCACCATAGTCGGGCCCCCATTTGCTTTTTGGTATCTAAAAAATGTAAGGAATCAAAATTGTAACATACATTCAACACAAATTTGATACAAGACTTTTTTTTGATAAATTTGGAAAAAAGTTGCTACATGCATTTTTCGGATTTTCGAAAAAGGGCTCCTAAAGTGGGCCCATACCTAACTACTCAGAAATGATCAAAAAGTGAGCGCAAATAAACATTGTTTTTCTTTTTTTATTTTTTTTTATTTATCGACAGAAATTACAGATGTAAGTGTCTTTTTCGGCGCCGGCGCGGTCGACGTGAGCCCACAAAGAGCACATTAAACACATTATCCACTGCTCTCCCCTTGAGTTCTCTGAAAATGTAATACTGCAGAAAATACACTCCGCGTCATAACTGGCCGGTGCCCATTCCCCCATAGGAAGTTCAAATTCTGTTGAATCGCCTGAAGATATTTCAACAACGTCTTCTTCACTGCTTGATGTCTCGTCAGCTATGAGACGTCTTTTGGCTGCCTCTTGCTTTATTATTGTGCTCCTCGAGGTTGTGCTGGAAAGAAATTTGGATCCACGGCCACGTCCTCGACTTGTTAAAGGCTGCTTGGTGGGTGGTTTGCTTGCTCTAATTTCAATAGACTGCTCCAAGTCAGTCTTATATGGCGAAGAAGTTATGATTTGAGATTTGCATGCCTTTCTTCCTCTAGTAGAAATCTTTTTTTTCACAAAGAACAAGGGCCCACATAAAGAACCGAACAATAAGGGACCCGCTTTAGGCACATCGAGGGGGCCAGACTTAGGCACAATTGTTTTTGTTTATTTTGGGGTTATAGTTTTTTTTTCGAGCAACCAAGCAAACCTTTTCCACAACGACGAGAATTCGTTAAAAACCGACGGTGGAGACATCTATTAAGTTTCAACTTATGACATTTTTTAATTTTTGACAGGTGACAGTTAGAGAAATAATCTTGACTGTTGTGAATAGAGTTTTTCAAGGGCTTTCAAACGACATATTGCATGTAAAATTCCGTGACATATTGCATCTGTCATTTTTTGATAGTGATACTTCCGTTTGACAGATCTCGTACAAAAACTAATTGATTCTTCCGGCAGATAGCCCAAACGCATATACCAAATTTCAGCTCAATCGGATTAATACTTCTTCAGATATTTAATGCTGAAATTTCAAATTTTGACATTTTTTTATTTTTGACAAGTGGCAGTTGGAGAAATAATTTTAACTGTTCTGAATATAGTTTTTTAAGGGCTTTCAAATGACATATAGCATGTCCAATTCCGTGACATATTGCATCTGTCATTTTTTGATAGTGGTACTTCCGTTTGACAGATGTCGTACAAAAACTAATGGGTTCTTCCGACGGGTAACCCAAATCCCTATACCAAATTTCAGCTCTATCGTGGAAGAATACACACACACAGACCGACAGACAGACTTCCATCTGGAAATGGTCTTAATCGTCTCAGGGGACCAGAAAATGGATATTTCTGTTTTTATCTCGAATTTTTTTTTTAGCTCGTTCACAATACTTTCCCTTCTAGGAGGTGGGTCGGGAAAGTAAAAAGGGCACACGAAGCATGCGCTGGAATGGACGAAAATGACGCTGATTTTTATATTTGTGACTGTTGTGTTTAATTTATATTAATTTTAGGTGGGTCACTTTACCCACATATTTGGGGTCCATTCACATTATTTGACTTTTTCTTTTTTCAACAGTTATACCTTCTGTTTAAAAATTTCAAATAAATATAAAACGTCAATACTTTACGTATGTATTGCTATAGGGATTTCTCATTTATTTCATTATATACAGGATTTTAATATTAGGGTGAACACTTTGCCCTGGCCTCCCCTACATATGAAGAATTTCAAGAAATAATATTTACATATTGTATCAAAAATTAGTGAATTCTTACTCAATTATTGCCTAAGGCGAAGATAATTAAGCGAGACACATTTTTTAGATCCTTTAAAGGTCTTTCCAAATATAAATAGTCAATATCTACCATGTCTAATTTAGTTCCAATTTAGCATTGAAAGCACGTGATGGGATGAAAAGAAATAAACTTCTATATTTACGACCTTTATTTTTTACCATCTAAAATTTCTTGTGAACTTATTTAAAGCGACTGACTAATTCTTTTGATGTTTTAAGTTTTTTATAATGCGATATTACCGAAGCGGAAGTCTTGGAATCTTCCCATTTCCTTTTAATTTGTGCTCGTTAAAATTAATATCCAGCTTTATTCTAAAATAGGGTAATGTGAGAACGGATAAAAGCTTTGAAGTTTGAACTTTCGCTTCAGCACTTTCACATCGTATTTGGTCGTTTTCGCAAAGCAGACAAAAATTTTAATCATAAAGAATTTAAATTAAAAATATTGCTGATTTATAATAAATTTATATTTTCTAGATGGCGAAGACACCGAAGTTCAATTCGCAGAATCCGTCCTTTATCCGGCAGCCGAAAACTACTATAAAACCAACAACATCAACTTCAGCTCTGCTCAAGAAGACTTTTTTCTTAGCCTCGAAGAAGATCCCTGTCTTCAATTTTTAATTTCCGTTGATGGCGAAACATCCGACATCCTCAGAGATATAGCAGGATTGGATGACGTTTTGCCTTTATTGGTGGCCGTTGATTTGCCGAAAAAAAGAATGGCTGTCATGGAATACGGAATAGAAATTAATAATGAATCTGTCAATGAGTTTGTACAAAAAATGTTGAAAAATGATCTTCAGTTTGTTAATATCGTCCAGGAAAAAGTTGAAGCTACTAAGAATCGTTAAAATAAAATCTTATAATAATTCCAATTATAATAGCAGTGTTTGGACCTTGGAAAAATCATCTGGACTGTTATTGCTAATTCCACTTTCATCTGGTCATCTGGTTTAGTTTTAATTCCATCTCTGTTTTTATTCCTTTTTTTATTTTCTATTTTTTTGGTGCTCTCTTTGGATCATTATGGTTTCCTTTTACCACTTCAAACTTATAAGTCGATGTGTCAAGGTTGTTAATTTTATTTATGCCTTGTAGAATGGCTTCCTATACATAACATGTTTAGCTAGATGATGTCGACGTCAAGTAGTAGCAAATTTTTCCATTAACCATAGCCAGCTGCAGTTTATTGAACCCTGCTATAAAATTTGTTGGAGGTGGCTAAAAATGCATTTGAATTGGTATCAACGAAATATTTCTATCATCTAATTCCTCTTCGTAGGTCATTTGCTTATTCAAAATACCCATTGCTACCATTAGAGTTCCATACTCTCAATAGGTATAAAAAAGATGTTTTAGTTAACGCTGAGCGGTATTTTGTACTGAATTTTCAATGCAACTTTATGAGATTTTGAGAGGAGTAGAATTTGTTGAAATTTTAACTTTTATCTCTAAAATTCTTCTCATGAGACAAAAAACAAACTTTTGCTCTAAGTAATTAAAAACTTTGATGTCAATATTTTCCTGGTGTGACAAAAATCTTCTAAATTCTTCTCATAAGAAAAACTAAACATTTAATCTAAGTAATAAAAATTTTAATTTTTATCTCTAAAATTCTTCTCATGAGACAAAAACCAAACTTTTGCTCAAAGTAATAAAAAACTTTGATCCAAAATATTTTCTTAGTGAGATAAAAATCTTCTGAATTCTTCTCATGAAAAAACTAATTTAATCTAAGTAATAAAAATTTAGATTTTTATCTCTATAATTCTTCTCATGAGACAAAAAAAACAAACTTTTGCTCTAAGTGATAAAAAACTTTGATCCAAATATTTTCCTAATGAGTAAAAAATCTTCTGAATTCTTCTCATGAGAAAAACTAAACATTTAATCTAAGTAATAAAAATTTTAATTTTTATCTCTAAAATTCTTCTCATGAGACAAAAACCAAACTTTTGCTCAAGTAATAAAAAACTTTGATCCAAAATATTTTCCTAATGAGATAAAAATCTTCTAAATTCTTCTCATGAAAAAACTAATTTAATCTAAGTAATAAAAATTTAGATTTTTATCTCTATAATTCTTCTCATGAGACAAAAAAAACAAACTTTTGCTCTAAGTGATAAAAAACTTTGATCCAAATATTTTCCTAATGAGTAAAAAATCTTCTGAATTCTTCTCATGAGAAAAACTAAACTTTTAATCTAAGTAATAAAAATTTTGATTTTTATCTACAAAATTCTTCTCATGAGACAAAAAAACAAACTTTTGCTCTAAGTAATACAAAACTTTGATCTCAATATTTTCCTAGTGTGACAAAAATCTTCTGAGTTCTTCTCATGACAAAAATTAAACTTTTACTCTAACTAAAGTGATAAAAAAACTTTGATTCAAATATTTTCCTAGTGAGATAAAAATCTTTTGAATTCTTCTCATGAGAAAAACTAAACTTTTAATCTAAGTAATAAACATTTTGATTTTTATCTATGAAATTCTTCTCATGAGACAAAAAACAAACTTTTGTTCTAAGTAATAAAAAACTTTCATCTCAATATCTTTTGAATTCTTCTCATGAGAAACTAAACTTTTAATCTAAGTAATAAAAATTTTGATTTTTATCTCTAAAATTTTGATTTTTATCTCTAAAATTTTGATTTTTATCTCTAAAATTCTTATGAGACAAAAAAACAAATTTTTGCCCTAAGGAATAAAAAACTTTGATCTCAATATTTTTCTAATGTGACAAAAATCTTTTAAATTCTTCTCATGAGAAATACTAAACTTTTAATCCAAGTAATAAAACTTTTAATTTTTATCTCTAAAATTCTTCTCATGAGACAAAAAAAAACAAACTTTTACTCTAATAAAAAACTTTGATCTTAATATTTTCCTATAGGTATAAAAATCTTCTGAATTCTTCTCATGAGAAAATTAAACTTTCACTTTACGTAATAAAAATTTTGATTTCTGTCTATAAAATTCTAATCAAACCCATTTCAAAGAAAAGCACTAATACAATGTTTTTTATTATTTCAAGTAATATTTGAATATTTTTCTGTAACTAATGGTACTAATTTCTATTTCTATAAGAAAATTGGGATTGTGCTAATATTTAGAAAAAAATTTTTAGTCTGATTTTCACACTATCAGAATAAATAAACATTTCGCAGCTTTCGGTTATTCTCCTCTTGGAAAGCTCTTTGCTTTCTCTTTATAAGGTAGTTTAAAAAATTTGAATTAAAACATTTCGTTGTTTAAAGGACAAATTTTAGTACCTTGTAACGAAGTTACTGTTTTACCAGCTTTATTTTTATTAGTTAATTAAAATATTCTTTTTAAGTTAATGAATTTTATCGCGTAAAACTATGGTGAATGCGAAAAATATAATAAACACGGCGACCTCTCTTCGAACATATAGTCAAGAGCGATCATTTGTGTATTCGCCCGGGAGATGAAGCCGTTACGGACGAACTTCGCCTCGCTACGCGTACCCAACCAACCTTAAGGTATCACGCGCCTAGAGTCTGTTTAATCAGTTCGATTAGAAATTCGAACACGATCACTTCAAGAGTGCTTGTCCAGCCAGACAGACTGAACAATCAGCCAATAGAATAGAAGCCGACTTCAACCGAGAGAGGGTTATTTTTGGATTTTCAAGATTTTCGTACTAAGTCGAAACAATTGCTTCCGCGCATGCTTAAGACTCCCTCCGAGTCCGGATTACTACCAAGAGTAGAAGATTGAATGTTTGGTCCTCAGCCGGAGATAATTTAAATTCAGTTGTACTAGTACCAGCAAGCCGACTATCTTTTTGGATAGGTAAACAAAGTGCTATTTTTATTAAAGGCGATTTAATTTAAATTTGTGCCGTTTACAGGGTAAACGCGATTCTAGATTTATATACAGGGGGAAACGCGTTTTAATAATAATCAGTTGGTGCCGTGAGAAATCACCACCTAAAATACCCCGAGTCATTTTTGTTTAATAATAAATCCATTGGTTGTCGTAACAAATAACCTCCAATTAAAACATTGCCGCGTTTTAATAATAATCAGTTGGTGCCTTGAGAAATCACCGCCTAAAATTGTACCGCGACTCATTTTTGAGTGGGTTTCCTGTAAAAGCCAAATTCGAACTGATATGTCCAAAAAGTTGAAAGTGTGAATATTTTCTATTTCCAGAGTGAAATTCATATTGAGGTGGATTTTGTTTATTGACTCTATGATTGTGGTAGTTACATCTTGATTTCTTTTGATCAGCCAAAATATGTCATGGACATGTCTCTAGTTGGTTAATATTTCTTGGTGTTTAGGTATGATGAAGTTCTGTTCTAAGTTGTCCATAAAAATGTCTATTATTAAAGGAGATAAACCTCACCCCATCTGGTTGTTCGTGTATGGTGCTATTAAATGTGAAGAAGTTTTGATCGAGATTGAGATTTAGACATTGTAGAATTATGTTGATGTTGTTGGGGAAGACGTTTGCATTTCTCAGAACTTTCCCGATCATGGGCATGGTCTTTAGCTTGGAGACTGATGTGTATAAGTTGCTAACATCAAATTACACCATAATGCAGTTATTAGTGTAACCTCCCACCCCCTGGCCATTTACCTCATGAAAAAGGCGAGTACAAAGTAACAAACTGATGGATATTTCGGTAAGAAATAAAATTTACCTGATCGTCTAGTATTGTTAAAGAACCCAGTTGTGATGTATTTTTATTCGTTATAGTAAAGTTTGCTGGAAGTAAAAAAAAAATAAAATACTGAAAAACCTTCAAATCGTATATTCCGTAATTTCAACCTTTTATGATAATTACAAAAATCAAAACTTTGAACCATTATTTACTCTTGTACTGTGAGGACCCCTCACAGAGACACGCCACTGGGTGGACGCAAGAGAAGGCATTTGTCACATTTTACCAATTTGTATTTTGTGCTTGTGTAATTATTTTTATATTTCCCCTTGCTTTTATTTTACAACCTTTTTATTTTGGTGATTTGAAATCACATGTATTTACTATGGTCAACAATGTCCTAATAATTCAGGTAAGAAGATGTGATGCCCGCGGGTCAATCGCCATCTGCGACATCCCTCATTGGGAAAATTTCAGGGGGAGGGAGATCGCATTGCCTCCTACCGTCCCAAAATAATTAATTCTTTTTTTGTTTCAAAGGGACCGTACCTTAATAGACATAGTAACAATCTTGACCAACGCATAAAAACACAAGATTTTGTTAGTGTAATGTATTGTGTATTGTTGTAATTGGTAAATGAGACTCCTGACTTAACCCTTTAACACACACAACGGCGCGCCGCTGTGAACGGTTAATTAAACAAATGGTTTACTTCTCCGGGCGCAAATAAAATATTAATTCTCTTCCCCGGATTTAGAATTGGGGGTGTTTTTGAAACATTTTATTTAGATAGATATTTTTATTTTGTAACGAATTTTGGATTATTTTTCTCTACGTATTTTCTATACGATAGGCAAAGGCCTATAAATAATTATTACGGGGTCGAAGTTGGCGGTACAAAATAGTAGATGTTTTCGTCGATGGGTAATTTTACAGGAACTGATTTTTCTCTCTGTCTGGTTTTTTATTTATTCTTTCTCGAAGCAAAGCGTAGGTACTGTTAGATAGTTTAGGCGATGGTAAAAATTTTCAGACTGATTTCACTTCTCATTTTATGCCATTTTTATACCCAGAAATTATCTCATTTCGTGACTTAGGCATGGTAACTACGGAGTGAGAATCTACCCTATTGCGACTTATTATCGCCAATTTGTTTAGGTTATCGTAGATAAAACCGCATTCCAGAGAAAGATTTTTTAGCTAGTTTGAGTCTTTTACGAATTTTAAGAGAAATATTAGAATCGTAAATTTTATACAGGGGGAAATAAAATTAGAAATTATACGTAAAATAATTCTACGGAAATAGAAAAATATAGGAAAAAAATGAAAATTAATAACAGATTAAGTGACCTAGGATAGGAACGTTTCAATAGCAATGTTGATACAAAATTCTAAACTGTTACCGAATAGGGACATATTATGTAATTGTTTTAAATTAGCACTTAAAAGTCTGTTATCAAATATGCCTACAAAAAATATTTATAATTTTTTTAAACATATATTATATTTAAAAAAAATTTAAAAATATCTACATTAATTGATAATGCTGTTAAGAGATGGCAGTATATAGGAACTGAATTCCTTATTAATAGAGGCAAGATGTAAACATGAGAAAAGCAGAAAATTGTATTGTTTTTATTTTAGCCGTGACTAGCAGTACATCGGAAAATAAAATAAACTATCTATTTTTTACATCTCGAACGCCCATGAAACTTACAAGTATCGTTTACAATTTAAATGTCAACAAAACTTTAGAAAATGGCTCGGCCATTTATTAAACCCTCGAAGAGTTACTTGCGATACTGTTTGTTTACGTGTTTGTATACAAACAAACTGACATATCACAATATGCTGTGCTTAGATATTGACACCAAGAGAAGAATGGAAAATTGATGTCTTAAAGTAAATGGTCTACGATACAAACAGACTTAAATATTATGGAACCTAGTCGAAATTTTAAAATTTGGCAATTATCGTTAATTTCATTAATTTTTGACTTAATAAAGATCACTCAGATGTGTCGCGCAGTCTTTATGTCTGTATAGGCGCTCGGTCCATAGCGACATTCAACGCCAAAAAAAAGACATTTTACTGTACAAATCAAACCGGCTAACAATCACTATTCTTATTTGGTTTTTATGAAGTTAAAAAAAGTGTCAAAACATAAAAAAAAATTATCATACTGGGAATTAAATTCCGGCCGTTTTACACCGAAACTATATACCGGGTGATTCATTTAACCTGGAATTTTGTAATATCTCGAAAGATACGCATGTCACAGAAAAATGTACCAAATCGAAACTATTATATCAGAGGGGAGCATCCGATAGTACGCCCACATTTACATCCCCTATGGGCGGGGCGGGCGGCAAATTAGAAATCTTAAATAGGAACCCCTATCGCAAATTCGGATTCTACGTCGAACGCTACGTACGATTTCTCTGAAAGAAATTGTAGGGGATGTGTAATTTAGTACTACCTCTGAGATATTAAAGTTTCGATTTGGCACATTTTTTTGTACGATGCGTATTTTTCGAGATATTACAAAATTCCAGGTTAAATGAATCACCCGGTACTATACGCATTACGAAAAAGTGACAGAAATATTATCAAACTTATCAAGTAGATATGCTAACATATTTTCATACTTTGTAAACCTTAAAAAACGCAGTGAACGGCCCATGTACAAAATGAGTGCGTACTTCCGATGTATTGTTAGTCACAGCGTTTTATTTTTCACTTTTCAGTATAACATAACCTATTATTTAATGTTTATGTGCCGCCTGTGTGTTTCGCTTTTTTCTCCTTTTTTTTAAATAGTCTATGACGCTAAGGCTAGTTGGTTTCGGAATACTCGACAGATATCTGTAAGTTACATCTTGTCATGTCATCTACTGTACTTTAAACAAATTAATGTAGCTGACGTCACTTGAAAATTTTGAAAATGTATTTCTTAGTAATCGTAGTGTTTAAAAGTTAACCAACACTATTTGTATGAATAATTTTAAGTAGATTCTCATATACTACAAATGAATTTGCTGTAGCTACCGCATCACACGTCCCCATTTTCAGGCTTGAATTGTGTGATATTGTGAACTAAGTTGCACAAAAAATTTTTGAAACCTACAACTGGTCTAATGGGTATGTTGACTTTGTGGATCTTTAGCAAGTCGTACAAACGTGGCATGTTGGGTTTCGATGGTTACCATCTGTTTGGGTGCCTGGAATTTATCTAAAAAATACTCGTGTTTAATTTAAGTAAGGCTTTCGTTTTTCTTATGTTAAGAGGGTTTTGAGATAAGGTTTTGAAGTTATTGTCCTCTAGGAAATTATTTAATTTACCTAAATACTCAGTTTGATTTAGAATAATGAAGCAATGTCCGTCTTCGAAAACAATTTAATCATTAATATTTGTCCAAATGATGACATTTGAATAACCTACATTTTTTAAAATATAATTTCTCATATACTAGATGGTTCAAGATAAACTCTTTATGTTGTAAGAAACCAGTTACTAGCAATATATGAAGTAACTAAATCTTTCAGTTATTAAAATTTGTCCTTTAAACAATGAAATGTTTTAATTCAATTTTTTAAACCAATTTTTTAAGAGAAAACAAAGAGCTTTCCAAGAGGAGAAGGACTGGGGGCAGCGAAAAATCCTCTGAATGTCTAGATAATGCCAATCTTCTTAAAGAAATAAAAATTACTTATGTAAACTACATGCACATAACCACAACCTAGTTAGGTCATTTTAATTCAAATATTAATGGTTCGAATTATCCAGTAATTTTATCGTATTTTAGTAATTTGTAAAAAAATGTAAAATGGTTGTACAATCACATGTAAAAAATAATTATACTATACTAAGTGTTTTTTAAGTGCAATTTGTAATTGTGATTAATTAGATGACTGCCAAGCAGTAAATGTATTTATAATTATTAGATTAAATTTTTTCCTATTTAAAAATTAATCATGTAAGTCATTTTAAGTTTTCTACATTACATTAGATTGTAGAATTATTTAAGTAAATGTATTGTTAGGATTCTTGTTAAAGTTAGATTTTTAGATAATAATATATTTAAAAAAAAATAGTTTGTTTCTTTCTATTTTATACCCTTTACTATTAAAAAAATATTGGTTAAGGCTAATATTAGACATTTTCGTTATTTGGAAATTTTAAATTAACATAATAGTTCATTAAAATAATACATTTAATTATTAACAAGTCATAAACACAAATTAGTGCAAAATTAAAGAATAAAGTAACACTTTTATAAAATTGCAACAATAAACATTAAAAAATCAAATTAGAGCAAAATATTATAATGCTTTAAATGCAAAATTGCCTAAAACAACTATTTTTGTTCAAGAAAAGCAAAATTTAATTCAAATTAATTTAGTCCAGAAGGTGCAGAAACGAATTTTAAAATAATATATTTTAGTCCCAAATCTGTTAAAATAAATATAATTACAACAAGTTTACTGTAACGTGAACCAAAAATGACATTAAGTAAAAAACTGTAAAATAAAGATTAAAATATTTTTTTTAGTGCAAAAATTGACAAAATAAAGATTATGATAACACATTTAGTGCAAAATTAAAACAAGACTTTTGGTTCAATAAGTAAGAAAATAAAAATAAAAGCTACATATGTAGTCTCAGAAAAGCTAAATTAATGATTTTTTGTGCAAAATTAAATTAAAGTAGTAATTCAAGTCCAAAACGTGTAAAAGCTATTAATTAAATAACAATGCAAAATTATGATTAACATAACACATTTAGTCCAGAAAGTGCAAAAATAAAGATTATAACATTACTTTTAGTGTAAAATTAAAAATTAAAATAATATTTATATAACATAAAGATTTAATGAACATTTTGGATTCAGAAAGTGCAAAAATGGCAAAAATAAATTATTCAAAAAGTACTACAATAAAAATTATTAAATTAGTCCAAAATTTATAAAAATAAAGATAACAATGTTTTTGAACCACTTTTTTTGCAAAATTAAAGATTGAAATAACTCTTTTGTCCGAAAATTGCAAAAATAAAGATTTAAATAACACATTTAGTCTAAAAATTACTAAAATAAATGATAAAATACAATTTTTAGTGCAAAAACAAGTCCTCAAATAAAAATTACACTTTTAGCCAAAAAAATAAAGATTGTCCACTTTTAGTGCAAAATTAGAAATAGTTAGTTCAAAAATTGCACAAATAGAAAATCAAAATTAAACACTTTCAGTCCAATTAATGCAAAAATAAGATAAAAATGAGAGGTAAAGTCCAGAAAGTGCAAATTTACTGATTAACATGATATTTTTGGTCCAGAAGCTGCTAAAATAAAGACACTATAGGTGTGAAATTAAACACTTTCAGTCCTAGAATTAAAAAAAAAAAAGTTAATAATCTAAAAAGTGCTAATATAAAAATTAAAATATCATTGGTAGTCCAAAAGGTGCTAAAATAATGACTTTAACACTATTTTAGTGCAAAATTAAACATTAAAATAATATTTTAGTCAAAAAATGGTTAACATAGAGATTAAACAAACATTTTGGATCCAAAAAGTGCAAATATAAAGAACTGTTAAAAAAAATAAAATTAGTCTAAAGGAACTAAAATAAAGACTGTAACATCATATTCCAAAATCAAAAAAAAAAAGATAATAGTTTTAGTTTAAAAATTGCCATAATAAAGATTAAAATAATAATTTCAGTTCAAAAACCTCAAAAATATAGATTTTTGGTTCAGAAAGTGCAAAAATTAAGATTTTAACATTACTTTTAGTGCAAAATTAAAAATTAAAATACCATTTTTAGTCTAAATATTGTTAACGTAGAGATTAAACGAACCATTTGGATCCAGCGCGTCCAAAAATAAGGAAGAAAATAACATTTTTATTTCAAAAAATGTAAAAATAAAAATTTTTGATTCAAAAAGTGCAAAAATTAGGATTATAACATAGCTTTCACTGCAAAAATAAAAATTAAAATAACATTTTTAGTCCAAATATTTTTAACATAAAATTTGAACGAACATTTTTGATCCAGAAAGGCAAATATAAAGAACTGTTACAAAAACATATTTAGTATAAAAGTACTAAAATAAAGACTATAACATCACATTTAGTGCAAAACTAAAAAGTAATATATTCCTTTTTGTTTAAAAATTCCATAATAAAGATTAAAATAACATTTTTAGGTCAAAAAGTGCATAAATAAAGATTTTTACTTCAGAAAGTGCAAAGATTTTGGGTTCAGAAAGTGCAAATTAGTCTAAAAATAGTAAATAAAGACTATAACACCACATTCAGTGCACAATTAAAATAATAATAATAATTTTAATTTAAAAATTGCCATAATAAAAGTTAAAATAACATTTTTAGTTCAAAAAGTGCAAAACTAAAGATTTTTGGTTCAGAAAGCGCAAAAATAAAGTTTATAACATTACTTTTAGTGCAAAATTAAAATAATATTTATAGTCCAAAAATTGTTATCTCATAGATTAAACGAATATTTTGGATCCAGAATGTGCAAAAATAAGAAAGAAAAAACATTTTTAGTTCAAAAAGTTTAAAAATAAAAATTTTTGGTTCAGAAAGTGCAAAAATAAGAATTATAACATTACTTTCAGTACAAAATTAAAAATTAAAGTAACATTTTTAGTCCAAATATTGTTAACATAAAATCTGAACGAACATTTTGGATCCAGAAAGTGCAAATATACAGAACTATTAAAAAAACCAAATTTAGTCTAGGTACTATAACACCACATTCAGTGCAAAATTAAAATAATAATTTTAATTTAAAAATTGCCATAATAAAAGTCAAAATAACATTTTTAGTTCAAAAAGTGTAAAACTAACTATTTTTGGTTCAGAAAGCTCAAAAATAAATTTTATAACATTACTTTTAGTGCAAAATTAAAATAGTATTTGTAGTCCAAAAATTGTTAACTTAACCATTAAATGAACATTTTGGATCCAGAAGTGCACAAAAAAAATACTCATTTAGTTTAAAAGTACTAAAATAAAGACTATATCACCATATTCAGTGCAAAATGAAAAATTAAAATAATAATTTTAGTTTAAAAATGACATAATAAAAAATCAAATAACATTTTTATTTTCAATAGTGCAAAAATAAAGATTTTTGGTTCAGAAAGTGCAAAAATAAAGATTTTAACATTACTTTCAGTGCAAAATTAAAAATTAAAATAACATTATTAGTCCAAAGATTGTTAACATAGAATTTGAACGAACATTTTGGATCCAGAAAGTGCAAATGTAAAGAACTGTTACAAAAACACATTTAGTCTAAAAGTACTAAAATAAAGACTTAAACACCACATTTAGTGCAAAATCAAAAAGTATAATATTCCTTTTTGTTTAAAAATGCCATAATAAGGATTAAAATAACATTTTTAGTTCAAAAAGTGCAAAAATAAAGATTTTTGCTTAAGAACCTGCAAAAATAAATATTATAGCATTACTTTTAGTGCAAAATTAAAATAATATTTGTAGTCCAAAAATTGTTAACTTAAAGATTAAACGAATATTTTGGATCCAGAAAGTGCAAAAATAAGAAATAAAAAAACATTTTTAGTTCAAAAAATGTAAAAATAAAGATTTTTGGTTCAGAAAGTGCAAAAATAAGTATTATAGCATTACTTCCCGTGCAAAATTAAAAATTAAAATAAAATTTTTAGTAAAACTATTGTTAACATAAAATTTGAACGAACATTTTGGATCCAGAAAGTGTAAATGTAAAGAACTGTTACAAAAACACATTTAGTCTAAAAGTACTAAAATAAAAGACTTTAACACCACATTTAGTGCAAAATCAAAAAGTAAACTATTTATTTTTGTTTAAAAATGCCATAATAAGGATTAAAATAACATTTTAGTTCAAAAAGTGCAAAAATAAAGATTATAGCATTACTTTCAGTGCAAAATTAAAAAATATAATAATAGTTTTAATCCAAAAATTGTTAAAGGATTAAACGATCATTTTGTATACAAAAAGTACAAAAATAAAGAGGGAAATGGCATTTTTAGTTAAAAAAATGTCAAAATTTTTGGTTCAGAAAAGGCAAAAATTAAAATTAAAATAACAAATTTATTTCACAAAGTACGAAATAAAAAGGATAATTTTTCAATATTTTTCACCTGAGTAAAAACATAATTTTTAGTAAAAATATTTATAAAAAATAAATTTTTCAAAAAACCAGAATTTTATTACTAATACTTCTTGGAATGTTTACATTAAATAATAAAATACGGCTATATAAAAAATATTTGTTTATATTTTAAAATGGTAATTAAAATAATTTCAAGGGTATTCAAAAATGTTATTTTGAAATATAAACGAATATTATAAATGGTAAATTATTCTATCTATTTCTTAATTTTATTATAACGATAAAATATTTATTATTGCATGTTACTATTGGTCAATTTAATTTTTTTTTCAGAAATTTTCTAAATACAATTTTCGGTTTTTTGTTTTTATATCTGTGTTTCATTAACTCCTACCTTGAAGATAGGTCATGCATTTATTTAAAATAATAATAATAAATAATAGTAAAAGAACGAACATTTTAAAATATAATTATCCAAGTTCAATTAGGTGATTAAGTAAATAGTTAAAATAAATTAAAACTTTCGTTTTGCATGATAATATAAATAAATAAATAAATAATAATAATAATGCAAAGAAAAATATTAATATGGTATTAAAAATGTGTAGTGAGAAACTGGAAATATGCATTTTGGGATCTATATAAAATTTTCTTAGGTCAAAATAGGAAAAAATATTTTCGAAATTTTGAAATGTCTGTCATTTTAGGTGCTACCAACATAATCTAATTTTAGCAGTGGCAGTGTTACCAACTTTAACTTAAACCTATATGTTTTATATTATAAGTTTTTTGAAAAGTTTATTATAATAAAAATTACTTCACAGGACATAATTTTTATCTAATATGTTATAGTATCAAGACTGAAGAATAAACATTGTTCAATTTCCAAGGAAATAACTGTTGTTAAAGTATAAATATAATTTGCTTATAAACCAATTAGTTGAATAATTAAAAATTATAAAATCACTAGAGTTGAACTATCTTGCATGCGATATTTAAATAAAACGTTTTTCTTTACAAGAAAAAAATGTTTTCCGGTGTAATTACGTATTAAGTTTTTTTGTTTGTATATTATATTTACCATCAGGTGAATTTTCTGGGAAAATTAAATCAAATAAATGGAGGATGCTATAAAAGCTAACAATTTTTATTTTATTTTTTTTTTTTTGAAAAAACTAATCACATTTTCACTTTCGAGCATTCAATCTTGCTTTTACTTCATTTAAGGTAACATGTGTATTTTATTCTTTGTTTATTTTTTTCTTTAAAAAATGTACATCAGATATCATAAATTCTGAGAACCTGCACGTGCTAATAATTTTAATCTAAACTGTGAAATACAGCACCGCCTTACCCATATTTAACATATATACAACTAATTTATATATTTTAAATACATACGGAGCCAGTGGCGTACAGCTTATTTAGTAGAAAATATCTAAATTATGGTACCCTGTTCGTGACCAGTTAACCAAATTCGGTTGAAAGTGTAATTTGTATAATTTTTTTTATTTTACTAAAACAATATATATTTTTAATAGCTCACAGTTTCTATTTATGTTACAATTAATTGAATATACAGTATAAAAGAATAATAGTTATTTCTGTACCAAGGGTATAAATAGACCTTTATGCCCTAAAGGCGTTGATCTTACAAACTCGAGGCCCGAGGGTTTGTAAGTCGCCCGAGGGCATAATCATCTGCTTATACCCGAGGGAAAAACAATTTTTTGTCTTTATTGCTGTAACTGAAGGTCTTTTGTCTAAGAAAACTATTATTTAATATTAATTTAGAGTTTGAAAAGTTAGTATTTTATGCAAAGAGAAGCATATAGATCTTAAATACCATTTTATCTGTGAAAATGTAGTTTAAGGTAACATAAATGTTAAATACATTGAGTCAAAAAAGCAATAGGCTTATGTATTGACAAAAAGTTTATCTTTTGATTTGTTTATTTAATAAATTTAAGTTTCTTATGGAGTTAGGAATTGTAGCGAGATAGGGTGTTAAAGTCGCTAAAAATCTCCTGATAACAGTTGACATAAATATGTGTAAACGTCAATTGTCATATATATAGCATGGTGAGTAGGGAGGTAGTAAATAAGTTTTTAAAATGTAATTTTTGTTTTATATGAAGAATTAAAAACCAAAGTTAATTAAATGGAATCCTTTTACTTTCTGAATATATTGTTATCATATAAAATTCACCACAATCTCATTTGGGGTGGATCCTAGACAAAAATAATAATAAACATTACAAAAATAATCATCAAAAAAAAATATAAATTTATGTTTATCCTGTTATGTTCCTCTTCTTGCTTTTTCTTATATATATAATTACTTCTAAACTATGATTTCTTTCTCTTCTTCCAAATATCTTCTTACTCTCTTGTTTCTTAATTAAGAGATGCTTTTCCAGAATTTTATATTGTTATAATTTGAACAAATATGATTAAGAATCGATATGAGTTTGGAATTATTTACTACGGCAGACAGCGTGTTAACGCTGCTTAAAATTATCGAAGGACCACCTTAATACAGAGTATAAGGAATTAGTGTTACCACAAAATAAAACTGCTCTCACTACTACAAAACGTATTTACAATTTTACATTTTTAGACTCTCAGAAAATTATTAGACTATTAATTCTTAGGGTGTGGTCAACCGCTTTTTATAACGTCGAGACATGATATGTCGACTGAATACTGCTAGATATAATGAGACTCTCCGAACTATTGCTCTGTTTCAATATTTATAGTTTTTGAAGATTTGTAAGAGGGATTTGTAACGGTTTTCTTCTTTCCGATAAGAAAACCGACCTGTCCGGCGATCACAGGTATTTTTGCGCTTGTCAATCTTAGAAATATTATATCGCTTAGAGGGAGATGGCGATAGGGTGAATTATTTTGTACAAACAATACCGAATAACAATCTATTTTTAGATTATGGAATGGTAAAATATACAGCACTGGCCAAAAGTATAAATTAAAATGAATCTTATTGAATTTAAAGGAAATATAAGTTTATTTGGTGAATTCTCGATAATATTCCAGTGAAATTTATCCATAATTTATTCTTCCTCAATTTCTTTTTACTATTGATTGAGTACCATTTTAAATTATACTTATCTTCACTAACTTGAGTTTTATTTTATAATTTTTTTTTAAGTTTAATTAAAAATATTTCTTCGTTAATTGGTATACAATTACATAATTTTCCTACATTCCTTAACATTCACCATTCAATATACAATTCATCACAAAATTTCTCTGACAATTTTCAAAAATTATCAATAAAAATTTGACTTGTTTATTATTCTTTTTTTTTAACTGTCTCTCCCCAAAAATTAATTTTTTTTTGTTACTTGATTAACGAATAATTTTTTTCTTTTAAACGTTTTTGATTATCTTGCCATTTACTTTTTAATTATACAGCAAAAATTTACTTTAATTCCAAAATTTAACTTTTCTATTAGATTCTTATACAAATAATAATCATTTACATTATATTAATGATTCAATAATACAAATAATTTTTTTTTATACTCCGTAATTGTTGATTTTAAATATTTTATATACCAATTACTCTCAATAAATGCTTTGAACAATTAACTCTATTTATAAAATTCAAAAATCATAAAATTAATTATGTTATTCAAACATTTTACCAATTAAATAACAATTGACAGAGTATTTCATTAAAAATTCCCAAATTTAGATTTGAAATTTTCCATTTATGGGCGCCATTCATAATGATCTACATTTTTAATCATTAATTAAAACTTTTGATACTCTATCTCAATTTAGGAGTGGGTTCAGATCTAAATAAAAAAAAATCATAAAATTTAAAAAAATTATAAATACTTAATACATTTTATGTGTTTTCTTAATTTCCTCTTCTTCCTCTTATCTAAACTTTGTTGACCATTTTTAGCAATATTCTACCTCTTCTAACTTCTTAATTTTTTTTATGTTCTTAATTTTGTTCCTCTTCTTCGTATATTCTTTGTAACCATTATCCCCCAAACTATATTTAAAATCAACAATTGTGGAGTCTAAAAAAAATCTTATTTGTATTATTGAATCATTATTATAATATAAATGAATATTATTTGTATAAGAATCTAATAGAAAAGTTAAATTTTGGAATTAAAGTAAATTTTTGCTGTATAATTAAAAAGTAAATGGCAAGATAATCAAAAGTGTTTAAAAGAAAAAAAATTATTCGTTAATCAAGTAACAAAAAAAAATTATTAATTTTGGGGGAGAGACAGTTAAAAAAAGAATAATAAACAAGTCAAATTTTTATTGATAATTTTTGAAAATTGTCAGAGAAATTTTGTGATGAAATGTATATTGAATGGTAAATGTTAAGGAATGTAAGAAAATTTTGTATACCAATTAACGAAGAAATTCTTTTAATTAAACTTAAAAAAAATTGTAAAATAAAACTCAAGTTAGTGAAGACAAGTATAATTTAAAATGGTACTCAATCAATAGTAAGAAGAAATTGAGGAAGAATAAATTATAACAATATTAAATTCTGGAAAAGCATCTATTAATTAAGAAACAAGAGAGTAAGAAGATATTTGGAAGAAGGGAAAGAAATCATAGTTTAGAAGTAATTATATATAAGAAAAAGCAAGAAGAGGAATATAGCAGGATAAACATAAATTTATATTTTTTTTTGATGATTATTTTTGTAATATTTATTATTATTTTTGTCTAGAATCCACCCAAAATGAGATATTGGTGAATTTTATATCGTAACAATATATTCAGAAAGTAAAAGGATTCCATTTAATTAACTTTGGTTTTTAATTCTTCATATAAAACAAAAATTATATTTTACAAACGTATTTACTACCTCTCTACTCTCCATGCTATATATATATGACAATTGACGTTTACACATATTTATGTCAACTGTTATCAGGAGATTTTTAGCGACTTCAACACCCTCCCTCGCTAAAATTCCTAACTCCAATAAGAAACTTAAATTTATTAAATAAACAAATCAAAAGATAAACTTTTTGTCAATAAATCAGCCTATTGCTGTTTTGACTGAATGTATTTAAATTTATGTTACCTTAAACTACATTTTCACAGATAAAATGGTATTTAAGATCTATATGCTTCTCTTTTCATAAAATACTAACTTTTCAAACTCTAAATTAATATTAAATAATAGTTTTCTTAGACAAAAGACATTTAGTTACAGCAATACTAATGCCACCAACTCCGCCTCAGTTATTGAAAGAGTAACGCAATGTTGCTTTTTAATTACCCAATTTTTAGTATTTCCAAAACTTTAAATTTATACCCCGTGATTGATCTTTTACCTTGTAAGTTATTTCCCCAATCTGCATCTACATAACATATAAAGTCTATTTTTTCTGCTCTTTTATATTCTAACCCTTCATTTACCCATTCACGCCAGTTGACATAAAAATGTATAAAAGTCAATTGTCTATATATATGACAATTGACTTTTACACATTTTTGCACACAGACAGACACACAGACGCACAGATACCCAGACAAAGAGATACACATACACAGAGATACACAGACATACAGACACACACACATACACATATAGACACACGGACAGCCCTTACTCTGGAAATGGTTTCAATCTTCTCGGGAGATCTCAAAATGGATATTTCCATCGATATCTCGATTTTTTTTTGTTCGTTCACTATACTTTCCCTTCAATGGGACAGGGAAAGTAAAAAGTTGTAGCTTTTTAAGTTTGTTATTTGTGACTGGTCAGTATATTTGATTTGTTAATATTGAGGTAAAATTATATTATATTATGTATAATAAGTAGGTATTTTTTTTATTTATTTTTAAATAAAAATTTTTAACTTGTAAACGGTTGTTTTATTTCTTCATTGGAATATAAATTCAGCCTTTTTGTTATTTTACATTCAAAATTACATCTTTTCAAAAAATCTAAATTATTATGACTTTTTGTATCTAATTAATTCGACCCTTCTTTTTTTAACCCTTACTTGATTCTTAAAACTTAAATCCCAAAATTTTTATATGGAATGATTTTTAATTTTCAAAGTTAAATTTTAAATAATTTTCTAAACATAAAACAAATTTTATTTCTATTAACATTTCATAAGATCTTCTTTCGATATCAAAAATTTGTGGATTATTCCAGAATTTGAATTTTTACTTATGTACCCAATAGTACAAAACTTATTTATAATAATACTACTGATAATAATAAATTAACTTCTATAACTCATTCAAAATGATTTCATTATAATATATCATCACCTTCCGTCCTAAAACCCATTCAGAAATTTTATATTTTATAATTAAAATAATCCGAGCTTGGAAAGTTCTGGGGTGACACAGCCGATTTTTTTTATAATCATTTTTTCATTGGTATATTTCCTTGACATATTTTACTTATACTTGGGCTTTTTTTATCATTTCTTGGCAAGCTTGTGGAGTAATCGTAAAAAATTAAATTAATTAGTTTGCCAAAATTAAAAATCTGATGTGGCCAGCACATGACCTCTCGCCATTTTTGAATCAAAAATTTACAGGTTGACACAAAAAAGTATGAAAAAAAATTATATTTTTGTAAATCTGGCAACAATGGCAAAAGTTTAGAAAATTTTAATGAGATGAAAATAAACTGTAGGGTATACAAAATATATGTGTAAAACTTTATTGCCGTTTTATATAATAATGGCGTCATCACCCATAGCAACTGCCACTTCCGGTTGTGCGATTGGCACCAAAATCTAATCAGATCTAATCTAGGGTATCAGAAGCCTGTATGCAAAATTTCAAATTTTTTTATTCAGTAGTTTTTGAGTTATCGTTACTACAACATCCATCCAAACACACACACACACTAACACACTAACACACACACACACACTAACACACACACACACACACACAGACATCTTCGCGAAAATATTAAAATCGTATTCTAGGGACCCCAAAACGTGTTTATCCATTGAAAACTGACTAACCTATTTTTAGCATGATTCCTATACCTCTCTTATCTGAAGGGCGAAAGGTAAAAAACCAAATTAAATATATATCTGATTTAAGAATAATACTCATGTCTTAACGAACAATTAAAACCGAAAGAGAACGACACCTTCATTATCAGTAGTAATATCCCTAGGACAATTGATAATAGACGAGATAATTTTATGACAATCGAAAGCTCGTTCATGGTAACAGCCCGAAGCCGAAAGCTGAGGGCTGTTACCAAGCAACGAGCTTGAGAAATTTGTCATAAAATTATGAGGCATTTGTCAATGTCCGAAGGATATTCGGCGGAAAATTTTAAGACAGAAAAATTTATAACTTTAATTCATATTTTCGTTCACAGCAAAATTCCATAAATATTCCCCAAATATATTTGTGACTGTATGTCGTATTTCTTGGAATTTTTTCTTTTATTAGCGCATTTATATTTTCAACATTCTCATTGCCAAAACGTGACATTTTGAAATTAATTTGAAGTGAAGTTATTAAACTCAATAGTATTGTCATAGTGATTGATAATTGCACTGAATGCTGTTATCAGTGTAATGTTGACATGATTGGGTGAAATTGATTCACATGACACAAAATGACAAAATTTGATTGGTTGTTAGAACTGGCAAAAAATTTTCAATTTAGTCAATTTATTTGTTAACATCTCCCACTAACGCTCTGCCTGCTCCCTGTTAGACTGTTCTTCGTTTTAGTCTTTTACTGATTTAACCTGTCTTGTAACCCCTTTTTCCTAGTAAGACTCCTCTGTCAGCTAGTTGCACCACTTTGCTCAAAAATTGCAACTAAGCTGACGTACCCTTAGCTTAAGGTGAACCTTAACTTTGATAAGTGTTGCACCATCAATTTCTTAGCAATGTTTAACAAACACAAAAATGTCTAAAATATATTAGGAAAAATGGAAAAAAGAAAAAACATCACTCTCTAACCTGGATTTTTTGATTATTTTATTTTAATTTCTTTTTTTTCAATATCTAATTTACTTTGACTGTGAAGGTACAAGATCAAAGATGGAAAGAGAAGTGCCAGAAATTTGAGTTTTGCGAAATTGATGGGGAGGGATATCGTGCCATTCCCCTTTTATAAAATGGGTATTGAGAACTTGTTATAGTTACTTAGTGAAATAAAGATCATACCTTTTTGTTTTATCTATGTATTATTTTGTATTACATGTTTAAGTACAACTAACTATTTATACAGGATAATTATAAAATGTGGCCCACGAAAAAACACGTCCTAAATGAAGGTGAAACTTTTGGTGACTTGGTGACGCTATTACGACGTGTTAATCACGTCACCTGGCTGCCTCGGTATCTAAAGAAATTAAAGACAGAAAATGTAAAAATTTTGCACATCTTTACACAGCTCAGCGATTTATAAAGATGGTCGCTTTTGTTTAAAAAAAATCAGTAAATGTTTTAAAAAATATTTCTATCACGATAGTTGCCACTTTTTGAATTATTTTTGAAATTATTGGCAATTTATCTATAAATAGACAAACCATTTTTTCTACCACACTGCATATTTTTACCGTTATTTTTAATTTTTCCTCTTTAAATTGACAAATATTTTCTTGCTACGACACTGTATATTTTTAGCGGTATTTTTAGTTTTCTCCCTTCCATTTTCATGGGCGTGCCTTGCAGTGTTTCCCCGCAACATGAAATGCAGAAACCGTTCACGTTTTCGCATTATTGTTAAAAAAATAATCAGTATTAATCTTAAATTCATTAATCTTATAGACCAGGATGCGTGTCTAGTGAATGAGTTCGGACGAACGTTTCATGTTTCTTTGACATTTGAAAAAAATGACATTGTGGTTTATGAATTGATGAATAAATTTGTTGATTTTATGCAGAGGTGTATAATAATGAGTTAATAGGATGTGTAAATAATATAATGTGTGAAAAACGTTTATGTAGATAATTATTTAATAGTGTTGTGATTTTTCTGTGTGATATTTATAGTAAATAAGATTTTATTTTTATATTTTGCAACTTAAAGATTTATAAGGTACGTAACATAGTATTATTATTATATTCTTTCTATTACTACAACAGCAAATTAAAAAAAAAATGAGTTATGGCCATCATACTACTTTATATTGTTATTAGTTTTTTTTTCAAGTTTTATTATAAATAATCTTTAACCTTGTATGTAAATTTTTAATCAGGTATTTGTAAATGTTGAATGGTGACTTTTATCACAAATTTTCATGTTTTTTATTTTGGTTCTGATGTGGAGCTAATTTTCTTAATTTGTTTTATTATATTCATTTTTCGTTCAGAACTGTATACTTTGGGTTGTGTTTTTTTTAACAAATTCACGAATTAACTTAAGTTGGTGTAGTAAAATTTTTTTATATTAATATTATCTCTATTTAGTAAATTGAGAACTTTATAGCTATAGATAGTACATCTCAATTTAATATACAGGCTGTTTCTGTTATCATGTGATAACATTGTCATGTTCTAGACGATTAAATGTTACATATTTTGGACTTGTGTGAAGTTAGCTCCCGGAGCTGGCTCCCATAATTAGCTCCTTTCCCCCTCCAGGGAGCCAAGTTCACACAGCTTAAATGAAATATTCATTAGTAAGGGAGCTTACTTCTCTTAAATAAGGCTGAACAGTAAAAAAATCAAATCAAATCAAAACTCATTAAAAAAGTAATTTCGTGTAGAAAAAATAAAATATATAGCTGTTAGGGGGACTTAAATGCGTTAACGAAAAAATTAACTTTCTAAAATCTCTCAGAAAATGAAAAAAACATTACAGTTTACGACAAAGAAATCCGTCACAAAGCTTGCTTTGTCTTAAAAAAATTAATTATTTCATTTTTAAGGGGATGATTTTTTATATTATGACGCCAGGGTTTTAGGATGTTGAGTTTTTGGCAAGACGTAGATATAATTGAGTACTCCATTGTACTTCTAATCGAAATCCGTCACAAAGCTTGCTTTGTCTTAAAAAAATTAATTATTTCATTTTTAAGGGGATGATTTTTTATTATGACGCCAGGGTTTTAGGATGTTGAGTTTTTGGCAAGACGTAGATATAATTGAGTACTTCATAGTTCCTCTAATAGAAATCCGTCACAAAGCTTGCTTTGTCTTAAAAAAAATAATTATTTCATTTTGAAGGGGATGATTTTTTATTATGACGCCAGGGTTTTAGGATGTTGAGTTTTTGGCTAAAAGTAGAAAATTGAGTACTTTTCAGTCCTTGTAATGGAAATCTAACATGAAGCTTACTTTGTCGTAAACTGTAATGTTTTTTTCATTTTCGGTGAGATTTTAGAAAGTTTATTTTTTCGTTAAAACAAAAGTACCTTTTAATCCCCCAAACAGCTATATTTTATTTTTTCTACACAAAATTACTTTTTTTATGAAACATATGTTTGCTGAAGTTAGACATTTTTTTAATCAGGAATTGTTGTCCAAGGAGAAAAATAATAAAATAATAGATACTAGAGGTAAGAATTTTATTTGATTTGATTTTTTTATTGTTCAGCCTTATTTAAGAGAAGTAAGCTCCCTTACTAATGAATATTTATTAGCTGTGTGAACTTGGCTCCCTGGAGGGGGAAAGGAGCTAATTATGGGAGCCAGCTCCGGGAGCTAACTTCACACAAGTATATTTTGGAGAATATTACATTGGTCAAAAAAATCTACAGGGACTCTCGCCCTTCTCGAATTATACAGGGAGAACTAAAAATATTATTTTTGGCATTTTACGCATATAATTTGTATTAAAAAAAAAATCAAAAAATTGAAATGGAAAGTTTTATTGCATCTCAAATTTGCTAGAAAAGTGTACTCAAAAATCTTCGATACGGCGTCTCGTATTTTAACGGTCACCGTCAAGTTATTTTTTTTTTAATCCGGACCTGTTTTATTTATTACAAAAAATTATAAACCGTTAACATTAAAATTTAGTGATATATCATACCTGTTACTTTTTATCTGAAATAACTAACATCATCAGTGACACTAATTTTTAATTTCGGTCCTGTCGTAGTTCATTTGTAAATTCGTTTTAATTTCATCAAAACGAATATAACAATATAAGCACACTCAGTGGAAAAAAATATCAAAATTCTAGGGACGCTCAAATTCTGGAGCACCGTTTCGGGACTTCGGCCCATGGGGTACCGAAATGGCTAGTGCGATCCTGGCCAAACTTCTTACATACATATAGAGTAATAGTATACGTGGAAAAAGTTCGAAAAATTTGAACGGGAAAAAATTTTTTTTATGCAAAACACCTAATTTATATAGCGAGTACCGGTAGGGCCGTTTCGATCCTATTAAAATTTAATACGATTCTTCCCTGGAGAAAACTAACTAGTAAAAAGTGAAAACAACAAATCAATGGGAGCTTTCGTTCGAGAATTATAGTGTTTACATCTCGACAGACAGACAAACATCTGGACAGTATTTTTTTGCATTTTCCGACAATGGAAGCTCAGAAACTGATTTATTCTTCATTTAGGAATATGAGAATTGTGAACAGTCTAGTAGGAGAAATCAGATTTGAAATCTTTAATTTTCGGTATGTCGCAATATCTTTTTTATCCAAATTGTTAGATAATGCAAAAATATGCCTGTAAGTATATTCGTTTACAAAATATACAGTGTGATTGAAAGCATACTTAAATAAAAGAAAAAATCCAAATGTACAATGTGAATAAAGAAATATGTACATTATAATGTAAAATAATAATTTTATTCTTTACAAATTTTTCCAAACCAATAACCTATTTTTAAATTTAAAAATGTGTTCAAATGTTGAGTCGTCCCGTTTAGAGAAGAACCCATTACGTCACACCTTATGCATCGGCAACGCCTCGCTTCTTGGCAGAAAGGGAGGCGATACCAGCAACCAGTGGCGTGTACGTTTTAGAATAGAATTAAAACATATATTAAAAAGTAAATTATTTATTAATGTCAACTGAACACACTAAAATTTCGAATTTCGTCAGTGAACATTGTGACGTAATGGGTTCTTCTCTAAATGGACCGACTCTACCGTGTCATTGAAAGAATACATACATTAACATTATAACGATCATTTCTTTGCACACTGTAGTTTTGTTTTGTCAGGAAATTTTATTCTTTATAAAAGTTTCTAAATGTAATAATATATATTCTAATTGAAAAATATTTCCAACATAAACAGTGTGATTGATAGAATACGTACATTATCATGATAAATATTTTTTTGCACAACCTGTATTTTTGTTTTCTTAGGAAATATCCATTTTGAGGTCCCCAAGAAGATTGAAACCATTTCCAGGGTATGGTCTATCTGTGTGTCTGTGTGTAATCTTCCACGATAACTGCCGAACAGTTTGACCAATAAAACTGAAATTTGGTATAAAGGGTCGATGTGTGCCTCGAATGCGACCACTAGTTTTTGTTTTAAATTGGTTCGGTAGAAGGTCCTCAAAACCGAGATTGATTGAATACACATGAAAGTTTTTTGCCTTTCTTTAAATTTTAAGGACAAACAATACATTTTAGTGCAAAATGTACTAGTACAATGTTTTAGAGCATAAAATTTTCTACAATTTTTGTATCAACATTTTATCAGAATTTACAAAAATTTTGAAGACAAACAATGCACTTTGGTGCAAAATTTTCTAGTGCAAAGTTGTAGAGCACCAAATTTCCTTTAACTTGTAAATTTAACTTTTTTTCGGATTCCCCATAGTTTCGCCGCTAGAGGGCGAAAAATATACACATTTGGGGTTTTTCCATTTTTTTTTTATTTTGAAGGCAAAGAATGGTCTTTAGTGCAAAATGTTCTAGTACAAAGGTGTAGAGCATAAAATTCCCTACAACTTTTGTATCAAAGTATTTCCAGAATTCCTAAAAGTTTTCACCCCATGATTTTAGGAGTTCCTAATTGTAGTAGTGTGCTATGTAATGTGTACATGCGCCCACTTATGTCATTATCAACATTGAAATATTCACCGTCGCATTGCTTTTTAAAATTTGTTTTATAAATTAGTGTAATGCTAAGTATTTTGTAATTAAAATAATCCTATTCTCTATAGCCGAGCCGTGAAAGTTCCGGGGTGACACAGCCGATTTTTTTTAAATGGAATATCATGTATACAGGCCGTTTCTTTTATCATATGTTATCATAATTATTAGTTAATGTCAAAGTATACCTAGTATTAAATTCGTTTTTTAAAACGGATTTACAAAATAACTACGACAGGACCGTAATTAAATTATTGCCACTGATGATGTTACTTATTTCAGATAAAACATACTTAAATTGACAAGTGTCATATATCACTCAATTTGAATTTTAACGGTTTATCATTTTTTGTAATAAAAAAGGCAGGTTCGTATTAAAGAAAATAACTTGATGGTGGCCGTTAAGACACGAAACGTCGTATCGAAGATTTATTCATATATGTTTGTAAAAAAGTTGAGATACAATAAAACTTTCCGATTTCATTTTTTGATATTTCTGCAATAAAAAGTCTATGGGTAAAAAACAAAAAATAGCATTTTTAGTTCTCCCTCTATAACTCGAGAAGGGCTAGAGTCAATGATTTTTTCCACCCATGTAATGTTCTCCTAAATAATTATCTTTTTGCCTATTTAATCGTCTTGGTATCTCTTATGATTTAGTTAGAATAATAGATTTTTGTAAATTAACCTAAAGATTACATTAATATTTAAATAAAATAAAAAAATAGGCTTTGAATATAGTTTTATTAAAAATTAAACGGGTTAGCAGTTTTTTACTTGTTATCAAAATTTAATGAGCTAATTTTTCTATAACACAACCACATATTGTTTATTTTCACTTCTTAGCTGGTAACCAAAATTTTTAGATCATTTTACTCGTGTGGCAGAAGTTGGATCAAAAATCCACTAATTACTAAAATCTGCCAAACCATTATCGGGGCGTTATTAATCAATAAGTAGTTTTAACATTTATTTAATTAAAGTATTTTTTTTTAAATAAAACGCCAAGTCAGTACCACAACGTGTAATAGTATAAAATAATAGCTTGATAACAACAGGCCAACCTATTTTCATACTATTACACGTTTTGGTACTGACTTGGCATTTTATTTAAAAAAAAAAAATATTAAATAAACAGGTATGCCCTAAATGTGCATGTGGAAAGCAACATCACAAAAATATATAACTGTAACAATAATTATTAATTATTTAAATCCAATAGGGTATCCATAATCTCAAATGTGGTCCATCAATGAAAAAATAAAAATAAAAGTCTAGTACCACAAAATTCTTTAATATTTAAAGTTAAAAGGGAAACGCAACTAGTTTCGGCATACAAATGCCATCATCATTGCAACATTTGTATTATAGGCTTGATGATGGCATTTGTATGCCGAAACTAGTTGCCAGTTTCGCTTCCAACTTTAAATAATAAAGAACTTTGTGATACTAGACTTTTATTTTTATTTCTTTATTAATTATTTACTTATTTTCGAAAAGAATAGACACTTACTAAAAATAACAAAATAATTGACAAATTATGTCCAGTGGACTAGTAATATGTGGAAAATGTAGCGAACCTGGAACATAAAAATTAAGTAGGGATAATAATTCTGGTTAAATTAGTTGCTCCTGTCTAGTTGTCGGCTAAATTGTTCTGTTTTTATGTTTATGAGTAATTGCTAAGCGAAATAAAATATGATCGAGGGTTCTAGAAAAGTATGGGAAAGAATTGAACCCGCACATAAATCATTGCAAAATTTATAAATAAAAAAACATTTAAAAAATGATGATTTAGTTTTTTTCAAATAACTCAAAAACTATAAGCGTTTTGAGTGAATTGGAAAAAAATAGTTATGCACAGGGAAATTGCAAAAAAGATAATGAATATATATGATATCAAGTTAGCTCCCAAAGTGTTATTTTTTTTCCGGAAATTTCCCGTTTGTTAAAGCACTAAGAAGCACTAACGAAGCACTAACAAATGGGAAATTTCCGAAAAAAAAAAATTGGATTTTCGGTTTTGGTCCAAAAGAAAACAGATTTTTTTAAATAATTTCCAAATCATGAAATCTATTTGAAAGAGTCAATTTAAGAGTATTTAATAAAAAAATATACGACTCACGTGTGTTTAAGAAAAATTAAATAAAACCGTAATATTATTTTAAACTCCTGGACTAGATTTATTTGTGTGCGAAGTGTCCTCTAGCTGAGACATAGGAACTTTTTAAAACACTTCGGATACGTAAACAGACATGCCACTAATGTTTAGTCAAAGGAATGTCCAATGTTGCCGGTTCGATGTTATTACTGTATTACATGGACTTTTATGAAAAATTTAACCTGCACCTTCAAAATGTAAAAATTAATCAAAATTTTGAAGTCGAAACACTTTATTTGCACGAACTATAAATTGAGGAAGTAAAAATGTTGAAAAATTTATTTCATTATTTTTTAATATATTTTCACGACCTCCAAAATGCAGCTCATATCTGAATTTGAAAACTAAGGATAGTAGGATTAAAAGAAATCGGCTGTGTCATCCCAGAACTTTACCGGGTAGTGTAGTGAATAGGATTATTTTAATTACAAAATACTAAGCATTACATTAATGTATGGAACAAATTTTAAATAGCAAGCCAATGGTGAATACGTCTACCGAATTGATATTTCAATGACATACAGAGGCGCATGCGCAAAATATATAGCACACTGCTACAATTAGGATCTCCTAAAATCATGGGTGAAAACTATTGGGAATTCTGGAAAAAGTTTAATACAAAAGTTGTAGGAAATTTTATGTTCTACAACTTTACTCTAGAACATTTTGCACTAAAGCCTATTGTTTGCCTTCAAAATGAAAAAAAGGCAAAATGCCTAAATGTGTATATTTTTCGCCCTCTAGCTGCGAAACTATGGGTAATTAAAAAAATAAAAGTTAAAAAGGAAACTTGTTTCTCTACAACTTTGCATAAGAAAATTTTGCACTAAAAAGCAATTTTTGTCCTCAAAATTTGGAAAAACTACGGAAAACCTACATAAACATTTTTTATGTGCCCTCTAGTTTCGCAACTTTTGGAAATTTCGAAAAAAGTATAATATAAAAATTGTAGGAAATTTTATGCTCTTAAACTTTGCACTTTAACATTTTGCACTCAAGTGTATTATTTGTTCCTAAAATTTAAAAAAAGACAAAAAATCCGACATCTGCATTCAATCAATGTCGGTCTTGAGGACCTTCTGCTCTACTAATTTACACCAAAAACTAATGGTCGCATTCGAGGCACACACCGACCCTTCATACAAAATTTCAGCTTTATTGGTCAAACTGTTCGGCAGTTATCGTGGAAGATTACACACAAACACACAGACAGACCATACTCTGGAAATGGTTTCAGTCTTCTCGGGGGACCTCAAAATGGATATTTCCATCGATATCGGAAATTTTTTTTTGCTCGTTCACTATACTTTCCCTTTGATGGGGCCGGAAAAGTAATATAAAGAGCACAAATAATATATTTAAAGGGCAACTTAAATTGGAAGGAGCCCAAATCATTTTATGAAAAATACCTAATAATATAAACATAATAATTTACATACAAAACCGCTTTATACCTTTAAATATCACGGCAGCATTCCGACTTTTTATTAAAAACTAAAAACTTTTTATACTTTTCAAATAGGTACTTACATTTTAAAGTATTATCCCCTGTTTGACTTTTTCTTGGTAGCAGGCAATATTTTAAAGGTAATAAAAACCAAAAGATAATTATTAGTTTATAGAAATTTCTCAAATTCACAAAAATAACACTATTAAGCAGTATTAAAGCAGGCAAACACATTTCTAATAATATGAAATTTAAACGTGGCAATGCGGCATAACGAGAATTTTTTTTGAGCACACCATCTAGTCAGCATTAGCATAGTAGAGAGTTTTAGCACCTCGCCCGCTAACGCTAACGTGAACGCTAAATTTGGTTAGTGTATAGAATAACGGAATGTAAAAATAGAGTTTTAGCAAAGCAATTGCGTTTTTCTGCATTTTAGGTTATGTCATGTGTCAATTATGACAATTGTTTATTGTATTTGAGTTAAGGGAACCCACTAAACATCCCGCTTTTTCGGAAAATTTACTGAATAACGCTATTTTTATTTTTACGTGAGCATGCGTAGTCTGCTCAAAATGAGGATTAGCGTTATCGTTAACGTTGGTGAGTGAGGTGCTAAAAATCTCTAATATTTTCAGATCTAGAAGTTATGTCAACAGCATTGTTGCCGATTTGCGTATGATTATACGATTTTCGTATGTTTTGACTTGCTAGCGCATCTTATTCTAACTCTTTGAAATTCCGTTTAATTTCCATAACTGTTTATCTTTTTGGATTTAAATTTATTTTAGAAATAAGTTTAGACCTTAGACACTCCTGAGATTATTGGGACTACTTAGTTGTTTCAGTGTGTCTTCTGCTCTACTATTATTAAACCGCGCGCAGACAGTGGCTGACTGGTAGCTGACTGCTTATTTTAGAGAAGGCCACACTCCATGTCATTGATCAATAAAAACCGGCCTGGAGCCAGGGATTCACCGAACCTATATTGTTCGTATTGTTGAAATGCACATTGGAACTTTTGGCAGTCTGTCTGACTGAACAGATATGGCTGCAAAGCTAAATCTACAAAGGCGTATAAAAAGCGTATCTTTTGTACCCAGCCACCATATAATTTGGGTATTGGCAACACTGGTCAACAGTATTTTGTAGGACTAAAAGTTAAACGACACGACTATTGCTTACAAAAAACATAATAAATTTAGGTCAGCTTAAACGTTAATAATTTAATAAAAGTTCTACGAGTCAAGATATTTTTATTGTAAAGTTCTTCCCATTTAACAATCCTGTTTTAACTTATTTCTTATGGTTTTTGTTTTTTTTACAAAAAACTAATCCTTTAAAATTTTATTTTTTTATAATTATTGCAAGGGTTCAATTTTTTACATAATTTTCTAGAGACCATCACGAATCGAACGAGCCCCCACTCACATTTAGGAATCAGGTTTTTTTTAATGTAAACTAGCCCCTAAAGTCTAAAAGCTGGGCTACATACAAATACAAGGTATAAGATACATGTAATATTTATGATAAAAATGATAAAGTTAATAAATAAACAAAAAAGATAAATCTCAAGGATAAAAATTGAAACAGGCCGGAACAGACACTTATTCCTTCGAATTCGACCGGAGTGTGCCTTGGCACCAAACGTGTTAATGGTGAAAAAGTGCAGTTTAAAAAAAATTGTATACCTCAAACACATCAGTTAAAGGAAGGTATAGGGAATTATTAACAAAAGTTGTTCAGAATAACATAATTATTCATAAAGTTGCAAATTATACAGAGTATTCCATTAAAAACAAACGAAGTTGACACCAATTTCCGGTATAACCGGAAGTAGCAAAAATATGTCAATATTTTCATTAAATAATTCACCTTTCCAAACCCCTGCATTCTAATTTTCAACTTTGAAATAACTTTACTTCCTATTTACTTGTTCAGAATAAAAATGAACAGGACCGTACCTAGAAAAATTCCTAAAGTACAGAAAATATATTAAAAATATTGTTGAAATAATTTTTTATATATCTCGATTATTTTTTACTAAACTACATTGTTTTTAGTAAATAAAATTATCTTTTATTTATTTTTTTCAGATTACAATCTACCTCTGCAAGGAAACAAACTAATCGTCACAAAAATATAAAAACTAAAATTATATTCATAACTTACAAAAAATTCTATTGTGATATATATTTATTAATAATAATTAAACACAAAGTTATTTTTAATTTTTTAAATATTTATTAAATACACTATTACTCATAATCGTTCAAAACCAAATAATTTTAGTGTATACAATTATTTAAGTAAAAGATGATATATATTAGAGAAATAATATTAATGACATATTTGACGATGCTGAGGATACCCGATTCAAAACCTCAAAACACGGATAGTCCTTGTCCAACGGTATTTCAGTACATGTACAAACCCGATCTTGGATTATATGGAGAAATTAGTATTATAGTTTATCCTACGAATTATTTACAATTAAATGTTGAAATGTCAATTGGAAATGCTGTAGTGGTAAGCACAAATTTTTTCATACCAAATTTATTTTTTTATTTTTTACCGATATCCGATTCTTTATAAACAAGATACAGGGTTGTTTTTTTGTTTAATTTGTATAAATAAAATGTATTCTCTAGGTCCGGCTTTATAAAAAATTAACAAATTTGAATTACTTCAGAATATATCATTTTTTTTTAAATTGCTATATTCATTAAGAGGCCCGCACACCACGTGACTTGCGTTGTTGCCATTTAGAGAATTTCTCAAGGAAATGTGGTTGTATTTTAATAAATTGGGTGTAAAAATTAGTTTTTTAGTATTTTCCACTTAATTTTAAGTAATCCTACCCTCTAGTAAATTTTTTTTTCTGCGTACTACAAGGTAGAGCGCCACAAAACATAATTATTCGTATATGGACGAGATATCGCCTAATAGAGCGTCTGTGCTACTTTTTTCAAATTTATTTAAAGAAAAAAGTTGATAGTCGTATCACTTTTATTAAAAATAATTTTAAAAAAGTGTCACAGACGCGCTCTAAAGAATTAAATACAGAAGCGATTGATGAAAACCGCAGCTTCCTATCTTTAATATTAACGGAGCGCCGATCCAAAAACAATTTCAGGCAAGATAACATAGGGTATTGGCGCCTCTTAACTTAATACCTTTCACCAATAATAACAATCAAAATCTTATGCGGAAATTCCAAAGTGTTCATACGAATTCAATTGTTACTTTCCCGCTAACTGGGTGAGGGAGTAGAAGTAGAACCAAGTTAATTTCTGCAGAATAAATAATTATGTAAATTATAATTTAAAATTAAGTGACAGAAAAATCCAAAATGGCGAACTTCCGGTTCGATATAAAATATTTCGCCTACCTTATGTGAAAATTAATCATATCAACCCTAAAAATATGGCCGAAAGTAATGTTTATCATCCCTACGTCAGTGTAAATTAAAGTCTGAAATCAAGACAACAAATCTGTAAAATAAACTAGATTATTCATTCCCAAATGTGGTATTAGTAGGATAAAAACTCAAAGTCAATATCACATAAAAGGAAGGTATCGTTTTAAATGGGTGTTTTGGGTTTCTCATGAAAACAATTTTTATGTTTCAAAAACTTGAAAATCAAAGAAAGGAAATCGAAAATTTGTTTTTATATTAAAACTTTGAGCTTAAAATGAATTTCCATTGTGTGAAATTCTAAATTACCTGATATTTAGGGTGTATACGCGACGGCTAAAATTATTAATAAATTAAACATATTTAATGCAAGAAATCTCTTTGAAATGGAAAAAAATACTTAAAATAAATTACTAATATTTTTTAAACTATTACATCTGCCTGAAATGGCCCGAATATTTAACAATTGTTAACTGAAAAATCCAAGAACTGGAGAAGCTTGACATTTATTATTAAAATCTCAGTTGTTAAGCCAATTTGTAAATATGGCAACAAGGCATGTCTTAACACGGAACCACAGTATAACAAGAAGAATAACACCCATATTCAAGAACGACCCTATGCGTTCGCACAGTATGATAGAACTCACAGCGGACAAAATTTTGTTTCATAAACGTTACTTGAGTGTTGACCGACACTATGCAACTACTTAATTGCACTTTTGGCCAAAGTTATTCATGAGCTACTTTTGTGAACGCATAGTGTGTGTGTAATGTCAAATTCATAACCTCGAAATAATACTGATTATTTTATGAATAAAGTGTGTATTTATTCTATTTTCCATTACATATTTTAGTAAAAATGAAGAATTCGATAATTACTTGGACGATCAAGTGGTGCTCACTAACCAAAGTGATAAGGATTTCTTTTTCGCCGGAATTTCAAGACTTAATTGAAAAGTAAAAAAAGGTGACTTTATTAAAAGAAATTTTAAATAAAGTTCTTTAATACTTTATATTAACAATTTCTAAAACTCTCGGAGAACAATAACACCGTCCTCATATTTAAGACAAAGACGTCTGTTATCTTTTTTGATCATCATTAAGTAATTTTCTAGAAAGTATCAGACAGGAACAGGTCAAATAAAAAGATTATTGGTTATATAATATCAAAATTTTTATTAAAAATCAGCTGCAGATTTTCCGCCCAGTGAGAATCCGTCTTTAGAAAATAATATCAACAAAAAAATCCTGGACACAAAATCAACACACGGTTTATTTGACGTTAGTTGTTTTTGACGATTGCCATTTGAAATGGCGCGTAGATAACAAACTGAAGTTAGTTCGGAAACCGACCAATCAAAACGACGTATCTTTCCCTATGCGTTCACCTAGTGAAGAAATTCTTAAGTGTTGTTTATGAAACGTGCTTATGGATATCTGCGATACTATGAGAAATCAGACACTTTGCAGTGAGAACGATTATACTTACCTAAGTATGGTTCTTGAATACGGGTGTAAGCATTGTAATAAGAAATAAATATTTCTTCAAAAATAAGGTCAATTCTGTATCTACAGTGGTTATGTAACAACTTTTTAACAACTTGCTATTTGACCACTTTCATAACAACTTTAAAAAAAGTTGGTATTCTGATACCTGTTTTCAGATCACGGTCGTTATGAAAACAATTTAACCACTTAGTATGGTGTAAATCGAACTTCTAGCCATTGAACTTTGGTAATGTCAAATGTGAAAAGTTGTTAAGGTTATAATTTTTGGTGTATATTTTTCATTGTGATTAAATATAAAAAAAAGCGAGGTAGCACAAAAACGTCCCAAAAACAACAAAATTTAATGTGCGATTATGTTGATTTTAAAATTCCGCTCAGGTAAATGAAACGGATCGCTTCCATTCCTAAGGATCCTTTGTTGCATCCGTACTTAATTTCTAAAACAGAACGTTTATAGTATATTTTTTAACATTTAATATGTACTTACTTCAAAATAATTTCATTAAATTCATGATCTATTAATATATTCATTATCAATGGATCCATTTTTATTTAAAACAGCAACTGTCGTCCAAGTTGCTAAGCTTTAACAACCAGAATTATTTGATTGCTTTGAAGTCACTTTTAGTGACAGACGTTTTCACTCTTCCAGCCACTAGTTGCTACAGATTTTACATTTATATAGAGAATCCCACTTTTCTCAAAGTGGAATTATAACAACTGACCTTGACTTAAACAACTTGCTTGCTAGCAACTGTATGATACAGAATAGAGACGAGCCGGTCAATCCAGGACGTTGTTTATTTGATGTATTTTATGCTTTTAGAAAGTATTTGAAATAAAAATAATTGCTGTTTCAAATAATAATCAAATAAGAAATGTAGTTCACTAGGTATTCTATAAAATCTAACAGTTTCACGACCTCTTCGACTCCCACAATTGACTACAGAACAAGTATTATGCATGTTTAGTTCTTTCTAACAAACAATATTTTTTCTGTACACTGTCACTTTATTAAATATCGAAAATGCATCCCGAGCAGTTAGTCACACAACTATTCTAAATTAAAATGTCCGTTTTAAGCTCCAATCGTTTCATACGTTAAAATAAACTGCTCTTTTCATGTTAACAACGTGAAAGACATGGGTTTGTGTGCCTACCAGCGGCCATCTTGAATTTCATCTGACAGCATCTTGGATTGGTCTATAGATGATAATATATGTCAATTTAATTACCCCTTGTACTTAATATTTGTATAGTTCACTTTTGAACAATTTTTGCGGGTGGAGCAGCATCGGTAAATGGGAAGCAGAGTTGGGATAGTTACTTTTAAAAAGTAACTAGTTACTTTTTATAGTTACTTTTATAAAAGTAACTAAAGTTACTTCTAGTAACTAGTTACTTTATAAAGAAAGTAACTATAGTTACAGTTACTAGTAACTAAGTTACTTTTATAATAGTTGCTTTTTATAGTTACTTTAAATATACAGTAGAAAATATAAACATATTCACTTGAATTAAAACTTTATAATTTTGATTTACGTACATCACTATTAAATAAAAATATTTTTTTCGTCGACCACTACAAAAAATGACATTTTTTCGCCTACCTTATATGAAAGTGAATCATATCAACCCTAGAAATACGGATGAAAGTAATTTTTATCTTGCCTAGGGATGCTAAACTCATCATCACGATTTTTTAATTTTTTACTATATCTAGACACCTTTAACTGTCACTCACGTACTTTGACATTTCACATAAATTTTCATTAAACGTCAGTATAAATTAAAATACCAATACGTTCTGATTGTGAATAATTGTGATTGTGTGAATTAGTGAAAATGAATAGTAATTCAGATAGTAATGAAATATTTACGAATTCTTCACCAGACCTACAAGAAGAAGCTAGCAATGTTTCTCTAAATTTGTTACCTACAAAGTCAAGACATCGGTACGAAAAGTACTATGAAATGTTTAACAACTGGAAAAAGAGTAAAAAATCAAAAAATGTAACAGAAAATGTATTACTTGCTTACCTATCGGAAAGATCAAAAACTGTAAATGAAAGTACGTTATGGTTTGAATTTTTATTATCCTTCCCTGTTTTTCGTTTTCTTTTTTTTGGTAGGCGAAAAACAGTTGTGTGTCACACAAGCAACCCTTAGCTATTAGCTGCCCTCGCTTCGCTAAGCTTCGCTTCGCTCGCTCATGCATCTAATAGCCGCGGGCTGCTAAAGCCCATTTTCTGCCCTTGTGACACAATATACTATTAAGTACTAATTTCCGAAAGAAAAATCGACTATTTTTGAAGGCAAGTATTTTTCGTCCGCAGGTACCCTTTAATCGTCCGCTGTAATTTTCGTAAATCCACCTTTTAATAAAAACATAGGCGCCTGTGTCAATAACTGTCATTTGCTGTTGTCAAATTAATTATTTACGAAATCCGCTAGATTTTACGTGTGAATAAGAATAATGTAATAATAATAATAATTGTAATAATAATAATAATTGTAATAATAATAATAATTGCAATAATAATTAAATCGAAGAGGTTATCCATATCTCAAATGTGGTCCAAGTATTTTTTCAAATAAATAAAACACTAAGTCAGTACCACAAAGTATAATTGAATGGGTTGTTAACAGGCAACTAGTTTCGGCTAAAAAGCTATCATCAGGTATACAATATTCAGATCAATGATTATTTAACATTATAAAAATTTTTTTATAGTACAACTTACCGAACAAAAGTATTGTAGAATTAAGAAGTGAAAAACATTAGAATTTAGTCACAACCGCGCGGTTGTTATGTCAACATAAAAAATTATTAAGGTGGTACATTAAAAAACTAACAAACTAATCTTAAAGGTAGTAAAAATGGGGGTCCGCATTAAGGACTACAGGATAACAAATGACTGTTACCATGAAGACACATAGTGCCGTGAATGAAAGCCAACCCTTCCAAAAAGGGCAGAGAAGTAAAGACAACTAGTTGACGTGGTTTCTCAGACCACATATTAATTTTAAAATTAGTAAATGCCCAAGTAACTGAATGAATACCATGAGGTAACACGACCATGACAAGATGGGAGTCACAAATAACATTGACAATTGACATGACAGTGACAAAGGACACTGACAATGACAATTGACAATGACATTATTGTGTGTGACAATTAGCAAACATGGAGGTGAAACCGACTAAAACTTTAAAAAAATACAGTGAATTAAACGCAAAAAATTAAATGTGTATAAAATTATTGAGATATGAACACTAGTATGAGACTGAGTACAAGACACAAATGAATCTTAAAATCAAAAAGTATGAGATTGGAAAAAAGAAGAAAGATTAGATGAACTAAGGGATAGTCTTTAATTTTTCTTGTAGTTTTCCTCCGTTTTTCTACCACGTGAAACGAAATTATAAATTATTATATAGCATAATTATAAAATATTCTCATTCTACATTTAAAGGTTGTTCAAACATTGTAAGTTTTTATATAATATGTTTTTTACCTTTTGTACTTATGTAACTTGTAATTTTTATCTCCTTTGAAATCTGTAAAATATTTGTGTCACATTTTCCTTTTTTTTCGTATTTGGTAGACAAAAAACAGTTGTATGTCACACATGCAGAAAACGCTTTAGCAGCCCTTAGCTATTATCTGGCCTTGCTTCGCTACGCTCGCTCGTGCATCTAAAGCTCATTTTCTGCCCTTGTGACACAATATACTATTGATGTTTCACATTATCCAGATTCTTCAAGAAATTGGATAATGTATATTTAGCATAACGTATGCATATTTAAAAATGAAAAAACCTGATTTGTAATTTTTTTAATTTCCTTATTATTATTTACCTATTAAAATTCTTTAATATCATCATTATAATAAATAATGAAAAAACAAATAACCAAAAATTCGTTACCGGACACCGATAAATTGAAAGTCAACAAAATTGTATGTATCTAGTACAAAAAAACAATTAAATTGTAACCACAACAATGAAAGTGTATTTAAATTAAACGTATTTTCCTTAGATGATTTTAAATGATATCTATTATCGACGGCGTTTAATTAAAATGTTAAAATTATTTAATTTTATACGAAGATGACTGGCTATGATTCAAGGTAATTTATATAATTTGATAGTTATTGTTATTTAAACGATTTTAATCATGTTGATTGTGCTTCAATTAATATATTATTTACTGGAAAGGTTTTTAAATAAATACCGCATTTTTTATCAATTAAATTAAATTATTAATATAGATGTAAAAAATAATTTTAAAGATATATGCACAGTTTTGACAACGAAAACTATAAAAAAATTAGTTAGGAATTATTATTATGTAGTTTTATGTTTATCATGACCATCGGTAATACTTTAAAGCAAAACTGAATTCAGTTGATTTCTAACCACTCTTAATAACACTCATCATTTACTTTTTCTTCAGTTAGTCTAAATCCCATATTAACTCTCTCAAACTTGTTTTAGACTGACTTTTCTCTACATTTTCATTTCTTTATTTTTTACGTCCGATTCCGGAAGCTGTGGGAGTTGCGGTCGTAGGAGATAAGGTTAAAGCTAAAAACAGTGGGACTTGCGGTCATAAGAAGCAGGTATCTTTACTGTTTAAATGGGAGTAGTGTGAAATGCGGTCAACAAAAAATTGTATAGATCTTATAATAACTGATTTAAAAGGTTAAAAATGATTATTTCCCATAACTTAGAAATTCGCATATATATTTGTAACGAAGTTATTTTAATTTCCGAAATAATTATAATATTTAAATAAAATCGAGCACGGCTATGGATTAGAATTAACTTCGAATATAAGGTCAGTCGTAACAGTTGTAACGCCGGCCGAAAGATGGAGTTACGCGTACTTATGGTATATCACATCAGTCAGTTGCTGTGGCAGTCTCAGTTGTAGTTCCAGTTGCATAGTCCGTTTACTTTAGCGACATTTAGAGATAGGTCAAGCTTGGTTGACCGTAAGGCTACGGTTATATCGGATGCGTACTCTGACGACGTAGTGGTCACTGGTGCGTAGTCTGGCGACTGAAATTGAACCGGTTATATTCAATGCGGAATAGTCGTCAGTGTATGTGCGTATACCCACGACCAATTTTTAAAATCAAACTTGTTTGTTTTTTCCGACTAAATGTGACTAAATACGTACTATTTATTTTCTTTTCTATAAAAATGGATATAGAAAAATTGATTTTGAGAGTTTTTGAAAGAAAGGCACTATGGGAGCAAACAAATAAAGATTATCACAATCGAGATATAAGACAATATGATTAAATGTTTCCGGTACCGTACGAAAATATTTAAAAAATGTCTGTGGTTGTCGTAACAACTCGTCAAATAACAGGTGAAACACGCCATTTTCTTCTCAATTTTTTTATATGTCGTTTACCCATATATTTCTTATTAAAAAAAGTAAAAAATTGTTTTTTGATAAATATTCGCCATCTTCGGCCATATTGTCTGAACTGAAATCTGAAATCTAAAGACCAAGTTGTACGATCAAAGTCGTCTGTTTATGTCATAGATATAAAGCAATAAAATACACCGTGAAAAATTGAACATTGCGCAGAGGTTGCGCAGTGTGAACTTTTTTTAAAAAGAAGCGCAAAATTATGAAAACCATAGTGACATAAGTGGAACGTGTTGCAGTACCATTTTCTAACTATTGCCCTTAAATGAGCCATAGTTGCTAAACAATTTTTTTCTACCCCTACGTGGGATTTTTGATTGGTCACCGTGCCTTTATTTTCCTAACCGAATGCCTCTTTTGGCGTTTTTGTGTCAAGTTTCTCCTGATCCCTTTCACAATTTGTAATTTTCTGTTCTATCAGACACAATTAACGAGACACACTTTGTGCTCTCAGGATGTCTGGTTGAATTTTAATTTTTGTATTTTAATAATTTCTTTTATCAGTACCATGTATAGTCTTTAAAATTTATGTTGGTAATAATTTTTTATCGTTTAACTAAAATTATACCCACCGTTTGCTCCATGATGTTTATGCTAAGCCCCTCTTTTTAAGAATGATTATTTGTACTTGTTCTTTTATTAACGAGCGCTATTGCAGGCCTGATGATGGCGGAAGCCGAAACTAGTTGCCAATTTCACTAAACCAACTTTTTCAACAATTATATTATTGTGGTACTGGACTTTGTGTGTTTCATTACTCAAAATGAAATTAAATAAGTATTCGAAACTTGGTGAAATATGTGAGCGGCGCCCGCTGGTAAGTAAGCAAATGAGACTTCTAAAAAAACATATAATATTATAATTATCCAGTTTTCAAACCGGAAGTCGCAGAAACTTGAAACCGGCTTGGGCACATATTCAAGGTATGCTGAGTCCATTGCCGTTGTCCGTCTGTCTCTATTAACCACAATTTTAATCCAGACACAATGACATTTTTCAGGAGAAAAATGATTAGAACGCACATAATGGGGTGCTTGCATAATTTTTTTTATGTTTTTTTTTTTACTTTAATATGTTTATTACCCCTGTTGACGAGCACAGACCACAATTTAGGAAAAATTTTGACGTTCCGTGCCCCTAATTTTGAATGTTTGCAGCATTCGCCTGCGGCTCATTCTGCAAACTTCATACTCGTGGGAAATAACTATCATTCCTTGCTCGTTTAACAATATACTATTTTTTTACATTCAATAAAGAAACATTTTTGACATTTGACAAGACTAAACCTTTAATAGGCAGTCTCAAAAACCCTCTCTGTCATAGCTGTCACATTTATTTTGGTACAACTTTTTCTGCGGATCTCATTTATTATAATTCACCTTTAGCAATAGGCAGGTTCGACATTTTTTTTTAACTGAAATCGAGAGATTTTGTTATTTAAAAACTATCAAAATGCGAAACAGTCACTATTTTTATGTATTTTATTTAAGGTCTTGACTGAGCCAATGCAAATCATTCACTATTTTTATATATTTTTTTAAATATTCCACTCTGCATTTCTAGTAGCGTTGTGACTGCCTTATAGCAAAGTACTATGAGCTCGCATTAAAAAAAAATTTAAGTTTATTTTTTGTCATTTTCTATAACTTTTGTTTAAATTTTATTCCAAGTTAACAATATTATCAATATTAGACAAAATCTAGAAATTTTTAAGCGAATACAAAATTTATATATGGTTGGTACTTTCTCATGCTATACCAAATATTTTAAACAACATTTTACAATACATGTTTTTACCTCTCGACCTTCAGATAAGAGAGGTATAGGAATCATGCTAAAAATTGGGTAGTGAGTTTTCAATGGATAAACACGTTTTAGGGTCTCTAGAATACGATTTTAGTATTTTCGCGATGATGTCTGTGTGTGTGTGTGTGTGTGTTAGTGTGTGTGTGTGTGTGTTAGTGTGTGTGTGTGTGTGTGTTAGTGTGTGTGTGTGTGTGTTTGGATGGATGTTGTAGTAACGATAACTCAAAAACTACTGAATGAAAAAATTTGAAATTTTGCATACAGGATTCTGATACCCTAGATTAGATCTGATTAGATTTTGGTGCCAATCGCACAACCGGAAGTGGCAGTTGCTATGGGTGATGACGCCATTATTATACAAAACGGCAATAAAGTTTTACACATATATTTTGTATACCCTATAGTTTATTTTCATCTCATTAAAATTTTCGAAACTTTTGCCATTGTTGCCAGATTTACAAAAGAATAATTTTTTTTCCTACTTTTTTGTGTCAACCTGTAAATTTTTGATTCAAAAATGGCGAGAGGTCATGTGCTGGTCACATCAGATTTTTTATTTAATTTTAAATCTATTTAAATATTAACATGTAACTGTATTGTTTAATTTTAGTAATAAAAAAACCTAAAGAAGACATAACAAATGTCGAAACGTTAGAAAAATAGTAAAATTTTCTCAAAAAAAACTAAGATATGCATGTATATAATCTGTATGCATTTTAAGATTGGAAATTATAATGTATATTGTAAATTTTCTTAATAAAAAACGTTTTTATAACATTGCACCGCACCTCGTACTACGTGCAAGTAAGAAAAAAGTAACCGCATCTCCCACTGACCGCATCTCAGACTGACCGCATCTCGCATGACCTCCGATACCAATTAGTACAAATAATAAAATAAGGCAGAAAGCAACCCAACGATAATTTGTTTTGCTTTAAAGTTGTACCGATGGGTATGATAAGCATGAAACTACATAATAATCATATCGGAGGACAAGCGAAGGAAAATAAGTTTAGTTTATGAAAAATCAATAAAAAACATTTCCCGTACATTTTTATTACTTGAACTATTTAGATAATACTTTTTTTTTTAATTAATATTTAATAGCATCAAAAATATTTTTACTTCCCTCGGCCAGTTTTTCGACAGCTCTACGACGTTTTGTTCATCGCGCAAACTATCTTCAGCATTATATTAAAAATATTAACAATGAAAATAAATTTTTGGAACCTAAAACTTTTTCTATATATATTTTTTAATTATCTCTAACCCTTTAATTTCTTTAAATATTTGCAAAAAAATGTACCTACCACTTTTTTTTAAATCTATATTTGTTTCTAACTTTTTACATGATCCAACTTGTTTTTTACTTTCCCCTATGAAAATTAATATTGTATTCGTGAATATTTTCTAATTAAAAATTTTAATTTTAGGGTATGGGTAAGCTTGAATTAGCTCAACCGAAAGAAGTCACGAATAATATTAAAAACCATCAACCGCTTCATTATTACCTATTTTTTCCGGCTTGGACGAATATACCTCCAAAAATCACAAAGATCCTGGTCAACGGAAACCTCATCTGTAGCGGATCTAGAATTCCCGGTAAGAAATCTCATTAATACATTATATTCAAATTAGAAGTGGGTAATTTATGATTTGTACGCCGGTGGAGATCAACTCTACTCGAGACTTATAAATATTTTAAGTCTGATTAAATTTTTCTTGCCAAATGTTTTATGTTTTTTTTAAATATTAAGTTATTATCTAATTTATTTTACAAAATGTATATTAAATTTTTATTTTGGTTTTGAACTATACAGTGCGACTCGAAAAGTTGCAACCATATGGGAAAAATTTTTATTATTCATTTGACAGAAAATTTTATTCCTGATAATGGTGCATTGCGTAAAACTGCAATTTCAAGTGTCAAACTTTCAAATTTCTAAACGGTATACAGGGGCGGGCAAAAAATAGGAATTTTGACCAAGAGTAAAGTACCCATATTTTTGTAATTATTATATTCTTTGTTTTTATTTCAATTTTAAAAAGCTTAATCTTGCTTAGTTTAGGTTTGATTTTACGGCTTTAAGAACCGTTATTTTGTATTTTTATTTTCTTTTTTTTTTATTTTAATTTCCAAAACTTCATTTTATTTAGTTAATTTTAGCTAGGTTTTGTTTTACACCGTGAAATTTAATAATATTTTTTTGACGTAAATAAGGGAATGTTATTTACATTTTGGTACTAAAACGTTTAGGTATTATTTTTTTTTACCCATTTTCTTCAATTAAACCATAATGGTAGTTTTTATGTATACATGTCTACAGGGTGAAATTTCAACTTTGCACCAAGAAAAAACCAAAAATCATAAAAATTTTAAAAAAAGGTCGAGAATGGTGTAAAAATAACGAAGAAAACCAAATTTTTTTAACCAAAATGTATTATAGTGATTGAAGGAAATGATATTATTTTGAGCTAGGCTAAAAACATAAAATAATGGTTTTTTTGCGTAGGAGGCTGTGATTTTAAATCTGAGTTTTTTTCATATTGTTAAAAATAAGGGTACTTAACTCTTGGTCAAAATTCCTATTTTTTGCCTTCCCCTGTATACCATTGACAAATTTGAATGTTTGACGCTTGTAATAGCAGTTTTACGCAATGCAAGAACTTTTACCAAGAATAAAATTTTCTGTCAAATGAATAATAAAAATTTTTTTCATATGGTGCAGGCTTTTTGAGTCGCACTGTATATTAATTTACATCAACTGAATTAATATAAACAAAAAAAAATTTCAAAACAAGTTGCTTCCTAACTTAATTTGATATTGTCAGTATAATAAAATAATAATAATAATAATAATAATACTTGAAAACAACAATTAGATATGTAAATATTAATATTAAATTACACAAAATTTTTACAATAGTGCCAAAATTCTATAAAAAAAAATTCAAATTTAGAGTTTTAAAAAAAAAAGGAATTTCGCAATGATCGATCAACTAGTATATTTGCGATCACAAATATTTATTTTTAAAATCACTAGTTAATCAATATTTAATTAATCCAAGTGAAGTTGTAAAAATGATATATAGTCACGACATCTATCGTAGGTTAATGGGTTCCAACCGGGCAAGCCGCTTAGTAGGATAAAATCCTGTAAAACCGACTAACCAAGTACAACTTGGTGCCGGTAGGGGGAAGCGGGCACCACGCATTCAAATCAAAAATACTTAAGGTATACAGAGTAGGTTTTTGAAGTACCACTGATGATTCCTATAAGGGTGAAACATCTATGGTGGTCGGAGTGTATAGTTTCAAAAACTTACTATCTCTGTTTTGTTTTGAAAAATAAAGTTTAGTTTTATACATAGGAGAGTATTAAAGCAATAAAACTTTGTTAATCCATGAGCGTAACAAATATTTCTCTAGTATATAGTTTTAGTTCTTAAGAAGGCCTCGAAATTAACGACCTCGATTTCAGATGGCAACATAGAAATTGCAAAAAAAAATTACGATTTTGTAGACCAAGAATTTCGAGAACACATTTTATGTTTGTTTGTGGAAATATTTATTTATTTATTATTTATCTCCTTTTTTGTAATTTATTTTAAGAAGTAATAAAAAAGATATTAATCATTTAATGCAGGCGTATTTTTTACAATTTGTTAACGCCAATTTTAACCTGTAAAGAAAATGTCATAAATCTTCTCCGTGGGACTTGCGAACGTGGGCTTTGCGAAGAGAACTTTTTCCGTGGGCTTTGCGATCACGTATAACTGAAATTAATCTAAGCGCTGACCATCGGTGGGCTTTGCGAACACGCTTAAGATTAGAACTATAAAACTGATAATATATGATATTATTAAATTATTATTTAAAATATTAAAGTCCAAAAGATTAATACACCAAGATGGGACTATTTTGCATTGTCTTCTACTGCTAAGTTACAGTCAAACATTTGAATTTCAATAGAAATATTTTTTTAGTTATTTTATGAATTATAACACGTTTTTAAAAACTAAATGAAATGTTTTCTATTTACCGAACAAATGGCAATAGTTGACTCAAAGTACTGCGAATGGTCTTTTCCTTTTGGTCTCAATTTTTTTTATTTCGTCTTTCTATTCTATTGAAGTTGATTAATATAATCAAAAACAAATAGAATAAGTTTTCCAAACTATACATTGCGACCATTACCATACATGTTTCATCCTTATAGGAATCTTCAGTGGCTCTTTGTCGGAATGCATGGTTTCAAAAATGTATTCTATATACCCCAACTATTTTTATGTAAGACCACAATGATAGATAGTCACGACATCTATCGTATTGGTTGATGGGTACCAACCGGGCAGTGCGTTTAGCAGAATACAATTCTGTAAACGCGTCTCCAAGTACAACTTGGATTGCCGTCAGATGGAGGAACCCATCAACCATCATAATGCCTAGTGGGAGCGGGCACCTCGCAATAAAATCAAAAACAAATAGAATAAGTTTTCGAAACTATACATTCCGACCATTACCATACATGTTTCATCCTGCCCGGTTGGTACCCATCAACCAATACGATAGATGTCGTGACTATCTATCATTGTGGTCTTACATAAAAATAGTTGGGGTATATAGCATACATTTTTGAAACCATGCATTCCGACAAAGTGCCACTGAAGATTCCTATAAGGATGAAACATGTATGGTAATGCTCGGAATGTATAGTTTCGAAAACTTATTCTATTTGTTTTTGGTTAATATATAATAGTTAATCTTTCAAATTGTTTATTTTATTTACCGACCTATTCAGAAAAGTTATTTTTCTACAACTACTACGCAAAACACGCTTTTCTACACAAATTTTTATACGCAAAGCAGGGCTTTTCTGAAGTTCTTTAATATCCGTTAGAAATGTAATAATTTAAAGTGCAAAAATTACACGTTATGCCACTTTTCTCCACGGAAATGTCAAACACCCCTATGACCTGTCAACATTTTTGACAAGTTACTGTGTTTCTTTCATTAATAAAGGTGGTTGTAGAAAAAATATTCGCTAGATTTGCGGTACTCACCTTATGGCTCGTGCCATAAACTTCTGAGCTCGTGGGAAAGTGACGCTTTGTACAATCTACTATTTTTTTAAATTGACCCATAAAATATTAAATAATAATGCAATTTGAGGACGAAAGACAGGACTAAAAAACGGTTTAAAAAAAATATGAGTGCGCAGGATTTTTCTCAAATGTAAATATCTCCGTAATTATACAAAAGTTCTGTGTGAAAAATAACTGAAATATAACATTTTAACACTCTCTACCACTAATAAATCTTCAATATTTTGCTGTTTTATTAAAATACAAATTTATAGCCGGCACAAATTTAACTGCAGTGTTCGCAACCCCCACGGTCCCCATAAACTAACCGAGGATATGCCAGATATATATTCGCAAATCCCACGGTTTGCAAATCCCACGGTTCGCAAAGCCCACGCCATCCATAAATCAGGTATACAGAGTTAATTTCCTAAAATATTAAGTTTCAAAACTTTATAATTTTCGAGATTTGTAGTCTATAAATAAAAGTTATGCAACTTTGACTACACCGCTGCATTTTGTGTCCTATTTTTTTTTTCATACTTCAGTCATTTTCCGCGTGACAGGTTGAGACAGTGGCGCTTTTTGGTTAAAATTTTTAACGATTTATGCAACCATTGTTACAATGAAAGTTGTGGAAGTGGAACTATGCTTTGTGAGGTTATAGAATCTTTTCGTGTATTTTGCAACATATTTTAAACTATTTAAACAAAACAAATTAGAATTAAAAACCTGCTCCCTTATGGCCTTTTACTTTCAACAACTTTTATTGCCTGTTTCTGATATCTAGTCTTCGTTGTTTTTCAGGTCCTTTACTTTGTAGTCCACATCTAAATGTCAATTGTCATTCTTGGTTTTCACTTGCAGTCAGCCATTAGTGCATGGTAACTATTATGCAGCAGTATTATAATTTTATAATTTAATCCTATTACAAGTGCATCTGGGATCCACTTCGATTGTTTTTTACCTTAAATAGGTTTTTACACGTCGCTTTTTGCCTTTTTGACGGTTCGTCACTGTTAAATAATTTTATGGTATGACTTCGAGTTGTTTTATTCTTTATTAAATTAGAATTAACTAAAACCAGTTCTTTAGTTTCAAGCATTTTTATTAAGTTAAATTAAATCAAATGTGATCAAAACACGTTGTGATAAATGGGTCTTTGGTGATTGTTATATTAATCTTATGAACATGTGCAGTTCACCTAATACTGTGTATTTTTTATCATAGATTATATTTTAAAAAACAATTTGCACCAGTTCGAAAATCTGAAAGAAAAGTAAAATATTAGTCGAAATGCCATCACAGAGCTTATAAAGTTGATAAACTTATTCATAAATACTAATCTTTTCAAACGAATATATATCTAATAAAGAATATCTTATCGTTCCCAGTATTATTTGAGTAGGTCAAAAATTCACTTAAAATGAGAGAAATCCAAAAGAAAGTGCTTATTTACCGAGGAGGTAAACTTGCCACCAATAATTCTATTGTACCTGCCACGAATTTAGGATTATATAAATATGCCACCACGGAAAAGGACAACTACCTCTCAGGGTAAAAGCAGATCTGTCCATAAGCACTGTGCTTAGTGCTTTACTAAGCACTCTAAGCAGCACTTTTGTGCTCGCTAGCACAGTACTTACGAGCACTTTTTAAAATAAGTTCTTAGTGTTTTAAACACTTTACCAAAGAGTGCTTAGAGCTCGTCAAGAGTGCTCGCGAGCACACCAAAATACTTGCGAGCACTCGAAAAGGCTCGCGAACACTCGGAAAGGCTTCCGAGCGCTCAAAAAAGCTCGCGATCACACCAAAAGGCTCGCGACCTCATCACTAAACCCTTTCGTGAATATTTTTAAACTCACAATAGTAAATATTAGTGTATAATTTTGAAAAAAAAGTAGGTAATTACTATTTTGACTATTTTGAAAAAAATGATATTATGACACAAAATTTTACATCAAATATGATATACACCTCATGTAATATTTTTTAAAAAAATCGGTTGTGTCGTCCCAAAACTTTCCGGACGAGTTTTTTTATTTTTGACAGGTGAGAGTTGGAGAAATAATTTTGACCGTTCTGAATAGAGATTTTCAAGGGCTTTCAAATGACATATTGCAAGTCAAATTCCGTGACATATTGCTTCTGTCATTTTTTGACAGTGACACTTCCGTTTGACAGATGTACAAAAATTAATAGGTTCCTCCAAATTTCAGCTTAATCGGAATAAGCGTGTGGCTTCTATCATGAAAGGAATACACACAAACAGACACACAGGCAGATAGACATACAGACTTCCACCTGGAAATGGTCTTAAACGTCTCAGAGGACCTCAACAGTTAAAATCGATATTTCTCGAAATTTTTTTAGCTCCTCGTTCACATTATTTTCCCTACTCGAATGATGAGTCGGAAAAGTAAAAATCAGAAAAATCAGAAAAAATCAAAAAAAAATCAGAAAAATAAGAAAAAAATAGAAAACATTTGAATAAATTGAACGAAAGATCGGACAATATTAAAAAAAAAATGAAAAATAAAATTGTGAAATACGGAAAAAATAAAAAAAACCGAAAAAAAAACTCAAAAAATCGAAAAAAACAAAATGAAAAAGAATTCGCAAAAATCGAAAGAAATCGAAATATATCACAAAAATAGCAAAAATCGCAAAAAAACGCTAAAATAAATAAAAACAAAAAACCGGAAACTATTTTAACCATAAAAAAATAACAGGAAAAGAAAAAATTCAAAAGATTTGAAAAAAATTACAAAAAAATTAGTAGAATAAGAAAAAATTAAAAACAAATAAAAACTAGAAAAAACAAAATAATATAAGAAAAAAATGAAGAAGAATTTAAAAAAATCGAAATAACCCAGAAAAAAAACAAAAAATCAGAAAAAATCGGAAAATCAGAAAAAAATAATACAAAAAATCAGAAAAAAGAGGAAAAATAAGTAAAGACAGAAAAATCAAAAATAACAGAAGAAATCAGAAAAAATATCTTTTCCAGGATTATAAGTATTCAAAAATCCTTAATTTTACAGGTTGACATAAATGTGTAAAGAATTAGAAAGAACAGAAAAAATTCGACAGGTAAATCAGAAAAAAATCACAAAAAATAATATACAAGAAAATATAAAGAAAAGCAATAAAATAAAAAATCAAAAAAATCAGAAAAAACTCATTATAAAAATTTTTGAAAAATTCAGAAAATAAAATTAAAAAAATCATAAAAAAATTCGAAAATCAGAAAAAAATCATTAAAAATTAGCAAAAAATCTGAAAAAAAGTCAAAAGAAAATCAGAAAATATAGAAAAATTTCAGATATTTAATGTTAAAGTTTCAAATTTTGATATTGTTTATTTTTGACAAGTGACTGTTGGAGCCATAATTTTCACTAATCTGAATACAGATTTTCAGGTACTTTCAAATGACATATTGCAAGTCAAATTCCGTTACATATTGCATCTGTAATTTTGTGATAGGGACACTTCCGTTTGACAGATGTCATACAAAAACTAATGGGTTCTTCCGATGGGTAACCCAAACCCACATACCAAATTTCAGCTCAATCGGATTAAACGTGTGGCCTCTATCGTGGAAGAATACACACAGACAGGCAGACAGACTTCCATCTGGAAATGGTCTTAATCATCTCAGATGACCTCAAAATGGATATTTTCATCTTTATCTCGAAATTTTTTTTAGCTCGTTCACAATACTTTCCCTTCTCGAAGGTGGGTCGGAAAAGTAAAAACGTTTTATTAAGTAACGAAGTACTTATTAACTTTACATTGCCCGTCTGTCTATTTATTTATATGTCTGCCTATCTTAGCAAGAACGGTTTCGAATTTTGGTACTCTGTTTTCGGCAATCGATATCTGGTCACCTTAGCTCGCCCATCTACTATTTTTAGTGACCTAAATCAGCTACAACTGTCTGTCTATCCGTCTGTCCGTCAGTCCCACTGTCCCAACGATAACTCGAGAATGGTTTCGAGTTTTGAAAATCTGTTATCAACAATCAATAGCTGGTCATCTTAAGTTACCCACCTACTATTTTCAGTAGTAATACCCCTAGGGCCTTGATAATACCGAGATAATTTTGTCATAGAGAATGCTGAAAGCGTGTTGCTTGATAATAAAGGCCGAGGGCTATTATCCTTAAGCGACACGCTTGAAGGATTCTCTATGACAAAATTTTGAGGATTTATCAAGGCCCGAGGGGTATTCGATAAGATAATTTTTTACTTTATAGTTTTCAAAAAATTGGTTGTCAATCTGACGTTTAATATTGACTTATTTTTATTTAACAAAACTAAAAACTACAGGTATTAAAAGTACAATTGGTAAATGTTAAATTAGAAGAAGAGTTTGCTGAAGTTGACGGATTGTTAATTTCCACTGTTGAAGAAATTCCTCGCATAGTGTTGATTATTTCACTATGGCGTTTTTGGTCGATATTTAAGTACCGACATTTTTAAACTAGTTGTCAGTTTGACGTTTAATTAAATTTTTAATCAAAAACTTGACTTGTTGAAAACACAAAACTGAAAACACCACATGTAGGGTGTTATCGCTGTAATCCATAGCTGAATGGATGAAATTTGACTCTAAATTAAGTCATTTGATTGGTTACTATAGTTAGTAAAAAATTATCAATAGTAATACCACTAGTGCTTTAAAATTATCCGGTTAATTTTAAAGCACGCATGGTATTTAAAAGAATATTTCACGAACTTTAATAACTAAAAATTAAATCAGGCATTTTTATTAACTAATAAAACTATTCCCAATATTTTAATATCATATTCTTTAATTGACACTGACAGATATTTTAATTGCCATACTGGGTTGCCATGACGACGTGGTCTTTTCGTTTTCGTCTTTTCGATTTTGTCTTATCGATTTTGTATATCCGCTGTAAGTTTTCGAAAATACCACTGTCCTTATGGGATTTTTTATACGTGAGTGGAATATTCAGTTTGATCCCAAATCCTACATCTATGAATCTTTGTGTACTAATGTTTTATTGGTTTATTTATTTTCCCTTCATTTTTTAGGAGATTTAATATTATATTGGGGTTTATTCTGTATCGTTTTAGTTAATTTTAACCTCTAGGTTAAAAGTTATTTATAACTATGCGGTCAAAATTTTAACCCAAATGTCAATTTCAACCAGAGATGCCATACAGAAAGATTGAAAGATTGCAGAAATTTTTATTCAGAATACAAGAAAAACTTTAATCATACAATGACTTGCATTTTTAATGACTCTCAAGCGGCCCCGAATAGACTATAATTACTTTTAATAAAAAATGAGGGGGTAATCCCACCCAACTTTCCGAACACTCCTAGTAAAGTAATTGTTTAATCGATTATTTTAGTTTTTCTGCATCAAAACACATTAATAAAATAAGTTTATAAAAATTAAAAAAAAAATTAATTTTTTCTAAAAATTTTTTTTAACTTTTTATAATTTTGTATAATTTCTACAAGTATTATTTTAAAATTATGAAATATTTCACACATAATGTACTTTTTGATCCCTTTCGGGTGTACTAGTTACTTTTTGCATTTGTTTTACCATTTTAGATAAAACAAAAGGACAACAAAATTTAATTTTTGTTTTATTTTGGTTATAATAATTACAATGTTAAATTCGAAGAGACTAAATTATTTTTTAAATTTAGAGTTTTATATTACCTATCGAATGGTATAAATCCCATTTTAATATCTTTAATATTTTTAAAGTTATTCAATTTTTTTTAAACTTTTATTAAATTTCAAAAAAAAAATTATGAATTCTACAGTTTTTTGAATAAAATTCTGAAAAAAATCACAATTATAGAGTTTTTTACTACAAATTTAAGGGTAATTTTTTAAAATTTTTAATATTAATTTTAACCTTAAAACAAATCAATCCTATTTTTGAATAATTTTAAAATCATTAAATAATTAATATCTCATTCAATTTTATTCAAAATGGGAAACAAACCTTTTTTTTAGGTTTATTGGATCAAAATGTATTAATAAAGAAAGTTTAAAAAACTAAAAAAAAAAAAATTTTTTGTTAAAAATTCATGGGTAAACCCATTGAATTGTTGTAACTTTTTTCATTTTTTTCTATAACTTTTACAAATACTATGTTAAAATTATGAAATAATTTACACACATAGTACTTTTGGATCTTTTTCGGATATGCTATTTAATTTTTTCATTTATTTTATACTTATTGATAAAACGAAATTACAAAAAATTTTAAAAAATTTCTTAATTTTGTGTATAATAATTACAATTCTAAATTTTAAGAAACTAAAATACATTTTAAATTTAGAGTTTTATTTTATCTTTAGATTAGTGCAAATCCCAGTTCAATAACTTTAATATTGTAGAAGTTATTCAATTTAGTTTAAAATCATAATATAATTTTAAATGTTTCTTAGCCAATTTTTAAAAAAAATCACAATTTTTGTAATAAAATTTTGAAAAAAATTATAATAATAAAATTAATTATTACAAATTTAAAGATATTTTTTTAAAATTTTTAATATTAAAATTTAAGTAAAAAATAATAATTTAATAAGGATAAAAATTGCTTAAAAATTAAAATAAAAACTAGCGGCGAAACTATGCGGAACTCGAAAAAAAATTAAAGACAAAATTTGTAGAAAATTTTATATTCTACAATTTTGATTTTTTGTAAATTTTCATAAAAATCCATAATTTTGTCTCAAAATCTAAAAAAAGTCGCAAATGTCTATATACATTATTTTTCACGCCCTCTAGCGACGAAACTATGAGGAAATCAAAAAAACGGTAAAAACAAAATGTGTAGAAAATTTTATGTTCTACAACTTTCATATCCTGTAATTTTTCATAAAAATGCATTATTTTGGTTTTTTAAGAAAAATATGAAAAAAAATTACTTTTTGATAAATCTGGCAACAATGGCAAAAGTTTTTGAAAATTTTAATTAGTCGAAATTAAACTATAACGTATAAAAAATATATGTGTAAAACTTTATTGTCATCTTGTTAGGTAATGACGTCATCACTTATAGCAACTGTCACTTCCGGTTGTCCGATTAACTCCAAAATCTATACAGGTCGTCTCCTTGTTACCCTAAATATGTATATAAAATTTCATCTAAATCGGTTCAGCCGTTTAGACGCTATCGTGTTCACACACACACACACACACACAGACACACAGACACACACACACACACACAGACACACAGACACACACACACAGACACACAGACAGACATCATGCTAAAAATGGTATAAATGGATTCAGGTGACCTCAAAACGTAAAGATTCGTTAAAATCTGGGTATGGTCAAAATATCATGATCGCAATACTTTCCTTCTATACAACTCTGTTGTTCGGAAAGTAAAAACTCTAAAAGAATCGCTACGTCTATGCAATCTGTAATATTCTTAGTTTTCTTTTGTTTTAGACGCTGTAAAGTTATAAAAAGATTCGAAATTTTTACTAGCTCTACAGTATGTCTGAAAAAGTTGCCAACCTATGAGAAACTTTTTTATTTGTAATGTTACGAAAAAAAGTTATTCTTTATAAAAAGTTCTGCATGGCCCATAAAGTAAAACGCAAATGTCAGATATTAAATTTTTAAATAGTATACGAGGTTTGTCAAAAATATGAATTTGGTACAAGAGTAAAGTACCTTTATTTTTTACAATATCGAAAACTTTAAGTTATAAAAAGTTGTTCGAAATACTAGACTGACTTTCGATAAAAGAAATATCATTGTCAGAGCCATCTAGATTTTAAATTATTTCGTTTATTTTTGTGTATTACAGTAGAAAATACATTATTATGTTGGGTATTACTTATTTATTACTGATTTAAGTTTATTGCTAAAATATTTCAAATCAACACATAAACATTTATTAAATCAGATAAAAGTTGACGTGTTTTACAACTAAAATTTGCAAAATTTAAGTTGAAATTGAAGTGGTCAAAATATTCCTATTAATCTTTTGCAATTTGTGGACATCCTGTATATGTAATGTCAAATGTAAAAACCTGAATATTATTATTTTCGACAGCAGAGATTTTCATAAAGAATAACTTTTTTTCGTAAAACTTACAATAAAAAAGTTTCCCATATGCTGCCAACTTTTTCAGACATACTGTATATTAGCTTAAATAAATATCAGGAAATTTTAAAGTGACTTTAATACATTTTAGATTGAAAAATTAGATTTTATTTTCTTTTCAAACATATACTATACTAGTTGTTGACCAACGTTTTGGTTTAATTTATTAAACCTTCATCAGAATTGTAAATTGTATAACTTTTTTATACTTTGAACCAATTTATTTTATTTTTATATCACTTTCTAATTATTTTGTTACCCGTTTTGTTGATTAATTATAAAAAGATGAAGACATAATTAAAAAAGAATTAAAATATTTATAAATATAAATAAAACAGATTATGTTTAAACCAAAATGCAATTAAAGCTATCTATAATCTTTAAACTACCCCAAGATTAGCTTAATAGCGTCCGGTAATTAAAAAATCCTTAACAGATCAAGTGCAGTATTTCTGTTACTTCATTAGAGTTCGATCTTCACCTTCACAAAACATTCAAGTTTTTTTTTATACTATTGAGCAATTATTATGAACCAGTAATTTTTATTAATATGTTTATTAGTTAAGTGATGTGATCTATCTTTTAAAGAAACAGTCAGTCGCCGCCATGTTTGTGATATATGTTTTATGTACAGTGTGTGAGTATTAAATTTTAGTTTAATATATTTTAAAAAATTCTGTTTTAATTGATACCATATCGGTTAAAAACTGTAACAAAATCTCTAAAAAAACTTAATATATAATTTATAGAATCTACATGATGTTTACAAAATTCCTAGTATCATTATGTAATAAACGTTTTCAAAGTGATTAATGAATTTTTATATCATCCTATACAAATCTAATTTTTAAATCGGAATATTTATTTCATTAACATAATTATTGTTTGCTACATCGTTTGTTTGAAGTTACAATTTGTGGATAAAATAAGTTTATACAGGGTGTTTCATTGGTAAACCGACATACGTTAACTGAAAATAGAGGGCACTTAGGTGCTTCCAAAAAACTAATATTTGATGGGTCCAAGTATTTGATGGGTCATAAGTGAGGTACAGGGTGTTTTGTCAAAATTGCTTATTTCTTCTAACCCTCGTTTCCTCGGAACCGCCCTGTATATTTATTTCTTATTTAGCAAGCTTGTTTAAGTTTATTAGTACATTACACTGACATAGTAAGCAAAATACAAATCCAGGTCCGGCTTCAAAAAAAAAATACTAAAATTATTTTCACGATGAACAACACTCTATATATCAGAATTTTAAAAATTGGATAGTATATTCGAAAAGAGCGGAAAAAGTTAAGTAGGAATTCATATTTTTTGAGACTGCACCTCTCATTTTACTACTAAAACTTTTAACTCGAAACTAAAAAATTGTTCATTTTCGTCGAATTCATGCGATTTTGCTTAATATGGGAAATTGGTTTAGTAAGAGAAATAAATAATATTCTATATATTAATAATCACTTATGAGGCGCGTTAGACCCATCAAATATTAGTTTTTTAGAATCACCTAAGTGCCCGCTATTTGCAGTTAACGTATGTCGGTTTACCTATGAAACATCCTGTATTTTTACTTTTATGTTCAGAAAACGATTAAGAAACATCATAGAAATGCACTTATTTTGCTTGGGTAAAAATCCCATTAATCGAAAAATTAATTGTAGAAATTTTTGAGCGGCTTATTTTGTTCGTCTTGAATCAAAAAATATCTTTGCATTTAAAAACCCGGGGAAAAATAAGAAAAACCAAAAATAGAATTATAAACTTTCGGCCAGTACTCATATTATACATAAAAAATTGTATATCCAGTTTTCCAGGCCCATTGTACTGCAGGAAAAAAATACAGTTGGAAATTTAGTGAATCTAATAAATTAGAAACAGCAAAAATTATTTTGTCCACGACTGTTTTATAATGAAGCCATTTTTGAAGAATGTTCTAATAGTATATATTATGCACTAATAGCAGTGAATAATCATTATTCCTACTTTTTATCACTGCTCTTCCTATACTTAACCATTGTGATATAACTATTATAAATTTTATCCATTTTCTTAGTAAGCCGCGACTGTCAAATTAACAATTTAAATTGAAATGTCAAACTTTTAACTACAGAATATTTTATTAAAATTTTTACTAAATTGTAATAAAATAATGAATTGAGAAAGTGAAAATAAAATGTGCTTAACACCTTCACCACCAGAAGCTCCATACAAGTAAATGATTCTAATTCTTATGCCAGCAATCAAAAATTTCAACAAATAATCAGAATATTAATGTTGACGTTAATCCTATTTCTGCAATTAACTCAACAAATTTTTCAAATGTAACTATTAACATAAATAATTCATGTTATTTAATATTAATATTCTTTCTAGTTATGCTATAAATATTAAAAATAATGTTTCATCAATGTACAGTATTCTACTCGCATATAATGGCTATTATATGCTCGTTGAATAATATACTATTATCCAGTACTAATCTATAATTTGTTCATTTTACATGAGTTTACCAAATAATAACATCCATTATTCACTGGTTTTACTGATTTCTATATATCCATTATTCACTAGTGAATAATGATCATTCACTGATTTAAATTAAGGTTTATAGTAGTTTTAGTCAAAATTATTTAGTATTCGTGGATAAAGTATAGAATTCTACTCATATATATATATACTATTAGATACACGCTTTCCCTCATGATATATTCCTCCTGGATCCAACGCTGGTGTTTACAATGATTATATAAATTTATTTGATAATTTGGATAGTGAAATGTCACAAAATACTAGCCTGCTCCTAATTGGGGATTATAATATTCCTTATATCAATGGCACATCTTTTAAATTTAATAACTTAAACAGTATATTAGAAAATCTGTCCCTACTGTTGGCTACCTACAATTTGCAGTCTTATAATAATTGTTTAAATGAAGATAATAAAACCCTAGATTTAGCGTTGGCAAATTTCTGTATATTTGTTGAGGAGGAGACAGAGCCACTGGTCGGTTTGGACAAAAAACATCCTGCTTTAAATATCCATTTTGAATTACATAAACACAGGGTTAGTTCAGTTCAGAACAATAATAATCTAGAAAACAGATATAATTATCAAAAGGCTAATTTTAGATTGCTATATGAATTATTACGGGATTTTAATTGGGGAAGAATTGGGTATTTCTTTAAAGTAGATGACTGTATAAAATATTTTTACCAAGTATTATATGAAATTTTAGATATCTGTGTCAAAAAATTTACCAATAAAACTCGTTTCAATAAAAAACCTTTCCACCCTGGTTTACAGATGAAATTAAAGCCAATTTAAAATTCAAGGAATATTTTAGAAGGAAAAAGCATGTATCAGATCATTACTTAACTAACTATAAAAAAATTAGAGCCGATCTAAAAGTTACAATAAAGTCAGCCCATAGTCTCTATATTGCAAATATGCAAAATAATGTCAAACAGGATCCCGCACTTTTCTGGACTTATATTAGAGATAGAAGACTTGAAAAAGATAACTCTTCCAATTTTATCATTAATAATAGAGAAGTGTCCGATAAAAAAATCATCTCTGGGGAGTTTGCTGATTATTTTAGCTCAGTCTACGATAATGATTCAACTTATGACGTAAAAGATATAGATAATCTAGTAAATACTTGGAACGAAATTATTTTCCAAAGTATACATTTTGCTAACGCAACTGTGTCGGATTTAGACGCTGCTTTTCATAAGTTAAACCCGAAAAAGACAGCGGGTCCTGATAACATTCCATGCTATGTTTTTAAGGCGAGTAAAGATTTTTTAATGTACCCACTCTTGGTAATATTTAACAAGTCACTAAAAACTACCAACATTTCCTAGCGAATTCAAACTAACCAGATTAACTCCAATTTACAAAAATAATGATAAAAATATAATTGAAAATTATCGACCAATAGCTATTTTAAATTGTGCAGCCAAATCATTTGAATTCATTATCTATGAAAAAATGACGTTTCACCTTCAAAAATATATCTCACCTTACCAACACGGCTTTTGCCGAAAAAAATCAATAGAAACGAATCTACTAACTTTCACAAATAAAACAATAGGTATCTTAAACAGTCGAACGCAAGTTGACTGCATTTACACTGACTTTAAAAAAGCCTTTGATAAAGTAAACCATGATATTTTGCTGGCGAAGTTGAAGCATTATGGACTTACCAACCATTTAATAAATTTTTTTATATCATATCTAAAATAGAGGCCTCAGTATGTAACATTTGGGGGGGAGAAATCTCATACAATACTAGCGGGTTCTGGGGTACCCCAGGGATCCAACTTAGGGCCTTTACTTTTTTAAATATTTGTTAATGACCTTCCTACATATGTTAAATCAGAGCGAAGTTTATATGCAGATGATTTTAAAGTATATAAGGGTATAAACAATAATAATGATTTCTTAGAACTTCAAAACGATTTAGATTCTATTTGTGAATGGTCAATCAAAAATAAGTTATTTTTCAATACTTCTAAATGCAAAATCATTACATTTAGTAAAACAAAAAATTATCTGAACTTTATTTACACAATGCAAGGTTCCATATTAGAAAGAGTTACTGAAATATGTGATTTAGGAATTCATTTCCAAACAGATTTCAAATTTACCAATCACATATTTAATATATCCAAGGAAGCTAATAAACTATTAGGTTTTTTAAAACGGTGTACCCATGAATTTACAGATATATTTACAATAAAACTGTTATTCTTCTCATTTGTTCGTAGCAAGTTAGAATTTGGATCAATGGTATGGGATCCCGAAAAGAAAAATTATGTTCAAATATTGGAGACAGTACAGAACAAATTTATTAAATATTTATACTACAAAAAATATCATTCAACACCTCCCCTCGAATCTTATGCACCATTAAGAACTGATTTTAAAATCGAGAAATTAGAATTTAGACGTTACATGGCCAATCTCACATTTCTTAGTAAATTAATAAATGGTTTGACAGACTGCGAATATTTATTGGAACAGATAAATCTAAGTGTACCAATTGCAGGGATGCGTCGGCGCGATTTGTTTCTATGCACATCAGTTAACGATGGGCCTATTGCAAGGATGTGCCATTTATATAACAAATACTCCATAAATATAGATGGTGATTTGTTCGGTGCATCACCTGAAGGTTACAGGTTTCGATTAAGACAATTATTCAAATACTCATAATATCATACGCACAATTTAAGATATTCAATTTTGGTTCGGAACTCGTGGTATAAAAAGTTTAGGTAATTCAAATATTTTGTTTTTTTTTTTTTTTCTCTGCTTGTGTACTTATACTTATTTACATATATATAGTTTTAATAGGTAATTTGTATTTTCTGTATATATCAAGAAACATGTAATTAGGCTTATGCCTGTTTGTTTCTATTCATAAATAAATGATGTAAACGCCAAACACATGAATAATAGCCATCATTATATGCTCGTTGAATAATATACTATTTTATAATAACATTTTATCCTATCCTCTAGTAATATGCAAAGCGCTTTTTGACGATTTGTTATTATTTTTTTAGTAAACGAATTAGTTATAAATATAAATAAATATAATAAAATAAATTTCTCATGCTTTATCTACCTACTACGCCTATGATGAAAATATAAATTATACCCTGGAGCAAGTGAGGGTCAAATTCTAAATTATCCGTAATAAAAACACTGATGGGAGGGGATTCCTCTATTTCAAAGAATGTTTGCTGTCTTTCCTGAACCTATCTCGAAACGTAAATTTTGGAAATATCGTTAATATCTCATGAATGATTCAATTTTGAAATTTAATACTTCAAGACATACATTTCAATAAAATTGGAAATTAATAAAAAAAATTTTGGACATTAAAATGTCAAAAATTAAAAAAACTGGTTTTTTGTCATTATCTCAGAAAATTTGAGGTTATATTGAAAAATGGTCAAAAACAAAACTATAGATGTAATTATTATCTACAGCTTTACTATAGTCCATTTTTTGATTGAAAGCCAAACTTCACCGGAAATTGCCGAAAACGATTTTCAACCCTTAAAACTCACCCCCTTCAAATGTACAGGGGCGAATTTTGTTCCTCTTTTATGCAATTATTTTTAGCAACAATTCCCGCTATCGCTATTAAGGCTTTGGTCCTGGGTCAAAAAAACTGTCTAATAGTCTAAGATCCGTCTACATTAGTACGATCAGCTATTTTTAATCAGAATACAATTATTTTAGATAATTATTAATAGGGAAATACGGTTCTATCTATCAAAATATGGCCGCAAGTATTTTTATTTAAAATTCAGTTAATTTTTGTTGCTGTTTTTCACTTAGCCGCAACCAGGTATAAACAGGTATAACTTCGTTGAATTTATACATTCATAACGTATTTTTATATATTGTATATAAAATTAAAGCTAATTTTTATCTCTGCACGATGGGATACGGTTGCTTATGTAAAAGTGATTGCCTACTGTTAAAGATACATAAGAAGAAGATAGTTATCACACAACACTGTCACACATTGGGTCTAAAACGTGAACAAATGTCTAAATAACTGTCAATGTAGACAAAAATTGAGTTTCCGACCTCGCTGATAGCAAATTTGATATTGAAATTGAAAAATTCAGTATGGCGAACCAAATTTTACAAAAATAGGATTAATTAGACACAAATCGGTGTAATTGGGTTTTCAAGTTCTCTAGTAGCGTTAATATTGAAATTGAAAAATTTCAAATGGCGGGTTCAATATGGCGGACCAAATTATGAAAACATAAGATTAATTAGACACGAATTGGCTAAACAAACTTTTTTTTCGACTTTTGTCCACTTTTTGGAAATCCGGCCCAGCTTCTAACAGACAAGGTCGCAGTGTGCCAACTGTTACTCATTTTAAAACTACTACGCATGCTCAGCTAATTAACATCATTTTTATTTTATTTTTTGGAGTTTATTCAACAATTACGACAAATTAGGATAATCAATTGACGTAGAATGAGTAGGGTGATCAAATCATTTTGAGCTTAACTTTTTGCACACCCTGTATTTCTTAAAAGTCAAAGCTTATAGGTATTTCTCATACAGAAAAGGTACTCTTAGTTCATCTTTGTAGAGCATTCCATTTTTAAGATATTTAATGCTACTCATACATGAACGCGATTTATTAATTATATTTCATGCCTTGTTCTCAATGATCAAATGTAGTAACACTGTTTCCCGTGGGTAAGCACGCAATTTTTAAAGCTAAAATTAACCAAACGGAGTTCCAAAATAATAACGAAGCGTCTCTCATCTCTATAGCTGTCTAGTAGTCCATTCTCTATAGCTGTCTAGTAGTTCCATCTCTAGTTCTGTAAAACCCCATTCCTTTGTTTTGCGTGGAGTAGGCACGTATCGTTTCTACTTTTGAACAAGTTGAAATGTGGAATAAATACAAAATATTAATAAGGTACCTACACACTCGACATGTATATAACCGTAATGAATTGGATAAACATTGATATGGAATACAACTTTAGGTTTCTTCTACCAGGAGTCACCTAACACAAGGTCATGTCTATCATCTAATACTTTGTTTAATAATACTTGTTCTTCTGGTCTCAACTCCTTTAAACATCTACATTTGATCATTGAAAAGAAGGCGTGAAATATAAGTATAAGATCAAACGAACTTACCTTAAGTGAAGTTCGATAGCCATAATATGGGTTCAGAAGTTTGTCTTTACTTTCACTTCCCATGATCATCTTAATTGAGACAAACACATTAAAGAATGAGGTTTCACAGAACTAGAGATGGAACTACTAGACAGCTATAGAGATGGGAGACGCTTCGTCGTTATTTTGGAACTCCGTCTGGTTAATTTTAGCTTTAAAAATTGCGTGCTTACTCACGTGAAACAGTGGTACTACATTTAATCATCTCAAACAAGGCGTTTCATATAATTAAGATCGTACTTCACTTAAGGTAAGTTCATTTGATCTTGTAATAAATTAACTCTAAAAATAAAAAGTTTTAAAAATATCTCAAAAATGGAATGCTCTACAGAGGTGAACTAAGAGCACCTTTTCTATGGCAAACTGTATAAGGAATAAATATGAGCTTTAACTTTTAAGAAATACAGGGTGAGCAAAAAGTTAAGCTCAAAATGATTTGATATCCATCCTCTTTCTACGCCAATGGATTATCCTAATTTGTCGAAATAAAGTGGTATTAATTCGTATTGCTTAACCTCTAATAGGTACCTAGGAACAAGTTAATGTTTCTACTTTAAGTAAAGATATTTTAAAATAATATGTATTATTCACTTTCACTTTATCACCCTGTAGAATGGAAACGGGGTGTTTACAGACAAATGTTATTTTATTAATAATTTGTTAAGATCTATACAGTCCCTAATTTGTGGTACTTAATCCTGAAACACCCTGCATAATTTACTAAAATACGTTATAAATGTATAATTTCAACGAAATTATACCTATTTATACCTGTTTGCCAAGAGGTTGCGACCAAATGAGAAACGGCAACCTAAACTTTACATCTCTCTCTTTGAAATTTTATCTTAAAAACAAGTGAACGAAATTGTTTAACAAAAGTTAATTATATTTTAATTAAAAATACTTAAGGCTATATGTTGATAGGCAACCCGGCAGAACCGTATTTCTATATTAATATTTAACTAAAAAAACAGATGAACGTAGTAATCATGTCGTCGGATCTTGGACTATACATTTAACACCCTCTAATTTTTTTATTTCTTTTTGCAGTTAACTTAGTACCAATAACCACAACAGTCAATCTTGTACACACTTTAAAGATCAACATCCATCCCTTATCTACAGCAAACAACCAACCATCTCAAAACGATTTTTACGATAAACCTCGAAACGATGGATTTGAATTTTATGCTCCGGAAGTAAGATATCATAATGATAATAGACCACCTTTACATCCCCAAGGTACTGCTGATTTTGATGAATTTGGCAACCCTAGAAGACCACCAGAAGAAAACAATGGGTACAATAATATACTACCTGCACGTCCCCTAGCTACTGCTGATTTTGATGAATTTGGTAACCCTAGAAGACCGCCTAAAGAGAAAAATAAGTTTAATTTTAACCCAACTCTTCCTCCAAATAGGTTCAATTTTAATCCAAGAGTAAATACTAATAACGGAGTGAATCCTGCGGATGTATATAAAGGAAATCCATTCTTTAAGAATATTACTATCGATACCAGTAAGTATAGATCACTAAATCTGTCTAAGTGAATCATTTTTGTCTAATTAAATCAGGGTTCGGAGGATATATATCAAGTGATATATATCATGATATATATCCAATATTTATATCCGATAAAATCGATAATTATTTATTTAAATAAAAATGTTTTCCACCATTTTAAACATCCGAAAATGTCTCAACACGCTCTTGGTATTAGGGTGTTAATTGTTTTGTCCAAAATTTTTCCTCTTTTCACTTTGTCCCTTTTTTTGAAAATACCCCCTTTTGCTAAAATTACCCCTTTTTTTCTGAAAATTACCCCTTATTTTCGTCATAAGGCCTCTTCCTTCAAAATTTCCCCACTTTTCTCTCAAATACTGTCACTTTTTGTCTCAAATTTCACCTCTTTTCTCTCAATTTTTGTCACTTTTTTCTGAAATTATCCCGTTTTTTCTAAAATTACCCCATTTTTTTCTTAAAATTACCTCTTATTTTTCATTTTTGTTATTTTTTCTCAAATTTCCCCTCTACTTCCAAAATTTCCCCTCTTTCCTTTCAAATTTTCGAACTTTTTTGTCTTAAATTTCCCCTCTTTTATTTCAAATTTTGTAATTTTTTTCTTGAAATTACCCCGTTTTCCCTTTTTTTTTCTAAAACAACCCCTCATTTCTCATTATTGTCAGTTTCTGTCAAATTTCCACTTTTTTTTGAGTAATTATTTTCTTCTTTCCCCCTATCTTTCCCCCTTACCACTCCATTGGTATCGATAGATAGAGAGAGGGAGATAATTGGAAATAAAAAACAAAGATTATATATAAAAATATTTGGGAAAAAGTTTGAAACTAAAAAAGTAGGGTAAAAAAGGCTGGGGCCAAAAGTGGAAAAAAAAGTAGGTTAAAAAGGCTGGGGCGAAAAGTGGAAAAAAAGTAGGTGAAAAATTGGTAAAAAAAGTTTCAAATTTTAAATTATAAAAAAATTAGTGAAAAAGTGGAAAAAGTTTGACACAAAGAAATAAGAAATTAGTAAAAAATGTAGGAGAAAAAGTGAAAAAACGTAGGGGAAAGGGTGGAATAAAAAGTAGGGAAAAGTGGAAGAAAATAGGAGAAAAGTGAAAAAAAAATAGGAAAAGAAGTGACAAAAAAGATTTAAGGAGAAAAAGTGGAAGAAAAAAAATTTTCCACAAAGAAATTAGTCAAAAATTTATGAGAAGAAGTGGGAAAAAGTAGGAAAAGGAAGTATAAAAAAGTAGGGGAAAGGGTACAATTAAAAAGTAGGGGAAAAGTGACAAAATATTGAAAGAAATGGAAAAAAGTTTTAAGGAGAAAAAGTGGAACAAAAAACGTTTGACACAAGGAAATTAGTAAAAAAATGTGTGAGAAAAAGTGGAAAACAGTAGAGGAAAGGGTGGAATAAAAAAGCATGGAAAAAAGTAGGGGATAAGTGAAAAAAATAGGGAAAGATGTGGAAAAAGTTTTTAAGGAAAAAAATGGAACACAAAGAAATTATTAAAAAAGTAGGGGAAAGAGGGTGGGGGAATAATGGGAAAAAAGTTGGAAACAAAAAAATTACTGGAAAAACAGGAGAAAAAATGAGTCGGGAAAAAAGTGGAAAAAAGTTTGAAATATAAAAAAATTTGTGAAAAAGTAAAGGGAAAAGTCGAAAACAGAAGGGGAAAAGTGAAAAAAATTGGGAAAGAAGTAGAAAAAAAGAAGTGGAAATAGTGGAATATAAAAATAGGGGAAAGTGGAAAACAATAGGGAACGTAGTGGAGAATAAGTTTTAAGTGGAAAGAGAAAGCTATATTTTCTTTTTTTTAATAGACAGGTTAGATTTAGATAGTCAAGACTTGTTTTAATAAAATGAATATAAATAGTGTTATATTTTCTTCTTTTTTTAATACACAGGTTAGATTTATATAGTTAGTAGATTTAGGTAGTTTATTATCGAAATGTTGGTAGAATACGGTTTATTGAAAACGGTAACACTGCAAATAATCCTTTCTGTATTTCCCCTTTGTGTTGATTGTTGTGTTAAGTTAGTTCTGATTTTTATTTAATATTATGCCAAAACCAAAGCATTCTGTTTGGCATTATTTTGACTGTATTTTAACACACCAAAAAAATACGGCCAGTGATATTTGTTTATTTTTAATTATTTTTGTTTTTTTTTTTTAATTTGAGTTAGAATAAACGTTTTTGTTGTTTAAAATATAGGTTTTTGTTAATGTGGGTTTGTGTTAAAATTTAGTTTGTGCAAGAAACAATACTGTTTTTTAATTAAATAATTAAATTAAAAAAATGATATATATCATGTGATATGATATTTATTTAAATATCATGATATTTTCGAAACCTAAATTAAAAATTAAATTTATTTTTAGCTCCAATATCAATAACACCGATTCAATCTGTACCAATTATTCCTCCAAGAAATACTCCAGAACCATCAGTAGATTTTTCAGACGAGTTAGATCTAGTCACAAAGAATAGCGACCAACCTACTAGACCGTTCGATGATGTTTGTGGACAATCCATTACTACGAATCATTTGATTTTTGATGGACATTTTGTACCAATAGGAGCTTATCCTTGGTTGACTGCCATTTTTTATGTTAAAAGTACAGGATTAAGTTATATATGTAGTGGATCGCTTATTTCTAATAAACATGTTGTAACAGGTATATATTCCAAATATATTACATATTATATTAATAATAAAATAAAATTATTTTAGCCGCACATTGCGTTGAAATGAATCACAAAAAAGTCGCTCCTAGCAAGCTAGTGTTAATCCTTGGAAAGTTAAATATTCAAAAATGGACTCCTGTCGTTGGAGAGAAAATAGTGGAACCGGCTTCAATCCACGTCCACCCGGACTACGAAAGTTTAACTGGTGACGCAGATATAGCTGTCATCGAACTTAACGACGTCATACAGTTTACGAAGTATATAAGACCCATTTGTCTTTGGAGAGGAGATACAGATCTCGAACTAGTTGTTGGTAAGTTATTCAAAAATTTTATCAAATCGTACAAACATTTTTTTCTCTGTTTTCTACTATTAAGTCTTCCTTTGTTGAGGAATATCATCCCTACCTACTCCTATCATTCAATATTTTTAAAGGAGAATTTTCTTACTTCAGACTTATGGGTCGATTCTGAGATTTCTCCTATAAGCTACAGAATCTGTACGTTACAGAAACTGTAACTCTCTTCCTTATGAAATTACAAAAATCGCTATTCTGAGTCTATCACTATAAGATCTCGTCTTACAGATTCTTCTTTGTAAATTGCTAACTTCATGTTTATATAAATGTGAGATTACTCATAACTATTTTGAGGTTATTTGACAGCCGCATGTTAATTGGTTTTATTTAGTGCTATTGATATTTTCTACTTACTACTTGCTTATTTTCTAATATAAAACAGCCCTTAATAAATGTCTTTTTTATTTGTAAATAAAAATAATGTGCATACAAATTTATAAAATATAATTTTAGTACCCCGGCGAAAGAAAGGAAAAGAACAAAAAATACGTCAAACGATCAGCTTAAAATTTATTTAAACTTTATGGAAGATGATTATATATTCAAGAGCAGTACTCTAAACCTCACTGTAAGTCCTGCATATATTAGTAATAAATGGGAAGAAATAAATTGTTCCTCGGCCTGATTCGCCGTCTGTAGAAATGTAGTGAATGGTCAAGCTTCTAATTCGTACCCACTATATCCAACGAGTATTGAAGATCCATCTCCTTGAAAATAAATTCGTGACAAATCGACTCTAATGCCACTCATTTTACAAATAGCCGAATCGTGGGTAGATCCAGGAAACCCACTATATTATATTAAATTATACTTCTCATAAAAACCGTCTTTTATACCATTTTTTTCCTCAGGTGTTGTGGAAAATTTTACCCTTTGTCGCAATAAATGAGTTACAATCAGTTCGCATACATAATTAATGCTTCTACTTATAGAAGAGAGATCCATGAATTTTGGTAAGATCCTGTCGAAATAAAATTTAGCGTTGCGAAAACTTTTGTCGGGAAGAGAATCCCAGACAAAATGTGTCTTTCAGCAGCGTGAGGTACTAAACTATTTATTAATTGATAAACCGAGTTTTTATCAAGACGAAAGATTTGCCGAAAAGCATGGTTTATTAAATCAAATGGGTTTAGCTCGTCCCTTAATCTTCTCTTCTTATAATTTCTAATAAATAAACAAATATATATATATATATAGAAAAGAACAACAAAGTATTAATTTTTATAATTAACCTACCTGTTTTCATCTTCTTCTAAAAGAATTCCAACAAATATGTTCACTTCTGAAACATCCATTTTTATTTTTGTCAAAAGCAGTAAAAAAAAATTGTTTTCAATAACAAATACCGAATTTTTAGGTTAAATACTTTCAGTGATTGCATACGGTTAGGTTTAATACGCCTGTAAATATTTACAAATCTATAACGAAATCTGTAACTCATAGGTAGCGCAGAATTGCAATCCCTGTAACTTTTATAGATTTTCGCTTACAGATCTTATATATTGTCTCAGAATCGACCCATTAATCACAGAAGAAGCTTCACAGGTCTTTAGTGAAAAGTCTTCAATGAGTTCGGTTTTTGAAAAATAAATTTCTTGAATATGAGTGATATTGAGAAGAAATTATGCTGTTATGGTGTTCCTCAAGGTATATATCTTTTAGAAATGAAGTGTTTTCGTATTATTTTTACTTACTAAAACAATTTCCAGATGGAAGTCTGTGTGTGTCTGTCTGTCTGTGTGTATTGTTTTATAATAGAGGCTACACATTTATTTCGATTAAATTGAAATTTAGTTTTATACGACAACTGTCAACAAATGACAGAAGCTAGAGGTCAATGAATTTGACTTCCATTTGAAATTCCTTGAAAAGCTCTATTCAGAAAAATTTGTCTCCAAGTGTAACTTTGAAATTTGAAGCATTAAGGCGGCGTTAGCAAATGGATAAGCATAGGGAAATTTTTGAACATATAAGACGGACTATCCAGGCAATAAATATATGCGAACTTGCTTTTATAATGTTCTAATGGTATTTAATTAGTTCCTGAATATATTGAAAAGTGAAAAAAAATTAAAAAAATGGAAAAAACAAGGGAATAGTGAAAATTTAACCTCAAAAACAAGGCATCAAAAATCGTTATAAAAACTAATTCAGGAACTAGATTATGTTTCCATTAGAGATGGTACATAAGAGATATTTAATTTTTTGCTTTCATTTATAAGTCTTATATGTTCAAAAATTTATAATTTGAACCATAGAACATCACCAAAAATACATCAGAGACCTGTTATTCTAGCAATTTTACAGTTCACGTACTTTTTTATAGATGGCGCCACCTGCAAAATACTTATTTTGGGGTATATTCATGTCTTCGTAACGCAATGTTGCCGTCATATTTTTAAGTAGCAGAAAAAAGGAAATTCGATAGTTTAATAGAAAATTTATGTCTTTGTTCCAATATTTTTAAAATGCTGCTAAAATTCCTATTTTAGTATAATACCTAATGAAAACTAAGTTTCTTTTAGAATTAAAATTATGGTGACTAGATTTCAAAGTACGAAATTCGGGATGCTATTTTTAATTTTTTTACAAAAATTAAAAGAATAATAAAAATTTGAAAAAAAAGAGAAAATCGGAAAAAGAGGAAAAATAGGAAAAAAAAATAAAAAAAAAACAAAAACTTTCAAAAAAATTGAGAGAAATTAGAAAATATTGTGAAAAAATGAAAAATACGAAAAAATAAAGAAATCACAAATCCGAAAAAAATGCTAAAAATCGCAAAAAAAAAACGAAAAAAAAGTCAAAAAAAACTCAAGAAATCGAAACATTTCACAAAAAATCGTAAAACAATCACAAAAAATGACAAAAATATCGCAAAAAATCAATGAAATAAAAATAACGAGAAAAAAAACCAAAAAAAGAATAGAAAAACAGACCAATGAGAAAAAATGAGAAGAGATTAGGAGAAATTGAAAAAAAATAAAAAAAAACAAAAAATAAAAATTAAAAAAAAACGAGAAATAATTAAAACAATCGAAAAAATTTGAAATAAAATCGGAAAAAATTAAAAAACAAAACAAAAGAGTTTAACAAAAAAATTGAGGGAGAAATAAACGCAAGGAATCACAAAATATCGCAAAACAGTCGTAAAAAACCACAACAAAATCACAAAGAAATCGCAAATTATCATAAAAAATTAAAGAAATAAGAAAAATCAGAAAAAATTAGAAAACGAAAAAAATTGAAAAAAAAACTGAACATTGAGAAGAAAAAACTAGGAAATTTTGGAAAAAATCGAAAAAAAATCAAAGAAAAATGACAAAAATGTTAGAAAAATCGAAAAACCATAGAACAACCAAGAAACCGGAATCAACTGTAACCATAAAACAAATGAAAAAATTTAAAAAAATTGATATAAATGGCAAAAAACAGAAAAAATCGGAAAACAAATTAAAAATTTGAAAGAGAAATTAGAAAATTTTGGGAAAAAAATCAAAAATAAAATTGTAAAATACAGAAAAAATGAAGAAATCACAAAACCTAAAAAAAAAACGCTAAAAATACGCTAAAAATCGAAATAAAAAACGAAAAAGGAAGCCAGAAAAAAAGCAAGAAATCGAAACATTTCACAAAAATTCGTAAAACAATTGCAAAAAACCGCAACAAAATCACAAAGAAATCGCAAATTATCATAAAAAATCAAAGAAATCAGAAAAAATTAGAAAACGAAAAAAATTGAAAAAAAAAAACAGAACAATGAGAAAAAAAAACGAGGAAAATTTGGAAAAAATCGAAAAAAAATCAAAAAAAAAATCAGAAAAATGACAAAAAAGTTGGAAAAATCGAAAAACATCGCAAAAACCATAGAACAACCAAGAAATCGGAAACAACTGTAACCATAAAAAAAATGAAAAAATTTAAAAAAATTGATATAAATTGCAAAAAACAGAAAAAATCGGAAAACACATTTAAAATTTGAAAGAGAAATAAGAAAATTTTGGGAAAAAAACGAAAAATAAAATTGTAAAATACGGAAAAAATGAAGAAATCACAAAACCGAAAAAAACCGATAAAAATCGAAAAGAAACGAAAAAGAAAGCCAGAAAAAAAGCAAGAAATCGAAACATTTCACAAAAAATAATAAAACAATTGCAAAAACCGCAACAAAATCACAAAAATATAGCAAAAAATCAATGTAATAAAAAAAAAAGAAAAAAAAAACAAAAAAAAAAGAATAGAAAAACAGAACAATGACAAAAAATTAGAAAACGAAAAAATAAAAAAGAAAAACAGAACAAAGAGAAAAAGCGAGAAAAATAGATAAACATTGCAAAAACCAAAAAAGATCTGTAATCATAAAAAATGAAAAAACAGAAAAAGACAAAAAAACAGAAAAATGAGAAAAAAGTAAAACAAATAAAATTTTTGTAACTAACAAATAATTTTCGCAAAAGTAAAGACTTGGTACTTACTGAAAAAAATCATTATAATATAAATCAAACCGAGGTTATTTATTTGGAGAAAAAAAAATAAAAAAAATGTTTACTATACAAATCAGGTATAGATATAGATAAAAATATTTAAAAAAAAGAAAAGATACGTAACATTCACAGGCCAGTTTATTTATCGGATTATAGGTCAGTAGTTTTGGGCCAGGCAAGTTTAATGGTGTCATAAAAATCTTCTAGTTAGGTACCTGATGGTCACTAATATCCCAATTTCACTCAAAATCAAAACCATTCGGCGGTCGTTACATCTGGCAACTAAGCAAGATTATTGAAGGATAATAAACATTTAAATTTTTACGCAGAAAGTACATCTAATCGCCATCTATCGAACATTTAGTTAATTAATAGTTTTTGTTATGAAAATCATAGGGTGCTAATTACGTCTCTGGATACTCGTTGGGAAAGTTTTGGGGTGACACATCCGATTTTTTATTCGTGATTTTTGCTAGAACATGACGTTACTAATTATTTATAAATAATCCATAATAGCGACATAATAAGCTTGTTTAAAAAAATAATGAAACGTTATACACATTTTAGGTCAATGGGGATCAATAGTAGGTTGGGGTAAAGATGAAACGGGCGTACTGATGACTGAAGAACCGAAGCAAACCAATCTACCAATAGTAAGCCAAGAAAAATGTCTTGCAAGTAATTATCAGTTCCACTACATTACGTCTAATAGAACTTTTTGTGCTGGTAAGGATTTATTTTTTTGTTAAAATAAGTTTTAGTAAATTGTTTCTAAAATCTGTTGCATTAATTGATTTTAAATAAACAAATCAAAAAATTTAACTGATGATGAAAAATCTTTTTTTTTTGAAAAATCAGAAACACAACAAACCAGATTTAAAATTTTTTTTTAAAATACTCAAAATTCATTCATAGAAATTAATAAAAACTAATAAAAATGTCGGTTCCTGTTAATAAAGAATTTGGTTATTTATTATTTTTTGCAATATATGTGGGTAATATTATATTATATACCAAGGTACTAAAGTGCATCTTTTAATCCCGAGGGTGAAGGTTAACAAAATTAACAGATACATAATTATTTCAATTTTAACGGGGCTTGGGCAGCGCAGTGTAAAAAATAGCGTATATACCACAGGACTAAAGTGTCTTTTAATCCCTCATGTGATTGCTTCCCTCACTACGCTCGGGAAACAATCTTCACCCTCGGGATTAAAAGATGCTCTTTAGTCCCTTGGTATATAATATACTATTATTTTTTCTGTCATTTTACAATTGCGATTTTTTTGATGTATTCTTTATTTCTTATTCTATCAATTCATAATTTTTTTTTGGTTTCTTCAGGTTCCCGAAACGGTTCAGGACCCTGCAACGGAGACAGTGGCGGAGGATTGGCCATTAAGTGGAATGGAAGATGGATTTTAAGAGGCATCGTTTCGTTGTCTATTTCGGAAGCTACAACTAAAGGTTGTGATTTATCGAATTACGTGGTGTTCTGCGACGCTAGCAAATACACCAATTGGTTGTTGTCCTTTCTTAAATAAAATTTTAAATTATTATTGCTCTATTATTTCATGTAACCCCATTAGTAACAATATGAAAACTAAAAAAAAAATTTTTGATGTAAGTATAGTGAAGATCAAAATTTGGTGATAAAATGTATCGTAGAATTTAAATATTCTGTATGATTAGCAACTTGCACTTAGAAAATAAAAGGGGGTCTAGGATATCTGAACGTCGCCGTTTCGGCGTGGCCATTTCGGCGTGGCCATTTGGACGTCAGTCCATTTCGCCGTCGGCCGTTACGGTGATTCTAAAAAACCCCTATACAATGGGTATTGCGCTCTTTATTAGCGAGATCCAGGGTGTTTTATCCATTTTGCGCATTTCTTTCCTTGCTCATAACATTTGAACCACCCGGTAAATTTTTTTGATATTTTCAGAATTTTTTCTTATTAGTTTCTAAATTTGAAGTCTAAATAGGTTATTTTTTTATACAACTTTGAAAATGACTTTTGTTAGATTTTAGTGGCATTTTTTTTTGGCCAATTTCAATTTTTTTTCAAAATATACATCGTTATAATTACTACTGTTGAAAAGACAAATAAAAAAATGATAATACAAGAATTTTGAAAAATGTAAAATTTGAGATTCGAATATTCCATTTTTTTTCGGTAATATTATATAGACATTTTATTTTAGTCTTCCTTTCGACACGAAAACAGTTTTTTTATTTAATTATAATAAACCTAATTATAATAAATATAACAATTATTTAAAATTTATAAAAATTATATTGTTAAGTTGGGACCCGGACAAATCGCCGAATGGACAAATCGCCGAATGGACAAAACGCCGAATGGACAAATCACCGAAAGGCTGGTCAAAACGCCGAAAGTAGACTTTGGACAAATAGCCTAAAGTGGTCAAAATGCCGAAAATAAGTCTTTGGACAAATCGCCGAACGTGGACAAATTTCCGAATCCTGTAAAACGACGCTGCATAGATCGGGTTTGTGGCGTCGAAGCCGAAGTCGAAATTTTAATTAATATACTCTGATCAAAATATTAAACTTGATCAAAACGCCGAAACTATTATTTGGATAAATCGCCGAACGTGGACAAATTGCCGAATGGACAAATCGCCGAATGGACTAATCGCCGAATGGACAAATCGACGAATGGACAAATCGCCGAATGGACTAATCGCCGAATGGACTAATCGCCGAGTGGACAAATCGCCGAATGGACAAATCGCCGAAAGGCTGGTCAAAAAGCCGAAAATAAGTCTTTTGTAGGAATACTTTTACTTAGTATTTTATGAAATGTAGGTGACATAAATGAGCTATTTAAAGATTAAATATATGCTTTAGAATCCAGTAACTGACAGTTAGTAGTTATGTCTATATATTGTATATTATATTAAAAATGTATTTATCTACTTCAGTTACTAATTATTGTGTGTTAAAGATGTCGCTTTCTAAATTATCTTGTATAAAAAAATAAACCTAATCTAAGGGGTTCTACACATTCTTATTTTGACAATGATACAATTAAATTTGTGTACAAGTATGTACATTTTTAAATGGATTGAATCCAACCGCTATTACCATTTAGAGTTATCGGCCTATAAAGGTGCAAAAAATTGTGGATCTCAAGAACTTGAGAGAAATTTTTTGAACAAATTTATTTAATTTTCTTTTTATTGGTACCCTATTTTACTTATTTACTTTATTTTTAATTCTTCATAGTTTTGCCAGTATTTATTTTAATTTGGAAATAATTTTTATCTTATTAATTTTTTTTTAGTTAAAATTTAATATTAAAAATGTAAAAGAATTACCGTTAAATTTTTATAAAAAACAGTATAATTAATAACTGACTTTTTTCAAAATTCTATTACAAAAATAGTGAAATTTTTAAAAAAATATTTCAAAGAAAATTGAAATTTTATTAAGATTTAAAAAAAAAATTGAATACCTTTTAAAAATTTTGAAGATATAAAAACGGGATTTATACCACTCAAAACGTAACATAAAACTTTAAATTTACAAGGTATTTTAGTTTCTTCGAATTTAAAATTGTAATTGTTATAACCAAAATAACTTTTTTTTAATTGTTTTGTAATTATGTTTAGTTCAATATTATAAAACAACTAAAAAAAAGTAAACAAAGTGTCTGAAAGAAAATAAAAAGTACTAAATGTGTGAATTATTTCATAATTTGAAAATAATATTTGTAGAAGTTATAGCCAATAATGTAAAAAGTTAAAAAAATCCGAAAAATCCCTATGAATTTTTGACCGAAATAGTATATTTTACAGCAAGACATGAAAATAGTGATTTTTTCGTCAGTGAAAATTTGACCGCCAGTGAAGCGACCGAAAAAAACATATTTTATGTAGAAAATGCTATTTTTTCTACGATAAATATTGTTTATAAAATAGTGGATTACAATTTTTAGAACCTTATTTAAAAGTTCAATATAATAAATATTTAATAGTATATTATGCAACGATCATGTAATGATAGCCATTAATACACAAGCATGTTGTAGGATACAAAATGAAAAATTTAAAAATTTTTTTCGTTTCTCTCAAGATCTTGAGCTGCACAATTTTTTGCACGTTTATAGGCCGATAGCCCTAAAGGATAATATGGTGTCTAAAGCGGTTGGATTCAATCCATTAAAAAATGTATACCTACACTTGTACACACATTTATTTGTGTCCTTGTCGAAACAAGAATGTGTACAACACTTCAGATTTGGTTTATTTTTGTATACAAGACAATAATTTAGAAAGCGAACTCTTTAACTCACAATAATTAGAAACTGAAGTGGATACATACATTTTTAATATAATATACAATATATAGACATAACTACTAACAACTCTCAGTTACTGGATTCTAAAGCATATCTTCAATCTCTAAATATCTTATTTACGTCATCTACATTTCACAAAATACTAAGTAAAAGTATTCCTACAAAAACTTATTTTCGGCTTTTTGACCAGCCTTTCGGCGATTTGTCCATTCGGCGATTTGTCCATTCGGCAATTTGTCCACGTTCGGCGATTTGTCCAAATAATAGTTTCGGCGTTTTGATCAAGTTAATATTTTGATCAGAGTATATTAATTAAAATTGTGACTTCGGCTTCGACGCCACAAACCCGATCTATGCAGCTTCGTTTTACAGGATTCGGCAATTTGTCCACGTTCGGTGATTTGTCCAATGAATTATTTTCGGCATTTTGACCACTTTCGGCGATTTGTCCAAACATTATTTTCGGCGTTTTGACCAGCCTTTCGGCGATTTGTCCATTCGGCGATTTGTCCATTCGGCGTTTTGTCCATTCGGCGATTTGTCATAGACCCGTTAAGTTTATCAAAACTTCCAACGGCGACATGGCCGACGCCGAAATGGCCAACGCCGAAATGACCACGTCGAAACAGCCACGTCGAATTGGCTACACCGAAACGTCCCATTCCCAATAAAAGACACTGTACTTCCCAGATAGCACAAGTATGTCCTATGGACGTCCTTAAGACGTACGCATCGGATATTCGGGACGTCCCGGAGACGTTCATTTTTAGTACGGTGGACGTCTTCAGGACGTCCATAGGACATACGATGTTACAAAACCAGAGGTCCATAGGATGTCCGATTTGAGTCCATTTTAGGTCGGAACATGACCATTTTGGGATTAGAATCGGAGATAAAACAAAAATAAATAATTATAAACAACTAGTTAATGAACAAGTTTATTAAACAACCCTTTAACATATATAACAATAATTCTTTGAAATATATATATTTTATAACTTTTTGTTCTGAGTCGCATTTAGTCGTTCATGAGCCATTTTTGAATGGATACTTCAGTTAATTTAAAACTAGGTGACAATCCTGCCTTATTTGCAGCACCTTAAACAAAGCAGAAGAAAAAAATTAGGTTTGAAAATGCACACTTGATATTATTTATTGGGCAAAAATTCGTTTGCCTTTTGGCGCGAACATAATGTTTTTGAAGGTTAGGTTTCATCTTTGTTAGTAATTACCAGCTTCTTCAAGATAATTATTTCTACTCACCCACTTATTATACACCAATACACTCTTGATATCTAAAAAAAAACATTAATCTTCACCTAATCTCCTTTTAATAACTTGAAAATCTCACTTGCACACAGAGGCTGTACTCGAATAACTCGATGCTGTTGAACTTTTGCTACCTTCACTAATTCACTGTCTCTTAAATAAGTTTTTCACAAACACAAAAAAAAGGAATTGTTCATCAATATTTTACCAGTACCTACAACAAAACTAAAATAAAAATAAGCCTTCACAGTCGATAAAAACGTAGTTATAATTTACATACACATTCCCGCTATTAAGAACACAAGTACAAACCATAGAGAACATAGAAAAAGTATAGAGAAAAGAGAAAGTAAGTACAAACATTTTCAATTTGAGTAATGACTACAGAGCCGGCAAGTCGTTCCGTTGGACGTTTAACAGATATATATTATATTTATTCGTTAACATTCCACAAATAAAAAAACCCTGATAAAGAGTTTATTTTCTCAATCAGATTGTATACATTTTGTTTGCATTGACGTTTGTAACACATAACTTTCCTAATTCATTGTTGAAAAACGGACTTCGGTGTCGTAGCCACTGCCAAAAGCTATCCTTGTTGAAACGATAAGACGATTGGCTAATGAAACTCTGGAATAACGTTTTTTATTGGCGCAATAACGCGTGTTTTATTGAATGATTATTACATAACATTATTCTGATTATCATTCCTACATCTACAAATTCACGCAAGTATCGCTGCAAGTTTCACTTCTGGTAGTCCTAATACCCGTGGTCGTAGTTTGAATTAAAAATGGTTATGTTCTATTTGTAGAGCCTCGGACGTTTCGATTAAAAATGGTCATAAACGGGACGTCCACAGGACGTCCTATCTTGGACGTCCTAAAGACGTTCTATTTGTAGCCTCGGATGTTTCGATTAAAAATGATCATAAACGGGACGTCCCCAGGACATCCTATGTTGGACGTCCTAAAGACGTTCTATTTATAGCCTCGGACATTTGGACGTCCTGTGCTATCTAGGTTTTTTAATCTGCCGATAGAATTATAGAAGGGCAGGCTCGCACTTTCTTTCAGTAAACATGATTAGTTCTCTTATACATTTTTAATGAAATCCAAAAAAGATTCTTTGTTATTAAAGGACTACGCACCATGCTTATGCAAATTGTCTAATTTTTTGATATGTGCTCGATTTTTTTGACGAAAAGTCTCCATGTGATCAAAGTCATCCTATGGCTAGTTTTAGCTATACAGCTATAAAGGTACAAATCATCATTTTTAAAAATAATACAATTCCTATTCTAAAATTGATAAAAACGATTTTATTAAAGAAACGCAGTTCTGAGGAACTGAATCTCATTTGATAAGATAAATACCCGGAAACGTTGTTAGTATACAGGGGTAAATCAAATATTTCTAAAGTAAATAATTTATTACAAGGGCACAATTACCTAACAAAAGCTTCAAAACGATTTACAACATTACCTTTATAGTCAATAAATGATGTCCTGGCCCTGATAAATGATTTTATACAGGGTGATCAAAAATTGAGGTCAGGGATTTTTTTTTGTTTTATAGACAAAACTTGTAAATATTATTATTATTATTATTATAGAAATAAAACTCCAAGTCATATACCAACAAATTACCCAGTTCGACAAACAATTTTTTTTTCTACATCCATAACAAATTACTTCATGAAGTAATTTGTTATGGACTTATTTTTATTTAATTATGTTTATTATTGTATATGGTAAATTTTAATGTAATGTATAAAAAAAATTTGTTTGTCGAACTGGGTAATTTGTTTCCAAGCCGAAACTAGTTGCTCCCTAAAACTGTTTTTTATGAATATATGTGGTACATGACTTGGAGTTTTATTTCTATAAAGAATTTGACCACATTTGAGAAATGGATAACCTATTAGATTTATTATTATTATTATTTTATTGTGACTTCATCATATATGATTCGTGCCTTTAATCTAAAACTAGACATAGGATGACTGTGGTCCCTCGGAGACTTTTGGTCGTAAAATAGAGTAGAGTAATATATATAAAAATATTAGACAATTTGACCTGGGGCCATTTTGCATAAACATTGTGCGTGGTCCTTGAAGGGTAGGGATTAAATCTAACCTCCCATGTCAACTCGTTTATTTTAAAGAGTAACAAGAAACGCTCGAATACGTCGATTTTTACATTCAGCCGAGTGTCGGTATAAAGAAATAAAATTTTCTATTATCTTATACTAAAAATAATTAACTAAATGAATAGAATAAAAATAAAATTTTTTATTCTAATGTAGCAATATCTTTATGATTTGTAGAAAATAGTCATTTACGGTATACGATTTTCGACATTTAGATGAACCCCCTTCAGGTGACAGCCACCCTCTCAATTTTGTTAAATATCAAGCGGGTTTTAGAAATAATAATTAATATTAACTTTAGAAACTTAACAATATTTTTAGTAAAATCTATTTCTAATTAAAGTAAATATTAACACGGTTTTAATCAGAAGAAAAGATAAAATAATAGTAGTGCAGGTGTATTTTATATTGTGTAGTTTATTTTTAGTTTTCAAAATAATTACTTATTATGGATCTTTGTTATTCGGTTATGAATTGCTTTATATGTTTTTTAAATGACTTACTGTCAGTAGATAGAACGTCCATTAACTTTAAAGGTTCAGTAAGTAAAGGCGATGACGTTTAGAATAAAACTTTACAAGTTGATTTCTGGTACAATTGTCACAATCTAAACGTCATTGTCGTTAGTTACAGAACCGTTAAAGTTATCGAACGTTCTATCTACTGACAATTAATGTTTAATTGTTTCAAAATTTCAGGGATTGTATTATATAGTTTTGGTGCTAGATATAAGTATGTTCTTTGTGTACTTGTTTTATGCATAAGTGGAATTACATAGAGATTCTTTTGTCGTGTGCCATATTGGTGTGTTGGGAGTAGTGCATGTTTGTGTGTATGGTATCTAATATTTGAGCATAAATAATATAATTGTCGTATGTCGAGTATTTTTGTTTCGTGTCTGATGGATATCTGTAATTTTTTTTAGATATTAGTTTTAAAAATTTACGTTGCATAACTTCCAGTAAGTAAAGATGCGTTTTTGCTGTTCCGCCCCATACCAATATTCCATATTTCCATATGGCTTTCAACTAAAGATAAGTAGGTACAGTGTTTTTAAGTATTGTTCAGGCAATATTTGTTTTAATTTTCTAAATCTATAAAGTAAGGTTCTTAATTTGTTAATTAGGTATGTAATGTGTAAGCCCCACTTCATGTGGGGGTCCATATAATTATACCTAAATATTTAATTTTTTTTCTGGTAAGATAGAAAAGGTCTCTGTTTTGGTGGATATATTTAATTGATTAAAACGCGGGGCAGCCGAGGCGTTGCAACTAAAGAGTAAGTAATTAGTTTTTTCTTTATTTACCGTTAACAACTTATTATCTAACCATTTCTTTATTAGAGAGAAGTCAATTTCAGCTTTGGTTTTTAAATCATTCCCATGGGGAGTTCAACTTGAAATATTAGTCCATCTTTTTTTGCATTATTTGAGAAAAAAATACTTTTGAGATATGAGTAATCACAGAAATGGGGCGATAATTGTCGATGTTAGTTACATCTCCTTTTTTATGCACTGGAGTAACAATCGAATGTTTAAAGGCTGAGGGATAAATACCACTTTTTATGCATTCATTTAGAATGAACAACAAGGGGTCTGTGATGTAATCAGATATTAATTGTATATTCTCAGCCTGTAGATTATCCATTCCTACCGCTTTTCCTTTTTTTAGATTAAATATGACTGCTCTGATTTCATCTCCGTCAATGGGAGCAAATACAAAGGAGTTTGCAGTTGATTTTCTAAGAATTACAAATGTATGATCTTTTGGTATCTTATCAGCTAGTTCTTTTCCAATTCCACTAAATTTATCATTGAATTCGTTTGCGATATCTAATCTTGTTACTGTAACAAAGTTACTTTTTTCCGTATTATTTAAAATATATAAATTGAATCGCGCACGGCACTGGAGTAAAATTAACTTAAATTTGTGAATAAAAGACCAGTCTTACCAGTTGAACCGTCGCCAAGCAGATGGAGACACTCTCGTCTCTGCTTCTTAGACGCTTAAGTTCGTATCGAGTAGGGCAATTCAAACCGTTGTCGGCAGCTGCAGAGGCAGCGAGAAGCCAGACTGGCTGTGGCCGTCCCAATTGGAACAGTCCGTCGACCTTTAGAGATAGGTCAAGCTGAAGCCAACTTCAATTGTATCCGGAGTCCAGAACCGTCAGTCCGACTACACCACGCCGCCAAGCCAATCGACCGTTACACACCTTTTCTCCGCCGGATTTTATTGGTAATAATAAAAGTTTTATTTATTTATTAATTGTTTTGAGTTTTAACATCCAAGCAGCCAATACCCAGGTACTCAGACCCAGCAGGGCAAGTAAAGACCGCCCTTCTGGCCGCCAGTGATTTTGGTCGATACCATAACGACCCCTGGAGTATTTCTTTCTCCACTGACGCTGCCCGTGCAGTGGCCTTCACACTCTAAACGGAAGGTGGCGCCCGAGGCAATCCGAAACCTGAACTAAGGCGCCAAAGTGACCCGCAACGACCGAAGCATCGTCGCATTACTAATAATTCTCCCGTACCTGCGCTCTTAATGCTGTCTATTTTTTGTTTTTGTTTTTTAGTTTTACTTATTTGTTGAACAACATTCCATAAGTCTTTAGAATTTTTACTGTTATCGTCAATTTTTTTCCTGTAGTAGTTAGATTTAGCTTTTATTATTAAGGCAGTTAGTATATTTCGGTGTTGAATATTTTTGAATGTGGAATTTATTTTATTTTTATTTATGAAATCTTTATACTTACGCTTATTATTTTTAATTTCTATTTCTTTGTCTAATACGATTTGTAGCAATGTTGTATAGTGGTCTCTAATTGTTGTTTTCAAAATTATTGGAATAATGTTATCTAAGTTGTTTATTTTACATTTGAGAAAAATATGATCTAGATATGTTCTACTGTTGCCCTGAACCCTAGTTGCCTCATTAATTGTGGCGACATAGCCAAATTCATTAAGGATGTTTATATATTCCGTAGTTTGAATGTCCTCGGGTTGTAATAGATCGATATTTATGTCTCCGATAAAGATATTGTATTCATTCGCATTTTTCAATTTTTTTAAAAAAATTATATTGTTAAATTCTTGGATGTTACTTGTAAGGCCTTTATGTTTTCATCGGTTTTTAGTAATTTCATACTTGTAATTTAATGACGATTTTACAAAAACAACGACTCCAAGGTTATAAAAATCTGATTTCAAAAATATTTGACAATAATAGTTTATGAGAATTCTGAAAAAAACATGGTTTTCAACAATGTTGAAAAATATCGCCACCACTAACAAAAAATTCACTTGTTTAACAACATACGCACAATATACTCACCAAAACTATACTTTCTTAAAATTTAACTTATCCAACTCCTGACGATGATAACGTAGTTAGCGAAACGTGCGTAGAGTTTAAAAAAAGTGTAGATTTAGTTAGTGATAACGAAATTCTTTAACATTGTCGAATACCATACGTTATCTTGCCTGAAATCGTTTTTGGACGGGTGCTCCGTTAATATTAAAGATAGGAAGCTGCGGTTTTCAGCAATCAATTCTGTAGTTTATTCTTTAGAGCGGGTCTGTGGCACTTTTTTTTAAATTATTCTTAGTAAAAGTAGCACAGACGCGCTCTTCTAATAAGTATTTAAAGCATCATGAAAAATCCGCATATTTTTAGTTGCTCTATTATAAGGAATAACTATATGTTTTGTAGCGCTCTACCTTGTACTGCGCAGAAAAAAAATACTGAAGGGTAGTATTACTTAAATTTAGGTGGAAAATACTAAAAAAATAATTTTCATACCCAATTTATTAGTACACAAACACATTTTAGTTGAATAATTCTCTAAATGGCAATAACGCAAGTCACGTGGTGGTAAGTAGACACTCTAATAACTTTTTTAACCAATATTCACTTTTTTCAGAATTCTAGTTAACGTAAACTATTATTGAAATATATTTTTAAAGTGTGATATAAAAAAAATTGAGGGGTGGCTGTCACCTGAAGGGGGTTCATTTAAATACCTAAATTTTTATACCATCAGATACTCGGATGAGTGGAAAAATCGACGTGTTCGAGCAGTTTTTTTAATCTTTAAAATAAACGATTTGAGCGGGGGGGGGAGTAGTCTTAATCCTCTCACTGTAAAATATGACTTCGCTCTCTAACTATCTTCCTTCCACTCTCGTCCCTTTCTTTAAAAACAAACAAATTGACTCGATAAAATTTTTACTTTCTTTCTACTGCTTTTGTCAGAAATAGTTTTTCAGTAAAAGTGAGCTAAGTACGAACCTGAATGTTGAGCGCCTGAGCCGCAGGCGAATACCTCAATCAGGCGAATGATTAAATGCACTTTGCTTACGTGTGCTAAACCTGATATTTTCCAATTTCCTAAAATATACAAAATTAAGTAATAATTTATGCTGTTTGTAATATTTATATTTATCAAGAATAGTAATTAAATACAATGAAATAATATAATTATTTTAAAGTTTTTTTGAGCAAAATGTTAAATAAAATTTAATAATTAAAACGAATGACATAAACTCAAATAAATTAAATGACTGCCAATGTACGTGTACGCATGCGCGGAGTGATTACAAATCTTTTTTACACCGCGGGGACTGAAACTAGTACTTTAGTCCCGCATTTGCGGGACTAAAGTGCTACTTTTACTCCCCTATGGAGTAATAATAGAATTGTTACGTTTAAATATTAACAAAATTAACAGGTAAATAATTAATCATAAATGAAAACCCAAAATCATGTACCACAATAATATTTATTAAAAATTTTTTTCGAAAGACAACTAGTTTCGGTTAAAAAACCATCTTCAGGCCAAAATAACAATAGAAAGGAATTAAATGTTAAATAATTTTAGCATATTGCTAAAGTGCCGCTACTAACTAAGGGAGGGGGAGGAATAATTATAAGGAGAGAATATTGTACATGAAAAATTACAAATGAACCCAGGTGGTTAAAATACACTTATTTAAAAAATTAAAAAATTAAATTTGAATTTAAAAAAAATTTTATGGAAAGATTTGTGAACTAAGTTACAGTGAGTCGCCTAATAGGGCGTTTTTTTGAAATTCAAATTTAATTTTTTAATTTTTTAAATAAGTGTATTTTAACCACCTGGGTTCATTTGTAATTTTTCATGTACAATATTCTCTCCTTATAATTATTCCTCCCCCTCCCTTAGTTAGTAGCGGCACTTTAGCAATATGCTAAAATTATTTAACATTTAATTCCTTTCTATTGTTATTTTGGCCTGAAGATGGTTTTTTAACCGAAACTAGTTGCCTTTCGAAAAAAATTTTTAATAAATGTTATTGTGGTACATGATTTTGGGTTTTCATTTATGATTAGCACTTGACCATATTTGAGATATGGATAACTTATGGGAGGTAAATAATTATTTGAATTTTAATGGGGCTTGGGCACCACGGTGTAAAAAATAGCATATATACCACAGGACTAAAGTGTCTTTAATTGCCTCAGGTGATTGTTTCCCTCCCAATCTTCACCCTCGAGATTAAAAGATCCACTTTAGTCCCTTGGTATATAATATACTATTAATCACTAGTTATTAAAATATGTATTTTGGTCACTAATTTCAGTTGATACCAGTAGAGTTTTGTCAACGAAATTGGAAAAAGTTTATTGTTGATAAAAGCTAGCCCACATGAAAATTTTCAATATGTTAAAAAATAGCGCTTTTACTTCTTTAGGATCATCCCACAAAAGTATTTTAATATTATTTTTTACTATCACCGTGTGATAATTCACAAAAGTTTTTAAATCGCCTATGTTACATCAACAAAAAATAAAAAAGAAGTATGAAGCAAGGAAGTAAGGAAGGATAGTGGTAAATATATTGGTGCAATATGGCGGATATATTTTAGAAAAAGTAATTCAATCTTTTTGAAACTCGGTATTAAAGTTTTCGACGTTGCTGATTAGGATACTTAATCCACATTTTCAAAATTTAAAATGACGAATTCAGTATGGCAAATAGTCAGTCATTGAATTCAGGCCATTAATTTTATTTTTCACGAGCTCATTATGCCTAATGAAGTTATGAAATGAAAATTACTAAATAATTATTGGAAATACCCTAATAGCACAAAGACGTTTAAAAAACATCTTAAAAACGTACACGACCGACCATCGGGACGTTTTAAAAACGTTCGTTAAAGTACCCGAGAACGTTTATAAGACGTTTTTCTATATTGCAAATGTCACAACTTCTAACGTCATATAGACGTCGAAAAAGGACGTTTTAAAGACGTTTCACTAAATAAATGGTTCGACAAAGGACGTTTCTTGGACGTCTCTTAAAGCGTCCGCTGGACATCCTTTAAAGTTAATAAACGTCCCTTTTATGACTTATAAAAGCGACTCACAAAGACGTTTAAACAAGTCCCTTTTATGACTTTTTATGGAAACATACTTTTAAGGATCCAAACAAAACGTTTTTTGAACATTTTTACTGCTGGTTTTAAAAACGACTAAAATAAAACGTTTCGAAAACGTCCGTTTTATGGTTCTTCCTCTAAACATACTGTTGCAGACCTAAAAACAACGTCTTTTGGACGTTTTTTTACAGTGGTTATAAAAACAACTTACAAAAACGTTTAAAAAACGTAACGTTCTGACTTTTCTCAAAACATGCTATTTATAACCTAAAAAAACGTTTTCTGAAGGTTTATACTGGTGATTTAAAAAACGACTGAAATAAAACGTTTAAAAAACGTCCCTTTTATGATTCTTTCTCAAACCATACTTTTGCAGACCTAAAAACAACGTCTTTTGGACGTTTTTTACAGAATTTATACAAACAACTTTAAAAAACGTTTAAAAAACATAACTTTCTGCCTTTTTCTCAAAACATGCTTTTGAGGTCCTAAACAAAACGTTTTTTGAACGTTTTTACTGCTGGTTTTAAAAACTACTTAAATAAAACGTTTTAAATGTGTCCCTATTGTGACTTTATAAAAACCCTTTTCACATGTACGTTGGAACACTGATAAACGAAAAATTGTTGCAACAGTTAAGACATTATTCGCGCTCATCGGAATGCTTGTTGTAAAATGTTCGCGAACGTTTTGCGCTGTTTGTTGCACCAGTCTGGATGCACCTTTATGTTTCTTTTAAAAACTTTCTTGCACAAACGTTTATAAAACGTTTTATTTTGGTTCTCGGACGTTCTAACGTTAAATGGACCATAAAAAACGTCAATCGGACCTTTTGTGCTATTAACGAAACCAATATATATTGTTATTATTTAAATATTTTTATTTTTGTAATTGCAAGACAGGCATTTCCTAGTAAAATACAACGATCTCACAACCTTGCATCCAATACTGTCAGTAGTGCCCCAAGGAAGCGTGCTTGGTCCAGTCCTTTATCTTCTGTTCACTGCTGATATAACTACCAACAATAATGTGACAACTGCAACCTACCCAGATAACACTACTGGTTTATCATCTCATCAAAATCCAACATTTCCTCCTGGCTTAAAACATGGTGCATTAAATTGAATGAAACTAAATCCGTTAATGTTACTTTCACTCAACGTAAAGGCAACTGTCTCACTGTCACCTTTAATGGTCACTGTTGCGTTTTTTGTGCCACCCTGTATTTTCATTATTTCTCTACTCAATATATTTTAATTTCATACTCGCTTGATACCCCCTCCTTATTTCTTCGCGTCATGTCCATCTCTTCTCTTGGTATTCCTATAAAATGTCCTTCCCATGCTAATAATGTTCTTCTCTTTGCCTATTCAGTCAAAATAACTGACTTTATATCGTTCGTGTCGCTTACTGAAGATTTCTTCTTTTTTCTCCCCCTCATCTTGTAGGGTAAGTTTTTATTATGTTATATTATATTTTCACTAAAATTCTTCGATATCATTATTAATTATTTCGACGCTTTTAACTTTTATTTACTATTATTTTTAATTCTATTAATGCTGGTATATTTTTTTATTTACTTAAAAGGTCATATCTTATAATATTATAAATTATCAGATGTCTCATACAAAAAGAGAACCTATTTTTTAATTTATTTTTACAAATTGTCTTAAAATTTAATTCATTTTAATTATTTTTGTATTTCATGTTTTGATCTAAAATTCATGTTTTTCATTTTAATATTGTCATTGTTTTATATTTTTTTTCAAAAACAGAGACCACGAAATCTGGTAATTTATAAGATTTTTATCTTATATTTACTTGTGTGAACTTTTACGGTTTTTTTTCCTGGACCAAGAAGTTTTTTTTCCTGAGCCAAGAAGTTTTTTCCTGGGAATTATTTTTTTTTCCTCTGGACTTCGTTTTTCTCTTTTTTTCTGGACCAAGTTTCTTGGACTACGGTTTCTTTAGTTTTTCCGTTGAATCAAGTTTCTTGGACTACAGTTTCGTTTGGAGAAGGAAAACAAGAAAAAACCTCAAGAAAAGCTGTTTTTTTTACGAAAATGTAAAAAATCTCTGGAACCTCATTTTTTATGAAATAAACAACTATAACGTTTAATTTGACTTTATTTTCCTTAACCCGAAAAAAAAAGAAAGGACGGATTTTGAAATATATCATAGTTTTTTGTCAATTGTTTCTAATTACATAAAAAAATCAATTTGACTGGCGTCCAATTTTTTTTAAATTTAATATTCTACTTCTGATATACCTCAAATTCTGGAAAGAACCCATAATATAAAACTTTTAGCTTAATCACATTAATTATTTATTATCAACAAAATAAAGTATCGTTTCACACCCTCTACAATAACAAGAACATGCCAAATATCTGGAGATATACATACCGGGTGGGCAGAAGTCAATGTACGCCCCCAATATTTTGGTTGCTTTTGAATTTAAAAATATTTTTTTGGCACACATCAATTATACAGTAATGAACTGCTTTTAGACTAATAGAAATGAAAATATCACTTCCGGTTCAACCGGAAATGATGTCAACTTGTTATTCTTAATGGAATGACTATATTTTTGTACAAGTAAGCACAACAGATTTTTCAGATTTAAAAAATTCCAAAAAATAAGTGAGATACGAACAATTTTTTAATTTATTCAAAATGGCCGCGTCAGATGAATGCGATGTAAGAAATTACTAAGTAAGCTATGGAAATTAATAGTAAGGTTGTAGACTTGTTTGTAGAGAAGAAAATAGTTTTTTGAATTACCGATAGGTACCAGTATTTTTAGGTTTTTTTTTCAAAAAATGGAATTTAATTTTAATTTTCATTTCCTTGGTGTCCTATCGATTGTTTTTATTAAAACTGTGCTAATAATATTTCCAGGAAAGCAATTTAAAATTATTTACGTGTAACATGTTGATGCCCTGGTCCATGCCTCTTAATGTACTTTTCCCGGTTCCGGGCAAAATGCGGACCGATCATTCGCCCGGACCGTGTATCCCCGGCGTTAATTAACTACATTTTTTGGTTTCATAAAAAACAAATACATTTTTCTTTGGGCGCTGAAACTAGCAAACCGGCTCTGTACATAAAACCTTGTAATAAGCCAATATGCATTATGACGTACTAAAATAAGAAAAATAGTTATGAATAATCACAATTTGAAAAAAATATTCTAATAATGAGAAAAACTACGTAAATCAATTAGATGAAATATTATAGAAAAAAACCCGATATTTCGAATTCGCTCGAGTTAAAAATACATTTAATTATCATTTTATCATAGTTGTATTATACAATTATTTTTTCCTAATTTTGGATATTCTTATGGGAAATACGATCAATTTGTTATCAAAACAACTAATTATTATCTAAAACATTCCGTGTCGATAATTACGAAAAATGTTTTCTTGAACTACTAACATTATTTATCTTAGATTTCTTTTATTTTTATTTAAGTATTTAAAATCATTAAACCGACCATTAAATAACCATTTAATTATATAAATAGTTTTTTAAAAGGATACAACTAGTTTAAAATCATTAGTATAAAAAAAATATATATCCGGTCAACTTCGCAAACTTAAATTCATTCATTTAGCGATTGTTGAAGTAATAGTACGGTGCAATTAGTCCAAAAAAACTGCCTAACCTCAACATCCAAAGTAAAAGTTTCCCTCCAACTCTAAATTGTTCTATACGGTCCATATATTGTTTGGTAAAAAGTTACATCATTTTGAGCTTCGGGTTTGGAGGGGGAAGTTGGTAAATTAGTAGTTTTATCAGTTTTTCTTAAATATTTCGAAAACTATTCAGTTCAGCGCAAAAAGTGTCATATACAAAAATAATCTACATTAAATTTTGAACAAAAAATGGTCCTGTGTATAATCTTGCTAAAGTGAACGGTTCCAGAGTTACAGATGTAGTAAAAGTAACAATTTTTTGGAAAAATGAAATTCTATCTACTATGTAAACAAAAATAACTAAACAATTTTATTAAAAAGTAATATTGTAAAATCGTATTGTAGTCCAAGATGCGCGATTCTGAAATATTCTTGATCGTTTCGATTGTTAAAATATCTCGAGATGTTTCGATTGTAATTTAAACAATCGAAGTTCTTATCGAACGAATGAATCAATGTATTTGAAGTTTCGACGAATCGTTTTGATGTGAAAACGCAATGGGGGAGTTCCCACAATGTTGCCAACCTAGAAAAAGGTCTACCAACGGGGATGAATTATTTTTAGTCAAAATCTACTTCATTATTTTCGCAATCATAAAATATGTGCACAAAATTCTATTGAGCTTTCCAGATATATCGTTAGCTAAATATAATGATTTTAATAAAATCTTACTTCTGATTGGTGAAATTTCGTTGTCAAATGTCATTCGTCATAGACATGTTTCATTTCAACGACTGACCTACAGCCGTGGAGGATTGGTGGAACTAAACTGAATTTGGCGAGTGGTTTGAATATTCTATAATCTGAAAATGAAACATTCGCTCTGTTATACTTACTCTATGACGAATGACATTTGACAACGAAATTTCAACCAATCAGAAGTAAGATTTTATCCTTTCCCGTTGGTAGACCTTTTTCTAGGTTGGCAACATTGAGGGAACTCCCCCATTGTATCTGCGTGTGCATGATAACAATCGATAATCTTAAATAATCGAATGAATTACTTCGATTGTACAAACATCTCGTTAAGCTATCGACATAATCGATAGTAAATACCTTTCGATAAGTAACTACTCGAAAACCCAAACAGCGTTGCCAACTGTACTATAATTATAGTATTTGTACGATAATTACAACTTCATGTACTTAAAATTTCAAAATAAATATAGTACACATTTTGTACTACAATTTCATATTTTCACAAATTTCACTGACAAATTTCAAAAACAGATTTGAATAATCTGGGATAGCACTTACAGCGCCCTCTAATAGTTAATAATAAAATTGATCTGTAAATCATATAATATATTCATTCATTAATGTAATCAATCTATAATTGAAAAATACTGCATAATTTATAAAATTTAGTTTAGTAAATTTAATGCGATTCTTCGAATATGATACGTCGAATTAAAACTAACTTATTGAAAACTTAATTTAGAATTAAAAAAAATAGTAATATAAAAAAAAACAGTGGCAAAAATGATAATATTTCAGTGAATTTCATTAGGACTAGCTGAAATTGTAATTTTTGATCGCAGGAAAACGCAAAAATAAGGAGTAATCTTCAGCTATCCACCCAACTGGAAGGATCTACGATTTTTAAGGATTTTGAAGAATTATTAAGCATTTTAGAGATTTTACGGATTTTTAATGATTTTGAAGGATTTTTGGGATTTTTATGGATGTTCAAGAACTTTTAAGGATTTTTGAGGAGGAGTTTTAAACTATTTTTAGGGATTTTAATATTTTTAAGGATTATTTTTCAGTATTTTTAGGGATTTCTAATGATTTTTAAGGATTTTTTCAGATTTTTTAAGGGTATTTTAAGGACTTTAAGAATTTCTAAGGTTTTCTTAAGATCTTTAACGGTTTTTAAAATTTTTTCAGAATTTTAAGGGATTTTTAACGATTTTGAAATGATTTTTATTGTGTGTTTAAGAATTTTTAAGAATTTTCAAGGACTTTTAAGGATTTTTAGGGATTTTTAAGAATTTCAAACTATTTTTAGGGATTTTAATGTGCTTTAAGAACTATTTTAGGACCATTAAGAATTGCTTAAGATTTTTAAGTAATTTTAAGTATTTTTAAGGGTTTTTTAGGGATTTTTTCAGGATTTTTTTGGAATATTTTAAGGATTAAAATCCTTAATAAGTATTTTTAAGAATTTATAAGATTTTCTTAAGATTTTTAAAAAAAAATTCAGAATTTTAAGAGATTTTTTTAAGAGTTTTAAGTATTTTGAAGGATTTTTAATGATTTTCAAAAACTTTTTTAAGAATTTTAAACTATTTTTAGGGATTTTGATGTTTTTTAAGGCTTATTTTAGGATATTTAAGAATTTCTTAAGATTTTTAAGTAATTTTAAGTATTTTTAAGGGTTTTTAGGGATTTTTTCAGGATTTTTTTGGAATATTTTAAGGAATAAAATCCTTAATAAGTATTTTTAAGAATTTATAAGATTTTCTTAAGATTTTTAAAAAAAATTCAGAATTTAAAGAGATTCTTTTAAGAGTTTTAAGGATTTTGAAGGATTTTTAAGGATTTTTGGAATTTTTAAGGATTTTCAAACACTTTTTTAAGAATTCTAAACTATTAGGGGTTTTTAATTTTTTTAAGGATTATTTTAGGATCTTTAAGAATTGCTTAATATTTTTAAGTAATTTTAAGAGTTTTTAGGGATTTTTAAAGATTTTTTCAGGAGTTTTTTTAGGATATTTTAAGGATTAAAATCCTTAAAAAGTGTTTTTAACAATTTGTGAGATTTTAAAGATTTTTAAATTTTTTTCTTAATTTTAAGTGATTTTTAATGATTTTAAAGATTTTGAAGGATTTTTAAAGATTTTTAAGGATTTTTAATGATTTTCAAAAACTTTTTTAAGAATTTTAAACTGTTTTTAGGGATTTTAATGTTTTTTAAGGATTATTTTAGGATATTTAAGATTTGTAAGTAATTTTAAGTATTTTTAAGGGTTTTTAGGGATTTTTAAGGATTTGTTCAGGAGTTTTTTGAGATATATTAAGGATTGAAATCGTTAAAAAGTATTTTTAAGAATTTGTAAGATTTTCTTAAGATTTTTAAAAAAATTTCAGAATTTTAAGAGATTTTTTTAAGAGTTTTAAGGATTTTTGGGATTTTTAAGAATTTTCGAACACTTTTTTAAGAATTTTAAACTATTGTTTGGGATTTTAATATTTTTTAAGGATTATTTTAGGATCTTTAAGAATTGCTTAAAATTTTTAAGTAATTTTAAGGGTTTTTAAAGATTTTTAAAGATTTTTTCAGGAGTTTTTACCTCTCGCCCTTCAGATAAGAGAGGTATAGGAATCATGCTAAAAATTGGGTAGTGAGTTTTCAATGGATAAACACGTTTTAGGGTCCCTAGAATACGATTTTGATATTTTCGCGATGATGTCTGTGTGTGTGTGTGTTAGTGTGTGTGTGTGTGTGTGTGTGTGTGTTAGTGTGTGTGTGTGTGTGTGTGTGTGTGTGTTTGGATGGATGTTGTAGTAACGATAACTCAAAAACTACTGAATGAAAAAATTTGAAATTTTGCATACAGGATTCTAATACCCTAGATTAGATCTGATTAGATTTTGGTGCCAATCGGACAACCGGAAATGGCAGTTGCTATGAGTGATGACGTCATTACTATACAAAAAGGCAATAAAGTTTTACACATTTATTTTGTATACACTACAGTTTATTTTCGTATTATTAAAGTTTTCAAAACTTTAGCCATTGTTGCCAGATTTACAAAAAAGTAATTTTTTTTCATACTTTTTTGTGTTAACCTGTAGATTTTTGATTCAAAAATGGCGAGAGGTCATGTGCTGGCCACATCAGATTTTTTTAGGATATTTTAAGGATTAAAATACTTAAAAATGATTTTTAAGGATTTTTGTGATTTTTTAAGGATTTTCAAAATCTTTTTGAAGAAGTTTAAACTAATTTTAGGGATTTTATTGTTTTTTAATGATTGTTGTAGGATCTTTAAGAACTGTTTAAGATTTTTAAATAGTTTTAAGTCTTTTTAAGTATTTTCAAAGGTTTTTTATTAAGGATTTTTTAAGGATTTAAAAGTATTTTTAAGAGTTTTTAAGATTTTTAAGGATTTTTAAATTTTTTTAAGAATTTTAAGGGGTTTTTAAAGATTTTTAAGGATTTATTATCTGCCAAGAACAGAGGCAGTATAATTTATAATCCAAAAAAGTTGATTGAATTCAGATACCTAATTGAGATAATTATATTACTTGTTATTTTTGATGTCGTTGCATATTTCTTGTTTCTTTTTTATTGTACTATATTTTTCTCCAATGTACTATAATAATTTAAGTGCCCGTACTATAACAGCTTCCAATACAGTTGGCAACGTTGAACCCAAACCTTTCACAATAGCTCTCTACTATAGTAAAAGCCAGATTCAAGGTATGCATTTACCTTTTGTCTCTATCTCTTTTCGTTATTGAGTGAGTTATAAATGCGTACAGATAGAGCCGTATTATAAGATTTTTTCACGTCTATCAACTTGGCAAGACAACTTCGAAAAATTACAACGGTATCTTATTAGTAATTTGCCGTTTTTTGCCGTTAATTAGTTGTGGAACAATAAATTTTGCCGCTCTTTTTTTTTATTAAAAATTAAACATCTTGCTAACTTGATATCAAGTTAGCAAGGCAACTGCGTAAATAATCAAGATATCAGAAAACTAATAGATGGAGAATTTGCCGCTTTTTTGCCGTAAATTAGTTGTGGAAAAAAAAATTGCCGCTCTTTTTTTTATTAAAAATTAAACATCTTGCTAACTTGATATTAAATTAGCAAGACAATTGCGATATCAAAAAACTAATAGCTGGAGAATTTGCCGTTTTTAATTAAATTTATTTGTTAAAAATATAATTGAATATTGTGGTTTCAAATTTGTTTTACTACCTATAAGTGGATTTTTTATGAATTTAATTTGTTAAAAATTACTTTTCCAAAGTTATCTTTTTGGTTATTGGTTAAAAACATATAATTATTTACTCAGTTGGCGACACTGAGTCCGGAGCCAAAGAAACCAACAAGAAGTACCTATAGTTAATTTTTTTAACAGGAAAAAACGTAAAAATCATTGACGTTTATATAAACCAATAAAAGATAAAAATTAGAATAACCCTTTAAATGATTTCCGTGGCCGACCAAAATTGTTGCAAAAAACACAAACTGGATTCTCCGAAAAGGTTCAGCTACTTACAAAGAGCGTAATTAATTTTATAAACCAGATCCCATTATCTTACAAAATGGAAAAACCTGACTTATAATTATTCACTTGATTAAAAACTGAAGTCGAGTCTTGTCGTTGCTTCTCAGTCAGATATTAAATGCGTTGTAGTAACGTTATAGTTCGAAACGAGAGGTGAGAGGTTAAGTTTGTTTTGATATAGGATTAGAATCTGAATTAAAAATACGGTAGTTTAAGTTACGTATATAGTGACATCTTTATATTTTTTGTTGTGTGTATGTGTTTGTTTATTGACACGAATTGGCATATAGGTGAGATATTTTTATTATTATTAAAGGTTAACTATTGTCTATTTAAAACTATTAGTGCATCAACAACAATTCAAAATTGAAATAAATATTTTACCTTTATAACATGATTTTAACTGACAATTTTAAAGTTTTCGAAAATTAATCTATTTATAATTTAAGTTAAAAAAATCAATTTTTAAGTATAGCATTTTAATTTTAAAAAATTTAGCCAAGGTTGTCAAATTATTGGAGTGTTAAATGGTTCGATGAAAATGAACCAACTTTGAAAATAATAATTGTAGAATAATAAATCAAAGCATTGGCGGTTTATACTCTCAGTGTTATATTTAAACTCATATGTTTATAATTATTAATTTTTGAAACTCTAACTAAATACAATGTAGTTGTCTCATAGCTTTTCTTTTATCTTCTGACGTAAGCTTAGGGGTGCACGTGTTGGGGGCCTAGCTAACTGGTAGTATAATGTTACATTTTTCTTTGATACAACCTAATCCTCTACAACTGTCAATGTTTTCTTTTTCGGCTTGAATTTCTCATATTTTGATTATTCTGTTTAAAAACCCAAGTTTAATCATTGCATCGTAACCCACCCCAAATAGCACAAAACATCCCCAGGAAGTCCATTTTTGGTCCATCATAGGTCCGAGTATCCCGAAACTAGTCTGGACATCCTCTGGACCTTCAAAATAGTCTCATTTTAATAGTCAGAAGGATGTACTCAGTATGTCTTCAGGAGAGTTTTATTTACTTTACAGAAAATGAACAAGAGGCAATAATAGTTATTTATGTACCAAGGGTATAAATAGATCTTTATGCACTGAGGGCGACGATCTTACAAACTCGAGGGCCTCTGGTCCGAGGGTTTCTAAGTCGCCCGAGGGCATAATCATCTGTTTATACCCTAGGTGTATACAAACTTTTATGCCATACTAGTTCAATATTGCGTACACAATATGAATATTTTATTTCATTATAATAATATTGTCATTTTATCATATTAGACACTATCGTTGTCAGGTACATGCTGTCAAACATATTATTTTATCTATATGTCAAACTTAAAAGTCAAAATTAATGCACGTTTTGAAATACCTGTTGAAATTTTAAAAAAGACTGAAAAAGCAACTCAGAATTTGTTACCAAAAAAATCTAGAGACGCCTACCACAGTGAATATGAAAAATTTATAATTTGGATGACAGAAAACTGTGTAGAACATATTAATGAAACTGTGCTGCTTAGATACTTCGGCGATCTCGCCGAGTAACCTAATTATCACCGGATCTTTCGAGAACTGCCAGTTTTATGTTAATTCCAAAGATTTTCATTGTGTATTTTGTTAATAAAGGTTATAAATAAGTTAAATAAAAACTATTTTTCGTCTTTATGCCCGCACGGGCATAAAGTATACCTTTATGTAGTTGGTAACTAAGCAATAAAAACATAATATTGAACTAGTATAACATAAAATAATATATATTTATATAGAGAATTTTGACCGGAGAATTGTTTAACCAGCAATTTGTTCATCCCCATATTCAGATCCATTGCTGTAATTTATTTGGTACATGTAGAAAGAGTGACGGTTGCGAATTCCATAATGAGAAATAGTGTAAATATATATTTATCCTTTTCTTTCTCACATTAGTAAACAAAGACACAAATACACTAAAAGCTGGGAGTAACGAAACTAAAACGTTACTTTTCAGAGGGGCGTTACTAAATGTAACGCGTTACTAGTAATTTCGTTAGTTTTTAAAGTGGCCGAAAAGTAACGGTAATTGCATTACTTTGTAAAAGTAATGCGAAATCGTCACTTCGTTACAGTGACGCGTTACTGCAAAAGTAACGTGTTACTTTAAAACTAAGGTTTTTCTGTTTTGTTACTACTGTTTAATGTGAAATAATGTTTTTATTTTTTTGTACCCCGTCGATTTCGCCCGCCACTGTGTTCTGAATAACATTTTAAAAAATCGGCCGTGTCACCCCAGGACTTTCCCGGCTCGACCGTAGAGAATATGTTATTTATTATTATTATTTTAATTACAAAATACTAAGCATTACATTGATTTATGGAACACATTAAAAATAGCGAGCTGATGGTGAATTAATATTTCAATGTTGGTAATGACATAAGCTGCGTATGCGCACGTTATATATCATACTGCCACAATTAGGATCTCCTAAAATCATGTGTGAAAACTATTGGGAATTCGGGAAAAATTTTCATACAATAGTTGTAGGGAATTTTAAATGTGTATTTTTCTCGCCATCTAGCGGCGAAACTATGAGGAATTCGATAAAAGTTAAATGTAAAAGTTAAAGAAAATTTGATGCTTTACAACTTTGCACAAGAAAATTTTTGCACTAAATACATTGTTAGTCCCCAAAATCAAGAAAAACTAGAGAAAACATACATGCACATTTTTTACGCGCCCTCTAGTGGCGCAACTATTGGAGATTTTAGAAAAAGTTTGAGACAAAAGTTATAGAGAATTTTATGCTCTAAAACTTTGTACTACAAAATTTTGCACTAAAGTATATTGTTTGTCCTCAAAATCAAGAAAAACTAGAAAAAACCTACATTCATATTTTTACGCGCCCTCTAGTGGCGAAATTATTGGAAATTCTGAAAAAAGTTTAAAACAAAAGTTATAGAGAATTTCATTCTCTAAAACTTTGTACTCGAACATTTTGCACTAAAATGTATTGTTGGTCCTCAAAATCAAGAAAAACTATAGAAAACATACATGCACATTTTTTACGCGCCCTCTAGTGGCGCAACTATTGGAAATTTTGGAAAAGGCTTCAGACAAAAATTGTAGGTAATTTTATGTTCTAAAACTTTGTACTACAATATTTTGCACTAAAATGTATTGTTTGTCCTTAAAATTTAAATAAAGCAAAAAATTGTTACATGTATATTTAACCAATGTCGGTCTTGAGGACCCTCCACTGTACCAATTTAAACCAAAAACTAATGGTCGTATTCTAGGCACACACCGACCCTCCACACCAAATTTCAGCTTGATTGGTTAAACGGTTCGGCAGTTATCGTGGAAGATTACACACAGACACACAGACAGACCATACGCTGGAAATGGTTTCAATCTTCTTGGGGGACCACAAAATGGATATTTCCATTGATATCTCAAATTTTTTATTTTGCTCGTTCACCTTACTTTCCCTTTGATGGGTCCGGGAAAGTAAAATCAAGCTTAATCATACAACTTTTATTTGATACTTTTTTTTGTATGTGCAATAATAACGGCGTTAAATGGTGAGATGGGCAATAAAAGAACGAGAAGACATGGAACAAGACTAATATACAGGGTGTTTTTTTAAAAAGTTTCCACCCCCGATTTAGGCTTACGAAATAATTTTTGGCAAAAATGGTGAGACACGTCGATTTTTGATTTGAGGGGGACAAAATTTTTGATAACAATCATCACTCTAACGTCAACCCCCTTCACCCCACGCCCCTCAACTTTAAAATTTAAATAGGGAACATACCACGTGTGGCACATCAGGGAAAAGGTAATTCAATGCAGAATTCAAATCACTAAGTTTAATTTTTTTACTACCCCCTGAACAGAAATACAGGGTGTTTTTTCCTACCCTCACTTTACTCTCGCACAATAATTTTTGAGAAAAATAGTGAGACACGTCGACTTTTGATTTAAAGGAAACGAAATTTTTGACAAAATTTGTCGCTCTACCTTAACCCCCTTCGCCCCCACCCCGTAACATGAAAATTTGAATGGGCGATACACTATGTGTGGCACATCAGAGGAAAGGTAATTCAATGCAGAATTCAAATCATACCCTTTGTCCATTGCTAGGACAAAAAAACATTACATAATTTGTATCAATAATATTATCAGTTTATTGTTAGGTATTTAAAAGAAGGTAAAAATAAAAAAAAATTACAGCAATTGCTCAAAATGTTGTCCATCGTGTGCTAAACAAAAGTCAAGTCTGTCTTGGAATTCTTGTCTAACATTTTGTTGAGGGGCGAGGGGTGAAGGGGTTGACGTTAGAATGATGTTTGTTATCAAAAATTTTGTCCCCCTCAAATCAAAAATCGACATGTCTCGCCATTTTTGCCATAAATTATTGGGTAAGCCTAAATCGGGGGTGGAAACTTTTTAAAAAAACACCCTGTATAGAAAAGTAACCCGTTAACGTAACTCCGTTACTTTTGGAAAGTAACGATTAAATCGTTACTTTTTAAAACAAGTCAGAAGCGCCTGCGCGTTAGCAGGTACGTGACGACTTCTAAACAATAATGTGATTATCTCATGAACCATTAAAGATATCTCTAATCTATTTTCAAATATCGATTCATCGTTAAATTTCACGTCGGTGTGCTATTTTTGAAACTGGTAATATCACTTCCGGTTCTGGTTGGTAAAACCAGTTTTGAAACCGAAAGTCATAAAAATCTGAAAATCTATTTGGGAGCTATTTAAGATTTGCTGAGTTTATTACCGTTTACCGTTTGTTTCTATCTCTTTTCGTTTTTGAGTTATAAATGCGGACAGACGGAAAGACAGGCAGATAGAGCCGAATTATAAGACTTCTCCTTTAGGGTTTAGCAGTCTAAAAGTAACGGCAACGTTTATCTAACGCGTTACTTTTTAGCAAAAGTAACGGTAAAGTAACGCGTTACTTCTTTGTTAGTAACGCCCCAGATCTGCATACACTCCAGCTTGCACTCAAATTATTAATAATGAAAATCGCCAAAAAGAGCCAGTTTACGTATAGTTGCGGAATCAGTATCCAAAATTTAAAAAAAAATGTTTTATTATTATATTTTGAGTACGAAAAAACAAATTCGCCAATCAAGAAGTGTGACAACTGTAACTACGACTGTAATCTTTTTTTTTTATTTTTTATAATATTTTTTTTGTTTTTCCTTTCGTGGGTTGTAGAAAAAATGTACTGTTCAACTCGTGTGGATTGTCCATATAATCGCACTCCACCTACGGCGTCGTGCATAAACTTCGTCCGCGTGCCATCATATCCACACTACTATTTACTTTTTATTTTATTTTCATGAGTATTTATAGTGATATATACCAGGTGGCCGCCCGAAAACTTTAAATGGTGTCTTAAAAGATATCGACTTGAAATTTTGGAATGCCATTAAGGCAATAGGGGGAATATTAATAGTATATGATGTACCACCCCAACATGACATTCGCCGCTCCCACCCACCCTCGCTCCAAAAATTTAAATGACACCCTGTATTTTTTTGACATATTCTGAAAGAGCGTAGTTTTTTAGTATGTTTATGTGAAAAAAATACTTAATTACATAATGAACTTTGTAAGATATTTACAGCTAAAAGTTCAGATACCAGATATTGAATATCGAAAGCAAAAATCATAGCTTTCCATGAAAGCAGCTTCACTGTTTGAACTATTAAATAATATTATTTGACAGTTCTGTATACATATTAGTACACGAGTTTTAGAAAGATTTTGACTTAGTATAAATTAAATAGATCATATAGACTTAGGAAAAATGGTTTAGTGAAATTGTAGTGTTATATGGAACTGCAAACAGAAACTATTCGCAGACGGCAACATTATTTAACGAAAACCATCCCAACAAAAATGTATGTGCTGTTTACGTAAGAAATTTAATACCAAAAATTTTTCAAACTGGATCGGTAAATAATAAAAAACGTGATAGTAATAATCGTGGTGCACGAGATGAAGCAATGCAAGTAGCAGTTCTTGGTCACGTACATTTAGACCCACAGCTTTCAGTTAGAAAATTATCAGAAACAGTGGGAGTGGCAAAATCAACGTGTCGTAAAATATTAAAATTAAATAAAATGCACCCCTATAAAATACAGCTTCATCAAGTGTTAGGTGACAATGACTTCGATAGAAGAGTTAAATTTTGTAAAACTATGGCAAAATAGAAATATTAGCTTTAGTAAGACGAATCTTGCTTTTTATTAAATGGTTTAGTTAATAGACATAATTATCGATATTGGAGCGATGTTAATCCCCACGTTTTCCGAGAAGACCACACGCAACGTCCCCAAAAAATTAATGTATGGGCTGGAATTCTTAATAACCAAATAATTGGGCCAATTTTCTACCATGACAATTTAACTGGACTAAGATATCTAGAGTTTTTGGAAGAATTAATACATCCTCTTATTATCCAGTGCTTGGAAGAAAACTTAGTTCAAATGCAGGAGGATCAGTTATATTTTCAGTAAGACGGAGCAGCTCCTCATTACTCTTTAGAAGTAAGGCAATATTTGGATACCGTTTTTCCAGGACACTGGATAGGTGGTAAGAGCTCTGCTGAATGGCCAGCTCGCTCCCCAGATTTGACACTAATGGATTTCACAAGAAGCGAATCGTCAACCCCACTAATTGGTCCAGAACCAGCGATGGGAGTACCAAAACGTACATTTAGGTACCATATAAAAGACTGGATTAAGCGAGGATACAAATTGTACTGGGACAATATACCCGGACTTCTACACGGGAAAAAGTTTATAAATGAACCGTCAAAGAACGTAACTGAAAAACTACTCTCAATGAATAGGAATCAACTACGAATTACAACAGGGCTCCTCACGGGACACCTTCCCACCAGAGAGCATCTAAACAAAATGGGGCTATATAACGGCGACCTTAAATGCAGACAATGCAATAAATGGACCGAGAATGCACCCACATACTAAGCAACTGCGAAGTGCTGGACCACAGAAGGCAAAGAATATATGGAAGACTACTACAAACAGCCATTAAAGAACCTGTACAAAGTAGTACAGGAAACAAGGTTAATGGACTGGGTGTAGTAGACAAAGAGATGGGAGATAGCGCAATAAGCCCACGAGGCTGCAGTGAATCCGGTCCCAAAAACACTTCAGATGGTTGAAAACGAAAAAAGTATTTTTCCATAATTTTTTCAGTCAAAATTTTAAATAGTTTTACATATGTTTCACGGCGTTTATCTGGCAAAAGACAAACGGGATATAATGCCCGTTTTTTAGTCCGTGAATAGTAAATAGTTGCAAAAAATACTTAACACATGTGGTTCATCTCACACAACTTTCTAACATTTCTAATAACACGATTTTTACAGAAATACATTTTAAAAGGTACAATAAACTTTATTCCCAGGCCTTTGATGCTGGTGCCCATAATGTTTGATGCTGGTGCCCATAATGTATATACGTGATTAGCGAACCCTCGTAGAGTAGCAGGTAGATGGGCCAGTTTGGTGCCCATATTACACCCGCCGCTTTTAAAACACCAGATATAATTCCATTTAAAGTTTTCGGACGGACACTAGATATAAGCCCGGCGTGCGTGCGGAATATGTTTACATACAAATCATTTGATCAATCACACATCAAAATCAGATCTAACAGCCCAGTGTACCTATTCTTGAAATCAAGAGAAAAGTTACTCCCAAAATAGCTCCCTACTTTTTCTACTCCTAGCTTTTTCTCTCGGTACAAAAATACCTTATTCTTGAAAAAAAGGAGTGAGTGAAAATACACACATAGTTGCCAAGTGTTGAAATTCAATTATATCCAATCGCAGCAGTTAAATTTCTGACACCCATGTGACACAAGACATAACCAAAGAATACCTATCGTATTCTTGGACATAACTGTAATGTATTAGATATGGACCGGTGTCGTATTCAAAAAAAAAAAACATTAACAAAACACAAAAGAAATGCTGGTCGATTACATTTCGCAACGACCACAAACGTATTCGAGCAAATTTACCCCACATTCACCGTGCTCAGTGCCAAGCCCTCTGGATCTGAGCTGGCCACAATTTTAAATTGTATGCCTGAGGGAGCCAATAAAACCTGGGAAGCTTGGAGGAAAGTAAGTATTATTTCAACCTCCTCCAGAGCTTCCTCCACATCGTCATTCATGAGATTATTCCATATCAATAATTCATTAATATTATCTATTATATTAGTAAACTTCCAAGCAAAACTCAAAAAAATAAAGACACGAAATACAAACAAAAATAAATCGTACCGACAGATTAAATAGTTAGGTTAATGTTTCAAATAAATTTCTACTCCCTACAAATTTCACTCGCTAATGACCAATAGAAATTTTATACTCCCTGGGAGAATAAAAGTCCCACATATTTCTATTTTAATTTCTACTCCCTGATTTTCAAGAATAGGTGCACGATATGGGATTTTTAATACAAATCCCGATGCACGTCACAAGTGATGTCATTCTTTCATTATAGTACTACCAACTAATTAAAATTTCCCTAAATATGTAAAATAATCCGAAACTGACGAATATTCACGAGTATCCATGAACGTATTTACAGTACTGAAAACCGAAAAATGCAATTGTTATTAGTTTGACAATTTTAGAATGATCTTAATTATATTAGCTTATTCACGTCTATTATTATATATAAAAACCATATGTTTTTATTAAATAATTTTGACATTTGGTACGCCAATGAAACTCGCATTTATAGAGAAGAAATGACATTTTAGTAATTGGTAAGCATTGATGCGCTGTTGTCAATTGTAAATTGAAAATTTTCACCTACTGATTAGTAATAACTCATTTAGGTTATGTCAACAAGTTGATTGAATTTTCTCCACGTTTTCATAATTTTATAATATTGTCTTTATTTTTGTGCTTTGCCAGTTATACTCATAAAAAAACTGTTTTTTTCAAAATAAGCATAGTGCGAATAAGTTGATTATTGTCGCGTATTTCTACATACCTACAAAATGCCAAAAAAAAAACTAAATAGTCTTCGTTTATACAGTACAGAGTTTTTGATAGAATGAAAATTAATCCCATTATAATTAATCCTAACAGCGATGACAGTGATTCAAGTGATTTCGATTTGAATTAGGAGAAAAGATTTATTTTTTGTAGGAATTACGAATAATAGTAGTTGAATTGTTTCTTTTAAACAAAACATTGTTTTATCTTATTAAAAATAAACAGTTTGCTACCTTTTTTGTTTCTTTTTTATTTATTTCAAAATAATTGAATATAATATATACATTTAAAATAATAACAAAGCCAAACAACTTAACCTTACATTTTCGAAAATTCCTACATTCATCGACTATTCTGACGAGCAGGCAACACTGCAGCATCCTGACATCATAAATGATCTATGACGTGCATCGGAATTTGTATTAAAAATCCCGTATTTATTAATGTCCTTTTGGAAATAGCCTGACTCATCTCTTCGACACGCCTTGTATATCCTTACGTCACTGCCAATCGTTTGACACCTCGCACGTCACAATCCGACATCTAATGACCGAAGATATTTACCATTTCAATTTTTTCTAATGGACCCAAGTCGAGATATTGTGATGGCTGGTTTAGAATCTGCTCTTATATTATTTTTCATGAAGTAGATTGTTTATGATATTATAAAACTGTGTGTAAAGTACTTTTTTCACTCTTCCAATTGTTGCACTCGCCTTTGAATCGTGCGACAAAATTGTCATCAGTCTACACACTTGTTGCATCAATATCTATTTTAAGCTGGGCATAATTTGAATAGTATCTTATCTCAAAACCATGCGTCAGAGTTGTATTTAGTTAAAAATAATAATAGTTGGTTAAACATCTAAGATTTAATTTTGATTTTAAGATATCTATTAATAATCGACAAAAAAAATAAATTCTTTATATTTTGAGTCAGATACTAAACACATCTATTTTTACGAACGTATTTAATTACAAAAATATCTTTTATTAAAAAAAAATTTAAATATTTTATTTTTGCCAGAATAATTTTAAATATATTATTGATTCATTGTCGACAAGTTTTTTCTGCATTTCCTATAATTTATAAAGTGTTTTATTTCGCGAGATATCTCCAGGTGTGTTTATGAGTGATTACCAATATATTAAATTTCATATTTATATATTATTTTTAATTATTGATCGAATATCAATAAATTTACCATATGTTATTTATGGTAATTAGAGAAAATATTTATTTTTATTTTCCTGTTATACAGGATGATGTTCAAAATATAAATTCTCATTATGATAAAGATAAAATGGATTCTTTTTTAAATAAATGTTTCATTTTAGGTAATTCATAATGCGGTATAAACTGTCACCGCTTTTACTACTAGTTTCTTTACCAATTATACTGGGTGTTCGAATCCCACCAAATCCGTGTCCGAAAATATTTACATACTACAAAGATCCCAGAGGTCGAATATATGGAGAAGTTATCATACCTTACGATAACGCCACGTATATGGAATTTGCGGTTAACGCTTCTATCGTAGGACGTTATAAAAAATCGGTAAGTAATTTTCAAGAAACAAAAAAATAAATGTATTCGTTTGAATATAAATCAAGACCAGGCTAAAAAAAATTCTTAATAATGAATAATTTTTTTTCTATTTTGTATTGTTTCAGGATTTGTCGTTAAAAATGATCACAACTTTAGATGAACTAAATAATTATACACCAACCGTAGTTTATAGCGTATTTTTTCCGTTTGAAGACGTAATACCAAAAATTACTGCAATTACGTACAACGGGAGATTGTTATGTAGCGGACCTGCAGAACCAGGTATATAAAAATATAAATATACTTCAGTTACTACTATAAAAACTTAATTATTATTTTAGTGATACCAGGTACACCAGGCATAACAAACGTTTGGCATAAAATTTATTACGAATTCACTCGAAGACATATCGGATTCTATAGACCAGATACCAATCCTGATAAATCAGATAATGATTTACCAACGAAAAATCCTGGTGACCGTCCGCAATGGACGCAATGGTCACAGTGGCCTGAAACACCTCCAATAAGACCACCAACTCATGCTACTAGGCCACCAACGTATGAGACTTGGCGACCATCAATTCAGACTTGGACACAAACGATTCCGACAAAACCACCAACGATTCCGACAAAACCACCAACGATTCCGACAAGACCACCAACGATTCCGACAAAACCACCAACAATTCCGACAAGGCAACAGACCCCACCAATTTTCGAAACGGCTTCAAAGACACCAAATGAGGGTTCTTTTCCTATGAGAACACCGGATACAGGTCCAACAAAGTTTCCTCTTGATCCAGGGTAAATATTACTTTTGTGAAATTAGTAGAATGTATTAATATTATCTTTTTAGTCCAATTGATATCGACAGTTTGTTCACACCACCAGTACCAGCGACTACTGCTCCTACTGCTACTTTCACTTCTCCAAGTGTTACCACTAATAACGAGTTCAAATGCGGGATATCCAGCAAAGAACCGCCAAAAAGTCAAATTGTACCATTTATTTTTAATAGTCAAAATACTGATGTTGGGGAATATCCATGGTTGGTTGCTTTTATGGTTAGGAATCCTCAATCTCAAGGATTCGATTACAAATGTTCAGGAAATTTAATAACCGACAAGCACGTCATTACAGGTAAATTTTTAATAATTATAAAAATATTCTGAATAATCATCTTTTACCCTTACCAATGATTTGAACTATGAATGTCATCTTGCAGTTAAACATTCTAAAACATTAATAAACAAGAGATCTTTATGAATAGGATCTTTTAAAATGTGAAATTGAACTATAACTTACTGGATAAATTTCACTGGAAAATTATCCAGAATTTACAACCTTATGTTAGGCGCGTTGGTTTTACTGATACTATTGGGCACATGGGCTACAATCGTCGCCCAAAAAGATTTTTTTTTCTTTAACTGATTTCTCCAATCTCGATTAAATACCTGAAATACTGTAAGCTTAACATCTGAGGAAGTCGGTAAATCAGAAATTTGTGCCTAAAGTACTCAAAGTTTGATAATAATAAAATTAATTATTTTGTTAGGAAAAATCAAAAAAAAATTGCAATGGATTCTAAAAATTTTCATAAGTAAAATATCGAATTATTTTATAACAATTTTTATTGTATAATAATAAATACAACGTAATTCTGGAAAAAAATTAAAATAAAATGTAAAACAACTCATGGCAAAAATTGACTCACAACTATTCCATACATTCTATGCAAATGTCAACCAGATGATCTTTACATGCATACCTGTGGCATTTTTTATATTTTTTTCGTGTCCATCTCTCTCGTTTTCTATCACTAGCGGAATTCCAAGTAGAACTCGGGCGCGTCGTCTTAGTTCCGGAGAGATCTGCATAATTGTGGACCTGAACTCTATTTGCGGTTTTATCATTTCCCATGCAAATTGGTCTATAAAATCTGCTCTTTTTTCGGTTTTATCGACATTGTTTGCTTTATTAATACACAGAGAATTAATTGCACAAATATTTAAAAGCCCATAAAAGATTATCATTGGCCACCGACTGAACGAATTATGAATATTAATATTTATAACTGTTGAAAGAATACTAGGCTGCCAACGTGTTATAATAATTCCAGGATTTCGAAGGACCAAACTTCTTGGGTATAAATTAAACCAATATGAATGTTTAAATAAAAATAGTATTTGAAATTGGAATGTAATTTTTTATTCCATGTTTTCCAGGTACGAAACATGAACAGTAAAAATCATTAAGTTAAATTATGAAACCGAAAAATGAATATTTAAATTCTACTCAATCATGTCACTATAAAAACTATTTGCATTTTTTATTACGAAAAATCAGAAAACTTTTTGGGTGCGGTTAATTACGCACCATTTTACTTACTTGAAGAAACTTCTTTGCTCTAGTAAATGCATGACTGACTTGATTCACTGTCTGGATGCGAGAGAGAGTGTGTGCTCTGAATTTTAACGTAGAGGAGGGTTGGTGGTTTTTTATTGGTAGGAGACATGTGACGTGGTATGTAAATAGGGAAGAAACATATCTATATTTTTTGTCTCGTATAATGATAGGATAATATAAGAGAAAAATAAGCTTGCATAGCAACAGTCGCTTATGTATTTTATTTTTGTTAACTGTATTTTACAAGTAGCCAGAAAAAAGTCTGAGAGAAAGACGGAATAATATTGTGTTGATATTAAATCTATTTTTAGATTACCTATAAAATATTAAAATATACAATAAGACATTAATATGAACTGAAAGATTAATATTATTAATTTTAAAAGAAATATGAATTAGTTTGTATTTTCTGGATAATATTGGAATGAAATTTATCCACCGACGTTATATTTTTGACACAATTTGTCTAATAAATCCACCCCAATTTTGGTTTTATTGTACATTTTATTTATTGTACATGATGTTGCATACTCGAGATTAGTAGGACCGATTTATTTTTATTTTTGAAATAAGATACTTCGTTATTTTTATTCGGTAAAAATTTTCCATTTGTTTTTTCTAATTGTCCCGTAAGCTTTTTTCCTTCAATAACTTTTTGACTAGAGGAATACTGGTGAATCATCAGTTATGTTTCTGTTTGTATTTGAAACTGGTTCTACTAGTCTTAGAATAATACTTTCCACAGAATTATCGATTTTAAATGGTCCTTCGGTTTGTCTACCTACATAGGTTTCAAGGTTAAATGTATATTTAGATTTTACATCTACCAAGGCAAACCTTTTCAAATCATACCGAGCTGGCTTGCTCGGAATATATTGCTTGAACCAGCGACGTTCACGAAATGCAAAAAGTTGCTTGTCAATGGGGCGTTCAACAAAAATATACATCACGTTTTTTTCATTATTAACAGTTAGAATTGATCAAAGAAAACCCATTGAGTTTAATTATCCACCGTAATTTGAGCTAGATTTTTGAATAAATTAATTTAAAAATTCAAATTTATAATTATTTGAATATGCCGCCATTACGATCGTGACGTCACTTATGTGCAATGAAGTTACCGTCAAGCCATTAACTGCAAACGTCTAAAGAAGAGAATACGAATGAACAAGAGATGTTAAATCTCACTTATACAGACAAAGATGGAGAAAACCATTATATGATAATTGGATAAAGATGAAAACTTGGACCTATCCACTGTGAATTCGCATTTAAAATCGAGAGAGATAAATAGATATTAGATTCCGCTGTTAGATAAAGAAAACGACTATTTTAACGATATCAGGTAATAATTTGCTGTTTGGTACATAAGTGCTGGCACAAGCGTTCCTGATTAAGTGAAAGGTCGCGTCCGCGTCCGCTTACTGCATATTTCACTGTCAGTGTTGTAGTTTGTACTCTGTAGAGCTGGTTGATGTTGATAATTTTCCGTATTTATTTGTATTTGTAAAGATACTTAAACAAAGGTAAAAGTAAACACAATTAAAAACATATTGACCAAACGACACTTTATAAGCAAACGTCATCTATATTTAAAAGCGTCAATTTTATTTAGAGAAACAGGCCCACGTTAATATTATGCTGCAGCTATTGCACATAAGTGACGTAGTAATTGCAGTAATTTTTAAATATCAATTTTTTCAAGTTAAATTAAAGAAAAAAATCAGAAAAAACGATTTTTTCATAAAAAGAAATTCATTTTTTTCTCAAATAATGCAAAAAAAGATGGACAAATATTTCAAGTTGAACCCCCATTGTCAAATATTCACCCGCTATGAAATATTTTTGAAAATTTGTCAAAAACATTTCAAACACCTCTCTGATAGGAGCCATTTTATCGAGTTCTCTTCTCTAATATCGTCGAAACGTACACAAGGTAATAAAGTTCAACGCCACTGGCTTTGGAATTGTCCTAAATTTTGTGAAGGTTTTTCCGAAAAGTTCTCAATAAACCAATAATATTCAGAATTCCTATAAATGCCTTTATCTCTCTTTCATTTGTTTCTCGTGCATCTGACGTGCAAATTGCTGATTAATGTTTTGAATGTAAATATTTATGCAAGTAGTAATAGTTTGTATAATAGTTGTGTCCAAAAAAAAAGGATTCATACTCTTCCCATTTTGGCTTTGACTCAGATAAAATGGTAGACGAGATTATGAGCTCGAGTTCCGACATTTACATTAGGTGTGTTTTTTCTCCATTTTGTCTTTTCCTAAAAAATAAGTTTTCATCAGCACTATTTTCCCCTTACTTCTTCTGAAGAAGAATTATTCATACTTTCATTTACATTTTCTTCGGGATCATAAATTTCATCTTTGTATCTTTCTAGTGAAGTCGTCTCCTTTTTTTCTGATACATTTTCCTGTAATTTTTGTAACAATTCAGTCAATAGAAAAGATAAACTTACGTGTTTAGGCGCACTATCACGTACACGCCTTTTCACTGCAGGTGGTAGACTGGTATTGTAGATTATGGTCTATTTAGCAGCTACAGAAAGCGACACGTGCGCCAAAGTTTTTGGGTTACAGATAGAGTCATCGAAATGATGTGGGCTACAACTGTGGCCCACGCGCCTAGCGACTATACAAATATTTCAGTTTAAATGGGTCGTACAAGTGGTTGGATGAATTGCAGAAAATTACACAACAATACAACGAGACTAAGCATAGTAAAACCAAATTTAAGCCAATCGACGTCAACAAATCCAACGAACAGAAAATTATTAGTAAATGCTATAGTCATTTGAAAATTGCCGGACCACGTAAATTAGGTGATATCGTATGCAAAAGTAAAGCCAAACACGTTTTCGAAAAAGGTTATACGCCAAATTGTACTACGGAACTATAAAATTAGCAAAGTTAAAATAACCAACCCCGCTTCGTATCTCATAGAAGATATGCATGGAGCAGCAATTAAAGGAGCTTTTTACGATGAGGAACTTTAAAAAACAGCCAATCCCGATATTTATTTAGTAGTAAAAGTTCAAAGACGTAAAGGCAAAAAGATATACGGTAAATGGCTTGGAATCGACAAAAAACATAATAGTTGGATTGACAGTGATGACGTCGTCTAAAAATTGCTACAAACCAGGAGAAATCGAGGAATGCACCAGTTTTCGGGTGCCTTTTTGAACAACAGTTTGTAGTTATTTATCTCCGTAGTGGGGTAAAGTTATAAATATGACAAACTCAAGCGTCTCAGTCCATAATAGTCACTCAAAATGTTTACACTAACTTCGAGTGGTTATAGTTCTGAAGGCAGTGAATTTGACATTCCCATAACTCCATCACCGCTATCATCGGTGCTCAGTGAAAACTATGATCATCAACATGCTATTTTGGAAAAATACGAAGGAGCAGCCAAGAGCGAAGAACATTACCTTCTCTACACGCAATTCTTGCACGGTTTTTGTCGAATTGGGTGTGGTGAAAATTATTGTCAGGCGATTTGGTGAAAGAGAAAGGGCCGCTAGACTGCAACAACGTGGCCTTATTATATGTGACAAAAAAGGATAAACTTCATGATTAAAAATTATTGGAAATGATTACTGACCTGTTAACTAAACTGTATGCTGAATGACAGACAAAACACGGAGGACAACATCGAAGCAGACCAGTATTTCTTTGAATTTCATAAATATTATTTGTTATATTCTGTTTGTGTCTTGTCTCTCTTCTAGTATTTTTGTCCCCTTAGGAGTGACTAAGACAGACATATTTCCCATCGTCACACTGGCTGAAGTTACAGGGTCAGAAAAAACCGTTAAAATCTCCCACTCGATCTAACATCCCATTTCGCTTCTTAGTTATCTGATCGAATGGTCGATCACAATGAAAGCTCTTCAGTAAAATGGCGGCATGGTCATTTAATTTTAATAAAGTATTAATAATAATGTTCTGAAATTTCGCAACTTCATATACTAATTTTAAACCGGAGATCCTTAACTCCGGTCCAAGTATGGTGTCGATATAATCTGGTACCACAACTCCCGTCCGTGCCTCAACGGCCCACTAATCCTGTACCTTAGCTCCGGTCCAGAGGATTTATTTTAATAGAAAATTAATAATTTTATATATTTTATTTAAATAATTTAAAAATATTAAATTTTCAAAAAATATATCATAAAAAAGAATAAGAAACGCATTTAACAAAATTATATCGTGATATTCGATTTTCATTCAATTGCAATATTTTTTCTGTTATAAAGTTCAACCGTTGTCTAACTTCTTTATTTAGTATGCGTTTTTGTCCAATGCTATTTAATTTTACATACATATCTATTTGTATGGATTTTAAAGTTGTAATAAAAACATGAATATTAGGGCGAGGTGACGTTCAATAACCCTAATAGCACAAAGACGTTTAAAAAACATCTTAAAAACGTACACGACCGACCATCGGGTCGTTTTAAAAACGTTCGTTAAAGTACCCGAGAACGTTTATAAGGCGTTTTTCTATAGTGCAAATGTCACAACTTCCAACGACATATAGACGTCGAAAAAGGACGTTTTAAAGACGTTTCACTAAATAAATGGTTCGACGAAGGACGTTTCTTGGACGTCTTTTAAAACGTTCACTAGACGTCCTTTAAAGTACCCGAGAACGTTTATAAGACGTTTTTCTATAGTGCAAATGTCACAACTTCCAACGTCATACAGACGTCGAAAAAGGACGTTTTAAAGACGTTTCACTAAATAAATGGTTCGACAAAGGACGTTTTTTGGACGTCTTTTAAAACGTCCACTGGACGTCCTTTAAAGTACCTATGAACGTTTATAAAACGTTTTTTTATAGTGCAAATATCACAACTTCTAACGTCATAATATAGACGTCGAAAAAGGATGTTTTAAAAACGTTTCAAAATGGACTAAATAAATTGTTCAACAAAAGACGTTCATACAAGCAAAAAAAATACATATTTATTAATAAAATATTGATACTTATATACAATTTGTACAATAAAATAATTTTCATTTACACAATAAGTCAAGTTAAAAAAAATTATTTTTTAAGTATGAAAATATATACCAAAAATAAAATAATATTCATTTCTGTAACTAAAATACAGTTGGTCGGTCACACATAAACAAGTTAGCCATCATTTCGGTTGGTGCTGAGCAGGTGTCTTCAACGAAATATGTAGGAGTATTTCTTGTATGCTTACGAGACTGGAATCATCAGAATTGGAGGAACTAGAATAATTATGTTGAACATGATTTTCGACATTTTCAAATAAATCCTTTGATAAATTCAAAGTCTTGTTGATATACCTGTACTTTTGATGCTTCGAAACTTTCTTTATACATTTCACAACAAACAAGTAGATTTACAGAGTCAAAAATCTTGAAAAATCACTAATAACGTGACAAAAATTAATCACAAAATATACCTATATCAGGGTTTAAAGTACCTACCTAATATACATGTTAAATGTTCAACCACAGCTATAAAAGACATAAACACAAACACAATTCACTTAATATATCACTCCTCGGAAACCGAAAAACAAAAGAAACAACATAAGTATAACAAAATAGATGATAATTTTAGAGATATAAGATTTGCTAGGTTTATCTTCAGTAGTTGCAGAGAAAATAAACATGAAATTACCGAGAGTCACGCCATGTTTTTATCGTCCACTATGCAACAACTGTAAACAACAGCCATGCAGTGCGAAGTGCGAGTGCGCGGTCTCTCTCCCAAACCGACCGTTAGCGAGCTAAATTCGTGATTGGTTGGAATCAGACACAGACAGAGAGCAAACAAAACGTCTTTTGAACGTTTTTTTACACTAGTTATGAAAACGACTAACAAAGACGTTTAAAAAACGTCCTTTTTAGGACTTTTTATGGAAACATACTTTTGGGAACCCAACGAAAACGTTTTTACTTGTGGTTGTAAAAACGACTAAAATAAAACGTTTAGAAAACGTCCCTTTTATGATTATTTCCCAAAATAACATGCTTTTGCAGACCCAAAATCAACGTCTTTTGGATGTTTATGAAGTGGTAATAAAAACAACTTACAAAAACGTTTAAAAAACGTAACTTTCTGACTTTTCTCAAAAAATTCTTTTGAGGGCCCAAACAAAAAGTTTTATGAACGTTTATACTGGTGGTTTTAAAAACTACTAAAATAAATCGTTTAAAAAATGTCCCATTTATGATTTTCTCTAAAAACATACTTTTGCAGACTTAAAAACAACGTTTTTTGGACGTTTTTTTTACAGTGGTTATAAAAACAACTTACAAAAACGTTTAAAAAACGTAAATTTCTGACTTTTTTCAAAACATTCTTTTGAGGACCGAAACAAAACGTTTTCTGGACATTTTTACTGATCGTTTTAAAAACTACTGAAACGAAACGTTTAAAAAACGTCCCTTTTATGATTTTTTCTCAAAACATACTTTTGCAGACCTAAAAACAACGTTTTTTGGACGTTTTTTATAGTGGTTATAAAAACAACTTACAAAAACGTCTAAAAAACGTAACTTTTTACCTTTTTCTCAAAACATGCTTTTGAGGACCTAAACAAAACGTTTTTTGAACGTTTTTACGGGTGGTTTTAAAAACGACTCATATAAAACGTTTTAAAAGCGTCCCTATTGTGACTTTATAAAAAACCTTTTGATATGAACGTTAAAAAACCATTTAAGTACTAGGTGTTTTTTTATCGTAGGTTTTAAAAACGTCTGAGTAGTGGAGCTTAGACAACGTTTTTTTTTTATTTATCACTTCGGACGTTTTGACGACATATTTTGGACGTTTCTTTAGGTTCATTTTAAAAACGTTCTTGCACAAACGTTTATAAAACGTTTTATTTTGGTCCTCGGACGTTCTGACGTTAAATGGACCATAAAAAAACGTCAATCGGACCTTTTGTGCTATTATTGAAGCATTGTATCTAGAGTGAAACGATTCACAAGCATTTGTCGTTCTTGAAAGACAGGATGTGTTGAGCGCCCAAATAACAGGTGGATATATAATTTTCGATCAAATAGTCCGCGAATTGGACGACTCGAAGATCTTCTTGCAAAAATTTCTATAAATTCCATTATAAATGAATCGTCAACTTCTTCCGGCTTCAGATAGGTTAATCCAAAAATATGTCCTATATAAGAACTTTCTTGTTTGTATTCACTTGACAAAACAAGCTGCGGAATTTTACGCCACCTGTTAACAAACCAAGATATTATTGCTACGGCCAAACAACATATCTATCTAATAATAATTAATATATACAGGGTGTTTCATAAGGAATGGTCAATATTTTAATCATAGGTTCAGGACCTCTAAATATTAATATTTTACTCAATAACTTTGGGTCAAATGTTATCTACTACTGAGATATAGGGTGTTGAAATTAAAATTTATTTTTCATTTTTTTTGCAATAATTTATTTAATGTCTTGACTTGAAAATTGGTGTGGTTATATTTTTAAGTTCTTAAGCACACTATCAATTTTGAAATTAGACAAAAAGGACGCCACCTACACTCTATTGGATGAAGAAAAGTATCCATTTTTTTAAAATCTCAGCCATTTTTGAATTTTTGTCAAGGGTTTATGATACACCCTGTAATTTTCAACAAAATAGGTATACTTATTAACCTTACCAAATTTCAAGTCAATACGTTAAATAATAACGAAATTATTACAAAAAAAACAAAAAATAAATTTTAATTTCAACACCCTTGTATCTCAGTAGTAGATAACATTTGACCCAAAGTTATTTCGTAAACTATTAATATTTGCAGGTCCTGAACCTATGATTAAAATATTGACCATTCCTTATGAAACACCCTGTATAATGTATTTTATAAGTAACTTACCACGATTGTGCCAAATGAAAACAACCAATAATAGTGATTATAGGAAAAATGTCCGAGACTGCTCGATGAATCGCCATTTCAAAGTCTGCAACAACCTTTTTCGGATTCCACGAATAACGATATTCCTTAGTTTTTTTAAAAATTAATTGGAACATCTTCTTATAAGTTTTGGGCGTGCTTGTTTTTCAGTAAACAAAAAACGACAGGAACATAATGGTCATTTTTATATGCGTGGATCGTAAATAATTGCAAAAAGAATTTTGGGCAATAATCAAATGTACCATCGATGTAGATTTGATGACCCTTTATCTACCGTTAGTGTTTGGACCGGAGCTGATGAACGGGATTAAAAATTGTGAGGTACCTTTGTACCAGGGATTTACCGCGGACCGGAGTTGATGACTGCCCTTTTAAACAGTGAACGTGAGTGACAACAATTGCTTTGATAGTGTTTGCAGTGTGGTAAAAAATATCGTACATTTTATAATTTCTTTTTATTATAAATAAATGGGTGAGAAAATAACCCTTAGGTCTGCTTGGCATTATGCTAATTTCAGTACTGATTTTATTACTAAAAATATTAGTTAGTTGCGTGAGTAGATTTAGTATGAAAAATGTAGGTTTCTGTTTGAAAATAATTTAATTTTATTTAGTATATACGCATGCACTATAAAAATTTTGTAGTGATAACCTAATGTAACTTAGAGTGAACACAACAAATAAATAATGATGGCGAAAAAAAAGCTAAAAGTATGTGCAGTAGCTTTAATTGTAATAATGATGCTAGCAATTAAGAAAAGAAATTATACACTTCTTAAAAAATGCGTATATGGAAAAAAATGGATCGAGAGAAGAGGGTTAGGCAAAGGAATATTAAATATGTTGAATGAAGAATTATTAGTAGAAGACCCTTTGGCATTTAAAAACTTTTTAAGAATGAGTAATACTTTGCTTTGTATAGCTCAATCAAACTCTCTAATTGTTTATGACTCCACATGTTTAAATATAAAACATAAGTATAACCTCACTTTTAGTTGACATTTCATGGTTTTTAGTACAAGAAATTAAAACATGCTTTAATTTTCAGTACTAAATTGTCGCGCGCATCTAATTTGTAAACACAATATTTTTAGTACTAAAATCAGTTCTGAAATTAGCATAATGGCAAGCGGGCCTGTAACATTTTAATACATGTGTTTTTATTTATATCAATATGACACGCAGTTTCATATATAAAATATTAGAAAATCCATTTTTATGGTTGGTCCTTCGATATTTGTCGATGTTAAAACGTCGACTGCCGTAGTAATTTTTTCAAAGCATTTATCGATTCTTAATCATATTTATTCACTTATGTTGTATTTTTTATTTTAAGCTGCCCGTTGTGTCCAGTACTTCAATGTCCAAATAGTGGCAAGCGATGATATTTTGTTAATAATGGGAACAAATAGTTTAATTAGTTGGCAATCAAACGGAGCAGTTTCCAGAAAAGTCCGAAACGTCGAAAGTCATCCTTTCTTCAAAGAAAATTCTAGATCTGCGCATGGCGATCTTGCCGTTTTAACAATGGGTGAGTACCTTTTGAACTTATATTATTTTTTGCTACTATTTAATAAATAAAAATTATTTAACAAGTTGAATCTTATAATATAATCATTTAAAAAATAATATAAGTACTGACGGTATAATTAATTAGGCCAAATTATTTAAATTAAATCTAACTAAATTACGTAAACAATACTTGGAATCTAAACACAAATGATAGACGAAATTCTTATTCACATCCTTAAATTCACAAACAGGATATTGAAAGAAAATTCAACAATACAAAAAACAAAAAGATAAGTTGATTTATTATATCATGAAACCCATCGAATGACGAAACAGAAATAAAGAAATAAATTAAAGGTACGGTTTTTATCAATTAGATGACTTTGACTTAAAAATAAATATCCAAAAATTAATGACTAACCCCCTAATGGAGAAGTTGCATGGTAGTGATAATATGTTTCCGCATTTAATTAAAATATAGGCAAAAACTAATAAATCGAAAAAAAAATTGACATCGGTCAATAAATAAGCCAGAAATATAACATTAAATTTGTTAACTTTTAGCGCGAATTGTGGGGCATGTGACGTCACATATCCGCATAGCCAAAGAGCCTTACTATAAAGCAAACTCTTTATTCTATATGCAACGACACGATCGACGCATGTCTGACTTTAATTTTATTTTATTTCTGTACATCCTAATTTATTAACTGTCACATAACAAAATGTAGTCCAAGAGCCAAGTAGTTTTTTCTGCAATATTCTACAGAAGAGATTTTATTGTTGGAACATGTTCAGAGGTGTCCCTTGAAAGTAAATTAAAGTTAGCTGACGAGCGTCAGCCGACATCTTGAAATACACGTTTTGTGAATTCTTGTGAACCTTTAACTCTACAACTTTTATTTAAATTTTTTTCTGTATAATGCATATAGGTTTTTATATATAGCGCTCCAAACTTTTTTCAATGAGTTTATGCCCAAAATATATTTAATCTTTGATTTTACGTTAAAAAAGATGATAATCAAAGTATAGCATACAATTTCCAAAAAAAATCCATTTATTTTCCGGGGAAAGCCCTGAACATGTTCCAACGATAAATTATCTCTTCTGTAGAATATTGCATTATGAACCTACTTTGTTTGCTCTAGCTCTTGGACTAATAAAGAGAAATAACGAGTATAAAGAAGCGCGGTACGTCGCTTTGTTTACAATTATCCCGTCTCGTATACTAGTTAGGATAGATGACGTCAAGACGGAACAAAATTATTAAAACAAACCGCAACTTTAACATGTTATAACTCTGTTAATTTTTGAGATATCTTAATTTCACTTTTACACTGTTGTTCAGTTTTGCTTTAATTTTCAGTTTCAAAAAAAATAGTAAATCCATTAGTGAATATTATCTAAAAATTTCTGTATGTGGTTTAAATTCGTACAGAAACCAAATAGTTTTTACTACAGACGAAACAGAAAAAATATTTCAAAATAAAAGACAATATGCAACACGGTATCAAAAATTGATTTAAAAAAAAACGAATAACAAATTATGTTGATCCAAAACAAATGAATTTTAAATATAATAATTATACCAGAACTTTTTGTTAAAATAATTGGCATTTAAATTAGTTCTAAATTTTTAACAGTTTAATTCGAGATAAATAGTTAAAAAATGAATATTTTCATGTATTGAATTTACAGAATTCGAAACTAAACTGCTAATTTTAATAGTAATTGATGATGATACAGTGTGTACAAGAAGTAACGTAACTTGTTAATATTTCGTTTTTTGACGTTTACAAAAAAAAAATTTGAATAAAAGTTTTAGGCAATTTAAGCTATCAGTACGAATCAAAAATTGATTCTTACTGATATTTATTTCCTAAAACAAGTTACGTTACTTTTTGTACACATTGTATAAAGACTAGCAAAGAAAAATCTGATGTGGCCAGCACATGACCTCTCGCCATTTTTGAATCAAAAATTTACAGGTTGACACAAAAAAGTATGAAAAAAAATTACTTTTTTGTAAACCTGGCAACAATGGCCAAAGTTTTGAAAACTTTAATAATACGAAAATAAACTGTAGTGTATACAAAATAAATGTGTAAAACTTTATTGCCTTTTTGTATAGTAATGACGTCCTCACTCATAGCAACTGCCACTTCCGGTTGTCCGATTGGCACCAAAATCTAATCAGATCTAATCTAGGGTATCAGAATCCTGTATGCAAAATTTCAAATTTTTTCATTCAGTAGTTTTTGAGTTATCGTTACTACAACATCCATCCAAACACACACCCACACACACACTAACACACACACACACACACTAACACACACACACACACACTAACACACACACAGACATCATCGCGAAAATATTAAAATCGTATTCTAGGGACCCCAAAACGTGTTTATCCATTGAAAACTCACTACCCAATTTTTAGCATGATTCCTATACCTCTCTTATCTGAAGGGCGAGAGGTAAAAACGTCGATAAAAGTAATTTTAAGCTAAAAAAAATTTTAAATTTGAAGTAAAACACAAAAAGAACTCATGATATTGCACTAGAAGAAAATATGTCACAGCTGAACAGAAACTACAATTATCTACTTAAGCATAATAATTCAAGACTGGAAAAATACAGGGAGAAATAAATGAAAAGAAATAGGGAAGGCAAATACGTTATGCAATAATATGTTAGTTTTCCTCTTTTACTTTCCCGGTCCCATCAAAGGGAAAGCATAGTGAACAAGTAAAAAAAAATGGAGATATCGATGGGGTTTTTGGTTGTATTGACAAGTTGCCATTTTGGGTTTTTACCTCTCGCACTTCAGATAAGAGAGGTATAGGAATCATGCTAAAAATTGGGTAGTGAGTTTTCAATGGATAAACACGTTTTGGGGTTCCTAGAATACGATTTTGATATTTTTCCGATGATGTCTGTGTGTGTGTGTGTTAGTGTGTGTGTGTGTGTTAGTGTGTGTGTGTGTGTGTTAGTGTGTGTGTGTGTGTGTTAGTGTGTGTGTGTGTGTGTTTGGATGGATGTTGTAGTAACGATAACTCAAAAACTACTGAATAAAAATATTTGAAATTTTGCATAAAGGATTCTGATACCCTAGATTAGATCTGATTAGATTTTGGTGCCACTCGGACAACCGGAAATGGCAGTTGCTATGAGTGATGACGTCATTACTATACAAAACTGCAATAAAGTTTTACACATTTATTTTATATACACTATAGTTTATTTTCGTATCATTAAAATTTTCTAAACTTTTGCCATTATTGCCAGATTTACAAAAAAGTAATTTTTTTTTCTTACTTTTTTGTGCTAACCTGTAAATTTTTGATTCAAAAATGGCGAGAGGTCATGTGCTGGCCACATCAGATTTTTTAGTTATATTGATATATTGGGTTTATTAGGTTATAAAAATCTGTAAATCATTTCATTTGACAATAATTTCACTAATTATAAAAGAGAGACGAAGATTATATGCCAAAATACATAAGTTAAACAAAATGTGAATAATAACTGCGCGCACAGATACGAAACGATAAAGTATGTATTTAAAAAAAAAATTTAAAAGACATGTGGTCATAGATTTAGAGTTTTACAATCTCATTACTTGACCAAACCCTTTAAATAGGAGGAAATACCAGCCTCTTCATTTCCTTTTATGCTTTCATGCCCCAGGCACCCATTTAAGAATATTTTCCCAATATTTTCTGATTTTTTTGTTTTATCCTTATTTTTTTTTACTTTTTCAATTATTCTAATTTTCCTTGTTTTTTTCTGTTTTTTCAATTTTTCTAATCTTTCCTCATTTTTCTGTTTTGTTTTAATACTTTCTTTTGTTTTCTAATTTTTTCTCATATCTTGTTATTTTGTTTTCGATTTTTTCGATTTTTCGGTTTTTTCGTTATCTTCTCGTTTTTTTTGAATTTTTCTGTTATTTTTTAGTAAATCATTATTACACTTTGCAACGTAGCTACAGTGAGAAAAGTCAGAGGCCTTATTCTACAACTTTTAAACAATCAATTAAGAAAGACAGAAGGCGCTTTTGGCTAATTTTACTCTCAGTACACACTACACATGTAAACACTACCAAAGTTGCCTGATTTTACATGCTATATTGTATTTTTTTTAAATTAGGTAAAAAATATTTAAACAGACTAAAACTTTTATATCTATATTAATGGTACTGGCAAAGCCAACAGGCCAATCTTTACTGGTTTTTAATCATCAATGAATATATACTTAAAATCAAAATTTTAACTAAAACTCTTTAAAAGAATAAAATTCTTTCTATTTTTTGTGACAAAATTTTCATTTAAAAAAAAAGGAACAATATAAGGCATATATATGATATTGTAATTAATGTTATTTCTTAAATTTTTTTACAATTTTATTAATTACGAATTCAATATCAATTTAGTTTTGACAAAATTAGTGTTTTCCTTATTGGACTGTCGTTAGAATATTTATCTTTGTTCATAATTTGGGAATTTGAATTAAAATAGGTTTGTTGACCTTTATGTATTTTTTGTAACGTGCCAAATAGGGATAAGTGAAAAAACATGTTCAATTTTTACCTCTCGCCCTTCAGATAAGAGAGGTATAGGAATCATGCTAAAAATTGGGTAGTGAGTTTTCAATGGATAAACACGTTTTGGGGTCCCTAGAATACGATTTTAATATTTTCGCGATGATGTCTGTGTGTGTGTGTGTTAGTGTGTTAGTGTGTGTGTGTGTTTGGATGGATGTTGTAGTAACGATAACTCAAAAACTACTGAATAAAAAAATTTGAAATTTTGCATACAGTATTCTGATACCCTAGATTAGATCTGATTAGATTTTGGTGCCAATCGCACAACCGGAAGTAGCAGTTGCTATGGGTAATGACGCCATTATTATACAAAACGGCAATAAAGTTTTACACATATATTTTGTATACCCTATAGTTTATTTTCATCTCATTAAAATTTTCGAAACTTTTGCCATTGTTGCCAGATTTACAAACAAATAATTTTTTTTCATACTTTTTTGTGTCAACCTGTAAATTTTTGATTCAAAAATGGCGAGAGGTCATGTGCTGGCCACATCAGATTTTTAGATAATGGCATATAGATAATAAATTTTATATGATTTTGGTTTTAAGATAGGAATACAAATTGCAAAAATTAATTTTGAATTTTTAAAGGTCACTTGTGTGCCTAAGAATTGTTTAGTAACATAGAATGTTTTTGAACCTTGGAATTTAATTTTCTGTGTATAAATTAAGTACATATTTTAACATATTTATAATTGAATTATGTAAAGTATTTAATGTTTAAAATATTATTGCATATTTTAGATTGTTCAAAAGAGTAATATTATTTTAATAGTCTATAATCGATTAAATTTGAATTTTTTTAATATATTGACTTGATGAAATTATTATTGATTGATTGTAATGATCATTTAATTCTTGATTAATTTATAGTTGCTAATTTATTTCCTGAATTAAATTTTTTGATTTTATTATACATTTATTGCACTGTCATATTTTTCTTCGTCGTTCAAATTTTCAGGTTTAAAAAAAACATTGTGCATTGTAAAATCAGGGTTCGGAGGATATATATCAAGTGATATATATCCGATATTTATATCTATATATTATATTAGACTAGCTATCATGAAAACTCTTATGCTCTTTTAGGGTTTGGTTCCTTAAAAAAATAATAAACTTTACAAAAAAAATAAATAAAAAAAAAACTATAATTTTGGGCGCCTTAAATACTTCTTGATCTTCTCTCTCTTATACCTTCCACCAATCACTTGAATTTCTGTCTTGGTATTTTATTTCTTTACCTAATTTCTTCTTATCTATTGTCGATTCCTAGTTTTCTTCAGTCTCTTCTATATATTTACTCCTACACAACTATTTGAATTACCATCTTGTTATTTCTTGTTCACCTTTATTTTAAATTTATCATCTGCTGTTTCCAAAATTTATTTTATTTTTAAATAAATTCTTTTTTTAATTGGTATGTAAGTTTTTATTTATTTTACTCAACTTTACTCAACATTCTAACATTCAATACACCTTTTTCTTGTAAAAAATATCTTCATTTCAAAAATTATTTCTTTGACATCTTTTTTTATCAATTTCTTAATTAATCAAAAAACCAAAACTGTTTATTATTTTTTCATTTGTTTTCTCCCCCCTAACTAGATATTTTTTTTTATCTGTAAATTTAAATGACTAACGACACTAAGATTTTTCCTTTTACTTGTAACACAATTGTTGTGAACTCATTATTAAATTCAATGAAAAATAATCCTCTAAAAACAAACATTCTTAAATAAATCTTAACACATTTAAATACATTCACACGCACCTTAAACTTTTTATCATAACCTCATTTTCATTGTCAAAATTACATTTGACAATAACCTTCCACCTTTCAATCACAGTCAACCACAATACATACAAAAACAGAACTAAAACTACGCATATAACTAAAAAAACCATATCAATATATATCTGATATAATCGATAATGTACAAAAGTATAATATCAGTAGCGATTTATTCGGCTGTTGCGCAAGCATCCCCGCGCCGACTTTGGGATTCCCAGCTTCGCCACGATTTATTTTGTTATTGCTTTTACTTATCCTCTATCCCAAATAATCAGGGTTAGCGTTTTTAGTAGATTTCCTACTAAATTAGTAGATTTTTAAGAAAAATAAGGGTGTTAATTTTTTGGTGTACTCCCATTTGAGCACAACTAACAGGCACCGACCTATTTCATAACCCAAAAACGCACACGCTTTCAGGTAGGAAATTTAATACGGACCAAAAGCGCACGGGGCCTTGTAATCTGTTAGAAAGGTATTAATTCAATTTTAATAAAATAAAAACGATTTTAGTAAAATTTTTAACTTTAATGAATAAAAAAATGGTAACATATTTTTTTTATAGTATGATATAGAAATACTTATAAGTTACAATTTAGATTACCAAAAGATATTTGTATATACATATATACTAACTATAGATATTAACAATTTTTACAAATAGAAATAACGCAAGAATACGTAGTATAATAAGGAAAAATATTTACACAAATACACTATACTTATTTATTATAGGCAAAATAATGCGATAAAATTTTAACATATTCTAACTTATTAAGTTTGTTATCCTTATAATCTTGAATCTTAGAAATAACAAAGTCATGTCTTTTTTTTGAAGTAATATTTTGAAATTTATAAGGCATATTAATGCTATTACATCTAATATATGTTTCAGTCTGCATACTTAGCAATTGTGTCTACAAAAATAAATAATGAAGGGCGAGGTTGATATATATAGAGCTATTAAAATGTGAGTGAAATGACTCACAAGAATTTGTCGTTCTATTAAGGGCTGCAGATGCACTTGCTTAATTATGAGGAGGAAATTTGGATTCATTTGTTAAATAATTTTGCAGGAGATAATCTGAAAACTTTTCCAAAGCATCGTTTTGGGGTTTTATTTCATACAGCTCAAAGAAATAAAAATCCTCCACGTCAAGTGGGTTTAAAAATAGTAACCCAAAGCAAATAACGAAGCCATTTTCCTATTGGTGAATCTTTATTCCTGTACATTTTTGCTAAACCTAATTTTTGTATTTGCCTATAGGTACCACGATTGTGTTAAGTGGAATCTGCATCCAATAATTTTTACGGAATTCCAAATTTGTACAACTGCGTTATGTATGGATATCTCGAAATCAATTACAATTTCCTTCGGTGAAAAAATTAAATTATTTGCTACACAACAGTCTTTAATAGTTGCTAAATACACAGTATAAGTCTTTTCACTTTTATCCTTAAGTAAAAAAAAAACCAAAGGTATGTAATGCCCGTTAAAAAACCATGTAAAGTGAAAAGTTGCTTGAAGTGTTTCGTACAATAGGAAAAAGTACCATCCATATAGACAATATCAGACTGGCATAAAACTTTTAAATTATTAATGCATGAAAATATTACTACATTTTCATTTTCATTATTTATTAGTAAAAAATCTTCATTTTTATCCGTTTTTGGTTTCAAAACATTTAAGGCTTGGTGGACTTCTTTAATTGTCTTCGGCAGAGCAGGCAATGTTTTTCGACGAGAGTAATAAATATTCTTCCTTATACATTTAATGTCATTTATTATCAGAGTAATTTCATCATTACTTTCTAATTTTTTTAAATCTTGTCTGATTATTTTCGCTGGTTTTTCCAACAAATCAGATGTAGCCTTTCTCTTCACTGAGGCAGATACTATTTTTCTTTGCAACATCCTTTGGTCTTCTGGATCATGATTGTGATTCTCATTAAAACTTGTCACAATTCGACTTATAATTTTTCCACAATAACATATTTTTATCTTTCTGACTTAGAATTTCTTGCAGTACTTCACCACCATGAGCCATAGCCATATTTAAAATAAAACTGAACTCATACAAAATTATTTTCTAAAATAGTATTATATCCGAACAGGAGATTAAAAAGCAATCTTCCTAATTTGATATAAATTTCTTAATTCATCTTAGCTTGTGCTCTTTCCGGCTATGGAAAAAGGTTGTTAAAAAGGATTATAAATTTGACCTGACAATTGTGCTCTTTTGGGATATGCCCAATTTTTTGTCTAAAATTTTTCCTCTTTTCAATTTGTCACTTTTCTGAAAATACCCCCTTTTTCTAAAATTACCCCTTTTTCTGAAAATTACCCCTTATTTTCATCATAAGGCCTCTTCCTTCAAAATTTCCCCTCTTTTCTCTCAATTTTTGTCACTTTTTCCTGAAATTATCCCGTTTTTTCTAAAATTAACCCATTTTTTTCTTAAAATTACCTATTATTTTTTCATTTTTGTTATTTTTTCTCAAATTTCCTCTCTTCCTCCAAAATTTTCCCTCTTTTCTTTCAAATTTTCGAACTTTTTTGTCTTAAATTTTCCCTCTTTTCTTTCAAATTTTGTCACTTTTTTTCTTGAAATTACCCTGTTTTCCCCTTTTTTTCTAAAATCACCCATTTTTTCTCATTATTGTCAGTTTCTGTCAAATTTCCACTTTTTTACGAAAAAATCATTTTATTTGAGTAATTCTTTTCTTCATTCCCAATATCTTTCCCCCTTGCCACTCCATTGGTACTGTTAGAAAGGGAGAGGGAGAAGATTGGAAAAAAAAACAAAGATTATATATAAAAAAATTGGGGAAAAAGTTTGAAACTAAAAAAGTAGGGGAAAAAAGGATGGGGCAAAAAAGTGGAAAAAAAAGTAGGGGAAAAAGGCTAGGGCGAAAAGTGGAAAAAAAAGTAGGTGAAAAATTGTTAAAAAAGTTTCAAATTTTAAATTATAAAAAAATTAGTGAAAAGTGGAAAAAAGTTTGACACAAAGAAATAAGAAATTAGTAAAAAATGTAGGAGAAAAGTGAAAAAAAGGGGAAAGGGTGGAATAAAAAAGTAGGAAAAAGTGGAAGAAAATAGGAGAAAAGTGAAAAAAAATAGGAAAAGAAGTGAAAAAAAAAGATTTAAGGAGAAAAAGTGGAAGAAAAAAAATTTTACACAAAAAAATTAGTCAAAAATGTATGAGAAGAAGTGGGAAAAAGTAGCAAAAGGACAGAATAAAAAAGTAGGGGAAAGGATAAAATAAAAAAGTAGGGGAAAAGTGACAAAATAGGGGAAGAAATGGAAAAAGTTTTAAGGGGAAAAAGTGGAACAAAAAAAGTTTGACACAAAGAAATTAGTAAAAAAAATGTGTGAGAAAAAGTGGAAAAAAGTACAGGAAAGGGTGGAATAAAAAAGCATGGAAAAAAGTAGGGGAAAAGTGAAAAAAATCGGGAAAGATGTGGAAAAAGTTTTTGAGGAGAAAAAGTGGAACACAAAGAAATTATTAAAAAAGTAGGGGATAGAGGGTGGAGGAATAAAGGGAAAAAAGTTGGAAACATAAAAAAAGTACTGAAAAAACAGGAGAAAAATAAGTTAGGAAAAAGGGGAAAAAAAAGTTTGAAACTAAAAATGTACGGCAAAAAATGTAAAAAAATATCTAAAACAAAAAATGGGGGGAAAAATTTGAAATATAAAAAAAATTGGTAAAAAAGTAGAGGAAAAAATGATGGTGGAAAAATTGCAGAAAAAATTGAAATAATAAAAATAGAGGAGAAAAAATGAGAGGTTGAAAAAAGTTTGAAATATAAAAAAAATTGTGAAAAGTAGGGGAAAAAGTTGAAAAAAGTAGGGGAAAAGTGAAACAAATTGGGAAAGAAGTAGAAAAAAGTTTTAACGGGAAAAAGTGGAACAAAAAAGTATGACACAAAGAAATTAGTAAAAAATATAGGAGAAAATGTAGAAAAAAAAGTAGAAAAAAAGAATTGGAAAGAGTGGAATAAAAAAATAGGGGAAAGTGGAAAACAATAGGGAACGTAGTGGAGAATAAGTTTTAAGTGGAAAGAGAAAGCTATATTTTCTTTTTTTAATAGACAGGTTAGATTTAGAAAGTCAAGACGTCTTTTAATAAAATAAATATAAATAGTGTTACATTTCCTTCTTTTATTAATACACAGGTTAGATTTAGATAGTTGGTAGATTTTGCTAGTTTATTATCGAAATGTGGTAGAATACGGTTTATTAAAAACGGTAACACTGCAAATAATCCTTTCTGTGTTTCCCCTTTGTGTTGATTCTTGTGTTAAGTTAGTTCTGATTTTTATTTAATATTATGCAAAAACCAAAGCATTCTGTTTGGCAGTATTTTAACACACCAAAAAAATTTGCCCAGTGATATTTGTTTATTTTTAATTATTTTTGTTTTTTATTTTTAATCTGAGTTAGAATAAACGGTTTTGTTGTTTAGAATATAGGTTTTTGTTAATGTGTTAAAATTTAGTTTGTGCAAGAAACAATACTGTTATTTAATTAAATAAAAAAAATGATATATTGGCACGTTACAAAAAATACATAAAGGTCAACAAATCTATTTTAATTCAAATTCCAAAATTATGAACAAAGATAAATATTCTAACGACAGCCCAATAAGGAAAACACTAATTTTGTCAAAACTAAATTTATATTGAATTCGTAATTAGTAAAGTTGTAAAAAAAAATAACATTAATTACAATACCATGTATATGCCTTATAGTGTTCCTTTTTTTTAATCAAAATTTTGTCACAAAAAAAAGAAAGAATTTTATTCTTTTCAAGAGTTTTAGTTAAAATTTAGATTTTAAGTATATATTCAATGAGGATTAAAAAAAAATTCAGTAAAGATTGGCCTGTTGGCTTTGCCGGTACCATTAACATAGAAAATCTGATGTGGCCAGCACATGACCTCTCGCCATTTTTGAATCAAAAATTTACAGGTTGACACAAAAAAGTATGAAAAAAAATTATATTTTTGTAAATCTGGCAACAATGGCAAAAGTTTCGAAAATTTTAATGAGATGAAAATAAACTATAGGGTATACAAAATATGTGTGTAAAACTTTATTGCCGTTTTGTATAATAATGGCGTCATCACCCATAGCAACTGCCACTTCCGGTTGTGCGATTGGCACCAAAATCTAATCAGATCTAATCTAGGGTATCAGAATTCTGTATGCAAAATTTCAAATTTTTTTATTCAGTAGTTTTTGAGTTATCGTTACTACAACATCCATCCAAACACACACACACACACACTAACACACTAACACACACACACACAGACATCATCGCGAAAATATTAAAATCGTATTCTAGGGACCCGAAAACGTGTTTATCCATTGAAAACTCACTACCCAATTTTTAGCATGATTCCTATACCTCTCTTATCTGAAGGGCGAGAGGTAATAAAAAAGAGTTTTAGTCGGTTGAAATATTTTTATACATAATTAAAAAAAAATATACGATATAACGTGTAAAGTCAGGCAACGCCATAGACTTTGGTAGTGTTTACATGTGTAGTGTGTACTGAGAGTAAGATACGAACTAGTGAAAAATCACATCATGCCTTCTGTCTTTCTTCATTGATTGTTTACCAATTGTAGAATAACTCTGACTTTTCCCACTGTAGCTACGTTGCAAAGTGTAATGATGATTTACTAAAAATCTGATGTGGCCAGCACATGACCTCTCGCCATTTTTGAATCAAAAATTTACAGGATGAGACAAAAAAGTATGAAAAAAAATTATATTTTTGTAAATCTGGTAACAATGGCAAAAGTTTAGAAAATTTTAATGAGATGAAAATAAACTGTAGGGTATACAAAATATATGTGTAAAACTTTATTGCCGTTTTCTATAATAATGGCGTCATCACCCATAGCAACTGCCACTTCCGGTTGTGCGATTGGCACCAAAATCTAATCAGATCTAATCTAGGGTATCAGAATTATGTATGCAAAATTTCAAATTTTTTTATTCAGTAGTTTTTGAGTTATCGTTACTACAACATCCATCCAAACACACACACACACACACTAACACACTAACACACACACACACTAACACACACACACACAGACATCATCGCGAATATATTAAAATCGTATTCTAGGGACCCCAAAACGTGTTTATCCATTAAAAACTGACTAACCAATTTTTAGCATGATTCCTATACCTCTCTTATCTGAAGGGCGAGAGGTAAAAAACAACAGAAAAATTTAAAAAAATTAGAAGATAACGAAAAAACCGAAAAATCGAAAAAATTGAAAACAAAATAACAAAAAAATTAGAAAACAAAAGGAAGAATTGAATTAAAACTTAACATAACAATAAGAAAAAATGATGACGATTAGAAAAATTGAAAAAGTCAGAAAAAAAAAACAGAAAAAAACAAGAAAAATTAGAACAATCGAAAAATATCACAAAAAAATAATTAAATAAAAAACGGAAAAAATAAGAATAAAACAAGAAATTTAGAAAATAATAAAAAATTAAATTATTAAATACGGATAAAAAGAAAAAGTCAAAAAAATTGTAAAAAAATCGAAAAAACGATAAGAATAACAAGAAATCGAAAAATATCGCAAAACAATCCCCAAAAAAAAATAAATCAGAAAAAAAAACAATCAGATGAGAAAAAAGTAGAAAATCGAAAAACATCGCAAAAAATAGCAAAAAAAACATAGAACAACCAAAAAACCGAAAGCAATTGTGACCATGAATAGAAAATGAAAAAATTAAAAAAAAATTGAAATAATCGCAAAAAATCGCGAAGAAATCCGAAAAAAAGAAAAGAAAAAAAAGAAAAATTAGAAGAATCGAAAAAAATCAAAAAAAAATAAGTAAAAACAAAACACTTTCGAAAAAAATTTAAACAAAAATTAGAAAATATTGGGAAAATAATGAAAATTAATATTATGAAATAAGAAAAAAACGAAACAATCAAAAAAATTGTAACAAGTCGTAAAAACGTTTAAAATCTCAAATAATCGCCAAAAATACAAAGGAATAAGAAAAAATCTGATGTGGCCAGCACATGACCTCTCGCCATTTTTGAATCAAAAATTTACAGGTTGACACAAAAAAGTATGAAAAAAAATTATATTTTTGTAAATCTGGCAACAATGGCAAAAGTTTAGAAAATTTTAATGAGATGAAAATAAACTGTAGGGTATAAAAAATATATGTGTAAAACTTTATTGCCGTTTTCTATAATAATGGCGTCATCACCCATAGCAACTGCCACTTCCGGTTGTGCGATTGGCACCAAAATCTAATCAGATCTAATCTAGGGTATCAGAATCCTGTATGCAAAATTTAAAATTTTTTTATTCAGTAGTTTTTGAGTTATCGTTACTACAACATCCATCCAAACACACACACACACACACACACACTAACACACTAACACACACACACACACACACACACTAACACACACACACACACAGACATCATCGCGAAAATATTAAAATCGTATTCTAGGGACCCCAAAACGTGTTTATCCATTGAAAACTTACTACCCAATTTTTAGCATGATTCCTATACCTCTCTTATCTGAAGGGCGAGAGGTAAAAATCAGAAAACAAAAGAAAAAATTAGAAAAAACAATGATAAAAAATAAGGAAAGATTAGAAAAAATTGAATAAGTCTGAAAAAAAAATTGGTAAAAAACAACAAGGAAAAATAGAAGAATCGAAAAAAATAAGAAAAATCTGATGTGGCCAGCACATGACCTCTCGCCATTTTTGAATCAAAAATTTACAGGTTGACACAAAAAAGTATGAAAAAAAATTATTTTTTTGTAAATCTGGCAACAATGGCAAAAGTTTCGAAAATCTTAATGAGATGAAAATAAACTATAGGGTATACAAAATATATGTGTAAAACTTTATTGCCGTTTTGTATAATAATGGCGTCATCACCCATAGCAACTGCCACTTCCGGTTGTGCGATTGGCACCAAAATCTAATCAGATCTAATCTAGGGTACCAGAATCCTGTATGCAAAATTTCAAATTTTTTTATTCAGTAGTTTTTGAGTTATCGTTACTACAACATCCATCCAAACACACACACACACACACACTAACACACACACACACTAACACACACACACACTAACACACACACACACAGACATCATCGCGAAAATATTAAAATCGTATTCTAGGGACCCCAAAACGTGTTTATCAATTGAAAACTCACTACCCAATTTTTAGCATGATTCCTATACCTCTCTTATCTGAAGGGCGAGAGGTAAAAATAAGAAAAAAAAAACAAAAAAAGTTTGAAAAAAAAACAGAAAATATTGGGGAAATATTGAAAAATAAACTTATGAAATACGGAAAAACCGAAAAAATCAAAAAAAATTGTAAAAAAGTTGAAAAAACGCTAAAAATCGCAAGAAATCGAAAAATATCGCAAAACACGCGAAAAAAATAGGAAAAAAAAACACATATTCAGATGAGAAAAATGTAGAAAAATCGAAAAATATCCCGAAAAATCGCAAAAAAAACATAGGACAACCAAAAAACCGAAAACAATTGTGACCATAAAAAGAAAATGAAATAATTCAAAAAAAATTGAATTAATCGAAAAAAATTGCGACCAATTCCCAAAAAAAAAAACAAGAAAAATTAGAAGAATCGAAAAATATCAGAGAAAATTAGAAAAAAATCTGAAAAAACAGAAGAACTTTGGAAAAAAGTTTGGAAAAAACTTAAAAAAACTCATAAAATATTGGGAAATAATGAAAAGTAAAATTATAAAATATGGGAAAAACGAAAAAATCAAAAAAATTGTAAAAAAGTCTAGAAAAAACGCTAGAAATCGAAAAATATCGCAGAACAATCGCAAAACATTAAAAAAAAAACAGAGCAATGAGGAAAATTAGAAAAAATCAGAAAAAAAATCAGAAAAAAATACATAATCACGTGAGAAAATAAGTAGAAAAGAAAAATCGCAAAAAAAAAACATAGAAACCAAGAAACCAAAAACAATTGTGACCATACAAAAAAAATGAAATAATAAAAAAAAATTGAAATAATTGCAAAAAATCGCGACAAAATCCCTAAAAAAGAAAAAAATGAAAAATACAGAAAAAAAAAACAAGGAAAATTAGAAGAATTGAAAAAAATCAGAAAAATAAGTAAAAATCGGAAAAATAAGAAAAAAACAAAAAAAAACTTGAAAAAATTAATAAAAAAATCAGAAACTATTAGGAAAATAATGAAAAATAAAATTATGAAATTAAGAAAAAACGAAAACGAAAAAAATTGTAAAAAAGTCGAAAAAAAGTTAAAAGCGCAAGAAATCGAAAAATATCAAAAAGAATCGCAAAAAATAGTAAAAAAAGAAAACAGAAAATCAGATGAGAAAAAAGTAGAAAAATCGAAAAATACCACAAAAAAATCCAAAAAAAACAACATCCAAAAACCGAAAACAACTGTGAAAAAATTCAAAAAAAACATGAAATAGTGAAAAAAAATGGCAAAAAATCAAAAGAATAAGAAAAAATGGGAAAAAAATAAAAAAAAAACAGAAACTTTTTGGAAAATTCGCAAAAAATAGAAAAAAAAACATAATCAGAAGATGAAAAAAAATTGAAAAATCGAAAAATATCTTAAAAAAAAACATGGAACAACCAAAAAACCGAAAACAATTGTAACAATAAAAAGAAAATAAAAAAGTTCAAAAATCATTGAGATAATTGCAAAAAATCGCAACAAATGGCAAAAAAATTGCAAACAATCGCAAAAAATCAAAGGAATAAGAAAAAATACCAGAAAATTAGTAAAACAAAAGAAATAGAAAAAACATAATATGAGGAAAAAATAAATAAAACCGATAAAGTCAGAAAAAAATACAAAAACAAATCAAAAAATCAAAAAAATGAAAAAAATGATAAAAAACAGAAAAAACTCTCTCTATAATTACAATATATAAAAAAATCTAAATAAGAAAAAAATCATGTTATAGAAAGAGTTAGAGAGTAAGAGAATGAAAGTCGTCTGCATGAGTCACAACGCTTTTTCGTTACGTGATGATTTCTGCCAATTTCTGCTGTAGCTGCGTTAAGGAACTTCGTTCCAATAAAAAATACGCTGTACCATTTAAAATAATATAACTATGGTGTAGATATTTTTATTGAGGCACCCTATATAAATGAAAATAATTTTAAATTGTACTCATATAGACCTTATATGTACCTGAAGTAAATATTTTTTACCCATTTATATCAATATTTGAAGGCCAAAAAGTCTCTTCCATATAAATGACACATCCTGTATAATAGTACTAAACGGTTTTTATTAGTTACACTTATTTTCTGGATTGGGTTTATTTTTTAGTTCTTTTTCTTTTATACAAATAACATCAACTTGTAATTCTTTTGCAAACTTAAAAAAAATTCTATGTTTTTGTCTTCTGCAAGTACCATTATAGTTAACTAATTACAATGCAATTTTTTTAGAACGTCCTGTTCAGTTTTCCAAAGTTCTGGCTCCAGTATGTCTCTGGAAAGGCAACACGGATCTGGATCCTTTCACCAACAGAATGGGCGTCATTGCAGGCTTCGGTCAAGACGAAGAAGCTGCAAGGAACGGGCGATTACATTCGGTGAGACTCAAGAGAGCCAACATGCCCATCGTCTCTCAAATTGAATGTTTGACAAGTCCAGTAGGATTCAATGATCTCGCTACTGAGAAAACATTTTGTACAAGTAAGTCCAAAAAAAAACTAGTATATACAACAATTAATTTTTTATCGTTTTTAGAAAGTACGGAAATCCTTACGGGTCCATGTATAGGAGACAGTGGGGCTGGTTTCTTTATAAAGTTAGACGGGGCTTATTACTTAAGAGGTATAGCATCTGCCATATCAACGAACAATGGGACGTGTGATCTCTCGCATAAATATTCAGTGTTTTGTGATGTTGCCAAATTTAGAGATTGGATTAAGACTGCTATGGACTAAAATCCATAATGATTTTAAAGAAATGTGATGTTTTTGTTCTATTAACTAGATTTTAAGGAAATTACAAAATGTATTAAAATAAATTATTTTATAAAAAAAAACATTGATTTTTAGTTATCTACTTGAAGTATATGAACTGACTTATATTATTTTATAAAAAATGAAATAAATAAAACATTTATTTATAAAAACAGGTATACAGATATATAAATTTATACAATAAATTAATTATGAATGATAATTTTTAGAAGATTTTGCTCCATAATTACGATTATTAATGGTCGTTAAAACAAGACTTAACCACTTTTCATATAGTACAAGTATGTCCCCAAACGTACGGAGAACGTGTCAAGATGTATCATACCAGTACGTTGTGAGTATGTATATAATCAAAACGTCCAATCTAGGTAGAGCTCGATTATTTTGAGATGAGTACATTTAATTTTGGCCACGCCCCAGTTGGCGCAGCACGTCATAAACTTTGTGGACCTTATTTTATGGCGCTAAGTTCAAATCTGCTGCGGTAGAGGTATCTGATATTTTAGCAGTGGCGTGTGTACATTAATAAAATATTTTAAATTGAAAATATTTTAAAAAAAAAGTATATAGCATTTAAAATTTTAACTATTTGTTAGTTAAATTGCTGTTAAACTTTTTAAAGTAATAAAACAACTGAAAGTTTAAATAAATTATTTATATTTTATTAAAATGTTTATAATTTTAACTGTTTTCATCACTATCTTCGAAGTCCGAAAGGTCGGAATCCCACTCATCGGATGACCCCGTATTGAGGCAAAATATGCGGGAATCTGTATATTCATCCATCAGATGTTCTTTTTGAATATATGCATCCTCATATTTTTCGGAATGGTCCACCACGTTTGCCCATTCTTCCGACGTTATGCTTTCAAAATTTTTTTCTTGCTAACATCATCCAACTTAAATGTTGTATTATGTCGACCTACCCAATTTTTTACCGTGGCCCATATTTGTTCGATGGGATTTAGTTCAGGGTGATACGGAGGCAACCGTAATACTTTGTGACCATTTTCTTCAAGAAGATCATCTAAAAGAAAAATCGGCGGGGGTCTGTAAGCTTTTATTAATGTGTATAGTTCTGGTTTGGTCATTTTAGCACCATACGGAATATGGTTTTTATTGAACCATCTTTAGCCTCGTTTTTCATAAAGTTTAACAGGCGTGAAATTATTTCCTTGGCTTGGCTTTGAAGAACTTGGCCTTTTCTGCCTAATATTTTTTTTGTTCCATTTCAAACAACAAGCTAAAAATTTAGGTATCATTAGCATTTTTGAAAATGTGAAAAAAATAGGATACAAATTAAAGGCTTAGAAGGGATTTAAAATATTTCAGAATGTACGGTTTCGTTTTAGATTATTATTTAGTTGTATTTAAATGTACTTACCAAAATACAGACAAAGTGAATTAAATTAAAGTTTATATAGATAGACACACAAATCGAAGCACAAAAACACAAGAAAACTCAAAATAGCGAAATGATTGCAACAAGTACTAATAAGTAACACTACGCTACTGAATCCAAATTTCATGAGCGACAGGCGACTCGGACCACAGTTAAAGCTCTCTGACCACGCCTACTAACTCAAATTGGTTTATACACATTCTGACGAAATGTACTCATCTCAAAATAATAGAGCTCTAAGTGAGGACCCAAAATGAGCTTGTTCGTTGTCAGAACTAGAATTAATTCTGGGAGTTGGTTGGGAAAAGGTAAAAATGACTGAAATCACTATAGATCTGATGCCGACGATTCGACTTTTATAAAGTGATCCTTAGGCCAATGTATAGTAGGTTCCTTGTCTTATTAAATATAGTAGAATACTTGAATATACTTGAATTTCTCTTGTTTGTGTAATGTAAATGAAAAAAAATGTGTCAATAACGGGAGGAGAGTTTGTTACTCCCGTTATTGAAACATACATGAATAAGGTGATTACTTTCAGTTAAAAAATTTTAAAAAATATTACGAGTATTTGCAAGGTATTCACAAGACAAATGTGCAAGGGCGGTGTCCGATAAATTCACCACCATCAATTCACCGCCATCAGTTCATCGCCGTCAGTTCATCGCCTCAGCAATTCATCGCCATTAATTACATTCATCGCTGAAAAATGTAATACTTGATACACTGATACTACACTGATACTACAAACAACACGTTCTAAAAATATAGACTAATTTGATTAAATGTATAAGAATAAAAAAACATATAAAAAAAATGTATAAAAATTTTGTTTCAATCTGATGTCTTGATTAAATGTATAAGAATGAAAAAATGTATAAAAATAAAAAAAAAATGTATAAAAATTTTGTTTGAATCTGAGGTCTCTTTCATTTTTAAAGATTAAAAAAAAAATTAAAAAAAAATTTCGGCGGTGAATTAATGGCGGTGAATTGATAGCGATGAACTGACGGCGATGAATTGATGGCGGTGAATTTTCCTAAAACCGTATAATCTGATTTATCTTGTCATTTGTATAATATTAAAATCTATCTCAAGAAACAAATAGGGATAGATGAATATCTATATGTATACGCCATGCACGGTTTCAGATTATACAAATAACGAACAAAAGAAAAAAAATTCTTTCACGTGTTATATCAATCAAAAGTAAATAACATCCAGAGATGAACGTACCCAGTACGTCGAATTCATATGTACTGGGTACGTAAAAAAACGTTTTCAGTACGTCCTGAAATGGTCCAGGACGTTCAGACCTAAATTGAACCTAAAATGGACGTCCCAGGATGTCTCGTACTATATGGGTTAACATATTATATAATAGGTACACATTTAAAAAAAATAACCTATCCCTAATAACACAAAGTAGTCCTACAGATATCCATAGGACGTCCTCTTCGGACATTCCGGACATCCTTAGGACATCCTTTTCTGGTACACTGGACGTTCTATGGACGTCCGAGGGACGCACTAATGTCACAACTTTGAACTGAATTCGAACGTCCGCCGCGGACATCCATTGGATATCCCCCTGGGACATTCACAGAACGTCCTATTTTGGTACAGTGGACGTCAGAGAAAGTGATTTTTTTTGTTATTTATTCAAACCAGTTCAATTGTAATTGTGAAATTGTTATTTCAACACCTGCTCGTGTCGGAAACTTCATCTACGTGAATAATAGCCACCGTTTATGCTCGTTGAGCGAGCTCGGAGCAGACTTAATAGGATGTTTTAAATCGCGATATACCATACTATTCGTGGTGTCTAAGCAGCATCAGCGCAAGTGTCTCCATCTTTCAGGCGGAGCTTTACTTTTGGTCCATATTATGTCGAGTGAGGACCACTCTTAGGTGTCTGTCCCGGACATGTTTTGGACATTGCCTGTATTAAGTCGGCGAGGGACTGTTTTAAGACTATGGTATGGATATGTTATATTATATCCATCACGGACAACTACTGGATATCCGGTATGGACATTGTACATAAATTGTACAAATAATGGATATATATCGTGGACGTCTTAATACTGTCCAAAAACAAACATCCACAGGACATACATATTAAGTCCATGGACGTTCCGACATTAAATGGACATAAATTGTACGTCCCAAGGACGTTGTGTGCTATTAGGGATTATCACATATAGCTGACAATATTAATAATAAATATACCGGGTGTACATTGGTTATAATTTGACCAACCCATTATTTCTATTATGCATAATGATAAAAAAAAGTTTTATATAAAAGAGGGAACCGTATATTTATTTTTCATCGGGATAACCGACAGAAAGCGGCCTGGGCTTAGTATTTACTTCACAGGGCCAGCCATCTGTCGACGTACTAATTTTTAAATTATTTTTCAGCTTTGTTCCTGCCGGAGAGAGCTGCATATTTATTTTTCATCGGGATAACCGACAGAAAGCGGCCTGGGCTGAGTATTTGCTTCACAGGGCCAGCCATCTGTCGGTATACTGATTTTTTAATTATTTTCAGCGTTCCTGCCGGAGAGAGAACCGTTTATATTTGTTTTATTTTATTTTTAATCGGGATAACCGACAGAAAGCGGCCTGGGCTGAGTACTTACTTCTTAGGGCCCCATCTGTCGACGTACTAACATAAATTGTTTTTCAGCGTTGTTCCTGTAGGAAATAAATCCGTTCATTTTTTTATTTTTAATCGGGATAATCACCGGAAAGTAGCCTGGGCTGAGTACTTACTTCACAGGGATAGCCATCCGTTGACGCACTGTTAGGATAGTTTATTGTTATATCAATTTATAAACTGGAAAATAGAACTTTGTCTCATAGACCCATTTTGTACATTTTCTCACTTATCATCTTCACGCATTGTCTCACCGTCTCGCACGATAGTAATCCGTATCACCGATTATTGATTCATAGCTTTTTCTCCGTCCCCGCAAGATTTTTGTTGTATATGCATTGGTATTGAATAAAGCCCATTATTTGCTACTTGGTGATTTATTTTTATTATTGGTATTTATGTTACTAACTGGTTATGAGCATTAACATTCCAGCGGAACCTCAACCCAGCGAGGCAAGTAAAGCCCGCCCCTCTGGCTGCAAACCTTTTGTCGGTAACATAGCGACCCCTGGAATATTATATCTTCACTGACGCTATCCGGAGCAAGTGTCTTTCTTACTCTAAACAGAAGGTGGCGCCCGGGACTAAAGCGCCAAACTGATCGCATAACTAAATTTAAACTTTATACAGCCTTTGCGAACTGTGGGATTTGCGAACATATATCTAGCATACCCTCGGTCAGTTTATAGGACCGTGAGAATTGCGAACACTGTAAGTAATTTTTTTATTAAAATATTTTGATTTAATTTGATTTTTCAAATAAAAACAAAACTTAATTCTTATTAGGTGGAATAAAGGATATCTTAATAATGTAACCTAGACCTGTTAATTCACCTTTCATAACATAAGATAATGGTCCAGTAATTCTATTTCGTGTCATATACAGACGGAGATAAAGAAACAGAACTCAATGCCAAATAAAACACATCAAAATATCTATTGATTCTGTAGTAATCAAAACTAGTTTTTCAGCTCTCTAACAATTCCATAGCCTAAAATGATGCAGATTTCGTCATTTTGGGTTACAGAACATAAGACGACCATGTTAGCATTGACAGCAGCTGGAGGTAACACATTACCATTGGGATCGTTGATACAATGGCCATTTGAAAGTTTGGAAAAGTTAACTTCAGCGCCCTTTATAATAAGTAATTGTGGTAAACTCATATTATATATCTATGTATCTATGAGTAAAATGGGCTACACTGTATAGTTCTTATCAAGAACAAGTTTTTGTTAGGTATTGGTATCGTTTGGTTGAATTAAAAATCAGTTAAAACTATGCCGTGTTTTCTCTCTAATTACCTACTAATACATTACAGTAATAGTTTTTTGCTCCATTGTTTTTCTACATTTTTTCCACTTTCGTTTTTTCTCTCACTTTTTCCCAATTTTTTTACTTTTATTTATGGCATTGTTGTCAAACTTGCAAATTAAGTTCTAGACATTTTTTCTTACTTTTGATTTTGCCCCATGTTTTGTCAATATTGTTTTCTTCTTATTCCCCATTTTTTCTCTTTTTTTCCTAATTTTTTTCCACATTTTCTCCATAATTTCTCCCCCTTTTTTCATTTTATTTTTAGGACAACGATTATCAGACAGAATTTTTTTCTTCATTTTTGCCAAAATTAAGTCGTAGGTATTTTTCCTCTTTTTGCCTCATTTTTTCAATTTCCCACTTTTTACCTCTCGCCCTTCAGATAAGAGAGGTATAGGAATCATGCTAAAAATTGGGTAGTGAGTTTTCAATGAATAAACACGAATTAGGGTCCCTAGAATACGATTTTAATATTTTCGCGATGATGTCTGTGTGTGTGTTAGTGTGTGTGTGTGTGTGTGTGTGTGTGTGTGTGTGTGTGTGTGTGTGTGTGTGTGTGTGTGTGTTTGGATGGATGTTGTAATAACGATAGCTCAAAAACTACTGAATAAAAAAATTAAACCGGAAGTGGCAGTTGCTATGGGTAATGACGCCATTCTTATACAAAACGGCAATAAAGTTTTACACATATATTTTGTATACCCTATAGTTTATTTTCATCTCATTAAAATTTTTGAAACTTTTGCCATTGTTGCCAGATTTACAAAAAAATTATTTTTATTCATACTTTTTTGTGTCAACCTGTAAATTTTTGATTAAAAAATGGCGAGAGGTCATGTGCTGGCCACATCAGATTTTTTTTTCTATTTTCACTCACTTTTTTCTAGTTTCTATTCCTAGTCGTTTTGTTTTTTTTTTCCAGTTTTTTTACGTCGGTGACTATCAAAATCTTCCTTTTTCTCCGTTTTCGCACTTTTCCCACGTTTTTCCTACTGTCTCTCCTCAGATATTGGATGGTTTAAGTTTTGCACTCAAAACGCTTATATTAATGTATATACAGTGCGACTCAAAAAGTCTACACCATATGGGAAAAATTTTTATTATTCATTTGACAAAATTTTCTGTCAAATTATTCATTTGACAGAAAATTTTATTCTTGATACAAGTTGGTGCATTGCGTAAAACTGCTATTGCAAGCATCAAACTTTCAAATTTCTAAATGGTATACAGGGGCGGGCAAAAAATAGGAATTTTGACCAATAGTGTAAAGAACCCTTATATTTGACAATATCAAAAAAAATTATTTAGGACAGTTGTTTAGAATTAAAAATTAGACTAAGATTCCTGTGGTTCACAAAGCCTATACTTGATTTGACTAATTTTTACAGACTGCAAGTCCTCTACGTCGGGAAATACAAAAGCACACTTTTTTCCGTTATAAGTGCGAAGGCATTTTATTTCAATACAGCTTTTTTTCATGTCCATTATTTGTGCAACACAAAGTTTTTTGGTTTCTTTTTTTGTTCCTTCATTATACATGAACGATGTCAAAACAAAGTCAGATTCATGGATATTAGAGGCTGTCTCAACGGAACTCATTATATCATGTTCTGTTTCGTCTACGACACTGCTACGAGAACTGAATCATCTTGTAGATCATGATGATGTTGTCGGTATAACATCTACCTCTACTTCCAAATCTGCCAATCCGATTGATTTTCCTGATAGAACATTAAGTTTTTTCTTTCTTGTTATTGCTGGCCCATCATTCACTGTTGTAACCTCTGTCATAATATTAGATTACGATTCCACCATAGCACGATTATTTTGATTGGTTTCATCAAAACCTTTTCCGGATTATACGGTGAAATTCCTATTGCTTCAAAACCAGACAATATATTTGCTGACATTTTTTCACTGCAATTTGATAACATCTTTTTGAATAAACTTGGAAAAACCTGTTTTGGTATTACCCCCTTGTTATGCAACTTCCAGTCTGTCAAAACTTTTGTCCAGGATATTTTAATGGGCCTAAAAACGGCTACGTTCAAGGGTTGACAAAGATGTGTTCTATTTTTGGGCCAAAAACCTAACTTATGTCATTTCCTCGTTCGCACGCTTCGTTAACTTTGTAAGATAGATGGCTTCCCAAATTATCTCCAATAATAACCTTTTTCTCATCCTTATGACGTAAAGCTGGTAATGCTATTTGGAAAAAAGAATCCTCGAACACCTCTGAATCTAATCATCCAGATTTTGAGCGGTTGTAACGAGCTCCCTCTATCCAATCTGGATACAAGTATTTCACTTTGTAAACGATATATGGGGTAAAAGTTAGCCACTTGCTGACACCGCAAACATCAGTGATGTAGAGCACTTTGAACTATCTAATATTCTAGAGGCATGCTTTGCACGTCTTCGAACAAAATTTTTTTGACTTCCTGGATCATCAGTCATATTCGTCTTATCATAGTTTAAAATGTTAGCGGGTGGCACACTACGAACTATTTCCAACAAATTAGCAAAATATTCTGTAATCACAGTTGGTGTCAATTCAGCTCTGCATCTTTTGATGTTTTGTGAATTTCTTTTCGATAATTCAGGATTTCGTAACAGAAAATAATGACACCAGTAGCTGCCTGGTCTATTATCGCGTAATTGCTTTACAACAACCCCCTTTCGATTAATATATATACTGTTCCACAAAATCATTCAGAACACTTTCTGTGAATGGAACACCAAATTCAGCCGCAGTTAACATTTTCTTTCGTAATTAATTTATCCTATGCAAACGGAATTGCACACGGTTTACCAAGCTAGATATTTTGAATGTAAAGTAGAACGTGGTACACATTTTTAGTTTTTATCATTTTTTTCAAATTATCGTGAATAAATTAAAAAAAGTTTTTTTTTGTTTACGTTAGTTTTTGAGGTTATGATATTATATTAGCTTAATTGGACTATGCTGGCATAAACAACAATAAGAGAGTTACAAGGAGGTTTTTCGACAATTACTCATATTCATACAAAAATTATTTTCAAAACTTATTTTTTAGAAGCTTACCCTTATCAGTCTGAAATTTCACAACCACAACAATTAATTACAAGTATAACGAATGTCTCATGTATAGTAATTTTCTTGGTGTTCAATATTGCCAACTGTGCGAAATTTGACCCCTGGTATCCAATATATCCCCATTTCACGGTACTTGTCAATTCTGCGTATTATAATGAAACCAAACACCTAAAGGCCCTTGCACGTACATTTACACAAGAAATAAGCAGTTAAAAATAAAAAATAAAATTTGACAGATCGTTATCACTCCACGATTTGTTATCTAACAAGGCACGTTAAAAAATAAAAATTAAGAAATAATACATAAGAAATAATTTTTTCCGTAAGGATAAAAATTTTATTTATGACCAATGAAAAACAGTACTTTGAACATTTGGCATTTAGCTGCTAAGATTTTTGTGGGTTTGTAGTTTCTTTTTAGTTGTAGAATAAAAATAAATATGAGTGAAGATCACAGTTATACTATAGTTATTATTAAAACGACGAAAATACAGTGACTGTGTTCAATGAAAAGAAAATTATCATACTGAAACTGAAAATGTCTCTGAACCATCTACTAAGACTGAAATAAATTTAAGTAACACTAACTATACAATTTCTCCATCTTTTATTTTTCTTTTCTCACTTAATAATAAAAATCCTCGCACCGTGAAAGTATCATAAAGGTCCTTTTTATGACTTGATTTTGATATGTACAAATAAAATTACAAAAATATTAGGTTATGTATAATATTAATAAAGGTATCTGACAGTTGATTTATGTTTGCACGCATGCCTATTTCAAACGAATGTAGGTTGACAAAAAATAATTTTTTTAACTGCTTATTTTTATTTCTTATTTTTACTGCTTATTTCTTATGTAAATGTACGTGCAAGAGCCTTAACAGCACAAAATTAAAAGCGATTCTAAATTTAAGTTATTTTAGAAAAAAGTTAATAAAGAAATTAAATTATAAAGAAATTGTCATATTAAATGGTTTTAATTGATTTTTCTTAATATGAATTGGTAATGAGGTCGTGCCTCTTCTGTTTTCAATTTGACATTTAGAACAAATACAGGATTATAAATTAATATTTTAATTAGTAGGAAAATAAAAATAAAATAAATTTATAAATTAACTTTATTTATGTAGTAAAAGTTGTGTAGTAAATATAAAATAATATTTATTAAATATATTTACAATTTTTTTAATAAATTAATCCCCGACTATTAATTTTTAACAATACGAAAAAATTTATATACAAAATAAAATTATTGGACTAAAATGTAATTTGAATAAATATTATTCAAATTTACAAATTTAATTAACGTTTATTAAAAGAAAAAAAATAATAAAAATAAATCTTATTGGACAATACTAAAAAAGGCAGTGTCGTATTTATTAAAATCAGACTCAAAAGAGGCAGTGATAAAAATGTAAAATAGGAAAAAATGAATAGTGGAAGTTTGATTCTAAAAGTAAAAAACAATTTAAAAAAATAACAGCATATTTAAAAAAAAATAGGAATAAGA